>JAHVAK010000206.1:3917101-5222801 GCA_019845155.1 Luehdorfia chinensis | reverse complement strand
TATCACTTATTTTGTAAGAGTTCTAAATATTTATTGCCTCTTTGTGTTATTCCTAAAAAAAACATATAGCGAAATAATAATCGGAACTCGAATAAATAATTTATTTGTAAGTGTCGAAAGCTATGAGATGCATTTTTAAAACCAAAAGACAAACTCACGGTTCACAGCAACGGCGCATAATGCAGAATTTTCGCCGTTAGGATTGCTGATAACCAATTTGTAGGCGCCACAATCAGCAGGAGTCACGTGTTCAATAGATAATTTCACAGTACCATCGGGCAGAGCAGTTTGTTTAACGTGGTCATCTTCTGGTGGTAGAGCTACGCCGTCCTTGAACCTGAGTATAGTAAATCATATATTAAAATTTGTACGTTTAAGACCACGATTAACAGTAAGTAGTTAGTAACAGTACAATAAATACGTAATTTAATATTTTTAAATCATGTAAGCAGGTAAGAAACAAATAAAAATAATACAAAATATTAAACACTGATTTTTTTTTATAAAGTAAGGATACACCGAATTTAAGAAGCTTAAGACTATTATAAATACTAAATACCATTTGGCTGTCGGAATTGGGCTTCCATCGAGCTTCGCTTTGAGCTCTAAAGGCTCGCCTTCGTCCACATCCTTTTGTCGCTCCAGCTTGTGGGCAAACCCTGGCGTCGTTTGTGCCAGAGAGATCATGGCCTCACATACTGCTTCGCCTGATAGGTTTACAGCACGAACTTTGTACTGGAATTTATAATTAGATATGTAAATATACATTGCAATAAGTAATATTATTGTAATTTGTTGTAAACGAAACTTGAGGCAATATGAATACAATTAAAACTGATGTCGGTTTTGGGAAATTTACGTTCTTAAGTGCTTATTAATAAAATTAACAAATACCATTGTCAGACCGAATAGTCGAGTATGCTGAGTGAAAACTGTCTGCTAAGGTATCGCCTTGTCGCCACGCATTGTGGTTAGTTGTTGGGACACACTGTGATGTATTCATACTATTATTATAAATGGGGAAGTAACTCTCTCTGTCTCTCTGTCTGTATGTTACCTTTTCACGGTTCAATTGCTGACAAAATTTGGCAGAGATAGCTTGCATCCTGGAGACGGACATCGGATACTTTTTGTTCCGAAAAAACCATTAGTTCCCACGGGATATTTGAAAAACCTATGACGTGGAAGATGTCGCGGGGTTAACTATAGTCAAGTGACGAAGAAGTGTTCCCTTACCTTGCCAGCATCAGAGGCATTAAAATGCTTTATGTCAAGTTCGCTGTCCACCTGTCCGCCTATCTCGGTGGTGATGGTGTGACGTTCATCATTAGTGACTTCTTTGTTATTCACATACCAGTGCACTTCCGGTTTTGGAACGCCATCGCAGCGCACTTTCAACGTACAATCCTGATAGTCCTTAACCGTCTCTTTTTGAAGTGGCTTCGTGAATACTGGCTTGTCAGCTGGCGAAAATTAAATTAATGGACACAGTGGATCTTTCATTTCAATAAATATATACATGTAATAGTTTTTGAATTAAAATAATTAAATAATATTAAAGTATAGAAAAATAACCCACTATGGACAGTAAGTTTAGCTTGTTTCGAGGTTTCGCCGATCTCGTTTTTAGCCGTGACGGTGTAAACTCCCGCGTCTTCGATGGTCACCTTTTTTACCACCAGCTTGTAAGTCTCCGAACCCTTGTCTTCTTCTATGTCGAACCGTGACGATGGTGTTATAACGTAACCGTCCTTACTCCTGAATAAATTTAATGTAAATTGTCATGTCTTACACATTATTCATAATTATTTAGAAAAATATATGATGTTTTAAAACAAATTATAGAAACTAACCATTGAATCTCGGCTATGGGATTGGCCTGTATCTTGGCAATAAATGTGGTTTCCTCATAGGGCATTGCTGTGATGTCCTTCAGGCCTTCGATCTCAGGTCGCAAAAGGATATCCAAACGGGCGGAGCTCTCACCGACACCGTATTTGTTTTTCGCTTGGATCGTGTATACCCCAGTGTCCGAATGACGACCTGTAAAAATGCAGTAATATAAGAAGTGCGAGGAAACTTTAAAAACTACGCTAATTAATTTAAAATCTATAGAAAGAATTGTATGTAGATTGTGAGCTTGTTAATAGTTTGTCAGATAAAATGGTAAGCTTCTAAAGTTTATGAAAACGAAGACAAATCATTTTTAATTCAACGTTAAGTAAAATTGTTACAAAATTAAACTATGCAGAGAAATTACTTACCGGTAGGAATATGCAGAGTGTAAGTACATTCTTTAAGTCCATGTTCAATATCTTTGCTATCAGCTTCCGTAATAAGTGTAGCATCAGGTGTGAGTTCGGTGCCATTTAAGAGCCAGGCTACGTGTGGTAGTGGGTCTGCAGTGCACACTGCTTTGAGTGTGACGGGCTCACGCTGCATTACACTTTGGGCTTCCAAAGGAAACTTGAAGATTGGCTTTCGAAGCTCACTTTCAGCTAGTAAATAATGTAAGAAATTTAAATGGAATTATTTCATATTTTTTTATAATTATCATTATTTCATATTTTTACTGTTATTTTTTTTCTCATCTTCAGTTATATACTTACGTTTAACAGAAACTTCAGCTTCAAGAACATCCTTTCCAAGATCATTACTGATTTCGCATTGCCATTTACCAGCATCTCCCATTTCTGCCTTATCTATTTCAATTTTGAATATGTCTCCGTCATTAATAATGTGAACTCTGGCATCAGGCTTGACCTCCTTGCCGTTGCGGAGCCAGCGAATTGTGGGTTTCGGCGAACCACTAGCTTCAATCGTAAATACCAGGGGTAGAGATTCGAAAACGCTGCTGTCTTTCATGTTGCTTTGTTTGAGTTTAGGGGGTGCTAAAACATAAACGTAGTTTATTGAAATCATTGTAACGCAGTTTTATATTTTAGTGGACTAAAGTATAAATATATAACATACATACATAAAAGAATTCCATAGTTATTTGACTGATTAATCAGAGGATAGATATTTAAAAGAGAAGAGGGAAGGAGTGATTTATAATATATAAGTTAAAGGTGTTAAGAGCTTAATAGGTGTTAACAACTTAAAAATATAGAAAATATCGAATAAGAAAACATTTAAAAAGAACATTGAAGTCTTATAAAAGATATATTTTTTAAGATTGAACCGTCAACATATTTACAGCAAAAGAACAAAGCAGACTTCTTCAATCATTTTTCATCTTCATCATGTAGTGTTGAAATTCTAAATAAATAAAAAACATAAAATATTTTTCAAATTGCATATTTACAGCAGTTATTTCTCAAAGTAATACGGCAGTACTCACCAGGAAATGTGTTGTAAAGTGGCCGGTATAATTGTATTGTGTCGTATTGCAGTGTGTGAATACGTACCATTTATGTTGCTTTCGAAGTATACATACATTTACTCATTTAATGAACAAAAACTTCAATGCCATGCAAACAGAATTCACACTTAAAACATAAAAATTACCTTTGTGTAGTCGAATGGTACAGATTAACATCTTCTTTGTAACGGGATCCGAGTATTAGTATGCCAGAAGGGAATGTTATTACGCATGCGCGCTAGAACAAACATACGGTAGAACATTAGTATATCATAATGGCTAAATGCGTAGAAATAATGTAGATTTGATCTGATATTTTCTTTGATTTCTTAGAAACTATTGACAAACTTGGAAGGAAACGAATGTACTAACAGAAAAATTAAATAGATCGACACAAAGTTTACGTTTAGCTATCTAAAACAGAAAATAGCAGATCATAGTTAGGAAACGATAGCAGCAATTTTAAAATTTGTATTTGAAAGCAACATTGACAAAGTTGTTATTTCCCTCAAACATTCGTAGCGTTACTTAATATATTATTTCAGCCTTCCAGTATTCCCTTTTCAATAATAATGTATTTAGTTGAAATTTACCTTTCACATCTTCTTGATTTATAATATCGTCTAATATGCTTCTCTGTCTTTGACTTCGTCTTAGCAGCGCTTCGATTTCACTATCTACCTCCTCTTCAACACAAAATAGTTTAGCACCAAGTTTCTTCTTTCTTTCAACTGACGTCTCAGCTACATTCTTTGTTATATTATCAGGATTCGACACGTGTCCAATAACCAATTCCTCGAGGAGACGGCTTTTGATATCATCAATCTTGCTTTCCACATTTTTTAATTTGTTTTCGTCAAATTCTTTCGAAATGTGTATAAGTTTCTCCGTTATATCATTTTCAAAAACTTTTTCACGTTTTTCTTTTAATATTATCGATTCTTCTTCCCCATCATTAGTTAAATAATCTTCTTTGAACGAAGACTGACGAACGTATGAATCTTTGCTAAATACTTTGCGATTTTCATCTATTTCAAATATTGATTTCGACAGATCCTCTATTGAAATTTCTCGTGATAGTGACTCATTTTGCCAGCTGTATTCATCTTCCGAAACGGAATGAATGGAAACCGTTCTGTTCGCAGAACGTTTTCCAAATCTCAAACTGTCAGCATCAGAGTCAGTCTGTGGTTCTTCTATTATGCCATAAGTACCCCTTCTCACGTGATCTGGCACTGTATAATAGCCCAGTTCAGATAAGAAATAGCTGTGACTTGCTATTTCTTCCACTTCCAATGAAGTGGTGTGCGGCTTAGTTGGTGTAATAATTTTTCTGGTGCACTCATCATCATCATCGTAATATTTTGATGTCATTTTATGCAAAGTGTGTATTTCGGCTGGACCTAACAGTTAAAATATTATAATGACAACATTTATAACGTATTTTTTTGGTAAATTAGATCATGCAATAAACGATCAGAAAGATAATTTTAAATGGAAAATTTAATAACAGATAAATGGAACAAATGATGTAGTTATGTATGTCGTAAGGTAGACAAGTTAAGATGGAAGAAAAGCTAAGCATAATACCGACCTGTGATAATAGCGCCGTGGGAACAAATGCTGCTGACCTTAGACACAATAATAGACCCGTCGTCGCCTGTCTTGAATGTGGTTATTGTTTCGAACACTCGGCCTAAAGATAACAAATCACACTATTTTTGTTAAAAATAACACAAATTAAGCATGCTATATTATATGCGAAAACATGAGTTTCTTGTCGATTATAAGCTGTTTGTTTTATTTAGATGTGAAGAAGCTTAAAACACTCATTTTGTATACCTTCGGTTTCTGCACTTAATGGTTCTTCTTTAAGAGACTGTCTTTTAAGAGATTTTCGTTTTGAAGGTTTTAATTCTTCATCGATTTTAATTTCTGTGATAACTTCAGGCTCTGTTATTTTCTTTACACCTTGTTCTTTCTTGTTTTCGACATCTTTCGAAATAACCTTTTGAATTTGTTCGTCTGAATTGTTATCCCATATAGATTTTTCTTCTACAGAATCAGGTTCCGAAAATGATTTTCTAGCTTTGACCGGCTGTTCTTTGATTTCATTAACTTGAACCTGTTTGTTACATTCATTTTTATTGTCATCCCAAATTGATTTCTCTTCAGCAGAATCTGGTTGAGAAAATGATTTTCGAGATTGATTTGGAATATCTTTTATATCATCCACATGTACTTTTTTAGGTTGCTCATTTTCAATATCATCCCAAAATGATTTATCTTCAGCAGTTTCAGACTGTGATAATGACTTTTTAGATTTTTCTGACTCTTGTCTTATATCTTTGACTAGCGTAGTTTTAGCTTCTTCGATATCATTATTGTCCCAAATGGATTTTTCTTGGGCTATTTCTGGCTCTGAAAATGATTTTCTACCCTTTTGAGGTTCTGTATTTATTTCTTCAACCCGAGCTTCTTGGTTTTGTCCACTTTGATTATCACTCCAAAAAGATATTTCTTCAAGAGACTCTGGCTCCGAAAATGATTTTTTAGATTTACGTGGAAGTGATTTAATGTCATCAACTTCCGTTTTCTTAATTTTAAATTCGTCATCAACTTCATCCCAGAAGGATTTTTCTTCAATTAATTCAGGTTCAGTTAATGACTTTTCAGCCTTTTTAGCATTTTGATGTATATTCTCTTCAAATTTCACGCTTTTCGGAATATCATCATTCAGTTTCTCTTCTATAGTTTCTGATTTTGTTTTATGTTTGGTCGCTGTAGTTTTATTCCCATCATCCACTAATTCCTGCACTTGTTGATGTTTTAGACTACTTTCCTCTTCCAATTCATTTTCAACCACTGTTTCTTTTTTGAATCTTGAATGAACTTCTTTAGCTATTGAACATAACGAAAATGATAAAATCAAATGATGTTTGGAGATGAGAAAAGTATTATGGACGTCACAAAAAAGGTGAAAAGTGCGGGATGTGGTGCTTAGATACTTGTAAAAAACACACAAGCATTCTTGTCGAATGAATGCCTTATTACAGTAACAAAGTAACTTCTACAAAATATCCATGGACAGGACACTACCACAAAACTAACACGTGCAATGCAATAGTAATCTACTTCAGGTAATACTACGCTATAATTTACTATTACCATACCTATATTTGACTGTTTCCAGCGGAGTGCCAATTTCTTTGTTGTTATCTGTAATTTGTCTTTTTTGACGGTACCTTACCAGAGTGTGATGTGTGTGTTTTGTGTGTTATCGGTAATTGCTGGAACGGTGTGACGCACATAATTGATTAATATTGTCCGATGCAAATCTTATTTTGCCAATAGATAACTTAAACTTTGATTCCTTGCAGGTGTTGAATTATGTCAAGATATAATCCGTCCGTCAGTTGCTGCCGGCGAGTGCAATACTTACTGTGTATAGTGACGGTACTCTTGGAGCTGACGCTGCCCATTTCATTTTCAGCTCTTACTTCATATTCTCCGCCGTCTTCTTCCTTTACAAGTGTCACCGTTAAGTTGTAGTTCTCTAACCTGAAAATAAACATTATTATATATGTCGCCGTGAGAGCACTCTCAACCGACGTGGTCAATTCCTTCATCACCATTTAAATATTTCTATCACATAAGAATTCCTTTGTAATTAAATCATTTAACAGTTTACAATAACCGCCTTGTATTGGCCACTTTTGTTAAGAGGTGTCGCTGAGAAAGCGCACCTTACCAACGTAATCTTAACTACTTCGTCGCCTTTTAAATTATTTTATCACACGAGTATTATTTATTTGTAAATCTTTCATTTTGTTAAAAGTTAAAAGTTTTTGTTTAAAGGGCTTGTATCGGCCACTTGAGGTTTCGCTGTGAAAGCGCCCCGTGAACAACGTAATCTTAATTCCTCCGTCACCTTGTCAAATTATTTTGTCACACCAGCTTTTGGTTATCGAAATTTATGGGGTGCCCTATATCGCTAACTTTTATAAATCTATCGTCAGACACACTTCATTCTATGCGTTACCAGTGAACTGTTGTGAATTATGTTAAGATTGATATTGAGTGGTGGGGAGGATTTTTGGCTGCTTGGCCTGTACAATAGTAATATAAAAAAGGGTGTTAACGACAACCTAGTGAACTTGTGTTTTTTAGCGCTTGCCGGTGAAGGTTGTGTATTTGGCAAGCGTTTGTTAAGCTACTACGCTAACTACTTTAAATAAATTGTAAAATATTGTGAGAAATATAAATCTGTAATAAATAAATCATTTGTAAGTGATATATCAAGGCGTTTCTTTGCAATGGATCAAGAGAAGGACAGTACAACTGAACCCTTGTCAAATGGGGACAGTAGTACTGCTCCCCCAAAAATAACCCTGGGTCTTCAGCTTCGACATCAGAAGTGGGATCGCACACGCGATCCTATCCTGCCGGACATCCACAACAACTTGAACCACGTGAGAATATTTCTTCTTCGGTTGCGGAAAGTGTACCAAAACAGTTCTTTATGGAAATGGTAAGAAAAATCTATTCTATTAGCGAGCGATTTATCACACAGCCTCAAGAAAAGATTAAGATAACCGAATTGTTCCTATCCTCTTATGAACCCAACAGTGAACGTGAATGGTGCGACCACATTTTGATTACAGTCGCAAATTATAACTAAGTGACTACGACGCCCGAATTAATTTATTTTCGCTTTAATGAAAATTTTTAGTTTGTCAAAATGTAGAGCTAAAATGTGGGACGAATGAGAATTAATAATGTTAAGTACTTTGATCCTGTGCACCGTTATTTTCAAGACATGCTATCATGTTTCGTGAGCACATGACCAAGGGATGTCTTAGAGTATTTGTCGAGGGGTGGATGCTATGGAAACGATTTACTATGCAGTGGAAGCGACGATAAGAACAATAATTGATTAGCGCCTTAGAATAAAACTTATGCATGCTAGAGCCACTTCAGTACCAGAACTTTTATCTGTAGTTTTCATTTCGTCTCTACCGTTTAAATCAATCTACTTCTCATAATGCTAGTCAGCCACCGTTAAAAAGATCACTCGTTTATCGTCCATTTGATTGGGCAGTAAAATAACCCCATTTCGTACTTTCTGTAAAAAAAAGCTGGCCACTCCATTAATAATTATCGTAATAAGATCAAGGAGAACTATATTCCGAGAGATATCAACAGGTTATCAACAGTTACCTGTTCCTTGTATGTTTTGCTTAAAGCCAGATAAAAAGTTCATGTTAGCTATAAACGTTTGAAAAATATTTCTCCTAATACCTCAAATCATCAGATTGCTAAACGTGTTAATAGTACTGCAGATAGGTAATATTCGATGATAGAGCAGAACGTTGCGTTATTCCCGAATGGATCTCTGGACTATTGCCGGGGCGTATGTACTACACGTCATGTGTTATAATGATGTGTCTGTATTCACGTAGAATGACAATTTTATATTATGTAACAACCGATGTTCTCATTGTCAACAATTTATAAAAAAAGGCCTGTCTGAGCGTCTTAGTAACCACTCGTAGTGCAAAACTTATTTTATAATTGCGAATCATGCATTTACAGGATAAAAGTCTCTTATTCGACAACATCGATCATGATCTTAATAATGAGTCGCAAATCGGAAAACTATTAATTTCGCTTAGACTTGATTATTCGTGGTTATGCAAATCTTGAATTACTACTGTCAAATTCGAATTCCAACTAAAAACAAAATAAGAATGTCGAGCGTACAGTGAATTATTAATTACACGAATAGTGAATTATTAAACAATAACAAGGCTAGAGAGTCAGTCTCCTTTCTCTAGCAAAATATTATTTAAAAAAAAAACACTGCTTATTGCAGGGAACTAATTTCAGGGATGATTTAGTATTTATGTAAATAATCTTAATAGCTTAAAAAAAAAAACACTTATAACCTTTCTTTCCGTTAGTATCGACATATGCCTCTCTTTCTTAAAGTGTCTGAAGAATATCTTGGTAACATAGTAAAAAAAAGAGAAAGATAAAACCGAGCCCTAGGAAAGTAGACGCTTTTGTAAAGTGCCCGGCATCTTCTAACGTTAAGCAGTTTAGGCAATTTAATAGTATGGCTGGCTACTTTCGTTGATTAATTCCAAACTTTGCACGTGTCATGATTCGTCTTTACGAACTAGCTAAGACTGGTACTAAGTGGCAATGCACTCGTATACAAGAAGAAGCGCGCAATAAAGACATTCAATAACTGATTTCCTCTCTGATACTAATGATGAACATAGCTATAGAGCTTTTCCAACTGATCAATGGACAACAGCATGTAACGGCTTACTTGAGCACGAGTACGAATGACGCAGATAGCAGATACCTCTCTTACAAAAGCTTCGAAACATACACAAGAGCTTTCACCGAGAGTATAAAAATGGTGGGTGGTCCTTACAAAACTATGATTTGGAAATAGAGCTCCGAAAGGGTGACCGCATACAGCACGCAGGCTTTTAGCCACAATGTAGAGACTTGTA
Source organism: Luehdorfia chinensis (assembly GCA_019845155.1). NCBI lineage: Eukaryota > Metazoa > Arthropoda > Insecta > Lepidoptera > Papilionidae > Luehdorfia > Luehdorfia chinensis. The sequence goes on along the minus strand of JAHVAK010000206.1, from coordinate 5,212,910 downwards.
CAGTAATTATCATGACCGGAGATTTAAAGGGATAGGACAAGGTTGTGTTAGCTCGCTGCGCATAAATTTGGCACTATTAGAAGGATTTCGTTTTGAAGACGAACTTTTGAAGCAAACACGGCAAGCTGCAGTTACAGTTAATCGGTACTTAATAGTTATCGAACTGAAAGCTTTTCAATGGAGTTGACGAATACCTACAATTCAAGCCTTAAACATCCTATTTACAAAAATAACTTGAAAACGGAGACATGTTGGCTTGATAGAATGAATACCATCCATTGCCAGATTGCCGATAACTGTGTTATGTGTTAACAAAAACATTTCGGGTTCTTTAAAAGCATAGCGGCGTTCAATAGAAAAAAAAATCCTTTTATTATAGTTCACTTAACGAGAACAGGAGTATGTGATAGTTGCAATAGATGCTTGCACAAAATACGTTTTATCGCACCAAGCTAACAAAAAAAAAAAGGAATCGCAGCACCCTTACATCACTGAAATTGCGAATAAGTTAATTTATTGGTACTTTAAAACTTTAGCAGTCCCTACGCCTTAAAGATCCATACTATAGACTCTGGCGTAAGCAGAACCAACAAAGAAGCTTAAAGGGTAATGTGAACTCCCAAAATGCACTAATAGATTGTAGATTACTAAGAAAACTGCACTTACGTAATAAAGAGTTGTTAAACCGTCAACTGGCATACTGCGCTAGGCAAGACTTCGACTCGCATTTGATTGCACAATACATCAAACGACTGATGTCGCTCCACCTACACTACAAAATGCCAACACTGTGTTTTGTGTTTTTGAGGCATTACAAGAATGACCGATGCGCAGGATGATCGAGGCGGTAGTTAAAGATATCAAAGGTTTGAATATTAAAAAAAAAATATATTCCGATTTCATGGAGCTGAATTCATTATAATTTAAAATAATCCTAGAAACCAAACTTTTTAGTTATAGATTCGGTGTACCTCTATAGATTTACAGACTATTCAATAATGAGCGTGAAGAGATCGTCTACAACAAGTTATTCAAGACTAGCTGCTATCACAGCCGCAGAGCATCACAGCTTGGTGAACAGGTAGCCGTGTCGCCGGGAGATATCCGCACCACTGATGCTGCACCGAACGAAGGCGACTGGTGACTCATCCGCCAGGCGACTTGCAGTCCATGGCGACTTGCAGTCCTGGGCGACTTGCAGTATTGCAGTCAACGGACTACAGCGACTGCTATTTCGAAGATAGCGGTCCTTGACTTTCAATCACAGCTGATGACTACTTTTAAAACGGTGAGGAGTATTCAACTTATTCGATCCACGAAACCTAAAATTTATCCCAAAAATTATTTATAACATTTAAAGGCCGTGGAGGCCCACATTAATACATAAAGTATTCATATGTATCACAACAAACACTACAAGCCGTGGAGGCAATAATTAATACTCTCATGTTATCCTGCTGGGCCACGGCGTACAAGACCGCCCAGAACCCGGTTCCCTATTTCCCGTCAAATTAAGAGACTTCGTGCCTGCCACGGAGCAATGGTCCTAAACTCCTTTTACCTTGTTCTCCCTCAAATCAAAGACTTTGTGTCTACCACAGAGCGGTGTTCTTGATCCCATCCTTGCTATCCCGTCAAATCAAAGCCTTTGTGTCTATCACAGAGCATTACCGTCACGTGAGAATGACACTTAAACATTACAAAAGTACATGTGTATTTATTCCTAATTTACGTACAAACTACAAAATACTATTAACTACTAACGAGTCTTCTATAAAAGTCAAACCTATAACTTTGAAAGTTAATATGGTCACTAAACGTGGTCAATATCTACAATAAAAACTATAAAAGTCAAAGCTACAACTTTCAACTTAATATGGTCACTAAACGTGGTCAATATCTACAAAAACACAAATGTATTTTCTTCAGGCAACGACAATCAGGACAATGAAGAACGGCAGGTGCAGAGCGCGCACCGCCGATCAGAATGGCCGTGTCGCCGTGAGAGCACTCTCAACCGACGTGGTCAATTCCTTCATCACCATTTAAATATTTCTATCACATAAGAATTCCTTTGTAATTAAATCATTTAACAGTTTACAATAACCGCCTTGTATTGGCCACTTTTGTTAAGAGGTGTCGCTGAGAAAGCGCACCTTACCAACGTAATCTTAACTACTTCGTCGCCTTTTAAATTATTTTATCACACGAGTATTATTTATTTGTAAATCTTTCATTTTGTTAAAAGTTAAAAGTTTTTGTTTAAAGGGCTTGTATCGGCCACTTGAGGTTTCGCTGTGAAAGCGCCCCGTGAACAACGTAATCTTAATTCCTCCGTCACCTTGTCAAATTATTTTGTCACACCAGCTTTTGGTTATCGAAATTTATGGGGTGCCCTATATCGCTAACTTTTATAAATCTATCGTCAGACACACTTCATTCTATGCGTTACCAGTGAACTGTTGTGAATTATGTTAAGATTGATATTGAGTGGTGGGGAGGATTTTTGGCTGCTTGGCCTGTACAATAGTAATATAAAAAAGGGTGTTAACGACAACCTAGTGAACTTGTGTTTTTTAGCGCTTGCCGGTGAAGGTTGTGTATTTGGCAAGCGTTTGTTAAGCTACTACGCTAACTACTTTAAATAAATTGTAAAATATTGTGAGAAATATAAATCTGTAATAAATAAATCATTTGTAAGTGATATATCAAGGCGTTTCTTTGCAATGGATCAAGAGAAGGACAGTACAACTGAACCCTTGTCAAATGGGGACAGTAGTACTGCTCCCCCAAAAATAACCCTGGGTCTTCAGCTTCGACATATATAAAGCGTATTTTCATTTACATTTGAGTTAATAACGCCTTACTTTCTTTTTTATTATAAATAATTAACTTATTTATAATAAAAAAGAAAGTAAGGTCTAATAAAACTATTTTTTTAATTAGAAACAGGCCTTGAACGGTTGGCCATTTTACCATAAGGTTTTGATGTGATGAAATCTGTAATGAGTTCTGGAATGGTTAATAATTGAACTATATTCCTTTCGGGGTATTTTTAATAATCACTTTGATTTTTAAGGCTGCACACTTTCACAAAGGGTTTAATATGATGATCAGCAATGAAAATTGATCAGTCAAAAAGGAAATAAAATACCAGGTTTATGAAATAAAATAATTAAAGTAAGCCGATTCCGAGCCGTTCAAAACTGAAGTAAATCCGGAAAAATAAAGAAAATGCATAATTTCTTAAATATTGAAAAGACAAGAAAATTAATAACAAAATTTTCAACGCCAGAATGTACTTGAAATATTTTTCGTTGTAATTAGTGGTAGTTAAAATACTTGACATTAAGCTGATTTGGGGACCTATTGGTTCAGCTGTGAGACATTGCATATCTCTGCTTTTGTATTATTTTCTTTTTCTATGGTTTTTTTATTGTTTGTTTTTTCTATAAATAGTATGTTTATTTTGTGTATAAGAGTGTTGTCTTTTTATGCTGTGCTAATAAATGCATTTTCTTTCTTTCTTTTCTTTCTAATAAAAAAATATTGTAGTGTTGTAATGTGGGTTGTAGTTTTTAAGTATTTCCCTAAGTAGGCACTGCGCGTCTGCTGCCAGTCTGTTTCCGAATATTTAATATGTTATTTTTTTTTATTGTATACAATGACGAAACGAGCAAAACGTTCGTAAGTGCAACGCCCATCCACAATAAATGCTGTGTCCCACCATATCATATACCCAGAATATTTCTGTGTGACAACACACTGCGCCCGTCACCATGAGACATCAGTTCTTAAGTCTCAAATGCCCAGTGATTACGCTAGCTCACAGTGCCCTTCAAACCGAAACACAGTACTGCTTGCACACTACTGCTTCACGGAAGAATAAATGGCCCTGGGGTGGTACCTACCTAGACGGATTCCTGCATAGGAATCCTACCACCAGTAAATTATATGCTGTTGGCGCATCTTACAAATAAAATAAAAATAATGGCGTTACTCATAGTATTATTTATATTAAATACTAGCTATGCTCTATGGTTTCACTCGCGTTTTTCTAAAATTAAAGTAACTAAGTTACCCGCTATAATATCAGCTATCTGTCAGCGAAAGTTCCGTCAAAATCGGTCGAATGGAGATTAGCCGGAACAAATAGATGGACAGAGAAAATTTTTAAAGCTTTTTTTTTTCTAACAACTACCGTATATATTTTCAAAAGAATTGCGGAAAAAGCTGTTATTTTGTTATTACAAACAGACACTTAAAATTTTTTTACTTGTATAGATCGGAGGCCTACCAACTGAACATATATGCTCTATTAAAAAACTCTAAAAATGTATCCATACCTTTTAGTGTCCCTCTCTATCTTAATCCTGGCATCAGTGGTGACTTCTTTACCGTCTTTATACCACTTAACCTTGGGTTCCGGACAACCTTCCACTTCTACTTCTAGTTTCAGAGTTTGGCCTGCGTCCACAGTCATGTCCACCAAGCTCTTGGTAATTCGAGGTTTCCCTGCGAATAAATTAATATTTTGTATTTATTTTTATTACCTTCTTGTATAACCAGGGTTACACAGAAATTTAGTATTAGATATAAAATCCCGGCTATATAGTTTAACAAAAACATCGTAAAATTATTATTTCATAGGTAAATTAATACATTAGTTGTTATTTGTATTTAATCTTGAAGTCCTTTTGTGCAATCTTCGACATCGTGTCATCATCATCATCGTCGTACGTTCGGGCGTTCTCGTTAATGTTTAATTTCAGCGTGCGAGTTCTTAAGGTCGTATAATCGTCCTCAATAAACGGACTATCTAATGATTATAGTTAATAGAATCGGGCGTTACTTTGCGGAAATCCATTATAATGAAGGAAGGTAAGTTACTTTGCTAAGATCCGCATGCAAAATATAAAAATGGTGTATAGTACCTAGTTTTTTGAAGAGCACCGCCCGCCCTCTCTCAGTAGCGTGCACAAGGAAACTAACACCGCCACCAGGAACCGCCACCAACCACTACAATACCACCACTAGACAATATACACCACTGAAGTCGAGAACACGACACGTGTTTCGCCCCAAAACGAGGCATTATCAAGCGTCATAGACTCTACGACAGACGGCCGCCGAGTACTCGGCGGCCGTCTGTCGGTGCGGTTCCTGGTGGCGTGATAGTTTCCTTGTGCACGCTACTGAGGGAGGGCGGGCGGTGCTCTTCAAAAAACTAGGTAATATACACCATTTTTATATTTTGCATGCGGATCTTAGCAAAGTAACTTACCTTCCTTCATTATCTAATGATTTTTTTTTAAATCGAATTAGTATTTCCTGCGATTAGCGCGTTCAAACTTACATACACTGGTGGTGACGCACAGATATTTTGTGACATAGCATTTGTTATGGGCAGACATCGCATTTACCATCAGGTAAACGTTTTCCTCGCAATTGTCACTTTAAAAAAAATTCTAGCTTTATTATGGTAGAAAGAATAAGAAGTAAGATAATAAGGCAATTGTAGGCGAAACTAAATTTATATCACAAAACACGTTGTGTTGCTAAGTTCGACTACTATAACTGCGAATATTCTCAGTTACGAAATATTAGGTAAACACAAAGAAAACACAAAATTAAAATATATATGAAGTTATAACTATATAACGTTGGAGTAAGAGTCAGTGCACTGTAAGACAGATCAATTACTGTACAATGTACAGATTGAGAATCCAAAGTAATTTATATGTTACACAAAAACTGGCTTCGGTTTGCATTCGAACTGTTATATATATTACTTGTAACATATATAGCTGACTCATCATACCTCCCCTTCAAAGGGGCCCTTGTCATCATTTTGTACTCCATCATATTAATTAGACTTAAATTCAGTTCAGCTCCAGATACGGTCCAAGTCAGACCAAGGTTAAATCCTCTGTTCCAAATTATATTTAAATTCTTTGTTAAATGTTATTTCAGTGTTAAATAAAAGTTTATTTTTTGAAAAGGTCTTTTAACAAAGACCCATAACAGAACGTAGGGTTGAATCAAACTCACTATTAACAGTGAAGGTGGCCTGGCAGGAGTCGGCGCCTAGTTCGTTGGAAACCTTGCAACTGTACTGTCCGGACAGTTCCGCGGACACCTCTTTAAGGATCAGCTTGTGTGTGCTGCCATTGTCCAGGCGGGTGTAGACTGATTTTTTCTCGTTGATTTCCACGTCTCCGAAGTACCTGACAAAATGTATGGTAATGTAGACGAAAACTTTAAAACTATTTTAATTATTACGATGGCAGCATCGTATTTTTATGTGAAGAATATTTAAAATATTGATCGGAAATTATTTTCGACTAGGTGTAGAAGTGTATTTCGTCCAGCCTATCAAACGTCGATATTTGGTCTCTGGAAAAACATTATTTTAAAATAATTCTTCAATAATAAATTTACAAGTATAACCAATTGCCATTCTACTTTAAGCTTTATACATATGACTAATACTAAACCTAATTACGACAGTATTAATCGCCTTAGTGATACCTTTGTATTGGATACATTTGTCTTAATGTCAGCCAATAGTTATACATCACCGCAAACTAGGTAATGCATATTGGTACTAAAAACTTCATAAATAAATCAAACTATGTGTGTTACAATCGGAACTGTATATGTCTGTCACAGCAGCAACGCCTTCTTGAGTTTTATTGTGACCTTCTTTTGCTGATGATAATTCACTCACACCCATCTCTTCTCGTGGGAGTTGTAACAGTCGACTATAAGAAATTTCTGTTCCGAAGCCATAAGTTTGGCTTCGGAACGAAAATCGGCGAAGTAACCATCTCGAGAAATGCCAAACACAAAATGTAACCAGTGATGGGCAGCAGCGTCTGAGGTGTGGGGTGTCTTTTTCTATATTTTTCAAAAACGTGACCCATCATTACAGTTTATCCTGTGTCGTGAGTGCGTTACACAAACACCCAGACCGGCAACAATTATCTGTAGGCCATACAAATGTTTGTCCCGTGCGGTAATCAAACCCGAGGCGCAAGACTTAGCCACTGCGCTAACCGAGCCGACTACCCATCAGTCTGCCTGGTGTGATTATTTATTTTTTTACTGATGGTAGGATTCCTATGCAGGTATCCGTCTAGATAGGTACCACCCCAGGCCAGTTATTCTGCCGTGAAACTGTAGTATACAAACATAACTGCGTTTCGGTCTGAAGGGTACTGAGAGCTAGTGTAATCACTGGGCATATGAAACTTAAGAACTGATGTCTCAAATGGGCGAGCGCAGTGTGGTGCCACACAGAAATGGTCGGGTGACACAGTTTTTGTTAGTTTATGAGCAGACGTTACACTTACCACCAGCTGAACGATTTGCCCGTCTCGCCACAATTCTCCATAAAAAAATATTTAAGAGCAGCTGTGGAAAATACAGGATCAAGAAGATCCACTAAAAGATGAAACGCTCACCACTGGACTTTGGGCTCAGGGAAAGCTTCCACGTCGACGGTGAACTCGACGTTGACGTCGCCTTCACTGGCCGTGGTGTCCTCCAGTCGGCGGCGGAACTGCGGCGCGCAGCGCACGTTCAGTACGCACGAGTCGCTCGCGGATCCGTGCACGTTGCGGATCTGCGGATGCAGTTATATGGTATGATATCGCGGCTCAGCGATTAGCGTTCTACTGTAGTAGCCCAGGATTTAAATTAAAACCTGAGCCAATGTTTTTGGTGTCCGGTAGACTGGAATAGCACCTTCTTCTTTCCTACCGAGATGTCGTAAGAGGCGACTGAGGTATTGTACGGATAGCCTTTTTGTTAATAATATCATAATATGCAAAGTAGCTATACTGCTCGTGGGAACGCAATGGGGAGTAACAATTTTTTGACCACTACCAAAATGGCTGCGACTTAGTTCTTCACCCGTTTCGTCTCGTTTCTCGCGGGGGCGAAAAGTGGACTATGGCTATAGTCTCTGCCCTACCTTGTATGGGAAAAGGGTGTGACTATATAATATGTATGTATGTATGTACGTATTTATGGTTTTAATCGACGAGCTAGTCGTTGGGCTTGGTTGCAGTGTCACCCACAAATTTGAATTGCAATGTTTCTTATTTAAGTCTATGAAAGTCATATTTACTGGTGGTAGGATTCTTATGCAGAAATTGGACTATGAAGGTACCACCGCATGGACAGTTATTCTGCCGTGAAACAGTAGTATGCAAATACTACTGTGTGCGGTTTGAAGGCTGAGAGGCAGTTGAGACTTAAGTACTGATGTCTCAGAGGGACGGGCGCTATGTTGTGCCACACAGAAATGTTCTGGCTGACACAGCATTTGTTATGGGCAGACGTTGCACTTAACATTAGGCAAATGTTCTTACAATGTCTGTTTCTTACAAAAAAATCTACTGGTTTTATACCGGAACTATTTCAAATTTTATCGCATTCATTTACTCGATAACAAATGACTTTCCAAAGCGACTACTATGGAATTTTACAGTTATTGTCAGAGATATTCTACGGAGTGCATACAGTGTAATAAGAATTAATACGAAAGTAGAGTAGGTACCATCGCAGTGACAGATATTCTGCCATCAAGCAGTAGTGTGCAAACACCTGTTTAAAGCGCACAAACTTAAGCTTGTGTAATAACTGGGCATATGAGACTTACGAACCGATATCTTAAGGTGACGAGCGTAGGGACATGCTACACCAAATATTCCAACGGAAAGTCCTGGTTGGTAGGTTTCTCAGGATCAAATGAACGACTAGATCGTCTCATCGCTCGTCTCGTCAGATTTGATTCCATAAAAGTTCGATTTAAATAACGTTGTGTGTTAAGTAAGATAATACAGTAGACCCGCGGTAATCACACAATTGTTTTGCGAAGCGGCGTCGGATTGACAAATTGGTCAGACTATAGAGTACTGCCACCAACTCCTTGTATTATGGAGTATATTAAAGAGCAGTATCTTGTAATCCGCTAAATTATGAACATGGAGACACAATTAATAAAATCAATACTGTTCGGTATGCAGTTTCGTAAATAAAACTACTCTAAAGAATAACACAAAGTTGCATCCTGTTCAATCATGCATTAACTGAACATTTTCATACTGTAGCGACATCTATGTCGCTACATGAGAAGCTCAAGAAATGTCTCAGACATTCCATAATCGCGCTATGAAAGTTTCTGAGATTCGAACTATATATACAACTTCAATTTTTTTATTGGATAAAGTGATGAAACGAGCAAAACGTTCACCTGATGAAAAGTGTAACGTCTGCCTAAATGCCGTGTCACCCACAACATTTCTGTGTGACACCCCACTGCGCCCATCACCCTGAGACATCAGTTCTTGAGTCTCATATGCCCAGTGATAACGCTAGCTCTCAATGGCGTTTAAACTGAAACACAGTAATGTTTGTACACTACTGCTACGCGGCATAGTAACTGGCCCTGGGGTGGTATCTGGCGGGTAGCTACCCTTTTCCTTGGCAATATCATATGTCATACTAGTGACCCCGCCGTGATATGAACACGATATACAAAAAACCTAGACTCGTAACTGATTAGTCATTGATATACAAAAAGTAACCCAGGTACACAGTCAGCGACTCAAATGTCCTCAAAAGAGACCACAATGCGCTCATTATTCAATTCAAATTTTATTGCGTTCAAATACCAACAAATTTAAAAACGAACAACGGTTGATTTAATTTAAAGGCTAATTTATGTCGAGAGCATGTTAAAATTTGTGTTTATTAAATCGGAATTTGTGGTCTTTGTCTTTATTTATGTTTTGATCGATCGAAGATGCTTTTCGAAGTGATTTTTGTATAGAACTGTGTATCTTGGGTTTTTGTATATCCTACACTGCATCCTAGCCTACCTCCGATCTTATCGCATCAGCGTTACATCGGGCGCAGGTAGGTTGGGACGAGTAAGTGCATCTGTCTTTGCGCGTACACTTGTGGCACTATAATATCTCCTGCGCAGTTGATGGCTCTCGACTGTAGTCGGAAGTTGTCGCTGTGGTCGAAATCGGCAATGAGGACATCATCATCAATGTTTCATATAAATATAATAGGCATGTCGGATTACAGGGGCCGGATTACCGAGGGTTTACTGTAGATAAAAGCTATCTGAATTCTACTGCCACAGATAATATTTTATCGAATAATAATTTATGACCAACCTCACACGAATACTCTGCAGCGTCAGCGCGAGCTGCCGATGTGATGACAAGGGAGTGAGCCTCGCCAGCAGACGAGATCTTCACTGTTGATGACTCAGTGAGCTCAGCTTTGTTCTTAAACCTGGTGATAAAAATATTATTTCTATATATGTTTTTATCATTAACATTCAATAATCATCACACGACCATCACTGATAAGCTTTGTAATGTTTCTTTTAAATATATATGTGTTAATTGGAAAGTCGGCGAGGTCGAAATATGTAAAAATAGCATCATCACATTACGAGTCTTTTTATGTATAATTCTCGTTCTCCTTCTCGATTCTTATATAACGTAGTCGAGTATATAACGTAGTATAACAGTAAGTTTATATAATACGTGCTGATGTCCGCGACTTAGTCCGTAAAGACATATTTTTTGAATATCCCGGAACTCTTCGATTTTCCGGGACGAAAAGTATCTTATGTCCGTCTCCAGGATGCAAGCTATTTCTGGGTCAAACTTCATCAAGATTGGTTCAGCAGCTGAACCGTGAAAAGGTAACAAATAGACAGACGTTCAGAGAGTTGCTTTTGAATTTATAATATTAGTATGGATTTAATTTATGGACAAAACATGGACAGCTTAATTCACTAAAAGTACAATAAGCTTAAAACTGTGGCAGAAGGCAGCGAGGCGCTTGTCTTAAATTTCATAGTACTCTAGTGACCTTCGTTCGAGTTCGATTCCGGTGCCAGCATCTCTAAAATTGTTTCGCAATTTTAAGTGCTGATTTCCCACGTGATAAGAGGTGAACAAAAACATCATGAAGAATGGAGGATAAAAATTTTACGAGGACATGTGAAGTCCGCCGACCCCCATTGGAGCAGCGTGGCGGACTCTCTTTGGCTCCAAAATCATCTCAGAAATACGAGGAGGCCTGTTGTGATTCAAACTGCACTTCAATTACAATTAATTTAGACTATCTGGTTTATTCTAGTCGTGTCGAAATAGAAACACGGGCAAATATATTTTTTTATGTGATAAAGTTGCGAAGAACGTTCACCTGATGGTAAGTGCAACGTTAGCACACAACAAATACTATGGCACCTAGAACATCTCCGTGTGGCACTACACTGCGCCCGCCACATAAAGACATCAGTTCTTAAATCTCACATGCCCAGTGATTACGCTAGCTTTTAGTGCCCTTCAGACCGAAGCACAGTAATGTTTCCACACTACTGCTTCACGACAGAATAACTGGCCCTGGGGTGGTACTTGCCTAAACGGATTCACGCGTAGGAATCTTACCACCAATGCCGGATACATTGTGGTATCAAGTATTAACGCCACTGTATAGGCACTCCCTCGACTTTACCTTCCCATGTCCGATGTAACTTCACAAAATCGAAGGAATGGTCCAACGCAGTCACACGGGCATACACGGGACACACACTGAATAATACAGCCAGATCCGAAATTAAAAAAAGAACATCGTAGGTCCATAATTCATGTCTAACTTTGTGTAAAATTGTTACATACACATACATACAGGCATGCCTTTTTCCCATAGAAGGTGTAGGCAGAGGCCACTCACGTAGCCCACTTTTACCCTTGCGGGAGACAAGGCATGAGGGGTGGCGAACCACTTCGCCGCTTTTTTGACTCAAAAAATTCTTGCTGGGGAGTAAGAATTTTTTATGGTGTGGTTCCGTTTCCACGAGCGGTATAGTGACAGCATTGCCTATTATGGTGTTACTCTGCACGAAAAAAGGCTGGCAGTACCTTAGTCGCCTCTTACGACACCTCGGTGGGAAAGAGGTAGCTGCTATTCTATTCTCTATGTTCGAAGTCGTTTAAAAAAGATCTAGTTATGATTTCCGATATGAAAAGTGTTTTAGTAAACACTTTATAAAACACTAAAAGAAAAAGACCAAACAAGCCAATCAAGTAACTCACCATTTTACAGTAGGTGCCGGGTCGGACTCCGTCTCGATCTTGAAGGTCACGGTCTCCTTTTCCTCGCAGACCTTGGAGCCGCCCAGCTTCTTCACAATCTTCGGCGCCGAGGACACGTGCCACTGCCAGAAGTCTGAACATTGGTTCACTTCGTTCCTGAACATTTATAAATAACCCATTTAAATAGCGAAAACCAATTCTTCCTCGTTTTTGATACTAGCAATTAGATACCTAATTGAACCATTTTTGCCAATGTCGGGTAATAATTTTATTATAACTTCATTTCGATCGACAGTAAAATGATAGTTGAGTTTTACCGAATATTGATCAATGATGATGGAGATGAAGATTTTCTGGACTGATGGAGAGAAAACGAAAAGTACAACTTTGATCTTGAGATATTTATATAAAAAATTGAGATATTTATATAATATAACAAATTTTCCAATCACTGTACACTTTTAAGAGCACTTGCTGCATAATAAACTATCAATATTAAACATCAAAATCTCGAAATGTACACAGAAATTACAAAATTCAGTAAAAACACCACCGCCAATTTTCCAGTTGGCGCCAAAAGTCCCAAAAACAATTGATGATTCCTAAAAGTTATAAAGTGAGGTTCGGTCATTCCATCAGGTCCGATATTGATTGATAAAATTAAAATGTTTGTGTACTAATTTATATTTTATCTTTCTTTACAAATCCGATTCCGATAGTTATCAGTTCGATGGGATCAATTGGAATGTTACTTTTTCATCATCTATACAAATAAATGAAATCAAAGTGTCTATTTGTAACAGCTTTTTAGTCAATGCTTATAAAAGTATATACGGTACTTATAAGAAAAAATCAATTTAAAAATTATTTGTCTGTCTGTCTGTCTGTTTATTCCGGCTTATCTCCGAAAGGGCTGGACCGATTTTGACAGCACTTTCACTGACAGAAAACTGATATTATAGCGGGTAACTTAGGCTACTTTAATTTTAGAAAATTAATTAGCGTTACGCAAAAAAAAACCCCAAAATCCAATTCAAATAGGGAAATATACATATATGTATATCATGGCTCGGGGTCGGCTTAATTACGCGGGTGAAACCGCGGGGCACAGCCAGTGTTTCACATTAATTTTGATCATCTATAAGGCAAACGGTTAAATACCATACAGTCATTTCATTTGACATTAAAACAAGCATCCTACACTGCGCTTGCCGGTACGAGTTTGCCACTCGAGAACTGTCCTTTACCGAGGATTGAAGGTTCTTTGAAAGCTATGTGGTCGGCATAACCAATCCTTATTTATATAATAATACGTGAAGAGAAAACTTTGTACCTCCTTTTAAGAAGTGTGATATTTAGCATAGTTAAAGTTTGTATGGACAAGAAGCGAGAAAGATAAAATTTATATATAATATGAGTTAGAAAAACATTAAATTTAATAATACCAAACGTTCATTATTTACGTTAATACTGGCAATGTCAGTCACATAATAGTCTGTCGTTTATTTACGTTCATACTGCGAATGTCGAACACATAATAGTGTATGGTTAAACAGCCGCACAGTGTAGAAATCGACGACATCGAATTTTAAAATGCTGCCTACAATTAATTACTCAAACATCAATAATGTTCAATATAAAAAGAAAATATACGGTCTAATTTCGACACTACCAGTGTGTAAATAATGTTACTAGATGCTAGGTATTTTAAACATTAAAATAAAAAACAGTATTAAAGCAAAACTCACTTAGCCACAACGGAATAGGATCCAGTATCGGTAAGCTTGGTATCCTTGATTGTGATCTTGTATATCTCGTCGGACTCTTTGACGATGACGATGCGTTCGGAGCTCTTGATTTCGGCTCCATCTTTGTAGAACGAGACTTCGGGCGTCGGTGTGCCTTCCACCTCGATCGTCACGGTGTGAGTGTCGCCCACCTGGTTAACATACATACATACGAGTACATGTCTTTTTCACGAAAACGGAACCCTACGAAATTTAACTATCATATCAATAATGAATTACTTACAAAAGTCAACTATATGAAAGATTTAGGTAACGTAATCCAGGATTCAAAGCTTTTATATGATAAACATATTGATTATGTTGTTAACAAGGCTCATCTTCTTGCTCATCTTTCAAAAATTCTAAAACTCTTAAAGTTCTCTATTCGCAGATTTTAAGAGTATAGTTCACAAGTTTGGAATCCGCGGTACGCTCTTTATAATAAACATCTTAAGTCGATTCAGAAACGTTGCATGAAATACTTAGAATACAAGATCAAAGTTTATGATGGTACATATAAATTGCGATGCATAAGACACCACTTATTACCACTACAAATGCGGAGACATATTTCCGATTTATCGTACCTAACAAAGATAATTAATGGCAGTGTAGACTCAAGTGAACTTCTTGAACACTTCAACTCTCGTTCCACGCACAGTCAACAGCAGAAATAAGCTAAGGTTGTACGTGCAATTGGTTCGTACGAATTATAGGCAGAATTCTTACTTCGTTCCCACTTGCAAACTCTTTTATTCAATAAGCGACCATACCGACATGGATTTACTATCTATTAATCCACTGAAGCAAATCTTGGCGGCTGAGCTTCTATAATGTTACAATGATTTATAACATTCGTTCTCTTAAATATATATGTAACCTATATTCTCCTGTACGTATTCTAAAGTATATAAATAAACCTCTTACCTTTTTTGTGGAAACTTGTAAATGGTTAATGTTATTCCATGTGCAATGTAAACAAATGTTTATTTAATAACTGTAAGTTTTCCTAATAAAAATAAATAAATAAATATAGTCACGCCTCTTTCCCTTTAGGCATAGACCACATCTTTACACTTGCTTCGATTCTGACACACATCTTTCGCTTCCTCTACTTTTATTAGCGTTTTCACACAAGCTTGTCGGTTGGAAGTACTTATGTTCTTTCCTTAAAACGTCTCCGTTCTGATCATGATACGGTCGCCTACGCCAACCCTTACCGACTTGCCCCTTCACACTCACTTCATAGATCTGTTTCGTTAATCTTCTCTCATCCATTTGTCGCCAAACCATCTAAGAACCCCTTTCTTTATCTTTGTCACTACATCTTCTACTATACCACAATGTTCGCTTATCACGCGGTTCCTCACTTTGTCCAACAAAGTCACTCCAGCTATACTCCTCAAACATCATGGTAAACGTGTGGTATTTCGTTTTATTGATCATACTAACGAAACGAACGAACGAGCCACACTGTGCCCGTCCCCATAGTCGTCATATGCTCAGTGATTACGCTACCTCTCAGTGCCCTTCAGACCGCAACACAGTAATTTTTGCACATTACTGCTTCACGGCAGCATAACTGGCCTGCGGTGGTACGTACCTAGATGGATTCCGGCATATGAATACTATAACATTGAGAGCTAGTGTAATCACTGAGCGTATATGAAACTTAAGAACTGATGTCTGACGGTCGCGGGTGCAGTGTGGTGCCACACAGGAATGTTCTGGGTGACTCAGAATTCGTTATTGCAGGCGTTGTACTTACCACCAGGTGAACGTTTTACGTCTCGTCACTTTATCCTATAAAAAAAGGAGCTTTCGCATAGAAGATGTAGCGATAATCGAAAGTGTTTCCTTTTTATCGAAGGTGTTTCCTAGTTATTAAGGTATTCCATAGTGTGGTGGTAATAACGTCAGCTATGCTAGGAAAAGCTAGTGGAGAGTTGGAATCCACCAGCTTTTCCAAGCTTTCCGATACTCGTCTTTTACGACAGCCATGGAAAAGATCATTAGGTTATATTTACCATACAGGACTGGTTCTCGATCTTCTTCTTTATCTTGGGCGCTTCCTTTACGACAAGGTGCATGGTAGTTGTGTCTTCGCCGAGCTCGTTGCTGGCCGTCACTTGGTACTCGCCAGCGTCTGCTGCCGTGACGTTCTTAATCACCAGCGACATGGTCTCCTCGTCCTCGTATAAGAATCTGAAGTATTGAGTAGAAAATGGTATTAGAAACCGTTAACGGTTGAACCGAACATTTATATCCCACCCCATCTTTTACAGCGGATGTCTTAAAAGGCGTCTTAAGTAAAATGAAAACCTGGATATGGGCAGCAGCAGCTTTCTGGAACATCTCAATAAATAAACTGCGGTTGACAACCCGCCTGCCATACGTGGCAACTGTGGCAAAATTCCTCCAAAATTAGAGGTACAAGCTTTTGTGGGAATCTATCGGGGAGGCCCATCTTCAGTAGTGATAGTCTGAAATAATAATGATGACGATGATTCCAATCTTAGTTTCTGATTAGGTGCTGATTGCTTACTTGCTTGGTGGTCAAAGAAAAGTGTGTGAGAAAACCTACACGGCTGTGTAATAAATATAATAAAATATTTGCAATAAAATACTGTGTAGCTGCTGTAAAGGTCTAGGTTTAGGGGGACGGTCTCCCTGACTTCACCTCTGAATAGACCTTCAAAATCAGAGATCTGCTATTCATCATCAGATACCGCTTTACTAAATATGATAATCTAACTGACTGGACTACAAACAATGTACTCACTTGTGTCGCGTGTCGGGTTCGACGAGCTGCCCGTCATGTTTGAACACGACGCTGGGCTTGGGGTAGCCCTTACACTGCAGCTCCAGCATGGCGGAGCCACCCATAGATACAATGGCTTGCCGGTGTTCTATCACTAGTGTGGGCTTCTCTGGCTCGCGGTGCAACTCATGGACTGCGCCTAAAATTGATATTTACAAATACAAATACACAACCAGAGAAAGAGCCGTGGTAGCTCAGGGGCTAGGCGCTTGCTTTAAATTTCATAGTACGCGCCTGGGTGCGATTCCTGGCACCACTAAATTTGTTAACTGCAATTTTAAGTGTTGATTTACCACGTGCTCGGCGGTGAAGGAAAACAACAGGAAACTTGCATGTCTGAGAAATAAAAAGTATTTCGAAGACATGTGAAGTCCGCCAACCTGCATTGGAGCAGAGTGTTGAACTTGGCTCCAAAACCCTCCTCAGCAAAGAGAGGAGACCTGTGCTCAGCAGTGAGACATTTATAGGCTGTTACTTAACTTTTTTTAACCAGAGAATAAATAACTTTAAAGAGGCTCTTTTAGAGCCTGGACGTAGATAATTTCCGTAAAGTTTTCTTTCAGCATTCTTAAAGTTTTTGTATGAGTTTTATTAAGTAAAAAGATGAAAAAATTAAACAATGAATCCACAAGGATATCACGTACCTTGAACGTTGAGTTCAGCTGAGCATGAGATGTTGCCGGTACTGGTCTTAGCTACACACGTATAGAGACCAGCGTCTTCTGGTTTCACATGTTGGAATACCAACGCTAACGAGTCCTCGTCTTCTCCTAAAAGTACCTGCGGAATGAAAACTGTGCTATCTTTAAACGTATATTAAAAGACATTAAGACCTATTTTGGATAATATTTTACTATAGTAGAAAGAAAATTAATTTGTATTGATCCGCATGCAAAATTTTAAATTGTACCCCACGGAAGCGCGCACAAGCAACCAGATACCCCCCACCACTATAATACTACCGCCAGGCAATATGGTACAATCATCTTGGCGGTTGTCTGTCATAGAGTCAATATCACTGATAATGCCTCGTTTTGAAGGGAAACACGTGTCGTGTTCTCAACTTTAGTGATGTGTATTCAAAAATATGGTCATACACACGATTTTAGATTTTGAATGCAGATCTTAGCAAAAAACTTTATTTCCTTCATATACTAATACTTTCATTACCTCGTGGGTTGTAGAAGTTCTGAAAGGTATTTAACTTTCAGAATTACACCATAAAAATGAGGTTCAAACTTCAGAGCAAAAAGATACGGGCTTTTAGAATGTGCCGCTATGCGCAGAATGCACTGAAAAGTTCATATCTGAACGACACACAAAAAAAATTTCATGAACTTACGACCACGACGTGGCTACGCACTTTATATGTCTTACAATTTCTATAACTCAAAAATCTTGCAAGAAGCCTGAACAGCCTAGAAAGGCCACTACCACCGTCTGTGTAGAGGATATAGGAGCCGATTACGCGCTTTAAATGATGACCGATTGTACACGGTATTAAGTTAAATCTAATGTAGCGACACTACAGCTGGCCATACACATGTCTTAGAACAGACGGTAATATCCTTCTATCATGATTCATGAGGGTATGAGGAAGAAAAAGAAGAACCACGGCGAGAAAGTATGTGCCATTACAAGAATGTAGAATTCCGGCTAACGTCTCGTCTCTTTAAGGTTAAGCGCATAGTTAGATAGTAAGAGATAGTAGTCGAATATTGGGTCCGAACGTACAACGTTAATTTTCGTAGATTTTCCCTGCCTAATGGCTGCTTTAACTCCATTTCGAGGATTTAGAGATGCGTACTGAGCTATAACAACTAACACACTTTCATGCTGTGAAACAAACGTACTTCTTGTATCGACACAAAAACGACTGGTCGTTTTGAAGTAGTCTTAAAAGAGATTCGAAGTATCAAGACTACAATTTGCTTATTTTACATGTGGTATTCGAAACAATGATTCTTTACTTGAAAAGCACATCACCAGTTGCTAATTCGAGTCTAACTACAAGTAAATTAAAAATTTATAACTGCTTTTATTGATTTTCTTTTGTTATTGCTACGTTGTTGTTGATTTATTAGTTCCTTTTTTACCTTGAATCTTTCTTCAGGGTCGAAGGGCTGTCCATCCCTTTTCCAAGCGAAAGTAGGTTTTTCTCCTTTCGCCAGTAGTCCCTCACCACCAGGGAGCAGTTCGCCGAAGATATTCTTATCGTCTGTAACGAATTTCCGAGAATGTTATATATTTTCCAATTATTTTAATTAAACGTATTTTACTTAACAATATTATTTATCGACGATGGCAGATTTTCTGCAAAAACAAATGATCGAATTCAGTTAGGTACTAATGGTTATGGTAGGTTTCTGACGGTATTTTTTCATATTTAATTTAGCAACGAGCCGAGCAAATCGTTCACCTAATGGTAAGTGCAACGTCTGGCCATTACAAATGCTGTCACGCAGTGTCTGTGTGGCGCCACAATGCGCTCGTCACCCTGAAACATGAGTTCTTTAGTCTAATATGCCCAGTAATTATACTCGTACTAGCCCTTTGTGCCATTCAGACTGAAACAGTAATGTTTGCAATGTTTGATATACTTGGTATCTTTTTTTTATTAGATAAAGTGATGAAACTAGAAAAACGTTCACCTGATGGTAAGTGCAACGTCTGCCTATTACAAATGCCCACGCAACGTTACCCAGAAAATGTCTGTGTGACATTACACACCTGCACACCCTGATGGGCACAGTGTGGTGTCATCACCCTGAAACATAAGTCCTTAAGTCTCATACGCCCAGTGATTACGCTATCTCACAGTGCCCTTCAAATCGAAACAGTAATGCTTGCACACTACTGCTTCACGGCAGAAAAACTGTCCCTGAGGTGGTACCAACCTAGACGGATTCCTTCGTAGGAATCCTACCACAACTCATCGGATACGTGAGAAAGATAACAAATATTTGTTAGGCGATTTTAACATAAATTTGCTAAACTCTAGTAGCGCTGACTACATTAAATTTAATAATTTCTTACATTATATGGACTTACAACAACATGTCAAAGATTGTACGCATTTTACACACTTTAGTGAAACATTAATCGACGTTGTATGTACAAACGCACCGGTCAAGAATATCTATGTAGACTATATACCTGATCTTAGTAGCCATGCGTTCATTGTTGTCGAACTCAATATAAGGCGCCCTAAACCACCTACACAATGGATATCGTACAGACCTCTTAAGGATATCCATATGAACACTTTTAACCGGGATATCAATACTATAGACTGGGAACGGATTTTGTATCTAAAGGATGTCAATGCCATGGTTGAAACATTCAGCGTTTACATTCTGATGTTATTTGATCGTCATGCTCCAAATAAATTAGTGCGTATAAAAAATCGTTCGCCTCCTTGGATTACGCCAACAATTAAAAAAATGATGGATATTCGGGATAAAGCTTTTAAACGCTTTCACAACTCCCAAAGTGAATCCCATAAGCGGTATTATAAAGACCTCAAGCATGTAGTTCTATCTGCTTTACACAATGAAAAGACAGCGTTTTTTGGACAATGTGTAAATACCCATATTAAAAATTCAAATATCTTGTGGAATAATATAAGGAAGGCTATCCCCACAGGCTCAAATAATAAAGCCAGGCTGCCCTTACAATTTAGTGACCCTGAACTAATAAATAAATACTTTTTAGACCTACCGGGGCAAAGTACCGTACCTATCTCTGAGCTAACTTTCTTTGAATTTGCCCGATCTACTTTTTCAACATTTGTTTTGAAAACGGTTACCGAGGATACGGTTTTAAAAATTATTAGGTCTCTTAAGTCAAACGCAATAGGATGTGATGGCATCTCTCTTGACATGGTGTGTCTTACCTTGCCTCGTACGCTTGGAGTTTTAACCGGGATTATCAATAAATCTTTGGTAACGAGCACGTTCCCGCAGGCATGGAAAACGGCAATCGTACGCCCTATTCCTAAAAAAACAGAACCCACCGACTTAAAAGATTTAAGACCTATCAGCATTCTTCCATTACTATCAAAGATTCTGGAAAGAGTAGTTTGTAGCCAATTGACATTTTTTCTTGAACACAATAATTTGCTTCCCGTTTTTCAATCTGGTTTCCGGAGGCAACATAGCACTGCTTCTGCATTAACCGACGTAGTCGATAATATTTTAGCATCGAGTGATGTAGGCGAGGGTACCATACTCACTCTTTTAGACTACTCCCGCGCTTTTGATACTATAAATACATCACTGCTTCTATCTAAGTTGTCTTATCACGGTTTTGATAATACGGCTGTAAAATGGTTTGCCAGCTACCTCACAGGTCGCTACCAATTGGTTGAAATTCGTGGTGCAAATGGCTCGGTCTTAAGATCTTCACCTGCCCCTTTAGAGAGAGGTGTTCCACAGGGCTCGATACTGGGACCAATTCTGTTTATTTTATACGCGGCAGATGTAATCAATGGTGTTAAAAATTGTAAATTGCATATTTACGCTGATGATCTGCAAGTTTATATTTGTACAAAAGCAGAGAACGTTAATGATGCCGTTCAGAAACTAAACGACGATCTCAATCGCATAGTCGACTGGTCTGCTAGGAATACGCTGGTTCTGAATCCTTCCAAATCCAAATTTATGGTACTTGGCACAAAGGTACAAATTACGAAAATTCTCGCATGCAAACCACAAATAAAAATAGGTAGTAGTCCTATCGAACGGGTTACTGAAGCGCGGAATCTGGGTTTAAAAATGGATGCCGAACTGCACTTTGAGAGCCATGTGCTCGATTTAGTACGTAATTGTTTTTATAGGTTAAAAGTTTTGTATCGAATCCGCGACTACTTAAGCACTAACCTCCGCATAAAACTCTGTGACGCATTGGTCCTGTCTCTGCTTAACTACGCCGATACCATCTACGGCCCACGAATATTAGCAAGGACAGATTGTTTAATCCAACGTGTCCAAAATGCTTGCGCGCGCTATTGTTTTAATATACCACCTCGTACACACATTACCCCATTTTTAAACGACGCTAATTTACTTAAAATGGCCTTTCGTAGAGAACTCCATCTGGCGACATTGCTTTTTGGCGTTATTAAAAATGAGCGACCTAAATACCTATACGAAAAACTACAATGGCTGGCTGCTGATCGCATGAGAACTTCGAAAAATGATATTCTTCGAGTTCACTTGCACAGTTCTGCCTCGTTCCGTGGGAGTTTTAGGTATGTTGCCACGCGGTGCTGGAACAATATTCCACCACCATTGCGGATTTTAAGGAACACTCACACATTCAAACTTAAATATAAAGAATATCTACTAAGATATCAAAAACATAACGCAATACCTTTTGCTAAACGCAACTTACCTACCTACATGTGCTCCTAATATAATTATATATATACATATATATTTTCCATATTTTCTGAATGTGTCGGGCAAAACATTCATTATATTTTATCAAATATGTTTTATTGATATTTATCGTTTTTTATTACCAGTCATATTCGTCCTATATGTAATTTTTTTTTTTTTTTTTTATTTCTGTTCACATAATTGTATTTCTTACACATAGACACGTACGGCGTACGTGCGTTCGCTCTTTACTTACGTAGTGGCTCCACTGAAAACCAGCGCTGCGGTCTTTCCGCAGCATTCTTTGCTGAGCGGAGTCCATTTCGACTTCACAATACAGCGTCACCTTTGTTTCCAGTGTTTTACAGATCTTGTTTGTTTCTTTTTTATTAGTGTACTGGAATTATTATTTTTTTCTATTTGCATTCTCTGTGTGGTTTCTGTATCGTGTACGTCGAATAAAGTCTATGTCTATGTCTATGTCTATGTCTAAATAAGTGCCTCTGTATCCAAAGTCGGCTTTTGGTTGTTATAAGATATTGGTGTTGTCAAAATTAGCCACGATAGTAAAAGTTATCTGTCCCCACCACGGTCTTGATGAAACAAATTAACTATTAGTGTTTTATCCAAGTATTGGTATTAACTGAGGTAAGGTGTTGACTGATGGTAGAAATTCTGCGCAAAAGTCCGAAGTAAGGGCCGCCGCCACAAACCTTAATAAGAATTATCCTGCTGCCAAGTATCACTGTGTAACCATTCCTGTATTTTAATTTGTAGTGCACTAGCTATCAAAATTACTGAGTGCATTAGACTTAATCATTGATGTCTCAATATACAAGTGTACTACCATACAAAAACTATGCTATTTAAAGTTCCGGGTGAAACTGCAACTGTTATGAGCAGATGTGGCACATATGGGCCGATTACTAGGTGAACGATTTGATTATATCGTTATTATTACCACATATCCACTAATGATTTCTTATATTTACGCGAACACTACACATTTAAATGATACTAATTTTACGGATTTTATCGCGTTTATTTTTGTTATTTATAACCCGACGTTTCGAGTGCTTTACAGCACCCATGGTCACGGGGGGACTGAGGTGACAGATGTCCTGATGTCATAGTTAACCCGGAGTACCTTCAGCTTTTAATTATTTTTTTGTGGTCCGACATGGTCACCATGTTCTGGATCATCCCAACCATTACATCAGATTTGATAAACCACAAATCCTCGCAAAAGAACACCGATTCCTACCAAGGATGATTCGCGAGGCTATTGAAATAAAAAAACATCCTAATTTTAATAGCGAAGATGGTTGGGTATTACCACCAGCTTGGGATCCTATAATTAATAAAATTAAGACAAAAACCAAGCATACCACTGCAAGACTTCAAGACACAGTTAGCTCTTTCTGCGTAGATCGGACCACAAAAAAAAAAAAAATTAAAAGCTGAAGGTACTCCGGGTTAACTATGATATCAGGACATCTGTCACCTCAGTCCCGCCGTGACCATGGGTGCTGTAAAGCACTCGAAACGTCGGGTTATAAATAACAAAAATAAACGCGATAAAATCCGTAAAATTAGTTTCATTTAAACATATCCACTATTCATCAACATCATATCAGCATATCACTGCTGAACATAGGTCTCCCCCATAGATTGCTACCAAAGTTTGTAGCTCTCATTTTAGAAGGAACTTTGCCGTAGTTGCCACGCTTGGCAGGCGGGTTGGCAACCGCGGTTTATATATTCTGATGTTCCAGGAAGATGCTGCTGCCCATCTTCTGGTTTTAATTTTCCCTTTGTCGACCTTTACGAAACCCACGGTATGAGATGGGGTGGTAGATTCTCTTAATTCACATCCACTATTCAGGTAACGCAAATCATACAATTTTAAGCAGTCATATACTACCATATCTAATCTGGAACGTTAATAGAATCAGGCGTTACTTTGCGGAAGATCCGCATGCGAAATGTACTACCTAGTTTTGAAGAGCACCGCCCGACCTCCCTCAACAGCGTGCACAAGAAAACCAATACCGCCACCGGGAGCCGCCACCAGATACCCTCCACCACTACAACACTATCACTAGGCAATACACACCACTGAAGTCGAGAACACGACACGTGTTTCACCTCAAAACGAAGCATTATCAAGTGATATTGACTCTACGACTGTCAACCGCCAAGTGACAACTCGGTGGCGGTATTGGTTACGGCGGGCGGTGCTCTTCAAAACTAGGTAATACACACCATTTTACATTTTGCATGCGGATCTTAGCAAATTAACTTTCTCTCCTTTACTAATCTGGAACGGATAAAGCTATAGAAGTCAAGACGGCTCTAAGTTCATCTGTTTTCTATATTTGACTATATACTATAAAACGAGATCAGGTTTAATGTCACTGGGTCTTTTTCCACGTTTTGTTAATAGATTGGCCAAGTTTCGTGTTTTCACCTTTGTTACGTAACCGCCGAGAGGCGATTCCGTATCTTTAGCGGCGGCTATATATAGAGAGCGAATGAACTAATAAACAAACACTGGAACAAATCCAAAACACAAGTCGTCAAGCAATGCGTTGGGAATAATGAGACAAGACGTTTATTATGTAGTATCTAACCAGTCACATTATTTAGATAATTAGTAGTAAAAATAGGTTTGTTATGAATAAAGATCTCGACAATAAATTTTTTTCAACACCATCGTCACCAACTGATAAACCATCTAATCCTTTTGATAAGCCTCTCCCATGTAGGAATGGAAGTCTATCGAAGGCCACTAGATTTGTCTGAAAAATCAATACAGTGCGTGTGCGTGGGACGCCCCGTGCTGACGTCATTTGTTTTGCTACGTTATTTTTGTTACAGAAACCATGTCGTCGTCGTCGTCGTTTCAGCCTATCAATAGTCCACTGCTGAACATAGGCCTCCCACATAGATTGCCACAAAAGTTTGTAGCTCTCGTTTTGGGGGGATTTTGCCATAGTTGCCACGCTTGGCAGACGGGTTGGCAACCGCAGTTTATTTATTCAGATGTTCCAGCAAGATGCTGCTGCCCATCTCCTGGTTTTCATTTTCCCTCTGTCGACTTTTACGACACCCACGGGATGAGATGGGGTGGTAGATTCTCTTAAGCCGCTACCACAGGGCCATGTGCAGCGCTTTAAATAATATTGATGCATTATTACAATATAGCTAGTATTTTTTGTTCCCTAGGCAAAAACCTACACATGCATACATGCAGTCACGACTTTTTCCCATATAAGGGGTACGCAGAGGCCACACGCGTAGCCCCATGGGAAGTGAGACGTGACGGGTGGCGAATCACGTCGCCGCCATTTTAATACAAAAAATCTTACTCCCCATTGCATTCTCACGAGCAGTATAGTGACAGCATATTATGGTGTTATTTTGCACGGATAAAGGCTGACCGTACAATACCTGAGTCGCCTCTTAGGACACCTCGGTAGGAAAGCGGTAGGTGCTATTCTCTTCTGCCGGACACCTATCGGCTACTATTGGCATAAGCCTAACTTTAATTTTATTCATCTCAATTTGTGCATAAGTTCATCATCTCATCGCATACATATAAACACACGCTCAACAGCGCTGCAGCAGGTTAAAAGTAAAGTAAAGTTTCAGCCTATAAATGTCCCACTACTGAGCACAGGCCTCCTCTCATTTCTGAGAGGGTTTTGGAGCTGGGAAGAATCCGCCACGCTGCTCCAATGCGGGTTGGCGGACTTCACATGTCCTCGAAATATTTCTATTCCTCGGACATGCAGGTTTCCTCACGATGTTTTCCTTCACCGCTAAGCACGTGGTAAATCAGCACTTAAAATTGTAGAACAATATTAGAGGTGCTGGCACCGGGGATCGAACCCAGGTTACTCGCTTACTATGAAATTAAAGGCGAGCACCAGGCCCCTGAGCTACCACGGCTCTGGTTACGAAGCTCTGCAGCAGGTTACGAAGCTGCAATATCTCTACACCTTTCTATTGTTTTGTAATATTATAGTTATTACGAGTAATTAACTTTCATTTGAGAACTATCACAGAAATCTTACAAATACAACTTTATAGAAATCCGACCCACTTTTTTCGTTGCCAATTATTACGGGCTGCAAAATCGTTTTAAGAGGTCTGGTGACCGTGATATTTATTAATTTAATACTTTATTGTAAAACACCTTACTCTAAAGGTTACAACGGGCGGACATAATGCCTTGTGGCATTCTCTGCCAGTGAACACTGGCAGAAGAAAAAATGATGTTGGCTGGTTCGCACTAAACGAAATGACTGTTAATAATAATAATACATACATGCATGCATCCATACATTCATGTATACACTCATACATATATACATACATACAAACATAATTTTTTAATAATAAAAAAATATAAATATATCAAATATATGTCGTCGTCGTCGTTACAGCCTATCACTAGTCCACTGCTGAACATAGGCCTCCCCCATAGATAACTACAAAAGTTTGTAGCTCTCATATTGGAGGGATTTTGCCATAGTTGCCACGCTTGGCAGACGGGTTGGCAACCGCAGTTTATTTATTCAGATGTTCCAGCAAGATGCTGCTGCCCGTCTCCTGGTTTTCATTTTCCCTCTGTCGACTTTTACGACACCCACGGGATGAGATGGGGTGGTAGATTCTTTTAGGCCGCTACCACACGGCATATATTAATTACTCGTAATTTAATTGATATTTATTAATTTAATACTTGCCGTGATATTTATTACCAGTGAACACTGGCAGAAGAAAAAATGATGTTGGCTGGTTCGCACTAAACGAAATGACTGTTAATAATAATAATACATACATGCATGCATCCATACATTCATGTATACATTCATACATATACATACAAGCATACATTTTTTATAATAAAAAAACATAAATGTTTGATATATATGTCGTCGTCGTCGTTACAGCCTATCACAAGTCCACTGCTGAACATAGGCCTCCCCCATAGATAGCTACAAAAGTTTGTAGCTCTCATATTGGAGGGATTTTGCCATAGTTGCCACGCTTGGCGGACGCGTTGGCAACCGCAGTTTATTTATTCAGATGTTCTAGGAAGATGTTGCTGTCCATCTCCTAGTTTTTATTTCCCTCTGTCGACTTTTACGACACCCACGGGATGTGATGGGGTGGTAGATTCTCTTAGGCCGCTACCATGTGTGGTATATATGCGTGATAAATATAATATTATGATATTATATTAAGGTCTTAGATTAGATTATAGATAGGTCGTTCAATTCACTTACTGACAACTGACACTTTAGCCTCGGACTCCACCTCGCCGTAGATGTTCATGGCGCGGCAGGAGTATGTGCCTGCGTCGCTGGTATTCACGTCAGCTATTACCAGCTCGTAGCAGCCCTTCTCGGCTCTAGTGCGGACTATGGATACGCGATCGCTCTCCGATGTGGTGGCGATCTCATTACCGTTGCGATAGCTAGAGCAAGAAAGGTAAATGGTCATCATTACAGCGACAACAGACGGGACACAAGACATGAATTTAATAAATGATACACTTTTTGTCATAATAGAGTCCAGTAGAGTAGAATAGCACCTATCTCTCCACTACAGAGGTGTCGTAAGAGACGACTAAGGTACTGTACGGACAGACTTTATTCGTGCAGAATATTGCAATGTTGCCACTATACTCCTCGTAGGAAAGCAATGGAGATTAACCATTTTCACTCGTACAAAAATAGCGGCCCTGTGGTTCCATCCCTGTGGCACCACCCGTTACGTCTTGTTTCCCGCAGGGGCCAAAAATGGGGTAGGGTCTGGTCTCTGCCTACTTATACCTATATGGGAAAAAGGCGTGATGGTATGGCACAGTACTTCTACAATTAATTTTACAATTAAAAGCAGAAATCCGTAGTAGTTACCACCCCCGGGCCGAGTTTTCTGCAAGTAATTCCGTGAAGCAGTAGTGTGCAAACATTACTGTGTTACGGTCTGAAGGGCACTGAGACTTAAAAACTGACACAGAAATACTCTGGGTATATCTTTCTATTACGGGCAGACGCACTTACCATGGTTGCTCATTCCGTCAATTTATTAAATAAAAAAAATTATGCCTATACCGGTGCACGGATACCCAAAATCTGAGAAGTGGATTATTAGGTCTTTTAGAAAATACACTAAGAATTTCATTAGCAGAATTGCGACTTATAAACCAAAACGCAGAAATACGAGATCTGATTAAAACAAAATAATCAGCAGCCCAAGTAGCCGCAAACATCACGTGCGCTCCAGTATTTAGATAGTTTCATCAAAATACGATATGCATTATTATATAGAATTCAAATACTGTTTTGCGCTTTTTTAGTGCAGTTAATCCAAAGCTGGCATGTATGAAAACTTTGACTGAACGCTCTGAATAATGTCAGTTTTGTCATTAAGAACATCAGTCAAAATAAAGTAAAGTAACAACCTATTAATATCCCACTGCTGAGCAAAGGCCTCCTCTAGTTTCAGAGGGGGTTTTTGGAGCTGCTCGCCACGCTGTTCAAGCGTGGTTGGCGGAATTCACATGTCTTCGAAATATATTTCTGGCTCTCTTCTATCTGGGCTACCTTCAGCTTTTATTTATTAATATTCGTCTGATCTATGCGTGGTATGCTTGGCTTTGGATTATGATTAAAAATTATGGGAAGCTCTACTAGATAGCACAGACATCTAAACT
The DNA here is from genome assembly GCA_019845155.1 of Luehdorfia chinensis. Taxonomy (NCBI): domain Eukaryota; kingdom Metazoa; phylum Arthropoda; class Insecta; order Lepidoptera; family Papilionidae; genus Luehdorfia; species Luehdorfia chinensis. The sequence goes on along the minus strand of JAHVAK010000206.1, from coordinate 5,184,057 downwards.
GTTGGAATTAGAATGCTTTATAATTTCAGTAGCCCCTCGAATAATCTTTGGCAGAAAAAGGTGTTTTTTTACAAGGGACGATTCTGAACATGACCAAAAATGTAATTAATTACCGTATGGCGTTAATTCAAGATGAATCCGATTAAATTTTCATACTTAATCTAGTTTGTCTGTATAATTTGTTAAGTAAAATCTTAAAGACAATAATAGTTTGGGGAAAAATAAATCCATAAATTTTTCGCCAGATGGCTGTAGTGATCGATAATACTCCCAATAATCAATCAGCACTAAAAAAATCTTTTGCTGTTTCTTTGTTTGGTATATTCAAATGTGAGTTAGAGAGTGTTAAAATGGAAGTCACAAAGAAAAAAATCTGTACAGTTTTTCTTTGTTAAAAGCGAAATAGCAAGCCAGGCGGCTAAAAGTGTGAATGGTGTTTATGGTCCTGATACAGTAACAACCAATTACGTGCAATTTTTGTTTCGTCGATTCCGTTTATGGGTTTTTGATGTTAAAGATGCATCTCGCTCAGTTAGGCCCGTCATCGAAAATATTGATAAAATCACAGAAATTAACGAAGTTGACCGGCATGTTAGCAGTCATAGCATCGCCAAGGAGCTAAAGCTCGACCACAAAACAGTTTTAAACCATTTGCATCAAGCTGGATTCAAAAAGAAGCTCGATGTTTGGGTGCCACATCGATTAACCCAAAAAAACATGATGGATCGAATTTCCATCTGCGAAGCCTTGTCCAAACGAAATGAAATCGACCTATTTCTTAAACTGATGGTGACTGGGAATAAGAAATGGGTCACTACGACAACATTGTTAGAAAACGATCGTGGTTAAAGCACGGCCAATAGAGCCTTCCTGTACTGTGCATTTGGTGGGACTGGAAAGGAATCATTTATAATGAGTTGCTACCACATGGCCAAACACTAAATTTGTATCTATACTGTCAACAACTGGACCGTTTGAAGCTAGCGATTACCCAGAAACGGCCAAAAGGAGAGGCCACACACGTCTATAGTGACTCGCCAAAAACTTCGGGAGCTTAGTTGGGAAGTTTTGATGCATCCAACATATAGTCCCTGGCACCAAGCGATTACCATGTTTTTCTTGCATTGTTTAACTTCCTTAGTGATAAGAAATTGGCATCAAGAGAAGATTGTGAAAATCGACTACTGGAAGTAATTTGCTAATAGGGATAAAGACTTATATGAGAGAGGAATTATGAAGCTACCTTTAAAATGGCTACAAATTATAGAAGAAAACGGTGGATATTTGACGAAAATTGGTAGTCTTGAAGCTAAAGCTCGCGACTACCTCCTCGTGTAAAAAGGTTTTTTTAAAAATACCGTGGGAACTCTTAGGATCTAGTATCCTAGAAACGAATATAGGATACTTTTACTAACCTGTTTCGTCAAGATCGGTTTAGCTTTTGAACCGTTTGAGGCAATAAACAGACAGAGGGAATAGAGAGTTACATTCGCATTTATAATATTAGTATAGAAGTATAGATATTTATAATTACTATATATTAAACTGGTACTTTGATTCTTGTGCAGGAATCGCTTAGATAGCTACAACCTTATAGCCCGTTGTTCTGCAGTCAAGCATAGATAGATGTCGTAAGGTGACAGGCGTAGTGTGGGGAAGCTCAGTAATGTTCTGGGTGATACAGCATTTGTTATGTGCAGGCGCTTGCACTTACAGTCAGGAGAACGTTTTCCTGGTCTCGTCTCTTTCTATTACAAGAGATTATCGAGATATTGAATATCGAGATTATACTTATATACTATTGAATTATAATTCACAGGACTAAAATTTCGATATTCAATACACGCGCTAATTGCTTAGAACGACATGTTATTCATTACATTTCTTTAAATAAATACATTGTTATTTCAAACGATGTCACTTTAGTTGGCCTAAAGCCCAGTTTCTGAAAGGTTACGAACAAGCGAATAAGAAAAAAAAACTCACACGCATGGTTGTGTAACAGATGTAACAAACACTGACAGTTATATTTTTTTCACAAATACGTTTCACACAATTCACAGCACATTAACCTGATATTCGACTGGTATTCGGACGAGTACAACTACTGGCTATGGAGCAAGATAGCCTTCTACTGAGACACTATTTGTCGGTCAAAATTTCAACTAGTTGGCAATACAGTTCAGCAGGATCTTTTTTTCTTTACACATTAAACAACAATCTTGTGCCTCTGTCTACAGTTACTTGTTCCACATAGCACCGTGTTTTAACTACTGATCCCGTTTGGCTGCATTGGCATTCTCCGTGAGGTGAGTGCCCCAAGGGAAGAGCCAAAATTACGACTGAGCTGAGCGTAAACCCATTTGTATCTTTGATAGCACTCTATCACGGTGATTAAAGATAAACGATTTATGTATACATTTTAGTCGTGCTGTGGTTATAGAGAGGTGTACAGAGTATTGGACTACCGCGCCGCGGCTACGAATTACTGGGTACGAATCTCTATCAGGCAGTATTTGTGCATGAACATAAATTATTGGTTCTCGGGTTTTGTTGTGTTGTGATTATCCCAGTGTCTTTGACACGGCATTGTACTTTTTTGCCTCCGATATTACGGCGTTTTATCGGGCGGAGGTAGTGCGTGTACTACAAGTGTGCACTTGTAGTACTATAATATTTCTCGGGTAGTCGACAGCTTCCGACAGTATTCGACTTTTATCGCCGTGGTTGATTATCGGTCAGGAAGACATCATCATTATTATAGTGATAGTATTAAAATAATTTGGTATCCCCACCAAATATAAATTTTGCTATATGGAACATGGTCTTTGGAACAAAAAAACCTGAATGTGATGAGTCTTTGTATTAAATTAACGTAAATCTAAAAAGGGAGACTTACAATTTAACCGATGGGTTGGGATCTCCCTTCACCCTCACCATGAAGCGTAGATACGTGTTTTCTAAGATCTCCGTATCCTTCAGCGCCACCAAAAAGTATGGCGCATTAACCGCATTCCTTTCTTTCCTTTCCTCTGGTGTTACTGCAAGTTTTTGTAAGAATGTGATCAGTAATATGGAAAACAATGGACAAAAAAGATCAAAGAATGGAAGATACAGAATTTAGAGAAGGAAATTAAAAAAAAATCTTGATATTAAATTGCATTTAAACTTTTGAATTAAACGAACTTTTGTGATGAGAACTTTCTGTACTAAATACAGATTTCAGTGAAAGTAATCTTCTGTTAAAGAAGTAAAAGGGCAAGAAAAAAAAGGTGAAGAAGAAAATAAAGCTTTATCTGGAACAAAATCCATAATTAAGAAATGACAAGTAGAATAAGAATAACAATTTAGCGTATAAATGTGCGTCAGCTATTCTATATTCATTGATCAGCAGATTAGGAAGCTTTGGACAGAGAAAGCAAAAGGGCCAAATTGAAGGAGGTGCTATTGGACATGCAGCCATGTTTTCCTAAGTACGTGAGTTCAGTGCTAAATACCGGAAAATTATGGGATAGTTCAAGTGACAACGAGTTATACGCTTTACGATGTCTTAATTTGTGATGACGCGTTGAATCATGCAGAATTAAAAATATATAACAAATATTGTAGAAATCTCTGAAATTGAAAATAAAATATTATATTAAGACGTTGTGGGCTAGATCGAACTAATTTGCTTAAAATTTAATAAATAAAACAGTAAAGTATATCAGGTATGACCTTATTGGGAATAAAAAGTAATTTAGAATTAAAATCTAAGTTTACAATATTGATTCACTATGCAAAGCTTAATTAATATTGATAGAAAACACAAAAATGATATCTAGTTTTGGTAATCGCAAATAAAATTCGATGGAGCCCAATGAAATTTAACAAATTAAACACTTACACTCCTGGACGACTAACTGAGCTGTGCAATGGGCATTGCCTTTGGCGTTCTCTGCAATCGCTGTGTAGGTGCCCGCGTCGTCTTCCCTGCAGTGCATTAGACGCAGCTTGAAGCTGCCGTCAATTGACGTTATGGAACAGCGGTCCATCAGTCGGTCCGTCAAAGGCTTATTATCTTTCAGCCACATAACTTTCACGTCATCGGATTCAAGAAGTGCGCAATCAAACGCAGCATTTTCTCCCGCTGGGGATTCAAATCATCGTTACGGGTATGAATTCGTACGATTCTTCGACGTTTTGTCATGATAGTTAAAAAAAATTGAACAATTATATAAGTGACATCTTGTCGTTGCGAATCGTACAAATTCTTGTTGAACATAGAAGCGATGTTAGAACAATGTATTGTGTAAGTTAGATAACTAAAAGCATATGTACAAGCACTAAAGTGTTTCTACGACTACGATTTGTTTGTTTTACTTCCGTTGTATACTTACGCTCAATATTTTGACCTTCCAGGGTCTTAGTGAAAATTGGTTTCCCGTCTAGTGTTTCTGATTTTGAGACGGACTTTGTTGATTCATATTCTCCAGTCACTGAGCCATTGGATAAAGCTGTTTTTGAGTATTTTCTCTCGGAAACAGACTTCCCATTCTTTGATTTCTCGTGCGTAGATTCTACTCTAGCCCCACCTTCAATATTTTCGCCGTCATAGCTTAGCATCAATACTCAACTTTGTCGAACGACTTTCTTTCGTCGTTTTACCATTGATATCACGTCCATATTTAGAGGCAATACTATCGATTTTACTAGTCGTTTCAAAAGAGGATTCAGTTTTACCTCCGCTTTCAATATTGCCTCCTTCATAACTACTCTCTATACTGTATTTAGAGGAACGACCATCAATTTTTCCATTAGAGTCTATGCCATATTTAGACGCAATGCTGTCGATTTTGTTGGAAGATTCATAATTAGATTCAATGGCGTATTTCGATCCCCCTTCGGCTTTGCTTTCAATGCTAGATTCATAGCCGTAGGCACTTCCTCCTTCAATCTGAGCACTGGCACTGGAATACTTTGACTCGTATTTAGAGGAGTTGATTCCTTCAATGGTTCCGCTAGTCTCGTATCTTCCGCTCTCTATTTTAGAACCACTCTCACGTCGGGAGTAAGATGACAGGCTAGTACCAGTAGAAGATTCATACCGACCACCGCTTGAAAGTTTTCGGGTGCTGCTGGAATATTCTAAAATAAGCAAAATACATTAAAAAAATTACATAATAACAAAACGAACTCTAAAAAATCCTTAATAAAGGTTCACAATATGAACTCAGATTCTAGAGAAGTTTTTTTTAAAATAATAATTTAAACAATAATAAAAATTAGATTTACCTCCAGACCGCCTGGAACTACGACTATTATATCTCGACGTCATGTCGTCTCCAACGTCTTCTTCGGCGGTTACAGTTTGACTTTTTGTAAAAACTTTTTTCTCAGATTCCTCGCTAGTTGCACTTGCTGTCTATCGATTCACCGTTTTCAGAGTATTTATTTACCGACTGTGTTGTTGACACTTTATCATTTGATATATCTACTGTTTTATCAACACTTTCGTAAAGTAAATCGCTATCTTTATTAATCCTAGTTATATAGTTATTACCCTTTTCAGCTATTTGTTCAATATGTTTGTCTTCTGATTTACCTTCTTCCTGTTCAGTTAATTTTGCAGATGATGTGAGTTGATGGGAAATTAAAACTTCAGTATTGCTTAAAGATTTTTGCGTACTACCAGATTCTTCCAATGAAGTTTCTTTTTGTAACGATGATTGTTCCACAGATTTTGATTGAGCTTCTACAGTTGCAGAAGGCTCCGTTAATATAATTGTAGATGTCTCGCCTTGATCAAAATATTCTTCAGTTGATGGCTTAGACACGTGTCGGGATGATTTTCGTGATACAGACTTTCTAGAACTTTTCTGCGATTTACTTTCAAAATCGGTATTTTCTACAGGCGATAAAACTTTAGATTGTACTGTGTACGATTCAGAATTTGTTTTCAGCTGTTCATTTGATTCGACTGATAGTTTTTGACTTGACTGATAATTGTCCTCAGTTATTGGATTTGCCACTGTTTGTTGTTCCGTTGATACTTGGAGAGATGATTGTAATGATTGTTCCCCAGTAGTGCTTTCTACTGTTACTGTTGTCTGTTTTGATAGTGAAACTGAAGATGATTCTTCTTGAACAAATATTCCTGCCTTAGTATTTTCTGATTGCAGAACTTGTGGAGGAACAATAAACGTTTCTTCACTTTGAAATTCGAGTTCTGCTCTTAAAACTGATGAGCTAACTTCTCCTTCTATATCCGTTGTCTTAGTTTTTGATAAAGTAATGTTATTGTCTTTTGCTATTGCGCTAGCTTCAATTACTTTATCTTTAGAGTACTCGGCTAATGCTTTATCGGTTAAAGTGTCATCAATTAAGTGTTCCAGGTTATCCTCAGAAGTTCTTTCTTCTTCTTTTTCTGCTGCTTTTACTGTCACTTTACTTGGTTCAATAAGAGACGTCGTTGATTGAATTTCACTAACTTCACTATTTTGTACAGTCACAGACGATTTGATTTCAAAATCAGCTGTGACTTTACTATTGACTGTACTACTAAATTCCTGAGAGCAGGCTTCGTGACTATCGCTTATAAATGATATCTCTTGAATTTCAGACTTGGCAACCTTTTTAACTTGATCGTTTTCTACAGATGCTTTTCTCTTTGTTTGCAAAACATTTAGAGATTCTTCTCTTGTTAGTACCTCGGCTACTTCGAAATCCTCTCCTCGAGATCGCTTTTCTTCCTCTTGGATTTTCGCTTCTGCTTGACTGTCTGTATGCTGTCTTTTATTTCTTCTATCTTCAGGTTCTGGGGATTGGTGTTCTAATGGGGATAGTTCCGGTAACAACACCTGGAGATCATCAGCGGCGTGTTCGGCAAGCGCAACTGCAACATGAGTTATTGAATAGATATTACACTTTATTTCATTAAAGGGGTAATAATTGTTTTAACATAGTATATAATACAAGCGTACAAAAATAACTGGCCTACAACTACCGCCAAAATTATTTCGTGTACTGTAATATTCAGTTCTAACGTTGATCTGATTTAACGCCTTAATTTATCGTAAATATCTTCTGGCAAAATCATCATTTCTCTTCCACTTCACATTTGTTCCCTCTATTTATAAACTCATCTACCTGCACGAGTGACTAAACTGCGAAATGAACTAATTCAGAGCGATCTCAAAATAAACTTTTCAATGAATCTCGCGACGTTATAATCCATTAGTAATAGTTAAAGTGGACTATATGAATGCAAATGATTCTCGGAAAAAACTAACGTTCTCAATATTATAATATTTATTATATAAAGTATTTTTGTATCTGCAAAGTTTTAATATGAAAGAAAGAAAGGAAAATAATTTATTTGCTGATTAATTTTTTTAATTCAGACATTTGACAATTAAGGTCAGGTCATAAACAATATTGTCCTATTGGACTACAGCAACAAAAAGGCATCAGACTCAGCATAATATGATTATTTATATTCATATATGTCACAGAATGCGAAGAATTTCAGGCTTTCAATCAGATTACTATGGAAATGAGCAAAAATAGGCTAGGTATAAATAAACTTGCTTTGTTTATTTAACCAATAATGTTAACCACGTAAAGTTAAAAAAATCATTATTAAAACATATATATTGAGTCTCAATATTGCTATGTACTTGTATTCGGTATTGCTGCTGGAGCAATTTCAGGTTACTAGTGAGACAATCGAGCGTATATTCCATTTGGCGGTAACTTTTTGCATTGTGACACCCGTAGACTGAGACGTGGATGATGATATTTAGTCTTCTTTTATGAAATTCGTTAATAGTCTAGTGAATACAACTTTGTTAACTAGTGAACATACTTACCAACGTCACTGGAGTGCTGTCTGATTTCTCTAAGCCAGTTAGTTTTTACTGACTCTTTATGTGCTGCAAGGGTGAATATCAGCGATGGTGATTTCTGATGAAGCTCGAATTTGAGCTTATCTGTTGGATAGTCCTGGACTTCGACGTCAGGAAGCTGTGGCGGAGCATTTTTTTTTAAATATTGTAGTCTTGAATTGTAACTAATTTAACTTTTTTTTAAAAAGGTAACATAATGAAACATGTATATTAAATGTACTTCATAAATGAAAGCTTTATAATTTTTTCTTGGATATAATAACAATAACAAAGTTTACCTTGACGATGTGTTTCAATACAAATACTGATCTATCTTCTTCGATCCTCTTAACCTTGCAGATCAAGACCCTCGCTTTGAACAAAAACAGGTATCTTTCGCTACTTTTCCCTTCAGCGGAGACTGTGAACCAGTCGTGGGTGAGCAATCGACCAAGCTTGTAGATATTGCCTCGGAATCCTTCGATGCTAGATATGAACTTGTTATCGGTGGCACGATTTGGGACGCCAAGGAAAAGTTCTAGAGCGTTCTGGAGGTCAGAGCAGTCTTCGTCGAGGCGTTTCGAGTACTTTACGAGTTCCTATAAGATAAAGTCGATATTAACAAAGGTTTGATATATTTAAAGCAAAATACGGGAGAGATGTGTCATAAAGTATTAAATAATGTTTCCTAGAAGGAAACCTGTAACGGGATTTACGCATGTCATTAAATTTAAGTTGAGTCCGGCCCCTGACTTTTCACAGTTTCTTTCACACACTTATAAAATATATACAGTTTTTCATTTTAACCACTTACCATACATTTTCCTATACCATATCGGTTTAGGAAAAACGATATCTTTTTCTAGTTACAAAATATAATTCCCCGGTTAAGCGAACTTAAAACAATTGCTGGAGATAGGAGTTAATATGGCCTTATTAATGTCGTACCAAATTTAAGTAAGTTAGAAGTATTGTTGTTGATTTCTCATTTTAAAATAGATATTTTTATAAAAGCTTAGTTCTGTGAACAGGAATTGCCGAAAGACAAACGGCTGACCTTCTACCTGTTTTCACAAAACTTTTAATGTTCATTGGCAACGAAATTTGCGCAATAATGTTCCATTAGAACCATTACGTATCGTATTTACAAAGCCGTGCTAAGCTGACAACAACGAACGTGACGTGGACTCTGAATCGGGAATTAAAGACAGTTGTAGTCAAGGACTGTTTTCATTATTCGACGTCATGCAATTTACTTGGTTGCTTTCGTTCTCTTTAACGAAACGGATGGAGAAATTGCATAATAATATTAGCCATGTGGTGAGGGCGTTGGGAAATCTGCCACCATATGACGGTGACAGTGACAACGGGTGTAACGCTCCCTGTTGCTCACTGCGGCGTCTAAGGTGCGTAGCGGCTGATGCAAATTTTGCCTGGCAACTGTAAAAACCTAGGTTGGAGTACTTTTTATATGATGATGAAAATGTAGTTTAACATCATAAAACAAAAAAGAGATCGTAACGCAAGAGAAAAAATTTATCAATTTCGTATTGCACGAGCTGAATCACGCTATCGCTGAATAGAATAACGAGAAACATATTATATAGTACTATTGGAACTAATATTCCTCTTGCGGTATGAATCCATCTAAGTAGTTACCGTCGCAGTGCCAGCCGTAAATTGTACCGTGGCGTCAGGCACAGTGTTTCGGTTTGAAAGGTACTAAACCTTGTGTTATTACAGGGCATATGAGAATTAAGAAGCGATGTATCATGGTGAGGAGCATAGTGCGACGATTACACAGAAGGTTCGTCTGGTACAATCCAATTGCTATGGGGAGGCGTCGCACTTACAGACAGGTGCTCGACTTTCTCATCTCGTCACAAGTATGTGATGAAAGTATCCATAAACAAGAATAGGATATAAATATAGGATAACCAAGAACAATTGGCAATAGGAACAACATACGCTCTTTAGACGAAGTTTCTCGTCAATGGTCTGGATAATTATAAGCGATTATTTCGCTATCTGTCAGATACTATACGATCGGATATCGGCTTATACGATGCCCAGGAGATCAGAAGAGGAACTAGATTGTCTAACGCTGCGATCACACGGCGTCATCATTTTGCAGCAGTTAGCGATTTTTCTAGCATTTTGTGCGGTCACAGTATCTTGCGCAAACAACTTTTGGCTGTTACCTCATCAAAATCGTCGAAGCACGAATGAGCAAGGACATCAATTGCAAGATTATGACGCTATCCATAACATACTTATGTCGTCCCTGTTAAGAGGGTACTTGACACGACCAACAACAAACATTTAAAAGACCTTACCTTTAACAGTGCCGTGTGGTGGCGGCTCGTTAAAAGAATACTACCACTCCATCTCATCCAATGGATCTCGTAAAAGGCGAGTAAGGAAATAAACTGCACTGTGCACCCAACAGCGTATGGTGGCGATGGGCTCACCACCTATCACACCAAGTGCATTATATTGTTTTGGTGAAACGTGGATTGTGGCAGTCATCTGTTTTTGCAGTGAGTGCCCAGTCTCTGACTACCCCTTATGGGATACAGTCGTGATCTTATGTATGTATGTATGTACCTTTAACAGAAGCTGGTAGTCGTTGATTCTTTGTATGGGGAGCTTGAGGTGCTCCGCAAGACCTTTGTCGTCGCCGAGCTTGTCTGCTATAGTCTGTGGACAATATAAATTGATGAATTATTAAAAATCGACCCGGTTGACAACAACGCTTGAAAAGCTTTTAAGATTGCCTCTTTTAAATAACGTAATCTGGTCTGAAATTATCGATTCAAGAATGATTACTATTACGAAATTAAAGATGATCGCGGCATAAAGCGGTTTATTTTATACCATAAATACATTGAAATTTTTACTGGTGGTAGGATTCGTATGCAGGAATCTGTCTAGGTAGTTAGTAGCCAGGGCTAGTTATTCTTCCGTGAAGCAGTAGTGTGCAAGCATTACCGTGTTTCGGTTTTAAGGGCACTGTGAGCTAGCGTAATCACTGGGCATTTGAGACTTAAGAACTGATGTCTCAGGGTGTCGGGCGCAGTGTGGTGTCACACAGAAATATTCTGGGTGACACAGCATTTGTTATAGGCAGACGTTGCACTTACCATCAGGTGAACGTTTTGCTCGTTTCATTACTTTTTTCCATAAAAAAAAATGAATTATTAAAAATCAACCCGGTTGACAACAACGCTTGATACGTAATCTGGTCTGAAATGTTCGATTTAAGAATGATTACGATTACGAAATTAAAGATGATCGAGGCATAAAGCGATTTATTTTATACCATAAATTCATTGAAATACAAAAAACCCAAGCGACACAGTTCCATACACAAAAGCGTCCCCGATCGATAAAAACATAAAAATAAAGAAATATGTCAATGAAATAAAGACAAATTATATCTTATGCTCAAGATATAAACTAGCTTTTAAAATAAAATCAACTATCGTTCAACGACGTTTTTAAATTTGTTGCTAATTTGACAGAATACAATTTTGCTTATCTATGGGGGAGGCTGTGGTAGCTCAGGGGCCGGGTGCTCGCCTTTAATTTCGTAGTACGCGAGTAACCCGGGTTCGATCCCCGGTGCCAGCACCTCTACAATTGTTCTACAATTTTAAGTGCTGATTTACCACGTGTTTTGCGGTGAAGGAAAACATCGTGAGGAAACCTGCATGTCCGAGGAATAGAAATATTTCAAGGACATGTGAAGTCCGCCAGTTTAAGTTAAGCTAGCCTGATTCTGTAAATTAGAAATTTTACCAGATTCCGTCTAGTTGGGTGGTGGTACCCAAGTGCCGGTTATTCTGCCATCAAGTAGTGAATATTTATGTGTTTCGGCCGATAGGTGTCCGGCAGAGTAGAATAGCACCTACCTTTTTCCTACCGAGATGTCCTAAGAGTGGACTAAGGTATTCTACGGGAGCAAAATACAAAAGCTATGAAACAATACTGCTCGTGGGAACGCACGGAGGGGAGGGGTAAGAATTTCTTGACTCGTAACAAAATGGCGGCGACGTCACGTTTCCCACGGGGGCGAAAAGTGAGCTACGGGTGTGGTTTCTGCCTACCCCTTATGGTAAAAAAGCGTGACTGTATGTATGTTTCGGTCTGAAGGGCACTGTTAGCGAGTGAGCTAGAAATATACCGAGACATTTGTTATTGCACTCAATTAATGGGCATATGAGACTTAGACCGGATGACGAGCGCAGTGTGGTGCCACACAGAAACGTTCTGGGTGACACAGCATCTGTTATGGGCAAAGGTTGAACTAACCATCAGGTGACCGATTTGCACGTCCCGTGATTTTCGCCCATAAACAAATGTTTCAATGGCCGTGTGGTAGCGGCCTAAGAGAATCCACCACCCCATCTCATCCCGTGGGTGTCGTAAAAGTCGACAGAGGGAAAACGAAAACCAGGAGATGGGCAGCAGCATCTTGCTGGAACATCTGAATAAATAAACTGCGGTTGCCAACCCGTCTGCCAAGCGTGGCAACTATGGCAAAATCCCCCCCAAAACGAGAGCTACAAACTTTTGTGGCAATCTATGAGCGAGGCCTATGTTCAGCAGTGGACTATTGATAGGCTGAAACGACGACGACGAAACAAATGTTTCAGTAGTGCACGGTCAAGTTTGATATGCATGTTAGCAATCCGAAATGAATTTAATATTTTACTTATTAATAGCATTTCGGAACTGGATGGCCTAGTTTGTGTGTCACGAATTCAGGCTCACATTTAACGTAAAGAAATTATTTATTATGTTAACATTCTACATCAGCTATAATGTAACCTGGTATTCAAAAATTGCGCTGATCTACTTCTGTCTGTCGGTTCTGTGATGATGATGTTCTCCTAGCCGATTTCGACCACGGCGACAACTGCCGACTGCTATCGAGAGCCATCAACTGCGCAGGAGATATTATGGTGCCACAAGTGTACGCGCAAACACAGAGGCACTCACTCGTCCCAACCTACCCGCGCCCGATGTAACGCTGATGCGATAAGATCGGAGGTAGGCTAGGATGCAGTGTCAGAAACACGGGGACAATCACAGCACAACCAGACCCGAAAACCAACAATTTATGTTTTAGCACAAATGTTGGCTGCGGCTGGGATTCGAACCCAGGACCCACGGCTTAGAAGTCAGGTACTCTGACCACTAGGCCACGCGGTCGTCATACAGGTGATCGTGTCGGTTCTGTAATACAGCTGATATGAGCATAGCAATCGAGAAAGTTTTACAATAAATACCAATACATTTTATTTCAGTTACACCATCAACATTACAGACTGATATATCTACATAGAAGTATGTTTGAGAGCGAAGCGCACTGTAAGGTTAGTTTGGAGGCGGGAAGAATCCGCCACGCTGCAAATGTCGGTTGGCGGACTTCACATGTTTTGGAAATATTTCCTCACGATAGTTTTTCTTCTCCGCCGAGCACGTGATCAGCACTTAAAATTGCAATTAACAATGTTTGTGGTGCCGTCGGCACCGGGAATCGAACCCAGGTAACTTGCGTACTATGAAACGTAAAGCAAGCGGCTGGCCCAGAGCTACTACGGCTAACCACTGTTTCACTGTTAGATACCGACGTTAAAATGTGGTAATGAAAATTTTCATATGGTCAATGATGGTTTAAAATAATCGAATGGTTCAAGATTCGTAAAGTACGATGTGATATCAAGATCTGTGAAGTACACAAAACATATTTTCTGACGTAGCTTATGCTTTTATCAGATGCAGTGTCAGAAACATTGGGGCGTTAACAGAGTCTATGTTTCTTGTGTTAACTGATGATGATAATGATGATGATGTCCTTTGTCAATTTTCAACTTTGGCAACAACAACATCAGAATACTGTCAGAAGCTATCAACTGTGCAGGAGATATTGTAGTGCCACCAGTGTACGCAGAAACACAGAGGGACTCACTCGACCATTAGATCGGAGGTAGGTTAGGTTGCCGTGTCGGAGACATAGGGACAAATCGCAACACAACCAATGTTTACAAGTCGTTAATCAACCATTTGAATATTTGTCCTAACTTTGGCCCCGACTGGGATTCGAACCCGGATCAGTAGTCAGCCAGGCCGGTGCCGGTGTCAGGTAATGCAGCCAAGGCGTTGGACGACCGCTTGATCAAGTCGTCAACCTAGACTTCCAACGCATTGGCTATGTCTGTCAGTGGACATTTTTTTCTTACAGCTTAGTTTATTAATTTACTCGTATTGAAATTTATAATCCTTTTCATCTTTAAAATACTATCAATAATCTGTTTTGTATTATTTTGTAAAATAATATCAGCAGGTAGTTGTATTACTGTTGACAACTGAATGCTTTAAGATTTTTTGGCATTAAGCGCTAAATTATTAGCATTGAACCAGTCCAAAATCGTTAGCATTATACTGGTGGCATGAATGGCAGGAATCCGTCTAGTTGAATATCACCGTGAGACCAGTTATTCGCTCGTTAATTGTATTGTATTGTATTGTTATTGTATTTATCTCATCCAATGGATCTCGTAAAACGCGAGTAAGGAATTAAACTGCACTGCGCACCCAACTTTCGTAATCTGTTTTTTGCAGTGAGTTCCCAGTCTCTGACTACCCCTTATGGGATACAGTCGTGATCTTATGTATGTATGTTATTGTATTTCGGCCTGAAATGCACTAAGAGCTAGTGTAATCACTGGGAATATGAGAAGTCTCAGTAGGACGGGAGCAGTGCGGCGCCACACAGAAATCGTCTCGCTTCTTTCTCCTATATAAAATCACCAACGGGGTGAGAAGGGATTGCGGATTTTTCTTCTAATTCTTCTTCTCCTTTTAATTCTCTCAATATAATTCTGCTAATGTCAAGTCAGTCACGGGAGTGATAATAGATTATTCAAAATTTCGATCAAGAGTAAAATGATAGTTGACTTTTGCTGAAGTTTTGCTGGACTGACGGAGACAAAACGAAAAGTACAATTCAGGTCTTAAATTGAATTTTTCAATCACAGTACCCTAGCAAGTGCAGTACACAAGCTATCGCTGCATAATAAATTATCAATATAAAACATCACAACTCAAAATATATCGAGAAATTACAAAATACAACCAAAACACTGACGTCATTTTTCGAGTAGACGATTTTTTTTGCGCTTGACTTGTTGTTGATATGAGTTTTCTCTGTATAAAATAATGGATTTTCTTTTAAATGTTTTAAAAGAAAATCCATTATTTCATAGATCTACTCAGAAAACTTATAGTTATTTCGTCTTATTCGAATACCCACCAACCTCTTTATTTTGTCTAATAAAACCCACTCTTTTAGCATCTGGCACCCTTCATCATCATAATCATCATTTCAGCCTATCACTAGTCCACTGCTGAACATACGCCTCCCCCATAGATTACCACAAAAGTTTGTAGCTCTCATTTTGGGGCGAATTTTGCCATAGTTGCCACGCATGGCAGGCGGGTTGGCAAGCGCAGTTTATTTATTCTGACATTCCAAGAAGATGCTGCTGCCCATCTTCTGGTTTTAATTTTCCCTCTGTCGACTTTTACGACACCCACGTGATGAGATGGGGTGGTAGATTCTCTTAAGCCGCTACCACACGGCACGGCACCCTTGCTACAATAAATATCATGGACTATTCATAGTTGTAAATACAGTTTAATTCATGAGCCCGATAAAAATCAGTGGATTATTTTTATTATGACCAAAAAAGATTGTAAATATATAGCATTGTTACAAACAGTTACTTGGTTACAGAGAGAACTTATTCTGTTAGATCTCGTTAATCTCTTAATTGTTTTTGAAAATTGACAGCTTAACAATGTATGCAAATTTAATCCAACCGTTGACTACATTGTCATTGCACGTATGTTACATCACTGCTAAACGAAAGTAACGCTGTTCATTCGCTAGCATCAATATGACTCCTGGCTCCGGTCCAAGCTGTTGCTCTATGACGATTAATTATCTCCTCTCGGCTTGATGCCGTCGATAGGAAGATTTATTGTTTTGGCTACAGCTTTGAATTTAGCTATGTCCACAACAATTTCGTTTTTATTAGACGATGGACTATGAACGGGATATTTTAAAATGAATAAATTAATGTCTTCTTTATAAGTGTTCAAACGTATACATAATTTTTATTTTTGATAACTCTGATGTATGTCGTATTGATGTATGGGAATGTCATTTCCACATAATAAAGACAGTAACCCAGTGTTACTCATTAATCTTTAAAAATAGTTAAATCTGTGTATTTGCTTGAATTCTAAATTCAACAATAATAAAAACAAGGCCTTGTTTTAATTCTCGTATGATTTTTTTTTATGTAAATTTGAAGTTTGTTCTAGTATTGTTTATACTTAAATCAGAGGGCCGAACCACGGCCCGATTAGTTACTTCGATCGGAAGGACGTTTAAAAATCTACATTAACCACCAATTCAGGAAGAAAAAATGGCGCAAGAAACTCCAGCGACGGTTCTAATCATAATTAAAGTATTAATTAGTTTGTACATCGTAAATGATTATTATGTATGCTAATTATGATCGTGTGTGAGTGTAAAAAGTGAGAGCCGCGATTGGATTGATTTTTAGTCGCATTTCATTTTGCAGAACTGGTTATAATGCACTCATATTATCACATACACATGTAATCAATCCAAATTAAGTTTTGTGTCTTAATTTTTTTAGATATTTATTATATATACAGTGTTTATAATTTTAAACATTATATATATTAGCGCCTGGAAATCGAACCAATCGCGATCGACGTGCGCCGTAGACGTGAAGTACTCTGACCTTTGTCTGATTTAGAAGAGATTTGGAAAATTACTCTCTGTCCCTCTGTCTGTTTGTAACCTTTTGGCTCGGCTCGGCTCAACCGTTGAACCGATCTTGAAGAAATTCTGCACAGATACATAATGACGGACATTTATGATATTTTTTATTTCGGAAAATCAAAGAGTTCCATTTTCCGAAATAAAAACGTATTTACACGGTATTTTTAAAAACCCAAATCTATAATTATATAAACATATTTCAGCTACTTTACAATAAATATTTCATTTACTCATAATCCATTCTAATTTTATAAATGCGAAAGTAACTCTCTCTGTCCCTCTGTCTGTTTGTTGCCTTTTCACGGTTCTACCGCTGAACCGATTTTGGCACAGAGATAGCTAGCATCCTGGGGACAGATATGGGATACTTTTTATCCCGGAAAATCAAAGAGTTCCCACGCGATACTTAAAATCCTATATCCACGCGGAAGAAGTCGCTGGCATCAGCTAGTAATATTTTAAAACACAGAAGTAACTCCCTCTATCCCTCTGTTTGCTTGTTACCTATTCACGACTTAACTGTTGAAACGATCTTGACGAAATTCGGAACAGAGATAGCTTGCATCCTGTAGAAGGACATAGGATACTCTTCGTTCCGGAAAATCAAAGAGCGGACGTAGTCGCGGGTTTCAGCTAGTATTGATATATTTTCAACTCTTGTCAGTTACCTTCAGAGAACTTGTAATAAATAGTTATAAAATTAAAACCAAGCGTAGTGACCACATTAGTATGTGAGGAAGCCGCCTTCCACGGTTCGCCATATTTATTTATTTTTGTTTCCTGTATTTTCTATACTATCTATCTAACTAAATATTATCCGCGTTCTTCTCTCAATGTAATCAATGTTAAATGATGTTGATGCCACAATGAATGTATAAGAAAAAAGTAATGTTGTTTTATTGTTATACGATAAAATATAAATATTATTAACAAAAACATTACAGTATTACTAAATAAAGAAAGCAATTATTTAAAAACTAAACTAGATTAAAAATGCTGGCCAAATCGCCGCCCAGCAAGCTTGCCGAGATGCCACGCTGTATCGCGAGGCTGATTCGCTGGCCACAGTACAAGCCAGCTCTTGTATCATCGGAAATGGTAACCAGGCGCGAGCAGATATCTTTGTACAAAAGTTTCGCGGTTGGTCCCCACGGCCCGAGTGTCTGATAAGTATGTATAATTATAATTAACTTTTAAAATAAGTTTGTATTGCGATATTGTTTATTTGTCCAAATAAATATAAAGAAAGTTATGATTCGATCACGAAGATATTTTTTATCTCCAAGTTATTATCATCTACAGATTATATATAGAGTCGGAAGTATTAGTGCAAGAGCATTTACACTGACTTATTGTCTCTCCTAGTCTCCGATCTTACGTAATAGAATCTGAGGAGGAGTTTGATGTAGTGCCAGAGACACGGTTTAATTACAATACATCGAAAGACGAAAACTGAGAATTTACTATTGCATATACTGCCGCTGCGTATTAGCTTGCGCAATAACAGTACGAGACTTAAGTCTTCATCGACCCGTATATTATTACCGGCGGAACGACTAGGTCATAAATCCAGATCCAGATCCAACAATTCATGAGGGGACACAAAAAAAATTGTTGGGGGGGACCCCATGAATTGGTGGGTCACATTTTAGATCGAATCGAACGATACACCAACTGAACAACTCAGGTATGTTTTCAATAATTAGCAAGCGTTTAAATGAAACTAATTTAACGGATTTTATCGCGTTTAATTTTACTTATTATATATAACCCGACGTTTCGAGTGCTTTACAGCACCCATGGTCACGGGGGGACTGAGGTGACAGATGTCCTGATGTCATAGTTAATTCGGAGTACCTTCAGCTTTTAATTATTGTTTTTGGTCCGATCTACGCAGAAAGAGCTAACTAACTGTGTCTTGTAGTCTTGCAGTGTAGTGTTCGCGTAAATATGAGAAATCATTATTAGCAAGCGTTGTTTATAATTGGTTGTGTAGCACTGTCGGTATCAATACTGTCGTAAATGCAACTTTATGTACGAGCAGCCGTAACTACTCATAAATACGGAGGAGCTAGTTTTAAATGCTCTAATTACGTAAATACGTACGTAAATAAATTTAGAGCACCTTGACACGTAACGTCGAGTAACGGGCTGTCGACGTGCGCTGTTAAAGTTTTCTGGAGTAATCTTCATCATCATCATCATTTCAGCCTATCACTAGCCCACTGCTGAATAAAGGCCTGCCCCACTGATTGCCACAAAAGTTTGTAGCTTTCATTTTGGGGGGATTTTGACATATTTGCCACGGTTGGTGGGCGGGTTGGCGAACGCATTTTATTTACTCAGATGTTCTAGGACGGTGCTTCTGCCCATCTCCTGGTTTTTATTTGCCTCTGTCGACTTTTACAGCGTCCACGGGATGAGATGGGGTGGGAGATTCTCTTATTTTTTTTATATGATGTGGTGATGAAATGAGCAAGTCATTCACTTGATGGTAAGTGCAACGTCTGCCCATAAAAAATGCATCACCCAGGACATTTCTGTGTGACACCACGCTGCGCCCGTCACCCTGAGACATCAGTTCTTAAGTCTCATATGCCATATGGTTACACTAGCTCTCAGTGCCTTTCAGGCCGAAACACAGGAATGCTTGCACACTACTGCTTTACGGCAGAATAACTGCCAATACACTGGACTCAATCCATAATATTACTCCAGCCGTAATAATATACCACTTTTTGTAAATTGATCATTTAAATGGCTTTTATTTAAAATAGCTATATAGATCTACGTCAAGTCAATTACTGTTAATGATAATTCTTTTTAAAATGATAATTCATTGAAATGACACATTTATTTATTTATTTAAACTTTATTTTACAAAAAATAAACAAATCAGTGAAAGAAAACAAGACAACAAACCGATTTCTAAATGCACAGTCACTAAATACATTTGATGATGATTGATGATGTGATGTTCTCCTAGCCGATTTGGACAACGGCAACAACTTCCGAATACTGTCGAGAGTCATCAACTGCGCAGGAGGCCTACCCGCACCCGATGTAACGCTGATGCGATAAGATCGGAGGTAGGCTAGGATGCAGTGTCAGCAACACGGGAACAATCACAACACAACCAGACACGAAAACCAACAATTTATGTTTTAGCACAAATGTTGGCTCCGGCTGGGATTCGAACCAAGGACCCGCGGCGTAGAAATCAGGTACTCTGACCACTGAGCCACGCGGTCGTCATATATACTGAAGCCCGCGACTACGCCCTCGTGGATTTAAGTTTTTTAAAATCATATTAAGTATGGATTTTATTAAAATAAAAATTGCATTAACAAACATATTACTCACTGTAAAATAATTGCTCAGTGTATTATTAATTAATCGATATTTATTAAGTTGTTGGTTTTTGTTGTTGTTTTAAAAAAACGATGCCCCACAGTAGGATTTCTCCTGTGTCGTAGGTTCGTTTTACAAACATAAATTCCACATGCACAAACACCCAGACCCGAAACTATCTGTAGGCCATACAAATATTTGTCTCTTCCGAATCGAACCCGCGATTCGCGGCGCAGAAGCCAAGGGCTTAGCCACTGCGCCAACCGAGTATAACCGAGACGTTACATTACATACATTTGTTTTGTTCACGGTCAACTAATAATTTACGATCATACATTTTGTTCGAATCAAATACATAAAGGTATATTTTTATATTGGTAACTTTTCAAACGATTCTAGAGTTGACGTAGGTAAATATTAAAATTGAATTTTATTACTAAAATAACTTTTCATTCAGTTCTAGAATAGATACAAAATAATGATATTTGTACAAGTAGTTGATTCGGATATTATGTATCAATTGGCGCTGTTTGTATTAATAACTTTTTAGAGATGAAACAATACTGAAAACTGTTAAATTTACAGTGACAAGTACATACATCACTAAAATCACGATTAAGATTCATGTTTTACTTTTTTTTTAAGATGACTACGAATAGTAAAAAATATCTATTCCCTAGGAAGGTAAACTATTTCACATTTAACATCCATTACTAATATTATGAATTCGAAAGTAACTCTCGCTGTCCGTCCGTCTCTTTGTTAACTTTTCACGGCTCAACTGTTGAACCGATCTTGACAAAATTCGGCACAGACATAGTTTGCATCCTGCAGACAGACATAGGATACTCTTTATTCTCCTATACCAAAGAGTTCCAACGGTATTTAAAAAAAAAACTTAAATCCTAGGGGACGTAGTCGCGGGCTTCAGCTTGTAACGAATATGTAGTTATATGTAATAGGTTTGTATTATTTAGTCACGTCGATGGTATTTTATGTTTCTGACGTGAGCATTCCTGTTAACATTAAAAGAGTGCTATAAATAATTTACAAACTACAGTCACAAGTCACAGTTATTACTGGTGGTAGGATTCCTATGCAGGAGTCCGTCTAGGTAGGGACCACCCCAGGGCCAGTTATTCCGCCGTGAAGCAGTAGTTTGCAAACATTACTGTGTTTCCGTTTGAAGGGCACTGTGAGCCAGCGTAATCACTGGGCATATGAGACTTAAGCACCTATGTCTCAGGGTGATGGGCACAGTGTAGTGTCACACAGAAATGTTCTGGGTGACACAGCATTTGTTATGGGCATACGTTGGTTGCACTTACCATCAGGTGAACGTTTTGCTCGTTTCATCACTTTATGCAATAATAAAAAAAAAACAAATTCGGAGAACTATTAAAACTTATAAAAAATATGCAATACTGTATTCTGTGGCTCTCTTGTATGCAATTTTAATACTGTCGTTAGGATTATACCATTTACATAAGGGTTTGAATACAAAAATAGCATTCGTTGCTTAAAAAATAACTTCAGAAAGTAGGTCAAGGTCACCATACGAATCTCTGAAAGTTTCACATACAACTACAGCCATGCAACGCCGGCGCTCACGGCGTCAGATGTCCAGAATATCCGCCCGCCCACACATACTTCAAAAATAAACCAGACGAGAACTTGAAACACTACACCACTGCGTAACATTGAAAATATTCGGAGCATCGCGATTCCCCCTTCTATGAAATATGAAGTACCTGGGCGAAAGTCTCCGCAGAGGGATTCCTACCTGGATAGTGGTGTCACAAGTGTTTCGATGATGAGTGCACAGTTGGGAAGTTCACAGGTCACAATCACAGTCACACACTTCACTCGTGCGAGTGGTCGAAGGTCGTGTTAACGCTGGAGCGAGCGAGGTGGTCGCGGCCACGGCTTCCGAGCGACTGTTCGCCTCCAGGCCCTGTCCGGTCCACCGCTATAGTTAGACCGTTGCGTCGGCGATTTTTAGTGGATAACGCCATTTCTCCCGTGATGTTGTCAGATTGGCTCATGGCCGTTGTTTCTTGCAAGGTCGATATGCGAGAAAACAAACCTTGGTGTCTTCTCGAGGTTGATGTCTTGATATTGTTATTTAATTATGTAATTTATAGAAAGATTTTTCGTTTCAATGATAATTTTTAGGCGTTCCTCTAGTAGACGAAGGGACGATCTGCACGATTTTGCAAGAAATGGATGCAGGAGGTTTAGAGGAGTGTTTTATGGCAATATAGAGGGGAGGCCGATGATGATGATACATTTAAAGTGTTAAGCAATTTATTTTTGTGTAAAACAGTTCCGGTAACTAAGCTTTCATAAACTGCTTGGACAAGTAAATGAAAGCCTCGCCATCATGCAATTTTTGTTTAACGATTTTTTACGAATTTCGATATTTGGAAACTACTTAGGTCTTTGGGTCATGTCTATAACAATTTTTGACAATCGCTTGGCATGCGGAGTTACTGTCAATACTTGTGCTACGCTACACATTGGATGTTATTAAGTTTGTCCAGTGGCTCTGACACTGCGTCTTATCTTTCCTTCGGTGTTATCATCTAAACGTTACATTGGGTAAGGGATGGGAAACGCTTCAGAGTTTGCGCCAACGGCCCTGGCACTAAAATATAACCTGCGCAAATGACATCTTTTGGTTCTTGAATCGTAAGGTAGGCTTCCTATGCTGGAATCCGTCTAGGTAGGTACCACCCCAGGGCCAGTTATTCTGCCGTGAAGCAGTAGTGTGCAAACATTACTGTGTTTCGGTTTGAAGGGCACTGTGAGCTAGCGTATTCACAGGGCATATGAGACTTAAGAACTGATGTCTCAGGGTGATGGGCACAGTGAGGTGTCACACAGAAATGTTCTGGGTGACACATCATTTGTTATGGGCAGACGTTGCACTTACCATCAGGTGAACGCTTTGCTCGTTTCATCACTTTACACAATAAAAAAAAATCCTATATAAAATCAGCCAGGCTGTGGATAATTCATTCTGTGGATGGTATGGGTTCTTTGAGTGTCCAAAAAGTGACGTGAGTGAGTGTGTGACAAATGCTGTGTCACACAGAAATGTTCTGGGTGACACAGCATTTGTTATGGGCAGACGTTGCACTTACCATCAGGTGAACGCTTTGCTCGTTTCATCACTTTACACAATAAAAAAAAATCCTATATAAAATCAGCCAGGCTGTGGATAATTCATTCTGTGGATGGTATGGGTTCTTTGAGTGTCCAAAAAGTGACGTGAGTGAGTGAGTTTGATAAATATAAAATAGAATCGAAAAATGCTGAGGAGTTGGTATGTTTTGTATGCGCTAATTTTAGTTAATACTAATCCGATTTGAATAATTATTTTTGCATCAACCCGTATATTTAAGAAAGCATTCATCATCAAGAGAGCCGTAGTAGCTCAGGGGCTAGGCTAATTTCATAGTACGCGAGTGACCTGGGTTCGATTTCCGGTGCCGGCACCACTAAAATTGTTAATTGCAATTTTAAGTGCTGATCTTACCACGTGCTCGGCGGTGAAGGAAAACATCGTGAGGAAACCTGCATGTCTGAGAAATAAAAAATATTTCGAAGACACGTGAAGTCCGCCAACCCGCATTGGAGCAGCGTGGCGGATTCTTCCTAGCTCCAAAACCCTGTCAGAAATGAGAGGAGGCCTGTGCTCAGTAGTGGGACATTTATAGGCTGAAACTTTACTTTTTTTTTCATTATCATTTATGATCATCACCCCTAAAGAGCCGCACGCTGAGAACCATACATTACCGTAAAAGTGGAACTGTGAAGTGTGAATGCTCAGATCGGAAAAGTATCATGCCGTATCACGTATTCATGTGATCGCTTTATTTTACGCGTGTGAAACCGCGGGGCACAGCTAGTTGGATTATAAAGACTGCTGCGCCTCTGCTTTCGGGTTACATATTTCGCTCCAAAATCCGGTTTCACTGAAAATCAGTGCTGGAGCGAATGCTTCAGTTTTTTGCTGAGTGGGACCATTTTGGCATCACGCAGTTCATTCTTCGATGCACATTGCGACCCCGCTATTCGAAGGAAGTTGATGTGTAAAGTAATACCAAAATGGTAATTAGTTTTTTTTATTAGAATTTTGTTTTGCTTTACCGTAGTTTTTATTTATTTGGAATTTCGCTTTTTTTAAATTTGCTTATGTTTTTCCTTGTGCGCTCATTTTTTTTTCTCATTGTTATTGTTGTATATGTGTTGCCAAATAAAATCCATTCTATTCTAAAGAAGATAAAGATAAATGTTGAACAAAAATTTGAACATGAACCGCGCTAAAAGTTTGTGAGACTACTGCTGTAATGCGTTGTTTTTTAAAGTTTATATGCTCAAAAACTACTGTTCGCTTTTGCGAAATTTCGTCAAAATTATTGCAAATAAAGTCTAAATTTTATTACCGCTCCTATTGGAGCTTCCGAACTTGGAAATTATATAAGAATCGCAACGTGCGCAATCCACACTGTTTTGAATTTTTAATAATTTTACTTTATGTCCTTTAAGGACCTTCTTCTTTCCTCGGGAAATAGATAAAACTAACTCCTATTTCATCGACTTTTTATCTATCATTAAAACAGTCGCCCGCTTTCTTAGGGTTCCATACCACGAATGAAAATCCGCCTGTTACAGTCAGTTTGCTCTGAATCTACTGAACCAATTAAGTTGAAGTTTGTTACACATAGACATGTGTAACAAACTTCAACTTAATCGGTGGCCCCAACACGGACGTGTGACATCAATAAATGAACCTTAAGTATGGGGTCACTTTTGGGGTGTAAATAAGAAAATAAAAAAAAAACTGTACGGCGTTACATATTAAATGAAGAGACGCGAGGTGTGAGGGTCTCAAATATTTTTTTTTTCATAATTTTTAATTAAATACTTTTAAAGTATTTTAAGAAAATAGATAAAAATTTACTAACTCCTTATCTCCGAACTGCTGCACTTAAAATTGAAAAAAAAAATCCCCATATCTGTGCGCGCAAATTCACATTGTACGGAACCCTGTCCAAGCGAGTTAAACTCGCACTTGTCCGTGTTTTTGCTTGAATGGTGGTGAAACGGATGTACAAAAATTAAGTGATGCAGGTACCTACAATTTGTCCACAATTATTTAGTAGAGATGTTAAACACATCTCTATAGCCGCCTGCCTATAATAAAGCGGTGTCATCCACTTTCCAATAGAAAAATCTGTGTGGGACCGCACAGCTCTCGTCACAATGAGACACCGATCTCACATACCCTGTAATTACACTAAAACCGAATCGAAGTAGTGCATCGCACTGTTTGAGGGCAGAATAACTGGAACTCCGGTGGTACCTAGTGCCTACCTAGGCGGCATCCATCACAAGAATCCCACCACGAGTTTACTGGTGGTACGATTCCTATGCAGGAATCCATCTAGGTACGAGTACGTACCATCGCAGGGCCAGTTATTCCGCCGTGAGCAGCGTGCAAACATTGAGTGTGAAAGTGGGCGCTGAGAGCTAGTGTAATTACTAGGTGTACGAGATCTAAGAACTGATGTCTCAGGGTGACAAGCGTAGTGATGTGCCACACAAAAATATTCTGGGTGACACAGCATTTCTTATGGGCGGACGTTGCACTTACCATCAGGTGAATTTTTTGCTCGTTTCATCACTTTATACAATAAAAAATGAATGTTTGAACGGATTTAACATATAATCTGTTTGACGGATGTCTTTTTTTTATGTCAGAGGGGGGCAAAGAGCAAGCGGCTCACCTGATGGTAAGTGATCACCGCCGCCCATGAACATCTACAATACCAGCGGAATAGCAGATGCATTGCCGGTCTTTGAGATAGGAATAGGCTCTTTTCTTGAAGGTCCCTATGTCGATGGAACTTTTTTAAAATTTCATACGGATTGGCGGTACCGCGATCGTCTGCTTCCTTGGACGCTCGTCACCAGTCTTAAGAATTTAGTTATGGCATAATTGAGATGGTTATCCCGCCATCAATGATGGCAGCTCCCATAGACGCAGATTCTCTAACGCCGCAACCACAAAGCAATATTGTTTATGGTCGTCACTTTATCCTATAAAAAAAAGGGTGAAAGCTCATCGGGTCCACCTTCAGTTTTCAATTTTATTAATGTTTGTCTGATCTACGCCAAAAGTTGAAGATAGATCGGATTAACTAAGACAGCAGGTGGCCTAACGCCCCAGTAACCATAAGTGTTTCAGAGCACTCCAATTGTTGGGGATTTATAATTAAGTGTAACGTGATTCAATCCGTAAATATACATACATACATAAGATCACGACTGTATCCCATAAGGGGTAGTCAGAGACTGGGCACTCACTGGAAAAACAGATGCCTGCCACAATCCACGTTTCACCAAAACGATATAATGCACTTGGTGTGATAGGTGGTGAGCCCATCGCCACCATGCGATGTTGGGTGCACAGTGAAGTTTAATTCCTTACTCGCCTTTTACGAGATCCATTGGATGAGATGGAGTAGTAGTATTCTTTTAACGAGCCGCCACCACACGGCTCATCCGTAAATATCATTTTACTTATTGTGTAGTATTTGCGTAAATATAAAAAATCACTATATCAAACTAATTGACATGAAATTTTCACAGGTTATAGGCAGCTGCCATTCACAGTTAGCTTAGTTTTTATTTATTTTCAAAAAATACTAAATATATATAGTGTATAATAGTAGCTCAGGGGCTAGGTGCTCCCTTTACATTTCATAGTACGCGAGTGACCTGGGTTCGATTCCCGATGCCGGCACCACTAAAATTGTTAATTGCAATTTTAAGTGCTGATTTACCACGTGCTCGGCGGTGAAGGAAAACATCGTGAGGAAACCTGCATGACTGTGAAATAAAAAAATGTTTTCAACGCAGCGTGACTTTTTTTACAAAAAAACACCGCAGCTACAAGTTATTAAGATATTTACCAATAAAAATAACTACAGTTTAAAAAAAAAAATAGAAACCTACGCTTGAACAGCAATGAGCTTATGATCGTGGTGAGAATACCATGCCATAATCACCAACTGTAGCATCATCAGTTCTTAAAACGTGAACAAAATTTCAAATTATTCGGACATCTGGAAGCGGGTGGCAATTGAAATGGAAGATTCTATTACATACAAATAAGATATAATGATACAATGAGCCAACATAGCCCACATAATTGTGACAAGTTACACGAATTAAAATAGAGCATAACGCGCATGTATTTGTGGACCTGACTCAGGTGGGGAGAGTCGAGGATGCGTAGGATTGTTATTCGTCTGACGCTCGAGTAGTCCGCGGACCACTCATAGATTCCGTTCATCATCAAGCTTGTAGAATGCCGGCAATGGGAAACGAATTACATTTATATCCGATGCGATACGCTGAAGTCGAGAACACGACACGTGTTTCACCAGATAACGAGGCATTCAAGCGATATTGCCTCCCGTCTTGTCGCATAAGACGGCCCGCATGTATTTCACAGTTAATACTTTTTTCTGGGCAAATTATGTGCGAGCAGTACTGTGTAAACACTACCGTGTTTCGGTTTCAAGGTTACCATAATTTAGCGTAATTACAGCGCATTACAGACTTAAGAAATCATGTCCCAGGGTAACGAGCGCAGTGTATCGCCACATAGGACTTTGCAGTTTAATGTTCTGGGTGATACAATATTTGTGGACAGACCTTGCACTTCAGGTGAAAGATTTTCTCGTCTCGTCACTTTTTTCTAAAAAGTAGCCATCAGCATACAGACAAAGACATTTTCATGTAAGCTTTTGAATAAATTGTCTTGAACGCACCTTTCGCCTATGAAAACAACTCCACTTCACGGCTGGGACGTTTGCTTATGTGTCAATCAAAGGCGGATTTGCCTATAGGCAAAAGTGTCTGGGACTAGGGCGAAATGAACGTAAATTTCTTTATTTTTCGTCGTAAGAAATATAAATTTCGTTTGTCAAACGTCATTTCTTTACAAACTCCGTAGGTATACTCTTTTTTGTAAATCCTATTTTATCTCAGTCAAAAATACATTATAATTAAATTTACAAAGAATAGTCTCAAGGAAAACCAAAGCACACAAACGTAATTAAATTTTATTCATTCATCATTTTAGCCTATCACTAGTCGACTGCTTAACATAGGCCTCCCCCATAGATTGTCACCAAAGCTCTCTTTTTGTGCGTATTTTGCCATAGTTGCCATACTTGGCAGGCGGTTGGGTCATAGCAGTTTATATATTCAGATGTTCCAGGAAGATGCTATTGAGAGGTTTTAATTTTCCCTCTGTCGACATTTACGGCACCCACGGGATGAGATGGGGTGGTAGATTCTCTTAAGTCGACACCAACTTACGACGATAATAGATAGAGTCGATATCGTCGATAGAGATAATTGAAATTCTCAAAGAGACAAGAAATATATAAATGTAAGCTGAAGCCTACAACTACGAGTATATCCGCGAGGATTAAGGTTTTCTTTTTTAAAATACCGTGCGAAATCTTTGATTTTCCGTAACAAAGAGTATCCTTTGTCTGTCTCCAGGATGCAAGCTATCTATATATATTTATAATATTTATGAGCTATTTAGTTTTTTTTTCTCTTTCTTTCTTTCTTTCTCTCTCTGTTTTCCTTTGTTGCTACACCTAATCAAAATCTCACCACTCCATGGGTTGACTGGGAGAAAATGCCTAAAGGCATTAAGTCCGCCCTTTTTTTTCCTTTTATTGTAAAGGAAGCAATAAAGAGTTTAATAAATAAATAAATAAATATCTCTGCGCCGAATTTTGTCAAGATCGGTTCAACGGTTGATCCGTGAAAAGGTAACATACCGATAGAGGGACAGGAGAGTTATTTTCACATTTATAATATTGAAATGAAATGAAAATGATTTATTCTTCAACGTAAGAAATATAAATTTCGTTAGTTATTTTTTACAATCTACTACCGTTTCGTAATGAGGTTCCTCTGACGGAGAAGAAACTCCGTAGGTATCCTATTTTTTGTTATTTTTTTTAACCTTTGTAAAAAGTACATTATAAATAGATTAACAAACAACAGTCTCATAGAAAACCAAAGCCCGCTTCATGTCAAAATGTTATACAAGATTCAATAACGAATAAACAAATGAATTGCAAACTCGAGCAGACCAGTCTCCACCAACAGCACCTGATCACAAGTATGACGCATGTGGTAGCCGTTGCCCTCCTCGACTTTATTCAAGGGAAGTGGCGCCGCCACACGACGCCGCCGGAAGCAGAAGCATTTAAGCGAGCATAACATACTCAACTGTTTCAAACTAAAATAATCTTCTATAACACCATCTAAAATTTTTTGTTTGTAAAAATGTTACATTGTAAAAATACCTTGCATAAAAATACATTTCAGGTAGCTGCTTACAAATAACAGTCACATCGTGTGGTAAGTTACTTGATGCCTCCCTGGATGAATACTTCTTCAAAAAGAAAGCTTCCTCATCATTATAATAATCATTTACATTTTAATGAGTACAAACATTTTTTAATATAAGTTTTTAATATAAGCCGTGGCAGCTAGGCGGTCGCTTTAAATTTCATAGAACGCGAGTAACCTGGGTTCGATTCCCGGTGCCGGCACCACTAAAATTGTTAATTGCAATTTTAAGTGCTAATTTACCACGTGCTCGGCGGTGAAGGAAAACATTGTGAGGAAACCTGCACGTCTGAGAAAAATTAATATTTCAAAGACATGTGCAGTCCGCCAACCCGCATTGGAGCAGCGTGGCGGATTCTTTCTAGCTCTAAAACCCTCTCAGAAATGAGAGGAGGCCTGTGCTCAGCAGTGGGACATTATAGGCTGAAACTTTACTTTTTTTTTTAAATTAAGTGAGATAGACAAAATTTTTAAGATTTAATCAAAAAAAATTTGTGAATGAAAATTTATTAAAAACTAGCTGAGACCCACGGTTTCCCCTACGTTAAGCCGTTCGACAGTTAACTATTCGGCCCTACTCGGTAACGTTCTCTTCTCAGCGTGCAGCAACTTAAAGTTGTAGCGTAATTATTAATTATGCCTATAATCATCCTAAGTAAACGGGCTATCTATTGGAAAAATAACTTCTCTTACATAGGGAAAAAAAAAAATCAGTAAAAAGCAGTCAGTGAAGCATCGTCCCTCCAGGAAGTCTGAAGTCTGTGACTATGTTTTGGATCATCCCAACCATTACATCAGATTTGATAAACCACAAATCCTCGCAAAAGAACAAAGGTTTCTACCAAGGATGATTCGCGAAGCTATTGAAATTAAAAAAAAACTAATTTTAATAGAGAAGATGGTTGGGTACTACGACCAGCTTGGGATCCTTTAATTAATAAAATTAAATCAAAAACCAAGCAAACCACTGCTAGTTTTCAAGATACAGTTAGCTCTTTCTGCGTAGATCGGATCAAAAATATCAATTAAAAGCTGAAGGTACTCCAGGATAACTATGACGTCAGGACATCTGTCACCTCAGTTGTCCCGTGACCACGGGTGCTGTAAAGCACTCGAAACGTCAAGTTATAAATAGTAAAATTAAACGCGAAGAAAGTCCGTAAAATGAGTTTCATTAAAACAGATAAGTACATCTTGAGATTCAAACATACAAACTCTTCAGCTTTATTATATAATAATAGACTTGGCTTCTAAGCGGCGTATTAAGATGAAACATAGACCATATTTTAAGTTAGACCTCCAGCGAATCAACTGCGAAACTCACATCAGGTTTGGTGCAGTAGTTTTATTGTGATACCGTACTACCAAAAAGACAGACAGACAGATAGACAAAAATTCTCAAGTTAATTATTTTGGCTTCTACAGCTCTTTTAAATACCCCCATATTATTTATCTTAAATACGAGTATTTTGTAAGTATAGACACCGGTCAGTTACAATTTTATTATACGTATGGATAATAACCTTTTTTTTCAATTCAATTTCAAATGCAATTTCGATTAAAAAATAATTAAGATTTAATTTTCTACTTGTTGTAAACGATAAAATCTATAAATTGTATTGATATATAGTCTCTAAAAAAACACGACGGTTTGGCTCTAACTCTGCCAAGCGTGGCAACTATAGCAAAATCCCCCTAAAATGAGTACACTCTTTTGCGGCAATCTATGGGGGAGGCCTAAGTTCAGCAGTGGACTAGTGACTAGCTGAAACGATGATGATGATGATTAGAGTCAATAGAAGAGTGGTTACTGAATAGGTTATGCTTTCATTTGGCATTTCTCCATGCAAACACGTAAACAGATCGTCAGATAATTGTTACCGTAGCTGCTGTCGCCAAAACTTACATATCTGACACCTTGAATATTTTTACTGACCTTTCTAACGACTGAATATGTTAGGTGTAGACAAGTATGCTTACAAACGTATTTAGTGGAAGATAAAAATAATTATTTTACGATCGCTACATTTGTTTTTACGTAGAGGCCACAAACGGTAACACGCTTGAATAAAACTGACTTTACGGATATTATCGCATTAAATCTTAACTATTTATAACACGGCGCTTTAAGCGCTTTTCAGCACCCATGGTCACGGGAGGACTGAGGTAATAGATGTCCTGTTGTCATAGTTAACCCGAAGTACCTTCGGCTTTTAATTGTTATTTTTGGTGCGATCTACGCAGAAAGAGCTAACTGTGTCTCATCAGGTGAGTCGCTTGCTCGTTTGCCCCCTCTTACATAAAAAAAAAACAATTGGAATCGGTGTCTTTTTGCGATGATTTGAGGTTTATCAAATCTGATGTAATGGTTGGGATGATACAGAACATGGTCACAGTCATAATTAGGTAAAAAAAGTTTCTAGGTATTTACGGTTTCTGTTATTCTTTATCATCATTCTGTTAACACTGGAGGTAGGATTCCCATGGAGGAATCCGACTAGGTAAGTGTTTCAGTCTGAAGAGCACTGATAGCCACTAGGCATATGAGACTTGAGAATAAACGTCTCAGGGTGAAGAACGCAGTGTGGTGTCACACAGAAGAGTTCTGGGTGACATGCATTTGTTATGGACAGACGTTGCACTTATCGTCAGGTAAAGGTACTCGTCTCGCGACTTTCTCACAAAAGAAAAAGAGAACATAGTTTACTTCTAACCAATCTAAAATGTCTAAAGCAATCTAAAATGCGTAAATGTAATGGAAGCAGTTTCGTTAAAGAAACAATACATTTTTTATTATAATCTCGTAAGAGAATTAGTCGATTGCCCTCAATATGACGGTGGGAATTGACAGGAATCATACGGCGGCCGGCGAGAAACTATTCTAGTTTTTGGCCCCTTGCCTAGAATTCGTCGGCGGCGCCCGCTCTCTTGTCTCTACGCGATCTGCGCCTAGGCGAATACCGATAGGACCGGAGGGCGTTTGATTGCTAGTGTGGTGATGAATCTAGACGACTTTAAATGTGAAGGACATAATGCCGTGAACACCACGCTAGGCAGGCGAATTAGCCGTCCATATTTTGGTTGAGCAGGTTCGATTTCGTATTTGACCCTTTAGTAAAATTTAATTTTATTAATAGGCGACAGAGGGAAAATTGATACCAGGAGATGGGCAGCAGCATCTTCCTGAAACATCTGAAAATAAACTGCGGTTACCAACCGGCCTGTCAAGCGTGGCAACTATGACAAAATCCTCCCAGAATGAGAACTACAAGCTTTTGTGGCAATTTATGGGGTAGGAGTACATTCAGTAGTGGACTCGTCGTCGTTTCAGCCTATCCAAGTCCACTGCTGAACATAGGCCTCCCCCATAGAAAGCCACTAAAGTTTGTAGCTCTCATATTAGAGGGATTTTGCCATAGTTGCCACGCTTGGCAGGCGGGTTGGCAACCGCAGTTTATTTATTTAGATGTTCCAGGAAGATGCTGCTGCCCATCTCCTGGTTTTAATTTCCCTCTGTCGACTTTTACGACACCCACGGGATGACATGTGGTGGTAGATTCTCTTAGGCCGCTACCACACGGCAAGCAGTAGTGGACTACTGATACTAAAATGTATCGTGAATGCGTATTACAGACGTACGAATTTGACAGGCATAACAAACGACGTTAGTTAACAAAGTATAAGAGCGCCATCTGTTATTCATCCCCGTAGCAATCACCCAAAATGTTTCGTTGTGTAAGAATCTACATATGTGAGCACACAGATGTCGTTGATCTCCTTTTATGGTACCATGGTCTGGTAGTTCCTAGCGTGTACGCTAGATGTCGCTGTAGTATTTTATTTATTTAGATTTTAATAAATAAGAATTAATGGGTGATGCCACACACATCAGCGGATTTAGGTCTCAAGTGACTGTCAGAAATTTTCAAATTAATTTCTATACGTGTGGATCGCCATATAATAGCGACGTAAGAGACTGATATCCATCGCATCCATGGGTGTCGTACAAGTTATCTAAAGACATCTCTAAGCACCCCAAATATAGAAGAAGATCGGTTAAATACCGCGTTTTGAAAATATGCAAAAATAAGAATTCGGAATACATATTCTAACTGGTGGTAGAATTCCTATACAGAAATCCGTATTAGTAGGTAGGGTAAGATGGCAAGTTTCATTTATTCCGCTATCAAGCAATATACTGTGCTATAACTAATATTAGAACAAACGAAACAAATATTAGATGACATACTACGGTTTGTGCATATGCGTTTTAGTATGTAAAACGACACACGATACAGTGTGACGCAACTTTTAAAAAAAAAAACAATTTAAAAAGTCCACAAAGTACAGCAAAACGTTAATAAAAGAAAACAAATAGAATCCAATCCACGGGGATCAATTTAGGTCTATTTTATATGTTGGTAATACTAAATAGCTTCATTGATTTTTTAAATATAATTAATAATAATTAAAAAAAGAACACGAGCAACTAAAAGATAAAAAAAAGCCATTATTAATATTACTAATGTTCCTATTAGCCATTCCAACGAAGCTTAAAAGGTTGTTGATGCTGTACGACAATAGTTTTACATTGACGTTGCAAAACGTATAACGGGAAATTTATAACGGGAAACATGAACATATGTAAACTGGAAGCGTAAGAAAGTCTGCCACCCCAACTCATCGCGTGGGTATCGTTAGAGTCACACACACAATAGGGGGAACTGTCATGGGCAATCTGATGACTTCTATTTGGTGGTAGGATTCCTATGCAGGGATTCTTGCATTGGAATCTAGATAGGTAACACCGCAGACCCAATTATTCTGCCGCGAAGCAGTAATGTGCAAATATTACTGTGTTTCGGTGTGAAGGGCACTGAGAGCTCGTGTAAGCACTGGGTATATGAGACTCAAGAACTAGTATCACAGGGTAAAGGTCGCAGTGTTTTCCTCGTCTCGTCACTTCATCAAACCTAATATACATATACTGGTGACGGTCAGCAGCGCCTAAGGTGCGAGGCCTTTGGTACTGCGAATGGACGTGCGCAGCCTCCTTCGGACGGTCAGTAGACGACTTAAAATGTTTAAGATTTTCGAAACCGCGAAAGCACGCAGCGAACGCGACACAGTCCGAACTTCGAGGGTTTTGTAGGAGTTTTTATTTATTTATTTATTTATGTTTGGGTCAAACCAAACCTGGCACACGGGCCCCTGGCCCGCGAGCACAGTATCCGATGAAGCTGTAAAAGCCGAGAAGGCTAACAGCAATTACATCACCGAAAATATATATCTGGTACTGCGTTTACCAATCTACCTGCCAAACGAGATGACTACGGCAAATCCACCTTTCTTGGGAGAGGCTTATGTCGAACAATGAACTGTTAATGGGCTCTTAAGAATTTATATAACAACTTTGAAAAAACTACAGTAAGACTGTTACTGTTAACCAGCTAAGCCGTGCAAATATTTCGCACAGTATCGTGATCATGGACAGATGGCGACACGTACCTTTTGTTAAGGAAAGTAAACAACTTTCAACCGACATCAGACGTGCATGTTAGTTGAACGGATTGTCAACAGATGACGCTTTCTACAATTAAATTAATTATTTCAACCTATTTAATATTTTGGTTGCGAAAACATTAATTTTAAAGACTTTTACTTTGTTTTTCGTCATTAAAGGAGAAATTAATCTTAAAAATGGCGTATCAAACATAAAGTTTGATACAGCATTAAGGGAGATATTTCATACCGACAAAAAACACCTTTCAGAAATGATATATATAAGATTAATTTAGCATTGTCGACGCAGTAGCGAAGCTTACATTTGTTCAGTCTTCGCACGGCACAAATATCAATACGATTATCATGTTATTTGACGGCCAGTAAAGGTTTAATCAAAAATCGCTTAGCAATATAATGAAAGAAACGTTACCTGAAAATATTTTTGAACGATGGGGTTATTGGTCAATAGGTGTTGGGCCCTGGGCTCGTCGCGGCAGTACGCCACGTGCTTGTCGAACTCGCGCTCCATCCGCAAGAGGGCGCGGCCGAGCAGACGCGGCTCACCCGCGTAGTACTTGATGCCTTCTAATAGTGACCTAAAAACAAAACTTATTCAATACTTAATGCTCAATATATTTATCTATATATTAGTACGTGAAGAGAAAACTTTGTACACCCTTTTAAGCATATGGCGCGCAAGAATGAGTGTGAGATTTGGCATAGTTAAAATTTTAGTTAATATTTGTATGGAGACGAAAACGGAAAGCTAAAATGTATATACAATAGGTGTTACAATACATCAAATAGTATAAAATAAAACTTTCATACTGACAATACAGTTTTCATTCATTCTGTAAATGTCAATCAAATAATAGTCTGCGGTCAAACAGTCGCACAGAGTATTAAAAATGTTGCCAACAACGTTCAAACTTAAAAAAAAAAGAAATACGGGTGAATAGGATTCCTATGCAGGAATCAACCCACCACCTCTCACGGCTCAACCGACCGTTAGGTCATACGGGATGAATCTCGGTAGACCCACGCGATACTTGCACGAGGCCCTTTCCCGTATGCACTAGATGTTTCTCTACAAGTTATATTGTAACTCCGTCTCTTGGACACTCTCCCCCTTCTGTGCATGACAACTCTACAACGCCTGCGTCGTCAGATTGGTCAGCCTCCTGCGTTAACTTTTCTTCTATACTTCGTCTCTCGTGCCATTCGAGCGGGAACTGCCGTAGCCGAGCGAATATGCAGGAATCAGTCTAGGTAAAACGGTGTACCGTATGTGTAGACCTCAATCATCAAAACAACAAAATATTCAAGTAAAACTTATACATGAGTGACGCCGCGACAGTGTTTTTTCTCAAAGTGTAATTTATTTGGGATACTGCTTGCTTATAGTTTTACAGTAAGATTACAGCGAATAATGTATGTATTTCGATACAGAAAGAAGAAAGTAATCTCATAGAACTGAACTGATGAATGGAAAAGAATGACATTATGTTATTTTCGAACTTCCACGCTGACGAAATCGTGACCTCAGATTTAAATAGAACTAATTTTTACGGATATTATCGCATTTAATTTAAACTATTTATTTCAGAGAGCACAAGGGATCTGTGACAGTAAACACCTGGCCGCCGAGCTTCAGCATGTCAAACAAGTTTTGCAAGACGACCCGCTTCGGGTTCCGCGACTTTTCGCAGTGACCGAGTGAGGCCGGCCACAGTCGAGCGTGTACCTGCTGTTCTTCCATATGCCAGAAGAGTCACGGACAAGATTGGCTGAATCTTGAAGCGAGCTTCTATAGGAACATTTTTGAAGCCGCCGAAGAAGATAAGTCAGTTTTTACCATCTGTCAAGTGTAACATCTCTCTACAAGATGCAGGAGTATACAAGCTGGATTGTGAATGTGGTCTCTCTTATATAAGGCAAACTAAAACATCCAGAAAACCCGCATTAAAGAACGTATAGCTGATGTGAAGCATCGACGCTCTAGGAAGTCTGCAGTCTGTGACCACGTTCTGCATCATCCCAACCATTACATCAGATTTGATAGACCACAAATCCTTGCAAAAGAACACCGATTCTTACATTCGATTATAAATAGTTTAAATTAAACGCGATAAAATCCGTAAAAATTAGTTTTATATAAATGTGTAGTATTCGCGTAAATAAAAGAAAACATTTCGTGACCACAGCTTATAAATAAATAAATTGAGATAGGAAAATAACATTACTTGATAGTATCGGCAAATTTTTTCCCGCGTTGATTCACTAATAATAAGGCTCAACTCATACTCGTATAAGCGCTAAGGCAACTATAATACACATAAATGTTGCTGGAGAGATGCAAGGCATAGTAGTGAATACCGCATGTAAATTCGTTCAGTGGTTCTCGAGATTAGAAAGAAACAAGAAAGAAAGAAGAAAGAAAGAAAGAAACACATTTATTCACGGTCTAATTACAATAGATACAAAAACAAAATAAGAAAAAAAATGGAATTACACAGAACATAAAATAGTATTGCCCAAAATTAACAAAAGTTAAAAAATTATATAAAATGAGTCTGTGTAGCAGCATAATACCGTGAAATGGACAGGACTCAGTAAAAATCGAGATACAGAGACTTAAATTGCTCTGATCCCGACACTGGTTTTCAGTCCGGCCCGCACTCCGAGGCAACTCGGACGGCTGCATTAGTGTACATACAATAATACGATGCAATAACGGAACTTAAATAATTTATGTTTTAACTTTTATTTATATAAGCAGTGGATATCATTAGTCTAATGAAGGTAAGTAAAAACTACTCGTAAAATTAATGTTTTCCATCTAAATATTGATGTCAGTTTTTACATTCCCGTTTCTGTTTTAGGTTACCAATAGTTAAAGCTACTCTGTAGTAGTGTGATGTGTGGAAATCTTTAAATATATGAGCCGTTTACCCGTGTTGGAAGAATTTATAATATAATGCCTTTGAATGCAGAATAAGATACGAACCTCTTCTCACGTGGCTAAACAATAAAAGTAAGAGTAAGATTAGCGCGATCATACACATGGGCGGATGTTATACCTTGGCTGCCCTAAGCCTACAGTACACTGCGATTCAATTAAAGTAAGAAAATAATAAACAAACTGCGGTTGTCAACCCGCCTGCCAAGCGTGGCAGCTATGGCAAAATCTCCCCAAAATGAGATTTACAAATTTGTGTGGCAATTTATTGGGACAATTTATATATATATGTCTGCCAGTGGACCATAAACAAAATCTCACTAACTTTTGCCGCCCCATGAATTTTCCCGCCCTACGGTCGGGCATACTCAACTTACAGGGAAACCCGTCCCTTGTCATGAAGAAGGACAGACGCCCGCCAGGAGGAAGTCCTCGCTTTATTGTCGTTTGTTGTTGTTGTTAGGAATCCGTCTAGGTAGGTACCGCCCCAGGGCCAGTCATTCTGCCGTGAAGCAGTAGTGTGCAAACATTACTGTGTTTCGGTTTGAAGGGCACTGACAGCTGGCGTAATCACTGTGCATATGACACTTAAGAACTGATGTCTCAGGGTGACGGGCGCATTGTGGTGTCACACTGTTTTGGGTGACCACAGCATGTGTTATGAGTAGACGTTGCACTTACCATCAGGTGAACGTTTTGCTCGTTCCGTCGCTTTGATTGATAAAAAAAAACTACTAGAAGTATATGATAAAGTTGACCGCACTCACGTGTTATGAAACTCGCAGATCTGCCTGAAGTTAGAGAACAGCAGGTCGCGGTTGTCGAACACAGGCTTGGGCGTGGTGGCTTTGTCCAGCGGGCGCATGTAGCGCGACACCACCTGCGTCATGTCCCGACCGAACTCCTCCTCCGTCTCGATCAGCTCGCGTACCACCGCCCTGAGGGAACGAAGATTACGTTTTATAAAAGTAAAGTAACAGCCTGATGATGATGTTCTCCTAGCCGATTTCGACTACGGCGACAACTTTCGAATACTGTCGAGAGCCATCAACTGCGCAGGAGATATTATAGTGCCACAAGTGTACGCGCAAACACAGAGGCACTCACTCGTCCCAACCTACAGGCGCGCCATGTAACGCTGATGCGATAAGATCGGAGGTAGGCTAGGATGCAGTGTCAGAAACACGGGGACAGTCACAATACAACAGACCCGAAAACCAACAATTAGTGTTTTAGCACAAATGTTGACTCCGGCTGGGATTCGAACCCAGGACCCGCGGCGTAGAAGTCAGGTACTCTGACCACTAGGCCACGCGGTATAAATGTCCCCACTGCTGAGCACAATACAAAGCAAACCTGAGGGTTTTGAAGCCCGAGCGATAACCGCGTAAATCGTATTCGCGTAAGCCCGGTGCAATTTTGCATTCCTATATGTAAAATTGAATTCCGTCTTACATACAAATTATGTTTCATTGGGATCATGAATTTTGGATTCATCAGGGACTAAAGAAAACGATTCAAAAGAAAAAAATCTTAAACAGTACAAGAAATTATATTCTTCAGATATAAGAATCAGATTTCAGTTTTAAGTATCAGTTTGATATCACAATCAAAGCCGTGGTAGTTCGGTAGCCTGGTTCAGTTCGAACCCCGGGGCAGGTACCTCTAAAATTGTTATGCAGTATTAAGTACTGATTCACCACGTGCTCAGTGGTGAAGGAAAACATCGTGAAGAAACCTGCGCGTCTGAGGAATAAAAATATTTCGAGGTCATGTGAAGTCCGCCATTCTGTATTGGAGCAGTATTTAGGTCTCTTCCCGGCAAGAGAACCCTTTCAGAAATTAAAGGAGGCCTGTACACAGCCCCAAAAATTTTAGATTGTTAATTTATTATTTTTAAAGAATCATTTTATTTATTTCGGGTGACATAATATGGTCTATCAAGGTTTCGTAGATAATACGAAAAAAATAATTTGGAGCCGTGAGTTGATTCCGCGCGAAACACGTGTGCGAACACTAGTGTGGGCTGTGGGCGGAGTGGGAAAGCGAGAGTTGCGCGGCCTCAAAGACAAATTGGTGAGAACATTCAAAAATCGCGTAACTCCGGATTCGTGTAAGTCGGGGTAGCGTAAGTCGAGGTATTACTGTATGTATGTAAAATGAAATACATGTTTACCCCGAAGACACGTAACCGTTAACCAATTCGGCTACGGCTGACATAGCATGTAATTAAAGTAGATTCAGAATCTATCTACCCTACCAATTGTGTAGGCAGACAGCTCGTAATTCACCACCAAAGGAGCCAATCGTGTGCCGAGCAACCACACAGACAACTTGCGGACTAATTAGGCATGAAATTGATTTATTACCTCTTTGAAAAACGAGGCGTTTAGGGTGACCAGGCTATGGTTATAATTATATTCAATTTAATTATAACCATAGCCTGGTCACAATCATATTCTTTCTAAGTTTAAAAATAAATCTCCTGCATCGTGGCTGCATTTAGCAGACAAATTGCTCAAGCACAAACACCAAGACCCAAAATAATTATTTATAGGTGATATAATTGTTTTATATTTTATATGACATAAATATAGTTTTTTAATATCCCATGGGAACTGTTTGATTTTCCGGGATAAAACGTATCCTGTTTCCGTCTCTAGGATACAAGCTACGACTGTGCCAAATTTCTTCAAGATCGGTTCGGAGGTTGTACCGTTATAAGGTAACAAACAGACACAGGGACAGAGGGAGTTACTTTCGCATTATTATAATATTAGTATGGATGGATAAATCATAACTAAAAATTGCAAACCACGTATCGAACTTTGGTCTTTTAAGGAGTGCATTCGGCTCATGCTACGCCTTCGACATATATATTTTGAAACAAATTTGGTCACATTCTAGGTTATATATCGTGATCGTAATGCGTAGCAGATTATTTTGGTAATATGCATCACTTTTGAAACTCGTATCGAAGATCAGCCAGTTGCCAAATGCTGTGTTATAAGCACTCCAAAGACAAGACGAATTGCATATCAAATGTGACCTATGAACAAGGTATAGGTACAATACTATAAAATACGATTGCGCGACGACCGCGGCCTAGTCCCCTTATCGATGATGATCCTTTGTTCAGCAGTGGACTAGTGATAGGCTGAAATGATGATGATGATGATGATGATGATGATGATTACTTTTATAAATTATCTTTTATATACAGTTTTTCTCCTTTAATATGAAAAAAATCCATGCCGAGGAAATGAAAACCCTGGTTTCTATAAATATCAAATAACTGTTAAAGAAGAAAATGTTCCATACTTCAAGACTTGGTATAGGTGTTCCACATCGCTTTTATTTCAAAATGGCCATTAAATATATCATCGGGTTGGCGCGTCTGTGACAAGTATTAATGCATTATACAACACAGGTACGAAGAATACTTGGAGCAAATAAATCATGTTGAAGTAGTGTTAAATGTTAAAAATCTTTAGATGGACTGTATTGTTAAAATTTTGCATCATATTTAAATTAGCCATCATCTATCCTACCTATCGCAAGTTCTCGCCTTAATAGCCGTGGCATGGTCACCCACGGTGAAGCGAACCGGTGGGCTTGGCGAGTTCAATCTGGAAGTCAATTGGTGGACTGCCAGAGGGAGAGGCGGTGTTTAAGTTGCCGCTTCACTTGCCTTCCGCTAGTTTGGCGGGACTGTGACCGTGGTGGAGACGTGATGGGACTGCTCTCCGCAATTAAAACGTAGCCAGCGTATGGCACTATGTTACGAGGAGTAGCAGTTTTTTTTTATTGTATAAAGTGACGAAACGAGCAAAACGTTCACCTGATGGTAAGTGCAACGTTCGCCCACAACAAATGCTTTGTCACCCAGAATATTTCTGTGTGACACCACACTGCGGCCGTCACTCTGAGACATCAGTTCTTAAGTCTCAAATGCCCAGTGATCACGCTAGCTCCCAGAGCCCTTCAAATCGAAACACAGTAATGTTTTCACACTACTGCTTCACGGCAGAATAACTGGCCCTGGGGTGGTACCTACCTAGACGGATTCCTGCATAGGAATCCTAACACCAGTATATGTTCGTTTTGGTTATTGGATTTTAAATGCTGTTAATATTTCAACTTTACTATTCTGTCATCAACACAATAGGCACGCGATACTATCACGTACAGTGTTAGAGATACGAAACAATCTCCAATAATTATTTAGTTAAACCAACATTCAACAACTTCGGCTGTAATTTGAACTCAGGGCTGGGAAGCTAATTACGACGACCATTCAGTCACGAGGCCGGCGTAATAGTAGAGTGTTTCCGCAGCCAATAGCTCCTCCAACCCATAAACAATATTGGTTGCGACGTTCTATGGGAGCTATCATTAATGGCGGGATAACCATCTCGTTTATGCCATAACTAAATTCCTAAGACTGGTGACGAGCGTCCAAGGAAGCAGACGATCGTGGTACCGCCAATCCGTACGAAATTTTTAAACAGTTCCATCGACATCCGTCAAACAGATTCTAAGTTAAATCCGTTCAAATATAATTTCTTTTATTAGATAAAGTGATGAAACGAGTAAAACGTTCACCTGATGGTAAGTGCAATGTCTCCATAGCAAATGCTGTGTCACCCAGAAATTTCTGTGTGACACCACACTGCGCCCATCACCCTGAAACATCAGGTCTAAAGTCTCATATGCCCAGTGATTACAGTAGCTCACAGTGCCCTTCAAGCCGAAACACAGCAATGCTTGCACACTACTGCTTCAAGGCAGAATAACTGACCCTCGTGTGGTACCTACCTAGACGGATTACTGCATAGGAATCCTACCACCAGTGAAAAAAAATAACAAAATACAAAGAATGTTTTATTTTTCTTACCACTGGCTAATCACAATATCTCCGAAACTAGAATACCTATTGATTCGAAATCTGGCATACATATTCCTTTCCCGATATACTCACCAACTTAATAACCAAAACAACACAGACCGGTGGTAGGATTCCAATGCAGCGATCCGTCTAGGTACCACCCCAGGGCCAGTTATTCTGCCGTGAAGCATTAGTGTGCAAACATTATTGTGTTTCGGTCGTTGAGTGTTGTCGTGGAGGGCGCTAAGAGCTAGTGTAAACACTGGGCATACGAGATTTAAGAACTGACATCTCGGCGTGACTGGCGCAATTATTTTGAAGAATCATCTAATATTGCTAATTTGAGAAAAACTGTTTTAAAAAAAGTTTGACCTGAACGTCCGGATTTTTTTAGGGATGTGGTCACGATAACTCCCGAAACAATTGACGTATCGCGACAGGGTTTTTTTATCCTCTCCAGAATTTCATACTTGAAGTTTATAAGAAAAATATTTTTTTCTTATTGTTTTCATCTGAAATGGAAATTACTCGATGATTTTTTTTCTTAAGAGTTACATGAGCGTCATGTGACGTGCACTTTTGGTGTTTCCAAACTTCTAGAAAATTATTCGCAACTTATTCTTAGTCCTACTCCAAAATATATCCCATGAGTAAGTAATAAATGGCATCGTAGCTTTCGTTTTACTCAGATATCTGTCGCGTGAGAAATGTAACCGTGAGTTAGGAGTAAATTAAATAATGTCTGCCAAAGACCTGTAATCTGCGAGGAATATTAATCGATTAGCTGTTACCGCGTCGACCAAGCGAATGCCAGCAGACCGGTGCATGTTTTACGATGCCATTAAGCACTTTGGCTAAACGAGATCGCCATCGTTACGTGACTTTACGACTGCATCAAACCGGGCCGTTTCTCC
The DNA here is from genome assembly GCA_019845155.1 of Luehdorfia chinensis. Taxonomy (NCBI): domain Eukaryota; kingdom Metazoa; phylum Arthropoda; class Insecta; order Lepidoptera; family Papilionidae; genus Luehdorfia; species Luehdorfia chinensis. Next base: position 5,140,232 of record JAHVAK010000206.1, on the reverse strand, counting down.
AAACCCGTGAGTCATTCGTAGTGGGGAATTCGGAGCGGGCAGTAGCTCTAAATTTTATTTTTCTTTTATTTAACACGATTCCCACGAACATATCTACCCGCAACACCAACGATTTGATCATTTGTTTGGGATTCGCACCCGGTAACCGCGGTGTGACAGTCAGGTACTCTAACCTCGAGGGCACGTGGTTGACTTCGAGATATTTCTAATTTCAATCTTAAAAGCTTATATTAACCGGAAATTCGTTCGCATCGCCCACGCGGGAAACGAGACGTGACGGCCGCCATTTTTGTATGCCGCATTTTGGGACGCAAAGTGAGCTACATGTGTAGCCTCTGCCTACCCCTTATATGGAAAAAAGGCGTGACTATATATGTACATAGGAAATGTAATATGGCCGAGTGGGCCGTGCACTCGCCAATTTCATAGTACGGGAGTCCTCTAAAATTGTTCTACAATTTTAAGTGCTGATTTACCACGTGCTCGGCGGTGAAGGAAAACATCGTGAGGAAACCTGCATATCTGAGGAATAAAAATATTTCGACGCCGTGTGAAGTCCCGTCAACCCGCATTCATTGGATCATCCTGGCGGGATTGCCCGGCTCCAAAAACCCTCTCAGAGATGAGAAGAGGCCTGTCAGTATTGGGAGATTTTACGACTGCAACTGTATTCGTAATATTACATTTTACAACAAGCGTCCTTAACGATGAGTTTCCTTAAGCCACACAGCCTTCTAAGTATGCGGGAATCCGTCTAGATAGATACCACCCCAGGGCCAGTTATTCTGCCGTGAAGCAGTAGTGTGCAAACATTACTGTGTTTCGGTTTGTAGGACACTGAGAGCTAGCGTAATCACTGGGCATATGAGACTTAAGAAGTGATGTCTCAGGGTGACGGGCGCAGTGTGGTGTCACACAGAAATGTTCTGCGTGATAACGTGGTCGTGCGTGGCAGGAAATTCCGCGAAAAACGCACCTGTGGTGGAATGCCAACCTATCAAGGTGGTGACGATGGAATTTTGAGTTCTGCCGCAAAGTGCGATGGTGAAAAGCAGCGGCTGGAATTAATCAGAACAATTCCTCCACTCCCCTGTAGTACATCTTGTAAAAGATGCAACATCTCTTCGCAAGGCCAGTGGATCGAGCCGATCGGAAAGAACCTAGTCGTCGAAAATTCGAGCCGCTCTTCGTTGAATACGGTCAAATGGAAGGAGCTGGCACTGGGGTGGCAAAGGTGAGAACTGTACTCCATGTGAGGCCGAACCTGCGACTTGTAAAGATGCAAGCGGTGGGCCGGCATGAAGTACTGACCCGCTTTACATAGCACGCTTGTTTTGGTTAGAATTTCTTAGACGGATTACATGAGAATCTATGGTGCAGTGCTTATGTGTGAAATAGTTTTGTTTGGCGTGACTTTGACTGAATATTTAACTCACTGTCTTCTAGCAGCTAGCTGCTGTCTGGTCACGATCAGGCTTCTTCTCCTTGAGCACCTGCGCAGGCACCCAACCCTGACGTGTGCGGAGCGCCCCATTCTCCACATCCTCCACAACGCGCACCAGCCACCTGGAATAGCAGAATTATAATGTTAAGATTATTGTAAATAAGAATTCAGATCTCTAAAACAAATGCGCGTGTGGACTGGGGAATCTTTTCAGAAAGTTCATTCAACCCTTATGAAACTAAGGGAGGATGTAGTAAATCACTGTAAAAACTTAATGCCAAAGAAGAAGTGTATACAACATACCTATTTGAACATATGGATAAAGGCATTAAAGTGGACCCTATATACGGCCTTTCGCAAGGCATTCGATAAAGTTGATCACTGCATATTGCTTCAGAAAATTGCGTAATATGAAATCAGGGGTGACTTGTTGAGGTGGTTTCAGTCTTATGTGTACAACAGAACGCAAAAAGTAGTTGTAAATGGTTATTCGTCTTGTTTGAAAATCGTAACGTCCGGTGTACCCGTTTAGCTATCTACTGCAATATTAATGATGTTCTCCTAGCCGATTTCGACCACGGCGACAACTGCCGACTACTGTCGAGAGCCATCAACTGCGCAGGAGATATTATAGTGCCACAAGTGTACGCGCAAACACAGAGGCACTCACTCGTCACAACCTACCCGCGCCCGATGTAACGCTGGTGCGATAAGATCGGAGGTAGGCTAGGATGCAGTGTCAGAAACACGGGGACAATCACAACACAACCAGACCCGAAAACCAACAATTTATGTTTTAGCACAAATGTTGGCTCCGGCTGGGATTCGAACCCAGGACCCGCGGCTTAGAAGTCAGGTACTCTGACCACTACATCTGAGTGTCAATAAAGGTAAAAGTAAAACATTCACGAAAAAGCATCACGTAATTAGTTTTACCTAACGACCTTTGAACTAGACGAAATTCGGCACAGTGATAGCTTGCATCCTTGAGACATAATATGATACTTTTATGCTGGATAATCGACACCCATTTCATCCCGTGGGTGTCGTAAAAGTCCACAGAGGGAAAGGGAAAACCAGGAGATGGGCAGCAGCATCTTCCTGGAACATCTGAATAAATAAACTGCGGTTCTCGCGGAATTTTTAAAAAGACCTAAATCCACGCGGACGTATTCGCGGCTGTGTATCGATATATTTGCTGCTACTTTATTTATACTCTTAAAAACTGAATCATGCATTGGGAAAAGGAATTGGTACACCCGACAACCAAAATAAATGTTACCTAAAAGTAAGGAAATGCAACTTTTGTGAGTGTAAAAACCCAGAGAATTTTTATCCGAAGTGTTGATGCTGTTAAACGAATGCGGTACATTCAGTTCATGTCTCACTTCCAACGTAATTAGGAACGACTCGATAAACTGAAAACACGTGTTACTTTTTATCTTATTATCCAACACGAAAGACATAGGCGCTATTTGGGTTAATTGGCACGTTGCTTGGCGGCTGCCAAAGATTTGCGGTGTTTTTTTTTTCATAACCACCTTTATGGATGCGTCTGCTTTATGTTTAAGATCTCGTGTAGGTGTAGTCAATTATTCTTGCGGTTTGGAATGGCAATCTTTAAAATCCGAATCAAAATGGCTTGCGGAAGTCGAAATTGTTATATTTTATTTAGAATAAAAAAAATGTAATAAGTTCATTATTTTATTTTGCACGTCTCATGACGCGAAGCGGCCTGAGGTAATGCTTTATACCCGACATGTCAAGGTCAAGTGATTCGGCGGTCTCCAAATGCCTCTATCACAATTATATTGCACTTATATGCTAATTTGAGTCGACTGACATCTAGAAAACACTTTAATTCATCATCATCATCATCATTTCAGCCTATCTAGTCCACTGCTGCACATAGGCCTCCCCCAATGATTGTCACAGTTTGTAGCTCTCATTTTGGGGGGATTTTGCAATAGTTGCTACGCTTGGAACTTGGAGTTTATTTATTCAGATGTTCTAGGAAGATGCTCCTGTGTGGTAGCGGCTTAAGAGATTCTACCACCCCATCTCATCCCGTGGGTGTCGTAAAAGTCGACAGAGGGGAAAAAGAACACTTTTATTAATTCATTAAAATTATTTTGAAAAATAATCTATTAATGCTAATTTGAACTAAACAGCTTAAAAAAAATTTGACGTGGATGTCCGGATTTTTTTAGGGATATTGTTACGATAATTCCAGAATTTTATCTAATGGTTTCCTATTTCATATCAAAATTCACTTTTAGTTAGTAAGAAAAATATTTTTTTATTATTGATTTCATCTGAAATGGAAATGACTTGACGATTTTTTTTTCTTATGAGTTGAATGAGCGTTATGTGACGTGCACTTTTGGATTTTCACATCTTTTTTCTTAGTTTTAGGCAACCAACTAGAAAACCCTTTCTGATTTCCGCCACGCCACGACACGCAAGAATGATATAGAAGAGGACGGTTAAATCATATTATGACTTAAGATTAAAAATAATTTTAAGCACGCATTAACGACGATAAAATATCGTCTTCATGCGTCAGGAACATCGATTTTGTATAATAATTTGTAGTCATTTGGAAAGGAATTTCGCCATTTTGGTACGAGTCAAAACAAACTCTTACTCTCCATTGCGTTCCCGCGAGTACTGACAGCATTGCATATTATAGTGTTATTCTTTACGAATAAAGAAATAAATAAATAGTTTAATTAAATGTATAATAATGAATTAAAAAAAAATGTTATTTTTTAACATAAAATTAAAACGCAGTAATAGCCTGAAAATTAACATAAAATGACCGAATTCAGAAACATAATATCACCATCATTATAGCCACTAATGAAAATGCGCCTTTTTCGTAGATAACCGTAGCGACATATAGGTCGCCAAATGAAAGGCTTAAGAAATATTTCATACATTCCATAATCGCGCTATGAAAGATCCTAAGATGCGAACTATATATACAACATCTAAATATTTACTAGTTGGAGGAGACGTCCTCCTCAGATCGGACCGATCTGGCGTGTAGCTACCCTTTTCCTTGGCAATATCATCCGCAAAAATAACCATAGGGCATGGTCAACTGCATCAATCCACCTTCCACAAAACTTAACAGGTCTCGATCCATTTGATGGAGCGAACTAGGTTGCCGCTCGAGAGCTTTACTTCCCCAACGGTTATAGGTTCCTTATCGTACATAGGCACATGGCCGGTCTTTCACAGCTTCATCGTCATCATCATTTCAGCCCATCACTAGTCCACTGCTGAACATAGGTGTCCGCCATAGATTGCCACAAAAGTTTGTCGCGCGGGAGGGTTGGCAACCGCGGTTTATTTATTAAGATGTTCCAGGAAGATGCTGCTGCCCATGTTCTGGTTTTAATTTTACCCCTGTCGACTTTTACAGCTTGCCGATCCTTAATTGGTAGTCCTAATTCTGCTGCGGATATAATCGTTGCAGATTCTCTCCAAACGTGGTCCTCCATACTACACTATGCGACTCAGAGCTTCGCCACGCGGCTTGCATTGTAGGATCACGTCTCGTTTCCGTATGCTATGGCTGGCAGGATTTCGATGCAGGAATCCGTCAAGGTAGGTACCACCCCAGGGCCAGTCATTCTGCCGTGAAGCAGTAGTGTGCAAACATTACTGTGTTTCGGTTCGAAGGGCACTGAGAGCTAGCGTTATCACTGGGCAAATGAGACTTAAGAACTTATGTCTCTGGGTGACGAGCGGAGTGTGGTGACACAGAAATAATCTGGATGACACAGCATTTGCTATGGGTAGACGTTGCACTTACCATCAGGTGGACGTTTTGCTCGTTTCGTCACTTTATAAAAAAAAAACGCAGTGGTTAAAGGGGTTTACTATTATGCTTTGCGGTAACTATGAGTAAAACAATTACGTCGGAGTAAAAAAGCGAAGATTTTTCGTAAATGTCACACTTGACTGGTTTCCAAATAGCTTATATTTCTATCCTCTCTCTTTACCGCACATAACAATAATTTAGATGTGATTCACAATGTAATATTCACAGTATTTTCTGAAAACTTCAAAGAAAAAATTTCACTAAAGAGACTAGTTCTCATTGAAAGACACGAAATATTTCCAAAATAACTAACTGAAGAACAAATTAATAGTCACATAATAATCCATTAAAATGGGATAGATTAGCCTCGTATGCCTTTGCAGCGGCCGTAATGTCAAATAAAATTAGAATCATCGTGTCGGAAGGCGATCGCATGCGATTAGTAAAATTGGGTTGAAAGACAAATGGCTGACCGAAAACACGATCCAGTCTTCCCGCTTGTAAGACGAATTGATACGAGCTTAGTGTATCTTTACTGCCCGAAAGTAAATACACATACGAAAGTAAATAAAATATAGATGTGTTTTATTTTTTAATTATAACGTGACAAACGAACATTCAGTTCATCGGATGATACTCGTAAGTGGTTACTTTTTCCATAGATTTCTACATATATCCTCTATGTAGTACCAAAATGAAGGCGCGTTGTCTTCCTCTATCTGGATATCTGGATCTGGAGCAGTGTTCTGTTGTCACTTTATGCTGATAATCTGCGAGAGGGGCTTAGTTATTCCAGTGGAATGGCATAGCCAAATGCAACATTAAAATGTCCGTCGGTTTTTATGGATATTGTTTATTTATTTAACTTTTATTGACCATAAAAGTAAAGGTACAATAGGCGGACTTAATACTTACTATATGCATTATACACTAGCCAACTTTTGGGATAGCCGAAAAACGCAATAGCGGTACAAAAAGATGACAAAGAATGAAATAAACAGATTACAATTCAGAGAAAAAAAATGAAAACATTATACACATATCCACATGGACATATATACTCGTAAATACTTAAATTCATTTAATACACACATAAAACGCACACACACACATACATACACATACATATATTCCGTTTGGTGGCGGCTCGATAAAAGAATACCATTCCATCGTCACCATCTTGATGGTTGGTGCTGGAAGCACAGTGCGTTTTTCGCGCAATTTTCTGCCCCGCACACTTTGGCAGCAATTTATGGAATCTGCTGCCGCCAGCGGTTTTTCCGGACCGATACGACTTCAACGTCCTTACGTCTACTTGATAACTGTCCTACTTGATACGACCTTCAAGAAAAGAGCCTATTCCTTCCTCAAAAGCCGGCAACGCATCTGCTATTCCTCTGGTATTGTAGATGTTCATGGGCCGCGGTGATCACTTACCATCAGTTGAGCCGCTGGCTCGTTTGCCTGCTCTAACATAAAAACAAAAAATACTACCACTCCATCTCATCAAATGGATCTCGTAAAAGGCAAGTAAGGACTTAAACTGCACTGTGCACCCAACAGCGCATGGTGGCGATGGGCTCACCACCTATCACACCGAGTGCATTATATTGTTTTGGTGAAACGTGGATTGTGGCAGTCATCTGTTTTTGCAGTGAGTGCCCAGTCTCTGACCACCCCTTATGGGATACAGTCGTGATATTATGTATGTATGTATGTATATTCACACATGCACAAATATATAGCTACGATAATACAATGTGTTAAGAATGCGAGTTTGTATTATAAATATAATTACGGACCCTATGTTTAAAGGTACATTTGCTTGTAGGTGTCCTAATGTCATCAGGAAGTTCGTTCCAAAGTCTAGCAGCTTGGAGAGTGATGATGATGATGTTCTCCTAGCCGATTTCGACCACGGCGACAACTGCCGACTACTGTCGAGAGCCATCAACTGCGCAGGAGATACTATAGTGCCACAAGTGTACGCGCGAACACAGAGGCACTCACTCGACCCAACCTACCCGCGCCCGATGTAACGCTGATGCGATAAGATTGTAGGTAGGCTAGGATGCAGTGTCAGAAACACGGGGACAATCACAACACAACCAGACCCGAAAACCGACAATTTATGTTTTAGCGCAAATTTTGGCTCCGGCTGGGATTCGAACCCAGGACCCGCGGCTTAGAAGTCAGGTACTCTGACCACTAGGCCACGCGGTCGAGTAAAGGAGAGAACAGTGCTTGGAGAGTAAAGGAATTACATAAAATCTGAATGGTTATGTATGGCGAAGTTGATATTACCTAAAACGATTTAAGCTACTGGTGTGTGTTTCTAAGCCGTGTGGTGGCGGCTCGTTAAAAGAATACTACCACTCCATCTCATCCAATGGATCTCGTAAAAGGCGAGTAAGGAATTAAACTGCACTGTGCACCCAACAGCGCATGGTGGCGATGGGCTCACCACCTATCACACCAAGTGCATTATATTGTTTTGGTGAAACGTGGATTGTGGCAGTCATCTGTTTTTGCAGTGAGTGCCCAGTCTCTGACCACCCCTTATGGGATACAGTCGTGATCTTATGTATGTATGTGTGTTTCTTTATGCACTAGTCTTTTATCAAGCAAGCCAGACTTCAAAATTTCGATGGGCAGTAAAATAATATTTCACTTTTACATAACGAAACGTACAGTTTTGATCTTGAATTAAATTTTCTAATCATTTTACACTTTCACGGGCACTTGCTGCATAAACTTAAAAAAATTAAACATTCAATCTCAAAATATACGCAGAAATGACAAAATTATATTTCACTCCTGCCGGTTTTCGTTTTGGACGCCAAAAGTGAACCAGTAATCTTGATTTTAGCGTAATAAAAACAAAAAACTTCACACGCGATAAAATCCGTAAAATTAGTTTCATTTAAATGAGTAGTGTTCGCGTAAATATAAGAAATCATTATAAAAAAATTCAACTAAATACCAGCGTATTAAGTCGCGGAGCAGATTTTTTGGCTTCATAAAATAAAATTTATTAATTATTGAAAAAGCTATAGCTGACGTAGCCTTTTTCAGGTATTTCTTCTTATTTGATAATGAATACATTACGCTTTTTAAAGTTTGTTATCCATTCAGATAAAGGAGAATAAGGATACGTCGCATATGATACTTCTATATCCAATGAATGAAGCTAAATAATCTTTATATATTTAACAAACTCCATGAAGTATAAATACAATAATCAATTTACAAGTCGTAGAATTGCTTCGCAGGTATCCTTCTAGATACCATCGCAGTGTCTGTTATTCTGCCGTCAAGCAATAGTGTGCAAACATAACTACGTTTTGGCAGTGTGGTAGCGGCTTAAGAGAATCTACCACACCATCTTATCCCGTGGGTGTCGTATAAGTCGACAGAGGGAAAATGAAAACCAGGAGAGGGGCAGCAGCCTCTTGCTGGAACAACTGAATAAATAAACTGCGGTTGCCAACCCGTCTGCCAAGCGTGGCAACTATGGCAAAATCTCCCCAAAACGAGAGCTACAAACTTTTGTGGCAATCTATGGGGGAGGCCTATGTTCAGCAGTGGACTATTGATAGGCTGAAACGACGAAGACGATAACTATGTTTCGGTTTGAAGGGTAAGCAACGTAAGGTAGTATAATTAACAGGCATGTGAGTGATACTGATATGTCGGGGTTATGAGCGCAGTACGGTGTCATACAGAATTTTGTAATTAAATGTTCTACTCGTAGGCTACTCGGCGACTGTTATCATTGTGCACTTTGTTGTGTATCATTGTGCACATTGTGCATTGAGCACCAACAAGTAAATCATTTGAACGTCTCGTCACTTTCTTCCACAAAAGTAATAATTATATGAAAACATTGTTAACAAACCAATAAGTAATATTTTTTAAATAGCTTTCATAAAACAATATCCATTTATTTATTGTATATTGTGTGACTAAATCTATTTTATTTTACACTACTAGTGTAAGTAAAAGTAGATACTCATATATCCCAACCACCTACGTAAATTGTGTAAAACGTTAATTAATTTATGAAGATCTAAAAAGATTTTCTTCTAGTTTAATCTTAATAACGTCCCAAAACCGACAATTACAATTTACTAGAGCGACTCGGGCTTACAGCGAGTCTATTAATCCCCGGGCTTCATGAAGCCAGCGTGACACGTGACACGCAAGTCGTCGTAAATGGGTGACGCGTCGGCGATCACTTCCTGAAACGTGAATTTTCCGCGCGAATGTAGAGCACGCGAGTTGAACGATAACTGGCAAGACTGCGTACACAGCAAAATAGTTTAACGTACTCGTAAGAATAGACTAGTTTATTTTTTTAATTGAAAACAGTGACGTGACGAGCAAATCGTTCGCCTGATGGTAAGTGAACCAGAACCCCGAACATTAGCACCACACTGCGCTCGTCGACCTTGGGCATCCGTTCTTATGTCTCATATACGATACAGTCGAAGCTATCAGTGCCCATTTTTTTATTTGATATAGTGACGAAACGAGCTAATCGTTCACCTGATGGTGGGTGCAACGTCTGCCCGTAACAAATGCTGTATCATCCAGAACATTTCTGTGTGACATTACAATGCGCCCGTCACCATAAGACATCAGTTCTTAGGTCTCATATACCCAGTGATTACGCTAGCTGGCAGTGCCCTTCAAATCAAAGTCGTGCTTACAGCGTTATCCGAAACACTACTCCACTGCGAATGCTTGAAGTAGCAATTTCAATTTTTGGGAGTAGTGTTAATAAAGTAGTATAAAATCACACGCATGATGATGATGACGAGACGAGCAAAACGTTGACCTGATTGTAAGTGCAACGTTTGCCCATTAAAAATGCTGCGTCATCCAGAACATTTCTGTGTGACGTCAAACTGCGCCCGTCACCCAGTGATTACACTAGCTCTCTGTGCTCTTCAAACCAAAACACATTAATGTTTGCACACTACTGCTTCACGGCAGTATAACTGGCCCTGGGGTGGTACCTGCCTAGACGGGTTCCTGCATAGGAATCCTACCACCACGTCCATACGACTCTAACGAAAAATATTTTTTAGTTACTTCATAAAATTAAAGAACTCAAAAAATAGTCGTTCAAATATGTTAGGAACACACACTATCGAATCCATTCCATTACTACTCAATGCATTACTAACTATGTCATCATCATCATCATCATCATTTCAGCCTACCACAGTCCACTGTTGAACATAGGCCTCCCCCATAGATTGCCAGAAAACACGGTCCTGCGCCACCTGCATCCATCGACTTCCTGCAAAACCGTGTAGGTCGTCGCTCCATCTAGTGGGGGGTCGCCCTACACTGCCTTTGCCGGTACGAGGTTGCCACTCGAGAACCTTTCTTCCCCAATGGTTATCGGTTCTCCGAGCTATATGGCCGGCCCATTGCCACTTCAGCTTGCTAATCCTATGTATAATCTATATCTATATCTATTTCCTATCCTATCCTTCCTAACTATGTCATATCAACAGTGAAATATAAAAATAAATGTTCCGGATCCACCATTCCAGTTAGAGTTCATGGCACAGGGTTAAGAAAATAATACCAACACTGATTCTATCATAATCATCAAAGGAAACTAGCAAATCGTAAATTTTGTGAAACGGCTAAGCGAGTAAGCGAGACGGCGAAAAGTGTTTAATTAAGGTCGTTATACACTGGCGCTTTATAACAGTATTTAAAAATATTAATACGTTCACTATTTACAGTGTATGTAAAAAAGAGAGAAATATTTTATTGACTAGCAATCCATCTAGGTAGGTACCACCGCAGTGCCAGTTATTATGTTGTCAAGCAGAAGTGCGAAAACATTGCTGTGTAATTACTGGACATATGGGACTTAAGAACTCAGAGCGAGAAGCTCAGCACTAGATGTGTTCGTGTGTTTTATAATGAAAAGACGTCGCACTTACAATCAGGCGAACGGTTTCAACTCATTATTTTTTTTCCACAAAAAAATGGCTACAGGCTGCGGTATGTAGCTCGGTTCGCTCAAACAATGTAATGTCAGGTTAATTGCCATCTATCATCATAGCTCTCAGAGGCGACAGCGCATGTTTTTTTGAAGTTCTTTTACGTCGATTTGATAGCTGGACGAGAATTTACGAGAATTGACGTTTTTTGTTAAGTGAGAGAGAAGAAAAAATATAAAATAGGAAGAAGGAGAAACAGAGTTATACATTGTATACCCAATACATACATACATACATAAGATCACGACTGTATCCCATAAGGGGTAGTCAGAAACTGGGCACTCACTGCAAAAACAGATGACTGCCACAATCCACGTTTCACCAAAACAATATAATGCACTTGGTGTGATAGGTGGTGAGCCCATCGCCACCATACGCTGTTGGGTGCACAGTGCAGTTTAATTCCTTACTCGCTTTTTACGAGATCCATTGGATGAGATGGAGTGGTAGTATTCTTTTAACGAGCCGCCCAATACACAGTTTTAATTATGTTTGTTGTTATAAATTTATGTTAGTAAGTATTATAAAGTTTTCATACATGATATAAATTCTAAAGTTTACGGAGAAATTCTAAATTCTGCATTTTTATTAAATTTTAGTTATTTAAATATGAGAAGTAATAGTTGGTAAGATTATATTCGATATTAAGTATCGATATTAGATATATTAAGTAATCTTAGTTAAATAATAATTATACAATAGTCAGCGCTTTAATTTGGACGTGAGGGTGCTAATTATTTAACAGTTCCTTTTTAAGTGAATTAAGTGAAATATTAAAAATGTCAATGTCATTGAAATGTCTGTTGTACATGTTTGAAGTGCGACCAAAAAAGCCATTCTTGGTATAGTTCTTTTTTCTTTGTGGTGTTGTTCTAATAAAAAAGTTTCACTTCTGTTACTTGTAAAGAGTTGCACGAGTGTTCTATTATGGAAGAAAGTAACCAAACGAGCAGGACGTTCAAGATCCGTTTTTAACAACTGCCACGCCTTTTCAACAGTTGCGGTATCACCCAGAACTTTGCGTTGGAAAGTTCTGTGTGGCACCACACTGCGCTCGTCATCCTGAGACAAGAGTTCTCAAGTCATATATGCCCAGTAATTACACTAGCTTCAGTGCCATTCAAACCGGAACACAGTGGTGTTTGCACACCACTGCTTCGTGGCAGAATATCAGGCTCTGTGGTGGTACCTACCTAGATGGAAGTAAAGTAACCGTACATTTTTTTAAAGTCACAAGTTACTTTCTCTCTGATTTTACAACTATGGGGGGCCAAGTTAACTAGTCACTGTGGCTTGGACACTTCCATCTCAATGAAGAAGGTACTTGTGGTATGTCTTAAGGTGATGGCCGCAGTGTCGTTTCACACAGAAATTACAGTTCTGGGTGACACAGCATTTGTTATGGGCAGACGTTGCACTTACCATCGGGTGAACGTTTTGCTCGTTCCATCACTTTATCCAATAATAAAATGAAAAAATCTAATTTTTACTTCAACCGTTTGACTTACTTTTTAACCGTTTATCATAGTTGTCCTCGATTGTCTGCGTAATTTATAACATTTTCATTTGTAGTTTTTCTTCGATATATTCATCATCATCATCATCATCATTGCAGCATATCACTAGTCCACTGCTGAACATAGGCCTCCCCCACAGATTGCCACAAAAATTTGTAACTGTCATTTTGGGGATTTTGCCCTAATTGCCACTCTTGGTAGGCGGGTAGGCAACCGCAGTTTATTAATTAAGATGTTCCAGGAAGATGCTGCTGCCCATCTTCTGATTTTTGGATATGATGATGATGTTCTCCTAGCCGATTTCGACCACGGCGACAACTTCCGAATCCGAATGTCGAGAGCCATCAACTGCGCAGGAGATATTATAGTGCCACAAGTGTACGCGCAAACACAGAGGCACTCACTCGTCCATACCTACCCGCGCCCGATGTAACGCTGATGCGATAAGATCGGAGGTAGGCTAGGATACAGTGTCAGAAACACGGGGACAAACACATCACAACCAGGGGCTCCGGCTAGGATTCGAACCCAGGACCCGCGGCTTAGAAGTCAGGTACTCTGACCACTATGCCACGCGGTTGTCAATTCTTTTTGTATATATTAACATAGTGTTAAAACATTTCATACCATTTCATAACAATTATGGTTCGGCTTGGATCGCCGTTGATGATGGTTTGACATCGATAGTCGGGGTAATGTTTAATGTTAATGTCACCGAACTCGTGTTTCGTATACAATTCTTCTTTGAGCATGCAAAATCGATAAGTGTATTCTCGTACGTTACGAATAATATTATACTCGACTAATAACTTGGATCGCTTTCGATGAGGGCTTGACATTGGTAGTCGGGGTTACGTTTTATGGAAATCTCACCTGGCTTCTTATGCAAATCGATATATAAAATACTCAAGTTTACTGCCATTGTTTTGTGTTGCTCGACGCTCTAGTGTAACGTCAGCCTTAGACCGATTCAGGTTCGCTTGCATTTCGGCACGTTCCGAATCCAGTGATTTACCTTGTCACATTTTCCGTTCGATATAATTCGAGATCTTTATTGAAATCCGCAGTTATTTTTTTTAAATTGCCGTTATTTATTATCGCAAAATTAAGAGTTTTTAAATTAACCTGCGGAAAAGTATTTATGCCTTCCGGTCCAATAATTTTAATGTCGGAGTTTTTATAGCATAGCCAGTCGAGGAAAAGAAGTGTGAGTATTGAATTTATGTCTGTACAGTTTTCGTTACCAATGCAATTTTAGTTTGGTATAATTTAACAAAACAGAGGTGGCCAGAGAAAATCTGCCATCTAACCTCATCCCGTGGAGATCACCTGAGAGAATGTCTAGGGAATTTTTTTTTTGGACAAAGCGATGAAACGAACAAAACGTTTACCTGATGGTAAGTGCAACGTTTGCCCATAACAAATGCTGTCCCATCCAGAACATTTCTGTGTGATACGTCACTGTGACCATCATCCAGAGACATCAGTTCTTAAGTCTCATATGCCCAGCAGATTACGCTAGCTCTCAGTGCCCTTCAAACCGAAGCACAGTAGTGTTTACACACTACTGCTTCACAGCAGAATAACTGGCCCTGGGGTGGTATCTACCGAGACGGATTCCCGCATTTTACTGGTTGTAAGATTTCTATGCAGGTATGCTAGGTAGGTACCATTGCAGGGCATGTTGTTCAACTGTGAAAAAGCAGTGTTCAAACATTATTTTGTTTCGGTTTGAAAGGCACTGAGAAATGACTAGGCATATGAGACTTAAGAAATAATATTTCAGGGCGACGGGGGCAGTGTGGTGCCACATAGATTAGACCTCGTGTGTCACCACACAGCATTTGTTATAGGCAGACGTTGCAATTACTATCAGGTGAACATTTTGCTCGTCTCGTCACTTTCTCCTATAAAAAAAGAATCTCATAGCTTTCGACGGGTGGTTGAATAACCATCTCAACCGTGTGAGGTGTCTGTCACTGCCAATGCGCCTGCCAAGCAAGGTTGATTACGGCTAATTATTAATAATTGATATTCTAATATAATTCTAATATAATCTTAATAAATAATTGTTTTAGAGTGACTTTTCTTCAGCAATGGACTGTTACTAGGCTGAGAACAAACAATAAAATAATTTAAGGATTTTACGTATAAATCTAAATTTACGTTTTAACATCATCATCATAATTTCAGCCTATCACTAGTCCACTGCTGCACATAGGCCTTCCCTATAGTTTGCCACAAAAGCTTGTTGCTCTCATTTTGGAGGGATTTTGCCAATGTTGTCACACTAGGCAGGCGGGTTGGCAACCGCAGTTTATTTATTCAGATCTTCCAGAAAGATGCAGCTGCCCATCTCCTGGTTTTCATTTTCCCTCTGTCGACTTTTATGACAGCCGCGGGATGAGATGTGGTGGTAGATTCTCGTAAGCCGCCACAGCACGTTTTAACATAATATCATTTTGTAATTTTCTGAAAAATAACAGCGTATCAAATATAAAAAAATGACGCTAATTATACTTTACGTTCATTAATCTTGAGTCATCGCATCATTTAAATTTTACTGCCTAATCTTTTAAAATAAATTGATCCAACGGGCGCTACTCTGGATACAACTCTTTCACATAAAAAATCATGTAAGGTTATAAATTATTTAAATTTTTTTATATTGTATAGAGTAACGAAACGAGCACAACGTTCACCTGATGGTAAGTGCAACGTCCGCCCAGAACAAATGCTGTGTCAACCAAAATATTTCTGTGACACCACACTCCGCCCGTCCACCTTAGACATTAGTTCTTAAGTTTCAAATGCCCAGTGATTACGCTAGCTCACAGTGCCCTTTAAACCAAAACACAGTAATGTTTGCACACTTCTGCTTCACGGCAGAATAACTGGCCCTGGGGTGGTACCTACCTAGACGGATTCCTGCATAGGAATAATATCCCATCTGCGATGTTGTAGTGACAGGGCGCACATTTTCAGTGCTGTTCTAACTTTTTTTAATAACATAAGACAACATTTGACTTCAATCCAACCTGATGTAGGTGATAAGGTCCTAGATAATGAGCATTTTAGTCTAAGAGATCTTCATTCACTCATGCCTTGAAGATGTTAAAATCGTATTCGTCTGGAAACACGGAGAAAGATGCCATTCCTTGGCTGTGCGTACAAGGAAAGATAAAGTTTTGCTCGCAACCAGGCCACTGTAACAACATACGGGTGGAATCTATCCCTGCGTCTAGTCGCTGGTTGCCAAAAAGCGGTAAGAGGAATCAGCGAGTAAAGTTCTTCTGCACATTCTCTGAAACATCGACGATTGATGACTGATAGAACTCATAGAAGACGAGCGATGACGACAGCGTGGCCAGAGGTAACGAAACGTGATGGGTGGCGAATCAACGTCATTTTGGTACTAGTCAAAAAATTCTTACTGTCCATTCATTTCCCACGAGCAGTATAGTGACAGTATTACATATTATGTTATTATTCTGCACGAAGATTCTGCCGTGGTAGCTCAGGGGCTAGGCGCTCGCTTTAAATTTCATAGTACGCGAGTGAACTGGGTTCGATTCCCTGTGCCGGCACCACTAAAATTGTTAATTGCAATTTTAAGTGCTGATTTACCACGTGCTCGGCGGTGAAGGAAAACATCGTGAGGAAACCTGCATGTCTGAGGAACAAAAAAAATTTCGAAGACATGTGAAGTCCGCCAACCCGCATTGGAGCAGCGTGGCGGATTCTTCCTAGCTCCAAAACCCTCTCAGAAATGAGAGAAGGCCTGTTCTCAGTAGTGGGACATTTATAGGCTGAAACTTCTGCACGAAGAAAGGCTTTTCGTACAATACCTTATTCACCTCTTACGACACCTCGGCAGGAAAGAGCCAGATGCTATCTACTCTACCAGACACCTATCGGCAGTAGAAGTGTGATAGTATTAAAAAAGACTTGCAATTTCTTGCCGGAGTGCGAGGCTGCACATTTTCACCACACAAAAGAACATAAGCATTCCACTCTTTCCTCAATTGTCCGAATGCGATGTATTGTAACATAATGTACTGGCGGTAGTACTCCTATGCAGAAATTCGTCTAGGTAGGTACAAACCCAGGACCGGTTATATATGTATATATGTGCAAACATTACTGTATTTCAGTTTGAAGGGCACTGAGGGCTAGCGTAATCACTGGGCATATGAGACTTAAGAACTGACATCTCAGAGTGACACAGCATTGCCATGGGCGGGCGTTGCACTTACCATCTGGTGAACGTTCTACTCGTTCCGTACCTTTCTCCAATAAAAAAACTTAACGTATACGATAAAACACAGAAACAGTTAATACATTAAGACACGATACCAGCGATTGGTTTTCAATCACAATTCAGCAGACAGGTACACCTAACCCACGCGCATGCCGAGTAGGACTACGCGTATCTTTAAATAACACTCTTCTCTCATGCAGTACAAGAATAAAATACCACTAGGTTCTAAAACTTAAGATCAAAGATACGTTGAAAGCTTTATGTCTAAGTGTCGTATTTATGATAATTTTTGATCGTGTTTAATACAATAATTTCTATATAAAATGATCGTTGGAGTCACCATTCGAACGAAACACAGAATGTTTGATATACGTTCCTGACACAATCTCAATCCAGAGAATTCGCGAGGGTGGAGCGATGGAATGATGTTCTAGATTTGTTTGTACAGTGTTTTATGTTTATCTGTTGTTTCTGATCGTGCACTGATTTTACAGTGTTCGTGTCATTAACCCGGATGTTTAATGCCTGTGCCGAATGCTGTAGTTTTTGATTGGTTGTTTGACATACAACGCGTTGTATCGTTCCCTCGTATGATGTTCTCCTCATATTTTCGTCCACTGTCGAAAGTTATTAACTGCGCGGGAGATATTATAGTGCCACAAGTTTGCGTACGCGCAAATACAGAGGCACCCACTCGTCGTAATATACAATCAAGGATAGACTAGGACGCAGTGTCAGAAACCAGTCGACAATCACAACGTTTTGAAAACCAACTATTTGTTTAGTTGAAAAAATGTTGGCTCTAGAATAGATTAGAACCCATAATCAACGGCTTTATGAGGTGGTAACGTGTGGTAGCGGTCTAAGAGAGTCTACCACCCCATCCCATCCCGTGGGTGACGTAAAAGTCGACCGAGGGAAAAATATAAACCAGGAGATGGGCAGCAGCATATTCCTGGAACATCTGATTAAATAAGCTGCGGTTGCCAACCCGCCTGCCAAGAGTGACAACTATGGCAAATTCCCTCAAAATGAGAGCTGAAAACTATCTATGGGGGAGGTGTATGTTCAGCAGTGGACTAGTGATAGGCTGAAAAGACGAGGACAACGATGAGGTACCGTTTGCAGTAGGTGTGCCGTGTGGTAGCGGCTTAAGAGAACATACCATTCCATCTCATTCCTTGGGTATCGTAAAAGTCGACAAAGGGAAAATAAAAGCCAGGTTTGGGCAGCAGCATCTTACTGGAACGTCTGAATAAACTGCGGTTGCCAACCCGCCTGACAAGCGTTGGCAACTATGACGAAATTCCCACCAAAATGAAAGCTACGAACTTTTGAGGCAATCTATTAGAGAGGCCTATGTTCAGCAGTGGACTAGTGATAGGCTGAAATGATTATGATGATGATGATGATCAGGTACTATGACCATTACGCCCCGCGCTCCTTATTACGAAACCTACGATTAAATGCTATCGCATAAGCGATAAGAAGGGCCCAATATTTCAGTATAAATCTAAGCTCGGATGAAAAACAATACACTTATTTTATTGGTCGTATCCGTCAATTCGGGTTTGGGTCTTCACTTCTTATAATAGGCATTCGCGATAGAAAGTAATTCTGTCGCATAAATAGAACAGAATAGGATAATTTATGTTGATTGTTTGCATACATTTTACTTGAGAAAGGATTCCTATACAAGAATCAAACTAGGTTACCACCGCAGGGCCAGTTATTCTGCCGACAACCACTAGAATGCTAACATTACAGTTTCCGTAAAGGGTACTGAAACTCGTGTAATTACTGGGCATTTGAAACTTAAGAATGGATGACACAGTAATGTTCTGAGTGACACTTACCATCAGGTGAACCTTTTACTCGCCTAGTCAATTTCTCTAAAAAATGCTGTGTCACACACCATACTTTGCTAGCCAACCTGAGACACCAGTTATTAAGTCTCATTTGCCCAGTAACTACTGTTCCCTTCAATCGAAACAGTGTGGTTTGCTCACCACTACATGGAGGCGGAAAAACTGACATCGTGATGGTATTTGCCTAGGCCGACGGCATGCTGATTCTGCACATGAATCGTACCACGTATAAGTATTATATAATAAGCTTCTGATATTAATATATCGATATCAAAATGTAAATTCTAGCTAAAATAAATTTACGTTAAATTTATGTAGCTTTAGATCAAAACTTCGCATCGGAAAAGGCCGTAGCCAACGTATACATACATATGTTTGTAATCTATTTATGAGTAAAAGAAATAGAAAATGCCTCGAAGTTCTGTTGGCAATTCATCGCGGTTATTAGCACGCTATTTTCGATTCGAAACAGCAACATTCGCCGATGAACCACTCATAACATTTTACGAGAAAATGAGTGCATCGATGTAAAAAGTTTTATGTGAGACTTTATTTGTTAGTTTTGAGCATCTCGGTTTAGTATATCGTTACAAGTGTTACTTACAGAAAGCCATATGGGGTGTGTATGAAATGCCAGCGGATCTGTTTTGCCACTGAATGATATTTTTTGCAGTTAGAATTCTTAAAGAGTGATTTTAAAACACAAACAACAGAGTACCTGTCGACGCTTCGATAAGTGTTATTTAAAAATTAGTTTTTAAAGAATTACACTAATGTAATAGCATAGTTACAAATAATAAATGATGCACTCTCTCTACACTAGGATTTATCCTGTATCGTGGGTGCGTTTTACAGACAATGAAATATTCTGTTGACGTCATCGTGATATGATGAAATTAAATATCCCGTGGGAACTATTGTATTTATCGGGATACAACGTATCCGTTGTCCGTCGTCATGGCGCAAGCTATCTCTGTGCCAAATTTCGTCAAGATCGGTTCAGCGGTTGAACGTTGAAGAGGTAACAAACAGACCGAGGGGCAGACAGTTATTTTCGCATTTATAATATTAAGTTTGGATTATATATCAAGGGAGGATTTGCCGTAATCATCATGTATGGCAGGCGGATTATTGCAAGACGCATCGAATTTAAGACGCCGCCGTCGGTCACCGGTCTGTGTACTTTTGGTCTTTTGGTATTTTTCGAGATGATTTTCCACCTCGTGTCGGAAGCAATTGTCAAAGAATACGACATACTAGCCGTGTGCTGAACCTAACGCCCCGATTCTTGCCATAAGTGTAGTAAAAGTCGGCTATGTTATCATAGGACAGGGACGTAGGTGGACAAATCGTTCACCTGATGGTACGTGTAACCTCTGCCCATAACAGTTTCTGTGTCAGCCAACACATTTGTGTGTGGCATCATATCGTTCTCGAACCCTGAGACATCAATTTCTAAGTATCATGTTTTTTATTAGATACAGTGACGAAACGAACAAAACGTTCACCTGATGTTAAGTGCAATGTCTGCTCATAACAAATGCTTTGTCACCCAGAACATTAATATGTAACGTTACACTGCGCTCGGAAGCCTGAGACATCAGTTCTTAAGTCTTATATGCCCAGAGATTAAGTTAGCTCTCAGTGCCCTTCAAACCGAAACACAGTAATGTTTAGTAAATTATATTAGAAAGTTCTGTGTATTACTGCTCTGCGCTCTGTCTGTCTCTTTCTTCAGTCTCATATGGCCTGTAATAACACTAGCTTCTGTAATAACAGGCCATATGAGACGAAAGAAATCGGAATCGGAAGGAACATCAAATCGAAATACGTGGTATTTGAACATCGCTGTTTGACGACAGTGCCTTTGATTCTGAAATACGGAACTTGTAAAAACCCGTTGACAATTATAAAATCATGATATTCTCCTGGCCGGTTTCGACCACGACGATTTCGAATATTGTCGAGAGCTATCAACTGCGCAAGAAATATTATAGTGCCACAAGTTTACGCGCAAACACTCACTCGTCCCGCGCTCGATGTAACGCTGATTCGATAAGATCGGAGGTAGGCTAGGATGCAGTATCAGAAACACGAGAACAATCACAACACAACCAGACCCAAAAACCAACAATTTGTGTTTTTACACAATTTTTGGCTCCGGCTGGGATTCGAACCCAGGACGCGTGTCCTGAGTACCTGATCACTACGCCACGCGGTCGTCATAAAATCAGCATTACAAGCATCTCTAGAACAGTAAGAAAGTGTAAAGAACAAAGCGTTTTGCGATATTTTATATTTATATATATGTATATATGGTTGTCACAAAGACGAGACATCCGGCAGGACAGTGAGAGGTTTGCTTTTATGTTGACTGAAAATTTGATTATATTTCCAATGCCAAGTTTTCAGACACATTTAAATAGATCTACAAGATCTTAAAGAAATGCGTGAACAAAAAGCAGATATGTCAAAATTGAGTATTTGTGTGTTTGTGAAAAGCTGTAAAGATAAACTTAAGAACTCATGTCTCAGGCTGACGGGCGCAGTGTGGTGTCACACAGAAATGTTCTGGGTGCCGTAGCATTTGTTATGGGCAGACGTTGCACTTACCATCAGGTGAACGTTTTGCTCGTTTCGTCGCTTTATCAAAAATTAGAGCTACAAACTTTTGTAGCTCTAATTTTTGCAATATGTGCAATATAGAGGCCTATGTTCAGCAGTGGACTAGTGATAGGCTAAAATGATGATGATGATGATGTCTATACTCTTACTTGTGTATTGTACCAATTGTAGGTGGATCTTATCGATTAAATAACTCAAAAGAATATTCTTTTAGAATCTAAAATTGACTGACATCCATACTTTGCCAACCTTAAAGTACAAGCAGATGTTACAGACATCTGCTTGTTCACGAGAATCGTAAATTACTATTTTTGTCATATTTCATATAAAATTAAATATTCCGAAAACTCCGACCATGCTAATAAATTAAAAACCCGAGTGATAAAGAGGCCTGCCTTCGCAAATAATTCCAACAAATGCCACGTAACAAACGATGGCTACTATCCATTTTATTACATCCGATTAGATTTATCTTGCGGACAATTTCTTAATTCGAAAACATTTGCCTCCTTCATTCGACGCAGCTCAAGCGTTTATAAATTAATTTATATTGATACGAAATTTTCTGCGTCGATCACTTTATACATTTCTTTTCTTTTTAGATTAAAAATTCAACAATAATATATATTACCAATAAAAGGTACACAAACATTTTTATTGACAATTTTTACTGTTTCGTCTTAGGTATCTCCAAACACGGAAATATTCTCCGTAAGCACCACGCAGTGCAAGAGGTTGAGTACCACAACCGCTGGTTGCTCCTGGCTGGTGGCTGGTGGGTCCACACTGCGCTCGACACCGAGACATCAATTCTTAAGCCTCAGTTATTACACTAGCTACTAAATACTACTAAACTACTACTTACTACTAATAATACTAAATTTGTATCGATTAGGAAATCTAAAATTGTTTGCATGCTATAAAAATTAGCTAAATAGGTTTAAGCCACATATTATCTGATTACAATAACCAGCTTGTTACATTACCCTATTTATAGCAAACAAAGAATTAGAATTTGAAAAAAAAAGAATTTGAATTTAGCTATTTATGCCCTTAAAATTTAAACACTAATATTTAAATTACTGCTGCTGACTTCATCAGGATAACTGTCACTATCACCTACCTAGGACTCCTATCACCAGTAAAAGCTTCCCTTAAGTAAGAAGGATTACCATATTTCAGATATTTCAGATTACACTAACTTCATTTTGTGTTTCTGTTAAGCTATCGTTTCTAATCGAATGCAATCGAACTCTCAAAGTGCAATACTTCAAAAAAATTTAACATTGAAAGAGGTTTTTATAGTTCAAATAAATATATCATAAAATCAAGATGCACTACCACCTCAATTCATTTTTGCAAGTCTGAGTGTAATATCTTAATATTACCGCTGTCGCTGGAAATACATAGCGTGCTCATGTTTAATCTTGACCGAGATTTCGATGATAATTCCCATGTATCAATAACTCAACGTCAAGAGTATAACAAGATGAGACTAAAAGCCTGTGGGATTATTAGCAAGGTTATAATAACTAATTATATAACTACAGGTTTTCATAAACAAAAACATACGTATAGTGGGTGTCGTAAAAGTCGACAGAGGGAAAACAAAAATCAGGAGATGGGCAGCAGCATCTTCCTGGACAATCTGAGTAAATAAACTGCGGTTGAACAAATAAACTGTTGTTGGCAATCTATGGGAGAGGCCTATGTTCAGCAGTGGACTAGTGATAGGCTGAAATGATGATCGTCGTCGTCGTTTCAGCCTATCAATAGTCCACTGCTGAACATAGGCCTCCCCCATAGATTGCCACAAAAGTTAGTAGCTCTCGTTTTGGGGGGATTTTGCCATAGTTGCCACGCTTGGCACACGGGTTGGCAACCGCAGTTTATTTATTCAGATGTTCCAGTGAGATGCTGCTGCCCATCTTCTGGTTTTCATTTTCCCTCTGTCGACTTTTACGACACCCACGGGATGAGATGGGGTGGTAGATTCTCTTAAGCCGCTACCACACGGCAAATATAAAAATGCAAATAGGCTGAAATGATGATGAACGCATGATTCTATTAACTCGTAAGAGTATTTTGTTAGTAAAGGAAAGAAAGTTAATTTGCTGAGATCCGAATGCAAAATGTAAAATGGTGTGTATTACCTAGTTTTGAAGAGCAAAGCCCGCCCTCCCACAACATTTATTCTTAGCAAATTAACTTTCTTTCCTTTACTGTAATGGATTTCCGCAAAGTAACGCCTGATTCTATTAACAGTATTTTGTTATTATATTTATAGTATTTTTATGTCGAGGATCAATCTCGATTAATATACATATTAACCGTAACGTAATGCCGTGTACTGGCTGTAAAAAAAATATGACAACCTAGGATCTGGAGACATACCGGGGCACCTCATTCCGGGCATTCAAGGGGGCGCCAAATTCATATGCTTGAGTTTGAATAGAATATTTACACTCAAATGCTAAAGGAAAGGGGCGCCATTGTCAAGATCTTGCCCCAAGTTGGGCCTGATTTTTGCATGTGAAATGTTTTTTTTTATTGTATAAATTGATGAAACGAGCAAAACGTTCACCTGATGGTAAGTGCAACGTCTGCCTGTAACAAATGCTGTGTCACCTGAACATTACTGTGTGACACTTCACTGTGCCCATCACCCTGAGACATCAGTTCTTTAGTCTCATATGCCCAGTGATTACGCTAACTTACAGTGCCCTACTGTGCCTACTGATTCACGACAGAATAACTGGCCTGGGTACCTGCCCAGCCTAGCCGGATTCCTGCATAGGCGCACGGCACAGAAGAGATCGTGGTTAGAGGCAACGTTTACAGCTTGACCTGTATGTATTAGTGTAATAGAATCTACTTCCAGATGTCCAAATCATTTGAAATGTTGCTCTCGTATTCAGAACCGATGAGTGTACTGGTGGTAGGATTCCTATGCAGGAATCCGTCTAGGTGGGTACCACCCCTGTGCCAGTTATTCTGCCGTGAAACAGTAGTGTGAAAGCATTACTGTGTTTCGGTTTGAAGGGCATTGTGAGCTAGCGTAATCACTGGGCGTTTGAGATTTAAGAACTGATGTCTCAGGGTGACGGGCGCAGTGTGGGGTCACACAGAAATAATCTGGGTGACACAGCATTTGTTGTAGGCGGACGTTGCACTTACCATAGGTGAACGTTTTGCTCGTTTCGTCACTTTATACAATATAAAAAAAAATGACAATACTGTAATTTCATGATCTGGCATTCTCACCGAAGTCATGGGCTCATTGACGTTTAAGGGTGCTTTCAGTTGAGTGATTGATTCTTATGTAAAAAAAAATTAAGAGAAAACGTTGATCGTTTTCAAGCTGTAAAATTTCAAACATTAAACTGAATTCTTAAAATAATAACGAGAGTGCGAGACTAATAAATTAATTGAGACTAATAAATTAATAAAGTATGACAAGCAGAAACATTTGGTTGCGTGCTGTGCGTCAGTTAACAGACATGTAACACTTGGGAATACAATGTCATGGGAAATGAATGTCAAGGCTTAGGATGAAATAGTTCTTTGTGCAGGCTCGGTTAGCGAAGGGTCGAAGTTTTTCGCGGTTCTGATCCCTATACGGGCCTAACATTTGTATGACCTATAGATATTCCTTCAAATATTTACGCGAATATTACACATTTAATAAAACTAAGTTTTACAGATTTCACCGCGTTTATTATTAAGATCCCAAGCGGGTGGTTAGTACCCAGCCATCTTCTCTATTGAAATTGAGATGTCTTTTGATCGGTGTTTTGCAAGGATTTCTGGTCGATCAAATCTAATATAACTGATTGGGAACTGAACATGGTTACAGACTGCAGACCTCCTAGAGCGTCGATGCTTCACGTCAGCTATATCTTATTTTACGCGGGTTATAAATATGTTTTTATTTGTCCTTATGTATGAGAGACCACTTTCACAGTATAGCTTGTGAAATCTTGCATCTTGTAGAGGGATGATGATAATGATGATGAAATAAATGAGTGAAATGTAGAGGAATGTGCAAAAACTTTTTTTTAAATATAGCGATACTTGTCAACCCTACAGAGCTGACTCCGTAGTGCTGTTTTGAAATTTCACAAAAGTAAGTAATAACGGCATATAAATCTTTTCGCAAAAAAAAAAAGAAAATAAAAAGTACATTCAACGAAACAATAAGAATAAATCTTTACACTAGTCTCTCAGGCAACGTCTTTTTTTCTCCACATAAGATTTGTCGTCTAAATTCGCAAATTTTGTAACATTCGCAACGGGGTCACCAAATGAGAAACATATTTCATATGTCGTTGCGTAATATTAGGCTTGTTAAGTGTCAAAATATATGTGATTTGGCAGAGCGGACTACGAAGTCGGTCACTGTACCGCTAATTTGTTCCAGCCTTTGTCCCGTGCGGAGAACTACCCAATATTTCATTGTTGTATTTAGCGCATGCGTCTGAAGATTTATTTTGGTTTAAGTAGACGGAATCGTGCACAAAATTACATCATTACTCAGGCGTTTCGCTGGTTTTGTTATTATTTTACAAATATATTTCTACTCTAGTTATGTGCTGTGCACCCAACAGCGCATGGTTTTTTTTATGTAAGAGGGGGCAAACGAGCAAGCGGCTCACCTGATGGTAAGTGATCACCGCCGCCCATGAACATCTACAATACCAGAGGAATAGCCTAGAATGTGTTGCCGGCCTTTGAGAAAGGAATAGGCTCTTTTCTTGAACGTCCCTAGGTCGCAGATTTCATAGTGCTTGTGCGGGGCAGAAAATTGCGCGAGAAACGCACTGTGCTGGAATGCCAACCATCAAGGTGGTGACGATGGAATTTTGCGCTGTGCCGCAATGTGCGATGGGCTCACCACCTATCACACCAAGTGCATTATATTGTTTTGGTGAAACGTGGATTGTGGCAGTCATCTGTTTTTGCAGTGAGTGCCCAGTCTCTGACCCTTATAGGATACAGTCGTGATGATGTTATGTAGGTTTACACGCGACCTCGGCCGCGTACGTGGACAAAGTTTTCAAAAGTCGACGGTCCTGTAACTATACGTTAGATGGCGTTCTGCAGAATATTATCGAAAAAATGTTCATAACATCGGAACAGGTTAAACAAACACGATATAACCTCCTGAAGCATTCTTGTAGTCACTTAAGTGATTCTCGAGTTGAATCGTACAGACGGACAGACAAAAAGAGTACTTCTAGTTTTTATGAACATTTCTATTTATTAACATTTCTATGCACTGCGCTTGTCACCCGCGGACATCAGTTCTTAGGTCCCATATGCCTATTTATTACACTAGCTATCAGTGCCGTTTAAACCATAACACAATACCTACCTAGACGGACTCCTGCATAGGAATTCTACCACCAGCAAAAATTTATGAATGATGTTGAAACTTTACGACCTCTTAGTGAGTTAAATCAATTTTAAGTAACCGACGTTTTAATGCAAGTCTTTGTTACAGAGAGCACAAGAGATATTCGACAAGGAACACCTGGTCACCGAGCTTCAGCATGACGAGCAAATATTGCACGACAACAAGCTTCGGGTACTGCACCTACGTCACACTGACCGTGTAAAACGGGCCGCAGTCGAGCGTGTAATGTTGTTATATTTGTGTTGGTGTTGATTGGCTATATCTTGAAGCTGGCTTCCATAAAACACTTTAGAAACCGCCAAAAAATATTAGTCAGTTTTTACACCCGTCAAGTGTTTACAAGCCGGATTGTAAATGTGGTATCTCTTATACAAAACCAAAAGATCATGTTTTTATTACCATATACATATTATAAGCCGCTGATAGGTATCCAGCAGAGATAGCAGCTCTTTCCCATTTCCTACCTCTTACCCATGGGGGTAAGCAGAGACCACATCTTTCCACTTGCTATCTTTCGCTTCTGCTACTTTTATGTGTTTTTGTACAAGCTCGTCGGTTGCGGGTACTTTTGACGTCTATCTGATTGTGATACGTTCGCCTATGTCGACCCTTACCGGCTTGCACATTCAGACTCGCCTCATAAATCTGTTTCCTGAATCTTCTTTACGTGTCCAAATCATCTAATTATCCCTTTTTCTATTGTTATCACTACATCTTATACCATACCGCAACGTTCCAGATGCACTGCTGTACCTTACTTTGTCCATAAAACTCACCCCAGCTGTACTTCTCAAACTTCTCATTTCCAGGGCATTAATCATACTTTCATGCTTCTCCTGCCAGACCCAACATTCACTACTATTCACTATAAACAAAAGTGTGGGGACCAGTACACCTATATGTGCAGACAGTCTTGCCTTTTTAGGTACTTTCTGGCTACATATTAAGTTATATGGGGCCCCATTACTTGATTTCCTGCCAACACTCTTCGCTCAATATCACACGTATTGGGGATGCTTTTTTCTAGCTATGTATTTTGATGGATTGTGAGTGAGTGAAATGTGTTACAGTTATCCCCACTAAAAGGAGCGACGACCTGCACAGTTTTGCGGGAAGTCGTTGGATGCAGGTGGCTCAGGACCGTGTTTTGTGGCAATCTACTGGGGGAGGCCCATGTTCAATAGTGGACTAAAATAGTCTGAAATGATGATAATGATGATATCTCTCTGTTATATCATAATCATCATGAGTATAGTAAGTACACATTGTGTTCACTGTCACCAAAAAAAGTAACAAAGAAGAAAACTTTAATGTGTGTGTGAGTTAGTGGCAGTAGTCGATTGCAGTAACCAACTTGTTTGCAGCAACTAGTGGTAGGATTCCTATACAGGAGTCCGTCTAGGTAGGTACCACCCCAGGACCAGTTATTCTACCGTGAAGCAGTAGTGTGCAAACATTACTGTGTATCGTTTTGAAAGGCACTGTGAGCTAGCTTAATCACTGGGCATATGAGACTTAAGAACTTATGTCTCAGGGTAATGGGCACAGTGTAGTGTCACACAGAAGTACAGTAGTGTCACACAGAATATTTCTATATTCTGAGTAACACGGCATTTGTTATGGGCAGACGTTGCACTTACCATCAGGTGAACGTTTCGCTAGTTTCATCACTTTAAGCAATAAAAAAAAAGCCAAAGCGGCTGTTAAACTTCGCAGATCACATTCTGCACCATTTTGTTGCATAATAAATACTTTAAATACCTTTCTCCATCGTCAGTCTTAGCTGACTTCGTTTTGCTTTTCGGATAATTCTTCTTCGGTCGTACGGCTAGCTTGTGCTTGGCGGCCGAAGCGTCCAGCAGTCGCGCCTCCACGTCAAACTCGGAGTCCAGCCGCGGTTTCCTGATGGACGGGACAGGGGTTAGAAGATGGATAAAACACATGCATGTTTATTTACTTTCAGGAGGATTACTGTCGTAAAATAATTTAATGGACGTAAACGACCCAACTGTTCATGCTTATACGTAAGTAACGACAGGTTTTTTTTTATGTAAGAGGGGGCAAACGAGCAAGCGGCTCACCTGATGGTAAGTGATCACCGCCGCCCATGAACATCTACAAGTACCAGAGGAATTGCAGATGCGTTGGCGGCCTTTGAGAAAGGAGAGGCTCTTTTCTTGAAGGTCCCTAAGTCGTGTCGGTCCGGAAAAACCGCTGACGGCAGCAGATTCCATAAAGTGCTTGTGCGGGGCAGAAAATTGCGCGAAAAACGCACTGTGCTGGAATGCCAACCATCAAGGTGGTGACTGATGGAATTATGCGCTGTGCCGCAATGTGCGATGGTGAAAATCAGCGGCTGGTATTAATCCGAACAATCCTTCGGAACACTCCCCATGGTAGATCTTATAAAAAATGCAAAGGGATGCAACATCTCTACGTATAATGTCAATAAAGTCAAGACTAGTGTGCAGTTTTTTCGATGTCTGTCTGTGATTTTAAAATAAATTAATTTTTTTAGTGAAATTTGCTGTTTATGCAGTGCCTAATCATACCGCGGGGCCTAGTGGTCAGAGTACCCGGACGTCTACGCCGCGGGTCCTCGGTTCGAATCACAGCCGGAGCCAACAGAGATTGAGAACACAAATTCTTGGTTTTCTGGTCTGGTTGTGTTGTGATTGTCCCCGTGTTGCTGAAACTGCATACTAGCCTACCTCGGATCTTATCGCATGAGTGTTACATTGGACGCGGGTAGGTTGGGACGAGTGAGTGCCTCTGTGTTTGCGCGTACACTCATGGCACTATAATGTCTCCCGCACGGAGGTGCCATGAGATGTGGCTTAGTTTAAGTTTATATGGAATATCTGAAATATATGTTATTATATGTGATACAAATATCAAATCGAATAAAATAAAAATGATACAATAAAACATTCATACTGACGATATAAAAAAAGTAAAGTAACACCTTATAAATGTTCCACATGCTGAGCACAGGCCTCCTTTCAGTTTCGAGGGGGTTGGGTTGGGCTTTGATGTGGGAAGAGCCCGCCACGCTGCTCCATTACGGGTTGGCGGAGTTCACATGTCCTCGAAATATTTATTATTCCTCAGACATGCCGTTTTCCTCACGATGTTTTATTACCGCCTAGCACTTGGTAAATCGACACTTAAATTTGCAATTAACAATATTAGTGGTGCCGGCTACGGGAATCGAACCCAGGTCACTCGCTTACTATGAAATTTAAAGCGAGCGTCTAGCGTCCTGAGCTACCACGGCTCTATATGTATGTCAATCACAAAATAGTATGTCGTTTCCTTACATTCATTTCGTTCAGTGCCTACGTAATACTCTCTATTCAAACAGTCGAACAATGTAGAGATCATAGATAATACACTTGGTAGACATAGAATTATAAAATGTTGCCAACAAATAATTACTCCAAACTCAATAACGTTCAAACTTAAAAATTACGAATTGCGGTTGAATTTCGACCACAGGGCGACCATTATTTGTCATAAATAGATGAATCCGTGTTGTTAATTTAAATAAAAATGCAATGTTAAAATGTTAAGTACATGCATGTATGTGATTTAATTATTATAGAGCCTTGCAATTTTTATCTAATTATTAATTAAATATATATATATATCTCTAAATAAAAAAAGTTATTTTGGAACTTTTTTTCAATTTTTCAAGACCCAACGACTATCTGCACCTTATTTTCTCTTATTTGCATGGATGGTGTGCCACCCCTATGCTATTCCGTAATTTAGTGAAATTACGGAATAGCATAGGGGTGGCATTATATAGGCATTATATAGGCATTATATAGCATTATATAGCATCATATTATATAGGCATTATATAGTCGTTCATAAAAAACTTCTTACTTCAAAATTTTATCTATAATATAGTGCCAATAGTATCCAAGAAAAAACATACGGACAGGACGAAATAATAACCCTGAAAATTACTGAATCCCTTTTGTCAAGAAACTAAAGACATGTCATTAGGAGGAATTGGAAGGTAAAATTAAATGACAGCGGTTTTCTCACTGTAAGTTGTTAAGACTCACAAGACAGGTCAGGTGACAGTAAAATATGTAATGTGTGTAGTATCTCGTCACTTCTATTATAGAATACAATACAATAATTTTAATTTAAAATGTATAGACAAATTACGTCCAATGTGTGTTTACCTAATACTCATTGAATTTATATTTTCGCTTTTTCGGTTCGCATTTTTTTTATTTATTTGTTTCAGAAACAATGCTGTAAAGAAAAAAGGTAGTGTCCTTAATAAATAGATGCAGAAATAGCTACGCAGCGATCACCTCATTCTCAGGAGTTATTATCATACATATATTGTTTAATATTACAATAACGCTTTTTTAAAGTTATTGTTTAACAAAATATATCAATACATTGTTTTTATTCGATAAAGTGACAAAACGTGAAAAACATTCACCTGATGGTAAGTGCAACGTCTGCCCTTAACAAATTCTGTGTCACGCAGAACATTTCTGTGTTACGTAGAACATTTCTGTGTCACGCAGAACATTTCTATGTCACGCAGAACATTTCTACGTCACGCAGAATATTTCTGTGTCACAACACACTGCGATCTTCACCCTGAGACATCAGTTCTTAAGTTTCATATGCCCAGTGATTACACTAGCTCTCAGTGCCCTTCAGACCGAAACACAGTAATGTTTGCACACTACTGCTTCACAGCGGAGTAACTGGCCTTGGGGTGGTATCTACCTAGTGAGATTTCTGCAAAGAAATCCTACCACCAGACTTTGTGAGCTTTCTTTGTTCATTTAAAAATATATTTTCTTACATTAATATGTAAATAAGTAAGCAATATATTTGTTCACGCAAAACAACACAATATATAATAAACAAAAATAAATAAATAATAAAAAAAGCCGTGATAGTTTCGACACTACTTTGATTTTAATTTCGGCCCACAAAATATATCCATACAAAGAAATAATAAAATAGTTTGTACGAACAAAATAACAGCTTTTTACTCAATTGTTATGAAAGTATATACAAAAAAACAATATATACAATTTTAGTCTGTATGTCTGTCTGTTTGTTCCGGCTAATCTCCAAAACGGCTGGACCTATTCTAACTGGACTTTTACCGTTATTAGCCTAAGTTACCCGCTATAATATAGCTTATATTACTGCGGGTAACGTAGGCTACTTTAATTTCAGAAAAACGAGGTTAAAACCGCGGGGCTCAGCTAGTTTTGTTAAAAACGAGTGACGAAACGAGCAAAGCGTTCACCCGATAGTAGGTGCAACGTCCGCCCATAACAAATGCTGTGTCACCTAGAACATTCTGTTTGACACCATACTGCGTCCTATCGCCCTGAGACATGAGTCCTAAGTTCTCATATGCCCAGTGATTACGCTAGCTCTCAGTGCCCTTCAAATCGAAACAAATTAATTTTTTGCACACTACTGCTTCACTGGCAGAATAACTTGGCACTAGACGGATTCATGCATAGTAATCCTATCACCATTAAAACCACAAACCGTAGTAATCATAAAGTGTAATAACAAATAACAGCCTACTAAATAGCCAGCACACTGCTGAGCGACTGGCCTCCTCACATTTTTGAGAGGGCTCTGGGACTCAATTTGAAGAGTCCGGCACGCTACTCCAATGGGAGGACTTCGGATATCCTTGAAATATTTCTATTCCTCAAACATGCAAGTTTCCTCACGGTCTTTTCCTTGAACGCTGAGCACGCGGCATATCAGCACTTAAATCAATTTTAAAGGTGCCGGGAATCGAACTAAAGAAACTCGCAGACTATGAAATTTGAGGCGACCGCTCGGCTTCTGAGCTATAATGGCTTATGGTTTAAGTCGGAGGATATTATAGTCCCACAAGTGTACGCGCAAACACAGCGGCACTCACTCGTCTCAACCTACCCGCGTCCGATGTAAAGCTCATGCGAAAAGGTCAGAGGTAGGTAAGGATGCACTATCACCGGGGACAGTCACTACACGACCAGACCCAATACACACAATGTATGTTTTAACACAAATGTTATGTTATGAACCTATGACCCGTGGTGTAGAAGTCAGGTACTCCGACCACTAAGCCACGCGGTCGTCCAAACCGGTGGGAAGAATTAATCAGGAATTAAATGTACTAACATTTGTCTGTTTGTTATATTTATCTTTTCAATACACTGGAAAGTAGGTAATGCCATTCCATCACGATTGATAAACAAATACATTTTAGTAGAAGTTGGTTTACTCTCGCGTCTGTTCACTGTCAAAAAATAAAACTAGCACAACAAAATAGTCGCTGTCTGTTGTTGTGTCTACATTAGAGTACTTCTTGTGGTCACCTGTTATTAATTATAAACATTATTAAATAATACAGCAGCGCTCTAACCTGGTATAAGCTTAGAGGCTCAGTTGGAGAGTTGGACATGGGCATGGCATTAGTAATGTTGATAGCATTGCCAGTATTCTTTTAAAAAAAGCCTTTAAAAGTATGTTTAATTTTATTTTATTAAGTTAATGTAAAATATTTCAATGTTTAACAGTACATTACAATTCTTAGCGAATATTGAACTTATAAGTTGTTAACACTTGTTAACTTAAAGGAACTTATTAAAAAAAAATATCGAAGAACGTCGGGTTATAAATAGTTTAAACAAAACGCGATAAAATCCGTTAAAATCAGTTTTATTTCAAAGACTATTTATTAAAAATACATCGAAATTTTATTGCAATTATTTCGATATAAAATGATTTTATAACGAAGGATCTAATTAGAAAATACCTACAGTATAATTAAATGTAGCAGATAAGTGTCCGCCAGAGTAGAACAGCACCCACCACTTTCCAATCGAGCCTAAGCTTACAATTGGACAAAACAAATACAAATTGTTGTTTTTCGGGATGTGTTGTATTAGTTCCTGTATCTCTAATACTGCATCCTAGCCTACCTATGGTCTTATCAAATGAGCGTTACATCGGGCACGGGTAGATTGGGACGAGTGAGTGCCTCTGTGTTTGTACTGGTACCACAACATTCTAACAATAACATTTATTTACTAGCTTAATTAACAGATTTATATATGATCTCATCCCGTGGGTGTCGTAAAGGACGACCAAGGGAATATAAAAAATAGGAGATGGGCAGCAGTATCTCCCTGGAATATCTGAATAAATAAACTGCGGTTGCCAACCCGCCTGCCAAGCGTTACAACTAACAAAATCCCCCCCCCCCCCTCCCTCTCAAAATGAGAGCTACTACTTATTGTGGCAATCTATGGGGAAGGCCTATGTTCAGCAGTGGACTAGTGTTAGGCTGAAATGATGATGATGCAATACATATCAAAAGCCAACTGCAATTGCTTTTGATTTGTGTTGCATGTTGTCACAGGCTAGTCCATGCAATATTTTTTATGGTAGAAATTGTCGAGACGAACAATCTTTTACTGTTTAAGCATAGCATATGCTGTGTCACCCAGAACATTTCTGTACAGCACAACGCTACCATCGTCCTATCAGTGGCCTTCGAACCTAAAGAAAGTAATTTTTGCAGGATATACAATAAGACACACACCACAAGTTTTGAATTCGCATTGAACGATATCGTTGACTCAAAAAACTAGTGACATAACTTTTGACCGAAATGATCTTGAGATGACGCTTGATTCGTCATTTTGGTTACTGGAAACTAAAATTTGTCATTGAATAATTTTTCCAAGCATAATGTCTGAAGGTTGAATATAAGAATATAACTGTAAACTAGACTAAAATTGTGTCTCGATTTCTTTATAATATAGCCGATAGGTGTTCGACAGAGTAAAAAAGCAACCACCTCTTTCACTTACCGAGGTGTCGTAAGAGGCGACTATTATTCGTGCTCGTGGGAACACAATTGGAAGTAAGAATTTCACTCGTACTAAAATGGCGGCAACGTGGTTCGCCAACTGTCACTTCTCGTTTCCCGCGGGGGCGAAAAGTAGGCTACGGGTGTTTTCTCTGCCTACCCTTATATGGGAAAAACGCGCGCTCAATATTAAGTATGCAGCATCTTCCTGAAACATGAAACCTGAATATATAAACATGCGGTTGCCGACTCTCCTGCCAACTGTGGCAACTATGGCAAAATCCTCCCAAAATGAAAGCTACAAACTTTAATGGCAATCTATGGTGGATGCCTATGTTCAGCAGTGAACTGGTGATGGGCTGAAATGATGATGATGATAATATGATACTTAATATTGAACATCAAAACTATTTAAAAAGTAGGTACTAAAATTACAAAAATAAAAACGTATATCGATCAGAACTGAGCGTTTTAATTATTTATTAATATAATTTAGTTTTTCGTCTACATCATTAATACAATGAAAGTAGATTTACAGATTTTTTCCAAGTTCAACTTCGATGTACTAAATATCATAGATCAAAAGTAAAATAAAGTAAAATAAAGTTTGCATGAAATTAACAATTAACTAAATTACTGCAACTTTCCAAGATTTATTTTATTAATTTATTAGTAGTGATAAGCCGTGTGTTGGCGGCCGTAGAGAATCTGCCACCCCATCTCATGTCGTGGGTGGGCATCATCTCATGAGATGGGCAGCAGCATCTTCCTGGAGCATCTGAATAAATAAACTGCGGTTGCCAACCCGCCTGTCATGCGTGGCAACTACAACAAAATCCCCTTAAAACGAGAGCAACAAACTTGTGGTCATCTATCGGGGAGGCCTATGTTCAGCAGTGGACTTGTGATAGGCTGAAACGACGACGATGACGACGATATGTGGAGCGAAGGTTGCCAACAACAGCTGCGCTGTCATTCTGAACTAAGCATTGAAAGTTTCTGTGTAGCTCTACACTTCGCTCATCACATCACCATGAGACATCTTTAAGTAACTCTTGCTTCAATGGTCTTCAAATCTAAACAAGTGATTCCGTGAAAGCGAATGGTGAAATGGCTTCAGCGACGATTATAACTGAACTCTTAGTCTTCTAAGAACGTGATACCATGGGAATCTTAGCAATGTTTTCAAAATAACATATAATGTTTTAAATAAGTAGGAATAGAGAATAATCAGTTGCAAGTTACCAGATGTATGTATTTTCAAACTGTTCCTGCGACATTTTACTTAACTCACGTAATACATAAATATATAATCTAGGAAGTCAGAGACTAAAACTAATTTAAAATATGATTTTAAAAATTAAAAATAACTCTATCAGCGAATTGGAGAGCTCGTGACTAGTAAAAATCTACGCAATTTCTTCAGAGCCAGTGTTTCCTTTCCATCAATCACGACGCGCGACGCGAGCGATGTGACGCCTCAATGTCAGGGTCCGACACGTCTCGGATTACCTTGGATTGTTATTTTTTAGAATATCCACTTAGCTGTGTGACAACATGGTCATTTTAGCTAATTCTAGAATTTTTAGAGGTTGAATTAAATTTAGAAAGTGCTAGAACTTCTATAGATAACTTTGTCACTAATAGAAAACAAATAAGCTTTCTTTTTAGCATCGATTTTCTGATACGAGTAGTACAAGATGGAATGGGTTAACTGAGTCGGAGTTTTAGACTTAAAAATACGGGTGCCATTTTCCAACTACAAAATAAATATGTAGTATGATGTCATCAGTTAACAATTAAAGGCAGATTATCGTTTAATACAAGTACAGTAATTAACAAACATGGTTTTGATATCTACCCGAATACTTACAATTCAGGTTCGCGTCATTCGAAATCCTGTATTTTCTTAAACAACGGAAAGTAATGTCAATAAACTTCATCACTCAAGGGATCAAGAAAAAACAACCCTTGGAGTTGATTCCGAATGTGAGAGTCATCATCATCATTCCCACTATTTTAATCGCCATTCAAAAAGAGTGCTACTGCTATAACCGGTCATAATTTATGTCAGGCAATTTTAATGGTTAAAAGATGGTGGCTATGCATTTTTCGACATTATACCGGCTAAATTAGGGTAATGGATTCCCCCCCGGCATTTTCTCCCTTGCGTGGCGGGGGGGCTTATATGTTGCTTGTCACCCACGGTGAAGCGAGAGGCCTGTTCCTTTACCCAGGAGTCGCTCGAAGTGGGCTCGCAGCCACTTGCTTTGCGGGCCGCACATTCGCGGTGGTGGGGCCGCGGGGAAGAGGATGTTGGTCGACCCTATCGGGCCGTAACTGGTTGGCGAGGAGCACGATACCAGATCGTCGCAGGGCCGAGACTAGCTTCCGATAAGTTTCCTGGCCACGTGCCTCCGCCGATCGGGGGCTCCGTCGCACACGTTGTTTCCTCTCCCGAGGAGGGGGCTGTCCGATGATAGGCGGCCAGCGCCGGTGGGGTCGCGGATTTGTGCGTGAGCGTTCCCGTGGCCCTGCCAACATGCGGCGATGGCGGAACACCATTTGGTTTTAGTCGGTGCAAGTCCGACATAACCCGTCCTTCCCCCCGTGAAGGCGGGTATTCGTTAGGCATTTCCCCATTTAAAAAAAAGGGGAATGGATTCTGTAATGCCACATTCTGTTATGCTATGCACACATAAATGTAATGTGAGATTTTC
This sequence comes from Luehdorfia chinensis, assembly GCA_019845155.1. Taxonomy (NCBI): domain Eukaryota; kingdom Metazoa; phylum Arthropoda; class Insecta; order Lepidoptera; family Papilionidae; genus Luehdorfia; species Luehdorfia chinensis. The sequence continues at coordinate 5,102,644 of JAHVAK010000206.1, read as the reverse complement.
GACTTAAGATTATGTGACTATTAAATGATAACGATAACTATTGGGCTAGATTCTTTTTATTGGATTAACGAGACGAAACTAGCAAAACGTTCAGCTTATGGTAAGTGCAACGTTTGGCCATAACAAACGCTGTGTCACCCAGATCATTTATTTGTGATACCACGCCTGCGCCAGTCACCTAGAGACATCAGTTCTTAAGTCTCATATGGACAGTGCTCTTCAAGCAGAATATCTGGCCCTTGGGAAGTACATACCTAGACGGATGCTTCTAGTGCAGGAGCATTCCTGCATTAGAAGGAAGTTATGCTTGCAGTACCAGACTAAATTAAGTAGGTTTTGGAGGTTGGAAGAATGAAAAAGATGTACGATTCACATTTATGTAATTGATAGAATGAAATAAGCCATCTCGGTACACAGCGCCCGACCGATTAGGAGTCAAATGGTCGCATGGCCGAAAACGTCGGAAATACATATTCATGTAAATTGCAAAAGCGAATTACCTAAGCGAATTTAGTTCTTGATATTTTAGTTTTTTTTTTAAATAATACCATAATTTGAAGTGTATTTAATAACGCGAAGCGAGGTGTAAACGTTAAAATGATTACTTGATTCAAGAATGAGTTAATAAGATTAAAAAGAGATAGATAGACGAATTAGGAGTTATAGGGTCGTCCTTAATAATGCAATAATAACTGAGACAAAAAAAACTTATTTTTACTTATTTACGTAACACATTTTATTTGCTAACTATAAATAAACTCTTATTTGTCAAATGATAGGGATATTAAAGAATAAAAGGGATACTATAGTAATACGTAATACAATTTGATATTACCTCGAATGTTCGAACAATACGATGTTTAAAGTAGAAGAGAAACATTAAGTTACTTCGCCATGGGCGTCCGCTGTCCGGCTATTTCAGGCTGCCCCAGAAACTGCGTGACGTCAATGTTGGCATAGTTTCCAGCTACATTGTTTTGGATTGCTCCAGAACATGTTACATCTCAAATTGGCCTCAAAGTATGATCAAAACTTGTAAAGATGCTTATCGGAGAGTGTTTGTATGATCAGAATGAAACATTCGTGGTTATAAAGTAAAACAATAATATCAAGAAGGTTATTTATCTGAGTAATCATTTAGAAATTCCTTAAAATACGTGAAGTGTTTAAAATTTCATTCTGCGACTGAAAATCGACTTTAGAATCGTCGATTATCAAACTTGAACGCTCTATAAATGTGTCGCATTTTGTAGAAATAATAAATTATGTTCAGTGAACTCCAATCAGCGCCAATTACCAAGTGTCCCGATTACAATAGTCCTACCAGTGAACTACCAGGAAACTGATTCTAATTGTGATGAATATATTTATTGATCACCGTGACACCATGGCCGCCTTATAATTGAATACAAGGATTTCACATTATTGTTTTTTTTAATTTTTGTATCAATACCGAAGTCAATAGAAAGAGGGAGTGAGTTCTTACGAACTTTACACAATAACACCTGTTTCTAAGAAGTCTAGCCTCTTCGTTCATTCTAGTCGTGGTTGTTTTGTAGCAGTAAATGCTTTGGAATATAAGCCCGATGACATCGTGAAGTGAAACTGAAAAATCCATGAAGTTTAGCGGAAATTCTTTGATTGAATAGGCATCACTGAGTCATCATCATCATCATCATCATTTCAGCCTATTACAGTCCACTGTTGAACATAGGCCTCTCCGATAGATTGCCACAAAACACGGTCCTGAGCCACCTGCATCCATCGACTTCCCGCAAAACCGTGCAGGTCGTCGCTCCTTCTAGTGGGGGGTCGCCCTACGCTGCGTTTGCCGGTACGAGGTTGCCACTCGAGAACCTTTCTTCCCCAACGGTTATCGGTTCTACGAGCTATATGGCCGGCCCATTGCCACTTCAGCTTGCTAATCCTTAGGGCTATGTCGGTTATTCTAGTTCTGCTGCGGATAATATCGTTGCGGATTTTATCTCGCAGAGAAACTCCGAGCATAGCTCCTTCCATAGCTCGCTGCGCGACTCTGAGCTTCCTCATGCGGCCTGCAGTGAAGGACCACGTTTCGGTTCCGCATCACTGAGTATATTGTATAAATGTGAAGTGTAAAGTAAAATACTCGTATATTATAATTAAATAGTTATAGTGGCAAGTAAAACTAATATTTTAAGTTTTATGATTCAAGTATATTAAAAACAATTATGGAGGAAATCTTCTTTGTCCTCCTTTTGACCTTAATGATGAGAATGAATTTCAAATCTATATATTAATAGGTGAAGAGAAAACTTTGTGACCCTTTTGCATATTGCGCGCACGGAGGAGTGTGAGATTTGGCATAGTTAAAGTTTATATGGTGAATAAGTGAAGAAAGCTAAAATTTATATAGTTACAAATAGATTAAATTGATTTAAAAAAGAGTTAATGAATTACGGTCGAATTTCCAACACTGGGCGACCACTAGTAACAATAAATCCGAAAAGTATAGTAAAAAAAACGAATCCTAATCAGGTTTCACAGAACATCATCATCATCATCATCGTTCTCAGCCTCTGTGGACTTTTACTACTGGTTCGGAACATATCGAAATGAGCTACGTTTTTAAGTTTATAAGGAGTGAAATAATCAAACAAAAAAAACTTGTACTCTCGTGTTATCTTAGATTATTTATAAAGAAGAAGGGAATGAGACAAATTGTTCACCGTGTGGTAAGTGCAACGCCTGTGCAGAACATTTCTGCGTGAAATCACACCGCACTTGTCACCCTGAGACATCATTCTTAAATTCCACTATCTATCATTTCCGTTCAAACCCAAACACAGTAATGTTTGCACACTACTGCTTATCAGCAGAATAACAGTGAACTACTATCATGGTACCTATACACTATATGGCACCTACCGTTCTTCTTCACTTCAGTTTATCACTAGTCCATATCTCATCTATCCCATAGATCTATCCCATACTATCCCATATATTGCCACAAAAGATAGCTCTCATTTTTGGATTCGCAATAGTTGCCACGCTTGGCAGGCGGGATAGCAACCGCAGTTTATTTATTCAGATGCTCCAGGAAGATGCTACTGTCCATGTTCTGGATTTTATTTTCCCTCTGTCGACTTTTAAGATACCCACGGGATGAAATGGGGTAGTAGATTCTCTTAAGCCGCCACCACACGGTAAGCCTTCTATTAGTAGTATATTCATATGTAGTTATACCGTAAGAACGGGACCAGTTTGATGTTCTGTGAGTGCCTGAGCTTACCTTCAAATTCGCACTGTTTTTAATCGGTAAACTTACCCTTTGCATTTCTATCCAATTCTATCATAAAGGTATAACTCAGAAAACTTTCAGACAGTATTGGAATGAAGCCAGGTGAACTGTCACTGAGCGCAAAGAACTTAATATTACAATGTGTCTGAGTTTTCTCAGAAATCATTAGGTGGGCGATATCTACACGACCGATTTTCATTTTATGACTTCACGCCATAATTTTTACCTGTCCGTGATTCAACTGAAAAACTAATATTTTTGTTGAAATTATAATGAGCTAAAAAATAGGAAAATGTCGGCTTAATAAACGAAATATTTTATGTGTCATAGCGGAAAGATATTTTAATAATATTTACATACATATATACATAAGATCACGACTGTATCCCATAAGGGGTAGTCACAGACTGGGCACTCACTGCAAAAACAGATGACTGCCACAATCCACGTTTCACCAAAACAATATAATGCACTATAATGCCCATCGCCACCATGCGCTGTTGGGTGCACAGTGCAGTTTAATTCCTTACTCGCCTTTTACGAGATCCATTGGATGAGATGGATATTAATAATGGTAATGAAGATTATTAAAGAAATACTTAAAAATAGAAATAATAATAAATAATAATATTTAAATATTTTATATTACAATCTACGACGTATCATATAAATTATAATCGTTCACATTAATTTTAATTTACTATTATTTATTATATATTTATTATTAGGCCTAGTGGTCAGAGTTCCTTACCTCTACGCCAAGTATTTTAGCTCGATACCCAACTCTAGCAGGAGTACAAATTGTTGGTATTTTGGTCTGGTTGTGTTATGCATGTGAATCTTATGTCTGTTATAGCACCCCCATGACATAGTAGAAATTCTGGCGCGCCCCAGACTTTTTTTTAAAGAAAAAGATATGTTACATCCTTTGCGTATGTGTATATTACAATATTGTAATATGTGTAATATTTTTAAAGTTACCTGATATTTGTGTATATTCTTCTATTAACGTGTCCAAACAAATATTGCTACAAAATATCAACATGTATGTATGTTTGTGTACGAATATCACAGAAACCACTAATTAATTTTTACGAAAACTGTTAATCTTTAAGTGTGAAATATTTTACTATTTATATTTTTCTTTGCCGTGTGGTGGCGGCTCGTTAAAAGAATACTACCACTCCATCTTCATCCAATGGATCTCGTAAAAGGCGAGTAAGGAATTAAACTGCACTGTGCACCCAACACCGCATGGTGGCGATGGGCTCACCGCCTATCACACCAAGTGCATTATATTGTTTTGGTGAAACGTGGATTGTGGCAGTCATCTGCTTTTGCAGTGAGTGCCCAGTCTCTGACTACCCCTTATGGGATACAGTCGTGATCTTATGTATGTATGTATGTGAAATATTTTTTTTTGAAGTAAAGTACTTTGGATTTTATTGTTTTAAGCGTATTTTGTATTTCTTTTTTCAATTAATTTATAAATTTGTCCGTGCGATACACAACACTATTCTATAAAAAAATCTGAGAAAACTTGGATATAATATTCTGGGATATGAGTTTTAATATTTTACAAATTTTGGCTATCGTTAACGACTGACTGTTGTCGTCGTCGTTGTCGTCGTTTTAGCCTATCACAAGTCCACTGCTGAACATACGCCTCCCCCATCGATGCCATAGTTGCAACGCTTGGCAGGCGGCTTGGCAACCGCAGTTTATTTATCCAGATGTTCCAGAAAGATGCTGCTGCCCATCTCCTGGTTTTCATTTTCCCTTTTTCGACTTTTACGACACACACCACTACCAACACACACTACCAACCCATATGGGTTTGGGATGATATGGGTTGGTAGAATCACTTACGCCGCCACCACACGACAAGTTTACATATAGTATAGAATATTAGTAGCCAATTTTCCAAAAGTCATTATATTTCTAACGTCATCGTATACAATATAAAAGCACTGGCGAAATAATTTAAAGCTCGTGAAGTAAATACTGCTGTTAAAGACGGCAACGAGATTAAGCATTAGAAATAAAAAGAAATATTTCGTAATTTATAAAATGCATATTAATTAAAGATTACCTCGTTCGTCATTAAATTAATTTACAGTAATATTAAAATATGCAAATGGGAACTGTACCAATGGGAAATAATGCTGAGACGCTATTCAGGAAGGTATGGAGAGGCCGCAATATAGACGAAATACAAAAATCGATGCTACGCACACGCCTCGTCGCTCGTCTTCTCTATATTCTTCTACGGCTCCGAGGGCTCCGAGGGCTGAACTAAAACAGAAGCTGACGTCAAGCGTCTCGATGTTTTTCAAATGTTTTGTTTGCGACCCATGCTGCGCATACCATGGCAGTCCATCGGCCCACATACAAGTCCAAAATTGCCGAGGTTCGCGCTGAAGACCGCTTATGGGATTTGGTCTCTAGATGCATACTCAGTTCCTTGGTCATATTGTACGGTAAAGACGGACAACTCAGAGAAAGTAAGTAGGAAGACATCAAGATGGGACTGATCTCATTACTATCGAGGCAACGCGTCTGTCTGCAATGGCATTGTATGGTACAATCTATTTATGTATTTATGTTTGGGTCAAACCAAACCTGGCACGCGGGCCCCTAGCCCGTGAGTATCCGATGAAGCTGTAAAAGCCAAAAAGGCTAACAGCAATTACATCAGCGAAATTATTATATATATGTTACAATCTGAAAGGGTTACGATCCTCGGCTATGAGGTTGTGACTACTGAGGATAAGAATATATTGGTGAAGCCGAATTAAAAATACAATAACTATACTTTAATATTTATGTACGAGTATTTTCATGGTCGTTTTCCTATACAAGATATATTGTTGCGCATGCCTAGGGTAGGAGCTACAAGCCAAATGTAATTCAGAAATAGATCTATGTACATCAACCTTAAATTGGCGGTCATTGGTGCAAAGCCCCTCCCACACAATTCAGTGTTTGTTACCGCAATATTTGCCAAAATTGATTGATGAATTTGCACGTCAAAGTGACACGTACCGTTGCCAAAGAGTTCGGTGCCATCATTCAGTGTCTCACTGATCCATGGCCGGTTGAAATCCACCCATGCGTTCCCACTCTTCGCATTCGCTGACGTAACATCCTATCAATAGTTTTTCGTCTGTCTGTCAGTGATGTTAATATTAAAAATGAAGTTCAGCTGGAGGATTTATCTCTCTCGAAGCGACTAAAAATATTTACAGCCAGACTGGATAGTTTTGGTGAGTGCAAAGAACTAAAGCGTAAATATATTACAAACATCGACAACGTTAAGCTTTGTAAAACATGCTTTAAGCCCAGACGGAAGAAATAATAGATTTGGTTTGAGGAGTAATTATAAGTAGAGAATGCCTTAGGCATATTAACTCTGCCTATATACATTAATGTATATAAGTTGAATGAATAAAAAACATGGATACCCATATCATCCCGTGGGTGTCATAAAAGTCGACATAGAGGTTGCCAACCCGCCTGCCAAGCATGGCAACTATGGCGAAAGCCCTCCGAAATGAGAGCTACAAACTTTTGTGGCTATCTATGGGGGAGGCCTACGTTTAGCAGTGGACTTGTGAAAGGCTGAAACAATACAAACAGCATTGTATACATAACAGTATAACTTGTAAGTTTCTCACTGCTAGGCAGAGGCTCTCGCATATTATTGATTTATTGTTTATTTCTAGAATCTGCAAGACCGCGTGGCCTAGTGGTCAGAGTACCTAAATACTACGCCGCGGATCTTGCACTCGAATCCCAGCCGGAGTCAACATTTGTTGAACAACACATATTGTCCGTTTTCAGGTCCGGTTTCGTGATTGTCTCCGTATCTCTAACACTACATCCTAGCCTACCTTCGATTTTATCGCGTAGAATGCGAGAGTGCGTCTGTATTTACGCGCACACTTGTGGCACCATAATAGCTTCTGCACAGTTGATAACTTCTGACGGTATTTGGAAGTAAAATTGTGATTAATACTTGAGTACTACTACTCATCATCATCATCATTTCAGCCTATCACTAGTCCACTGCTGAACATGGGCCTCCCCCACAGATTGCCACCAGGAACAACCACCAGGCCAAACCCAGGAATATGCTGTTGCATCTCCTGGTTTTCATTTTCCCTCTGTCGACTTTTAGGACACCCACGGGATGAGATGGGGTGGTAGATTCTCTTCAGCCGCCATCACACGGCACGAGCGCTATTGGTGTTATGAAATGCTCAATCCCGACCTATAGGGCGTGGTTTCGGAACCATGGTAACTCAGGTGGTACTTTTTGTAATACATACATAAGATCACGACTGTATCCCATAAGGGGTAGTCAGAGACTGGGCACTCACTGCAAAAACAGATGACTGCCACAACCCACGTTTCACCAAAACAATATAATGCATTGTTGTGATAGGTGGTGAGCCCATCGCCACCATGCGCTGTTGGGTGCACAGTGCAGTTTAATTCCTTACTCGCCTTTTACGAGATCCATTGGATGAGATGCAGTAGTAGTATTCTTTTAACGAGCCGCCACCACACACCACGCGGCAATTTTTGTAATACACACACACGTCGAAAAGAAACCGAATTTAAAAAACTATACCTGATTATTATTATATCCTTTTTAAAAATAATTATAGTACGAGTATATATAATACTATATTATAGTATAGCATATATAATACTATATTATAGTATAGTATTATATATACTATAATTATTTTTAAAAAGGATATTGGCAAACATTGTAGAGGTGGTCTAGTAATCGGTGTTACCTGCGATAACTTGCGATTAACTAGAGATAAACACAGCCAATTTGTCAAAGATTTATGTTTGAATAATTAATAATTTAAACTGATGTTAAGTTTATTTTTATTAATTGAGTTTATATTTTTGATGTTTGCAATAACATTTTTTTGTGTTTATTGGATAAGTGTTGTAACAAATTATACTAACGTAGCTAAAGTTTTTTTTGATGTTTGAAGAGAATTTACATTGTTGGCCAAGTTGTAAACTGTTGTTTGCAAAAATTGTTTGTTTACTGGTGGTAGGATTCCTATGCAGGAGTCCGTCTAGGTAGGTACCACCCCAGGGCCAGTTATTCCGCCGTGAAGCAGTAGTGTGCAAACATTACTGTGTTTCGGTTTGAAGGGCACTGTTAGCTAGCGTAATCACTGGGCATATGAGACTTAAGCACCTATGTCTCAGGGTGATGGGCACGGTGTAGTGTCGCACAGAAATTTTCTGGGTGACATAGCATTTGTTATGGGCAGACGTTGCACTTACCATCAGGTGAACGTTTTGCTCGTTTCATCACTTTATACAATAAAAAAAAAAACTATGTAATGATATTGGTTTAAGGGCCAGTGTTGGAGATTTATAATCTGTAAACGCAATACATTATGTTCTTAAGATAGAATCTGTGACTACACTGTTTCCGCTATGATCTATACTATAGTGTAGGTAATCTGTCCATTTGTCTACTATTACTGCGGTCATGTTAAAGAAGTCTGTTTGTGCTCATCTTATTAAACTATAATTCATCCTTACAGTTTCTCGTTACTTTAAACTTAACCCATCATAGCGTAGACTTCAGAAAAACAATTGCGATTGTTAGTTGCGACGGTTAGCAAATTTCTTTCCTTATTTAATTTTACACTATTTTTAACCGACTTCAAAACACGGAGGATTTTTTCAATAAAAAATATATACAGTCGAATATAATTATGTACATTCGACCATATTTAAGGGCCTGACTCTATGTTTATAATAAATACATTCAAAGAACCACGCCCCTTTTCCTTTGGGGTAGACATAGACCACATATTTCCACTTGCCACGATCCCAACGCACATCTTTCGCTTCATCTACTGTCGTAAGCGTTTTCATACAAGCTCGTCGGTTGCGAGTTTTTTTAAATGGCTTTTCCTTAAAACGATTTCGATCTGATCGTGATACGTTCGCCTACGTCAACTCTTACCGACTTGCCCCTTCACACTCGCTTCATAGATCTGTTTCGTCAATCTTCTCTCATCCATTCGTCGCCAAGCCATCTAAGCATCTCTTTCTCTATATTTGTCACTACATCTTCTACCACACCACTACGATTTTAATGATACTTTTTTATTAGTATGAAGATATCGTAATGGTGGTTCTTAATAGTTTGGTCAAGTTCTCATGATGGAGAAAAATTGAAAATCCGCTTAGAGTTATTGAGTTGATGTCTAGGTACCATTATTCCGATACAAATACTCGTACCTTGCATTATTGTACGTAAGTTCAAGTTAATTATTAGAACGTGCGCTTGGATAGTTTTTCACGGACTCCATGTATTTATACAATTACTAATAATTAAATCATCATCATCATCATCGGAGCATTACAGCCTATCACCAGTCCATTGCTGAACATAGGCCTCCCCCATAAATTGCCACAAAGTTTGTAATCTCATTTTGTGTGTGGCAGACGGGTTGGCAACCGAAGATTTTTTACTCAGATGTTCCAGGAAGATGCTGCTGCCCATCTCCTGGTTTTTATTTTCCCTCTGTCGACTTTTACGACACCCACGGGATAAGATGGGGTGGTAGATTCTCTTAGGCCGCTACAACGCTTCCCTTTTATTGCTGCGTCTGCGCCGGGAGGCGAAGAGCCTACGTGCCATGCGTAACGATTACCGCAAATTCTCACTTCTTGGGCAATAAAAGTCCAGTAGTGTGGTCTACTTACTTACAGGTAGCATATATTTCATGTACGACATTTTCCTAAATACGCGGTGCTTGGTAAATGGTATAATAAGCGGAAACGTACTCGTCCAACTATTTTGTATGTTTATAATCATTGTACATTGTGTATGTCCGGTTGTTCGCATAAAGGTTACGAATGAAATCCATTGCTGTGGTACCCCCTCAGATTATCACTGAGGATAGATCCTTTTCGACGTGTCATATTTTACATTATTTTTGTTTATTTCTTTATATTGTGCTTTTGTCAAATAAGTATGATTCTTGCTGGTTGATTCTTGGCTGATTGTTTTTTGGGATTTCGTATCTGATACTAAAAGTTAGTTATAAAATTACCTATAGGAAAAGTTACTCGTATTGATTGGTACTTTCACTCTGTCTCGACTTGTTGCCCGGTTTAGCTAGATTAGTTTTTTAAATCAATTTAGTGCAATTAATGAGTCTTTGTTATGGCCGTTGGGAAATTTATATAATGCTTATTGGACTTACTTGTTTTTTAGTAATTTAGATGATTCTAGAATGTTATCGTAATAAAAAAATATAACATACATTATGTAACTAATTTCGTAAATAGACCTTTAGCAACGAATGAACGATATAAATTGCACGAATATCGTTTATAATGTCTTTAATGAAAAGTTTCAGTTCATTTCTCCACTTCTTTTTTGGAATTTATCGTCTGTTACGTATTACGGTCCACGCGTTATTATGTGATAATAGACAGAGTGTCGGGAGTATATTTTTAGTGCGGCTCGGTTAGCGCAGTGGCTCAGCGTTTGGCTCTCTGTGATACGGGTCCCGTGTACGATTCACGCACGTAACAATTAATAGTATGACCTTTTTTTTATTTGATAACATGACCAAACGAGCAAAACGTTCACCTGATGATAAGTGCAACGTCTGCCCATAACAAATGCTGTGTCACCCAGAACATTTCCGTGTGACACCACACTGCGCCTGTCATACTGGGACATGAGTTCTTAAGTCTCATATGCCCAGTGATTACGCTAGCTCTCAGTGCCCTTCTAACTGAAACGCAGTAATGTTTGCACACTACTGCTTCACGGCATAATAACTGGCCCTGGGGTGGTACCTACCTAGACGGATTCCTGCATAGCCACTACTACCACCAGTAACCTATAGTTAGTTGTGGATTGTGTTAATGTGCAATTTAAATAAAATCAAATTTTATGCAATAAAATACGTTTGCACAATTTTTTTCATAACAATACGAGGAAGAAACAGAGTTAATTTAGAACTTCAGAATTTGTATAAAGTAATTTTGATTTTAAATAAAATAAAAATATATTACAGTGCGCATATTAATGGTTCCATTGCCGCATTGGCTAAGCGACTGACTTTTGCTACGCGGGTCCGATTCTCGCACGATATCAACCGTATTTGTATGGTCTTCTGGTATGTATGTCGTTCTTCCACGTCGTGGTGCCTAAGCATTATGATTACAGGAGAATACCTAGTACGGGACCACTTTTTAAAGAAACTCAAGGAACATTGAAACATAAAATTAATTTCCAATTATTTTAGAAAAGAAACAAGAAACATAAGGAAAGTTAATCTTATTCTACGAGTATGTTATATTGTCTTCTTGGTTAGGTCTCCTAATATAAAATCATTTAAGAATAATAATACTAAACGATTTTAACCCTAATTTTTTTATGATTCTATAAAAAAAAGTTACAGGCTATAAATGTCCCACTGCTGAGTGCATGCCTCCTCTCGTTTCCGAGTCGGTTTTGGAGCTGGGAATAATTCGCCACGCTACTCCAATGCGGTTTGGCGGACTTCACATGTCGTCGGAATATTTTTTTATTTCTCAGATGTGCGGGTTTCCTCACGATGTTTTCCTTCACCATCGAGCACGTGGTAAATCAGCACATAAAATTGCAATTAACAATTTTAGTGGTGCCGGCACCGGAAATCGAACCCAGATCATTCGCGTACTATGAAATTTAAAGCAAGCGCCTAGCCCCTGAGCTGCCACGGCTGTTAGACATAATAACTTCTAAATCCTATTTCCGCTATATTTGTGAGCCGCCGGTCCATGGCTCGAATTCCAGTCACAAAATCGAGAGTTGGTGTCTGTTGGTTGGGATCTGTTTTTACTGGTGGTAGAATTCCTAGCAGGAATCCGCCTAGGTAAGCAGCCCAGCAGTGCTTCATAGAGCGTTCCAATGCAAGATGCTGCGTGACACGGCAACCATCAGGTGAACGACAGCTAACACGGCTCTATAATTAATATTATTTTTATCAGAACTTTGTGTCTAAATTCCATTACAAGCATGGCTGTGTGTTAAAGAGAGAATAATTGTAAGTGAATTAATGAAAGCTTGTCCTTTTTTATAATGTTTAGTTCGGTATTAGCCCGGCGGCAGTCACAGCTTCGTCGGAATGGACTAAACATGTCTACATTTTAAGTAAATATACATTTGCCCCAAGATGCTCTGCTCTTTCATATCTAATAAATGTCTAGTTATTTTACGATTAAACTTTTGCTATTGGTACTTCTAGTAAACACTAAGTAATCAACTACTATAACTATTTTGCGCAACCGTTACAATTATACAGACTAGTTTAAGTTAATAAAATAAATAGAAACTATATGTTGCCTGTGTATTATGCAAGTGTGCGTAAGAAATTCTGTGCTTATTTGTATTTAATATGTTCACACTTACATGATCAAATGTTTCGATCTCAAGATATTTGACTTAAAGAAGAGATTTGTTTCAAAATGTACGGACGTTTAACTTGTCATATTTAAGACATTTGGCTCTAAATATGTAAGATAGTTTTATTTCTAGTTATATAGTTAATAGAATCAGGTGTTACTTTGCGGAATTCAATTATAGTAAAGGAGAGAAAGTTAATTTGCTAAGATCCGCATGCAAAATGTAAAATGCTGTGTATTACCTAGTTTTGAAGAGCACCGCCCGCACTCCCTCAACAGCGTGCACAAGAAAACCAATACCGCCACCGGGAGTCGCCACCAGATACCCTCCACCACTACAACACTACCACTAGGCAATAGGAGGGAGGGCGGGCTCGATCTTAGCAAATTAACTTTCTCTCCTTTTCTAGTTATATTGCAGAATTACACCTACACCTACACATTTGAAATCCTTGTAAGTTATAGTTACGTTCAAAAGAAACTCAATAAGTTTTATTGTCTTTATTTGTTACATTACCTTTGCAATTACACGTAGATACACAAGTTACCTAAATACATTGATGGGTGATGCCAACGAGTAAATAATTTTAACGATAAATACACAAAAGTTATCACAATAATAAATGTTCATCACAAACACATATGTAAATAATACATACAACATAAACTCAGGGTGTCCCTTGCTTCAAGCGAGATATTTACAATGATAGCATGACTCCGCCTTCAATTGTCTTCGTTTCCTCTTCTTATATTTTATGCAAGAGATCAGTAATAATACATTTTATATGTAGGTACACTAAATACATAGTCCAAGGAGGGACCTCTGGATTGGAAGAAATGATTCTCGTAACTATAAACACGCCCTCTGTACCTGCATCAACAATGGTTTCACATTACGCATCTGGTGATAAAGGCGGTGATGGTGATGATGATATGTGACTAGTGATAGCGATGCGAATAGAATGCGGATGAAAACTGTACATGATTCCTAAATGGTAGTGTTACGCAAGGCGGTGCATCGACCGCATTCTAATTTTATCCAGTACGGTGTCCGGAACATCAGAATGCAATAAAACGCATTCTTGACATTTTGCTTTTTGGAACGCTATTTCGGAACGGCTTCGTTCGCAATAAACTCCAAGCTATTTCAGTGTAAGGTAAGTCAGTTCAAAATATACTCTTAAGTTAACGATCAAAACCGAAATCTTCAGATCGCAGTCGATGTAATAAAAATTGATTTTTATGTTAATGATGCTATCTAATGATTCAATTTAACATTTCTATCATTGAACACATGCCGAAACGACATCGGATATATGACGAATTTATGATGAAAAAGAATATTAATTCTTAATGTTATTTTATCGAAAAAAGAAACGGTTACAATATTTACGGTGATTTATAAATTAATTGTTGTATGTTTTGCATCGCTGTTAATCCTTTTAAAACCAAACAAAACTTCCAACGAATAAAACAGCCGTGCGGACCACATGCACAAGAAACGGTTTCGAAAGACGCGCTAATCGGTTAGGTTATTTATACGAATTACATATATCAATGAGTAAACAGTTGTGCAAAGCCCATGCGGATAATGTAAAGACTTTTATACTCACTTTGCCCCGAGAGCGGACTTAGTGTCGAGAACTTCGACAATATCGCCGGTTTTTAGGGAGACCTCATCGTCACCCGTAGCTGTGTAGTCAGATGACGCTACAACTACGTCCTCTACCTGAAACAAGAAAAAGAGGTTATCAGTTTTTTTGTCGGTTAAAAAGTGTACAGAAGTATATTAAATCTAATGTTATAAATTATGTGTTAGGTAAGTTTATAGATACAAATGTGTATCAGCAGTAGTAAGGGTTCTAGATTACCTTAGACGGACTGCTGCTACAACTAGACCTAGATCTAGACAACGACCTGGAAGAGTAACGCTTATAGCTGGGTGTGTTTTCCAAACTGCTCATTCTACTTCTAGTGTTCTCTTTATCAAGAAGGACACCACCATAACGCCGATTCCATCCACCAAATTTAGTTATTCTTTGACTGTTACTGATGTTGCAGTAACCAGTAAACGTTTGAAGATCTTCATCGTTGTCATCTACAACTGGACAGCTGTACATGCTGAACCGATGTGCGGTAGGTTGACTAAGGTTTAGAGCAGAGAAAACGTGAAGTGGCTCAAAATGTCTTATACCATTTTCATCAAGAACTGTGTAAGCCACTTGACCAGTAAGGACAGCGCGACTAGCTTCACGTGGCACCACAGCCTGCAAACCCTTCTTCATAATTAACAAAGCTCCTGGATGTTTCTTACGTTGAAACAGGAAATCTTCCATTGCAAGACTGTTTTCGGGCTGAAGTAAACTCCATGGGACGTCATCAGATGTCAACAATGGTGGCTCTTCTGGAATAATCATTAATGCAGCGCTTTCTCGCACCAAATCCCTTAATTTAGGATCTGTGCGAGCTAGCTCAGGATCATTTTCTAATTTTCGAAGTGCTGAATACAAGCTAGGTGCTTTATCAGCAAGTTTTCTCATAACTGTTACTCTTTTCAGGATATTTAAGCTTGCAGGGTCAGTAGACAGTTGAGCTAAATTTAGTTCACCATTGAGCGACATCGATAATTTTTTAGCGACATCACTCATTCCAAGTATTCGAGCGAGACCGATCGATTGCACTATTAATTCTTTTATGTCGCCAGTTTTAGATTCTTGCACAATAGAATCCAATGTCTTCATACTTGTCTCTTGTACTGCAGACACAATAACCTTTTGAAGTGTTTCAGCAGCTTCGTGATCGGTTTTAATAAAAGAAATAGATTCTGAAATGTGTTTCAGTACGTGGTTTAGAATACTAGCGTCATTTTTAGAAATGTTCTTGAATGCCGGGCCCAACACTTCATTTTCACTACTCAAAAAATCGCTAAATTTCTCAATAATATCTTCTTCTTTCAAGGAATGTTTATGTAATGTGCTGTTTAAGGCAATTTTTATCAATTCAACTTTCTGTTTTGAAGAATTTTCAACAATCTCTTCACGAAGTGATTCTTTACTTTCCTCTGTTTGAAGAATTTTAAACATTTCAGATACAAAATGTTCATCGATTGCTTTACCTAATATTGTATCAATAGATTTTAAAATAAATTGATATTTTTCTCTACTGTTGTTGTTGTTGTTTATTTCTTCAAACTGTTCAGCTGTAACTAAAGCTGCCAATACTGCCGCAGCAATCGAATTTTTAACATTTTCTTTTGCGTTTTGTGTGTCATTAGAACTATCACTATTGCTATCCGAAATTTCCATTCGTTTTGTACTAAATCTTGTTTTTTTTGGCTCACTTTTCAATCCATTTTTATGATTTTCATGTATTTCAGCCTTAAGGTGAACACTCATTTCAATTATTGAACTAATAACCTCCATTAATTGATTTGCAATATCATCCTTAAGTCCAAAATCGGTAATAAATGCCTTTAATGCTTCAGTATTTCTCGTTTGATTTAATATCACATTAATTGCAGGCAGTTCAGCTGGAACTTGTCTGCCAATCGACATTCCCGCTTCAGATAATTGCCGCAACATATTTGTATCTATAGTTAGTTCACCTTTTGTAGAAGTTGTATCATTCGGATTAGTTTTCACCTTCAAAAGTTTAAGTTCTTCAGGAGTAACAACAAAACTTTGTACAGAGAATTCAAGGCCTTCTTCGCCCTCCGTTAAATCAGGGGCTACAAACTTCAAGCCCTCTGGTGTTTGAACAATTTGGCCGGGTATGAATGTTACTCCATTATCATCAGTTTCAATAACTCTTCCAGGAACAAACCTTGGACCCTCCTCGGTATCAACTACTTGACCGGGAACAAATCTTGATCCCTCGTCTTCAGTCCAAATAACTTGACCAGGTATAAAAGTAGGACCAGCTTTGGTTTCTATAATTTGGCCTGGGACAAAGCGAGGACCGTCGATTGTGTGAATTGTTTGACCGGGAACGAATTTCGGACCACTCTTCGTATTTACTACTTGCCCTGGTACAAATTTTGGACCCTCTGCTGTATCTACAACTTGGCCCGGAACAAACTGCTCTCCATTTTCAGTAAACACTACTTGTCCTGGTACAAAAACTCCTTCAACCATCATTCCAGGAACAAAGCGAGATTGACTTAGTTCATTTTTGACTAGTCTACCTGGAACAACTTTACCATCTATTTTTGGCACCTTAGGTCCAGGGTAAAATTCAATACCTTTAGTGGTTTGCACCATGTGTCCAAAAACATATAAAGACTCTTCGGATAGCGAACAAGTTTTTATGTCTATTGGCAACCCCATAGCAGTGCCGTCAGTAAATTGAATATCTGCAATGGATTTTGCAATTGAAAATTCCACGTGACCATCGGCTTGAACAATTGTTTTTCCCGGTAAAAACTTCTGACCACAATCTGTGTACACAATCTGGCCTTCGAGGAATTTAGGTCCATCGATTGTTTCAACAGTAGCACCTGGAACAAATTCTAAGCCATTATTGTTTGTTTTCGTTATTCCTGGCACAAAACACGTTTCACCATTAGTAGTTACAGTCTGGCCAGGTACAAATTTGAGCCCATTCGGAGTTGCTAACGTGGCACCAGGAACAAAATGCAATTCATCATCTTGATGTATAGCCTGTCCCGGTATAAACTGCCACTCATTATTAATTTTGGCGTTTTGCCCCGGTATAAAAGTAACTTCATTGTTTTCTGTGATGGTTTGACCGGGAACAAATTGTGCACCATCTGGTGTCATAATAGTTTGACCTGGAACAAATACTTCTTCAGATCCATTACTGATAATTTTTCCCGGCACGAACTTAAAGCCTTCTTCCGACAAAACCGTTTGACCTTCAGTGAAACGATGAATTTCTTTATTTTTTATTGTTTGTCCACAAACGAATTCTTCCCCATTCGATGTTTGTAAAACTTGTCCGGCAACAAAGAAGGGTTCATTTGTATTTTCCATAGTCAATATATGGCCAGGTATGAGACCAGGCCCGGAAGGGGTATTGACACTTAAGCCAGGAACAAAAACTAGTCCAACGGGAGTTTCGATAGCCTGTCCAGGAATAAAAACAGGACCTTGCGGTGTGTTTATGTGTTGACCAGGTATAAATTTTTTTGCTTTATTTATATCCAAAGTTAATCCAGAAATTTTTGCTACTTTTTCTTTTTTGCCTTTCTTTATATTCTTTACAATATCTTTTATAGTTTCTAAAGTAGGCAACATGTCAATTTTATTTTCTACAAATAATTTTTCCGTTACATCGGAAGTTGCAAGTAACCGTTCCTCAGATAGTGCTTTAACGGCTTGTAATACTGTTCCAGATGGCCGATCAATAACTGGCTTTAAAGGATTAACACAAGGAACATTTTCTAAGGAAATCGTCAATTCACTAATATTTCGATCAATCTGATAAATCTCTGCCTCGCAGTGATAAGGTGTAATTTTTACAGGCGTTGGCAATATCGTAGTTTTAGGATTAAAGTGTTCATCATTCACTTCTTTTTCAAATAAATCCCAATCCCATGTTTCCATCAGTGGGTGTTCCTGATCTTTCCAATCTCCATTACACATAACAATACTTGACTTAGAACGCATATGATTAATATTAAAATTATTACATGAGAAGCTTTTTATATCGTGTTTTTCATGTTTTATTTCTTCTAATTTTGCTTTTTTAGCCAAACGATCTTGACGCTGTTTTTCTTCCTCAAGTTCTTGAACTTCCGCGAGTTTTTCTTTTGTTTCAAATATTTTTTTCATCGAAGACAGTCCCGCTGCTCTCTTTCGCTTCTTCTTTTTCTCGTCCAATTCTTCTAGCTCCCTCTGTCTCAATACTTCTGCATTTGGTCCTTCGCCTTCGTACATTTCCACATCTTCCGTAAAGTCCTTAAAGTCCATAGAAACACTGCGTCCTTGTTTTGTTTTTATAAGAACAGTATCAGAGTCTTTCGCAAGCATTACGTCCCTGACGTCCCCATCACGTACAGCCGCTTCCATGCGAGCGGAAAAAACTAAATTGCAGCGTCTTTCTTGTACCGTGTAAACATATCGCTTATCCTCGGTGACTTGTTTTGTCAATAACATGTCCATTAATGCCTTCTGAGCTTCAGTAGATCCGTCCAAAATTGGAAATATATATCTGTAATCTGGTAACATTTCATGCTTTCTATTGCCGTAATTAATTTCAGGTGCATAGTGATGCGGGCCGAGTTCTCCTGCTACATTGGTTATTTTACATTTTGTTTTAGAAGAGCGAGACGTTAAAAGCACTGGAATGTAGTGGTGAGTAGGTAGACCGTAAGATTTGCCGGTGATCCTGCAGCAACGCTTGGCATCCGCTGGAGAAATCGGAGCTAGCAGCGGGAAATAATTGGGCTTAGGGAGCCCCCTACTACGGCCTGTTATTCTACAGAACGACATCGTGGCTTATATCACACCGTCATATTATTTGTTTATAGTCCAAACTTGATTACGTTTTCTGAAAGACGAACTCAAACGAAGTTATCGTAATTATTTCGCGGCACGAGTTGGCACGAGCGTTCACATCGGAGATAACGGGTTGACTGGCGAAGCGACGGCTGCGAACCGAGCTTTACTAAGCGCACGCATCAATTTGCACCTTCGCGAAGGCAGACGGTGTGCCGTATATTTGTTCCGGTTAGGCTATTTATAAACAGGAGTGAGACGAATTTATTCTTTACACAAAATATATTGACACAGATCCATGGGGAAAACACCGCAACGACGAAGCTTACATTAATTTCATGTTTAGTGTAAAGATAAATAAAAATAAAAATATCTTTACGAGTACTCTTACCTGAACAATGTAATATATTAGCGAACATAATAAAACGGGCGCCAAGCGCTGAAAAAATGTGGTTATTAAATTGTTGCGTACCGTTTTCGTATAAAGTTAATTGTTGTATTAAAAACCGATTTGGTAGCCATCAAGAAACGTATATGTAAATAAAATAGAACAGTCAGTCTGCTATTTCTGGATTTCAATTTGTAGGATTTAATTTATGAATTCTGATGAGTAAAAAAATATGCCAGAAGGTCTGTGGCATAAAAATGTCGTAGAATTTAAACTGTTTAATGGTTTATGGTTATAACCACGACACTTACCATGAAATCCTAAAAACGTTCTCAAAAATCTCACGCGTAAAAAATACTGTTTAGCGAATAATCAAGAAATGCGTTAAGTTAAATTTAAATAATTTTATAAATATTTTGATGTTCGCATGGCCCAGTGGTCAGAGTACATGACGCCGCAGCTCTGGGGTGAGAATCCCAGCCGGATCCAACATTTGTTGACAAAACATAGATTGTTCCTTTTTGGTCTGGTCGTGAAATTTGGCTATAAAACACATCATGATAGACCAGTTATCATAGTGCAATACATAAAAATATATAAAACATTTGATAAAAGTAACGTGGACCATACCAAAAATACTGGTGGTAGGATTCCTGCTTAGAAACCAGTATATCCTAGCTAGGTAGGTACCACCCCAGGGCTAGTTATTCTGCAATGAAGCAGTAGTGTGCAAACATTACTGTGTTTCGGTGTGAAGGGCACTGTGTGCTAGTGTAATCACTGGGTATATGATACTTAAGTGCAGAGGGCACAGTGTGACGTCACACAGAAATGTTTTGGGTGACACCGCATTTGTTGTGGGCAGACGTTGTTCTTACCATCAGGTAAATATTTTACTCGTTTCATCACTTTATCCAATAAAAAAAACACAGGCCCGACGAGCAGTAGCGACTAAGGTGCGAATTGGCTAGTATTGCGATCACCAACCCGCCTGCCACGCGTGGTTATTACGGCAAATCCTCTTTTATTGGCGGAGGTCTACGACCAGCAGTAGACCATTAATGGCACAAAACCAGTTACACAAATAAGAGAGATAAAGTCGCAAGTTGAGTTTAATTTTCGAATCGAATAGCAATTGTTCTGAATGACACAGCATTTGTTACAGGCAGACTTTATACTTACCAACTCAATTATTTGCTCGTCACATCACTATCTTCAATTAAAAAAATATACATATTGATATTTCCACGCAAATCTTATTTAAAAATCTGTCTAATTCTGAGGTTGTCAGCGTTAACAGATAACCTCGAATTCGGTACTACAGTCATATTTTTAAACAGCATTTCATCTGTGAACCTTCAAGTTTAAGCAAGCGTGAAGAAGACTGTTTATTTCTGAACACTCGAAGCTTTTTATCTCATCTCCATGAACCACTTCCGTTGTTTCGAGAAAACGACAAAAATAATTCATGTTTGATAGAGCCGTGAAAGCTCAGGGACAGGGCGATTGACTAATATTAATGCTGAGCACAGGCCTCCTTTCATTTCTTATTCAATAAAGTGGTGGTATTTTCCAGAAAATTTCTTGAAAAGCGCACAGTGATGGAATGAATATTGTGTAATGCCGCAATGTAAGTTAAGACGGAACGTCCCTTCGAAAGGCCACTGGAGAGCCGATCGAAAAGTACGTTCCCAGCCGTACTTCGTCAGATTCATTCAAATGGTATATTGTATTTTAACATGACCAGATGATGTATTAGATATTCTTCTCTTATTGGCTAATGGGAATAACGTCATCACCTATTCCATTAAATTCATAAATGGGTCAAATACATATTTCGACACGATATTTTACGACCGGCTTCAAAATTATTTCATTATACGTCAATCGTTGAAATAGAACTAAATGTTTATTATTATACTAACCTTTGATCCCGTAGTTGCGTAACTTTAATACAAGTTCCATGGAAATACAAATAAACACTCTTCAAAACTCACCGTTGCATGAATATAAAGATAACAAACCAGCTTTTCCAGAGCCTTGATGTATAAATTTGGCAAGATTCGTTTTTTAATGTGACACCCGATGGTAAGTCCAACCATAATATTAGTCTCATCCAAAGTTTAATTATAAAGCGAAAGCTCTGTGTGACACCGCACTATAAACCTCACTCTTAGGTATCACTTGTTATTCCTTATGCCATACGGGCCCTGTAATTACAGTGGCTATTGGTGCCCTTCCGATCATCAATCTAGCTGGCTTTTTCTCTATTTTAGGGCAGACCTCCTGATACTTTTACGCCATTCTTGACGTTAAGCTCACCGTCAGCATATAATTATGGATGGTTCACGTCAAGGTAGTGGTGGGCGACCTCTGCCTTGTTTGCATTCCTTTATTGCTAAAACCTGTCAGGTCATAGTCTCATCACCTCGGCGCATTACGTGTCCAAACCAGCGTAGACGGCATTCTCGCATCTTTTGTTTGATTTCGACTATTTTAAAGGTTTCTCGGTTTTATTTGTTTTGGATTTTATCAAGTCTCGTCACATCTTCTGCCCATCGCAGCATTTTCATCTCCGTGACATGCACTTTTTGCTCTGACATGACTGCTCGCTTACACACGGTGCCTTCAATTCTAATAGGCAATTCTTGCGTCACAGAGGACCCCAGAGAGCGACCTCCACTTGTGCCAGTCTTGATTATATTTTCTATCATCTATAGTAATATTTGTCCTATAATGTCATATTTTTTATTATACATAGACACGTACGACGTACGTGCGTTCGCTCTTTACTTACGTAGTGGCTATCATCTATAGTCATATTTGTCCTATATGTCATATTTTTTATTATTCTGTTCACTTAGTTGTATTTCTTACACATAGATACGTACGACGTACGTGCGTTCGCTCTTTACTTACGTAGTGGCTCCACTGAAAACCAGCGCTGCGGTCTTTCCGCAGCATTCTTTGCTGAGTGGAGTCCATTTCGACTTCACAATACAGCGTCACTTTTGCTTCCAGTGTTTTACAGATCTTGTTTGTTTCTTTTTATTAGTGTATTGGAATTATTATTTTTTTATTTTCATTCTCTGTGTGGTTTCTGTATTGTGTACGTCTATGTCTATATGTTCTACCATTACATCAGTTCTTATGTCTCATATGCCCAGTAATTACATTACCTCTCAATGCCCTTCAGATATTTGCACATTACTGCTTCACGGCAGAATAGTCAGAAAAAGATCTTAATTCAGTTTAGGCCTTTTTATAGCTCTTGTGAATGTCAACATCTACACAATAACTGGCACTGTGTACCTACCTAGACGGACGCCTGTATATAAATCCAAATAACACTATATCCTAAGCATTGTTTTCGTTTACTCCGTGAACCAAAATTCACGTTTCCGTGACACGGAAACGACACAGTTCCGTATCAAACATATTTTGACATTTGCCACAAACAACGCGGCCGGCGTGTATTGTTTTCTGACGTTGCCATGACGTTTCCGAGATGTTCCTGGACAGCTTGCGTTTTGATCATCGTTTTACCAAACATTTATTATTCCAAATATATCTTTAAAACAATCTAAATTAAATATTTGATATTTTTTTTATACTTAACATCAACACTTTAAAAATAAATATTTTTGTACAGAATTTAGTTATTACTCCATAGTTTGATTAAAAATCTGAATATAAAGCCGTGTGGTGGCGGCTCGTTAAAAGAATACTACCACTCCATCTCATCCAATGGATCTCGTAAAAGGCGAGTAAGGAATTGAACTGCACTGTGCACCCAACAGCGCATGGTGGCAATGGGTTCACCACCTGTCACACCAAGTGCGTTATATTGTTTTGGTGAAACGTGGATTGTGGCAGTCATCTGTTTTTGCAGTGAGTGCTCAGTCTCTGACTACCCCTTATGGGATACAGTCGTGATCTTATGTATGTATGTATATAAAATTAAGTGGTGAAAAGACTTGTTGCCACTAACAGTTTCCTTCTCCGACAGCGTGATCTTTCCCCGTTACCTTTTCCGCAGACCCATTTACGCGCTCGTAATGTATGTCATAGTTATGGAAAAGATAGACACGAAGACATAAGGTAATGTATAAACAATATAGCAGGCGCTATTTATAAAAATATTATGTAATAAGTAAAGTACCTCTTCTCATTTTTCTGAGAGTTTTGGAGCTGGAAATAATCCGCTACGCTTCTCCAAGGCGGGCGGTGAAGTCTCCAAGACTTCACATGTCCTCGAAATATTTTTATTTCTCAGACATGCATGTTTCCTCATGATGTTTTTCTTCACCGCTGAACATGGTAAATGAACACTAAGAATTGCAGATCAATTGTAGAGGTGCCGGCACCGGGAATCTAACTCAGGTTAATCGCGTCCTACGAAATTTAAGGCGACCGTTTGGCGCCTGAGCTACAGTAGTACGTAGTAGTAGGTGGTAACTGTAACACTCTTACATAAGTAAACGGTGAGCAAGTTAGCATAGTAGGCTTGGTTCTGCCATATAAAATTTGTTAGAACGTTCATTTTAAAAGTTACATTTATTAAGAACTAGCTGAAGCCTGCGACAACGTCTGCATGGATTTAGGTTTTTTTTAAATACCGTGGAGACGCTTTGATTTTCTGGAATAAATATGTCCGTTTCCAAGATGCAAGTTATCTCTGTGCCGAATTTCGGCAAGTTCGGTTCAACGATTGAACTGTGAAAAACTAATAAACACACAGAGGGACAGACAGAGAGTTACTTTCGCATTTATAATATTAGTAAGGATAAGTATGGATATAAAGTGTGAATTCAAAGCTAAGCTTAATTATTACATAATGAAATTATGCATTTTTAACTCTGCGTAGCGATGTGCTGCATGCGACGGAGCTAAACATGCGTAATCAATATATATTTTTTTATAATAAAAAAAATCAAAAAAATTAGTTGCCGGAGTCTTCTTTTAAGCCCATAGCCGAGACTCCGCTCATCCATAATTAGATAAACTACAAAATATATATAGAACAAAATTTGCATCAACATTTACACATTTGTTAAGTCTCTGTGTTATATACGAGTACTTTGTGTGGGAAGGTGTGTATGCGTTTACTTTAGGCGTGTGTGTGCTTGAGAGAGTATTTTTGTATGTATGTGTGTCTCTGTAGTATGTATGATGATGTGATGTTCTCCTAGCCGATTTCGACCACGGCGACAACTGCCGACTACTGTAGAGAGTCATCAACTGCGCAGGAGATATTATAGTGCCACGAGTGTACGCGCAAGACACAGAGGCACTCACATGTCCCTACCTACCCGCGCCCGATGTAACGCTGATGATCGGAGGTAGGCTAGGATGCAGTGTCAGAAACACGGGGACAATCACAACACAACCAGACCCGAAAACCAACAATTTTATGTTTTAGCACAAATGTTGGCTCCGGCTGGGATTCGAACCCAGGACCCGCGGCTTAGAAGTCAGGTACTCTGACCACTAGGCCACGCGGTCGTGAAACGTCGGTCGGTCGTTGACGTAGTATGTATATATGCCTTAAAAACGATGTAAAAAACGACTTAAAACATTTTACTCGTCCCGATCACGGGAAACATGCTTGGTGGCACGCGTTCACTCTTCACAAAGTACGACCGTGTTCTGACGATACCAAACATTTGGTTGATTTAAGTATCCTGCATCACACCAGTTTATGTAAATATTTTGCATGATACCAACCTGTTTATAAAATACCCTTGTATTATGTGAACAGATTACTAAACATGAAACAGTTTACGATATTATATAATATTGTGCATACGAATTAAAGATACCATACGGCATCTGTGATGTGATGCATAGTGCAAGCCGCCTTTACTGGTGGCAGGAATCCGTCTAGGTAGGTACCACCCCAGGGCCAGTTACTCTGCCGTTAAGCAGTAGTATGCAAACATTACTAGCGTAATCACTGGGCATATGAGACTTAAGAACTGATGTCTCAGGGTGACGGGCGCAGTGTGGTGTCACACAGTAATTTTCTGAATGATACAGCATTTGTTATGGGCAGACGTTACACTTACCATCACGGTGAACGTTTTGTTCATTCCGTCAATTTTATGAAAAAAAAAAAAACTGGAATCTCTCTCTTCTCTTCGTCTTATGTGTTGTAAGATATTCCTTTAGATGGCTGAATAACAATTTTAATTGGCATCATCATCATTTCAGCCGGTCACTAGTCCGCTACTGAACATAGGCCTCCCCCATGAATTGCTACGAAAATATGTAGTTCTCACTTTGAAGAGATTTGGCCATAGTAGTCACGCTTTGCAGGCGGTTTGGCAAAAGCAGATTATTTATTCAGATGTCCCACGCAGATACTGCTGCCCATCTCCTGGTTTTTGTTATTCGTCTGTCGACTTTTCCGACACCCACGGTATGAGATGTGGTGGTAGATTCTTTTAAAATTCTCTTAAGCCGCCACCTCACGGCAGTTTTAATTATGGCCGACTGGAAATACTCAAATCTGTGAGGGGTTGCATCATCTAAAATGAGAGTTGTATGGTACTGGGAACCTAAGCTCGCCGGTCATGCGTCACGACAATGGAAAAACCTCTCAGCCCATACAAAACACACAAAGGCACCGATAAAGTAAAAAAAAAGCCTGCAGACAACCTATTAAAATTATATTTCATGTAGATTGTGTTAATTCTTATAAATGGGCAGCAGCGTCCTCCAGGGACATCTCAATAAATAAACTGCGTTTGCCAACCCACCTGCCAAGCGTGGCAACTACGGCACAATCCCCCCTAAATGAGAGCGACAAACTTTTGAGGCAATCTATGGGGGAGGCCTATGTTCAACAGGGGACTAGTAATAGGCTGAAGTGATGAGGTGATGATAATGAACCTTTTGTCATGGAGCGTGCTTTGGTTTTCTATGAGACTATTCCGCGTAAATTTATTTATAATGTGCATTGGAATAAGTTTAAAAAAACAACAAAAAGAGGATACCAACGGAGATTCTTTCGCCTGTGTCTCCTCCGTCAGACGAATCTCATTACGAAACGGTGGTAGGTTGAAAAAAGAAGACGTTTGACAAACGATTACATTTCATACGTTAAAGAATAAATAATTTTCATTTCATTTCATTTCACTACGGCAATATTGCACAAATAAACTGAATTCTTACTTCATTTGCGTATTCTTTGTAACGCAAAACATATGGAACGTTTCATTACCATGTGTTTCGGGAAACGCTCATTACCACAACTTTTCCTCAACGACGAAAAATATATCGCACAGTATGTGCCGCCGCATTTTTTATGACTTTCCAAGTTCAGGGAAATTTTGTTAGACTCCCGTCGCAGAAATGGGAAGTGTTTGCAATAAACAACTTTTTCTAATGACTCACCACATCGTGTTAAAAACCCAAGAGCGGGAAAACTAATTAATAGCATCTGCCAATATTTGAAGCTCGATTTTTTATTTTATCAGTGAAGTGAATGAACTCTACCGAGGTCGATGTAAGCGTACTGGCTGCTTATAATGTAACGAATTTTAATCTGGGCGATTATGAAAAAACTTATGAAAAAGACATTTCTTTTCAACTGTCTTTTTCAATTTTTATATTACTACATAACGCTCGAACAACCTAACACAGTACATAGTAAATGTAGTAATACTTATTCTTCTTTCTTATTATTAATTTTTAAGAGCCTGCGCAAAATCACGCTCTTACCAGAATTAGCTATCGCAGTTTTTTTTTATAGAAAAAGGAGACGAGACGAGCAAATATTTAACCTGATGGTAAGTGCAACGTCCGCCCATAACAAAAGCTGTGTTATCCAGAACATATCTGTGCGGCACCTTACTGCGGCCGTCGCCCTGAGACATCAGTTCAAGTGTAATATGCCCAGTAATTACGCTATAGCTCCCAGTGCCCTTCAGACCGAAACAGAGTAACGTTCGCACACTACCGCTTCACGGCAGAATAACCGGTGGTACCTACCTATACGGATTCCTGCATAGAACTTCTACCACTAATAAAATATCAGACAATATCTGCAATGATCGATATGGTTATTCCACCAGTCCCCATCTCAGACTCTTATAATTTAACATGTAACATTTAATCCCATATACCCATGGGATTAAATTGGTCTCAAATCATCTACCTCACGGCCGAACTATAGTATTTGTGACAAAAGTAACTTAAATTGTTTTTTTTTAATTAAAAATTTAAGTTCCTTTAAAAATATATTTTTATTGTATCGTAGTAGTGGTAGAATTGCTAAGCAGAAATCCGTCTAGGTAGGCACCACCGTAGACTCAGTTGTTCTGCCGCGAAGCAGTGGTGTGCAAACATTTCTGTGGTTCTGTCTGAAAGGCACTGGGCACACACTGCTACAGTGGGGCCCCTCACAGAATTGTTCTGGGTGACACAGCGTTTGTTATGGGCGGCCGTTGCATTTATTATCAGGTGAACGTTTTGCTCGTCTCGTCTCATTTTCCTATAATCCGCTGACGGACATCGGATAGGGGAACCACCCAATTTTATCCCGTGGGTGTCGTAAAAGTCGACGGTGGGATAATTAAACCCAGCATCTTCCTGGAACATCTGAATAAATCTGAATGACTGAATAAACTGGGGTTACCAATCCGCCTGCCAAGCGTGGCAACTATGGCAAAATCCCCGAAAAATGGGAGCTGCAAACTTTTTCTTCAACAACTTCTATGGAGGAGGCCTATGTTCAGCAGTGGACTAGTGATAGGCTGAAATGATGATGATGACTCACTAGAAAGATAATATGGTAATGACGGACAGAAACAATTCCAACATTCAAACCCGTAACCAATTAGTTAGGGAAGTAACGCTATTGCAATGATTTAAGAACGTCTTTTGTTTGAGACTAAAAAGCCGAAATAATCTAGTTCTTATAGACATTTGAAAATGCAAATGAAATTAACGGAGAAGGCTGACTATTGTATATTATGTAGAGTGGGCTTAAACACCTTAACTTGAAATTGTTGACCAAGGTTTCCTATTAGCTTTCTCCACCATCTTGAAAAAGTGTTAAATTTTGTTATTTCTGCGATAACTCGGGTCTTTTTTCGAAAATTGTGCATACATAGGTAGGTGCATGCTACGTACATATAAGCATGTAGATAAAAACAAGCAAGCAATTAAAAAAAACTACTTTCAATTTCTTTTTTTTTACTTCTTCGTTCGATATCTCAACAACGTTCAACGCTAGGTGAAAATTCATAGTACCTTAATCGTAGAGCGCAAAAAACCAACTGAAAAAGGGGCATGTGCAGTTTGCGAAAATGACGTAAAGCCGAGTTATCGCCAAAAAACTAAATTTAATACTTTATCAAGATGACGGCGCATTCTTATTGGAAATGTTAGACAATTTCAAGTTAAGCTTTTTAAACCATCTCTGCATAATATAAAAAACCAGCCCTTTTGATTCATTTTCATTTATCTGCCTATTTTTAGAACAAGTGACTGGACTAAAACGTAAAAACCGCATGCATATAAAAGTATTTTACAATTATGAAAAAAAATGTCATTGTACTCTTTACGTCACGAAGTTTTGACAGATGTCAATTTTAATTTAGCGGGAAGAACAATTGTAACGAAACACGATGACGTTGCTCATTGTTTCAAACACGAGATGAAAGAAAACTAAAAATTAACGGGTTCTTTGTCTCGGTCACATGTAAATTAAATACGCCTTTGTATTCATCGCGATGGAGGAAATTCAAAGAGAGCACTCGCTGTTACGAATCAAGACAAAACCGAATCTAGTGCGCCTATTTATAGTTTTCTGAGAAATTATAAATCTTCACAGCTACACTATTAGGCATTTCGCGATTTTGTTTGCAAACTCGTCTTGGAAGTATGTTGTGGGAGATTTATTGTATTTCTCTATGTTAGATGTACTGTGTTTTTGTAAATGACACATTTAAGAGTTTTTAATGTTACGTAGATAATACCGTACGTGGTAGCTCAGGGGCCTGGTGCTCGCCTTTAATTTCATAGCAAGCGAGTAACCTGGGTTCGATCGCCGGTGCCAGCACCTCTAAAATTGTTCAACAATTTTAAGTGGTGATTTACCACGTGCTTAGTGGTGAAGGAAAACATCGTGAGGAAACCTGCATGTCCGAGGAATAGAAATATTTCGAAGACATGTGAAGTCCGCCAAACCGCATTGGAGCAACGTGTTGGATTCTTCCTAGCTCCTAAACTCTCAGAAATGAGAGGAGGCCTGTGCTCAGCAGTGGGACATTTATAGGCTGAAACTTTACTTTACTTTTAGATAATACGCGAAAAAAATGTTCGAGTGGAAATTTTTTCATTTTGCAAATTGTCTCCAGACAAATTAGTGTAAAATCTAATAGAGCGAAAACACATTTTCTTCTAATACACTATACGTTTTGTTGGATATAGTTCTTTTTATTTACTAAATGGATTGGAATACTTTAAATCAAAATATAAGAATCCGTTAATTACTCGTCTAAGGCGAAGCGAAATATTTATATTTTTTGCTCACTGTAATTGTACACTCCACACGTCATAGATTTTAAAGAAAGTTTTAAGTGTTATCGGGTTATACTTTTTTAAATTAATTTCTCTGTCCTCAATATATCTAGTAGAATTGATGTTTTAAAGGCAGTAATAAAAGAGTTGGTCCTCTTTGTCAAAATAACATGCAAACATGGTAGATTTATGCTACAGCCACATATTGTTTGTAACACATAAATAGGTCGAACCGATTGGTTAAACAGCGTGTTCTCACAGAATTCCTAGTGTAGCAACATACGCGACGAGAGCCACAGAAACAATAACTGGCTAATAATCAATTTCCAGGATGCATGACTGTCTGTGTTTTTAGAAATAGCACCCTTTAGCGGTGACAAGGCACTTACATCTCGACTGAGATCATCTACATCATCACATGTGTAGATGGTGGTAGGATTCCTATGCAGGAATCCATCTAGGTAGGT
This sequence comes from Luehdorfia chinensis, assembly GCA_019845155.1. Taxonomy (NCBI): domain Eukaryota; kingdom Metazoa; phylum Arthropoda; class Insecta; order Lepidoptera; family Papilionidae; genus Luehdorfia; species Luehdorfia chinensis. Next base: position 5,072,062 of record JAHVAK010000206.1, on the reverse strand, counting down.
ACCACCCCAGGGCCAGTTATTCTGCCGTGAAGCAGTAGTGTGCAAACATTACTGTGTTTCGGTTTGAAGGGCACTGTGAGCTAGCGGCATATGAGACATATGAGACTGATGTCTCAGAGTGACAGGCGCAGTGTGGTATCACACAGTAATTTTCTGATGACACAGCATTTGTTATGGGCAGACGTTGCACTTACCATCAGGTGAACGTTTTGCTCGTTCCGTCACTTTTACGAAATAAAAAAAAATGTACTTTCCAGCGGATGAAGAGTGCTGAGTGCTCGCCGTGGTCGAATATCGGCCAGGAGGATATTATCATCACGCCCCACCCTAAAGACGAGATAGTAGATTTTCCTACCCCCTCCCCTCGTCCATATAAATGAACTTGGTTTAGTATTTCGTATTTAACAGCCAGTGCGTCACAACATTTGATATTTTCATCTCAGTAAAAAATATTAAATATACCTATCTGACGAGTCTATTTCAGTAATTGCACTACAAAATGTGTCAAACGTTTATAAATCTTTCATTATCCACCTACTTAGTACAAGGAACTCGTGTAATGTCCTGCCATGTTAAATGAATATTTATAAATTCACATACAGCATAACACAAAATATACTTTTGGTTAGTCGTAGACAGACATATTAGCGCGAAGTGTCTGAAAGTGTTAAAGTCGATAGGTGTCTGATAAGTGGAGCATCTAGTAATCTTATGATTTTTGGACAAAACTGTAATTTCACGACAAACAAACGTACAGAACCCCGTTAATTCACTGCCACTCCCAAGCTAATATATATTATATATATATATAACACCGTCATATCGAATCTTAACGATATGCATCATCGTTAAGATTCGATATGACGGTGTTTTGTCACCCATGAGAACCAAGATGGACTTCGGTTCATATTAAACGCTATACAAAAATTAACAACGTTATCCCGCGACTTTACGGTGGTATTCTAAAATAGCTTGGCCCTTCCATGGTGAAAATCATTTACAGGTGGAAGTATTCTTATACAGGAATCCGGCTAGGTAGGTACCGCAGCTGTACTTTGCCGTAAAGTGTGCAAACATTACTGTGTTTCGGTTTCAAATGCACTGATAACTAGTGTAATTATTGGGCATATGACACTTAAGAACTGATATCTCAGGGTGGGTCAGTCGTCGTAGAAATTTAATAAACGATAAAATTCGAACGGAATTTATTCTAAATTTCAGTAATTCGCAATAATAGGAATCTGCGATTCTTTTTTAAAAATAAATAACAAAACGTCCATTCGCTTTGTTGTTGTTTGAACTAGATAAACACAAGAAAGGAATATTTAAACTTACAGCGGCTAGAGCTCATCGGTCGGGCACTCGTCATAAGATAGTATCATCATCATCATCATTTCAGTCTATCACTAGTCCACTGTTGAACACAGGCCTCCCCAACAGATTGTCACAAAAGTTTGTAACAATGATTTTGGGGGGGATTAAAAACCGCAGTTTATGTATTCAGATGTTCCAGAAAGATGCTGCAGCCCATCTCCTGGCTTTAATTTTCCCTCTATCAACTTTTACGCCATCCACGGGATTTGATGGGATAGTAGATTCTTCAATACTAACTGCCAGGACCACTAAATTTACCAATTACTTTTCAAGTGCCGATTTACCTCGTAGTCTATAGTGAGGTATCTGAAAACTCGCACTCGAGAAGCATGACTGACTCTTGTCGGCTCCAAAACCATCCAAAGAGAAGAAAATTTACAAACTAATGTTATTTTTAAATAAACAGAATTTAAATGAAAGTTTAAGATATTACAATACTTTTACATCAACAATAAATGTATTACAATACACGTGTAGGAATCTGCCTTCTTTATTGTTAGGTTTTGAGTCAATTTAATTATTTTATTTTTTATTTTATTTTATTTTATTTTATAGGGAAACAATTGTGCATCACACATACAAAATAGACATTTATATTTTACAGAAATGAGTAGTTTCCACTGATAGATTTTACATTGAAATAAAAAAGCGAAAGTATATGCAGAAACCAATAATGCATTGAAGAACATGGTAATATATTGTTAAGTTTATATAAATACACGTAATAAGGTAAGGAATTATTACGTTTTAATAGTGCCGTAAACTGTTTGACTCAGTCTTCACTTATATTTACCAATACGATCGTTAGATATGTCAAGATGTTTAAGAAATTTGTTATCTGCAGGAACGATACAGAAAGTATTACAGGCATATTTTCTTTTGCGAAGAGGAACAAAGAACAGGGTTTTTTACGAGAGTTAATTCGGGGACATCCAATATTAATATTACGAAGAAGGAAGGGAGAGTCTAAAAAGTTATTAATAAATTAATATAAAAATATTTGATCTCTAAGGTTTCGTCGATTGGTGAGAATTGTGGCAAATGTTTAATGAAAAGCTTCAGTAAGCGATGTAATTTGTTTATTTGTACTTTGTACTGCGGTTTCCAGACAACACAGCCTTACTCAAGCAACGATCCAACATACGAGTTGAAAAGAAGGAGAAGGGTTGAGTAGTTCTTAAAACAAAACCCAGCATGCGATAAGCTTCCGATACAATAATTTTTTGTATGTTCATGGAACGTCAACTTCTATGTGTCTATCATCAATCCTAAATCTTGAATTACATTAACACGAGCCAGTGTAACGTCGTCAAGATGATAATCGAATTTAATCGGGGTTGGGTTGCGAAATAATGTTATTAGGTTATATTAATTGATTTATATTTAAAAAATATATGTTTTTTTAAGCTGGCCAAACACATGGAGAGGAAATGGAAGGAAGACAGTTGCGCGAGGTAAAGGACACATCGGGTAACAAGTCAAGACAGTTGTGAAAGGTAGAGCAGAACAGCACCTACCTCTTTCCTAACAAGGTGTCGTAAGAGGCGACTAAGGTATTGTACGGACAGCCTTTATTCGTGCAGAATAAAACCATAATATAAAATGCTGTCACTATACTGTTCGCGAGAACGCAATGGGGAGTAAGAATTTTTTGACACGTACCAAAACGGCGGTGACGTGGTTCCGCCACCTGGCAAGTCTCGTTTCCCGGGATAGCGTAAAGTGAGCTACGTGAGTGACGTATGGGTAGGCCCCTATTTGGGAAAAAGGCGTGACTGTATGTATGTATGTGAAAAGTGATAGGATTTAAAGCGATAAATGTATAAATGAAACTGAATCAATAAATAATCTTAAGTATTAGCTTAATGAAAGTGGAGGATACAACTGGGCGTTTTTCTTATGCTATAATTAAATTGTGAAACTAATACATGAAGCCTATTTACGTTACAAAGAGCCTTGACTACACGCATACCCCATTTATTATACTTGGTCGGCAACATTGTACGGCAGGATGTTTAACTAGAATGAACTGCAAATTAAAGCGAAATGTGTTTGTTACCACAGTAAACTCACATTTAAATTCTAAATGTTAGGTTCTTCTCGTAAATACAAATTGTGGCGTGGAACTTGAATACAAAAAGTGCATATGCCATTATTTACTATACAAAATGCGCATTATATATTTTCGGTGATGTAATTGCTGTTAGCCTTCTCGGCTTTTACAGCTTCATCGGATATTTCAAAATGCGCATTGCGCTGTGACTTTACGCTGCTATACTGTGAGAGCGTGGTATTCGATCGGGGATAAAATATTATACTTTAAAAAAACGGTGCCCACAGAAGGATTTCTCCTGAATCATTGGTGCGTTTCACATGAACAACGCAACCACACCCGAAAACTAACGATTTGTGTTTTGCACAAATGTTGGATCCGGCTGGGACTCGAACCCAGGACCCGCGACGTGAATCAGGTATACAAACCACTAGGCCATGCGGTCTACTACGCAATACGATGGCACTTTATAATTTTGTTTTAAATAATTTATCAAAGAAGATAATACTAATACAACCAAAAATAAAAATAAAGAAGTTTTAAACAATAATTATATGTTTGTTTAAAGCTTTTATCCTTGAGGCCTGAAGGGACAATTATGTCGCCACGTGGGAAGCTCAAGAAATATTCCCATACGTCCATAATCGCGCTATGAAAGTTTTTTGAGATGCGAACTATATATACAAACAACAACAAAATAAAAACATCTAAATATTACTAGTCGGAGGAGACGTCCTCCCCAGATCAGACCACCCTATGTGGCGGGTAGCTAGACTTTTTCTTGGCAATATCATACGCTAAAATGGTGACCCCGGTATGAACATCCCGCAGCCAGTTTCTCCGATCCATAACAACTAAGTCATCGCCATCGCAGCCACAGCACCAGACTACTGTCGGCACAACGCGTGCTTCCTAATCTGCTAGTAGTAGCCACTGAGGATCATCAACGGGCGGCCCTTCGCCTCAGGCTGACTCCTGCGGCATCAACACCTGTCTCCATACGTCCCGACGCAACTGAACACCTGGACAAAGGTTTACCGCAACGCCAGACTGCACCTCATCTGCTGACGTCTCAAGTTCTCTACCCTAACTACGACTTCCAGTCTCAGCGGGGGAGTGATGTAGCGACATCTATGTCGCCACGTGGGAAGCTCAAGAAATATTCCCATACGTCCCTAATCGCGCTATGAAAGTTTTCTGAGATGCGAACTATATATACAACATCTAAATATTACTAGTCCGAGGAGACGTCCTCCCCAGATCAGACCACCCGATCTGGCGGGCAAGCTACCCTTTTCCTTAGCAATATCATCCGCCAAAGTCCGAGGAGACGTCCTCCCGAGATCAGACCACGCGATCTGGCGGGCAAGCTACCCTTTTCCTTGGCAATATCATCCGCCAAAGTCCGAGAAGACGTCCTCCCCAGATCAGACCACCCGATCTAGCGGGCAAGCTACCCTTTTCCTTGACAATATCATCCGCCAAAGGTCTATGTCCAGTAGTGGACTTCAAATGTTGCTAGAGTTATAGTACTTGTCAAAACAAATCCAACTATCCAAAACATGACGGCGCTATCTTGCTTCGTAGAAGAATTCCTGTGGCTAACTTTCGACTCCATCATCAGCTTTTTTTTATTGCATATAGTGAAGAAACGAGCAAAACGTTCACCTGATGGTAAGTGCAACGTCTACTCATAACAAATGCTGTGTCACCCAGAACATTTCTACGTGACACTACACTGTGCCCATCATCCTGAGACATAGGTTCTTAAGTCTCATATGCCCAGTGATTATACTAGCTCACAGTGCCCTTCAAACCGAAACACAGTAATGCTTGCACACTACTGCTTCACGGTAGAATAACTGGCCCTGGGGTGGTACCTACCTAGACGGACTCCTGCATAGAAATCCTACCACCAGTAGTCATCATCGTCACTTCAGCTTATCACTAGTCTACTGCTGAACTTAGGCCTCCCCAACAGATTGCCACAAAATTTGAAACTAATTTCGGGGGGATTTTACCATAGTTATAATTGCCACGCTTGGCAGGCGTGTTGGCAATTTATTTCGCAGTTTATTTATTCAGATGTTCCAGGAAGATGCTACTGCCCATCTTCTGGTTTTAATTTTCCCTCTGTCGACTTTTACGACACCCACGGGATGAAAATGGGGTGGTAGATTCTCTGGCCGCCACCACACGGCACATCAGCTTCATAGTACCATATTATTGCATTGTCATCAAGGCTACAAAGGCATGCCAAATTTTAGCTCAATGGGACATCGGACCGGAAGGACATACGAAGAAAGCAAGTTAAATAAAAACTAGTAAAAATTATTGGGCGAAAACCTTGCTACGTGAGTATCCTTTGCCTACCCCTAAGGGGACAAGGCGTGACTCCCAGTAACTGACAGATCCTAGTAAACATGAGACATAATAAAAGTCATTACCCCATCACATCCCGTGAGAGAAACAACTATATGCATATTTTTTCTAGATAGATTTAGATTTTTACACCTATCGTCGTCGTCGCCGTTTCAGCCTATCAATAGTCCACTGCTGAACATAGGCCTCCCCCATAGATTGCCACAAAATTTTGTAGCTCTCGTTTTGGGGGATTTTGCCATAGTTGCCACGCTTGGCAGACTTAACCAGCCGCCGTTTATTTATTCTGATGTTGCAGGAAGATGCTGCTGCCCATCTTCTGGTTTTCATTTTACTTCTGTCGACTTTTACGACACCCACGGGATGAGATAGGGGGGGGGGGGGGTTAGATTCTCTTAAGCCGCTATTTTCTATGACCTTGTTTACCCTTTCATATGTCATATGAACTTAATAGTTTGCTGGACATGATTCTATCCCAAGATGAGAATGTGCCGTAATCACTACGCAGAACCGAAAATAATGCTTCGGCTGGGATCTAAAGCTACGCCTACCTGCGCCTCAGCATACTATCAAAAGATGTAAGGTAGTGAAACACTTTTAAATATCACGTGCATTTTTCTTCCAATATTCTTTAAATGTTATAAATGAGATTAATTAGAATGAAATGGAATGCAGATATTCATATTTCAACAGCCCAACCCAAATAAACAGTCGCCATTACCGCTTGATCGCCACGCGGTATTTCAGGGCAAATATTTTGGTGACATTACGTTACATATGTGCTTTTATAAAAACAACGACCCAACTTTCTCTTAATGTTATGAATTTATGACGAACTCATAATTCGCCGTTATGATGCTTTCTTCTTAAAGGAAATAGGTTACTGTAATGTTACAAGAAGAAATACGAAGAGAACGTAAATATTGTTATGATTTCAAATAATTGTCACTCCGCATTCAATTATGTTGGCATACGGGTGATAAACGGGTGCTAGCAAATCAGAGTGTTTAACCGTGTTTAGCTTTATATGATTTTTCACATTGTTGTTATTTAATAACAGCTTTAATACTATAGTTAATAGAATCACGCGTAACTTCCATTATAATAGGCCATATCCATTATAATCATATTAGTGTTGTTGACTCCACGACAGAAAAGATGTCTCAGGGGTACGAGCGTCTGGTGCAATACAGACATTTTCTGTGTGCCACAGCATTTATTATGGGCAGATGTTGCACTTACTATCAGGTGAACGTTTTGTTCGTCTCGTCACTTTCGCCAATAGATAAATGTAATCAAATTAGGGAACGCGTTGGTCAAATATGGTGACAACGTTACAGATTTTATCTTGCAGTAGTAAACACATAGTTTATTTTTTCCCCTAAAAGGGGTAGGCAGAGGCCACTCACGTAGCCCACTTTACGCCGTCGCAGGAAACAAGACGAGACGAGGATTTTGGTACAAGTCAAAAAATTCTTACTCCCATTGCGTCCCCGCGAGCAGTGTGGTGACAGCTTTGTATATTACCGCGTTTTTCTGCAAGAATTAAGGCTTTCCGTACAATAGCTTAGTCGCCTCTTACGACACCTCGGTAGGAAAGAGGTAGTTGCTATTCCACTCTGCCGGACAACTATCGGTTCACACACAAATTAAACATATAAGTACAACTAAGATTAACATTATTGCTAATGTCTAATACGAAAAAGCAGACAATAGTAGAAGTTACTTTTACTATGACAGCGACATGATATCCGCAGCAGAACTACACTAACTGACTAGACTTTTACTGGTGGTAGGATTCCTTTGCAGGAATCCGTATAGGTACCACCCCAGGGCCAGTAATTCTACCGTGAAGCAGTAGTGTGTAAACATTACTGTGTTTCGGTTTGAAGGGCACTGTGAGCTTGTGTAATCACTGGGCATATGAGACTTACGAACTGACGTCTCAGGGTGATGAGCGCAGTGTAGTGTTACAGAGAAATGTTCTGGGTGACACAACAGTGCAGTTTTTTGGATAAAGTGACGAAAGAAGCAAAACGTTTAACTGATGGTAAGTGCAAATTCTGCCCATAATAAATGCTATGTCACCCAGAACATTTCTGTGTGATACCACACTGCGCCTGTCCCCAAGAGATATCAATGAGTTCTTAAATCTCATGTGCCCAATGACTACACTATCTCTCAGTGCCCTTTAAACACGAAACACAGTAATGTTTGCACACTACTTCTTTACGGCTGAATAACTGGCCCTGGAGTGGTACCTCCCTTGACGGATTCCTGCATAGGAATCCTACCACCAGTTATTTAAAAAAAAAATATCATTGATATTTTTTTTTTAAATAACTGGTGGAAAATTCGAAGAAATTCGACTGCCATGTCACACGAGTATCGGTTTCGGTTAAGTTCAAATCTGGGACCTCCATTTAGTACGCACATACGTTGCAAACTTAGCTACGCGGGTGAAACAAGGTCAAGGTTCTCTCTCTCTCTTATTTTCATGACTTAATTTTCAGATTATCTGCTTAAATCGTGGCTGACTGGTACAGAATGCCTCCAGGCATATATAATATATAAATGGTGGAATAACAATTTTTTAAATAACTGGTGGAAAATTCGAAGAAATTCGACTACCATGTCACACGAGTATCGGTTTCGGTTAAGTTCAAATCTGGGACCTCCATTTAGTACGCACATACGTTGCAAACTTAGCTACGCGGGTGAAACAAGGTCAAGGTTCTCTCTCTCTCTTATTTTCATGACTTAATTTTCAGATTATCTGCTTAACTCGTGGCTGACTGGTACAGAATGCCTCAAGGCATATATAATATATAAATGGTGGAATAACAATCTTCAATATGATAATCCTAAATTATCCAGAGAGGTGACCGGAGGCAGTATCTGAGGCTCGAGTTGCCTGGTACAATGTATGGTATTATGATACATTTTTCCTGTAGTAAGGACCTACGTCTTCACTGTTTAAAAGCTGCTAAAGAATCAAGTTACTATCGTCCGAGCCTTGTGAACTGTCATCGGAACTAAAATGGAGTGCCAGGTCTGTTTCATCGCCGCACTTGTTTCGATTTGCATGATAGATTATGTTATTAGGCTCTAAGCCAAGCTGTATGTTTCAATCTTAGACGTATAGTACATTAACAACTATCTATTGTCACTTCTCCTTGGAACGTTTTATGTGGAATACAAGCGGTACAGTCGCCGAGGTCCACCCAGTCCATCCGTTTCGATTTACAAGTTCGTAATTAGTTTGGATGGAGCTCGCGACGTTTCCCATAACGGTATCAAAGTCATGATTTACTCGTTGTCACTACGATGTCGATGATTAGTGTTCCGTTGACACGTCGTACAATTTTAATATTTGCAACTGCTATTCTCGACTTATAATTAGTATAAATGAAGACGCGAAAGAAGTTATACTTATTTTGGCGCGTTTTTAAGAGTGTAAAATTCAGAGTCCCTAGTTATATTTATCTATGCATGTCGAGCACAGATAAGTATTATTATTTTATTTTTTTATTGTGTATAGATAATTGAATGGTGTATCAATAAACATATTAATTTAGTGTGCTTTTTAATTACACCTTTATGAATTGTATTTAAGATCTTCTATTATTTTATCGGCCTTTCTACTAACTTATTGGCACGCTGAGAAAGACTTTTGGAGTTCTGTTACGTCAAAGATAGGATTATGTCTTCTACATACATTCAGTCACGCCTTTCTTCTATATAAGGAGTAAGCAGAGGCGACTCACGTAGCCCACTTTTCGCCCATGCGGGAAACGAGATGAAAAGGGGGACGAACCACGGCGCCGCCATTTTTGTACCAGTCAAAAAATTCTTACTCTCCATTGCGTTCCCGCGAGCAGTATGTAGTGCATATAATGGATGTTATTCTGCACGAATAAGGGCTGTCCGTAAAAGACCTTGGTCGCCTCTTGCGACACCTTCGGAAGGAAAGAGGCAGGTGCTGTTCTACTTTACAATGTAATATAATAATTAGGTCATTTCTGTTATAAGTTTAAGATACTAAGAACTATATAGGAGTTCTGGTAGTAACATTAATTAAAAAAAATAGTGTCAACTACACATTTTAAACATAACGATATTCCATATTCCATGTTCCATATAATAGGAATTTATAGCAAAGTAATTATATCAAGTCTGACTCCTCAAAGCCGCTCTTAAAAATATGTAAAAGAAATAAAATGTTCTAATGTAAATTTTCTAGGAGTCAACTAAAAGGGTCTTTTAACGAACACGGTGATCCAACACGAACTACCTCTGATACTGGTATGAGATAAATCTCTCGAAAAAAAGCCTCTGACTTCTAAATTCACAATTAAATTAAAGACGATGGAGATAATTGAAAATTAATTGCACGAACAGACTGTCAATTATTTTACTAACTTTATCGTTCCTAGGCAGGAATTCGTCTAGGTAAGTGCCACTCTAGGGTCAGTTATGCTGTGAAACAGTAATGTGCAAACATTTCTGTGTTTCGATCTAAAGGTCACTAAGAGCTATAATCACTGGACATATGAGACTTAAGAACTGATGTCTCAGAGGGACGAGCGCAGTGTGGTGCCACACAGAAATATTCTGGGTTACACAGCATTTGTCATGGGCGGATGTTGCGCTTGCCATCAGATGAACATTCTGCTCTTCTTAGTCTCTTTCTACTATAGTAAAAATGCTTGGAGGTAAACGAAAATATCGTAAGGAAGTCTGTACGTATGAGAAATAAAACTACATTTCGAAGATGAAGTAAGTCCGCCAAACTACACTGCAAACCATACTAGAGGAGCAGGGCAGACATTACTCAAATGAAAAATCCTCTTTAAAATATAAGAGAATATGATTACAGAAAATCAGCAGTTGAAAATTTATATTCTTATTATATAATAACATAAATAAAGCGATATTTTTTTTTTATTTGATAAAGTGACGAAAAGAGCAAAACGTTCACCTGATGGTAAGTGCAACGTCTGCCCATAACAAATAGCTGTATCACCCAGAACATTTCTGTGTGGCTCCACACTGCGTCCGTCGCCCTGAGGCATCAGTTCTTAAGTCTCATATGCCCAGTGATTACGCTAGCTCTCAGTGCCCTTCAAACCGAAACACAGTAATGTTTGCACACTACTGCTTCACGGCAGCATAACTGGCCCTGGGGTGGAATCTACTTAGACGGACTATATTATAAACATCATAGTTTGTATAGTAATTCAATCTAGAAACTGTTCAATTAAATTAAAAACACAAACCATAGAAAAAAATATTTTTATTTTAATCGCGCTAAAAAGTTTTCAATGAAAATAAAACACAAACTAGGTTGAATTTCAGGTGTATTTTGTCGAAAACACTTGTAAACGAATCTGAAATAACATCGGCACTGCTTTTAGCAGACTATCCGGGAAAACCGCGTATTATTATAGATTGGAGAGGCCGCGAGTCCGGCCCTGAACCAGTTAACTAATAATAATGAGGCACTGAAAATATCGCTATTTTGTAACTTATTGACCTTTCCTACATGGATTATGCGTTGTAAGATACTTTGTTTAAAAAGACACTCTTCGTTGTATTTCATTGCAAGTAGTCACTGATATTCCATCATGGTTCATCAGTTGTGATCATTCTATTTAATACTGCTAATTATCAGGTGTACAGTAAATTCCCAGGGCCGGATTAAGAAGGCCAACAGGGGCTAATGCACCAGTTCTTTACAGTAGAAGTCTTGAATTTGTTTGATGAAAAAGAAATAACCCTCGTTCTGAGGTGGCATTTTCTATGATATGCTACAAAATCCAAAAAAATCTAAATTCACAGCTACTGATGTACATGTAAATTTACTTGGTGTTAATTGTGTCTAATATGAAGAATCGATAAAAATGGCTCGGATAGTTTTCCATTTGTCTAACTACTTAAAATCACTTTTGTCCGTCGTGCCGTGTATTGGCGGCCTCAGAGAATCTATTACCCCATCTCGTCCCATAGGTGTCCGTAAAAATCGACAGAGGAAAAATGAAAACCAGGAGATGGGCAGCAGCATCCTCCTGGAACATAAATAAACTGCGGTTGCCAACCCGCCTGCCAAGCGTGGCAACTATAGGCAACATCTCCCCAATCTATTAGGAGGCTTTTATTCAGCAGTAGACTTGTGACGGGCTGAAATGGTGGTGTTGGGGATGGATTGGTTTTATGATATCTTCACATGTTAAAATCATTTTGATAGTCTTGAAATAAATTATTGAAAAACTGTTAATCTGTCATTTTCGCCTGGTTTCAAAACTTCGAGGCCTCTATTACAACTCTTGGGACAATAAGCTCCAGTCTTTTCACCACGCTTTGTGCTTTGGTTGGTGGTCGCAGTGTCTGACCGTCTTGCACGCCGCGCATGGTTTAATAATTTAGTCACAAGCTTCTTTGGTATTTTCCGTTACAAGACTTTTACCAAACTCAGGGGATGACACGATATGGTCCCACCACTGGGCAGTGTACGAAATAGGTAAGTGCAATGTCTGCCCATAACAAATGCTGAGATACTCAGAACATTTCTGAGTGAAACCACAAAGCGGCGGTAACCCTGAGACATCCGTTCTTAAATCTCATATGTCCAGTCATTACACTAGCCTCTCAGTACTCTTCAGACCGAAAAACAGTAATGTTTGCACACTACTGCTTCACGGCAGAATAACTTGGCCATGGAGTGGTACCTCCCTAGACGGATATCTGCATAGGAATCCTACCACCAGTGTAAATAAATATGCTTTAAATAAAATATTGTACAAAGTCATTAAACGTTCACCTGTTGGCAAGTGCAACGTCTGCCCATAACAAATGCTATGTCACCCAGAACATTTCAGGTGTGACGCAACACTACGCCCGTCACCCTGAGACTGTCAGTTCTTAAGTCTCATATGTCCAGTGATTACGCTAGCACTCGGTGCCCTTCAAACCGAAAGTTGGTTTCACAGTAATGTTTGGACACTACTTCTCCACGACAGAATAACTGGCCCTGGGGTGGTAACTACCTAGACGGATTTACTACTACCATACAAATTTAGCGAAGTATGCTTAACGCCGCTTTGAGCTTCAAACATCTATTACTACCATATTATGTGTATGAAAGTAAAATAATTATTCGTCGTATACAAACAAAAGCGCTAAGAAGCGGAAGGCTGTAGAGCCGCATAAAATATTTTCCCTTGTTGTTATAAATATGGTGTGGACAATAAACAATTGCCCGGCTTCTCAGAAAATCACACAAGTCGTTGTTCGCTCGCAGAAAGGTCGATCATTGTCACTGTCATTAAATTTCCAATGACTTTGACGCACTATTGCAACGCGCGAAACATACACCGAGTATCTTTACTAATTGTCGGTGCGCTTGCCAAAACCCGTATGTGAGTTTTATCAACTTTCAGGAGGCGGAAAAACTGTTCTGTATCTGATGACCAAAAAGTTGAAAAAAATCAAAATATATAGTGTAAGTAATGCTAAGATTTTTTTTTATCACAGTATCACATAAAACGGTTTTTTTTGCCTTCTGAAAAGTTAAAAAAATCCACATACGGGCTTGGCAAGCGCGCCGACGTTATGCAATTATTTACAAGAAAAGGCGGAAGAAAGCACGTGTAAATTCTTTTTAACCATACTAAAGCACAGTCATTCTTTGTTGATATACGCAATGAAGTCAAAATGAGGTGTCGGCGGTGGCTCTATTTGGAACGGATGTCATCTCACTAATAGCTTTTTTATTCTAATACCAACGTGTGAAAGGTTTTTTTTTATTGCATAAAGTGATGAAACGAGCAAAACGCTCACCTGATGGGAAGTGCAACGTCTGCCCATAACAAATGCTGTGTCACCCAGAAAATTTCTGTGTGACACCACACTGTGCCAATCACCCTGAGACATATCTTCTTAAGTCTCATATGCCCAGTGATTACGCTAGCTCTCAGTGCCCTTCAAACCTAAACACAGTAATGTTTGCACACTACTGCTTCACGGCAGAATAACTGGCCCTGAGGTGGTAACTACTTAGACGGATTCCTGCACCAGTAATTCTCTCTTCTTCTCACTTGTCACTAACGCGCGTATCTTCACAAAACGGGACGTTTTCCTTACGGCCCGTTAAATAAGCTACGAATAGTAAGTCAGAACCGTTACTATAGTTAACGGACAACAGTAACTCATAGATAATTGAATAATCACACCGCGTACACACGATTCACCCGTGTGCCAGAGCGGTTCTCACTGACCAGAGTTACCGACACACAAGTCAACACTCCAAATGGAGGCCCGCAGCCTCCCTCGGACGGTCATTAGACGACTTAAAATCATTTGAGATATTCGAAATCGCGCAAGCACGCCGCGTACGCGACACAGCCCGAATTTCGAGGTTTTTGTTGGAATGTTTGGGTCAAACAAAACCTGGCACGCGGGCCCCTGGCTCGTGAGCACAGTATCCGATGAAGCTGTAAAAGCCAAAAAGGCTAACAGCAATTTAATCACCGAAATTTTATATAATATACGACGATAATTGAAAAAGTTGTGAAGCGCTGCGTAACGCCTCGTTACTCGTAGCAAAGAAACAAATAGTAACTGTTACCGATAACTGTTCTTTGAATACAGGAACCCGGCATAAGCAGGTTAACCAACAGATTAGGCACCACCGCAGGGCCAGTTGTTCTGACGTGAAGCAGGTCTGAAGGATCCTGACAGCTAGTGTAGTCGCCGGGCATATGAGACTTAAGGAACTGATATCTCAGGGTGATGACCGCTGTGTGATCTAGTAGTTGATCCTGCATTTGAAATGGGTTGTACTAACCATCAGGTGAGCGTTTTGCTCGTGTCGCCACTTTATGGATAAAGAGAAAACAGATAAAAACTCTGGGTTTTTTTAGCAATAATTGCCTTGAGATCTTCGGAAAGTTAGTCTTTCAAAATTTAATTGAAAAGATATTCTATATTTCAAACGTATATTTTAACTATTTAACGTATTATTATCCTCCATTCGTACGTACAGTTGTTGAAAATCCGATGTGCCACTTTACAGGTGGCATAAATAAAGCTCGCTTGAGTTATTTATTGAGCAATTTTCATGTGAGCGACCTTAATTTAATGCGACATCTGCACTCATCTCGTGATATATTTACTGCATTGTTAAATACCGTAAAAGATAAATGACAACAAAGACCGGGTGCTCGCCTTAAATTTCATAGTACCTCTAAAATTGTTCTGCTATTTTAAGTTCTGATTTACTACGTGCTAAACGGCGAAAGAAAACATCGTGAGGACACATGCATGTCCGATGAATAAAAATATTTCGAGGACACGTGAAGTCCGCAAACCCACATGTGGCGGACTCTTCCTGGCTCCAAAACCCTCTCAGAAATGAGAGAAGGCCTGTGCTCAGCTGTGGGACATTATCTGGCTGTTACTTTACTTCTACTACATCTCCAAGTCACCTGTTACTGTAAAATTAGATATAATTTGGCAACAAGATCACACATTTAACAAAAAACGCGACAATTTCAGACTCGAAAATCAACCAATTGCCATTGTCTGTGATTTAAATTCAGGATCCATGCTGCAATGATGCGGATTAAAGTAATAGCCTATTAATGTCCAGCTGAGCAAAGGCCTTCTCTCATTTCTGGTACGGTTTTGGAGACGGAAAAAGTCCGCCACGCCGCTCCAATGTGAAAAATTACCGACCCCCGAGTCAATCAGAAACCTCGGGCTTCGTCGAACATACCACAGACCACCCCCGTCGCGAGTCGACCGGTCGACGACAGCGACTTAGGTCTAGTCTTTCGCTTCGCCGCCGTCTTCGACGGCGACGATGTTTCCGCAAAGGCACTCAGGGATACCAATGGTAAGCCCGAGGACTGGATCGCCGCAGCCGTGCGGTACCAGCATGTAGTCTCTATATTATAGTATAGGCTATAGTTAATTTCCAAGCCCTATAGTTAATGGCCCTACCGAATTCTCTTACACTCTAACTAACTACTAACACTAAATCAAGCGTCGCTGGAGTTTCTTGTGCTATTTCTTCTCCAGCTTCTACGCATTTCGAATTGGTCGTAAATTAGATGTTTAAAAACATCGTATATATATGAATTCCAATACATCAATTTGGCTACCAAAACATAAAAATATATTTTATTAAAAAATTCTCCTTGATCGATTTGTAACGCATGGAATTAGCCAAAATTAAAAATAGTTTGATCACTGGCTATCGAAGAGTCCACGTGTCACGTTTTAGTGGATATTGCGGTACCTATTACTTATATTGGTTTTCTTTTTAATAGCAGAAGGGCAAATAAGCAAGCGGCTCACCTGATAGTAAATGACTGCGGCCGCCTATGAACATCTACAATACCCGAGGAATTGTGGGTTTGAGCTCAACCAGCCCTTGAGAAAGGAGTAGGCTCTTTTCTTGAAGATCCCTAAGTCGTATCGATTCGGAAAACGCCGGCGGCAGAGAATTCCACGAAGTAGATAGAATTTTACAATGGTGAAACTCAGCGGCTGGAATATACTAACGTAGGCGTCGTCAAGGTTTAAAAAAATGCTTGAAAAATGCCTCTACTTTACCTCCGATAGGTACCTAAATAACCAACTCGAAGTTCTAACGATTAACAATATTATTAGTGTCGATAAAACAGTGATTCGTCTAGGTAGGTATAACCGCATAGAAATGTTCTGTGTGACACAGCATTTGCTACGAGCAGACGTTGCACTTAATATCAGGCGTACGTTTTGATGGTCTCGTCACTATATCCTATTAAATTAAAAACCGACAAATCCTTAAAAAAATAGTAGAAGTCAATGTCCAGCAGTGAACTGCTAAGAATCTGATAAATTCTCAAAAATCAGAAGATACATGACTCCAGCACCGCACTGCTTAAATGATGGGTATACAAGAATCGGACTAGAAGCTGCAGCATACATATATGGAATGGCTACGAAGAATCTTTTTTTTATGGAAGAGGGGGCAAACGAGCATTCGGCTCACCACCGCCCATGAACATATACAATACCAGAGGAATAGCAGATGCGTTGCCGGCCTTTGAAAAATAGGCTCTTTTCTTGAAGGTCCCTAAGTCGTATCGGTCGGGAAAAACCGCTAGCGGTAGCAGATTCCATAAAGGGCTTGTGCGTGGCAGAAAATTCCGCGAAAAACGCACTGTGCTAGAATGCCAACGATCAAGGTGATGACGATGCGACGCAATGTACAATGGTGAAAATCAGCCGGCTGGAATTAATCCGAACAATTCCTCGGGACACATGACACATGATCCTATAAAGATGCAATATATCTTCGCAAAGCCAGTTGATCAAGCCGATCAGATAGAACATGGTCGGCGACGATTCGAGCCAGTTCTTCGTTGAATGCGGTCAAATGGAAGTAGCTGACACTGGGGCGCCCCCGCCCATGAGATGAGAAACAGTACTCCATGTGCGGCCGAACGTGAGCGTATTATATTTTGGCTTAAAATATTTCATCATCATTATCAGTTCGTGAACAGTCCTCTGATGAACATAAATCGATCCTCAGTATTTGGTTGCCGTAATCGATATGATTAGGTTTTGGCTATTTTTACTCTGGGATAATTAAACTGGGTATTCCGCCATCTATCGGACACCGCTATATTTGCGTAGAGATTCTCCTTCTATGCTGACACCGCAACGAATCAACTATACCTCTTAAATGAGATTCCTATTAATTTCAAATTGCAGCGCCATCTATTGGCAACAACACGACTACGAGATGAGAAAGTCGTGGTTTGAGTCTAGTTCCAATATCGTAGCTCAGCGGGAAAAGATATTAGCAATAACTTGTGACGATAGATGGCGCTGTAAACTAAAATGTAATAATAGAGATTTAAATTATAAGTAAACAGCTAAAAATACACAAATGAACGTAATGATGATTTGGCAATCGACTCGCATGGAAGAGTTCTAATATAACACATGACTAACCAAATTATTTTTATTGCATTGGACTATTTTTATTTTATTGCAGGAAAACGAAATAGCTTTATAACTTCATCAAATTTTCAGCAATAGAATCAATCAATTATTAGTGTTATGAGAAAAATATGTCAAGTTTTCGGACATTCATAGGGTGTTTTGAGCGGTGAAAACTATGAAAAGAAGTAACAATGAAGATTGTTATAATAATACTGTTATGTTTGAAGACAACGAAATATCTGAATATGGCTCACTAGGTAAACAAAATTATTCCAATGGTCGTATCTCTTATTAACAGGTTAGTCTCGCGGGACAGTGTGAGGTGACTGGATTTCCGTGACGGACCGCTTCGTGCTCAGATGCCGCCAGCACAGTCCGCCAATTTCTTTCCCATTTTCCCTAACTTTTTTATTTACATTTGATAAAGTGACGAAACTAGCAAAACGTTAACCTGATGGTTAGTGCAACGTCTGCCCATAACAAATGCTGTGTCACCCAGAACATTTCTGTGCGACACCACAATGCGCCCGTCACCCTGAGACGTCAGTTCTTAAGTCTCATATGCCCAGTGATTACGCTAGCTCTCAGTGCAATTCCAACCGAAATACAGTAATGTTTGCACACTACTACTTCTCGGCAGAATAACTGGCCCTGGGGTGGTACCTACTTAGACGGATTCCTGCATAGGAATCCAACCACTATTGGTCGTTTGATTGAATAACATTTTAAAAATGTCCCACCGCTCAAAACAGGTCTTTATTTTTGAAAGGGCTTAGAGAATTGGCAGAGTACGTTTAGGGGTGCCGGATCGAACTCAGGTCACTCGCGTACTATGAAATTTAAGGCGAGCCCCCCCCCCCCCCGATTATAGACGATATACCCTAAATACTACCTATATAGTTTTTTAAGTACGTCTCGCTGAAGGGCATGGGTTTCCTCTCGTTAAAAGAGTGCGCCGGACTACTACTGGCGAATAGTCTGACGCGTTACTTCCCTGCCGTTTGACAAACTTCATATTATCATCGTCATCTTCAACCCAGAAACAGTTCACTGCTGGATATATGTGCCGCACGTTGCCGGAGAATTCGCCTTAATTGCGCCGCTGATACCACACTAAATCTGCCTGAGAACTTGCAGTACCAAGCCGCATGCATTTCGAGTGTTATAGACAAATGCCTGGTACTTATAATTTGTATATTCAGACGTCAGAGGCCGGGTGTTCTTGGCACGAAACCTACTAAACGTGGAGTGATGGATTCTCCTAAGCCGCCAAAAACGACCAGAAATTGACATGCCGTTTAAATTATTCTTGAAGATTTCCTCACAGTAATTTCTTTATAACAACGCTCATTGCGAATGCGAAGCTGTATTAAATTTACAAATGTTATTGTTTCAAGTTTCAAGTAGAATACGAGCTCCGTTTATATGTGTTCATACGCGTTCGCCACGATCTATCGCAGGTCTCTGAATAAGAATATCTAAATGCATGTTCAATTAATATCGCTTCAAAAAATATCGCCAGAAACCAGACTCTGATGATGATTGCATTTTGATAAGATTTACTACATTCCGTGTGTTGTATAAAGGATCTCTTTTCCACATGCCTCGACCAGAAAGCCAGAAGTCAACCGATAACACCCGTGAATCTACTAATTATTAATAATTTGGTTTAGATTAGTGTTAAGAATAAAAAATTTAAAGAACCAGCCAACTGCGTGTCCGACCACGCACAGTAAAGGGTTCCGTAGTGGAGAATAGCGTGTAACCTAAAACATTCCATTTCTCAAAAACTACACGACATATCTCATTAATATAAATTTTCGTGGAAAGTATTTTGTTGCTTCAAAGACCTTAATTTCTTTCAAAATTTTCCACTGCAAAGTTGAAAAGTTAGAGGGGGGGGGATACACTTTCTACGACTTTAGATGCGTAATATAGCGTAGCGTATATCTCACAAGCCTAGTAGAATAGCACCTACCTCTTTCCTACCGAGGTGTCGTAAGGGGCGACTAAGGTATTGTACGGACATCGTTGATTCGTTGCGAATAACTCCACAACATGCAATGCTGCCACTATACTTCTCGTGGGAACGCAATGGAGAGTAAGAGATTTGACTCGTATCAAAATGGCGTGACTGTTTGTAAGTATGCATATCACACTAAATATAGGCTCAAAAAATAGTTATTATGCAACTTCTTCATAATTTTCAAGACCTATCTAATGGTACCTCACACGCTTATTTGCAATGAATTTGTTTTTACATCATTCCGTGGCATGGTTGTGTGCCACCCCTTTTTTTGTTACTCGTATTTCACTACATCGTTGTTTAGCGGTTTATAAAATACACCTTCCTTCAAAATGTCATCTATATAGTGTTAGTCGTCTCCAAGTTTTAAGGGTTCCGTTTTCACTACGGAACCCTAGAAACGTAATACAATAATACATTTCGAATATAAGCTTCTTGCAGATATAACTACATACGTGAACTCCAAAGCATTCGTGCGGCTGGATAGCAATAAGTCATGAACTGTTGACGTCAACGCAGCTTCGAAACAGGGCTGCCTATCTTCAGCGCAGTCGTTTATCAGAAGATAATTGCACTTCAAAAGATTTTAATGTATTCTAAAGTTGAAAGTTTACCAAAGTTAAGACACGAACACGTGTACAAACTGTACACGTGAATTGTTATTTTTTTTTATTGTATAAAGTGACGAAACGAGCGAAACGTTCACCTGATGGTAAGTGCAACGTCCGCCCACAACAAATGCTGTGTCACCCAGAATATTTCTGTGTGACACCGCACTGCGCCCGTCACCCTGAGACAACAGTTCTTAAGTCTCAAATGCCCAGTGATTACGCTAGCTCACCGAACTCAACTCAACCGAAACACAGTAATGCTTGCACACTACTGTTTCACGGCAGAATAACTGGCCCTGGGGTGGTACCTATCTAGACGGATTCCTGCATAGGAATCCTACCACCACTACAATTTAAACCATTTTAAACCAGTTCGATTGCTTTGGGATCTCAGTTATATATAAATACCTCTTAGCATTTTTAAACGCTCCCAAAAATGTGAGGAGGCCTGCTCTCAGCAGTGGATTACTTTAATATTTAACACAGAATTAAGTACAGTTTACTGTGCATGTCCATGCATTTGGCAAATGTTATTTAAACTAATTTATTGTTAGCTCATATAAGTCTAGGCCTGGACTTTTTTTTAGATATAGCGACGAGACGAGCAGAATGTTCACCTGATGGTAAGTGCAACGTCTGCCCAAAACAAACGCTGTGTTACCTAGAAAATTTCTGTGTGGCATCACATTGCGCCCGTCACCCCGAGATATCAATTCTTAAATCTCGTATGCCCGTAGTGATTACACTAGCTGTCAGTGCCCTTCAGACCGAAACACAGTAATGTCTACACACTACTGCTTCACGGCAGAATAACTGACTCTGGGGTGGTGCCTATTTAGACGGATTCCTGCATAGGAATCCGTAATGTAGCCGGGGCTGCTATGTATATACCGATGTATAAGATTTCACTTTCAGTTAATAATAAACAAAAAGTAAGAAAAATCGTGTGGTGGCGGAACCGTGTGGTGGCGGCTTAAGAGAATCTACCACCCCATCTCATCGTGTCGTAAATGTCGAAGGAGGAAAAATGAAAACCAGGAGATGGGCAGCAGCATCTCCCTGGAAAATTTGAATAAATAAACTGCGGTTGCCGACCCGCGTTACAAGCGTGGCAAGTATGGCAAAATGCCCCCAAAAACAGAGATACATACTTTTGTGGCTATCTATGGGGGAGGCTTGAAATGATGATGATGATGATGAAACTTCTTACAATAAATTTGTGCCCTGGCAAATGCTTTTACTTTTCAAGAACAATTCAACGTGAACCAATAATCAGCGATAATAAAAGGGGCAGGAATCCGTCTAGGTAGGTACCACCCCAGGGCCAGTTATTCTGCCGTGAAGCAGTAGTGTGCAAGCATTACTGTGTTTCGGTTTGAAGGGCACTGTGAGCCAGCGTAATCACTGGGCATTTGAGGCTTAAGAACTGATGTCTCAGAGTGACGGGCGCAGTGTGGTGTCACACAGAAATATTCTGGGTGACACAGCATTTGTTGTCGGCAGACGTTGCATTTACCATCAGGTGAACGTTTTGCTCGTTTCGTCACTTTATACAATAAAAATCAATTCCGTAATTTTGAACTGACGAAATTTTGCTTGAACGGGTGACTACGTTTCGAAATTGCTGCCGTTCCATTACTACGCAGCTGGCATCCGCTTTGGATTCGTCAGTTCTATAAATATAAATATTTAATCACAAAAACCGTCTTCCACGCAGTTTCATGATTTTCTCAAGGAACCTCATCATCGTTTCATCCCATCACTAGTCCACTGCTAAACGTAGGCCATCCCCATAGATCGCCACAAAATTCTGTAGCTCTCATTTTGGGAGAAATTGAAATAGTTGCCACGCTTGGCAGGCGGGTTGGCACCGCAGTTTATTTATTCAGATGTTCCAGGAAGTATGAAGTAACGTGTTCCGTGTATGAAAACGGTAATGAAAGTAGAAGAAGCGAAAGATGTGTGTCAGAATCGTAGCAAGTGGAAAGATGTGGTCTCTTCCTACCCCAATGATAAAGAGGCATGACTGTATGTATGTATGTATGTTCCAGGAAGATGCTGCTGCCCATCTTCTGGTTTTAATTTCCCCTCTGTCGACTTTTACGACGCCCACGGGATGAGATGGCACGCTTGGCAGGCGGTTTGGCACCCTTTTTGTATTAGATAGCCCATGTATTGAGGAATGTTCTAGGCTTTTAAACTCATATTACGGCCTTGAGACCGCACGCATTACTTTTGGTCCGATTTACGCAGAAAGAGCTAACTGTGTCTTGAAGTCTTGCAGTGGTATGCTTGATTTTTGATTTAATTTTATTAATTGCTTGGGATCCTATAATAATAGTTCTGTCTGCGTGGATCGGACCAAAAATAATAATTAAAAGCTGAAGGTAAGCCCGGGTTAACTATGACATCAAGAGATCTGTCTCCTCAGTCCTCCCGTGACCATGGCTGCTGTAAAGCGCTCGAAACGTCGGGCTATAAATAGTTGAAAATTAAACGCCATAAAATCCGTTAAAATAAATTTTATGCAAATGTAATAATACAGTAAGCCATCACACAAGTATTGTAATCTGTGTGTACTGAACGTATATTTTTTGTGTATATTTAATAGCATCAGGCTTTAGTACCACACTAGTGATAGTGTTGTGGTATTGTAGGGTATCTGGTGGCGGTATTAGTTTGCTTGTTCACGCTTTGTTCTTTAAAAACTGGCGGACCTTAGCAAATTACCTTTTTCTCCTTCATTATTCTTTTTTCGATTTGAAACTGAATCTTATGAGGTTTTAATTTTATTTTTTTAACGTAAAACAGATTTCGTTCTTCAACATGAATAACGTACAACGACCGATAGAAGAGAAATGTCGAGATATTTAGTTTTTTCGGCAGGTAATAACCCTCTCAAAAATGCCGGAGCTAAAACGAACAGACAGGTCATCAGCGTCTGAGGTGTGACGCGTTCTGGTACTGCAGTCACAACCCGGCTGCCGAGCGTGGTGCTTACGAAAAATCCTCCCCGGTTGGGGGAGGCCCATGTCCAGCAGTGGAATGTTTAACAGGCCGATGATGAAGAAGATACTGGTGGTAGGATTCATATACAAGAATCCGTCTAGGTACTACCGCTTGGGCCAGTTATTCTGCCGTGAATGAGTAGTTTACAAACATTAATGTGTCGGACTGAAGGACACCGAGAGCTAGTGTAATTACTGGGCATATGAGAATTAAGCCGAAAGGTGTCCGGCAGAGTAGAATAGCTCCTACCTGTTTCCTACCGAGTTGTCGTAAGAGGCATGAAAGTATTGTACGGACAGCCTTTATTCGTGCTGAATAATACCATAATAATAATAGTAAAATAATAAACCTTTTTTTTATTTTCTCCCACATACATTACATTAATAGGTAGTTTAGTTAACAAATTACAGCGAAATAACAAAAGTTTCTTATTTTATAATGTGGGAGACAAAATATAATATAACCAAATATAAAAATCCACCATCGTGGAAACGCTATGGGGAGTAAGATTTTTTTGACTCTTACCAAAATGGCACGTCTCGTTTTCAGCGAGGGCGAAAAGTGGACCTAGTGAGTAACCTCTGCCTACCCCTTATATAGAAAAAAAAACGTGAGTGTATATATGTACGTATGAGACTTAAGAACTTATATCTCAGGGTGACAGGCGCAATGTGGTGCCACACAAAACGTTCTCAGTGACACGGCTTTTGCTATGGGCAGACGCTGGACTTACCAATAGATGAACGTTTTGCTCGTCTCGTAAATTTCTTTAATAAAAAAAGGTAACGGCTATTTTCTAGTCACATCCGTCGAATTATCTTCTATTGAGTATGCGCATCCTAGAGTGAAAATCACGCTTAGGAAAAGGTAATACAAGGCGCCCACAGCAGCAATTAAAATCGAGAGGCCGGAAATCTGGCCAATGACGTCATATTTATCTTCCGCAGAATGATGATGACACGCGGTTATTTTAATACTATAGTCTCGCCTAGCTTCGTTACAGAAATATGATTCTTTTATCAATATGAATTTAAAACAAATATGAGTTTCGGAACAATTCCTTTCAGTGGTTGGGGTACGCTGAGAATCAATATTGTCGGTGCATGTTTCGATTCCACTGAGGAGGTACCACGCTGCGACAGAATACTAACGTAAAGCGTAATTTGGCTGCATTTTATGTATTCTGAGAAAAGAACAGGAACTTTTCTAAAACTGATCTAGAACGAATTTAAGAATGAATGATCAATTATAAGTATATTTAGACGCGATTATCAAAAACTGAAGTGTTTTCTTTTAAGTACTTATTATAAAAGTAGTGGAATGAAATTTATATCTTTCGAAAGGTACTGTGTTATAAAGAATTGGTGGAGTACTGTTAAGGCAGGAAATATATTAAGAATAAAACGTTTTAACCATATTAATGAAAGCATTTTCATCACGTTTATGGCTGTATAAGCTAAGATCCCTTTTATTATTCCCTCATTACCTAGGAAAGTATTACAAAAAAAAAGTTATACAAACAAATATTTAGCATCGATTCCAATTTGCTTTAGCGTTATTTAATATTTGCTAATAATAATTAACGTATCTATTTCTATGTATAGGTATACTGGCGTCACCAAATAAAATTACTCACTTCCATTTCCATTCGTAGCGTGAGCGCTCTGGCCCACCTCTCGCTGAGTCGCCTCCGAGTCCTGAGGAGTGCGGGCACTGCGACTCGGCTGATCCACTCGCCAAACTCTGTGTAACACCGCACCGGTCACGATCGTGTAATATTTGCATGGGGCGTGTTAGAACATCGACAAACACTTTTAGGAAAACAGAACGCTGCAAAGGTGAGTTGGAAAAGTAAGCTGTAAGTGAGAAGTAGGTTGGGATAGTTTTAAACAATAGGCAGTCAAGTGTTACTAGCCCACAGTACATTAATACTTTAAGAATTTAGACAAATTTACTGCGACGTTGGTATTATTACATATTACATAAATATACAATACAATTGCTTTTGCAATTTGCATAATCAAGATCATAATTAAAAATATTTTTCTAAATTTAGAATTATTACTATATCGAACGTCTAAAATTTCACTACATTCACTTATTACAATCCGCCTGCGAAGCGTAATGATTACAGCAAATCCTTCTTACTTGGAAGAGCTCTATTTCCAGTAATGGACTATTAGCAGACCGATAATAATGATGATAATGTAATTCAATGATTCTCCCCTTAATGATCTTACGATTTTGCTTTAAAATATGTACATCACTAAATTATATTTATCAGATGCAGTTTTGGAACTTGTCATCCATACGTTATGTCTGTATAGCATTTCCGTACTGTATGCAGCAAATTTTCATACTGTTTTCTAATGGTTAATTAGCCAAATTCATTCAATTGTCGATAATATTATACACAGTAAAAGTCTAAAAGAGAAATAAATTTTTTTTGCAAAAGAAGAGTACATAGAAGATTTTTTGCTTATGACGAAACGTTCGTTAAATTTGGCCGTTAGTAAAGAAGAACAAGTAGGAAAGGAAAGATAAAACGAAAAGATAAATCATCATTCTCAAAACCAACATTACACAAAACCACAAAAAGCATTCCACTACAACAAAGGATGATAATGAAAAGTTCGTATTTGTTGGTTGTGTTTAGTTGTGTACAGTTAAGACTACTTAGCTATATCTACTTCTAAAAGATCTCTAAATATGCACATAAATTAGCTTTACTTCTGTCAGTCTATGAAGTATTCGAAACAGATTTGCAATGTGTAGTATGTTTGCTCGTATTTGGATTGTAAGTCAGATTATCCTCGTAACACCTACGGAATGTCGTAGAAGATCTACGCCATTCGACTACAAAGCAGTCTATTGAAATCCATGTTAATTTGGTCAGAATAAACAATGATTTGGTATTTGAATACATATAGATTCCGTTCATGATGTAATTCACTTTATTTAGTTACCATATAGAGGTTTAGCATGAACAGCTTCATGCGTTTTAAATAATAAATTCTAAACAAAAAATATCAGAAGATTTATCAAGTGAGACCGAAGTATTTTCAAATAGTTTCTGCATGACTCTCGTCAAAAACAAAATCATTGTTTATTGAATATACTATAAAATGTGAACACTGACCTATCGCCTCTTTGTTCATGATGTTTTTTGTGTCGTGAGTGTTTTCCATTTTGTACTTTGTCACAGTTTTTGACGTGTGTCCGATTGTGTTATTTTCTATAATCACTTGTCACTGCACATTTTGAACTATACCTTAAAACCAATTTTAAGTCTATCTAGTAACCGGCTATGTTAAATCAAGTAATTGTTCATCAAATATAAGATATTAAAACGATAAATATATTTCTTACATCTTTACATATATAATTGTCTATTTTGTCAATACAATCATTTCGAACAGAACCGTACATAAAAATTGTATTGAGATCATCTCAAGCGTAGTTCAGAATTCTTAATAAATAACCAAACAATGTTTACTTAGGTCGCCGTTTTGGCAAACTTGTGATTCTCTGTCCACGAATAATTATTCGTATTTTACACAGATCGTTTGATGTACTTGCAGCAAGAATGCATGGCACGAGGCGACGCATCCATCAGTATTGTGCCAACAGATACATGCCAAACTATACTTAAACTTATATCATATTGTCTCGAATTAACAGTCATCTATCTTCGTAGCTCATTAGCCAGTAGTTGGTGTTGAAAAGATATTGATTGAGTTTAGAATTACATAAGCATGACATCACAAAAATGTGCAGAACTAGATCCATTTAATTGAAATATATTACCAATAAAAACCTTAAAACCATCAACATATTTAAAATTTAGGCCAACATTTGACTAAGAAAGGGACAACAACTGCAAAGGAAGAATTTTTTTACGAAATACCAAAAACCCGTAAATGTAGTAAACTTGCTAAAAGTTTTCTAGTCAAGACTAATCAGACACACCCACAGTGGCACCCGTTACGAAGCCCCTCTTCACTCATCATATTTCATGTATTTCGGACTTTCGTTTATGTAAGGGTGATAAACGCACACAGCACACAGCAGTAAGTGATTACTGTTACCTAAGGACATCTACATTCATCACTGATGAAGAAAAAGATTTCATCTCTAAGGACTTCGGATAGTCTCATTGCCAATTATTGAGCCTCCGATTTTCACTAACCATGTGAAACGTTACAACTTTGCGCTGGTACTCGAAGAGAGCATGATCTTGGACTAGTTGAGCTTATCTGATCAGTTTGGTAATCCATTTACTTTTTAAGAACTTAAGGTTTTTAGAATATTAAGGAATACATGGATGATAACCCCTGGGAATGAGGTGATCGCCTGCCCAGCTATTCCTACATCTTCATAATACTGCTGTAATTCTATATTATTAAAATGGCTAAAAAATCCTGCTGGTTTTCTTACCGGTTCTTCCCAGGACAGATGCATTTCTTTGTGAACCAGTGCAGCTTAGAAAAATGACGTTCAATGAGTATTATGTAAATGATCTATATTGAATAAAAAATATTCTATTCTGTTCATTACTAAATTTTAATAAATTTTGTTCAGGACAGTTGTCAATATGACAGTAATCGCCAATAGCTTCATGGTTCAGGGTAGGAACTGCGAAACATGTTGCAGGATCGACCCGCTATTTGACTGTTTTCGTGAATCATCTCCTAGCCCAAGCTTTTAAGCTTAGGAGTAGTTCATAGGAATATTAGTAATATTAATGGCATTACTGGTATTCTTTTTCAAAAAAATATCAAAAATAAACTTCAACATTTCAACGTGAGCTCATCGTACTGCGACACTATTGAAACCTTTGGTGCCTTATATAGGTAAAGGTAGATTAAACAATTCTATTGGTCAGTATTTTAAGACAAAACTGACATAAGCTTACGTCAGGGACCACCCACATTTTAATGGTCACTGAGTAAAATGATACTACGGGAATCGGTTGAAAAAAATAATCAGAAATGTTTCTTATCCTTTTCTAATTTACGGATACGTTTCAGTCATTTATATTTGCATCAAGGCCACGACGGACTAGACGCTGGATTAATGGCTCACAAACGACGCTGGAATATTTCAGTGACGAGATTGGACGCTAATGACATCCTGTATCCACAGCAACTGTTTCATCATTTTCATTAATAGAAATTTGTAGCTATTTCTCATATTTAAAATACTTTAAATAACTCTAATCTCTTGAAGGTTAAAAATAATTCGATCTCTTGTCTCTGATACTCCATACAGGAATATAGTATGTATAACCTACTACGTATTTCGTATTAGACGACTGCGTGGCATAGTGATCAAAGTACCTGACTGCTGTGCCGCTATTAGTTCAACACACTCATAATTCTTACACATTTATTTATTTTTATTTGATAAAAGTGTCGGAACGAGCAAAACGTTCACCTGATGGTAAGTGCAACGTCTGCCCACAACAAATGCTGTGTCACCCAGAACAGTGTGACACCACAATGCGTCCGTCACCCTGAGACATCAGTTCTTAAGTCTCATATGCCCAGTGATTTTTTTTTAATTAATTAATAAATAATTATTACGCTAGCTCTCAGAGCCCTTCAAACCGAAACACAGTAGTATTTGCAAACTACTGCTTCACGGCAGAATAACTGGCCCTGGTGTGGTACCTACCTAGACGGATCCTAATACTTTACATCCTAGTACTTTACATCCTACTGTAACATCTACTGCACCATTAAAATCTTCTAGTTCTTTGCCAGATGTTATTATTGGCTGAAATTCGTAAAGAGGATCGAAGTGTGTGTGATGCATAAGCAAAAACGTTAATTTCTTTATATCTCTCTGATTATTTATACCATAAGGAAAATTATTTTAATTACTCTTGCCGTCCTATACAAAATTTCGACGTAGTACGTGGACGTTGAGTTGCTAATATTTTGGTTGTAGTTACTGTTTCTCAAGGGTGGAATTTAACCTCCGTAACACAGTTTCCACTTATTTTTAACGACGTCGAATGTCATTAGTTCAATGCCTGTCATTCCCGCGCAGCAATAACACAATTCTACCACTGGTTCATTCTCAAATGAACTGAGAATTAAAACGACTTGACGTACTTAACGAATCATTCAATCAAGTGTGCAAAGTGTCATAATTAAAAAATAGAAGGGGACCAGGTAAGCTTCCCTGAGGAACTAGAATTAGGTTAAACTACGAAAAAGAATGTGATTATTCGTAGGTTTTAACCTATTTTTAACACAAAATAATTGTTGGAATAAAATATTTAAAGCCTGTTTTCTACGTAAATAAATAATTTGTAGACAACGTGTATATTTGCGTAAAATATAATGTTTGGGTTTTTTTAATATATTAAAATGATATTTTTTCATAGATCGAAAATACATTTCTTACCCCAGCAAAAATCTATGTTCAGAATTGTAAAAATACTTCCAATGGTTAATAAATTTGTGATATTACATTACCTCAACAAATTAATAAGCATAAACGCAACTGCTTGCCATTATAAGTGCATGAACTTGAAATAACTCAAACTAATAATAAAGCCGCCCACAGCGAGCTTCTCTAAAATGCGCACGATGCAACTAAGTCTTTCAAATATTTCATTTGGTATTTTCAATGCAACGATTTTTGCACAGAGTAAATTGGATAGTTTTGAAAATACGTACTCTGATAAAGCTTATTTAGTTTACCGCAATCAATTGCTAATTTAGATCGACTAACATAATCGTTTAAGAAAAGACAGATCAATTTATGGTGTCCAAAACACTTAACTTCTCTAAGGGAGTCGAGCGAGGAGGATTTTTAATCCCTTAAGGTTCTTACTACCCTACTCTCTGTATGTATTATGTATTAATACATACAGAGAGTAGGGTATTATGTTATGATAGGGCATGGCATGTGATAAAAACCGAAACCATATTACTTGAAAGAACCCATCAGGTTTGGCAACGCACGTACAATTTGACTCTTCCTCAAGGAAGTCTACGAGCTGCAGTGATTATTTTCCAACAGGTGACGTGTGTAATGTGTGATAATATTACTATACAGCTGGCTTGAAACAAATTTGTAACATAAAAAAACCAAATTGGCAACAAATAACTATGAATGAAACTTTGCTACATTAGTTGACATCAAATCAAAACATACGTTGTGAAATCGTAAAACGTACTACTCGTTGTATGTACCGCCGTTGTATGTAATGTAACACCGTGTGGTGGCGGCTTAAGAGAATCTGCCACCCCTTCTCATCCCGTGGGTGTCGTAAAAGTCGACAGAGGGAAACGAAAACCAGGAGATAGGCAGCGGCATCTTCCTGGAACATCTGAATAAATAAACAATGGCAAAATCTCCCCAAAATGAGAGCTACAAACCTTTGTGGCAATCTATGGGGAGGTCTATGTTCAGCAGTGGACTAGTGATAGGCTGAAATGATTATGATGAATAAATATGAGACAGTCGAAACTGCAATACTGCAGGATACAACAAAACTGTGAAACATTAAAATTTTGAGTTTAGTAAACATCAAAATGAAACAGATTGAGTAAAGGAATGATATGTAAACCAGAAGAAGCTTTACGAAACGTAATTCTCGGTGGATGAAGATTTTGAATGGATTATAAATATAGACCACATGTGCTTCCGAATCCATCATACCATACCATTGCGCAGCATACATTTACTGATATTTAGATTATTAAATAAGGAATGTAATGAATTTAAGACATATTAACGCCACAGTCAATGTACAAACATATACAGTAGACCAAAGATTATTATCGCTAAATGACGTCTCATTAAAGAACGTACAACCCTGAAGAGAAGTGTGAAATGAAAACACTTTTTTCTCAGCATCGAAATGTCAGAGCGTGAGGACAAGTCAAGCTTGCGTTACGTATACCAAACAACAAATAAATTCTTTTAGTCCATCACCCTTATTTCAAGACATTAAGGTTCACTTTTACTGAACGGTACAAGGCATATGTTTGCCCGGATAACAAGATGCAAGTTTAAATCGACATGTCCTATAATACTTATTACAAGACAATAAGGTTTGTTATGTAGTGGAAGGAGATGGAAGAAAGTTTGTAAATAGTACAGGCCGGGAAGACCGGGCTAAATACGTCTTTGGCACGGCACTGGGGCAAGGACGCGTAGCGCCTATGCAACCGGCAGATTGATTGACCGATTAATCTTAGATAAAAAGCTGAGATAGACACAAGTTTTGGATGAGATATACGAAATATATATTGAATATGAAAGTACGACTATAGAATTTTCGAATAGCCGTTATCGGTCGCTATTATGTTAAAGGTAAACAAATAGGAAATATAAAATTTATAATTTTATTAAACTTTACGGGATAGATTAAGAAGTAATAGCGTAATTACAAGTTCACATGTAAGAATGAACACGAGAAAACACATTATAAACACTCAGTGGTAAATATTATACTTTTAAAACTTGAATAATCTTATTAGAGATTTATTTAAGACTCCGATTTTTATTTCAACTCTTGCATCTGAAATTGCATTTATGTATTTGTTACAACTCCATAAACTCGTAAAGGCGACGTTAAACGTATACAAAATCACAGTGTTGTGTCTTGTTGTAAACTATAATATATTTGTGTTTGTCTGAATACTGTACAGGGTGATTCAACACACGTAAACAACAGACGCGTGGTTGTGTTTCCGTTCACAAATGGGGGGGTTAACACAGGGTTTTTGGGGTGGAATAGAGAGCTTTATTACGGAACGGTCCGGTCGATCGGTCGTGATGTGTTCCCGCGCGAGGCGACTGTGCGTCCGCCGCCCGTCGTGTTAGCACTATGACTGACTTCCGAGTGTGTCTCCTGCGACGCAAACATTTAATAGATTTAGTAACATGTATAGGAATTAGTAAATTCATCCTTATTAGTAGAATCAGCAGCCTACAGATGTCCCATTAACGGGCACAAACTCCTCTCGTTTTTGGGAGTTTTGGAACGGGAAAGAGTCTGTCACGATTCTCCAGTGCGGTTCGGTGGTCTTCACGTGTCGTCGAAATAAGTTTTCGTAGACATGCAAGGTTACGTCGCGATGTTTGCCTTCGCCGCAGAGCACCTAGTAAATCAGGACTCGGGTTTTTTTAAAGACTACTAGCAATGCTATTAAAATTACTAATGTTCCCGTTAACCACACCAACTGAGCTTAAATATTGTACTAGGAGATGGTTCACTTCAATAGTCGAAAGGTGGGCTCGATCCTGCGACGTCACGTTTCGCAGTTTGTACCCTACTCGCGTGCTATGGAATCGAAGGCAAAGCCCGACGCTAGCTGCCACTTCTCATCCATAACAAATATCTGCTATTCCACATTTTACTATAGGATTTAGCTCTTCTTTTTCATTTAAACTAAGCCAATTATTACATGTAAAGCAACAAGATACTTCGAGATGGTAAGAATATTAGTTTCTAAGAGACGTGGAAGTTATCGTCATCATTTCAGCCTACGACTGAAGTGACTGCTGAACATAGGCCTCCCCCATAGATTGCCACAAAACACACTCCTGAGCCATCTGCATCCATTGACTTCCCACATTATCATCATCATTATCATTTCAGCTTATCACTATTCCACTCTATTATTATACTACATTCGACGACCGCGTGGCTTAGTGGTCAATGTGCCTAACTTCTAAGACGCGGGTCCTGGGTTCGAATCCCAGCCGGAGCCAACATTTGTGCTAAAACATAAACTGTTGGTTTTCGGGTCTGGTTGTGTTAGTGATTGTCCCAGTGTTTCTGACACTGCATCCTAGCCTACCTCCGATCTTATCGCATCAGCGTTACATCGGGCGCGGGCAGGCTGGGACGAGTGAGTGCGTCTGTTTGCGTGCACACTTGTGGCACTATAATATCTCCTGCGCAGTTGATGGCTCTTGACAGTAGTCGGCAGTTGTCGCCGTAGTCGAAATCGGCTAGGAAAAAATCATCATTCCTCTCTCGAACATCAGCCTCCCCCAAAGATTGGAACAAATCACGCTCCTGTGCCACCTCCATCCATCCATGCTGTGCAGGTGGTCGCTCCATCTAGTGGAGGGTCTCTCTACACTGTGTTTGCCGGTGCGAGGTTGCCACTCAAGAAACTTTCTCCCCAACGGTTATCGGTTCTACGAACTATATGGCCGGCCCGTACAGTACAGTTATGCAAGAAACCATCTAAACAATGGTAGACATTATACTGAACATGACACAAGTTAGTTTGCAATATAATTATTCGAGTGGTGACATTACTACTAATAATAATAATGAAAAATATATTACAGTCTCTTGATTTGAACGGTCTTATAGATTTTCAAAAGCTAAGATAAATTCCATATAAATGTTGGGACTTTCGATGGGGCCGTAACGACTGTACCACTTTTCTAGACCCTCTTAAATCTCCAATGAAAATACATATAAAAAACTAAGGTATAAAACCTATAAATGTCCCACTGCCGAACACAGGCCTCCTCTTAATTTTTTAAAAGGGCTTTGTAGTTTAGAAGAGTCCGCTACGCTGCGAGTGTGCGGACTTCACATGTCCTCGGAATATTTCTATTCATGCAGGTTTCCTCACGATGTTTTCCTTCACCGCTGAGCACGGGGTAAAACAGCAATTTTTTTATTGTATATATTGACGAAACGAGCAAAACGTTCACCTGATGGTAAGTACAACGTCCGCCCACAACAAAAGCTGTGTCACCCAGAATATTTCTGTGTGACACCACACTGCACCCTGAGACATCAGTTCTTAAGTCTCAAATGCCCAGTGATTACGCTAGCTCACAGTGCCGTGTTCGGTTTGTACCGAAACACAGTAATGTTTACACACTATTGCTTCGCGTCACAATGGCAGAATGGCCCTGGGATGGTACCTACCTAGACGGATTTTAGAATTTAGAGGTGCCGCCACCGGGATCAGACTCAGGTCACTCGCGTACTATGAACATTAAGGTGAGCGCCTGGTCTCTAAGCTATCACGGCTATATATGAATAAATAATGGAAATTATTGAGGTAAAGGCAGTAAGTAGTGATATTTCCTTATTTCTATTTAAAAACCACGCCCCACGGTAGGATTTCATCCTGAATCGTTTACAGACAATTTCACATGCACAACACCACCAGACCCGAAAACCAACAATGTTTGCCCAAATGTTGGCTCCAGCTGACATTCAAACCCAGGACCGCGGCGTATAAGTCAGGTACTCCGACTTCTACGTGTTCGTTGGAGTAGAATTCCTTTAACATGAACGCTGCACTGGTGTTCGTGTAATAGAAAATAGAATAAATTCAATACTGGCATTGGATTGTCGTTGTCCATTGGATAAATTTACTGCGACCTAGATTTATATGAAATTTCTGAATAGATTTATTATGATTTCATGTTATTTATTACCAGATATAAATTACTTGAGAGAAATCGCGTGGTGGCGCAACGGTGATTTTGTAATATACGAGTATGATCTGCTAAATGCAAAGGAAAATTCAGGATAAATGAAAACGAACTTAACAATGAAAGACGTAACAATAGTTTGCGAAGGTATGGGAAGTCATCACAGGAGGAACGCGGCAGGGTAGGACTATTGTCCGTATGTTCTCTTCTCTTAAATCAGCTGCTAAAATAGAACGTTCACTATTCATATATACATACATACATATACATATACACTCGTAACCGTACCCACACCCGTAGCTCACTTTTCGCCTCCGCGGGAAATGAGATGTGACGGGAGGCGAACTACGTCAACGCCATTTTTGGTACGAGTCAACAAGTTCTTTCTCCCCATTACGTTCCCACGAGCAGTATAATGACAGCATTGCATATTATGGTGCTATTCCGCACGAAGCAAGGCTGTTGACACCTTGGTAGGAAAGCGGTAGGTGCTGTTCTACTTTGCCGGACACCTGTCGGCAAAGAAAAATAAACACATTCCTGTCCTATCGTACGTTGACGACCGCGTGGCCTAGTGGTCAGAGTACCTGACTTCTAAGCCGCCGGTCCTGACTTCGAATCCTAGCCGGAGCCAACATTTGTGCTAAAACATAAATTGTTGGTTTTCGGGTCTGGTTGTGTTGTGATTGTTCCTGTATTTCTGACACTGCATCCTCGCCTACCTCCGATCTTATCGCATCAGCGTTACATCGGGCACGGGTAGGTTGGGACGAGTGAGTGCCTCTGTGTTTGCGTGTACACTTGTGGCACTATAATACCTCCTGCGCAGTTGATGGCTTTCGACAGTAGTCGGCAGTTGTCGCCGTGGTCGAAATCGGCTAGGAGAACCTCACGTCATCGTACGTAATCAATCATTCAATGATTTACAAATCAGTCGCTAGAAAACCAACGTCTGCTCAAAAGAAAAGCTGTCATGCAGATCATTTCTGTGTGGCACCACACTGCGCTAGCCACCCTGAGACATCAGTTCTAAAGTATATGCCTAGTGATTACACTAACTCTCAGTGCCCGACAGACCGAAACACAGTAATGTTTACGCACTTCCGGCCCTGCGGTGGTACCCACCTAGACGGATTCCTACATAGGAATCCTACCATCAAACCCTTACGTTACTTTGTGAAGTTTGAAGTTAGTAAGTAAGTAAGTTTGAAGTGTGTAAGTATATCGAGCGCAAATTATAACTTCTACTTAATTACTCGTATTTTTATCGAAGTTTGA
Organism: Luehdorfia chinensis; assembly: GCA_019845155.1. Classification (NCBI taxonomy): domain Eukaryota; kingdom Metazoa; phylum Arthropoda; class Insecta; order Lepidoptera; family Papilionidae; genus Luehdorfia; species Luehdorfia chinensis. Next base: position 5,035,893 of record JAHVAK010000206.1, on the reverse strand, counting down.
CCAATTTCTAATGCGTTAATTTTTTTCCAGACCCGGGACAACTATCTGGCCATATTTTGTTCCTGCAGGGCTCGAACCCGCGACCCATAGCGTAGAATCCTTTAGCTCAGCTTACCTGAGGCGTCAATGTTAAAATTAAACATCGTTTGCTGCTGAGAATTTAGTTATTTCGCATTGGTGTCGAAAGCCAAGATCCACTTTGGGTCGCTGCATCAAAGTAGAAATACTATGAGAGTTTCTGAAAAAAGTTGGAACTAAATATGATCTCCGCAACATATACTTGAGGAGAACATGATTGTGACAGATATGACGTCATGTAAATGCGGTTGTATTTTAAAAGAATTCAGAAACCAACTTGCCAGTGCTAATGACATGTCTGTCCGTCGATCGGGGTGCGTCAACGCTTCCGGCAGGGGTAAAACACAACTTGCGAAAACCTCGCCTGGTTTCTCGAGCTCACACATTACTATAGCTATTTCTTCCTATGAAAGAAAGTTTTTGTTAATCTATGCTCGCTTTTATTGTGAATGTGAAAGCTCCTTGGAGTGGTAATATTTTTACAAGCGTCATACTTTAATTTCAGCTTCATACTTTGGGCCGATAGGTGTTCGGCAGAGTGGAATAGCACCTACGTATTTCCCACCGAAGTGTCGTAGGAGGCAACTAAAGTACGGACTGTCTTTTTTCGTGCAGAATAACACCATAATATGCAATGCAATACTGATACTATACTGCTCGTGGGAACGCAATGGGTAGTAATTTTTGTAGTACCAAAATGGTACTATTCACAAATACCACCCGACACGTCTCCCCCGTGGGCCAAACGGGGGCCACGGATGTGGTCTTTGCCTACCCCTTCTATAGAAAAAAGGCGTGAGTATATCTATCAATGAATATATTTTAAAAATGAAATTTAGGAATGATGTCCTTTTGGACGATTTTCGACCACGGCGTCAACTTCCGAATACCGGTCGAAAGCTATCAACTGCGCAGGAGATATTATAGTGCCACAAGTGTACGCGGAAACAGAGTCACTCACTCGTCCTAACCTACCTGCGTCCGAAGTAACGCTCATGATATACGATCGGAGCTATGCTAGGATAGGTAGGCAGTGCCGTAGTGCCGTGTAAACAGCGAAGTTATTCTGCCGGTAACCAGTAGTGTGCGAACATTACTGTGTTACGGTTTGAAGGGCACTGAGAGCTAGCGTAATCACTGGGCATATGGGACTTAAGAACTGATGTCTCAGGGTGACGAGCGCACTGTGGGTGTCACACAGAAATGTTCTGGGTGACACAGCATCAGTTATGGGCAGATGTTGCACTTACCATCAGGTGAACTATTTGCTCGTTTCGTCACTTTGACAAATAAAAAGCAAGAGACCTTTTTTTTCGCTGAAACAAAAATGATTCCTTGACTCGCCCGTAAGTATGTTTAGATGCCTTGGAAATCTTAGGGGTAGTTAGTGAAATCGGGCATAATTACTCTTCTAATAATTACTTTCTCCTTTAAAGGTGGAGGTCCCAAAAGGTCTCCTTCAGGTTCTCCTTCAAAGGAATAATTTGATATGTTTTTCACATTATTTCTCCATACACGTGGTTGACTGGAAGAGAATGGCAAAAGGCATTAGGTCCGCCATTTGTAATTATTTCTCATAATGGTGAATACATCAAAGAGTAAATAAATAAATAATACATAGGATTGTGCGTACAAGACTTCGACATCGATCGTTAACTAGGTCTTTTTATGGTACATTACACTGACAAGTTGGCTCAACAGACGTATTACGCGGCTGCCAAATAGGCATCACACAAGTTTGAATCGCGACATAATTTAAAATACAAATTAGTTCACGAAATGCAAGAAAACTTTAGAATCTTTGTTCTGCCAATTTTGATATGGGCACAAAAATAATTTTAAATTATATACGTATTCGTATTTGACCCAGTGGCAAGTGGTAGGGAAACCTACTGTTCCGTGGGTCCTGTGTTCGCAGCCCAGCCGAGGCCTTAATTTGTGCAAACATACAAATTGTTTGTATTCAAGTCTGGTTGTGTTGTTGTTCCTCACACTGAATCCTGGCCGTCCTGGCAATCTTACCGGATGAAAGTTACATCGGACAAAGAAAGGTTGGGAACAGTGAGTGCCCGTGAGTTTTCGCGTACACTTGTGGCACTATAACATCTCCTGCGCAGTTGATAGCTTTCGTTGTGAATTGTTAGCGCGGTAGAGAATTCGGTTAATGTTTATAAGTGTAAGTGTTTGTCAACCTGCTATAATAGGCTGACAAGAAGATAGGCATTGCCGTCATAACCACGATTTGCAAGCGGATCTTGACGCGATGACGACACTAGCAAATCGTTCACCACATGTTAAGTCCAACGTTTGCCCAAAACAATTACTGTGTGACCCAGAACATTTCAGTGTGATGGCACCACACTGCCTATCAGAAATGAGAGGAGCCCTGTACTCAATGTGACTTGACTTACTTTTTTTCCACAAAATTTTTTTTTGTGTGCTTTTGTATTAATGTGCTAAAAAATAATCGATGTATTCATTATTTGGTTGACAAAATTATCACTAAATCATCATTAGTAAATATTCAAGTTTCAAAGAAAGCGATGAATAGTTCACTCACATTCCTCATGTAGTCGAGGAATTGTTCAGTGAGTAGTAGTTAGTACTCAGCGGCGAAATCGAAGTGTACAATCGACGACCGCGTGGCGTAGTGGTTAGCGTACCTGACTTCTGCGCCACCGGTCCTGGGTTCAATTCCCAGCCGGAGGTAACATTTGTGCAAAAACACAAATTGTTGCTTTTCGGGTCTGGTTGTGTTGTGCATGTGAAATGTATGTTTATAAAACGCACCCACGATACAGGAGAAAATCCTAGTGTGGGGCTTCGTTTTTTTAAAAAACTAATACAATGCGGGCAGCGCTCATGCGCGCCATGGCCGTGTTTCGGTTGTAAAAGCGCCACGTCAGCACCGGGAATTTGCCTCGAGAGGAAACCGCCGCCTGTTTCATATGTGTAATGGATCAAAATAGTGCTAAGAGAATCTGCCCGCACCATCTAATCCCGTGGGCAGGGGCGGATTTGATACCTTCGCTGCCCTAGCTCTACGGAAGATTGCCACCCCTGCTCTCTGTAAAGCACTAACAATTAAATGACGTATAACAATTAAGTAAAAATTAAAAGCAACCGACGAGCTTGTATGAAAACACTAATGAAAGTAGGGAAAGCTAGATGTGTGTCAGGATCGTAGCAAGTGGAAAGATGTGGTGTCTGCCTACCCCTATGGGAAAGACGCGTGACTCTATGTATGTATAAGATTTAAATTAAAATAAACAACCAAGGAAAGTCTGTAAATAATAAAATGGTCTCAATCAGCGTCTTTAGATACTGCTGCGTTACATTTTTGAGTTTTAGACGTTTTAAGTTCGGGTAAACAGAGAGCGCGTCTACTAAAAAAACTTACTAAGTTTTGCCACTCCCTTAAATTTTGCAGCCTCCAAAGGTAACGAAATCCGACCCTGCCCTGGAAGAGGAAACTGGTTGGGGAATCTCATAGCTTCGCGACAGGTGGCGGAATAACTTCGAAATAATGCTGCTGCCCATATTCTGGTTTTAATGGGAGCATAAGGATGAAATGGGGTGGTAGATTATCTTAAGCCTTATTTATTGGTTTTCTTTAATTATAAATTCTTTAAATAACTGTCAATTTCGATGTTTCTTTTTTTTTTTTGGAAATTATTACAACTACAACATCTTCTACTATCTACTACTGGACATAATGAACGAACCTGGTTAGACAGCACAACAGAGCCGACATGTACCTTGAAGGCACACGTGGGTGTCCAAGCCACAATAGGAGCCCGGCCTTCCGCTTTACGTAGCGCGATCGCGTCCGAACGGAATTCCGTCATGTATGAAACGTCTCTCGTACTTCGAGACTGCTCTGTATATAAAACAAAAATCTGAATTGATGTTTTTTGCTCTGTAACTACTGTTTACTTGTGATTGCGGCTTGAGAGAATCTACCACCCCACCTCATTCCATGGGTGACTTAAAAGTCGTTACAGGGAAAATGAAAACCAGGAGATGGGCAGCAGCATCTGCCTGAAAAATATGAATAAACTGCGGTTGCCAACCCACCTGCCTCAGGTGGCAACTGTGGCTAAATTCCACAGCATGAGAGCTACATGCTTTTGTGACAATCTATGGGTGAGGCCTATGTTCATTAGTGGACTAATGATGGGCTGAAATGATGATGATTAACTACAGACGGCGAGGAGTTTCTGTTATTAAAGAACATAAGTGAATTTTTTTGTATAATGAACCGCATGTTCTTCGATTATCACGATACTTCTTTGGAAGTTTAAATCAGCACATAATGCCCGGGATAAACTTATAATGCAATGGTATTAACATAATTTGATCGCCCAATAACTGATACAGGAGTAAGCATTGATTCACATATACTTCCTTTTCCACATATAAGAGGTAGGCAGATGCAACACACGTAGCCCACTTTTCGACCCCGTAGGAAATGAGACGTGACTGGTGGGGAACCACGTCGTCGCCACTGTAATATTTTGGTGTTGTTCTGCTCGAATTAAGGTTGTCCGTACAATATCTTAGTCGAATTTAACGAACGACACCTCGGTAGGTGCTATCATGCTCTGTCGGACACCTATCGACGAATTTACAATGGCTGGAGAAAACTCTTAAAACGCGATCGTAGTTTTTTATTATTAATCTAAAGCTTTCTAAATGAAAATACTATTAATTTAAAGATAACCCTCTTCATATATGGATTCTTAATTTAAAACAAGATCTTATTGATTCTGGTAAATGGTATGAATAAGAACATAATAATAACAGAGCAAGAACATAAGAACTCCCTCATAAGAATTTTTTTTATTTATATAATTTGGAACGTCAACAGTACACACATCCTATCCTATAAATTCAGTTACATAATAAAGTCTGATGTGCATACCAATTACAGACGAACACATCACTTACTACAAATAGTTGTTACCTTATAACAATAAAACAATTAAGTAAAGTGTAAATGAGAACCTGATAAGTTATACAATAAGAAAAAAAAAATAACTATCCAAAAACCGTAAAAAAAAAAATTACTTAAAACTAAGCGGACGCCAGGAATGATTTCGAGATCATACGTTTAAACTCATTATAAGAATTTTGGATGATGTCAATGTCGCGGTTTTTGCTTTGTAATGAGTTATATTCCCTGCATATTCTTACTATAGGCCGACTGTAAGCCGAGGTTAGTTTTGCACCGAGGGATGTAGAATAGCTGTGGTATAGGTTTACGGGGCATGTTAAATGGAATGTTTAGCGACACGCGTGACAGCAAGTAGCTGCAATCAGTGAGTCCATTAACAAGTTTTATACAAAAACAAGACATCGTTCACAATGCGCCTATCATATAAGGAAATCATTTTAAAATGAGCTAGTCTTTGGTTATAAGTATTTCGGTGTGAGAAACCAGAGTACTAAAAGCAAGATACGTTGTGAATGCGCGTTGTAATACTTTCAATTCGTTGGGAGTGGTACACTGTAGTGGGGGCTCCAAATAATGCTCGCATACTCTATTGAGTCCCGCACTAATAGCAATTATACAATGTAATTTTGGGTTCTGGCTAACGTTAAATCCCTTGTGTTGCGTTTGAGAAATCCTAACATTTTCAAGCCTTAGTTATTGTAGTATCAATATGTGAAATAAAATTAAGCTTGCTATCAATCATCACTCCCAAATCGCGCACACTATTTACTTCAACTAATTCTTCACCATTAAATTTATATTTAGACGGTAATGGTGTTTTTTTTCTAGTGTACTTAATGTAGCAGCATTTTTTTACATTTATTATCATATGATTCGAAGTACACCACCTTCCAATTCTATTCAAGTCGCTCTGAACCAACTGAATGTCATCTGAGCTAGTAATCGTTCTGTAAAGTTTTAAATCATCTGCAAACAGCGAGAATTTACAGTTGCGTATTTCTTCTGTGATATCGTTTATGAATAGAGCAAACAAAATTGGTCCCAAATGGGAGCCTTGTGGCACTCCAGAAGCAGAAAAGTAACAAGCCGACTCATATCCCTTGACTGCCACAACTTGAGGTCTATTTCTCAGATAAGATTTAAACCATTCTAACAGTGGACCAAATATACCTTGTGCCTCGATTTTTTTCAATAATATATTATGGTTGACTTTGTCGAACGCACTTGAAAAATCGGTATAGACAGCATCAACTTGAAGTCCAGTATCCAAATCAGTTGATAAATCCGATACAAATGACATTACGTTAGTATTAACAGAACGACCTGATTTAAAGCCATGCTGATGCGGTGATATAGTAATATCAAAATAACGCGATATAATAGGACTGACAAGAGATTCAAAAAGTTTTGAAAAACATGATAATATCGAAATAGGCCGATAGTTTTTTACATCTGATTGATCTCCTTTCTTGTATACGGGGACAATTCTAGCTTTTTTCCATTCATTAGGAAAGAGTCCCTCTTCTAGAGAACGGTTAATGATTAAGGTCAAGGGAAAAGCAATAGCGCGTCCACAGCGTTTAATAAATAACGGAGGAATTGAATCAGGACCAGCCCCCTTTGAACCATCCAGTTTCTTTACCGCCTTCAAAACCTCCTGTTCAGTAAATTTTAATAGACCAATAGTATTGTAAGTTTGGTTTGAAACAGTCCTGGTAATATCCATATTGGTAACGAATTTTTTATGATTAAAAACTGATGAAAAATAATTCATAAAAAGTTCCGCGATTCCAGGTCCAGTATCAACAACTAAATTATTTAAGTGCATTTTAGATGGAAGGGTTGAGCTATTACATTGTTTATGGTTCATAAAGCGCCAAAAAGTTTTAGGATTTCTGCATATATTACTTTCAATGAGATTTTTGTATTTACTATAACATTCATCATACAGTTTATGAGAATTACATTGAATATATTTGGATATAAGACACGGTGAGCGAAGATATACAAATATCTTGTAGGTAAAGCATTTTTATGTACGTATTTTTTGTAAATGTGAAATATGCATAAAATGCGCATTAAGTGAAATGTAACGCATTTAAAAATAACAATATCTCTATTGTAGATGTGATTGCAGTGTTCTATCGATTTGAACGTAAATTAAAAAACCTTTCTTTTATCAATAGTACTAAGGAGCCGTAATACAGTAATGTGCAAACAGCACTGCTTTTCTGAACGGTCCCAAAGGTCAACTTGTCTTCACAATGTATCGTAAGGGTTTGTCGGTAGGATTCCTATGCAGGAATCCGTCTAGGTGAAGCAGCAGTGTGCAAACATAACTGTGTTTCGATCTGTAGGGCACTGAGAGCTAGTGTTGTCACTGGGCATTTGAAACTTAAGAACTGATGTCTCAGGGTGACGGGCGCCGTGTGATGCCACACAGAAATGATGTGGGTGAAGATTTTTTTATGGGCAGACGTAGCATTTACCATCAGGAGACCTTTGCTCGTTTCGTCTCTTTGTCCAATAAAAATGCCGTACAAACGTAGACGAATGAAATACAGTGGCGTTTCCCCGCGTGCAAAAAGCACATACACAGGTAGCGCTAAACAACATAAAATAAAATGTTTTATAATCTTTTTTAAAAATGAGCCGTGCTCAGCAGTGGGACATTTATAGGCTGTAACTTTACCTTACTTTTAATCTTTTTCAATAACTTATTATATATAGAGCCGTGGTAGCTCAGGGGCTAGGCGATCGCTTTAAAATTTCATAGTAAGCGATATTATATATATTGTTTTGGTGAAACGTGGATTGTGGCAGTCATCTGTTTGCAGTGAGTGCCCAGTCTCTGACTACCCCTTATGGGATACAGTCGTGACCTTATGTATGTATGTATGTAAGCGAGTGACCTGGGTTCTATTCCCGGTGCCGGCACCACTAAAATTGTTAATTGCAATTTTAAGTGCTGATTTACCACGTGTTCGGCGGTGAAGGAAAACATCGTGAGGATGCAGGTTGCATGTCTGAGAAATAAAAAAAAAATATTTCGAAGACATGTGAAGTCCGCCAACCCTCATTGGAGCAGCGTGGCGGATTCTTCCTAGTTCCGAAACACTGTCAGAAATGAGAGGAGGCCTGTGCTCAGCAGTGGGACATTTATAGGCTGAAACTTCAACTTCAAATTCAGTTACTTATTAAAAGCAAGCGGTCAGATGTCTTCAGAATGCTACAATCCATTATTATTATCTGTAAAAATTAATTTGTTATTGTTTAAAAATGATACACGACAGATTAGCTATACTTCGCCTAACAAAAAAAAATATGCTAATAAAATAACAAAATATAATAATAACGAAACTACAAAACAACTTTTACATACATAATGAACATCTAAACTATTTTCAATATACTCGTAACAGGTAAAGTGAGTACAAAAAAAAAGAAAATAATGCACAAATCAACAAGAATATTTTTATTTCAATAATATTTACAATATCATGTAATTATATACTTATATACAGTTTACGAGCCGTGGTAGCTCAGGGGCTAGGCGCTCGCTTTAAATTTCATAGTACGCGAGTGACCTGGGTTCGATTCCCGGTGCCGGCACCACTAAAATTGTTAATTGCAATTTTAAGTGCTGATTTACCACGTGCTCGGCGGTGAAGGAAAACATGAGGAAACCTGCATATCTGAGGAGTAAAAAATATTTCGAAGACATGACATTTACACATTTTATGACATACTACTTTTGTTTTATTTGATTTGTTTGGTTCTGTGAAAGTGCTACGAAATTTGTCAGCCTTTTTTGTAAGCCTCTGGTGCGTGGCATCTATGCCGATCAACCACCATGAGCTAATTTACACTGCAAACCTATTGTCCTTAGCTTTAAGCCTTCCAAGTTATAGAGTAGTTAGGGCAAACATTTTCCATTGAAATGTGACGTTTTGTCATCGGTTACTAGTGGTAGGATTCCTATGCAGGAATCCGTATACACAGGTACCACCCCAGGGCCAGTTAGACTGCAGCAGTAGTGTGTAGGCATTACTGTGTTTCACACACAAAGTGAATATGGGAGAGGCTAGTGGTAGGATTCCTGCATGATGCTCGAATCTGTCTAGGTAGGTAGGCCAGCCATTTTGCACATGCAGTATCAACCAGAAGTGTTCTGGGTGATACTGCATGTGTTATGGGCAGACGTTGCACTTACAATCAGGTGAACGTTTTACTCGTCTAGTCACTTTATCCAAGAAGAAAATAATATCAGGTTCACCCTTAGAATGTATCTCCGATAGTTCATCCCCGTCATTTCAGCCTATCACTAGTCCACTGCTGAACATAGGCCTCTCCCATAGATTGCCACAAAAGTTTGTAGCTCTCATTTTGGGGGGATTTTCGATAATTGTTAGTTGTTTGTCTTAATTAATATTTATTGATTAATGAATAATTGTTTATATGCTGATCTGTTATTTTACATTGATTAACATAATAGCTAATTTATGTTCATAAATTAATGAACATAAATTGTAAATGTAAATGTCTAATATGAGAAGTTTCACTTCTGTAACGTGTGTTGAGTTGTACGCGCTCATTTTTTTTTTCTCATTTTTTATATACATTTTTGGTGAAAAAACAGAACCAAACAGCCTACACAATATGCTGTACAGCAAGTCTACATGAACGGAGTCCGGGGTGTGACCTGCGGCCTCTGGTGTTGAAGAAGCTCCCTGCAGCGAGCCAGCTCTGTGCCGATTGCTTGAAGAGCTTCTTCCATCTTCTGCGATGTTGTCACAGGTGGACTAAAATTATGTGTATTATTCAGTAAAGCAAGAGTCGTGATGGGTCAGGTGCAGGGCTATTACCTTAAGTTTTATAGTACGTAATATTTACTGGTGGTAGGATTCCTATGCAGAAATCCTTCTAAGTAGTTACCACCGCAAGCCCAGTTATTCTGTCGTGCAGCAGTAGTATGCAAACTTTATTGTCTTCGGTTTGAAGGACAAGGGAGGCTATCTAGTGAAATTACAGTGCGTTGGGGAGTCAAGAACGGATGTCTCAGAGTGACGAGCGCAGTGTTGTGCACAGAATGTTCTAGTTGACACAGCATTTGTTATGGGCAGACGTTGCACTTACCATCAGGTGAACGATTTGATCGTCTCGTCACTTGCTGTTATCGAAAAATTGCTGATTTACTATGTGCTCAGCGATGATATAAACATTGAAAAGAACCCAGTAAGTCTCCAAAAAATCATCAAAAAGAGAATTTTTCCAACACGCGCAGCGGACTCTTCTCTGCTTCAGAACATATCTCAAGAAATTTGAGGCCTTTGCTCAACCAGTCAATTATAAGCTGTTATTTATTTATAAATAATATACCCATCCTTTTATATCATATTTCGATATGAATTAAGTCAAAAGGTAAATGAGAAGACTGTTGGTACCTTTTCATTAAGGCGTCATTTGCAGGTTACGTCCAAAAGTTGTCATATACGCAGTATAAGTTATAGCAGGTATGAGCGTCACCACATTCCCGTAATAGGTGTTATTTTTATCTAAACAAATTCTTATACTAAATTCCTATACTTCATGCGACAAAATCATAGTAAGGTTGATTAAGAGACCCGAACTAGTCACCCGCATCAAGAAACTAATTCGCGTATTGACAATTGTTGCTCCAATTTGTTAGATCCGGGAGGAGGAACATTAGTCAGTGAATTTGCTATGGCGGATTTCCTAGCCGTTCTAGTCCACTGCTGAACATAGGCCTCCCCCACTGATTGCCACAAAAGTGTGAACCTCTCATTTTGGCAATCGTAGTTTATTTGTTTGAAATATTGCAGGAAGATGCTGCTGCCCATCTTCTCTCTGATTTTCTCTCTGTCGATATTTACGACGACAACCACGGGATGTTATGAGGTGGTAGACTGTCTTAAGCCGCCACTACACGACTAATAATACAAAGAGAGGTCCAAGTGTCATTCTAAAGCGAAGGGGATAGTGGAATAGTAGTCTTGATTTAAGGCTATTGATGTGAGAACCGGTAATGGATCACTTACACTTCGTTTCCATTGGTTAGCTGGCAGGAAGAAGCATTTGCCGCTCTTAACGAAACTTAATAAAAAGCGCATAGATCAAAGAGTCCTTAATCTTAAATTTTCGGACGAATACTTTCCCCATCGAAGACTGGATGGGTTGTGGAAAGGGGAAAGAAAAGAGAACTAAATCGGTTAGAAAAATCCAATCGAAATACAGAGGCTGCTTTTAAAAATGCTTACGATATTTCTCCACTACTATTCCTCCACTTCTTCTCTCCTGGTGATGACGATCTTCTCACTGGAATAGAATATTTCTTAATAATTAATCAATGCTGTTTGGTGGAGGCAAAAAAATCCGAAAAAATAAATAAATTATAACCATTTGAAATGTACCGGAATTAAATAATTTCTCGTCTCGCCACTTAACGCAATCAAAAAAGACACAGACTGCTATAATAATCTCTGCTTACCTCCGTTCCGGACAGGTAGCTCGCCTTCGCTGAGCGTAACGTAGTCTGTGGTCGACGTGCAGGTTTCCGTATACGTAGTTGTAGTTGTTGCCTTCTCCTCGCCGGGAGACAGCGCGTTTCTTGGACTTGCAACTTAACATGGATAACAATAGGACTCAAAATCCACTGTTCGTGATTTTATGTGAGAAGTCATTGATTATTTTGAGTCGTACGGCTTTGGTTCTCCAAATGTACCAACCTAAATGATACTAATTTCGGCCACACAAGTCATCCGGTTCCGACACAAGGATTCCTAGTATCTTGGATAACTTTACCAGAGGTGGGATTCCTGTACAGGAATCCCACCGATAGGTCAGCGACAGTCTAGGTGGATAGGGACCACTGCAGAGCCACTTATTTTGCCGTCAAACAGTAATGTCCAAACATGACAGTGCTTCGGTCTGAAGAACACTGACAGACAGTGTAATTATTGGACATGTAAACGGGTGACGAGAACAGTTTGAAATTGTGTGTATTACCTAGTTTTTGAAGAGCACCGCCCGCCCGACCTCAGTAGTGCGCACAAGCAAAGTAACACCGCCACCAGGATCCGCCGCCAGATAGATACCTACGACAGTCAGATAGATCGACCTACGCCGAGTGACTCGGCGGCTGACTGTCGTAGAGTCCATATCACTTGATAATGCCTCGGAGAAACACGTGTCGTGTTCTCGACTTCAGTAGTGGATATGGCTTAGTGGTAGTGTTGTAGTGGTGGAGGGTATCTAGTGGCGACTCCCGGTGGCGATATTAGTTTGCATGCTATTGAGGGAGGGCGGGCGGTGCTCTTCGAAAACTAGGTAATACACACCATTTTAAATTTTTCACACGGATTTCCGCAAAGTAACGCCTGATTCTATTAGATATATTAAACTGTAACTTTCGTCGTGTTTCTGGCAGGGGAGCCGATGCTTATACTAAATGGATAGCTTAGATATTCCATGTGTTAAGGACCACATGATCGGTGTGTGTGGTAAACAAGAGTTTATCAACCCGTCTCGTCTCATGATTGTTGATGAAAGGTAATCCCAGGGACAACATCGGACAACAGAATTCGACAGACTGGTCCGTCTGCAAAGGGCGGCGGTAACGACAAAACTTGGGAGTTGAGGAGTGAGTTTTTTATGGAGTAATGATGATGATCGCCCCACGTGATCGTAGATTTTGACTTCGTTTCCTAGCTGAAGGCAATATTTACGCAACTCGTAAATGATTGTTTCTAAGTGTATAGTGTACTGTCAATAAACAAAAACCCCCGCATTTTTAAATTGGATTCGACCCCATCGATTAATTTCCGCATCGGATGCGGGAACGTAACGACAGGTGAGCGAGAAACAACATCAGCAGTGAACTGCTTGCGGTCTTATTCTGGACCGCACGATCGAATTCATCATTCATCATCACCATTTCAGCCATCATTGCACTAGTCCACAGCTGAGCATAGGCCTCCCTCATAGATTTACTGGTGGTAGAATTCCTATGCAGGAATCCGTCTATGTAGGTACCACCTCAGGGCCAGTTATTCTGCCGCGAAGTAGTAGTGTGCAAACATTACAGTGTTTCGGTTTGAAGGGAACTGTGAGCTAGTGTAACCACTAGGCAAATCTCATATAGACTTCAGAACTTATGTCTCAGAGTGGTGGGCACAGTGTGGTGTCACACAGAAATTTTCTGGGTGACACAGCATTTGTTATGGGCAAACGTCGCACTTAGCACCAGGTGAACGTTTTGCTCGCTTCATCACTTTATCAAAAAAAAATATTGCCACAAAAGTTTGTATCTCTCATTTTGGGATTTTGCCATAATTGCCACGCTTGGCAGACGGGTTGGCAAAGGCAGTTAATTTATTCAGATGTTCTACGAAGATGCTGCTGCCCATCTCCTGCTTTTTATTTTCCCTCAGTCGACTTTCACGACACCCACGGGATGAGATGGTGTGGTAGGTTCTCTTAAGCCGCCGCCACGCGGCGAATTGCCCGTCGGCATTCAGTAGGTGGTGGTGTCTCACCGTCCGTCTCGTGCGGCAGGTCGGGCAGGCCGGAGATCTCGCCGTCCGTGTCGGTGGGCGAGGCGCCGCGCACTACGTACGTGTGCGCGCTGCCCGAGCCGCGGGACTGCGGCGCGCGCTCACCTGCAGAATTACGCAGATGACTACCCGTCGCGCTCTCTACCATAGTGATTCGTTATCATTGTCTACGCCACGCTTAACGCTTATTTAACTCATATTATTGATGATGATGTTCTCCTAGCCGATTTCGACCACGGCGACAACTTCCGAATACTGTCGAGGGCCATCAACTGCGCAGGAGATATTATAGTGCCACAAGTGTACGCGCAAACACAGAGGCACTCACTCGTCCCAACCCACCCGCGCCCGATGTAACGCTGATGCGATAAGATCGGAGGTAGGCTAGGATGCAGTGTCAGAAACACGGGGACAATCACAACACAACCAGACCCGAAAACCAACAATTTGTGTTTTAGCACAAATGTTGGCTCCGGCTGGGAATCGAACCCAGGACCCGCGGCGTAGAAGTCAGGTACTCTGACCACTAGGCCACGCGGTCGTCAACTCATATTACAATTAACTCATAACTCATATTATAATTGTTCATATAAAGCCCAACACTCCACATTGCAATCTGTGTCCACTTCCATACTTCGCTACTCATTGGACATACCAGCCAATCAAAACCCACCAAACTTACTAATAATAAGAAAGCTTGTCGCCTACTGGCTTACTTACATATACCACACTCGCAACTCAAACTGCCTACTGCACACACCTTATAATTTATAAAGTATATCATCATCATCACATCAGCCTATCACTCGTCCACTGCTGAACATAGGCCTCCCCAAAGATTGCTACAAAAGCTTGTAGCTCTCATTTTGGGGGGAATTTAGCCATAGTTGCCACGCTTGGCAGGCGGGTTGGCAACCGCAGTTTATTTATTCTGATGTTCCAAGAAGACGCTGCTGCCCATCTTCTGGTTTTAATTTTCCCTCTGCCGACTTTTACGACACCCACGGGATGAGATGGGGTGGTAGATTCTCTTAAGCCGCTATAAAGTATATAATGGAATAAAATATAATTTCCTTGAATTTCATCTTTTTACTGTTCTATCGAGAACAATCATCATAATAACCACATTTATGTAGTCTTTAAATTCACATACAGTCTAATATATCTTACCAAAACTAAAAATCTAAGGAATGTTTTTATTTACATTGTAACTAAGGCAATTTTACTGTCTTTCAAATTATTTGATACTCGCTGTGCCCCGCGGTATCACCCGCGTAAAAAACCCGACTCGATCGATGATTTACATATATACTTCCCTCATTTGTATCGAATTTTGAGGTTTTAATTTTTTGTGCGGAATCCTAAATATTTTCATGTAATTAAAGTAGACAAAGTCACCCGCCATCTGTCAGTGAGAGTCCCGTCAAAATCGTTCCGGCCGTTTTGTAGATTAGCCGGAACAAACAGACAGACAAAGATTTTTAAGGTACCGTATATACTTTATTTTAATTTATTTGGGATAGCAAAAAAAAATGTAATTACAAACAAAATTTTTACTAGTGGTAGGATTTCTATGCAGGAATCCGTCTAGGTAGGTACCACCCCAGGGCCAGTTATTCTGCCGTGAAGCAGTAGTGTGCAAACAATAATGTGTTTCGGTCTGAAGGACACTGAGAGCTAGTGTAATCACTGGGCATATTATACTTAAGAACTGATGTCTCAAGGTGACGGGCGCGGTGTGGTGCACAGAAATATTCTGAGTAGCAAAGCATCTGTTATGGGCAGACGTTGCACTTACCATCAGGTGAACGATTTGCTCGTCTCGTCACTTTATGAAATTAGAAAAAAAAACTAGCTAGTAACCGTTACATTGAAATCTTAAATAATTACATAACCACCACCCGCTACTTTCATAAGCTTTGAGTAAAAAGCTGTTACTTCGTTATTACAAGCAGACACTTTTTTTTACAGTAAATAATCTATGATAAATAATAATAATATCAGACGTTTAAAAAAAATAACCCACACATGGCTTATGCTCTATTAAAATTCTGTTTTTTTGTACCAAATTTCACGTATGTGCTGCGTTGTTCCACCGTTTGGATGCATGTCCCTCTTTTAAATCGTCTTGATGATCTTATCAGGCAAACTATTAGTGAAATTCTAAATTGCTCCCTAAATGATAACTTCTGGATTCAGGCCACCAACCCTTCCAATCAGACTCGGTGGCTTAGGCATTCGAAAGGTATCCAGCGTAGCGCTACCGGCGTTCTTGGCATCAGCCCATAATACCTTACACCTCGTTGGTAACATTATTAGCCCATCACTTGGTGAAGAGGTTTCGTATTTCGCTGAGGCCAAGGACGCTTGGCGTGTTAAAGTTGCGTTGGATCAATCGTGTGGTGGCGGCTCGTTAAAAGAATACTACCACTCCATCTCATCCAATGGATCTCGTAAAAGGCGAGTAAGGAATTAAACTGCACTGTGCATCCAACAGCGCATGGTGGCGATGGGCTCACCACCTATCACACCAAGTGCATTATATTGTTTTGGTGAAACGTGGATTGTGGCAGTCATCTGTTTTTGCAGTGAGTGCCCAGTCTCTGACTACCCCTTTATGGGATACAGTCGTGATCTTATGTATGTATGGATCAAGATTTTCCCAATAAATCCAGCTTCGCAGAGGCATTGGGACGAGCCGCTCTGCGTACAAGTACAGAAAAAAAATATTTGAAAACTGCGAGAGCTCAACAGAGCGGGCTCGTCTCCTGGCGAGTGTGGAGGAGGAATCGGGCTACTGGTTGAATGCATTGCCTTCAGTACATATAGGGACTATGCCAGACAAAACTTCATTTTCTTTTGCAGTCAGCCTTGCAACTTGAGACTTGGAGTAAAAATTAACGAGCCACATCGCTGCCGTTGTGGTGAAGAGGTTGACCATATGGGTCATCACGGCCTAGCGTGCCAGCGCAGCTCTGGTCGTATTCCTCGCCATGCTGCAATTAATGACGTCTTTCGTCGGGCCTTAATAAGTGCCAGTGTACCGTCAGTTTTAGAGCCGAACGGTATATTCCGTGACAATGGCAAAAAGTCTGACGGAATGACGCTCATTCCCTGGAAAAACGGGCGCACTTTGGTCTGGGATGCGACTTGTGTTGACACGTTAGCATCGTCGCATGTTTCGGGAACTGCTCGCAAGGCAGGCTACGCTGCAGCGACGGCGGAGTGTATGAAGCGTCGCAAATATATAGCCCTCCGTGAGGGCTATAATATAATATATAATATATAAATAATAATATATAATATATATAATACAAATATATAGCCCTCCGTGAGGGCTATATATTTGCCGTTTGGCGTGGAGACACTCGGGCCGTGGGGACCAGACGCGAAACTTTTGTACAAAGATATCTGCTCGCGCCTGGTTACCATTTCCGGTGGCCCAAGAGCTGGCTCATACTTTGGCCAGCGAATCAGCCTCGCGATACAGCGTGGCATCTTGGCAAGCTTGCTGGGCACGCTGCCCACAGACGGCGGCGATTTGGCCAGCATTTTTTATCTATTTTAGTTTTCAAATAAGTGCTTTCTTTTTTTTAGTAATGTTTTTGATAACTAAAGACAAAGTAAATATCAGACTCCTAAAAAAAAACAAAAAAAAATCTATGATAAAATACAGAAATATTATACTATAGACTAATAAAAGATTTACTAACTATGAACTATACCTAAGATTCTATTATATGAATAATATGTCACGACCGCTACAATTAAAGATCAGCTAACTTAAAAAAAAAATACCCCAGGACGTATTCCTTCCATCTTTATTCCTCTGGCCACAATCACACTGACTTAACACGTTTGCTGCGGAAGCGAGGGTTTCGAACCTGCCACCGCACGAACAAAGCACGGCCACGTCTCTGCGTTGAACTCGGGGACATGAGCAAATCCACGTGTAACATTCCCAAATATCTATGTTACGAAAAAATACAAAGACTAATAGTAAAAATAAGAAAAGCAAAAATTATCTTTCTTAATAACTACATGTGCTAGACTCTTGATATGAAATGGGAAACCAGTACATACAATTCTGGACACGTTAAAAAAAAACCCGGTCTCGATACGTCAATTTTTTCGGGGTTATCGTGACCACATCCCTCAGAAAATCCGGACGTCCACGACAATTTTTTTAAACTGTTTTTTTTTTCAAAGTAGCAATATTAGATGATTTTTCAAAATAATTTTAATGAATTAATGAAAGTTTTTTCTTGAGATGAGTCAATTCAAATTAGCATATAAGTGCAATATAATTGTGATACAGGCATTTGAACAGCGCCGAATCGCTTGACCTTGACATGTCGGGTATAAAGCACTATCTAATGGCGCTAATAACGTCCTACTGCGAAATTTTATGCCCTATTAATAAATAAATCAGACAATATCACTACTATAACAATCTTTTAGTCAAATAACTTTACTGACCAAATTAGGTAAATGAGTTGTCGAACTGTCGAAGTCAATTAAAATAATTATTTAATAAAAAAAAACGACTTCAACGTTCCAAACATCATCATCATCATAATTTTAGCCTATCACTAGTCCACTTCTGAACATAGGCTTCCCCCATAGATTGCCACAAAAGTTTGTAGCTCTCATTTTGGGGGGAATTTAGCCATAGTTGCCACGCTTGGCAGGCAAGTTGGCAACCGCAGTTTTATTCAGATGTTCCAGGAAGATGCTGCTGCCCATTTCCTGGTTATTATTTACCCTCCGTCGACTTTTACGACACCCACGGGATGATGATTCTCTTAAGCCGCCACCGCACGGCGGTCTGCTTCGCTCCAAACATGCTTATGCGAATTTAAGAGTTTGATTATTATGTCCTGGATCATCAGAACTTGACAAATACTGGACCATCTTTACGGTATCGTCTATCTAATTAAAAAGGAATCATGAAAATCATTTCAATAACAAAGAACATATATAAAAAAGAAAAAAATATACACAGAAGAGTTGAGAACCTCCTTTCTTGAAGTAGGTTAAACTAACTAATCGCGTGGTAATTAACACAGAAGTCAGTTTTTTTTTATTGTATAAAGTGACGAAACGAGCAAAACGTTCACCTCATGGTAAGTGCAACGCCCGCTAACAACAAATGCTGTGTAACCCAGAACATTTCTGTGTGACACCACACTGCGCCCGTCACCCAGAGACATCAGTTCTTTAGTCTCAAATGCCCAGTGATTACGCTAGCTCACAGTGCCCTTCAAACCGAAACACAGTAATGTTTGCACACTACTGCTTCACGGCAGAATAACTGGCCCTTGGGTGGTACCTACCTAGACGGATTCCATAGCATAGGAATCCTACCACCAGTTTGTTGAACTTGCTAAGAAAATTACAGATGTTAATAATATTTCTTCATTAAACGTATTGTTACACCAGTTTGTATGGTGTGCCAGTGATTCGGTATACGAAGAATAGAAAAACAAGAAAACTCACCAGCCTGTTTGGAATCTTTCTCCATTGTCTTGTCTGGCTGTGCTGCATTCGAATTTCTCTTCTTTTTAGTTTTGCTTAACAAGACTTTGCTTAACAGATATTTTCTTTTTTGCGTTGATCATTCTTCTCGCTATTTGGTAGATTTATTCCTATATCAGTCTTGTCTCCCTTCAACGCGTCGTCTTTTTCCGTAACTTTGATCCCACGCGGATACTTTTCCAATTTTTCATTACTCAAAACTCCACGACGATTCGAATCCGGTTTACTCATTTCAGTAGATGGAAAATTTTCATCAACAGTTTTTGCTTTCGTTTCTTTACTGTAGGTTATTAATTTCGAATCAGGAATATCACGACTAATCTTCTTTTTAACTTTAGAAACTGTTTTGTCATTTTGCTTTATTTCTTCCCTATTGTCAGTTTCATCAGTGCTTTTGCTTTTTTTAGCAGTGTCTATAATATTGTGAGGTACTTTATCATGGCTTGTTTTCCTTCCAGCAGATTCGCGTTCCTCAAGTTTTGATTTACATTCTTCTTTAGTATCATCATCTTTGATCATTTGAACACGTTCATCTTTGTTGTTTTTCTTAACCGATTTTCTGTCTATTGAACTGTCATTCGAAGTAATATTGTTCACCTTCAGTGAACTGTTCATCATCCGGCAATGTACGTTCTAGTATAGAGTGCAAAACGCCTTGTTCCTCGTCTCCCAGTGAATGCCTTTTAATCGTCTCCCTTCGCTGATCATCCAAGTTAACTTTTTCTTCATTCTTTTTTAAAGTTCTAGGATGATATCAATAAATATTATGAGGTGTTCGAACTACATATGTGCAATAATAAACAGGGATATGTATGACAAATTCATACACTATTTTATTAAAATTGATTAAGCAACAGGATGTGACTTAAAGTTTCAAAGGAATTAAAAAAAAATTATAAGAATATTAAAATACAAATCCATAAAATGAAAAGAAGAAAGTCGAATGCTTAAAAGTAAATTAAAGTTTCAGCCTATAAATGTCCCACTACTGAGCACAGGCCTCCTCTCATTTCTGAGAGGATTTTGGAGCTAGGAAGAATCCGCCACGCTGCTCCAATGCGGGTTGGCGGATTTCACATGTCTTCGAAATATTTTTAATTTCTCAGACATGCAGGTTTCCTCACGATGTTTTCCTTCACCACCGAGCACGTGGTAAGTCAGCACTTAAAATTGCAATTAACAATTTTAGTGATGCCGGCACCGGGAATCGAACGCAGGTCACTCGCGTACTATGAAATTAAAAGCGAGCGCCTAGCCCCTGAGCCACCACGGCTCGTCGAAGCTTAAAAATCTTAAATATTAAAATTTCTTCTTCTTCTTCTTCTTTTTTTTAGCATTGAAGGTTTTCTACGAACAGCGTACCCTTTTATATCTAATATTATTTAATATAAATAACAATAATTATTATTCAGTCAATATTAGTCAGACGTAAAGTAGAATCACTTCTAAGAGGAATTACTTAAACTACTAAGTTTTGCTCGTTTCGTCACCTTAGTAATTACTAAGGTGACGAAACGAGCAAAACGTTAACCTGATGGGAAGTGCAACGTCTGCCAAATACTGTGTCACCCAGAGAATTTCTGTGTGACACACCACAATGCGCCCGTCACCCTGAGACATCAGTTCTTAAGACTCATACACACAAACAAACACAGTAATGTTGGCACGCTACTGCTTCACGGCAGAATAACTGGCCCTGAGGTGGTACCTACCTAGACGGATTCCTGCATAGGAATCCTACCACCAGTAAAAAAATATTTAATGGAAAGAAAAACATACTGGTCGAATTTTTCCACAGCGCCTTTATCACTCGCCATTAAATTTAGATAAGACTTCTCAATAACAGGAATACGATGCACACTGTTCAACTCAGAAATGTTATTGTTACAATCGTCGTCGTGTCCTCCATCTGGTGCCATAATCACATCCGTCTCCTTAATTTCAAAAACGTCCCCCGCTTTTAAGTGATCTGGCTGTAGAAAAAGTGTTAATTATTGTTACTTTACGATAAGATATTATGATATGCCATACTAATATTATAAATGCGAAAGCAACTCTCTCTGTCCCTCTGTCTGTTTGTTACTTTTTCACGGTTAAACCGCTGAACCGATCTTAACGAAATTTAGCACAGAGATAGCTTGCATCATGGAGACGGACATAGGATACTTTTTATCCCGGAAAATCAAACTCATCCCGCGGGATATTTATAAACCTGCATCCAGGCGGACAAAGACGCGGGCATACATACATACATAAGATCACGACTGTATCCCTTAAGGGGTAGTCAGAGACTGGGCACTCACTGCAAAAACAGATGACTGCCACAAGTCGCGGGCATCAGCTGGTTAAAACATAAATACGCCACCGTCGTAACTTGACAAGATTCTAAAGTTAATACAATCAGGCGGTACTTTGCGGAAATCCATTATAGAACTGAGCTGAAACGATTCGGCGATTGACTGTCTTAGAGTCAATATCACTTGATAATGCCTCGGTTTGTGGTGAAACACGTGTCGTGTTCTCGTCTTCAGTTGTGTGTATTGCCTAGTGGTAGTGTTGTAGTGGTGGAGGGTTTCTGGTAGCGGCAACGGGTGGTGGTATTGGTTTTCTTGTGCACGCTGTTTAGGGAGGGCGGGCGGTGCTCTTCAAAATTAGGTAATACACACCATTTTACAGTTTGCATGCGGATCTTAGCAAATTAACCTTGTCTCCTTTACTTGACAAGATTCGATGGAGCGCTTAAGCGACGTGCAAAAGGAAACATATTTTTTATACGTGAAATAGGAGCAAACGTTCACCTGATGCTAAGTGCGACGTTTGCTTATAACAAATCCCGTGTCATTCAAAATATTTCTATGCGGCACCGCAGTCACTCTGAGACATCCAGTTCCTTAGTCTCATATGTCCAGTACTAATTAAGTTTTAATTTGTTAAAGTGTCGACACGAGCAAAACGTTCACCTGATGGTAAGTGCAACGTTTGCCCATAACAAATGCTGTGTTACTCAGAATATTTCTGTGTTGCACCACACTGTGCCCATCACCCTGTGACATAGGTTCTTAAGTCTCATATGCCTAGTGATTACGCTAGCTCTCATTGTTCTTCAGACCGAAACATAGTAATGTTTGCACACTACTGCTTCACGGCAGCATAACTGGCCTGGGGTGGTACCTACCTAGACGGATTCCTGCATAGGAATCCTACCACCAGTAAATTATGCAATATATTATAATTATGTAAGAGTAAATTAGTTAATACTCGTAGATGAGTACAGAAAATTAATTTGCAAAAAATACAAACCCCTACAATGGTCGGTAAGTCCTTAATCGTGCTACTGTAATCGTTTATGCTTCTCAGTGTCGAAACTTGATCCTCCTCTATAGCTAGCGCCTTATATTCAATATTCGGTATCATTTTCTCCGAGTCTTTTTCAGTTACCTGCCAATTTATTTCGTCATCGTAATAATTAATTTTGAAATAATTATGCCAAGAATGAAAAGTATTACTAATTGATTTTGTTTGATAGAAGAATGTGACGGGACGAGCAAAACGTTCACCTGATGGTAAGTGCAATGTCTGCCCATAGCAAATGCTATGTCGCCCGTGCGTGCGTGCGTGCGTGCGTGCTTGCGTGCGTGCGTGTGTGTGTGTGTGTGTGTGTGTGTGTGTGTGTGTGTGTGTGCGCGCATGCGAGTGTGTGTGTGTGTGTGTGTGTGTGTGTGTGTGTGTGTGGGAGAGAGAGTACGTGCGAATGTGCGCGTGTGCATGTTTGTGAGTGCGTGCGTGCGTGTGTGCGTGCGCGTATGTGTTGTGGGTGCGTGCGTGCGCGTGCGTGCGTGTGTGCGTGCGTGTGCGTGCGCGTATGCGTGTTATGGGTGCGTGCGTGTGCGTGCGTGCGTGCGCGTGCGTGGGTGTGTGCGTGCGCGTGCGTGTGTGCGTGCGTACGCGTGTGTGTGTGCGTGCGCGTATGCGTGTTGTGGGTGCATGCGTGTACGTGCGTGCGCGTGTGTGTTCGCGTGCGCGTGCGTGTGTGCGTGCGTGCGTGCGCGTGCGTGTGTGCGTGCGCGTATGCGTGTTGTGGGTGCGTGCGTGCGCGTGCGTGCCTGTGTGCGTGCGCGTATATGTGTTGTGGGTGCGTGCGTGTGCGTGTGTGCGTGCGCGTATGCGTGTTGTGGGTGCGTGCGTACGCGTGCGTGCGTGCGTGCGTGAGTGCGTGCGCGTGCGTTTGCGTGTATGTGTGTATCAGGATCGTAGCAAGTGGAAAGATGTGGTCTCTGCCTACTACAATGGGAAAGAGGCGTGACTCTATGTCTACCACACCATCTGATCCCGTGGGTGTCGTAAAAGTAGATAGAGGGAAAAATTAAAACCACGAGAAGGTTACCAGCGTCTTTCTGAAACATCCAAACAAATAAACTGCGGTTGCCAACCCGCCAACCAAGCGTGGCGACTATGACAAAATCTCCCCAGATGAAAAATGTTTTCAGCAGCAACTCTTTGTTTAGCAGTGGACAAGTGAAATGATGATGATGATGACCTTCTACGATGACAGTGATGACTATAGTATCACTATTACAAACCTTATCGCTAATAACATGAAATCATTTTTTATTATACTTACTGTCAGCCGTTTTATAGAGTTTAATTGTGATTGAAGATCTAATATTTTCTCTCTCCATTTATTATTGGCTTCTTTGCCGGGACTCTATGAGGTAATAAACAGAATTCAATATAGGTAGCATGTCGTTTCCAAGGTACAAACCAATTAATATAAAATGCGAATCTTAGTAAAATTTATCCTTACTTAACGGAAGAACGTGTGGTGGCGGCTTAAGAGAATATACCACCCCATCTCTTCCTGTGGGTATCGTAAAAGCCGACAGGAAGAAAATAAAAACCAGGAGTTGGGCAGCAGCATCTTCGTGGAAAATCTGAGTAAATAAACTGCGGTTGCCAATCCGCCAGTCAAGCGTGGCAACTATGGCAAAATCCCTCCTAAAATGAGAGCTACAAACTTTTGTGGTAATCTATGGGGAAGGCCTATGTTCTTCAGTGTACTAGTAATAGGCTGAAGTGATGATGATGATAATGAACCTTTTGTCACGGAGCGTGCTTTGGTTTTCTATGAGACTATTCCGTGTACATTTATTTATAATGTACTCGTACATTGGAATAAGATATAAAAAAAACAACAAAAAGAGGTCTATGTTCAGCAGTGGACTAGTGATAGGCTGAAATGATGATGATGATGAACAGAAGGAAATAAGCTATAGGTAACGTTCCTTAATTTCATAACACTCACAAAAAATACACAGTCAGCTACTCAAAAACGTCGCCAAAAAAAAAAGCGCACAATGCGTTTATTTCGATTAGCGTCACGTCAGTCGTGTCAACAACAAAGACTGTAAAAACGTCGTGGAACGATGGTTGATTTAATTAAAAAAGCAATTTTACGTCGTGAGCATAAGATTAAAGGACAACTTGTTTGTTCAACTCTTTGTTCAACCCCATACAAAGTTCGCCCAAGAAACAACCAGAACATTGATAAATGGGTTCTAAATAACACCTATTTATACGTGAAAGCAGATCAAAACGACGGATACTTCTCAGAATTTATTTATTAGTTAAAATATTTTCGATTTTGTGGTTATTCTAGATAGCCTGGCTGATTTAAGGTTTATTTCAAGATATCAGTTGTTATAATCCGGTTGTCGAAAAGCGAATCGAAAAAGAAACTCAGAACACCTAACAAACAAACACAAAGATCGCAAATTACATTTAAAAACAAAATCAGATCAAAGATTGCCGCCTGTGTGTTATTTTGTCTAATGTTTGTCAATCTGATCGTAATACGTTCGCCTATGTCGACCCTTACCGGCTTGCCCATTTTTGAAATTGAAATTAGGAAAGTAGGTAATTAGGTAGTCAATAGGGAAGATGGTTGGGTATTACCACCGGCTTGGGATCCTATTATTAATAAAATTAAATCAAAAACCAAGCATACCACTGCAAGGCTTCAAGACACAGTAAGCTCTTTCTGCGTAAATCGGACTAAAAATAATAATTAAAAGCTGAAGGTACTCCGGGTTAACTATGACATCGGGACAACTGTCACCTCAGTCCCCCCGTGACCATCGGAGCTGGAAAGCGCCCGAAACGTCGGGTTATAAATAGTAAAACATTAAACGCGATAAAATCCGTAAAATTAGTTTCATTCTTTTATTAATCTGAAGTGTCCGTTGAATACCGGACATAAAATAAGCTAAGAATTATGGTATATGTCAAACGTACGCTGATTTCTTGAAGAATTTTTTTTTTAATCGGAATTTGTGATCTTTATATGGAACTGCATCTTGGGTCACAGGTCATCGATGCAGTTTTTTTTTTGGCAAATGGCCTAAAATGATGTTACGAATGTTGTTTCAAGAATTGTGTCAAGATTAACATATTTCTGAGTACTCTAGAGTTTCCGCTATGAAAACCAGACAGACACTCACGCACCGACCATTACATGTATATATAATACCATATATTCGTACTGAATTCGACTTCAGTTGGGTCCGACCATATTGGTCGCATAATCCGACTAAGCAGAATAACAAGATTTACCTTCGCGTCATCGAGCAAGATTCCATCAACGTATCCCGAATCATCAGCGCTCTTGTGCTTCTGCGGAAATTTCGGGTCCTCGAGGTCGATCACCTTTGTTGTTGTGGGTACTTCGAACTAAATAGAAATATTTACACTAAATAATAGTTTCAACGGCAATAAATCTGGTAATGAGCGTAAATTGTTTAGTCATCATAATCATCATTTCAGGCTACTTTAGTTCACTGTTGAAGTCAGGCCTCCCCCATAGATGGCCACAAAAACTGTTTAATCCATTCTAATATTTTAATATTTCGAAGAGCGGCTCGAATCGTCGACGACCATGTTCTATCTGATCGCGTTGATCTACTCTGGCTTTGCGAAAAGATGTTGCATCTCTTTGCATTTTTATAGGATCTACCATGGGGAGTGTTCCGAGGAATTGTTCGGATTAATTCCTGCCGCTGATTTTCACCATCGCACATTGCGGCACAGCGCAAAATTCCATCGTCACCACCTTGATGGTTGGCAGTCCAGCACAGTGCGTTTTTCGCGCAATTTTTTGTCACGCACAATTATGGAATCTGCTACGAGCGATACGACATAGGGACCTTCAAGAAAAGAGCCTATTCCTTTCCCAAAAGGCCGGCAACGCATCTGCTATTCCTCTGGTATTGTAGATGTTCATGGGCGGCGGTGATCACTTACCATAAGGTGAGCCGCTTGCTCGTTTGCCCCCTCTTCCATAAAAAAAACATTGTAAATGCGAAAGTAACGTTGAATCGATTTTAATTTGAAATTCGGCACAGAGATACTTTATATTACGGAAAATCAAATAGTTCGCACGGTATTTTTTAATAACCTTAGTACACGCAGACGAAGTTGCGGGCTTCGGCTAGTTTTCAATGAAATTTTAAATGTCTTGTCTGTTTGTTCGGAATAATCTCCAAAAGGGCTCACAGGGACTACCGATTTCATTCCGACTTATCTCCGGAAGGGCTGGACCGATTTCAACGGGACTTTCACTGACAGATAGCTGATATTACAGCGGGTAACTTGGGCTAGGTTTCCGCGTAGAAGTATATAAGTATATCATAGACTGGGGTCGGATTTATTGATTGATTTTTCGGGCACAGCTGGTTATTATTAAGAATAGACTGATACGGGGACCAGATTCTGAGACCTCGAGAGGGGCTTCGTACCGCCAACAGAACCTGACAATCGTGACCCATGCTCCAAACCAGAGAGGGCCGAAATCAACAATGGGCTGTTTAGACGTTGATGATGTAACATGACACTGTCACATCAAAACTCGATGAGGAAACTTTACAAACCAGACCGGATCAAAAGCTTACCTGACTAGATTTTCCGCCTGGCTGAGCCAGCTGAAAATAAAAAGATTGCTACGTTCAAAATTCTGATAATATTGTTGATGGCGCCTTATGTTTCATACATATATACAGTCACGTAGCTCACTTTTCGCCCTCGCGGGAAACGAGACGTGATAAAAGAGAAGAGTCGAAAAATTATTACTCCCCATTGCGTTCCCACGAGCAGTATAGTGACAGCATTGCAAAAGTAAAGTAAAGTTTCAGCCTATAAATGTCCCACTGCTGAGCACAGGCCTCCTCTCATTTCTGAGAGGGTATTGGAGCCGGTAAGTCCGCCACGCTGCTCCAATGCGGGTTGGCGGACTTCACATGTCTTCTAAATATTTCTATTCCTCGGACATGCAGGTTTCCTCACGATGTTTTCTTTCACCGCTAAGCACACGGTAAATCAGCACTTAAAATTGTAGAACAATATTAGAGGTGTGTGGTGGCGGCTCGTTAAAAGAATACTACCACTCCATCTCATCCAATGGATCTCGTAAAAGGCGAGTAAGGAATTAAACTGCACTGTGCAACAACGCATGGTGGCGATGGGACTCACCACCTATCACACAAAGTGCATTATATTGTTTTGGTGAAAACGTGGATTGTGGCTGTCATCTGTTTTTGCATTGAGTGCCCAGTCTCTGACTACCCCTTATGGGATACAGTCGTGATCTTATGTATGTATGTATGTATTAGAGGTGCTGGCACCGGGGATCGAACCTAGGTTACTCGCTTACTATGAAATTAAAGGCGAGCACCAGGCCCCTGAGCTACCACGGCTTTCAGCATTGCAAATTATGTTGTTATTCTGCACGAATTAAGGCTGTCCGTAAAATACCTGAGTCGCCTTTTACGACACCTCGGTAGGAAAGAGGTAGGTGTTATTCTACTCTGCCGGACACCTATCGTCCTCATGTTTCCAATATACTCGTATTATAGGGATTTGGGGAGCCAAGTTCAATTTGAACTCTATTTAACATTGATTACAGTTCATTGTACATTTCATTAGTTTAACTGGTAGGATTCCTATGCAGGAATTCATCTAGGTAGGTACCACCCCGAGGGCCAGTTATTCTGCCGTGAAGCAGTAGTGTGCAAGCATTACTGTTTCGGTCTGAAGGGCACTGAGAGCTAGTGTAATCACTGGGCATTTGAGACTTAAGAACTGATGTCTCTGGGTAAGGTTGTTATTCTGGCGAAATAACGCCTGTTATCCAGACCGCTGACGGGCAGCAGTCTACGCTGTGCGGTGTCTGACACTTCTATCGCCAATTCGCCTGCCAAGCGTGGCGATTATGGTACCTGTTTATTGTGAGAGGATTGTGTTCTGTACCGGACTAAAATAGCCCGTAGATGAATGTATTACGACTATCCCCGTGTGTTTCACGCTACATCCAGATAAGACCAGTTGCACCAATCCGTCTAGGTAGCGCCAGCCAGTACCGCAATAATGTAGTGAAGCGGTAGTGTGCAAGCATTACTGTGTTTCGGTCTGAAGGGCACCGAGAGCCTAGCGTTATCACTGGGCATATGAAGAACTGGTGTTTCAGGGTGACAGGCGCAGTGTGGTGGCACACAGAATCGATCTGGGTGATACAGCGTTTGTTGGGGGCAGACGGTGCACTTTCCATCGGGTGAACGTATTGCTCGTTTTGTCACATTATCCAATCCAAAAAAAATGTGTATTTGATTGTATATGTGGTAGGTTTCTTATGCAAGAATCCGCCATGTAGGTACCTCCGCAGGGCCCAGTTATTCTGCCGTGATGCAGTAGTGTGCAAACATTACTGTGTTTCGGTTTGAAGGTTACTGATAACTGGTGATCAGTGTCAGCATAATCATCATCTTTTCAGCCTGTCTCTAGTCCACTGCTGAACATAGGCCTCCCCCGTAGATAGCCACAAAAGTTTGCAGCTCTCAAATTCCCCCTAGGATTTTGCCATAGTTGCCACGCTTGGCAGGCGGGTTGGCAACCGCAGTTCATTTATCCAAATATCCCAGAATGATGCTGCTGCCCATCTTCTGGTATTCATTTTCCCTCTGTCGACTCTTACGACACCCGCGGGATGAGATGGGATGGTAGAATCTCTTAAGCCACATAGAAATGATGACACAGCATAAACGGTTTGCTTGTCTCGTTTCCATTTATCCCTTAATAGAAAAAACGGGTGACGTCTTACGTTGCTATTCCTGAGGTGCTCCTCTATGGTCCTGGCGACTTGTGCAGAGACGTCGGCTGCCCGCAAGCGAGCCTCCAGCTCGGACACCTTGCGCTTTTCAAATGACAACTGCAGGTTTATATCATCTGCAAACAACAGTTTCAAGATTCAACCATTAGAAAGAAAGAAAGAAAGATAGATAGAAAGAACGAAGGAAAGAAAGAAAGAAAGAAAGAAAGAAGACATTTATTGCGGAAATACGCCACAGACACAAATACATAAAATTAGGCACTAGACATACAAATAAACAATGTATTGACAGACAAACAGAAAGAAACATTAAACAACATCACAAAACTGACCATTTAAAACTCGTGTACAAAAATATTGTCACGTGTGTCGTGGCGCATTGAGCAATATATATATTCGGTGATGTAATTGCTGTTAGCCTTCTCGGCTTTTACAGCTTCATATGATAACTTTCACCTGATGGAAGTGCAACGTCTGTCCACAACAAATACTTTGTCACTCAGAACATTTCTGTGTGACACCACACTGCGCCCGTCACCCTGAGACATCAGTTCTTAAGTCTCATATGCCCAGTGATTACGCTAGCTCTCAGTGCCCTTTAAACCGAAACACAGTAATGTTTGCACACTACTGCTTCACGGCAGAATAACTGGCTATGGGGTGTTGCCTACCTAGACGGATTCCTGCATAGGAATCCTACCACCAGCTGTGAATCACATCAGCGCAGTCTCGCTAACTCCATTACCCTCTCAAAGATTACAAATGTGCCCCAGTAGGGGTTGTTTTTAAGCTGTTATTTTACTTTTTTCATTTCTTATATTTCACGCTCCTTCAACCTGCGTTCACCAGCGCGATGATCTTGACTCCATACGATAATAACAAAAAAGTTATACTCTTCCATTCAATATGTGTGGCCGTGTTGTAGCGGCTTAAGAGAATCTACCACCCCATCTCATCCCGTGGGTGTCGTAAAAGTCGACAGAGGGAAAATTAAAACCAGAAGATGGGCAGCAGCATCTTCCTGGAACACCAAGCGTGGCAACTATAGCAAAATTCCCCCTACCTAGAGCTACAAAATTTTGTAGCAATCTATGGGGGAGGCCTATGTTCAGCAGTGGACTAGTGATAGGCTGAAATTATGAATGATTATGATTCAATATGATTACACAGACTGAAAATATTTATTTATGCCTTATAGAAAGTGATCTCACCGCAGAGAGCCTCAGCGGCCCGCAGTCGCTGCAAAAGCTGCTCGGCTTGCAACTCGCTTTGCTGCAATGTAAAGCGCTCTGTGCCCTTGGTCTGCTGCAGTGTCAGAACCTCTTTCTCCAATCTACTGATGCGGGTTAAATATTCTTCGTGGGTTTTGGACAATTCCTGCACAATACAAATATAGTTGTTAAATTTCACATTTGAGAATTCTCTTATATAACCACTCTATGGTTAAAACTGCAACAAATAATACATTATACAGTGAATAACTGCAAAAGACTTCTTACCAGTTCCAGTTCAACAACCTTTTGTTTCATCTCCTCCAGGAGAGTTCTGCATTTATTCTCGTCACACAGCTTCACTTCATTGTCCCTAGAAAATGACTTCACATAGATACACAATTCTAAAAATTTTGTAAAATAAAATTTGAACAATACTCTTACATATCCCGAAGACATGTCTGCACCTCTGCCGTTCGCGTCATTGCTAGTTCTCTAAAGATATAAAAAAAAAATTAATACCTGAGCATAAAAAATATTTTCTTTTTAAAAAAAGAAAGCAGCTGGTGGGTCTTCGGATTACCACCCAAGGGTCATTTACTCTGCCGTGAAGCAGTGTGCAAACATTAGTTTGATTCGGTCTGAAGGGTACTGAGGGCTGCAGGAATTGTAGCGACATCTATGTCGCCACATGAGAAGCTCAAGAAATATATCATATATTCCATAATCGCGCTATGAAAGTTTTCTGAGATGCGAACGATATATACAACATCTAAATATTACTAGTAGGAGAAGACATCCTTTCCAGATCAGACCCCCGATCTGGCGGGTACCTACCATTTACATTGGCAATATCATGCGCCAAATAATTACTGGGAATACGGGACTTGAGAACTGATGTCTTAGGGATGCATGCAGTACTCAGATGTTGCACTTACCATCAACCGTTCACCTGATGATAAGTGCAACGTCTGCCCATAACAAATTCTGTGTTACCCAGAACATATCTGTCCAACCAGCTCACATTACCCTGAGACATCCGTTCTGATACACATGCACACTACTGCTTCACGGTAAAATAACTGGCAGATCGGTGGTACCTACCTGGACCGATCCCTGCATATGAATTCTACCACTGGTGGCACCAGTGTAGCACATGCAACCACTTCAACTGAATCTTCCACCTGCATCCCTTAACCTTAAACTAAAAACCCATGGTGTACAGTACAAGCACTATACATTACCTTTCTGTCAGCATTTTATCAAGTTGAACAGTACTCAATAAAAAATGACATTATAAATCAGTTCATGTTTGGACATACATACCGCGCGTTCTCATCCTCCATCAATTCATAAACAATTTAGTAATTAAATCCATACTATTATTATAAATGCGAAAGTAACTCTCTCTGTCCCTTTGTCTGTTTGTTACCTTTTCATGTTTCAACTGCTGGCACAGAGATATTTAGGATCCTAGAGAGGGACACAGGATACTTTTAATCCCGGGAAATCAAATAGTTTTTATGAATACAATAAAATCAATATCCACGCAGACAAAGTGGGGGAATTAGCTAGTACAATATAATATCAACATCAAGAGTATGGGTTTTTTTGGTAAGGCCAGTAAATATATAAAAAGCCTGGCCAAGGCAAGTTAATCATTATTACTATTACAATTGAATATTGAAAAAATTTATCAAAACATACTTATCAATTAATTCAGATGAAGGGGCAGTTGTCTGGAGATTAGATGTACTTTTCTTATTGCTAATATTGAGTGCACTCGTGGACGAATTTCTGAAAGTAAGAACAAGAAATATCTTTAAAAGAATCAGACGACTTTCTTTACAAGAAAGATGCAAAGTTAATTTGCTACAATCCAAATGCGAAATTGAAAAATAGTGTGTATTTTCTGTCATCTGATAGATCATTGTGGAGTGAAACATGTTTCGTGTTCTTGGCTTTTGTTATGTGTATTACATAATTGTGGAGGAGAGCATCTGACTGTGTTTGGTGATGGTGTTACAAATTAAGTTAAAGGCACCATTTTATTAACTGGTGGTAGTATTGCTATGCAGGAATCCGTCTAGGTAGGCACCACCCCAGGGCCAGTTATTCTGCAGTGAAGCAGTAGTGTGCAAAAATTACTGTGTTTCAGTCTAAAGGGCACTGAGAGCTAGCATAATCACTGGGCATATGAGCCTTAAGAACTTATATCTCAGGGTGACAGGCGCAGTGTGGTGCTACACAAAAATATTCTGAGTAACACAGAATTTGTTATGGGCAAACATTGCACTTACCATCAAGTGAACATTTTGCTGGTCTCGACACTTTATGAAATAAAAAAAAACCATTTTGCTTGTGGATATCAACAAATTGACTGTAAAAGAAATCATAACTAGACTACTGTTTTCCTAAACAGCACATCTTTGCTAGTTTTTAAATGAAACTAACATTAAAACTAATATGATAAATAATACAGTCCAATATTAACTGTTTGCTACATTTAGATGCTCCCAACTATATGTGTATTTTCAAAAACCTTTATGAAATTTTCATTATTATTAGTATTATTCTCTATTAATATTCTTAATATTTAAAGCAATGTGGCAATATAGCCAAACCTCTTTTTTTAATGACTACTTTGTTTTTTTTATGAAAAGAAACTCACTTGATAGAGTTAGCAGTCCTGAAACAGCATTTGTTACAGCGAGCAGAGGTTCTTCCTAGAAACTGCTTAGCGGAGCAGAGTCTCATGTTCAGAATGCGGATTCTCTCTGACAATCTTTCATTAGCTCTCTTCAGCTCTGCAATACTGCAAATTACAGTTTGTTAATATATCAACTTTATCAGAAAAATTTACAAGTGGAATGTTTCAATGAACAAAGTTTTGTTAGAATAAAATTTGTGATAGATGACTGAATGACAATTGGTCATTGAATTGGTAGTCTGCAAATTTTACTATTCTTAGTGGATGTGATATTTCTAAATTTTTGATATCCAAGTTTTATAACACATAAAACTACGAAAAATTAAATAATATTTACCTCTCTTTCTGCTCTCGAATAACAGCTTTACTGCCTGAGCAGCACTCTCTTTCACCCTTCCCCAGGCTTGTCTTCTGAGCTGCAGAGAATCGTTGCACTTTAGTAGACAACTGCTTGATTTTCTCATTTTGTCCATTGATTGTGCGTTTCAGTTCTATATTATTATCAAGGATAGCAAAGTAGAGGTCCTCCAATTCTCGCTTGCTAAGCTTTGACGGGCAGACGCGGTCAACTTCTAAAATTAGCATTAAAATAGTATTCATTGTTTTGTTTAGTAACTATTTATTATAATTAACCTGAACACTTGCATACTAAACAATATTTTAATCTATTTATATGTGAAAATAATAACATTAAAAAATAAGGAGGTGGAAGTAATGAGACATTTTAATGATCTATATACAGTATTTACCCCGATCTGATTTTGGAGTATGTTTACATGTTTCGGGTATAATTTTTTGCTGGGCATCATTCATTCTAAACTTTTAGCACGTACATAAATCATAAAAACTTGAAATGTATTTTCATTCTACCTACAAAGTTCAAATCATTATTGTTATGATAGAAATTTTGTTTATTCTGTTCTAACATGGTTTTCATCGTTTCCTTAAACTACGCCCCATAATTTACTCCTACTGAAGATATAATATCTCAATGCATGACTTTTTTAAAGATTGACATACTTTTATTATGAAAATGCCGCCATAGCAACAACAACAAGCAACAGAGACAGACAAAAAATCTCAATTTAAGAAAAACGAGGCAACTGTCAAATGAATAACATTAAATCCTATTAATAAAACCATGGTACAGTTTATTCTAAAGTTTAAGTTACCAATTTATCACTTGATTTTGGAAATCTTAAGAAGCACCACCTAGTCCGATCCTCGGATTTATTTTTCACGGAACTTTGATCTTGTGGAGTAGTCGTACCCTTAATTACCATTAGTACGTGTTTCGGCACCATAAATAAATACAAGCAGAACTCATTGGTTGAAGACTTTTACCTTCAAGCTTTGCTGTAAAGGCGAGAAGAAAACCTGACCATATATTAAAAGGAACCTGACGGAGATTCTTAATTGTTGCCTAACCCAACTGTTATATGCTGCCACCAGCTTCTTTCTCAAAATTTTGACTTCCAAACCCATACTACTCTTAGAACAGTGCTTCTAAATTTTGAGCTATTTGAAAAAATACCCTAAATTTTATTGGTTACTAATGTTAACTTTTAAACTTTTGTTTTGAGTAGAATTAAGCTGGACAAGAACTACGCTATTTTGTCTCTCTTTTGTTTTTTTGTCTGCCACCACAGTTGTTTATGTTTTTGGTGGTAAACAAGTTTACGGTGCTTTAAGAGGTTTTCATAAATATTGTGTAAGAACTTTCAAAGGCTGTTTCACTGGTTTTTTTTTTATTTTGATTTTTGCAGTCTAATACGAGACAATGAGGCATTTTCACAGGCTAATCGAATAGCGCTTGACTTATCGGCAAACATTTATCGATATTAATTAACATACAAAGATTTCAGTACATGTGCAATGTGACTTTTTAGCACCCCGAAAAAGGTGGTGCGTAAATATAACAGAATCCCATGGCATCGTTACTTAATTTTTTTTATTTTTTAGTTTGCACTCTAACGTTGAGGGTTAGGGGAAGAGGAAGAAGTGGCACCAAAGACGACGGAGATGATAAAGATTGAAAAGGAAGAGTAGTAACTAGCTCAAGAGGAGAAACAGCATACTAAACAGTAACTGGACGCAGCGGAGTGAAAATGTAGCAGTGGACCACTAAGTAAAGTCGATGCGTATCATCCACCACTCGAATTTAAATTGGTATGTTATGTGAGTCAGGATAAGTTGTGCAGTAACCAAGAGCCTATGCTTAAGTTTTTTAAGGCAGACTATTGCAAAATCATTGATTTCTTGGGAGGAATCACTTGCTCGATGCTCTAGTGTTGATGCAATGGTAAAAACATTCTACTCAATAATAAATACTACCATCAAAAAACATGTGCATCAATCTACGCCTAGGACTTACAAATATCCGTTATGGTACAGCAAGGACCTTAGAGTATTACGTGAAAAGAAAATCGTAAAATGTATTTAAAGTTTAAAAATCCTTTAGACAAAATTACTTATCGATTGCCTAAGGATAGGGCTCTAAAATTAACAAACTTTAATTATAAAAAATACATTAATTTAGAATCGACTATTACTTCAAATCCAAAGATTTTCATTCTTAAAGCACAAGCGCAAAGGTACAGGTTACCTATCTATATTATTTTATTATGACAAAACAGCATGTGGGGGAACGGCGGATTGTAATTTTTTATTCGCGTGTTTTTCTCCGATATATGACGGTAGCAGTGACACTAGCTGGTCTCGTACTCTTACGCCCATGGATCACATAACATATTATAATAATCCTTGTGACCAGGGTTCGAATAATATTTCAATCAATCATTGTGTACAGGTTTTGAGTGATGTGTGTGAGACTTGACCCTAATAAAGGCGCTAGTGCTGATGGCATTTGCTTACAAATGTAGTAAGATTTTAGCGGAACCGCTTTCCATAATTTATAACAAATCAGTATTAACCGGTCACTTTAAGTATTTATGGAAGGAGGCTCTTATCGTGCCAGTACACAAATCAGGGGATAAGTCAGTTGTTATTAATTACCGGTCTGTTTCTCTTCTATCTGTCTTCGGAAAGTTTTCGAAACATTAATTTACCCCATTATATCTTGGCATGATAGACATTTTAATGCCATATAGGAACGTGAATTCATTAAGGCTCGTTCGACTGTTTCTACTATGGCAAGCTATGTTTCTGAAGTTGTAGATGCTGTGGATCGAGGGACGCCCGTCGACATCATGTATATAATTTTAGTACGACGTTTGACAGGGTGGATCACAAAATTCAAATTTTCAAGCTTCATCAATGCGGTATAAATGGAAACCTACTTAATTGGTGTGCATCCTACCGTGTTGAGCGATCTTTGAGAGTCGTACTAAATGTTTTCACGTCTGATAGCAGTTTAAGCCGTCGTCGGGCGTTCAACAGGGTTCACATCTAGGTCCATATTTGTAAATGATGTAGCAGCTAGTTTTCTACACTCACAGATTTATTTATATGCAGATGACCTTAAAATCGTCAAACGT
Organism: Luehdorfia chinensis; assembly: GCA_019845155.1. Taxonomy (NCBI): domain Eukaryota; kingdom Metazoa; phylum Arthropoda; class Insecta; order Lepidoptera; family Papilionidae; genus Luehdorfia; species Luehdorfia chinensis. Next base: position 4,999,176 of record JAHVAK010000206.1, on the reverse strand, counting down.
GTAGATAGTGAAGATGATTGCCATTTACTTCAGGATGATTTACAATGTTTTACACTTTGGTGTCGCATTAATAAAATGAAGGTTAATGTTGATAAATTTAACTTTTTGCATGTTTCTAGAAAAAAGTCACCGTACTTTAAATAATATCATAATAAAGGAAGTAGGTGTTATACGCGACTTTGGTGTTTATTTAGATATCAGACTTCGTTTTCATATACACATAGATGTTATTGTTAAAAAGTGTTTTAAACTGTTGGGTTTTGTTTTCCGCAACTGCAGGGAGTTTCGACACGCTTCCAGTAAAACAGTAGTGTTTCATTCATTATTGTGATCTGGCGTAGTGTATTCCAGTGTGGTCTGGACTCCTTACTACGAAGTACACAAGCGTCGTGTAGAGTTCATTCAGAAAAGATTTCTATGGCACTTTTCAATGTAGAATGGTTAAGCGTCTACCGTCTTATAATTCGCGGTTGGAATATTTTATGCTGAATAGCCTGGAGAGTCGGAGAAGGTGGCATGATCATCTTTTCTTGTTTAAAATAATTAATGGTTACATTGATTTCATGGACTTACTTAAACAAATAAATTTTAACACTCCATATAAATTAGCGAGGCAGTCTAAGGTATTTAGCCTTTAGCGCTAAGAGTTTTAGGACTAAACTGGGTCATATCTCTATTATTAATAGAGTTCAGCCATAGTTCAGTCACTTTTTACGATCATCTCAGGAAAATATTACATACATACAGTCACACCTTTTTCCCATATAAGGGGTAGGCAGAGGACACTCTCGTAGCCCACTTTTCGCCCACGCGGAAAACGAGACGTGACGGGTGGCGAACCACGCCGTCGCTCAGGAAAATATTGACATGTCTTATTCAGTTCATAAGTTCAAATCTATACTGTACAAACAAATTTGTTATAGTTAAGGGGATTTGTATCAGTAACATTAAGGTTATAAGATATAAAATGCATTAACAATAATTATATTCCAAACATCAGTAAGAGTCCACATTCAGCTCTTGCCTGAACGGACCCCCTGCTTAACAACTATGTAATGCACTGTTACGAATTATTGCAAGACTTCCTCAATCGAATCTATGCGTGTCGTGGCAGCCTATAATTAAGGCAACACTAAGGAATGCTTTCCTAGTTCGTGTAATTTTATTGTTTAAGGTGTATCCCCTGTTGGTTATCAATTTCAATAAATAAAAAAAAAGAGTTGTCGCTCCTTATCATTATACTCCATCTACTACATCCATGGTTACCAGTATAATCGTAATCGTATAAACAGTAAATATATAGAACTATGTAGGATGTAATATGATTTTATGATGAGATAATATGATAATATGATAAGATGATGCCGTGTGGCGGCGGCTCGTTAAATGAATACTACCACTCCATCTCATCCAATGGATATCGTAAAAGGCGAGTAAGGAATTAAACTGCACTGTGCACCCAACAGCGCATAGTAGCGATGGGCTCACCACCTGTCACACCAAGTGCATTATATTGTTTTGGTGAAACGTGTATTGTGGCAGTCATCTGTTTTTGCAGTGAGTGCCCAGTCTCTGACTACCCCTTATGGGATACAGTCGTGATCTTATTTATGTATGTATGTAATACGATTTTTAAGTAAAAGACAAGGTAAGGTTTTTTAAATACATATTTTATTCTCAGATCACAAACATGTTTGTGCTTTTTAAACAGACACTTTATCATTAGATAATGCATTTCATTTAGGTATTGTTTATTTGCTAAAACGTGAAATAATCAAATGTACTGTTGTTGTTTAATAAATACAACACTTTTATTGCCTAATACAAATACATTTGTCTAAAAAGGTTCTTATTTTTCATGCTTGAAGAAGTAGTACATAAGACTGTAAGACATTGAACAATTAGCTAAAAGATTAATAAAGCATTTTATTTTATTTCTATTACATAATAAAATAAATAAAAAGACTTAAATAAACAAACATATTGCTAATAATGTTTAATACTGGATTACATCACATTTTGCACATCGACATGGCAAGACATGTAATAATTAATAACAAAGAATGAGACAAAAAACTTACATATAAAACCTAAATTAGCATTTATTGGATACCGTTACCACTCTATAAAACCTAAGTTTACGCGAGATATCAAAATAACTTTTGGCAGTTTTCTATCAGATGGAGTTACCGGATCACGACATCTAAACATTTTTATTTAAATATCTCAATTGTTAGTAGAAGGAGAAAAGAGGTATTTTATATCTCCACGAGTCGTGACTATGATGATACTGATGATTTTTTGATTTATTATTTCTTCTACAAGATATGTATGTTAACAATTGTAGTTATCAGCTGGTAAAGATAATTTATCAGGGCATTGTTAATGGTGGTGTAAATCCAGAATCACTCGATCGACTGTCCCTTGTTAAAGTTTGACAAAAATATGAGGTTTTCTCGTCGTCCATGCCGCAAAGCCTGCAGACGAGTCTTCAAACAGTGTGTTCTGCCTGTACTCACATAAGATGCCGAAACGTGGACACTGACGGTACGGCTGCTCCACCGGCTCAAAATCACTCAGAGAGCATTGGAAGAAGCTATGCTCCGGGTTTCCCTATGCTGGTGGATAAGATTCGAAATGAAGAAATCCGCCAGAGAAGTAAAGTCACCGACATAGCGTTTCGTGTTTGCAGACTGAAATGCGCTGGACACATTTGTCGCAGACGTGACAACCGTTGGAGTAGGCGAACCGTGGAGGCCGCGTTTAGGCAAACGTAGTGTGGGGCGTTCGCTGTCAAGATGGTGAGACGATTTGCGCAAGGCGGCTGGCAGCATGAAGCCGAAGATTAATGGCGCCTATTGGGAGAGGCTGTTGACGTATAATAACAGCACCGAACCGTTTAAACGCATTAATACGATAAACATTTGTAAAAACAATGCCTATTCAAAAATGTTACAAAACACTTAGATAAGTATACAATCTTAAAAAATAATTTACGGTAATCTTAATCACAATCTTAGTGTAACATAAAATATAACTAAGAATAACAATAAATACTTTACAAAAATCTAAATGAAGACCTTGTTAAGAATAAAGCAAATTATTCTTAACACTATGTACAGTTATTGTATAGTGCTGTATAATAGAAAAAAAAACTGACAAAAAGAAGGAGACACTGCTTCCTAAAATTGCTACAATTGCATTTATGAATTAGGCAAAAAACAACTTTGCGTAAATCAAATAAAAAATAAAATCGTCTACACAGTGTCGTTTTTAATCTCACTTCAATTTAGGTAAGTTCAGATTATTAAGAATAATTTTGTCATATAAAATGGAAGTGTTATATAGTCAATTGTTATTTAGTCAATTATATTTTCCAAAAATGTTGTGCTTTTTTGTCTAAGCTATAACCTAACAACTTTCAATTATAACAACTTAATACAACGAGGAAAAAAAAAAATCAAAACTCAGCGTAGTAGGAAAAATTATAAACAATATAAATACCATTACAAATTTTTTTAAACATTATTTTTAATGTCATCATCAGAGTTATCTGTTTTTCAAAATATTAATCTATTACATATTTTAATGATAATGAGCGAAATGCATTATTTTAGGCAAATTTACATTCTTCTATACGTATATATTTGACACAGCTACAATTACAATAAACTACACAGGTATTTGATGTTTACATTTTGGTAAAATACTATAAATTTGTTTCGAGTCATTCATTTATTGTCACGTTTAATTAGCTCCTAATGTATTTATCTACATTTTAAATAGATTCTACATCAATAATAATACATATGTCTTAGTTATATAGATATCTACAGTGTCTAAGTAGAACTGTGTGTTTTTTATAATTAAACAGAAAAATAAAACGATTTCAATAATTTAATGTTGTTAAATAACGCTCTATCTTTGGATTTAATGACAGCGGCAAAATTCACATTTTAGGAACAACGCAACATCGCAGAAGCTGCGAACCGTCTAACACAAACACTGGCCAATAAGAAATTTATGTTTACCTGGAGTATAATTATCATATAAAAAACAGGCTGCGCTCGCAGCTCTCAAATTTATTTATTTATTTATTTATGTTTGGGTCAAACCAAACCTGGCACACGGGCCCCTGGCCCGCGAGCACAGTATCCGATGAAGCTGTAAAAGCCGAGAAGGCTAACAGCAATTACATCACCGAATATATATCAAATTTACCCCAGGGCGGTTCTCACCGCCTAGAGTTACCGACACACAAGTCGACAGTCCGAACGGAGGCCCGCAGCCTCCCTCGGACGGTCATTAGATGACTTCAGTTAATAATTTTATGGAGATATTCACAGTAGCGCAAGCACGCTAGCGAGCGCAACGGTCCGAATTTAGATGTTTAGTAGGAGTTTATATTTATGTATTTATGTTTGGGTCAAACCAAACCTGGCACGCGGGCCCCTGGCCCGTGAGCACAGCATCCGATGAAGCTGTAAAAGCCAAAAGGCTAACAGCGATTACTTCACCGAAATTATATATCAAATTTACCCTCTACTGAACGCGCCAAAAGTATAACTTCAAAATCTGGCGCCATATCTGACAGCCATATTTTTTATATATGAATTTCATGCTGTATTTATGAACAGGTAACACTGCATAAAATTTATTTTATATTATGTAATTCACAAAATAACATTATTATAATTAGACTACTAAATCTATGAAAAAGTACTGCATTATCTTGGCGAATTATTATGGTGAAAGAAAGAGATAGCGCGTGACCGTCTGTTTCATAACTCCAAAGTGTAGCCAAAAGTGAAGGTCAAAAGAAAGTAAGTAAAGGTTACAGAATTCAAAATATGAAATGATTGTTGACCTCTGTCGGTCGAATGGAACGCCATAAAAATATGTAAACAGTATGCGAATATACATTATATAGGAATACCACGCGTATGATGTTGGGAAATATGTAAATTAATTGTTTTTAATTAAGTATAGTACGGTTTTTTGATATTTTCGAAGTTTCCAGACTATCTACTTGCAAACCGCCATCTTGCTTTTATTCAAATAAGTTCGTACTATTAACTGTTTAGGCTTTTACTGTTACTTCATTATCAAGGCTCGCGAGCTCGAGAGTGGATTTGGCAGACCCAAACTTACATACCAAGAACATGACACACGCTGCACGTTCTGTTTGTGCATAATAAGCCATGTATTCACCCCCTGAGGAAGTTGAGGCCCGAGTTGAATAGATTGATGTGGATTGTTAATTGTGCGAACTGGTCTGCGAGGGAAGCGACGCATATCGAATAAGAAAAATACTAGAGATACTTTTGTAGCAATAAAAGAACACCGGCTATATTTAAACCATTGGATATATTTACATACTCTTACTTTCAGACGTGAATGCATATAGCAATCTTTAATTTCATATCCACGAGGAGTTTTGTTTCACGCGCAAAACGGTATAGCTATAATAGGGATATGTGAAATAGTAAAATTAGGGTAATGTGAAAGAAATGCCTGCGAAGAGGAGCGAACTTTTTTAAAAAAAAATGTCCGACAGAATTTCTCCTGTATTATGAGTGCATTAAACAGATATAAATTACCAGACATGGAAATCAAAGATTTATGTTTTATACAATTGGATGGGCTGGGATTCGAACCCAGAACCTGCGGCGTAATTGGTATTGATATTTATTTGACTGGCGTTATATCTAATCAGGATCTCCTAGGGTACGTAAACATCATTAAATTTACGAGTATCATAATATTTTTGATGAATTAAATAATGTAGTATATTTTTCTTTGATATCCGTTGATACTTTATATTATTATACTTTATATTCATAATATAGTTAAAACTTTAAGATAAAAGCTATATTACGTGAAACGTTATTAATAACGAATAGAGAAATATATAAAAGATATATTTGTAAACTTTCAGAAATGATTCTACTGATTTTAAATCTAACATCAATATAGATTTTTTTTAATTTTTTTTTGTTTATTCTTTAATAATCAATCTGCTACCTTAAACAGTACTATATAAGATTGAATATGTATTGTCATTGTTTTTTTATATATACAATATCATATGTCGTAATTACATAAATGTATAACAGGAGCTACCGTACATTGTAGTATATTTGATGTCATCTAGTAAACATGCAATCATTTGAAAGATTCAGATTTCTGACTCGGCCACATAGATACGGTTTCATTGAGCTTGTCATTTGGTTTTCCACTTTGCTGCGCACACTTATGTCTTAACCTTCTATCTGGATGTTCGCTGGCTGTTTGCCGGTTTCTCTGCAATCGCAAACGATTTCAAATGTAATATAAAACTGTTAAAAGGAACACTTTTAACAGTTACAAATCGTATGTTTGTTGATTTAACTTATTATAGTGATAGATTCAGATTATTAAAAATGCCGACAGCGCGCTCGGAATACGTGAGTGACAACAAAGCAAATATAAACACGAGTCCGTTTGAAACATAGCGTCGTTATGATTTTCTAAGCAATGCTTTATCGTATTATTTTATAACGCAAAAACGAATCCCAAAATAGAAAATGGGGCACGGAGTATTGTTTCCTAGCTCTTTTCCCTTGTTTTGAACGTTGCAACTGGAGCAGACAGTGCAGTTACACTAAACGCGCCTGTATACCGTGGGACTTTGTGGCGCTTATCCCTTGATCTGCGAGGCCTGGCAGCGAAGGTCAGAGCGAATGGCGGCGGTGACGGCGGTGCCGAGCGCCGCAGTGCGGGCCGCACGTCGGGAACGTTGCAACTGGAGCAAACAGTGCCCTTACACTAAGCGCACCTGTATGCCGCGGGACTTAGAGGCGCTTATCCCTTGTTCTGCGCGGCCTGGCAGCGAAGGTCGGAGCGAATGGCGGCGGTGACGGCGGTTCCGAGCGCCGCAGTGCACGGCCCAGGTCGGGAACGTTGCAACTGGAGCAGACAGTGCCGTTACACTAAACGCACCTGTATGCCGCGGGACTTAGAGGCGCTTATCCCTTGTTCTGCGCGGCCTGGCGGCGCAGGTCGGAGCGGATGGCAGCGGTGACGGCGGTGCCGAGCGCCAGCAGCGCGCACAGGCAAAGGTTGGACCAGCGGTCGCCCACCGCCTCAAGCATTCGCTCGTACGCCAGGGTCAGGACGATGCCGAACACCTGCAAATGTAGTGATGGCTACATACAATTTTGTTGATTATCAACGAAATGTTTTTTATAATCGAAATACGAGGAGGGATCAAAAAGTAGAGAGAATGAGATAGAATATAATGACTATTGATAACTTGATAATTTATTTTTCTTCATAGTTTCCGAGTCTCTCTACACACAGAGTCCAGCGCTTTTCCAAGACTTCAAACCCTTTCAAAAAAAAGTTTTGTCTTGGTCCTGCAAAAAACTCTCCACGGCATCCATCACCTCGTTATCGTCTGTTTCCCCTTAAGTAATCTTTCAATTTGGGGAACAGATAAAAATCGCTAGGCACCAGATCTGGTGAATAAGGGGGGTGGTCAACCAATTCGAAGCCAGCTTGCTGAATGGCAGCCATCGCAACTGCCGACCTGTGCGCGGGTGCGTTGTCGTGATGAAACAGCACGCCCCTTCGAAGTTTCTCTCTCCTTTTCTTTCTGATTGCATTCCTCAACATGGTAATAGTGGTTCCACGCTCCAGGTAATCAATCAAAAATATCCCCAAAGTGCAAAAATATTGAGGTCATAACCTTGCCAGCCTAAGCCACGGCACGAAACTTCTTCGGGGTCGGTGATGATGGCCGATTCCATTGCGAAGATTGCTGTTTTGTCTCGGGATCAAAATGATGGAACCACCGAGACAAAAAGTTTTCGGAATCTTATTGAAACTTTTCCAACAATATCTTGGAAAGTCAAGTCGATTTTGTTTCTGACTGTCGGTTAACATTCTCGGCGCCCATTTCAAAGATTGTTTCAATATGGATTGAATACTTCCATATCAAATGCCCGTTTCTTGAATTGAGTATCGGATGGTAACTCTTCGATCGCTCAATACAATTTTCTCGACTTTCGCAACATTATCTTGGGTGACTGACGTCGATGGACGGCCGCAACGATGTTCGTCTTCCGTGCTCAATCTCCCTACTCGAAATTGAGAAGCCCACCTTGCGACAGTGGAATACGGCGAAGCAGACTCCTAATGTTGCCTCCAAATCGCAATGAATCTCTTGCGTCGTTAACTTTTTTAAACAGAGGTATTTAATAACGGCTCGCACTTCGTTTTTCTCCATTTTCGAGAACATGTTCCGACACCGAGCAAACAAATGACTACATACAGAAAAAAACAAAAGAGAATCGAAGATTTTTTTCTTTATTAATTTGACAAATATGTATCTGAGTTAAGCCTGCCAGTATTTTTTTTTCTTTCTAAGGAGTATGTCGTTCTCACTACTTTTTGATCCCTCCTCGTATCAGACCTGCTCGTCAGCGGGTAATACAGTCTTTGACAGACGACAGGTGCTAAGGAAAAATGCCTGGTCTGGACACAACAAAGACTTCATAAAAAGGGTTATTATAATATTAAAGAAAACATAGATGATGATGACCCCTGGGAATGAGGTGATCGCCGCCAAGCCATTTCTACATCTTTATGATACTGCTGTTATTGCACTTTATTTTAAAAATGACTAAAAAAAATCCCGCTGGGTTTCTTACTGGTTCTGCCCAGGACAGAGGCATTTTTAGCGAACCAGTGTAGTTTAAAAAAAGAAAAAAAATGACTTCCAATAAGTATTATGTAAATAATCTATATCGAATAAAAATTTATTCTATTCTATTCTAGATTTTCCGGAATTTATCGCGTTTAATTTTATTCTCTTTTTCTTATTATTTAAAAAGGAATTCAGCAAAGTAACGCCCGGCTGAATAGGTATAAAAAAAAAGTTTCCAACATTTGCGATCAAAACCATCCGTTCACGGACAGACTTAATTCTATAGCTTAATTCTATATATGATATAAGTATCGCGTGGGTGGATAAAAAGTATCATATGTCCGTTCACAGGATGTAAGCTATCTTTGTTCCAAATTTCGTTAAGATCAGTTCAGCGATTGAACGTGGTGTAACAAACAGACAGAGGGACAGAGAGAGTTACTTTCGTATTTATAATATTAGTATGGATAAGAAGAAGGCTTTTTTACACATTTGATTTTTTAATAAAATCCTTAGTATAATAAAAACTATTTATTTAATTGTTATCCGCCTCACCTGAACTACAGCATTGAGAATACCAGACGTGGTCCCTTCAGGTTCAGGGTACGTTACTTCAGAAGCAAATTCGAAACCCACCGGCAGGTAGCCGGTCATAAAGAAGCTGTCAAAAAAATATTCCATATTAAAGATTATACGCCATCATACTAGCGGTAATTATAAATGTAAATAAATGATAGAAAATCCGAATTAAGATCAAACTAGAAATATTTTTGAAAAACGGTTTATATTTAACCAATTTTTAAAAAAGCTAAACCAAATGTGCAGTTTTAAAATTTGCACAGGATTTTTTTTGTTTTTTTTTTTATAAAAAACCATGCCCACAGTAGAATTTCTCTTGTGTCGTGGGTACGTTTTACAGACAAACTCCACATGCACAAACCACCCAGAACCGGAACAACTATCTGTAGGCCATGAGCCTGAGCAAATATTTCCACATTAGGTAGAAATGCTATCTGACACCTGTTAACATTATTAGCAGATCTTGGAAAATGACGTCAGATGTTTATTATAATTTTGACAGATTAACATTATAAAGTACTTCAATTGACTATTGGCTGTGTAATAACGATTTTACAGTTTAGTTCGAGAATTAGTAAGACTACCAATTGACTAGAGTTACATTCGATCGAGAACATAACTCGGTTGGCATTCTTTTTGCATTCGTTTGTGAGACACCTTTCGAAATGGTTGTTGGATATATTATTCAGAACCGGCATTATTATTACCGACTTATTTGATGGAATAAGAAGACTATAATACATCCAGCCAAAGTTAATTCATCAATAGCATCAAAACATAAAAAGAATTTTAAAGAAAATACAGCCTAAATACACGTCTTTACATGGTCTAAAATATTTAACACTTACTCTTGAATCCGTCTAGGTAGGTACCACCCCAGGTCAGTTATTCTTACCCAGAGGCAGTAGTGCACAAACATGATTGTGTCTTGGTCTGAAGGGCACTGATAGCTAGTGTAACTACTGAGCATATGGGATTTAAAAAGTGATGCCTCAGTATGTCTAACATAGTGCGGCGGCACGCAGAATAGTTCTGGGTGACACAGCATGTCTTATAGACGTTGCACTAACTATCAGGTGAACCAATAGCCGGTCTCACTGATTAAAGGTTTTATAGCGAAAATTATCAAATCATGTTCATGAATATTGATCACGATTAGATTATTTTTTTAGGACTATTGATTGTTATCCCAGCTTTCACAGCTTTGAAATGTGGCAGAGCGCTGAGGGCGCTTAGTCGGACCTTTATTTATGAATGACTGGCGCAAGCGCCCACGAAAGGGAACCTCGGCTTGAAACGTCATCCTGTTCGCAAGAGTAACTGACTTGAGGGTGCCCAAGGGGGCCGGCCTCGGCTCGGTCAACTACTTCAATCGAAAGGGCAATATTACTAATACTATTGCTATTAAATGCCAAAATCAACCTCTATGGAATAAGGTCATTTACATCACTAAGTCACCGAGGATAGCACTCGTCGTTACGACATCATAATCACTACGAAGAATTAATTTACCCCAGTATAATGCTGCTAAGGTACACAACGCCGATGATGCCGCAATCCAGCGTGAAAGTGAAGATGAGCATGCCGACGACGGAGGCGGCGTAGACGACCAGTGTGGTCTCTTTAAAGCGGTGCGTCTTGTCCAGTACCAAACCACACAGCACTGAGCCCGCCATACCTGCTACTACGATCACCAGACCGATGCGACCCACATCTTCGTTCGCGCCCTGAAATACAATATTTGGAATGGAAGTTAGTTTCTTATATTTGAGACCGTATCATAAAATTTTGAGTTATATCTTCAAAGTTCTACTCACCGGATAATATGTCAGCACGACTTGATTGAGCAGTGTAGATATTGCGTAGAAGACACCAACGTTCAGACCGTATGAAATTAGCAGCAAGATGTAGTTACGGTTGGTGAGCAACTTCTTGATGGACTGCAGGAAGTTCGAATCGAGACTGGAGCCAAGATCCGCCGCCGCTGAAGGTGGAGACTGTGGTGCAGCTTTGAAGACTGAAAGCGAAAAAGTGTAAGTATTTATCCTTATCTCTAGTTCAAAATACATAATTAGTGTTTTCGGAAAGACAACATTCAATAGATCTAAAAAATATGTACGCGCTGTCGTATAAGAGAATTGGTTACACCATATCGTCTCTTTATTGTTATGGTAATGGTCTACAAAGGGAATCAACGAAACCGAGGATGGGCAGAACCTTTTGTGTAAACCAATCTGCCTGCTTAGCGGGGCAACTACTATAATTACTCGTCATGAGTTTATAAGAGGCATATGCCCAGCCAGCAGTAGATATCTTAACATATGAGGAGTATACGCAATCAAAAAAACCGGATTACTGGTAGTAGGATTTCTATCCTGGAATCCGTCTGGGTGGTGTGAAAACAACGCTGAGTTTGGGTTTAGGGTTTAAAGGCACTGAAGATATAACTTTCCACAGCAAAGTGACACCTAGACTGTTACTGAAAGGCGTGGCACTTAGCTTCAGGTGACAGACTTGCTTGTCTTTACACTTCAACTTCGTCATAGACAAAAAAAGGTTACTTAGATTAACAAAGGAAAAAAAGAACTCACACAGCAATATAAAGACAAAGAGCACGCTGGTGAAGCCGGCGACAAGGTAGAACATGAGACGAAAGTCTGCCGCTATCTCATCTATCGTACCCTGAGCGCGCACCAGCATCGGCGGCAGGAGGAAACCCAGCGCGACACCTAGCTGTAGAAAAAAGTTAAAATAATATTAATTCTCATTTCTGAAGTCATTAAGTAACGTCACAGAAACATTAACAAAAATCTGTTTGCCCGATGGAAAGCAGTCGCTGAAAAACAGCTACATTCAACTTTAATGCCGCAGACAAGAAAATTAGTTTCTGTGCTGCGAGTCGCGAGTTCAATTCCCGGTACACATATTTGTATGGTCTAGAGACTAGTTTGAAGCATCGTTTTTTTAACCATGTTAACATGTATTTTTTTAGTGCTCTGGATGTGGCTGAAGATTTCGTTTTTTGTATATTTAAGACTAGTCCTAAATCAGGAGCCCACATGGAGAGTTGTGAAAAATCTTCCTGAAGCTTTTTTAATGGCGACGTCTACGTCTTTATCACTAGAGAGAAGGCACGTGTCATCTGCGTACTGACACAAACTACAGTTTCTTATGTTTTCTAATTCATTTACATACGTTTAGTAGTGGAATGGCCCTAATACTGAGCCTTGAGCAGTACCTGTTATCATAAGTGTCTTATTATCAAGGAATTATCTACATTTACTTGATAATAATATTGCGGCCTAATATACCTCAAAACTAACGCCCAAGGAGAACGCTCAAAATAACTAAGCTAGCTATGGAGAGGGCTTTTCTCAAAGTTTCTTTGCGTGATACGAATCGCGACGAGTATGTCTAAATCTAAAATCAATTTGGCGCCAAGGAAGAAAATGAGGGTGCTTGCTATATTATTCGAAATCTAAGCATAAGAGAAAACATATTTGAGTTTTAACGTATTTGTATGCACGAATTTGTGAGACTCTTTTCCTCAGATTTGGCATCGACAGAATTGTAAAACAGTGACTCAATATTGTGCATATTGGCAAATTTTGGGAAAGGTAATTAGGTCAATGTTTAGCCCATACTTGTATATGATGTTCAATTAAGATAAAAAAGATAATAAACATAATGTAAAAGGTTTAACAGTTCACTGGAACGTGTTATTTACTACTTTTAACAGTAGGTACAATTTTCTCTGTAATTTTCTTATAGTTTAAGTCACATTATGTAAAGTAGACGGCAAAATAGAAAATTGTCGAGTTTCATTATGTTACTCATAAATAATATAATATAGTAATGTATGATATTCTGTAAATAGAATGATAAAGAATATTAATTATTAGCCTATAGATATCCCAAGACTAGGCACAGTCTTCCTTTATTTTCCATACTCTGAGAGGGGTTTGAAGCCGGTAATCGCTCCTGTGCGGGTTGGCGGACTTCCCATGTCTTAGTATTTTTTGTTTCTCCGACATACGGGCTTCCTTATTATATTTTCCTTCACCGCTGAGCATTGTCATGATAACCACTTACTACTACTTAAAATTGCTTAAGACAATTTTTGCAGTGTCCGTATCAGGGATCGAATCTAGGGCACTGAAATTTAATATGAGTGCCTCTGAGCTGCCATCATCATCATCATTTCAGTATCTGTCCACTGTTGAACACATGAAAGTCGATAGATGCAGGTGCCATCCATCGACTTCCCACAACACCGTGCAGGTCGTCGGTACGAGGTTGCCACTCGAGAACCTTTCTTCCTCAACGGTTGTCGGTTCTACTAGCTATATGGCCGGCCCATTGCCACTTCAGCTCTCTAATCATAAGGGCTATGTCGGTTATTCTAGTTCTGCTGCGGACATTCTCGTTAAGGATTCTATCTCGCAGAGAAACTCCGAGCATAGCCCTTTCAAAAGCTAGCTCTGAGTGACTCTTCCTCTCATAAATGCGACCTGCAGTGAACGACAAAATATACATAACATAAGAAAAAAGAAATCTTCACACGGTGGAGCCCACTCACGGCACGATCGGGGAAGGATCGTATATCACATATAAGCTACGTAAATTACGCAGGGCACCTACGTAAATTAGCAACACGACTGTGGTATGTTTTGTAAAAGTGAAGAGCAGCAATATCTGGAAATGAGACTTTCCATTACAGTCCCTGAATTTATAACACACCATGTTGTTTCTTCGTCGAGGATGTTATAGTATCTAAGTGTCACAGTAATCTCTAACCACCAGGTGGGCTGTGTTTTGGTTTGTCATCTTTTACGAAAATTAAAAAAAAATGTGTCATCTCTTTGACATTTAATACATGCATAACCGGAATGTGTGGAACGACGCCGTCCTCGCGTTGAACGACGCAGAACTTTATCATACACTATAGATAGACATAAAATAGAAGTACCTTCTTGTCTCTATGTACGAAAGCATTAAACTGGAAAACTACATGAATGACATGAATTTTACACTCTGTGCAGGAATCCGTCTAAGTAGATACCACCCCAGGGCAAGTTATTCTTGCTGTATAAGTTATATATAGTGAAGTAATACATAGTTTGCAAACATTATTGTGTTTCGATTTGAAGGTTAATAGATAATGTAATCTCTGGGCATATTAGACTTGAGAACAAATGCCATGAATATTTTGGGTGACACGGTATATGTTATGGGCAGACGTTGCACTTATTATCCGGTGAACGTTTTGCTCGTCTCGTCACTTTATCCAATAAAAAAAAATTAACTTTCTTTCTTTCAGATTTTGAGTGAGATCGAGAGATGTTATGGACAGCTGTACACATCGTCGTTGGAGCCACACACTAGTGTGAGTAACGACCCAAGAGCAAATCTCGTCCGACACTATTCCGATGATATCCCGGACGTCAGTCTGAGCGAGATTAGTATGGCTCTCAAACAGCTTAAGAATGGCAAAGCGCCGGGTGAGGATGGAATCACAGCAGAGCTTCTGAAAGCGGGTGGAAGACCGATACTAGTAGTCCTTCAGAAGCTCTTTAATTCCGTCATCCGGGGCGGCACTACGCCGGAAGCGTGGAGTAGAAGCGTGGTTGTCCTGTTCTTTAAGAAGAGCGATAACGCCCTCTTGAAGAACTATAGACCGATATCGCTTCTAAGCCGCGTCTACGTGCTGTTTTCGAGAGTCATAACGAATCGTCTCGCAAGCAGACTTGATGACTTCCAGCCTCCCGAACAAGCCGGATTCCGAAAAGGCTATAGTACCATAGACCACATACATACCCTTCGCCAGATTGTACAAAAGACCGAAGAGTACAATATTCCGCTGTCTGGCGTATGTGAACTATGAGAAAGCCTTCGATTCCGAAATTTGGGCGGTGCTAGAGTCGCGAGCTATGGAAAGGGCTATGCTCGGAGTTTCTCTGCGAGATAAAATCCGTAACGATGTTATCCGCAGCAGAACCAGAGTAACCGACATAGCTCTAAGGATTAGCAAGCTGAAGTGGCAATGGGCCAGCCATATAGCTCGGAGAACCGATAACCGTTGGGGAAGAAAGGTTCTCGAGTGGCAACCTCGTACCGGCAAACGCAGTGTAGGGCGTCCCCCCACTAGATGGAGCGGCGACCTACACGGTTTTGCAGGAAGTCGATGGCTGCAGGTGGCTCAGGACCGCGTTTTGTGGCAATCTATGGGGGAGGCCTATGTTCAACAGTGGACTATGGTAGGCTGAAATGATGATGATGATGATGATGAGTTTGTTTCACTGGTTCCGAAGCTGGGAATATTTTTAACTGACGAAAAAAAGGAGGATGTTCTGATATATATATTTCGGTGATGTTATTGCTGTTAACCTTTTTGGTTTTACAGCTTCATAGGATAGCTGTCCGCGCGGGCCAGGGGCCTGCAAGGCAGGTTAGGTTTCACCCGAACATATATACTTAATAAGATGCTAAACTTTACTATCTAATTCAGATCACTTTCGCGTGAGACGTATGTCACTAGATCGAAGTTTTCTTATGTAAAACAAGTCATCTAATGACCGTCCGAGCGAGGGTACGGACCTCCGTTCGGACTGTCGACTGGTGTGTCGGTAACTCTGGGCGGTAAAAACCGCCATGGAGTGTATTGGGTGTACACGGTGTTATTGTCGACTCTTGCGCGCCGCTCCCTACGGCGGTACTACTACTCGTCGTTGTGCGTGTGATGTTATAACTATTTACTGTGTACAGTGTTAGGTGGATCGTGGCTGAAAGTATCGTAGTCTGTGGGTGCCGAGACATCCGGGTCATCGAGCACGTTTCGCGGGCGACGTTTGCGTTCGGTTGCGTTTCCATTAGGTTTGTAGTTTGCTGCTTTAACCACCAGCGGGTTTGGACGGCGTGCGGCTTTTTCGAAAAAGCTTCGGCATTTAGAGATTAGTGGCAAATCACAGTCGCTGTAAAATGAGGTTCTGAAGTCGACGACGTATACTACGACCACGCATAACTTTTTAAAGAGTAGAACGATTTGAGTGATTCTTTTTTATTAGATAGACTACACTTTCAAGTTGATCCCATTTATACTCAAAGGGCGGGAAAATAGGGGTGATTGTTTGTTCACCCGCAGAATTTTTATTTCGATCATTTTCTACAGAAGGGGTTAGGGTCAACTGAAGTGCGAAGCCGCGGCGGGTCAGCTAGAAATATATACGAGTCTATATCTAAGTAGCATTAGCGTATACTTTTAATATCCGATCATTAATCTCCGGATTCGGTGACGGAAGCCGGACAAAGGCCGTTATATAAATTTATGACACTGTTTCCCGATCCCTTGCTATGAAAATGAAAATGCAGGGACATTAGCCATGAATAGATTAATGATACGTTATTTTTTAAGCCAAGCTCTGGTCTGATTGTAGATTCTTTTGCTGAAGATTGAAAGCTATGTATCAAACTCGTCTGATTTTAAACATAGATCGATGCGGAAAATTCACATACACACTAACATAAAGTCACGCCTCTTTCCAATTGGGGTAGGCGGAGACCACATCCATCTACTTGGCACGATCCTGAGACATATCTTTGGCAACTTCTGTTTTCGTTAGCGTCAAACTCGTCGGCTGCGGGTACTTTTGACGTGGCGTTTCCTTAAAACACCTCGTGATAAGTTCGCCTACGACAACCCTTACGGCTTACCCATTCAGACTCGCCTAATAAATCTGTTTCGTTAATCTTCTTTCATCCATTCTCTCTTCGAAAACCATCTAAACATCCCTTACTCTGTATTTTTTTTATTTTATAAAGTGACGAAACGAGCAAATCGTTCACCTTATGGTAAGTGTAACGTCTGCCCATAGCAAATGCTGTGTCACCCAGAACATTTCTATGTGACAGCACACTGCGTCCGTCGTCCTGAGACATGAGTTCTTAAGTCTCATATGCCCAGTTATTCCTGCATAGAAATCCTACCACCTATCCCTTGTCACTACATCTTCTACCACAACGCAACGTTCCCTTATCATGCTGTTCCTTATGTATGAACGTTATAGGTGAATGGGAATAGTCGATGAGTAAAGTTCATCACCTAAATATCGAAGTTTATGTCCTGTCCTGTCCGGCTCCCGTATCTTCGCCACCATAGACCCGGTGAAAACCTAGAGATTAGAATTGCGAACGAAGACATATGCAAAACTGCAATGTTCACACTATTTGGGCTACATGAATTCCCTTTCAGGACATATGGCCTCAGAAAGCTGGGCAAAGTTTCCAGAGGTATATCGACGAAATGACGCGAGACCTGGAATATTGCTACGCATATTTAGACGATTTCTTGATATTTTCATCCGATGAAGAAACGCACACCACGCTCCTCCAACAAGTATTTACAAGACTGAGGAAATACGATATGATAATAAACAACAACAAGTGTGTGTTCATAGTAAATCAAGTGAAGTTCCTTGGCTACAGCTGACGGTGTGAAATCTCTATATTCCAAAGTCGACTCCATTCAGAACATCCCTATACCAAATAGTACCCTATACAATATGGTCGTAGGATTCCTATGCAGGAATCCGTCTAGGTAGGTACCACCCCAGGGCCAGTTATTCTGCCGTGAAGCAGTAGTGTGCAAGCATTACTGTGTTTCGGTTTGAAGGGCACTGTGAGCTAGCGTTATTACTGGGCATTTGAGTATTTGAGGCACTGGGCATTTGAGACTTAAGAACTGATGTCTCAGGCTTGACACAGTGTTTAGCGTTGTTACCGAACTTCGAATGATATCGGCATTTCGGAATATGTCTGTAATTGGACTGTGATCTAGTCTGAATGTATTGACGCTGGTTGTTCCTCGTACTCGACTGGTTTTGCGGAGTTTCTACTTGCTTTTTGAATTGTTCTATCTACTATTTGATGAAGTGACGGAACGAGCAAAAAGTTCACCATACTCGTACTGCGCTGCCCCCCTTAGCCATCAGTTCTTAAGTCTCACGTACCCAGTGATTACGCTAGCTCTCGGTGCCCTTCAAACCGAAACACATTAATGTTTGCACACTACTGCTTCACGGCAAAACAACTGTCCCAGGGGTGGTATCTACCTAGACGGATCCCTGCATAGGAATCCTATCACCAGTTGAATTAGAAATTGATTATTAAACACGTAAAACTAAATTTAAATAAATACAGTAAGCAAACGTAAGCGAGAGTAAGATCGGCAAGCAAGAAAAGCGACGTGCACATCGCGTCGGATGTATCTGCCGATTGGCGCGGGGGAACCGCGCTCGCGCCGGTGTGCCATTGGTACATAATATACCGTTAGGTAGCTAGGAAAATGTGATACTTTTTACTGCTTCTCACACATTTTCTTTTTAAGTGTTTATACTGATTCAGAAAATATTATGAGAAGTTACCTTAATAAAATTTTAACTTGGACACACCCGCTTAGTTATATTAAGATTCAATGTGATTTAGAGCCTTCAAGTATTCAATCATAAAATGGACAATTTCGCAATCATAAGTATTTCTAATTGAAATCGTAGCTACTTCCACCACACCTAGTGGAGGGGTCGGCGTTTTGACCGTAAATATTATAATATGGTAAAGAAGAAAAATGAAATAAAAAAAATATCAAGTGATTAACACACACAGCACATACATACTGTAATGTATAGATTAGTTGTTTTGTTTGATTAATTAGTTTTAATGTTCCGTTTTTTTTACGCCCTCTGTTGTACATTTTGTTTGAATAAATGTGATGTCATGCGGGTGGCTGATAGATCGTGTACGTTACAACTTAAATCATAGATTTTGCACTTTATGTAATCTGTATATTCAGGTGGTAAGGTTCATTGTTGAGTCTCGTAAGAAATAACGATGTTTTCGAACATTTTTTTTATTGGCAGGTGTGACGAAACGAGCAAAACGTTCACCTGATGTAAAGTGCAACGTCTACCCATATCATTTACAAATGTTATTTAGTTATTTATTTGGAAAACTTGCAGCTAGCATTACATAATATTAAAATCAAGTAGAAATAAGAAGGCCATTTAAAAGTTTTCACTGCTAAACATTACCTACACCATAAAAGAAATCATTAGTCGCTACATTAGACAACATGTGTAAGAACAAGGAAGGAAATAACAAAAAAAACACACTCAAACAACAACAAAAGTAACAACATGGTAACGACGATATTTGTTTGGTGATTTTACTAAGATCAAGACGAATAATCTCTTAATCACTGTGAGTTAGAACTTTTCCCTGCGCAGGTTTCTCAGACGAAGGATTAGGACTCGCTGCTCTTGCCTTACAGTTGCTGCACCTCCAAGTAGCCGTGTGGCCGTGTGCTCCAAGTGCCGTGTGGTAGTGGCCTAAGAGAATCTACCACCCCATCCCATCCCGTGGGTGTCGAAAAAGTCGACAGAGGGAAATTAAAACCAGGAGATGGGCAGCAGCATCTTCCTGGAACATCTGAATAAATAAACTGCGGTTGCCAACCCGCCTGCCAAGCGTGGCAACTATGGCAAAATCCCTCCAATATGAGAGCTACAAACTTTTGTGGCCATCTATGGGGGAAGCCTATGTTCAGCAGTGGACTTGTGATAGGCTGAAACGACGAACGACAAGTAGCCTTTCTGTCGCCAAGTTTACGATATCCGGCCTTTGTTATCCCCGCACATGGGTAGTCGAACAGGTTAAGGCACATCGTACATTGCACACCATCCCTTGCATTCGTATTACAGCGATGACACAGAAACATTTTAAGCTGATTGAAGTTTGAGAAAGTCTGACTAATGTAATAAGACCGATCGACCGACCACAGGACAAAGCATACACGTCTGTATAGTTTAACGTCTACCGACTGACTATGCCACCCAGAACACTTCTGTGTGACACTACACTGCTCCCCTCACCCTGAGACATCAGTTCTCAAGTCTCATATGCCCAGTGATTACACTAGCTCACAGTGCCTTTCAAACCGAAACACAGTAATGTTTCCACACTACTGCTTCACGGCGGAATAACTGGCCCTGCAGTGGTACCTACCTAGACGGATTCCTGAAGTTATTTACATTTCAGGCCTAGTGAATCCTTCTCGAATTTTCGCCGCCTGTCGCTTGCTAAAACGTGAAAAAAAACGTCAAATGTGAAAAATACGAGTACAATCCATTTTAGCCGACAACAACAGCCCCGTAAGGGTTATATTTAAGTCTGTTAGTGCGACCGCCTATCGTTAGTGTTGGGGCAAATTATGCTTATTGGGAAATGGGAAAGGCCTTTGACCAGCAGCGGGTTGTTATTGTTTACGCTGTTATAAGGTATAAAAAGACGTGAAATTATACCTATTCATAATAATAATAATAAAAGCTTTACTGATTTTGCACTTTATGTAATCTGTATATTCAGGTGGTAAGGTTCATTGTTGAGTCTCGTAAGAAATAACGATGTTTTCGAACATTTTTTTTATTGGCAGGTGTGACGAAACGAGCAAAACGTTCACCTGATGTAAAGTGCAACGTCTACCCATATCATTTACAAATGTTATTTAGTTATTTATTTGGAAAACTTGCAGCTAGCATTACATAATATTAAAATCAAGTAGAAATAAGAAGGCCATTTAAAAGTTTTCACTGCTAAACATTACCTACACCATAAAAGAAATCATTAGTCGCTACATTAGACAACATGTGTAAGAACAAGGAAGGAAATAACAAAAAAAACACACTCAAACAACAACAAAAGTAACAACATGGTAACGACGATATTTGTTTGGTGATTTTACTAAGATCAAGACGAATAATCTCTTAATCACTGTGAGTTAGAACTTTTCCCTGCGCAGGTTTCTCAGACGAAGGATTAGGACTCGCTGCTCTTGCCTTACAGTTGCTGCACCTCCAAGTAGCCGTGTGGCCGTGTGCTCCAAGTGCCGTGTGGTAGTGGCCTAAGAGAATCTACCACCCCATCCCATCCCGTGGGTGTCGAAAAAGTCGACAGAGGGAAATTAAAACCAGGAGATGGGCAGCAGCATCTTCCTGGAACATCTGAATAAATAAACTGCGGTTGCCAACCCGCCTGCCAAGCGTGGCAACTATGGCAAAATCCCTCCAATATGAGAGCTACAAACTTTTGTGGCCATCTATGGGGGAAGCCTATGTTCAGCAGTGGACTTGTGATAGGCTGAAACGACGAACGACAAGTAGCCTTTCTGTCGCCAAGTTTACGATATCCGGCCTTTGTTATCCCCGCACATGGGTAGTCGAACAGGTTAAGGCACATCGTACATTGCACACCATCCCTTGCATTCGTATTACAGCGATGACACAGAAACATTTTAAGCTGATTGAAGTTTGAGAAAGTCTGACTAATGTAATAAGACCGATCGACCGACCACAGGACAAAGCATACACGTCTGTTTAGTTTAACGTCTACCGACTGACTATGCCACCCAGAACACTTCTGTGTGACACTACACTGCTCCCCTCACCCTGAGACATCAGTTCTCAAGTCTCATATGCCCAGTGATTACACTAGCTCACAGTGCCTTTCAAACCGAAACACAGTAATGTTTCCACACTACTGCTTCACGGCGGAATAACTGGCCCTGCAGTGGTACCTACCTAGACGGATTCCTGAAGTTATTTACATTTCAGGCCTAGTGAATCCTTCTCGAATTTTCGCCGCCTGTCGCTTGCTAAAACGTGAAAAAAAACGTCAAATGTGAAAAATACAATCCATTTTAGCCGACAACAACAGCCCCGTAAGGGTTATATTTAAGTCTGTTAGTGCGACCGCCTATCGTTAGTGTTGGGGCAAATTATGCTTATTGGGAAATGGGAAAGGCCTTTGACCAGCAGCGGGTTGTTATTGTTTACGCTGTTATAAGGTATAAAAAGACGTGAAATTATACCTATTCATAATAATAATAATAAAAGCTTTACTGGTGGTAGAATTCCTATGCAGGAATCCACCTATGTACCACCGCTGGGACAGTTATTCTGTCGTGCCAAATATAATCGTTTAGAAGCGTTAATGGATAAACATACACAAATACTGCGTACTGGGTCGTATGAACAATACATACACATACATATATACATACGCATCTAACATAAAATATATTTTTGAGGTAAGTTAAAATGGTCGCTTCAGCGGTACGCCCTCTTTGTTTCATAAAAATTCATATAAAATTATCGCGTACTACATATCTTGGGTGGTTTACACTGAATTGTTTGCTATGATATTGATTTTTAGTGGAATACGGTGACGAAATGAGCCAACCGTTTACCTAGTGGTAAGTGCAACATCTGTCCATTACAAATGCTACGTCACCCAGAAAATTACTGTGTGACACCACATTGCGCCCGTCACCCTGAGACATCAGTTCTGAAGTCTCGTATGCCCAGTGATTACGCTAGCTCTCAGTGCGCTTCAAACCGAAACACAGTAATGTTTGTACACTACTGCTTCACGGCAGAATTACTGACCCTGGGGTGGTACCTACCTAGACGGATTCCTGCGTAGGAATCCTACCACCAGTAATCAGGTTCATCTAATGTTTAACATGTATCGGTTTATTGTTTAGTTAATCATGTGTATAATCATGTGTTCAAATCATGTGCGCTCAGCGCGCTCGCGAACAGAAACGGACGTTACATTGATATCAAAGCGCGCGTCAACGCGCGATCGCCTGCGTCTGGAGACTTTTTGCGCGCTGCGTTGATGCGCGTCGACGCGCGCTCTTGTGATCGATTGTAGGTAAATACCTGGATGTCTAGACGCGCGATCTGAAAACGTGTGTCAAGATTTTGCAATCTGAACATAGGCAAATTTTTCTCGCGAAGTTCATTGCGACATAGATCCGTCACAAGTTTCCCCATTGTTGTTTTAATGAAGTGATCACGCTTAAGACTTTTAAATGGCGCCAAAATTATATGAAAAGTGACCTGGCCACAGAGTGTTCTCTATTAACATTTGAATCTAAAATAAACTATTCAGCTGTCTTAATTATGTACAGCAGTAGTAAGTAATAGTAGGTTCTGATGTCAGGTTTTTTTTTTATTTCATAAAAGTGACGCAACGAGCAAAACGTTCACCTGTGTAACGTCTGCCCATAACAAATGCTGTGTAATCCAGAACAGTGTGACACCGCAATGCGCCCGTCACCCTGAGACATTAGTTCTTAAGTCTCATATGCCCAGTGATTACGCTAGCTCACAGTGCCCTTCAAACCGAAACACAGCAATGTTTGCACACTACTGATTCACGGCAGAATAACTGGCCCTGGGGTGGTACTTACCTAGACGGATTCCTGCATAGGAATCCTACCACCAGTAAAATTGCAACACAACCAGACCTCAGAAAACCAAATTTTTTCACCAATTATGGCTTCACTGTGATTGGTCCCATGTCCGCGGCATAGCAGTCAGGTCAACCACTAGGCTACGTTCACGACGGAGTTCCATCAAGGAACAACATTATCGAGTATTCATTTTGAAAAAAAAAATAAGACACCCGGCTCATGTTTTAGAGGCCAGATTTCCTCAAGCGTGTGTTTAATCGAGGTTTTCCCCGAGTTATATACACGCGAAACTGGTTGTCATTAATAAGGTCGTTGGTCCCCACTTGATATTCCGTAAAGCAGCAAGTAACTTGCGCGACGGTGTGACGACAGAATATTTTAAATTTACAGCGGTGAATTTGCACGGGTAGTGACGAATACATGACCTACGAGAATAGCTTTTACAATTACTTATGATGTTTTTTTATAGGAAATGAGCAAAACGTACACCTGATGGTAAGCGTACCGTTTGCCCATAACTAATGAACCAGAACATTTCTGTGTGGCACCACACTGCCCTCGGCACTCTGTGTCATCAGTCCTTAAGTCCCATACATACATAGAGTCACGCCTCTTTCCCATAGGAGTAGGCAGAGACCACATCTTTCCACTTGCTACGATCCTGACACTCATCTTTAGCTTCCTCTACTTTCATTAGAGTTTTCATACAAGCTCG
This sequence comes from Luehdorfia chinensis, assembly GCA_019845155.1. Lineage (NCBI taxonomy): Eukaryota > Metazoa > Arthropoda > Insecta > Lepidoptera > Papilionidae > Luehdorfia > Luehdorfia chinensis. Next base: position 4,974,885 of record JAHVAK010000206.1, on the reverse strand, counting down.
TCGGTTGCTTTTGACGTGGCCTTTATTTAAAACGATTTCGATTCGATCGTAATACGTTCGCCTACGTCGACCCTTACCGGCTTGCCCATTCACACTCGCCTCATAAATCTGTTTCGTCAATCTTCTTTCATCCATCCTCTCTACGTAAGTCTCTCTCTCTCCTCTCACCATAAGTTGGTGGTAGGATTCCTATGCAGGAATCCGTCTAGGTAGGTACCACCCCAGAGCCAGTTATTCTGCCGTGAAACAGTAGTGTGCAAACATAACTGTGTTTCGGTTTGAAGGGCACTGTGAGATAGCGTAATACTGGACATATGAGACTTAAGACCCTATGTCTCAGGGTGATGGGCACAGTGTGGTGTCACACAGAAATTTTCTGGGTGACACAGCATTTGTTATGGGCAGACGTTACACTTACCATCAGGTGAGCGTTTTGCTCGTTTCATCACTTTATACAATAAAAAAAAAAGTCCCATATGACCATAATTATACTAGCTATCAGTTCCCATCAGAAACACATTTTTGTTTGCACGTCTCTGCTTCACGGCAGAGTAAGTGGCACAGCGGCTATCTAGAAGGATTCCTTCATAGTACCTTCCAAATTGATCGTTTGTACAGCAGTGGGTTTCTAACAGTCTGAAAACGACGTTAATTCGTGAGTATTCCATTCACGCACACACAAATGCCGGTTGATTTTATTATTTTCCAATTTGCAAAAAAGTAAAAAGTAAAGTTTCAGCCTATAAATGTCCCACTGCTGAGCGAGTGACTGAGGAGGCCTGCTCTCATTTCTGAGAGGGTTTTGGAGCTAGGAAGAATCCGCCACGCTGCTCCAATGCGTGTTGGCGGACTCCACATGTCTTCGAAATATTTTATTTTGTTTCTCAGACATGCCGGTTTCCTCACGATGTTTTCCCTCACCGCCGAGCACGTGGTAAATCAGCACTTAAAATTGCAATTAACAATTTTAGTGGTGCCGGCAGCGGGAATCGAAACCAGGTCATTCGCGTACTATGAGATTTAAAGCGAGCGCCTAGCCCCTGAGCTACCACGGCTCTCAATTTGCAAGCCCCCCGCAGAAATGTCGTAACTATTATCTAGATAATACCTACCTCCCTAGTGTCGGAGAACAAACGAATCAGAATCAACGCTGGGTCCCCCCGCTGTCTGGCGTGAATTAGATAATCACTTCCGATAGTCGCCAGACTATCATAGCATGGACTTAGTCGGGAACAAATAGTTCGTGAATTGTGAACTACTGATGTTGCCTTCATTCAATTTAGGCTTGCTTAAAGCTCTTGTGAAGATGAAAATCTGCACCGGTTAGAAAAATAAGACCTTCTCACAGAAGAACTGGCAAGTAACTCTGGGTTCTTTTTTTATTACGTAATGTCATTAATAAATTACATAAAAAATATTACTTCATCATAAATTTATAAGCCAGCGGGTTTGCAAGCGCAGAGTAAGGGTTATTTCCACCCATCTTTGTCCTCTATATAATGATCTATTTAATAATACGCTTTATCTAATAACCCAATCTAAGAGCCGTGTGGTGGCGGCTCGTTAAAAGAATACTACCACTCCATCTCATCCAATGGATCTCGTAAAAGGCGAGTAAGGGAATTAAACTGCACTGTGCAACCAACAGCGCATGGTGGCGATAGGCTCACCACCTATCACACCGAGTGCATTATATTGTTTTGGTGAAACGTGGATTGTGGCAATCATCTGTTATTGCAGTGAGTGCCCAGTATGTATGTATCTAATAATGTTTTCTTGACAAGACGCATACGGCCCCTATGCCACTTGTTGCATCTGCGTTGCCCACTCGTCGACCCCGCGTTGACTACGCATTTGGAACTCGTGGGCAACTGGGAATTGAATAATACTTAAACTTGTGGTATAGTTCACGCCGAGCTGTAGTTTTGTTGACAACACATTGTTTGTACGACGTCGCTGAACTGAAAGTCGAGTTGAGACGGTGTTGAGACGTTATGGTGTGCGAAGGCTACTAAGAAATAAAACGTGTATCGCCACGCATAAAATCCAACAGAAAAATAATTAAACTTGGGAATTTTTGCCTCGTTCGGTCAGAGATGATATCGAAAATTCCATACAATGATGGCTTTAAAAGTCAACCCTTTTAACGCAGTATCGGTCGTCTCTGTATAAAAGTGCATTTATTATATTTATTAACTACTCAAGTAACATAACCTATAGTATTATCTTTTTAATACGATCTTTAAAAGTCATTTCATTATAAACAAATATATCAATATGTATGTTTTTCTCAACAATTTCATTATACAGTCTACACACTCTTATTTTGGGATTATAGTATGAGGTGTTATTTAATAAAACTACTTTTACGGATTCTATCGCGTTAAATTTTTAAACTATTTAACCTGACGTTTCGAGTAAGTACCTACTTTACAGCACCCATGTTCACACCTCAGTCCCCCGTGACCGCATTAAAATCCGTAAAACTAGTTTTATTAAATGTGTAATATTCGTGTAAATATAAGAAATCATTATGAGGATCAATATGAGGAGGAAGAAATTATTATCATATTATAATCATATTATTATTTCTAGTTTACAAAAAATAATATGAGTAGGTACGTAAAAAATAGATATATTCGCGAGTAGCGCGGGCGAGCGTAGGACTGTTCGCTCACACCGAAACATTTTTATTACTTTTAGCATTTTTATACCTTTAGTAACTTCTAAACGATAGGTCCGATTTGAATAATTTAAAGAGGACTTTACATGTACATAATCAACCTTGACTATGAAACTATTTTGTAGGATAAGGATTAATATCATGATACGGATGTCATCAGCTTTCGATTCTTCCCGTGTTTTGATAGACTAATTTGAACAAAAACGAACGGTTATTTTGACATAACTATAATAGTTAGACATATACCCTCGCGGACTTTTTTGTGATTAATGATGAGTACCATGAAAATGTAGTACATTATTTTCATTATAATTAATAGTTTTTGCAGCTCACGCCAAATAATGACTTTTATCTGTAAATTTTTGATACCTTGAGTTACATCATATCGATTTTCGTAAGGATATAATTTTTTTTATTAAATTAAATACAACTCATGTTACTCGGTGATAATGTAGTTGTATTTAGGTGAAAGAATTTTAAAATCGGTTCAGTAGTTTTTGAGTTAAATCATTACAACCAAACATACAAAAAATCAAATCTTTCCTCTTTATAATACTCGTATTAGTTAATAGAATCAGGCGTTACTTTGCGGAAATCCATTATAATGAAGAAAAGTAAGTTACTTTGCTAAGATCCGCATGCAAAATATAAAAATGGTGTATATTACCTAGTTTTTTGAAGTGCACCACCCGCCCTCCCTCAGTAGCGTGCACAAGCAAACTAACACCGCCACCAGGAACCGCCACCAGGTACCCTCCACCAACCACTACAATACCACCACTAGATAATATACACCACTGAAGTCGAGAACACGACACGTGTTTCGCCCCAAAACGAGGCATTATCAAGCGTAATAGACTCTACGACAGACGGCCGCCGAGTGAGCGGCGCGGTCAAAGAGCTGCCTATTTATACTACAGGTGACGCAAACGGCCCCCACCTACGACATTGCGATTACAATATCGTGATAGCGACCGCTTGCTCACACAATCCACCACCCGAATTACATAAGCAGCCGTTTGCGACCGAATTGATAGCAAACGACTACTTAGAGTATATTTAAACTTTAAGTACTGGATTTAAAGATATTTAAAAGTGGTGAATTCGAGACGTTTGTTTGTTCATTCAGCAGTGCAATGCTATTATTTTTATTTTTAATTATTTCTAATTGTTCCAGCACACACAGCCGAAGCCCCTTGTCGCAAATATGTAGGACTTTAAATGTGTGGTCACTAGTTAGGTTATGCCCAGTTTCCAAAAGATGTTTTGCGAAGTGTGATCTGTCGGGATTGCAATTTCTGTACGCGGCCAAATGCTCCTTGTATCGGGTATCGAAATTGCGACCAGTCTGACCCACGTAAACGGCGCTGCATTCACTGCAAACAAGTCTATAAACGCCGGATTTTTGGCGTTCATCAATTTTGTCTTTGACGTTACAAGCCCCACTCAGCGAATTGCTTGTCCTGAACGCAACGTAAATATCGTTACGCCTAAGAGTCCTTGCTATTCTCTCAGATACAGGACCCAAGTAGGTCAAACTGCTCACATATCGTCGAACACTTCGGGATGTAGCCGCGTACAGATCTTTGCGAACTATATGAATTTGTTTCTTTTTTATAATGGTGTTAATAATATTTTTTGAATAACCGTTAGAGACCGCAATCTGATAGATGATTTGGAGCTCCTTGGCATAATTATCCTTATTCAGAGGTACGGCCAATAGACGATTAACGTAACTATGGAAAGCGGCCAATTTATGTTGCCAAGGGTGACACGATGACGCGGGGATGACAGAATCTGTGTGGGTCGGTTTGCGGTAAATTTGAAAATCATGGGTGCCGTTTTTATGGGATATTGAATATTGAACTACTGAGGGAGGGCGGGTGGTGCACTTCAAAAAACTAGGTAATATACACCATTTTTATATTTTGCATGCGGATCTTAGCAAAGTAACTTACTTTTCTTCATACTCGTATTAGTTTAGATGTAGTCATATATCGAATTGAAAGATTCCATTACATTCATATATAGTTACATACAGGTCAAGCTTCAAAAGCGTGTTAAAATACCCAGCCATTCCAAACTATTACGACGTAAGCAAAGTAGAAAGCGTTAACTTGTGCCATCATTGTTTTAAGAGCTTATGAGGCGGAAATTATAACACGGCAAAATTATTTTCTTATCGCTGACCGGCAGCGACTCCCTAGGGAGACGAATAAGTGAATAATTTTGCTAATGTTTCCTCATTTTGTACAATCTGATAAATGTCCCATAAGAAAAATATCTTACTCATAAAAAATAATTCTGTCAGACGACGAGTGAGTTGCCCTGTATGAGCGCGTATAATTGAGACATCGTCATATCTCCTGCGCAGTTGATAGCTTCCGACATTAATCGGAAGTGGCCGTCGTGGTGGAAAATCGGCCATTAGGTCATCATCGTCATCGTAACGCAAAAGTCAACTTTTTTTTTTAATTTGATAAAGTGACGATACGAGCAAAATGTTCAGCTGATGGTAAGTGCAACGTCTGCTCATAATAAATGCTGTGTCACCCAGAATATTCTCCACAATGCGTCCGTCACCCTGAGACATGAGTTCTTAAGTCTCATATGCCCAGTGATAAGGTTAGCTCTCAGTGCCCTTCAAACCGAAACACAGTAATGTTTGCACACTACTGCTTCACGGCAGAATAGCTGGCCCTGGGGTGGTAACTACCTAGACGGATTCCTGCATAGGAATCCTACCACCAGTACCACCAGTGGTGCCTGCGGGAATTCTCAAATTGCTTTTTTTTTACATAGTTCAAGTCGTAGACAGAGTACCTATCTAGACATTCCTTTTCGTCGTTTCAGCCTATCAATAGTCCACTGCTGAACATAGACCTCCCCCATAGATTGCCACAAAAGTTTGTAGCTCTCGTTTTGGGGGGATTTTGCCATAGTTGCCATACACCTTATTAGCATTTTTGCATATTTTTTTTAAAAACGATGCTCCATTCTAAGATTTCTCCTATATCGTGGGTGCATTTTACAGGCATAAATCTCATACGCACCACGCAACCAGACCCGAAAACCAACAATTTGAGGTTTTGCATCAATTTTGGCTCTAGCTGGGATTTGAACCCAGGACTCGCGGTTTAGAAATCAGTTATACAGACCACTAGGCCACGCGATCGTCACAACACATAAAATAAAAACTTATTAACGGATAATGATATACATAAATATCCACTCACCTGATTTCCGAACACTCCAATACTGCAAGCCGAGGACACTTGATCAGCGCCAAACCACACTGCGGCCAGACGAGGTGGTACGTTCAAGATGAAGACTTGCGAAATAGCGACTACGGTTTGGCCAGCGAAGCCCAGCCAGAACATGTCCTGCGGCACCGAGAACACCTTCAACCAGGCCCCGAGACATGTTCCGAATGACCCAATAATAGTTGTCACCCGAAGACCCTGAAAGAGGGAGAAAAGTCTTAGATATTTTTGAACACAAATAGTTGATTTTTGTGGCTGGTTATTTGGTGCTTGACATTGAATCCTCCGATCCTCCGATCTTATCGCTTGGGCAGAGGAATCTCCGTCTAGGTAGGTACCACCCCAGGGCCATTCTGCCGTGGAGCAGTAGGGTGCAAGCATTACTGTGTTTCGGTTTGAAGGGCACTGTGAGCTAGCGTAATCACTGGGCATTTGAGACTTAAGAACTGATGTCTCAGTGTGACGTGCGCAGTGTGGTGTCACACAGAAATATTCTGTGTGACACAGCATTTGTTGTGGGCGGACGTTGCACTTACCATCAGGTGAACGTTTTTCTCGTTTCGTCACTTTATACAATAAAAAAAAGAATACCTACGCTTTAGCATAGTGAATGTGCTGGTTGTAACAAAGATGAACGTATCTTTGTTATTTTATTCCTTTCATTTTTTTTCTTGTTTGTATTTAGATTCAGCAAAAAAAAAAATTGTAATACTTTCCCTGCAACCTTCGACAAATTCTACAATTTCTAATTTAGTTTTTTATTCAACAGTAAATGACATAGAATAAAAAAGCACGGTTTTTATAACGTTGCATAGGTACTTATTTTTATTACGACAATAGACGCCGTGAATGCTTATCCTTCATTTAAAGTAATTCTTTATAATAAATAATAGAGCGTTGCAGATGTACATTATTTAGTCAATGACGATTGGTTTTTATTGCGAGAAGGTCAGCGCTTTGTGATAACATCTACTGACACGCAAACTTAGTATAATTCAACCATATCGGAAATATTTTTGATACAAAAACATATGTATGATCGTCATCGTCAACATCATTTCGGCCCACCATAAGTCCACTGCTGAATATAGGCCTCCTCCATAGGTTGCCACAAAACACGGTCCTGAGCCACCTGCATCCATCGGCAAAACACACAATCTTTACTGGTGGTAGGATTCCTATGCAGGTATCCATCTAGGTAGTTAACACCCCAGGGCCAGTTATTCTGCCGTGAAGCAGTAGTGTGCAAGCATTACTGTGTTTCGGTTTGAAGGGCACTGTGAGCTAGCGTAATCACTGGGCATATGAGACTTAAGAACTGATGTCTCAGGGTGACGGGCGCAGTGTGGTGTCACACACGCAATGTTATGGGCAGACGTTGCACTTACCATCAGGGGAACGTTTTGCTCGTTCCGTCACTTTTAAGAAATAAAAAAAAATAAAAAACAGTACAGGTTGTAGCTAGTGGGGGGTCGCAGTACACTACGTTTGCCGGTACGACCTTTTTTCTCAACGGTTGTCTGTGACCTATACGGCTGGTCCATTGCCACTTCAGCATGCTGGTCTTTAAGAGTATGTCGGTTACTCTAGTTCTGCTGAGGATATCACCGTTACGGATTCTATCTCGCAGAAAAACACCGAGCATAGGTCTTTTCAAAGCCCGCTGAGCGACTTGCGAGCTTCCTCGTGCGGCCTGACGTGAAGCACCACGTCTCGGTTCCGTACGTCATCACTGACACCACTCACTTGTTGAATACATTTGTTTTGATACATAGAGGTACACATATACAAAGTCGTTGTGATACTGTGTTAGCAGCGGCGTAAGAGAACCCATTAAATAGCATCCAAAAACTCAAACAAGTCATAAAGAAGAAAAAAAATGTAGTTTTTTTTTCTTAAGTTTTGTATTTTTCATGTTTTTTTTCGCTTGTTTTCTTATTAAACTTGTATCATTGAATTTGTAGCACATTATACTCAATCTGCTTTCTGTTTATTATGATAGATATATTTATTTTTTTGTTAAGGGAAGGCGCCGGTGTCTATCGCACAGTTTATACTAGCACAGACACCATCGTTTACTCTATCTAAGTTAGCTTCAACAATGTGAATTACTTTTAAGATACATTGTAATGTGTTTGAGCTGAAGTTGGAAATAAATAAATAAATAAAATAAATAAGCCAGTGTATTAGAAGCAGAACCATCTAATTCAAATTACAATAATCTGATTATAAACCCGTAAATGTAGTGTTTATTGACCACAATTTAATAAGAAACTACGTGATGACCCGCTGACACGTATATGTGATCTTGATTGTATTAAGATACTTCAAGTCAAATAACGAGCTGTATGATAAGGGCTACGCTTGGAGTTCTCTACGTGACGGAATCCGTAACGAGAATATCCCTAATGCATAGATGAGATGCAATTTGGGGGTACCAAATGTAACTAGGTTTAGCGTTTCAAAAACGAACCACATTATGACGGTGTTTGCTCAACCTGTACACTCACTCATACTTCATTTATAGTCTGTGACTTTTGGCGCCAACTCGAAAAATGGCAGTAGTGTTTTTATTTAATTTTTTAATTTCTGTGTATATTTGGAGTTTTGATGTTGAATAATGATAGTTAAATATGCAGCAAGTGCTCCTGAAAGTGTACAGTGATTGGAAAATTCTATACAAGACCAAAATTGTGCTTTTCGTTTTGTCTCCACCAGTCCAGCAAATCTTCAGTAAAAGTCAACTATCAATTTACTGTCGATCAAAATTTTGAAGTCTTGCTGCTTGAAGATTGTGTACTTGGATATGTAACTTGACACTGGAATATAGTTTATGACTGTTTCCATTAATAAATAAATAAATAAATGTTGACAGTCATTAGGCCGACCTATCTCTATTTAGTGATAGAAAATCGTAGTGAAAATTATAAATGAATTAATTATTGGAATTATTCTCTAAGATTAACTGAATGTGTCTTAAAATTCGTTGCTTAGCAGAACTCACCAGAAAAAAGATGTATCACAAGCTCTTTTGGATCCGTAATAGTATTGTATTACCTATTCACTAAACAATCGAATATATCGTAACCACATCATATGATATTAATGTAAACTTTTTGAGAAAAAAATAAGAGACTCGTCTCGTACCTTTCTCCTATTAAAAAAAACAAACCGGTAACAGTATTAGGATATTAAGCCCGATTCTGAATCACCCACTATGGCGGCAGAACATCTGTGGTGATGCCTACCTAGGCGTATTCCTGCAGAGGAATCCTACCACCTGTAAAATATTTCTATATTAATAAATCTCTAGTCTAATATTAATACTGTGTTATGTCGGTTCGCTAAAGGCATAGAATAATGATTTTGTTTTTTTTTCACTTCTCGAAAAAAACAAACAAACAAATAATTAAGTTCCGCGTATAGGAATCTTCTATAAGAAGAAGAAAAAAGAAATTCTTATTTTAAAATAACAGCCTAGAAAAGTCTCACTAAGGCCGCGCAGTCGTTAAAAATGTAAGCACGATGCAAAATAAAGTAGGATCTGCATAAAACTTCAGTGTGTCACAACCCTACCCGCGTAGCACGGGCCTGCTCGCAGCCCGGAAATTTATGAGTTTTGTTTTTATTTTGTGAGAGTCAGGTGAAATTTATAACAAAAGTTTGTCGACCGAGGAGACTCGTTAAACAGAAAAAAAATTGACAACAAAAAAAATAATTCAGGATTCTCTTTTCCCGATTATCTAAACTAATATTATAAAGAGGAAAGATTTGATTTTTTGGATGTTTGGTTATAATGATTTAACTCAAAAACTACTGAACAGATTTTAAAATTATATCACCTATAAACAGCTACATTATCACCGAATAACATGAGTTGTATTTAATTTAAAAAAAAACCGAGATTCCTACGAAAATTACTATGATGTAACTTAAGGTATCAAAAATTTACCGATTAAAGTCATTATTTGGCGAGCGCTGCAAAAACTATTAATGATAAAGAAAATAATGTACTACATTTTAATAGTACTCATCATTACTTAAAAAAAAAAACGTTATTACCTCAATAACTTTTAAATAAATAAAATGCAAAAAAATAGTAATCATTTGTTTTTAACATTTAAAAATCGTGTGTATCGTGTGTGTACTCCGTGTTGTTTTCGACTATTGCGCGCCGTGATGTTATAGATGTTAACTGTATGTACAGTGTCAGCCGGGCCGTGGTCTGAGGGTGTACAATCTATGCCACTACTGATGGAGACATGTTATAAACATCGTTAATTCTCATTTTCTTCATTAGTAAATTGTATCCGTTCGAAGTCGGGGAGGATCGCTAGTTTTAATACAAATTTTAGCTTCCTGCACTCCTACATACATACAGTCACGCCTTGTTCCCATATAAGGGGTAGGCAGAGACCATGGTGCCTTCTTCTTAGGAGTTGTCAACGGTCACATAACCTCACAAGAATTCAACACGACACCTAATGCTTCTTTATTCTTTGCTATGTTTTATCACCATCAGTCTGGTGGCAGGATTCCTATGCAGAAATCCGTCTAGATACCACCGCAGGGCCAATTATTCTGCAGCGAAGCAGCAGTGTGCAAACATTACTGTGTTTCGGTCAGAAGGGCACTGAGAAGTAGAATAATTACTGGGCATATGAGACTTAAAAACTGATGTCTCTGGTGGACGGGCGCAGTGTGGTGCCACACGGAAATATTACGGGTGACACGGCATTTGGTATAGGCAGACGTTGCACTTACCATCAGATGAACTTTTGCTCATCTCGTCACTTTGTACTATAAAAGAAAGTTTTTAAACAGTCCCCTGCAGGACATAAGCCTCCCCATGCTTGGCAGGGCAGTTGACTATCGCAGACTGCAAATTTCGTATGTAATATATCTATTTTATTACGGTAGTATACTGGTAGTAGAATTCCTATGCAGGAATCCGAATCCGCATAGATAACCATCAAGGAAACCACCGCCGTGGCAGATAATCTGTCGTCACGCAGCAGTGTGAAAACATTACTGTGTTTCAGTTAGAAAGGGTTTTTTTTATTGGGTAAGGTGACGAAACGAGCAAGGCAAGTGCAACGTCTGCCCATAACAATTCTGTGTCACCAGAAAATTTCTGTGCGACACCACAACGCGCCCATCGCTCTGAGACATCAGTTCTTAAGTCTCATATGGCCAGTGATTACACTAGCTCACAGTGCCCTTCAAACCGAAACACAGTAATGTTTGCACACTGCTACTGCTTCACGGTAGAATAACTGGCCCCGGGGTGGTACCTACCGACGACGGACTCCTGCATAGGAATCCTACTAGATATACTACTGGATATTGGTTTTTATATATCCAGCGGTAACTATTTGATTTTACGGAATAAATGTCCGTCTCCAGGATGCGAGCTATCTCTGTGCCGTATTTCTAGCTAGAGGTCTTCAAATTGAAACAAATAGTGTTTCCAGGTCATTTATTCACAGCAGAGTAACAGGCACTGCGGTCTTGCACAGTAATCTAACCATCAGTAAAGTAATTTTTTATATAGTTATTATAATAAATAGATTAAATACAATTCCTTTTTTTTGAATAATTGGACTCGACTTGACATTATCTCATATCGAGAATCGTGGACACAATATGGAATTAACAAAATATTGTATTATATAGTGACCGCCATCAGGCCCGCGACTTTTTTCTTTTCTGTGCCCGCGAGTTCGTCCGCGTGAACATAGGTTTTTTTTTTAATATCCTGTCGGAACTATTTGATTTTCCGAGATAAAAGATTTTTCAAGATCGGTTTAGCGGTTGAACCGTGAAAAGGTAACAAAAAGAGAGAGGGACAAAGAGTACTTTCACATCCATAATATTGGTATGGATTTATATAGGTTTTATTGTTATACTTGAAACAAAAATATCTCTGTCTGTCCTACTGATTTAACTGAAAAATTGCTGAATCTACTCGTATTTATGTGTCCATGAAACATGCACAAACTATTGACTAGTAACTCTAAGGTCAATTCAATCTGGTTTTTTATTCTCAAAGAATTCTTTATTTGCATGAATTTTAATACCTACGCGAACAAAGTCGCGTTTAGCATATTTGAAATAAATATACCATTTCAATGTTTGTTTTGCCACTGTCCGTGTCAGTGAGGTGCTTGAATGGAGTGCGAGGGCCGTAATATTTATGCTTCTTTATATTTCTATTCGTTTGCTTATACGAAAAGCTTTTTATCGCGCTCACACACTTGAACATAATTTTATTATGTGTACGAGCTCTGAAAATGGCAGCAAAAGAATAAACATCTAAATATGAAATGTATTCAGATTTTTAATTATAAATTTTCTTTCACAAACTTTATTTGTTCGGCTCGGAATTTTATTTTAGATAACCCGTTTTTACAGATATTTGTCGGCTGGTTGGCTCAGTGACTAAGCGATTGACTTCTGTGCCATGGTCTCTCGGGAATCGAACCCGTGTCGATTACCAAACAGAACAATATATATGTATATGGCCTACAGACATTTGTTTAGAATCTCGGATTGTTTTTGCACGTGCACTTTATGTCTATTAAACCCACCCCGATTCAGGACAAGTCCTAGCGTGAGACATCGTTTTAATAATTTAAAAAATTGAATCCATGCATGTTCAATCCGATCGATGACCTAGTGGTCTAGTGGTCACAGTATCAGACTTCTACGCCGCGAGTCCTGGGTGTGAATCAAAGCCGGAGCAACGTTTGTGCAAGAACACAGATTGTTGGTTTTCGGGCCTAGTTGTGTTCTGCGTGTAAATTTGTCTCTTAAACGCACCCATGGTACAGGAGAAATCCTACTGAGGGGTTACTTTTTTTAAAAGAAAAAAAGAAATGAGACAGAATGTGTACTTTTTAACTTTACTAATACACGTATTAAGTTTTCAACTTAGTTATTAACTAAAATGTATCGATTTTATGTCTGAAATAAATATTCCATAACAAGACAGATACAATCATAGTACAGATTGAATTTACCTCTAATAATAGAAACACATTTCGTGTGTTCTTTTTCGCGGTATCTTGTGTCTGTGTTGTGGTGCTGGGGCTCTGATCTCGGTAATTTGGTGTTGAATAAAAATGGCGGCAGTAATCGGAATATGATATTACGAGAGTGCAGATAGTGCTCCAAGTTGCTGCTGGTTCCAAGACTAAGTTTAATTTATGAATACTTAGCTCAGAGTAATTTTGTTTATTCCGCGGGCGATGTGACGGGTGGCATACCATGTCGCCTCCAGTTTTATACGAGTCAAAAAATTCTAGTGCCGTGTGGTGGCAGCTTAAGACAATCTACCACACCATTTCATTCCGTGGGTGCCGTAAAAGTCGACAGAGGGAAAATTGAAACCATTAGATAGGCAGCAGCGTCTTCCTGGAACATCTGGATAAACAGTCGGTGGTTGCCAATCCGGCTGCCGAGCGTGGCAACTAGGAAAAAGTCCCCTCTAAATGAGAGCTAAAATTTTTTGTGGAAATCTAAGGCCCATCTTCTGCAGGGGACTAGTGATAGACTGAAATGATGAAGATGATGATGAGTAGTTTAGTGACAGCATTGCATATTATGTTGTTATAAGTCGCCTCTTACGACACCTCGTTAGGAAATAGGTGGGTACTATTCTTATCTGCCGGATACCTGTAAGAATTTCTTAAAGTGTCATTGATAATAATGGAAGTATTAGTAACGACCGGGGAGTGGAGCCGTGGTAGCTCAGGGGCTAGGCGCTCGCTTTAAATTTCATAGTACGCGAGTGGCCTGGGTTCGATTCCTAGCGCCGGCACTACTTAAATTGTTAATTGCAATTTTAAGTGCTGAATTACCACGTGCTCGGCGGTGAAGGAAAACATCGTGAGAAAACCGGCATGTCTGAGAAATTAAAAAAAATATATATAACAATCGAAGACATGTGCAGTACGCCAACCCGCATTGGAGCAGCGTGGCCGATTCTTCCTAGCTCCAAAACCCCCTCAGAAATGAGAGGAGGCCTATGCTCAGCAGTGGGACATTTATAGGCTGAAACTTTACTTTTACTTTACTATTCTTATCTGCCGGATACCTGTAAGATTTCTTAAAGTATCATTGATAATAATGGAATTATTAGTAACGACCGAAAGTATTTTGTTAAATAAGTACAAAAGTTTCACAAGTATCAATTTTATCTCTCTCTACGTCCCGGAATCACAAGTACGAATCGACGACTAAGTTCTCTAGATTCTATTGTATAATAATGTGCCCACCGAGCCGGAAGTATGTTAGAATTAAATGAGCTTTTCTTTGCACATATACTCTTGAATTGTTTTCAAACTTTTGCAAGTCATTCACGTAATGAAACTAAACAATATAAACAAGAGAGCTGGGGCTTTTGTTTCTTTTGGTTTGCGTGAAAAGGCCGTAATTTTTACTCGAACCTCGATCGAAACAGTAGGGTCGGGCGCGATTGACTGAAGTTTGCCGTCGTACCCTCAGCCTGGAGACCGCGACCACGTACGTCGCTTCCAATCTAGCCGACCATTCGCAACGTGAGCTTTCATGTAAGTGACGAGCCGAGCAAATCTTTCACTGGACGTTGACGTTTGCTCATAATAATAACAAATGCTGTGTCACCCCGAAACATTTACGTGTGACACCCCACAGCGCCAATCCCCCGAGACGTCAGATTTTATTTGTCGTATGTCCAGTAATAACACTGGTGCCTTTCAAAGCGAAACACAGTAACGTTTGCACAGTACTACTTCACGCCAGAATAACTGTGGTGGTACATAACTAGACGGATTACGGTATAGGAATCCTAAATCATAAAATTCATGCCGATAACTTAACTAGTTCCCAAGTTAAATCTGTTCGAAAAAAGAAAACGAGAAGCCTTTTTTTATCTTCTCGTACTTATGTGTTGTATGTATGAAGTAGTAATCGTGTCGAACAACTACTGGCATGGGATCCTGTAATTACTAAAATTAAATCCAAAGCCAAGCATGTCACTGCAGCCACATGAATTTACTATTAAGTCTAGACTTCAAGGAAGTTTAAGGTCGTTTCGCTTAACAAGTAGTTAAATAACAAACCTCCGGTGATGGGTGCTGCAAAGCTCCCGAAGCATCGGAAATTTAAAATTAAACTAAACGCTGTCTGTGGTAGGTTAGGGCCCGGGCGCTTGCTTTAAATGTCATAGTACGCGAGTAACCTTCTACCGGCACCTCTAAAATTTTTCTCCAATTTTAAGCGCCGCTTTGCCACGTGCCCAGCGGTGAAGGAAAACATCGTGAGGCAACCTGCATTGGAGCAGTGTAGCGGACTCTTGCCGGCACCAAAACACTCTCATAAATGAGAGTACCGCTGTGCTCATGACAATTATAGGCTGTTACTTCACTTTACTAAACAGTTTTATTCAATAATAGCATTACATTAAAAAAATACTGGTGGAAGGATTCCTATGCAGGAATCCGTCTAGCTAAGTACCACGCCAGGGGCAGTTATTCTGTGGAACAGTAGTGTGCATACATTACTGTGTTTCGGTTTGAAGGGCACTGAGAGCCCGCATTATCACTGGGCATATGAGACTTTTGAACTGATGTCTCAGGGTGACGGGTGCATTGTGGTGTCACACAGAAATGTTCTGAGTGACACAGCATTTGTTATGGGCAGACGTTGCACTTACCATCAGGTGAACGTTTCGCTCGTTTCGTCACTTTATCAAATAAAACATAAATCGCTGAGGTCGTTATCCAACAATGGTCTCTAATTAAGTAATTAAGCATCAGAGAAAAGCATTTGCTGCTCAAAATGCGACGTTACTCAATAGAATAATTAAGGCACGTCGAATTAGTTCGTGGTACATTAACCGTTCCATTGTAGCTCGTGCAATTAGTTATGTTCAAACGCATTGATTCTATTCTTCGGTCTTAATGCAGGCGGCTGTAGCAGATTAAGACCCGATTTCACCGATTGCTTTGGGAACCAAGTTTAATAAAACCACGTTTTACTGAACTTAGTTCAAATGTATCATTTGAACTCGGTTTTCGTCTAACCGATTTCACCGGCTCCGCTTTAATCGCGTTCAGAAAAACGAAGTTTACGTGAAATATCGTCACAATCTAAAACAAAAACTCGATGTATTTATTATTTTGCGACATCAAACAGCCTGTTTTTATGCATAAGACACATAGGTATGCAAACAATAAACAAAACTTATTAAAAATATTTATTGTGTTTACATAGTTGTGCAATTGACAATGACAGCTCTCTAAACGCGTTTAAAGAGCTGAACGTCGAAAATTGGGCGTTCAGAATTTGAACCGCGATTAGCTTTAATCGCGTTCAGTTGATGTTGGTGAAATGCAAACAGTAGCATTGAACTCAGTTAAACGCTTAAACTTCGTTCAGCTTGAACTGATCGCGTTTAGTTTCAACGGTGAAATCCGCCCTAAATGTTAAAATTAAAGAAAATGAGTCACTTTTCTAACCACATTTCTCTCACAATTATAAAATTGAATACTGATCTGTTGGAATGTTTACCTCAGATATTTAATAATGTTAAGTGAGTCACCTCATTTTTATTGCAAATGGAAAATCACTGCTTAAACATATGTATCATTGTTTATTTATCATAATTATATATTGCGATGTATTTATTTAGATGTATTTTGAGAATTTTTAAATTGTATTTTATATTTATTATTAGCTTTTAAGGTTCAAATATTAAGTTTCTTAAAATTTTACTACGCCTTTGGTTGACTGGCGGAGAATGCCAACTGGCATTAAGTCCGCCCATTGTATCCTTGAAGGGGAAACAATAAAGTTCAAATAAAAAATTGACAGATGTTTTGCCAAAGGAAAAAGGGTGGTTGCCCGCCAGATCGGGTAATCTGATCTCGTGAGGACGTCTCCTCCAACCAGTAATATTTAGATATTGTATATGTCCGACATATAAGCGATTTCTTGAGTTTCTCATATGGTGACACAGATGTCGACACATCACTTAATTATATTTTTTTTATTGGAGTAAGGTACAACCCGAACGAAACGGTCACTTTCACACAGATGGTTAGTGCAACGTCCGCCCATAGCAATGTTGTGTCACCCAGAATATTTCTGAATGACACCACACTGCGCCTGTCCCCTCGGACATCAGCACACTACTGCTTCACGGTAGAATAACTGGCCCTGGGGTGGTACCTACCGACGACGGACTCCTGCATAGGAATCCTACTAGATATACTACTGGATATTGGTTTTTAAATATCCAGCGGTAACTATTTGATTTTACGGAATAAATGTCCGTCTCCAGGATGCGAGCTATCTCTGTGCCGTATATCGTTAAGATCGGTTCAGTGGTTGAACCGTGAATAAGTAGCTGTAGTAACAAACAGACAGAGGGACATAGAGAGTTATTTTCGCATTTATAATATCAGTATTTTTTTTATTTTTCTATCAAAACGTTTAGTAGACATATGAAGTTGACCTGCTAAGATCCCAAAAGTATTCCTTAGTTAAGTGACATTTATTACCAATTTATTTCGTACAGTGTGCACCATATCTTCTTTTTTTTGGGTCAATATTTCGTGTTTACGTTTTTCTATTTATCCTTGTGTTTGTGATGTGGACGCAAATGTATATTTTGTATATTTCTTTTTGCCTTAATTTAAATCGACAGATCACATTTCACTTTTTTATTATCTGTCTATCATTATTGTGTTGCTACCCTATATACATAAATGATATGTTATTGTTGCCTACGAATTTTGAGATGATTGAACGTGTTAATTTTTCATTTTTGTATTTTCACTTATTTTTTTTTTGGTATTCTTTTTTTCTTTTTTTCAATATGTTTATTTTTTAGTAACAGTTAAGTTTTTTAATTTTTTTTCTTTTATTTTTTGGCACTTTGTCTATGACCGGTTGCTCGTGAGGTCAAAAATGGATCCGACTGAAAACCAGTGCTATGAGGTACCACAGATTATCACTGAGGCGAGATCCTTTTTGACATTACATCAAAAATTTTGTCTTTTTTTTACACTATCTTTTGTGATTCTTGTTGATGTAGTGTCAAATTAAGTGGTTTCTTTTTTTCTTTCTTTCTATTGTATAAAGTGACGAAACGAGCAAAACGTTCACCTGGTGGTAAGTGCAACGTCCGCCCACAGCAAATACTGTGTCAACCAGAATTTTTCTGTGTTTCTGTTTAGGACACCAGACTGCGCCCGTCACCCTGAGTCATCACCACCAGTTCTTGAGTCTCATATGACCAGCGATTACACTAACTCTCAGTGCCCTTCAAACCGAAACACGGTAATGCTTGCACACTACTGCTTCACGGTAGAATAACTGGCTCTGGGGTGGTACCTACCTAGGCGGATTCCTGCATAGGAATCCTACCACCAGTAAAGTATAGATGACAATAATAATTATTTAAAACTTTAGTTACTACTTTTAAGTTTTAAAGAAATAATCAATTTAGAAGCTTAATAAAAACACATTTTGATATGACACGTCGAAAAAGGCCGCTAGTTTCATGGATTGTGCTTTTATTCTGATAGTAAGTGCAAAAGGAAAAGTACCAGCCCACAAAATTGCCCACTGCTAGGCACAAACCATCTTTCTGTTCATGGAAGAAACTGACGAGTCAAGAAAATCGGTCACATGGTAAGTGCAACAAACGCCGTGTCACCTAGAACCTTCCAGTGTAGCAGCTCACTGCGCTCTTCACCTTGAGACATCAGTTCTTAAGTCAAATATTTTTTATTAGTGGATAGTGAAGAGTGACGAAACGAGCAAAACGTTCACCTGATATAGCATAACAAATGCTATGTCACCCAGAACATTTCTGTGTGACACCACACTGCGCCCGTCACCCTGAGACATCAGTTCTTGAGTCTCATATGACCAGTGATTACACTAGCTCTCAGTGCCCTTCAAACCGAAACACGGTAATGTTTGCACTCTACTGCTTCACGGCAGTATAACTGGCCCTGGGGTGGTACCTACCTAGACGGATTCCTGCACAGGAATCCTACCACCAGTTCGGCATCTGTACACTATTTTGTATTTTAAATATTACGAATATCCCAAACAAAATTTATAATAAGCGAATGTAACTATTGAGATAATAAAGTTCTTGAATAAGATATGCCAAGTAACTACACTAGCTAACAGTGACTTTCAGACCGAACCACAATAATGTCTGCATACTGCTTGCCGGGAGAATAACTTACACCTTAGACGGATTCCTGCATAGGAATCATATTCATACCACAAGTAGAAAATTCCGAATTTACCTATTTTAGTAAAAATAAAATGAAACAGAATAAATTGCTTTTAAACTGACAAGTTCTCATAAACAGTACATGAATTCGATTCCCGAGACCTTAATGTAATCAACGAAGGCCTGCAGTGCAGTTAAACCAATTTTCCACGAGACCTTGATACAACCCGCATGCTCGTTTAATTACCTTGCAATATTGTGACAAGAACACAGAATATCAAATTGATTGTGCCGTGTAGCCGCAAAAAAGGAGCGTTAATTTATTAGTATTGGCCGCCCAATGGTCGAAATTCCACTGTAAAACATAAACTCTTTTTTTTGAACTTATTGTATTCGTGATACATATCTATACTAATATTACAAATGCGAAAGTCACTCTCACTGTTTCACTGTCTGATTGTTACCTTTTCACGGCTCTACCGCTACACAGATCTTGACGTAATTTGGCATAGAGACTCGTATCGTATATATGGGATAGCCAAATTAGTACCTACGAGTACGAGTACCTTGCATTCTGGAGACGGACACAGGATATTTTTTATCCCGGAAAATAATAAATAATTAAATACTTTTTAGTTATTTTTATTTAAACTGCTTAATTTTTTCTTGCTTCTTTATTTTTTTGTCTGCTATTATGTTTGCATATTGTGTGAGTTGTCTTCCTTTTTCTTTCGAAATTCACAGCAAGAGATGACGTGAAGGAAGCTTTTACAACGCCACCTCAACCTTACTTATATGTTTGGAAATTGCGCGCAGAAATTGAACGAATTAATTCCCTCTTCCCCTTTCCATCACGGGAAGTAATGGGACAACAAGAAGTAAGGTGGGTTCATCTAGCATTAAAACTAAGCGCTTCGTTGCGTGGTTCATAATATGTACAGCAAAGGACTGGAATCATTGGAAGAATCTGTCTAGGTAGCTACCACCCCAGGGCCAGTTATTCTGCCGTGAAGCAATAGTGTGTAAACATTACTGAGTTTCAGTTTGAAGGGCACTGAGAGAGAGTAATCACTGGGCATATGAGACTTAAGAACTGCTGTCTCAGGGTAACGGGCACAGTGTGGTATCACACAGAAATGTTCTGGGTGACAGAGCATTTGTTAAGGGCAGACGTTGCACTTACCATCAGGTGAACGTTTCGCTAGTTCCGTCACTTTGATCAAATAAATAAATAAATTTGCCTGCATCAGTTATTCCGTACGATTACAATGTAGGCTTTAACTAGCTGGTGCGTTTACCATCCAAAACTATATCGCCTTCAGATGAGATCGTGGTTCAGCACCAGCTCATAAATTTAGACCCTGCTTTTTTATAGAAGTATAACTAGCGCTGTTGGTCCGGCGGCCTCAAAAGCTTTGTCGTAAGAGTAAAAAGGGAAAAGGCCCGCAAGTAAAGAGTACAACGTCAAACAAAGAGTGTGCTTCGCAACTTACGAAAGGTCTCTCTTAAAAAATCGTCGTCGATATGGGAGGACAAGGCCATACTGAAATAATTTACGTAATACTCCGCTCCACTTTGGAAACGTCTTTTATGATCTTTACTATAATAGAAAATATACACACAGTTTATACATTTATGGATTTAAGGAGTGCTAAGAACCTTATCAAATAAGCAACATTGTAAGTTTATCCAATAATATTTTATGTATGCTTAGTGCATTAAGAGCCTTAACGAGAGCTAATGGCCGTGTTCAACATCCTATTATCTAAATGCGAGTATACCGGGTTCGACTCCAATTATGACTCTTAAATAAGTAGACGATAGATCTTTATCTCATGACCGCGTAGTGTAGTAGAGTACCTGACTTATACGAGTGGCGTAGCAGAGTACCTGACTTAACACGGGTGGATTTCAATTCCAGCCGGAGAAAACATTCTGCAAATCTGGTTGTTTTGTTATTGTCCCCGTGTCTCTGATAATGCATCCTACCCCTACCTTCGATGGTGTCGCATTAGCGGGCGCCGGTAGTTAAGGACGAGTCATTGTCTCTATGTTGGTGAACACTTGTGGTACTATAATATCTCATATGCAGTAGAAAGCTTCTGAGAGTATTTAAAAATTGTCGCCGGAAAATCGACCAGGGTAATATCTATTTGTGAAGGAGCGTGTCGTAAGGTAATTTTACGACTCGACCGGAAAGTGGCATCCAAAAATGACCACTTACTACAAGGCAACACATCCACGTCTCGTTTCCCGCGGGGGCCCACCCCTTATACGGTAAGAAGTGACTGACCGGATAACTGATACCGAGTGTTGTGACTGTAGTATGCATCTGCGTATTACTACTTAAGTTGGTCAAATAATTTTGGAGTTACTGGTGGTAGGATTCCTATGCAGGAATCCGTCTAGGTAGGTACCACCCCAGGGCCAGTTATTTTGCCGTGAAGCAGTAGTGTGCAAACATAACTGTGTTTCGGTTCGAAGGGCACTGTGAGCTAGCGTAATCACTGGGCACATGAGACTTAAGAACCTATGTCTCAGGGCGATGGGCACAGTGTAGTGTCACACAGAAATTTTCTGGGTGACACAGCATTTGTTATGGGCAGACGTTGCACTTACCATCAGGTGAGCGTTTTGCTCGTTTCATCACTTTGTACAAAAAAAAAGAGCGGCCGTTTAGACAATAAGTATAATTTCAAGGTTGCAAGTAGTTATGCTATTGTCTTTTATAAATTGCTTGAGAACACTTCCGACTGTCACAAACGTAGACTGTGCTAAACTTACTACAAAAAAGCGGAGATACTTATATATTTAATATTCGGTGTTTATTTAACATAACATATAATTAGTTTTTTTATACGCCATTGAGTAGTCCTTGAACTTTATTTTTCCTCTACTTTTAACGTAAACGAACGCTATCGTTGAAAAATTAAAAGTTTCATAAATAAACTAGCTGTGCGCCGCAGTTTCGCCCGCGTAAAAAAGCCGACCCCGATCAATGATATACATATATACTTCCCCATTTGAATAGGTTTTTGGGGTTTTAATTTTTTTGCGCGGAACCCCAATTATTTTTTCTCTCTTCATTTTAAGGTTTGCCCGGAAGAGATTGATGTTAGCGATAAGGCCAACGAATTGTACAATTTGTACGTAAATACTTTTACGCCGTGTCGTTTTAATTTTTATGCCTTGTGGTGGCGGCTCGTTAAAAGAATACTACCACTCCATCTCATCCAATGGATCTCGTAAAAGGCGAGAAAGGGAATTAAGCTGCACTGTGCACCCAACAGCGCATGGTGGCGATGTGCTCACCACCTATCACACCGAGTGCATTATAATGTTTTGGTGAAACGTGGATTGTGGCAATCATCTGTCTTTGCAGTGAGTGCCCAGTCTCTGACTACCCTTTATGGGATAAAGTCGTGATCTTATGTATGTATGTATGTATGTACGTAGCTAATCTTTAAACGTACCTTTATTTTAATGTTCACATTGGTGGTATGATTCCGCAGGCCAGTTTTCTGCCGTGGAGCAGCGTGATGTCTCAGAGGGACGGGCGCATTGTTACACAGAAATGTTTTGGGCGACACAGCATTTGTTAAGGGCAGACGACGTTTTGCTCGTCTTGTCACTTTCTCTTATAAAACAGGCCATTTAATTGTACAATTAGTATGTACTTAACCTATTAGGTGACTATATTTTAATGTGTGTATAAATACACATTTATGCCATGTGGTGGCGGCTCGTTAAAAGAATACTACCACTCCATCTCATCCATTGGATCTCGTAAAAGGCGAGTAAGGAATCAAACTGCACTGTGCACCCAGCAGCGCATGGTGGCGATAGGCTCACCACCTATCACACCAAGTGCATTATATTGTTTTGGTGAAATATGGATTGTGGCAGTCATCTGTTTTTGCAGTGAGTTCCCAGTCTCTGACTACCCCTTATGGGATACAGTCGTGATCTTATGTATGTATGTATGTATGTATATAAATAAACCACAAAAATAAACTCAACAGTTCAACACACGTACTGATTTCGATAAACGAATTAAATGACTGGCCTTCACACATCGTGCGTCACTAGATTCATAAAATAAATTATTGAATATTTTAAAAAAATATCTAGACTAAAGATTTCCTTAGTCCCAACTTATATCAACTGCTTTATAGGTTTTTGGGTTAGTTCCAGCTCGGACAGACCGACAAGGCACACTAATTTATTTGTAATAGTTGTCGTCCTGCTGTCGAAATTCGACCGTGATTCATATTTTTTTTAAGTTTGTACCCTATTGAGGTTGTACTATTAGTAATTATTTACATACATACATAAGATCACGACTGTATCCCATAAGGGGTAGTCAGAGACTGGGCACTCACTGCAAAAGCAGATGACTGCCACAATCCACGTTTCACCAAAACAATATAATGCACTAGTAATAAAGTAATTATTTGTTGGCAATATTTCAAATACTCTGTGCGACTGTTTCTGCAGAGGCTATTGTGTTTGAGATTAGCAGTATGAACGTAAACAAACGACAGACTATTGTGTGTCTGGCATTGACAGTATGAACGTAAATAATGAATGTTTTATTTTATTCAATTTAATGTATTTGTAACTCAAAATATATGTAAAATTTAGATTCCTCGCGTCTGCGCCATATATTTTTTAACTATATCAAATCTTAGATTCATTCGAGCGCGCAATATGCTTAAAAAGGGATACAAAGTTTACTCTTCGCGTCTTAATAAGTAGATTAATTGAAATGTCTTCATTACTACAGCCTATTACTAGTACACTGTTGGACATAGGCCTCCCCCATAGATTGCCACAGAAGTTTGTCGCTCTCATTACGGGGGAGATTTTGCCATAGTTGCCACGCTTGGCAGGCGGCAAACGCAGTTTATTTATTGAGATGTTCCAGGAGGATGCTGCTGCCCATCTCCTGGTTTATATTTTCCCTCTGTAGACTTTTACGACACCCACGCGATGAGATGGGGTGGTAGATTCTCTTAAGCCGCTACCACACGGCACTGTTATTTCATAAGTAATAATATCCTTTGAAAGTCGTAATTATTTGTCTATGACAGGATGTTTTATTAGAAATAACACAAATTGTCCAATTAAATTAATGTGTTTGTTTACATGACGTACTCTAGTTTACGGTCATAGGTTATCACACCGGCCATCTTTAACCATTCAAGTCCTGTTCTATGTTATCGCAGGTCACGTACACTTTGATAATAACAATGTATTCTTAGTACATAATTTATGCGGCGAACTCAGAGACGTTTAATGGTTTAAGCAACTCCTGAGTATTGATTTAAACTAGATGCCCATCAGTGGTCAAAATTTAAAGTCAAACTCAAAATTTAATTTTTTACTGGTGGTAGGATTCCTGTGCAGGAATCCGTCTAGGTAGGTACCACCCCAGGGCCAGTTATTCTGCCGTGAAGCAGTAGTGTGCAAACATTACTGTGTTTCGGTCTGAAGGGCACTGAGAGCTAGCGTAACCACGGGCATATGAGACTTAAGAACTGATGTCTCAAGGTGACGGGCGCAGTGTGTCACACGGAAATGTTCTGGGTGACACAGCATTTGTTATGAGCAGACGTTGCACTTACCATCAGGTGAACGTTTTTCTCGTTTCGTCACTTAATCAAATAAAAAAAAATCTTTATTCAATTTAAGCTTGTTTAAAGTTCCTATGAACGTCAAAATCTACACTATACTTTACAACCGTAATATATCATTTTTATAAGTTTGAACGTTTTTGAGGTTTGAGTAATTAGACTGTTTGACCAGCGACTATTACGTGTTCGACAATGGCAGTACGAACGTAAAAAAACGACAGACTATTACGTGATTGACATTGGTAGTATGAACAGAAACAAACGACAGACTATTATGTGATTGACATTATCAGTATGAACGTAATTAATGAATGTTTTATTTTTTTAATGTATTTGTCACACACATTATACAATTTTAGCTAACTCGCTTCTTCTCTATACAAACTTTAACTATGCCAAATCTCACACCGTGCGCGCAATATGCTTAAAATAGATCATAAAGTTTTCTATTCACGTATAAATATATAGAAGAAGATATAGTTGTAAATCGAAAGCGCGCTCAAGTACGCTCATAACTGAGAAGTCAATATGCAGTGGTAAGGTTCCCGAAAAATTTACACTGTTAAACTTCAAATTCGTCTAATTTTTATTTATCATGCTTTCACATAGTTCAACTACGCCTAAAGGAATAAAAATTAGCTTCATACATTATCTAAAGAGTGGTTTTATCCGTAGTCCACAGCATAGACAAAAAGTAATTGTTGGTAGGATTCCTATGCAGAAATCTGTTTTAAGTTAGAACCGCATAGCGAATCCTGCCGTCAAGCAGTTGTGTAAAAAAACTGTGAATATATGTACATTTGACGGGCACTGATAGCTATTGAAATCACTGAGAAACCATTAATAATAAAAAAAGAAAAAAAATTACAGTCACAATTGGAAAGAAAGATTATAACTTTATTCGTTGCTACGCTCAAAACAACAACCTAAAAATAAATAATTAACAATAAAAAGTATTAAAATTTATATTGGATTGCAGCAACGAAAAGATCACATTCAGCATTAAGCTACAGCAGAATACAGATTTGCCGCAGCACTGTTATTCTGTCAGCGCCAATAATATAGAAATTACGAGCAGCTGTCAGACAGTTAAATTTAAATGCTTAAAAGATACCAAAAAAACAAAAACACCAAAGATATTTTAAATGTATCAGATATATAACACAAAAGTGAATAATGTATAAAAAACCTAAAAGTAATAATATAAAATTCTTAAAAAGCGATAAATATAGAAAAAAAGTAATTTTGTTGGCAACAATGTATAATAGAATAGTGATTGAATAATAATAATAAAAATATTAGTAATATACTTAAGTGCAAATGCCTGGACAATGGCGTACCGCATTGACCAATATTAAAACTATGGCATTTTTTATCTGTGCAAACCTTGTCAAATCTTGTATACTCCATTTTGGACTTTTGGCGCCAACTGTAAAAGTGGCAGTAGTATTTTATTTATTTATTTATTTATTATATTTGGAGTTTTTATGTTTAATATTGATAGTTTATTATGCAGCAAGTGCTCCAGAAAGTGTACAGTGATTGCAAAATTCAATTCAAGACCAAAATTGTTCCTTACGTTTTGTCTCCATCAGTCCAGCCAATCTTCAGTAAAATTCAACTATCATTTTACTGACGATCAAAATTTTGAAGTCTTGTTGCTTTAAGATTGTATACTTGGATTTTTCCATATATTGGACTGTTTCCATTAATAAATAAATAGAACACGTCATTTTTATTCTATTTTAATTTCATTAAAAGTAAAATAAAGAAACTGAACTTCGATTCCATAAAGAATAAAAAATCATCAAAAATTAAAAATTAAAAGATGAAAACGCAAACCTACCTAGTGTATAAACAACAATTCCTTACTTTGTATTTACCTACATATCTAGAATTAACATAACTGACATAACTAGAAGTTGAAATTGGGTTGTAGCAACGAAAAAAACCACCGATTCAGTATAATACTGAATCGGTGGTTTTTTTCGTTGCTGCAACAGTGTTGCCATAGCCACAGCAATGTAATTTTGTCGGTGCCTCGTGTTTACAGAACAGTTGCCGGACATTAAAAAGTATAATGTAAGTAAAATAATAAAATATGAAAAACATTAAGAAAAGTCTGAATGGAGGATCTCTAATATATAATGTTTATTTTTAATCTAAAGTGAAACTTAACATTGTAACACTAACAATAATAAAGCAGACTGAAACGTGGTTATGGTCAAGTACATTATCTATAATTACCAATTCGAAACTACCACGTCGACTTTTTACACGTGAAACAATTACACCTTTATCTTGTTTGTCATAAGAATATATGATTTACTAGCTGATGTCCCCGACTTCGCGTGAAAATTTTAAATATCACGTGGGAACTACTTGATTTTCCTAGATAAAGAGTATCCTGTCTCCGTCTTCAGGTGCAAGCAATCTCTGTGTCAAATTTCGCTAAGATCGGTTCAACTGTTGAACCGTAAGGTAACAAACAGACGTGAGGGACAAAGAGAGTTACTTTCGCATTTATAATATTAGAACGGATAACGGACTATAAAATAAGCCACAAAAGCAAAGAAAGAAAGAAACATTTATTTGTTGCACGCACACCCGGTTGACAGATAAAATATAAAATAAAAAACTTAATAAAGAAGAAGTAATAAAAACAACTTATAAGCTAACTTATAAGTAATTTATAACAATTATTATTAGATAATAATTTAAAATAAACCTGTTTGGTGTGTAATGTTCTTAAAGAGACTGATGGTAGGATTCCTATGCAGAAATCAGTCTAGGTGTCTAGGTAAGTACCACCTCAGGGCCAGTGCAAACAAAGTGCTTCGGTTTGAAGGGCACTGAGAGATAGCGTAATCACTAGGCATATGAGACCTAAGAACTGATGTCGCAAGTGTGGTGCTACTCAGAAGTGTTCCGGGTGATACAGTATCTGTCATGGCTAGGCGTTGTACCACAAGGTAAACGACTTTTGCGCTAAAATTTGCGTTCTAAGAAGGTTCATACAAATTTCAACGATAAACGTATAAATTTATTGAACATTTTATACATGTATTTGCATAAATTTATTTGACTTTGGTACAAACGGAATATGAACGGAAACGGAGATTTTACACTTGTAGAAACTACAAATATATTATTTTAGGTTTCTGTCTACCACAAGACAATGTTTGAATCAACTTATCATGTACATTATCCTTGTACGTAGTAGTGGACAAAGGAAGTCCACAAGGAAGTCTTAAACTGCTTTTAACTCTCACGACCTTTGTAGAGACGCAAGTCAAAGTCTATGCGATGATATTGCATTTATATATAGATAGTTTTACGTAAAATAATGCTGATGTTCTGTGTAAGAAATACGGGCAGTCACACCACAACACAGCTTGAAAAAGAATTATTTATGTGTTGCTTAATTAATGGCGATTGGGTCGATATTTGGATTTAAACCCTGACCCACGACTCAATCGGCAGTTACACGGAACGCTGACTCATGGTCCGGTCCTCTGGTCATGCTATTTTACAAGTATATACGTAATTTCGCTGGGCGTAATGTGTCCAGGCAGTTTACCCATTCAGGAGCAAATGTTCGTAAAATCTGTTCTTAGTGCGCGGGAAAAAATATGTATGCCAAAACTCCGTAGTACGTGAGTGACTCGGGTTCGATTCCCGGTGTCGGCACCACTAAAATTGTTAATTGCGATTTTAAGTGTCGATTTACCACGTGCTCAGTGGTGAAGGAAAACAAAGTGAGGAAATCTGCATGTCTGAGGAATAATAAATATTTCGAAGACACGTTAAGTCTAGCTAAAAAACCCTATCAGAAATGAGAGGAGGCCTGTGCTCGGCAGTAGGATATTTATAGGCTGTCGCAGCGTATCGTCGGCAGCGACATTAATTTTGCGTCAAACAATAGACTGCACTGATTACACTAGACACAAAGTGCAAAGTGATAGGGAACAAAGTGCAATGAATTACCGCTTCGCTTCTTTGTTTGCAACTTGAATTCGAAACATCAGGTAGGCAGCTGGAGAAGGCGAATGTTCTCGTATAAGCGGAGAACGATTGCTGAATGAAGTGTAATCTATAATATGACTTCTTCTGTAGCTGAACTTATTCCACCACACGAAATAAAACCCCTCCTAATTTTTTATATTATTCATATAGATTTTTTACAGAGATTACATGTTTCGTTAAGTAAAGTTAATCATAATGGTATTTATGCTGTGGAGAGTGAATAAACAGGTTGACGGACAATTATTTTTATATATCTTCTCCAACGAGCATATAGTTTTCTGACGTTTTTTTAATGATCTCAAACATATCTAAACTAAAAAAAAATTAAGTTAAGAAATTATACATGGAGCTTTCGCTAATTATGATAGGAAATTAAGTATGATTGAAAAACGTTCTGATGATCTTGGACATCAGATGCGGACATCCCCGTTTTCTCGCGGTTTTATAAATTTAACTTGAACTGTCGGGGCACACGCCAGCGTACCATAAAAGATGTAATGAGTCATACTCCAAAAACATTTATAAACTTTCCACGCAAGATAAAATCAGAAAAATAAATTGCTCGGGTTATTCACGCGCCTCGTCCTTTATTGTCATAACGTCATAAGAACGAATAAATCATCACAATAAAAAATTAACATAAATCACATACAGTAACGACATTACCCCGCTTCCGCTTTTTACGTGAGTCAAGCGTGAAACACTTCCAGCACTTTCTCATGGAAATTAAAGCGAATGCGTCCACAACGTCGCCTCGTATAATAGCCGGCAGCGGCAGATTCAGGTCGCGTTTAGTGGATCTAACTCGGTTAGCTGAAATGTGTACCTATGAGTAGTATTGGTGTGGTGGTGCTTGGATAAAAGAAAGAATATGTATTTAGCTACATAGCGGGGAAATTTTGAGGAGTTGGAGTTGTTGGCAACCGGAGTTGATTCAGATGTTCCAGGAAGATGCTGCTGCCCGTCTTCTTGTTTCAATTTTCCCTCTGTCGACTTCATACCCACGGGGGTTGAGGTGGTAGGTTCTCTTAAGCCGCCACCACACGACCACTATGGCAAAATCTCTCCATAACGAGCGCTACAAATATTTGTAGCAGCAGTCTATGGGCAGGCCTATGTTCAGCATTGGGCTAGTGATAAGTTGAAAAGAAAAAAAATGATGAACGGGGAAATGAGCAGGCGTGGCTGCCTGTTTTTGCACTATACAATGCTAAGTTCTTATTTTTGACTAAATAAGCTTAAATTTAGTCAAAAATTGTAGCGAGTAACCTGGGTTCGATCCCCGGTGCCAGCACCTCTAATATTGTTCCACTATTTTAAGTGCCGATTTACCACGTTCTTAGCGGTGAAGGAAAACATCGTGAGGAAACCTGCATGTCTGAGGAATTGAAATATTTCGAGGACATGTGAAGTCCGCCAACCCGCATTGGAGCAGCGTGGCGGATTATTCCTAGCTCCAAAAACACTCTCAGAAATGAGAGGAGGCCTGTGCTCAGTAGTGGGACATTTATAGGCTGAAACTTTACTTACTAAACTTTAAGCTTAAATTTCAAAACAAGCCCAATAAATTCAACAAATATCTTTGCTGTTATTTTTCTTATCTATAAATTATAAATATTTAAATTTATAGTAATGTTTACAATATGGAAAATTAGGAGATGGGCAGCAGCATCTTCCGGGAACATCTGAATAAATAAACTGCAGTTGCCATCCTGCTAAGCGTGGCAGCTATTGCAAAATCCCCTCAAAATGAGAGCTACAAATTTTTGTGACAATCTAGGCTGAAACGACGAGCTCAGTTTCAAAATAAAAAGTTTAGTTTTTAAATATGAATTGAACTGTTTCCATTACTTGTTTGTGTTATGTTTTAGTTTTGTGAAAGCGGGACACTTTTACGTATCTCGGGGGCAGCGGGACACATAGCTTAAAGCAGAACGTCACGTTACCCACGTTTTTTTTTTACTGTATAAAGTGACGAAACGAGCAAAACGTTCACCCGATGGTAACTGCAACGTTTGCCCGCAACAAATGGTGTGTCACCCAGAATATTTCTGTGTGACACCACACAGCGCCCGTCACCCTGAGACATCAGTTCTTAAGTCTCAAATGCCCAGTGATTACGCTAGCTCACAGTGCCCTTCAAACCGAAACACAGCAATGCTTGCACACTACTGCTTCACGGCAGAATAACTGGCCCTGAGGTGGTACCTACCTAGACGGATTCCTGCATAAGAATCCTACCACCAGTAAGCAGCTCATCCTTCGTAACCATAATGTAGGGAAACCGACAACCTGCGATGCGACGCCGCCGCGACCGCGGCCTTTGAACGACCATGTCCACCGCACACAAAAATGCCACTATGAATAACTAAGAGCATACTTGTTAATTTTCCAAGATACGAGTACTATCTATACAATTTAAGCGCGTAATTACTTTGTAGTTTACTGGCGGTAGGATTTTTATGCAGGTATCCGGCTAGGTAGGTACCACCGCACTGCCACTTATTCTGCCGTCATGCAATAGTGTAAAAACTTTACCGTTTCGGTCTTAAGGGCACTGATACATACATACATAAGATCACGACGTTATCCCATAAGGGGTAGTCAGAGACTGGGCACTCACTGTAAAAACAGATGATTGCCACAATCCACGTTTCACCAAAACAATATAATGCACTTGGTGTGATAGGTGGTGAGCCCATCGGCACCATGCGCTGTTGGGTGCACAGTGCAGTTGAATTCCGGAATGGAGTGGTAGTATTCTTTTAACGAACCGCCACCACACGGCACTGATGGCTGGTGTAATTACTGGGCATATGAGACTTAAGAACTGTTGTCTCAGAGCGCAGTGTGATGCCACACAGAAATGTTCTGGGTAACAGCATTTGTTATGTGCAGACATTGTAATTTAGGCGAACGGAATTCGCGTAAAAAAAAATTACTGCGACGAAAATGGAAGCGTGACGCTTCATGCTATTACACAAAGAATCGTAATATATTGACACTGGCATGGCATTACATTGTTTTGTAGTTAAACTTTAAGGTAATACGAGTAGGTATCCGACAGAGCAGAATAACACCCACCTGTTTCCTACCGAGGTGTCATAGGAGGTGACTTAGGTACGGCGGACAGCCTTTATTTGTAATGAACAATGATGTTATTATAATGCTCGTGGGAACGCAATGGGAAGTAAGAATTTTTGTGACTGTTACCAAAATGGCGGCGAAGTCGTTCGCCACCCGTCACGTCTCGTTTCCCACGAAGGCGAAAAGTGGGCTACGTGTGTGGCGTCTGCCTACCTCTTTAAATGAGATAAATGCGTGACTATATGTATATATGTATGATAAAGCGACGAGACGAGCAAAACGTTCACCTGATGATAAGTGCAATGTCCGCCAGTAACAAATGCTGTGTCACCCAGACCATTTCTGTGTGACGCAACACTGCGCTTGTCACCCTGAAACGTCAGTTGTTAAGTCTCAATTGGCGAGTGATTACGCTAGCTCTCAGTGCCCTTCAGACCGAAACACAGTAATGTTTGCACACTCCTGTTTCACGGTAGAATAACTGGCCCGGTGGCGATACCTACCTAGAGGGATTCCTGCATGGGAATCCTACCATCAGTGAAGAGTACTAGAATCTCTATATCAATATAAGACTGATATTCACCAATCATGAGTCCTATCGTGTCATAGTGCACTATTTAACAGTGTCCTATATAAAAAAAGTAAAGTTTCAGGCTCTAAATGTCCCACTGCTGAGCACAGGCCTCCTCTCATTTCTGAGAGGGTTTTTGGAGCTAGGATGAATCCGCCACGCTGCTCCAATTGCGGGTTGGCGGACTTCACATGTCTTCGAAATATTTTTTATTTCTGAGACATGCAGGTTTCCTCACGGTGTTTTCCTTCACCGCCGAGCACGTGGCAAACCAGCAATTAAAATTGCAATTAACAAGTTTAGTGGTGCCGGCACCGGGAATCGAACCCAGGTCACTCGCGTACTATGAAATTTAAAGCGAGCGCCTAGCCCCTGAGCTACCACGGCTCTTATATGATTACTCCTATATAATTACTGCTAATATTTACAATGACTCAGAATTTGTTGAATAGGAAGTCATTGAATTGTGTTTTAAATAAATTAATTAAATAAAAATACTTTCAATAAACTAATTGTACGGCTTTATCGCGTTTTTTACTTTCTAACTCGACGTTTCGAGCGCTATACAGCGCACCCGTGGTCACAGGAGGAAAAAGGTGTCAGACGACCTGATGTCATGGTAAATCCGGGGTACCTTCAGCTTTTAATTATTATTTTTGATCCGAAGTCTTGCAGTATATGCTTTTTTTAATTTATTTTTGTTAATTATAGGTTCCCGAACCGGTGGTAGTACCCAACCAACTTGTCTATTGAAATTAGGGTTTTTTATTTCAATTGCCTCGCGTAATATTCTTTTTCGCGTATTAAAACTTGTTTCATTTAAGAGTATAGTATTCGCGTCAATTTATGAAATCATTAGTGTTATTTAATTAGTTTTTTATAAGTTTTATTTTTTATTTTTACTTAATCAGTTAATTATACCTACATTAAATTCACGTAAATACAATTAATCATTTAATAATTAAAAAAAAAATCAATTTCTTTTTATCCCATACTTAATTCAGTAAAGGTCAGTATTCTTTGTATCGTTTCATAAAACAATTGTGATGAAATGATGATGATGATTTGCTAGACCTTGCCATTTCGACACAATTTCTCTGACTACACAGCGTCGAATCACTTACACGCTGTTGAAGAGCATCGCATTTTATAATATTTATTAGCAGTTATTCTTTAAACGAAGGTCGTTTCGTTTGAAAGGAAATATCCTTGGATGCGAAAAGACGTTTGGTTACATTAACATAAATTTTGCGAGACATTTTATTTTAAAAGTTACGAGTGAGATTCTACGTCACAAAACCAGTGTGTATGATGTCGTTCATAACAAGTGAACTGTGTTGGAGAACAGGATTTTAAAGGCTTACTTTCGATACACTTAAACATTTGCAGCCGTGACCTAAAAATAATTATCTATCAGCTTTTTGCCTAGTTGACCATTGGACGAAAATATTTTTTCACTGTGTTGCTATTATGAATAAAGTAATGTTTAATGATGGTGTGATTCCCATGCACGACTCCTGGGTTACTACTGTAGTATCAGTTATTCTGCCGTTGTGTTGGTGTGCAAACAACACTGTGTTTCGGGTTGAAGGCCACAGAAGCTAGTGGCAGGGCGTATGAGACCTAAGAAGCGATTTGTCGCGACGAACGCAGTCCGGTGCTACTGACCTTTACAACTCACACTGCTACTGTTTTGGACAAGCGTGGCACTTACCATGAGAGGAACGACTTGTTCGTGTTGTCACTATTTTTTTTTTCTTTTTTTTATCGTAAAAAGTGACGAAACGAGCAAAACGTTCACCTGATGGTAAGTGCAACGTCCGCCCACAACAAATGCTGTGTCACCCAGAATATTAATGTGTGACACCACACTGCGCCCGTCACCCTGAAACATCAGTTCTTAAGTCTCAAATGCCCAGTGATTAAGCTAGCACAGTGCCCTTCAAACCGAAACACGGTAATGTTTGCACACTACTGCTTCACGGCAGAATAACTGGCCCTGGGGTGATACCTACGTAGACCGATTCCTGCAGAGTAATCCTACCACCAGTAAAAAATACAACCACGTCTGTTTCCCATATAAGGGACAGGCGGAACCAAAAAAATCGGGACTATTCGCAATTATGAATATCTTTCAGAATCACAAGAGTCACCTATGGTCATCTTGACCTATAATCTATTACCACGTAAGGCAATGAGGTAGTTTATATATTAACTAATTTGTAAAATTAGCACTTAGCTCAAATTTAAATGTTTAGTACAAATGTTCTCTGTTTAATTGTTGGCCTGAAGGTCTAAAATGTTTGTTTTAAATTTCGGCCGATAGGTGTCCGGCAGAGTAGAGTAGCTCCTTTTTAGCAAATTAACTTACTTTCCTTCATTAACCTTTATTTGTACAGAATAACATTATTATATGCAAATCACTATACTGTTCGTAGGAACGCAGTTACGAGTAGAATTTTTTGACACGTAACATAATGGGCGGCGACTTGGTTCCGCGAGGGCGAAAAATGGGTTACGTGGGTGGCCTCAGCCTACCCCTTATAAATGGGAAAAAGGCGTGACTGTATGTATGTATGTTTAATTTAAGCAGTGTTTTTTTTATGGAAGTTAGCGACGAGAAACAGGCTGAGATTCAGGCTCTTCGCCAATAATTAGTTTTTAGTTTCATATATTTTCACAAAATTAGAAACACTATATGGTGCTTCTTTACGTTAGTAAAGAACGTTCTATAAGATATACCACCTAAATAAATATATACAAAAAAATATTGGTTTCGTGGCAGTAATAAGCTTTCTTATATAATTTTAATTATATATCTATCTTTCCTTGTACCTTCACTTATTTGTATATTTTCCGCACTACAGGTCCATAATATTGATTCCTTTTATATATTACTTAATATAAGAATGTACGACAGTTTATGGATAAAATAAAATTATCATCGTAATCATCTTCACTTCGTAGGTCAACTCTTGATCTTTTTATAAAAAAATAAAAATATAACGATTTCTTATATTTACGCGAACACAACACATTTAAATGAAACTAATTTTATGGATTTTATCGCGTTTTATTTTGTTGAGTATCCGGAGTACATTCAGCTTTTAATTATTATCGGACCTCAAATAATAATTAAAGGCTGAAGGTACTCCGGGTTAACTATGACATCGGGACATCTGTCACCTCAGTCCTCCCGTGACCATGGGTGCTGTAAAGCACTCGAAACGTCGAGTTATAAACAACAAAATAAAACGCGATAAAATCCGTAAAATTAGTTTCGTTTAAAAATTAAAATATAATAAAATAATAGTTGCCTACCCAAGTTGTTGTTATGGATCTATAGTCTATGACAAAAGATAAAAGTTATTTGATTATACTAATTTTCTTAATTCCAATCCAATCAACATCCATTTTTTCACTAATAATTGGATATTAGTTTAGCAATTCCTGCGAACTGCGAACTAATTTTACTGGAATAAGAAAATCAATACGCGCTACTCTAGCCTGTTCAAATGATTTTACATAGACAGAACTGTGACATTTTAAATAAATTATCGAGAAACGAAACTTTATATCTTACTTACGGCCGCCTTCGCCCGGACACATTTTTGAATGTAGAAATTGGGAAAGAACAACACAAATATTTGACCGGATCGGCAAAATTTTTCCCGACTTGATTCATTAATAATACCGTTAATGCTCAGCTCCTGTAAGAGCTAGGGTAACTCTTAATATATAAAATCTTCCTGGAGAGATGCAGAGAATATGGAGATGCAAAGGAGAACGATACATTCAGACTAATTTTGAAAATACAGTGGCATGGGGGCGGCTCAGTTATGGTGTGGGGTGGGATAAGTTTCGGAGCTCGAACGGAGTTAGTGATGGTCGATTTTTAAAAAAAGTTTTTTTTATATGTAGGTACAGGTACAGATAGGTACAGTAAATACTTTCATAAGCATTTTGTAAAAATATGTTATTTTGTTATTACAAACAGCCATTTTTATTGTATTTATTTGTATAGATTTGTTACAAATACATTAAATTTAATAAAATAAAACATTCATTATTTAAGGCCTATGTTCACCAGTGGACTATGATAGGCTGAAATATTGATGACGATGATTCATTATTTACGTTCATACTGACAATGTCAATTACATGATATTTTACATACTGTTTCTCTTCATCTGCTCGTTTCATCACTTTAAGCAATATAAATATATATATATGTATATATATATATATATATATATATATATTATAATATGGAGTTTGACTGTTTAAAAAAAACAGGAACTCCTTGGCCAATGACATTAGAAAAGGTCAAAATAAAATTTGGTTTAAGAGGTACGGTAGTACGGGAGCATTATTTCAAGTATGTTTGCGGATAGTCTAATATATATAAGTCTAAAATATATAATAATAATATAGATAAGTCGTGTGGTGGCGGCTCGGTAAAAGAATACTACCACTCCATCTCATCCATTGGATCTCGTAAAAGGCGAGTAAGGAATTAAACTGCACTGTGCACCCAACAGCGCATGATGGCGATGGGCTCACCACCTATCACACCAAGTGCATTATATTGTTTTGGTGAAATGTGGATTGTGGCAGTCATCTGTTTTAGCAGAGAGTGCCCAGTCTCTGACCACCCCTTATGGGATACAGTCGTGATCTTATGTATGTATGTATGTTTGCGGATATTCTTTTTTGGCGCTGCTTTAATTAAAATTAAAATAATTTGAGCAGTACACGAGTAACCAGAGTTCGATTCCCAGTGCCGGCACCTCTAGTGTGTTCTGTTCTGCTTTAAGTAATAAAAATAATAAAAATATTTCGATGATATGTGAAGTGCGCCGTATTGGAGCATCGTGGCGGACTTTTCCCGACTCCAAAACCGTCTCAGAAATGAGAGGAAGCTTGTGCTCAGTGGGACATTTATGGTAGTGACGATTTTAGTTGCATTGTTGCTGCGCTCGTGTATCCGTTATCGGTGCAATAATATAATTATTTTATTGCCCTATCATTAGCAGGCACTTGCCGGTGCCGTGACTGTCGCTCACCGTTACTTAACAATGGCTTGCGTCAGACAATCTGTCGTTTATTAATCTAATATGCAATTAATGATTAAGCAGGTCATTTGGAGTCTGTTATGAATATAGCAATCACAAAAACGTTACGTCATGTAAATTATCGATTATGTTGTTCTCATATCGCACCGATGAATTTTAACTTTAATTGAAAAATGACCCATAAGAACCGTGTGGTGGCGGCTCGTTAAAAGAATACTACCACTCCCTCTCATCCAATGGATCTCGTTAAAGGCGAGTAAGCAATTAAACTGCACTGTGCACCTAACAGCGCATGGTCGCGATGGGCTCACCACCTATCACACCAAGTGCATTATATTGTTTTGGTGAAACGTGGATTGTGGCAATCATCTGTTTTTGCAGTGAGTGCCCAGTCTCTGGCTACCCCTTATGGGATACAGTCGTGATCTTATGTATGTATGTAAGAAACATCTAATTTTTGAAGGTCTCGTCGAGGAACCCTCATAAAATCGTTCAGTCCTTTCGTTCGCTGTCGTCAATCCATGTTGATGGAGAAAAAGATATAAAGTCGGAAGAGATAAAAAAATGTAAAAATATGATCTAGGTAAAAAAATAGAAGCATAATGTTAACGTATGTAGGTATGTAAGACTAGCTGTGGCCCGCAGTTCCATCCGCGTAAAAAGTCGACCCCGATCGATGATATACATAATATACTTCCCTATTTGAATCGAATTTTGGGGTTTTAAGGTTATTTTTAAGGTATGCAGGAATCCGTCCAGGTAGGTACCACCCCAGGGCCAGTTATTCTGCCGTGAAGCAGTAGTGTGCAAACATTACTGTGTTTCGGTTTGAAGGGTACTGAGAGCTACTAGCGTAATCACTGGGCATATGAGACTTAAGAACTGATGTCACAGGGTGACGGGCGCAGTGTGGTGCCACATAGTAATTTTCTGGGTGAAACAGCATTTGTTATGGGCAGACGTTACACTTACCATCAGGTGAACGTTTTGCTCGTTCCGTCACTTTTATGAAATAAAAAAAAAAAATTAACCGCTATAATATCAGCTATATTTCAGTGAAAATACCGTCAAAATCGGTCTAGCCGTTTCGGAGATTAGCCGGAAAAAACAGACAGACAGACAGACAAAAAATTTAAATTTCTTTTTCTTAGAAGTATATACTGTTATAAGCATTGAGTAAACGCCGTTATTTTGTAATTACAAATAGACACTAGAGGTTCATCAAAGATGAGAAAATATGCCAAGAACTGATTGATTTTTTTGATTGATTCAAATTTGCAAACAGATACATATGGAAAAACCATATTTAATACACTTTGTTAGCTTTGTGATCAAAGAAAATTCCTTTAAATAATAGTGTGTCAGTTGCTGCGGATGGCATCACAAAGGCTTCATAGCGCGCTTAAAAAAAGTTCCTGACGTGCATGATGTGTATTGCGTAATTCATCGCCTGGATTCGGTTGCGAAAAATTGGAGTGAACGCCTCATTACACCACTGCAATATGTTAACAGAACAGTTAATAAAGTCAGAAGTAGCTCCAGTGAACGACAGATTATTGAGTCGGTTTTGCATTGCCAATGATGAAGATTTCAACCGACTTGCTTCACACAGAGATGCGCTGGCTGTCAATAGATACTTGTTTGACTCGATTTTACAATTTGTTTGGGTCTGCGATAGAGTTCCTAGGAAACAAAGACAGAATTGCGCAACAACTATCTCATCAAAGAACGACATTGCGTACTGGACAGATGTGTATAAATGTTTAATAATGTCAATCTCCAACTTCAAGGCGACTTAAACTCGATAAAGACAAAAAATAGCAATGCTGCTTATGTATTCAAACTGCTGTTCTACAAAAGAAATATCGGCCGACGGGAATTCAATAACTTCCGAAATTTATCAACAGTATCATTCAAGAACGAATACGAACGCCTTGCTTGTTTACTGTCAACACTTGGAATTCCAAGTGTTGACAGTAAACAACCTCTACAGTGATTTCAAGGAACGATTCAAGGATATTTTAAACATGGGCATACCAGGCTGGGTGTTGGATCCTTTTACAAATGTCAGGATCATTCCAGTTAGAAGAAAAACTAATAGAACTGACGACAAATGAGGAACTAAAAACTAAATTTAAGAGAATTTTGGCTGCAGAATCCGATTTCGCAACGGTACCCAGGATTATGATCGATTGTTTTACGATTTCAGATAGCATTCCCATCGTCCTATTTAGTTGAAATCGGCTCCATGTTCATCGGCTGAACGCGACTTACGGTTGTTTTTAAGTAAAATCGAGCCTGATATTAACAAACTCCTTACAATGCATAAAATTCAACCTTCTTTCTCACCAGATAAGTTATAAATTCAATGTCTTTTGAATGTTAATAAATATTCTTCTCAATATAATTAAGTATGCGATTTATTTTATTGTTCACATTGAAACATTCTTCTTTGAACTCAGAAATAGGATAGGGGTCATATCCTATCTTACGTCTATATAATATTGCGCGTTTAAATGTAATCGTGGCAATAGAAGTTACAGATTCGCGTGTAAAAAATATTGGGGGCTCTACAGAACATAAATCCAAAGAAACCTGTGGTGTAGAGTGTAATGAATAAAAGTAATAGTGGCAATAGCAGCTTTCAGATTCGCGTGTAAAAAATATTAGCGGATCTAGAAATCAAAAATTTAAAGAAACCTGTGGTGTAGAGTGTAATGAATAAAAATATCGTGCTATGTAGAAGCACTAAGAAAAGTTAGGTAGTAGTGAATGTAAATTATTTCGGGAATTAAGCGATGAAAACTTAACGCTATGAAAGCATCACTGTGGGACGTCACGATCGTGTCGTTCGTCTTGGGATTCATTTTTTTTTTGTAATTTTATATGGCTTCAATTTTTTTACATCTGAACCAATCAACTATGTTAGTCAATTATATCAGGCAATCGGTCTTAAATACAGTAAAAGTAATTCATTGTACATAATTAATCAACAAAACCCTGTCAAGTTCGACACGCGCACAGCTTTATCGCATTATCGCACCTAATATATGTAGCCTGTTGAATAAAACTAATTTTACGGATTTTATCGCGTTTATAACTCGATGTTTCGAGCGCTTTACAACACCCATGGACGTAAATATAAGAAATCATTATATATTATAGGAGAAAGGGACGGCACTCGCAAAACGGTCACCTGATAGTAAGTGCAACGTCTGCATATAACAAATGCTGTGTCACCCAGAACATTTCTGTGTGGCACCACACTGCGCCCGTCTGATCACCCTGATAGATCAGTTCTTAAGTCTCATCTGTCCAGTGATTACACTAGCTCTCAGTACAGTTCCAACCGAAACACAGTAA
Source organism: Luehdorfia chinensis (assembly GCA_019845155.1). Classification (NCBI taxonomy): domain Eukaryota; kingdom Metazoa; phylum Arthropoda; class Insecta; order Lepidoptera; family Papilionidae; genus Luehdorfia; species Luehdorfia chinensis. The sequence goes on along the minus strand of JAHVAK010000206.1, from coordinate 4,933,941 downwards.
GGTCCAGTGTAACACACTACTGCTTCATGGCAGAACAACTGTCCCTAGGGCCAGACGGATTCCATGCACCAGTAAAATCCCAAATGAATTAACGTAGTCACCGTTGCATATCTGGTGTTACGAAATAGAATCAGATGTTAGCATGAGGATTAGATACGAGGTTGAATCGGATGAAGTATCAGAGCAAGAGATAAGAGCAATTTACATACAGACCTGAAATCCAATAATTTGTATTTAGAGAATTAAAACCTGCAGCACAAAACTGTGAGCATAAGTCAATCAAGTCAAGGTTAGTCAAGGTGACCAATAGTCTAGAACCTATATAATAGATACTGCGCCCCCCTGAGACATCGTTGACCTATGCATCAAGTAAAGGTATTACATTCCTAGTTCGGAAATATGATGAGAGATTAGACGAGGAGGATAGGAATGTTATTATATATTTATATCGTTTAAAATAATCTTTTAAAAATCCTATACCTACACATAAAAGGCTACAGAACTAAAATCTCACGTGTTTTTTTGATCCTTTTGTTCTCGTGTGAATTTGTAGTGTTAGTCATTAAAGAAAATATACACATAAATATTTTTTTATTTAATATCATAAGTAAGATATTGTAGGTAAATGAATGTTACCTTCCAAGTTTTTGTATTCCATGATTTCCTAGAATATTGACTTTGACAGACATACAAACACGAACGATCTTATTGAATGATTGAAAGGTTCCATTTTCGATACGGAACTCTAAAAAACGGCTATAAGAACATTTACGGATAAATGTAAATCAGTTACGTAAATGATTATGACGATGTCGTATATGCCGTATTATGATAACGGCAAAAAATTACTTGTATATACATGTAAAGGATGAAATTTTGAAGGAAGGTTTTTTTAATGAACCGCTACACAATGATGTAGTGAAATTACAAAAGAAATACTGGTGGCACACCATCCATGAACTGAAAAAAAGGAAGAACATAAGCATGTGAGGTATCGTTAGACTCGTAGGAATTGATAACGAAGTTCGAAAGAAACCGTTTTATTTAGGCCACTTCTCCACTCTATTTTTTAACCCCAGCTTTTTAAGTATGGTGTGGAAAATTCTGGAAAAATTTAAAGTTGAACCAAAAAAAAATACCTTCAACGAAAATTGGTTTAAAAATAATATGTTGTGTAGTTTTGATATATGGAATATCTTCGGTTATTCGCTATTCCACACTACGGCCTTCTCAAGAATCAAGTGCGTGGTCCGGAACGCACTTGATTCGAATATTTTATGTTAATAGATAGAATAGATTTTTTTAGATATCTGTGTGGTGAAATGAAGTCGAATTCTTTTTTAAAAATATAAAAATTTGAGTTATTTATAAGCAACCTAGTTACCCCAGAAATGAACAATTTAATTTTTGTTCAACTATTGGAATAGCCGTATTTTACTCTTTTGAACAACTCGCTGGTGTAGTGGTAGGATCCCTGTACAGGGAATCCGTCTAAGGTAGGTACCACCGCACTGTCAGTTATTTTTCACGGTTTAAAGGGCACTATTAACCAGTGTAATTACTGGGTGTATGAGACGATGAATGGATTTTTATTTTACCAGTGACGGATCGGGTAAGTTATTCACTTGGCGTCAAGTGCCACACACGATCATAAAATATGCAGTGTAATCCAGAACTATAATCTCAGTGTAACACAGCACTGCATTCATCACCCTGAGATATCAGTTGTTAAGACTTATATGCCTGGTAATATTTCTAGTAATAGTCTAGCTACAGTGTCATTTAAACCGGTATGCAGTAATGCTTTTACACTTCTGCTTGATGATAGGATAACTGGCGCCGCTATGGTATTTACATACAGACTCCTGAGAAGTTCTACCACTACATAGCTTGGACCATTTGACTACTAGCTTCATAAACTTAAGCCAATATGAACTGACTACATATGCTTAAGATGTCCGTTAATAATCACGTAACAATTAGCATCTTTATTATATTCTAAGTCGATATAATTAAGGTACCTAAAGTTTAAATGGGAAAATATTTTCTATCGTTAATCTGTGATAGAATGTTCCAATTAAAATGTGGTTTTCAGCACGATAAATTCTGGCACGAGTGACTAGAGTGATCGAATTTCTTTTTCGAACAAATGTAAATTAAAAAGAACCACGCATCTCAAGAATTCCACGCACACATTCGACTCCCAGTATCAACATAATTTCGGTGATGCAACTGCATGTTAGCCTCATTTGGCTTTTACAGCTTCATCGGATACTGTGCTCACGGGCCAGGGGCCCGCGTGCTACGCTTGGTGCCAGTATCAACGGGGGTGTGGTGTAGCCACATCTATATCGCCACATGCGTAGCTTAAGAAATAGCTCATATGTCCAACATCGCGCTATTGAAATCTCCAAAATGTTTTAGAGGAGACATCCTCCCGAGATAAGATCATCAGATTTGGCGCCCTTTCCTTTTGGTACATCATCCGCCAAACGGTTAGTTAATTGCTTGAGTACAGTTTCTTAATTTATCATCATTGCTAAAATTAACAATACTCGTCAAGGTAATTAGTAAAGTGATAAATATAAATAATTGTGCAACTGCAATAATGCAAAATGGAACAAGATTAGTTTTGTGAGGTTGACATTATTCAGATACTGCCCAAGAACTGCTTCCTGCCAAGCATATATTATATCGGGTGGTAGGATTCCTGTGCAGGAATTAGTCTAGGTAGGTACCACCCCAGGCCCAGATATTATGCCGTGAAGCAGTAGTGTGCAAGCATTACCGTGTTTCGGTTTGAAGGGCACTGTGAGCTAGCGTAATCACTGGGCATTTGAGACTTAAGAACTGATGTCTCAGGGTGACGGGCGCGGTGTGGTGTCACACAGAAATATTCTGGGTGACACAGCATTTGTTGTGGGCGGACGTTGCACTTGCCATCAGGTGAACGTTTTGATCGTTTCGTCACTTTATACAATAAAAAAAAATCTGATTAATAAGGAAAGTAAGTAATGTATGTTTACTCGTGCATTTTTTTTTGGAATTGATTAGCTAGTGCGCAATGATAGTAAATGGCGATACACTCTGGGATGATTAACGCATTAGCTTAGCAAAAGCCTATTCACATCACATAATGAGACGGAGAGCCCGATGCAGACAAATTGTTCAATAACTAGCCGTGCGCCGCGGTTTCAGCCGCGTAAAATAAGCCGACCACATGATTGCGGAGTCAGGCATGGTGCCTCACTTACCTGAGCGTTCACAGGTCGGCCCTTCTCGGTGTTTGATGGACAGCGGGCGGTTCCCTAAGACCGTAGCATTAAGTAAAGTAAAGTTTCAGCCTATAAATGTCCCACTGCTGAGCACAGGCCTCCTCTCATTTCTGAGAGGGTTTAGGAGCTAGGAAGAATCCGCCACGCTGCTCCAATGCGGGTTGGCGGACTTCACATGTCCCCGAAATATTTCTATTACTCGGACATGCAGGTTTCCTCACGATGTTTTCCTTCACCGCTAAGCACGTGGTAAATCAGCACTTAAAATTGTAGAACAATTTTAGAGGTGCTGGCACCGGGGGATCGAACCCAGGTTACTCGTGTACTATGAAATTAAAGTCGAGCACCAGGCCCCTGAGCTACCACGGCTCAAAGCTACCACGGCTCAAAGCTACCACGGCTCGGTAGCATTAAGTATTATAGCAAATTTACATTTATATCTTCTGAATGATAGCAAGCATGAAACATATCTAAATGGAACATACACGAGCATTTTAGTTAAAAATCCAGTTTTAATACCTGAAATTTCGATTTAAATCCTTTGAGCCATTTCGAAACCTAATCGAGACAAACTTTCAGACTGACAGACAGACAAAAATTCTAAAAACTCTCATTTATGTGCACTATAAGATTTAAGTGCAAACTACTATTAGTTTGCACTTAAATGTTGGAATTAAAATAGATAAATAGATTAGATAGATATAGATCAAAATAATGTGTACTTATTTAAAAGGCGCAACTGAAAATCAGAGCCCTCCCGGCACATCCCAACGAATCCTGAGTGGATTTCTCGGTACATTGCACCGCTGAATAGGTAGGGTCGATGTTGTCTGTAATACGCATTCCGTTATGTTATTTGATGTATCCTTTCTATTTGTATGTATTTGTTTGCTTCCGTTTCACGTTTTAATTATACTCAACCATAAATTGTAACTGTGTGCTAGTTCCTCTATTATTTATTGAAATTCATCTGCCAATTTCTTCGAACATTCGCACTACCTTAAACGTTCGCAATGGATAAAGGAAACCGGTCTTCACTCATTAGACTTCGACAGCCAGAATCATTCAAGGCACGTTAATTATCGATAGAGTATTAATAAAAATGGACGACCACGTAGGTACCTGCAGTAATATAAACAATTATATTATTGCAGCTACCTATATAAAATTCTAAGATTTACCTGATCATAATCTGTATCCTTTCATTTGTTATTTAAAACCGGTTAATAAGAGGAAAACTGAGCAACTCAGTTGAAATACACGTTAACTCAATTATTGCTATAGAACTTTGTAAATGTAAATTTGTACGAAGGCGCGAGTATCAGGTTCGTTCCTGCCTGTGTCGCGAAAATACTGTATGAGATTCAATTATCATATTTTCTTTTTAAGTTAGAAAGCAGATGAATTTACATCAGGACTGATTACTTGGAAATTTAACTTCTGTTTTTATCTTACAGTATTCGTTTTTAATCCTTCACCTTACGTCTGTCACTTTTTTCATGAGATTAAATCATCTAGTTACATTAATTTATAAGGTTTAATGTACACCACCCTCTTTTTCCTTTTCAGTCAGGTTGTCAGGGAGAAATCGCTTTCATAAGACCGCCTTTCTTACCTTAACTTATAAAACTTTTTATTATTTCTGTATGGGTGTGCAATAAATAAATATAATCAATCTTAATTATTTCGTTCTAAATGAGCGTTAACGATTGCCTCACAACACGCAAAAAGTTTTACAATCACATTTTTTACTTTAATTTTGCACTTACGGTTTTGTCTAGAAGCCAGCTGGCGGGAAAAATGAGCGGGATGTAGGTGATCATGTAAATCATCGAAGTCCAGTAGACGGTGATGCTGGTGACACCGTAGTACTTCACCACCGCGTCCTGTATGATGCTGTACTGGACCCACTGCATCGAATTCGATGCCGAATATAACACGAATATAAATAACACCAGCCATCTTATTGGGTACACCGTGTACTCGGCTGGCGTCTTCTTAGTCGGTGACTCTAGAACGCCACCTTTCTCCGCCACGCCATCCATCACACTCCCGCTTACTTCTATATTCTTAGATTCGCTCATTTTAATAAACCTTTCTTTTTAATATTTATGTTTATTGTCAATAATTATTGTCGCAATTCCGTTTTACTTCGGCTATTTATTGGCACATGAATAATAAATATTTCTCTTCTTAAATCTGAACAATTATTACTGTCTAATCCGCTTCATAAGCGTTAATCGTGCCGTAAATTTAAAAACTATTATTGTCAATTTTCCCGCGCGCGGTTTTTTCCACGACGCGTGGTTGGCGAGTTACCCGCGCGGTCGGTCCGCAGTCGACTGTTGTCTGCTTTCCTTGAATGAGAGGCTGAATGGAGCACTTCCTGCGCACCCTCCGTCCGCTCGGCGTGATGATAACAATGATACGCGGCCAGACTTACTGTCTCGATGTCAACAATTATCCAATGATTTAATCTAACATTGTTCGTAGATGATGCATAGTGGAAAATGATTATGCTACATTTCGATTAGAATTTATCACAACTACAATAAATTTACAACTTCTAAAGATATAGCAGCAGTAGCATTTACAGTTTTTATGTTTTGTGAATTTATTTATTTTTTAAAGTTGTTTATGCTCAGAAAAGTAAAGTAACAGGAGACTGTTGTTTATTAGATATACAGATTTTCCCATGTTGTGCATTTTTGCCTAACCGATCTATGAGACCTAGAGCTATCCTTATATATATAATTACAATATTCCTATAAATTTCAGGTGAGGTGAGTTTAGGTCAAACGAAGAAATTTAATGCAAAAAGATTTTTCGTATATATTTTTAGATTTTATTTAACATGCTGGATCAAATATACATTATATGAAGTATTATTATTATTTGAAAAGATGCATTTTTTATAAGTGTGAGTAATGATTGTGAACCGGACCGGATTCACAGCAGCTCAAAAGACTTGCTTAATAACATGTATTATTATATTAATATTATTATTAAAATCTTCACGTCGTATGGTTTCTGAGAATATTGGTTAATGTAAACGGACGGACACGTGATTGACCTCTTAAAGTTACCGATGTGTATGGAACCCTAAAAGGACTCAATTTAACTAATCTATAATTCAAGCAGAGCAGAGACCGAACTCGGACAACACCTACGGGAAGACTAGTGGCGTTTTTCTTACAACTACACGGATTCTGACTTTTTTATAGGAAAAAGTGTCGAGGCGAGCCAAACGCTCACCTGTTGGTAAGTGCAACGTTTGCACATAACAAATCAGCTAGGGAATGAGCGCAGTGTGGTGCCACACAGAAATGTTCCACCAACACCACACCACAGATTCCTATGCAGGAACAGTATTGTAGTGGTTCCTATGCAGGAATCTGTCTAGATATTTACCACCGCAGGATTTTGTTTCGGTGCAAATACTACTTTGTCTTAGGAGCACTGAGAGCTAGTGTGATTGCTGGGCATATGAAGCTTAAGAACTGATGTCGAAGGGAGACGTTTCGTCACATTCTTCAGTAAAAAAAATCATTGGATTTAACCCCAGCAGTTATCGGGTTGGTACACTGATCGGCGAGCCTCGGGAACACCACACAAGGCCATTTTGACAAAAAATATTTGTACATATGCGAATCCATTACAATGACATCACGTAGCGTCACTAACGCCTGTATCTGATCTATACAAAATGTCGATTGAACTTGAAACATCGCTTGTCATTTCCGCGGGCCGGACACTGTTATCCCACGAGCGTTAATTCGGAAAATTTTGCAGGCGATTTTCGATCTTTATTTCGAAATCACAGACAGACAACGCAGTTTTATTTATTTGTATACATAGATAAGGTATAAGGTAAAGATGTAAAAGAACGAACTATGAATATTGTAAACCGCTCATTAAGATATTAAGAGAATATTTAAACTTGCCATGAAGCAAAATGCAAATTAAAGCCGAGCGTATCACGTCAATCAGCCTTGCCCTTATTTTCTTGTTTTTCGAATTTCACGCAAAAACCCTGAATATTTGCGAAATGAAAAGTACTTTAGATTACTTTCTAAGAAGTCCTCTACCAGCCAATGAAAGTCCTATCAAAATCAATTTAGTCGTTTCGGAGATTCGCCCGGGCAAACAGACCAACAGGTAGACATTTTTAAAACGAGTGTTTGAGTTTTGTTGTCCTTAAAATTACCATATGAGATTTAGAAAAAATGTTTAATTGCGAAATCACAGACAAAAACAGCTTGCATTCGCTCGTTTGACTTTATTATTATGGAAGTCCTCTTATTATTATTAATAAAGCACTCGGCGGCCGTCTGTCGTAGAGTCTATGACACTTGATAATGCCTCGTTTTGGGGCGAACCGAGGCGTCTCGACTTCTGTGGTGTATATTATCTAGTGGTAGTATTGTAGTGGTTGGTGGAGGGTATCTGGTGGCGGTTCCTGGTGGCGGAGTTAGTTTGCTTGTGCACGCTACTGAGGGAGGGCGGGCGGTGCTCTTAAAAAAACTAGGTAATATACACCATTTTATATTTTGCATGCGGATCTTAGCAAATTAACTTACTTCCTTTCATTATAATGGATTTCCACAAAGTGACGCCTGATTCTATTCACTGTTTTATTATTTTCTCATAATCATCACACAGGGCCGGCTGATGGGTGGGCACAGTGACAATACGGAATGGTGATGGTATTGACGACCGCGTGTTCGGAGTACCTGACTTTTACGTCTCGGTGCCTGGGTTGAAATCCCAACCGAAACCGCCATTTGCAAAAAAAATCGATTTTTATTAAACATATACTTTTTTCTTTTTAAAAACGATGACCACATTAGGATTTTTGGTGTATTGTGAATACATTTCACAGATATACATTTCAAACGCACAATAAGCGTTGCCAGGGATCCCGATTTGCGCAGGACGTCCTGATTTTCCATGGACTAGTAACGCGTCCCGATTCAGCTTTGATCGGGACGCCAAATGTCCCAATTTTTGACTAACCTCTAAATGTATCTAGTTTATTTAAGTTTTACTTGTTTTGTTTATTGTACTAACCAATGGTTAATCCTAATGTTATCACTGTCAACACGCACTGGTTGTAGACTTTGGTTCTGAGATCTTGAGATATACTCCATGAGAAGATGTGACGCTGTTTCCCGAACGCTGCCCAGCCGAATTGGATACGTCGATTAACCTCTTGGTGGACCTACCTAGTCGGACAATCTGTCCTAGGTATACATATTCGTCGACAACTTCGATATGATAGTGTCGTAGTCTTAAGATGAACGTAGACTCTTGTATATGTTCATCTTGAGACTATATTACATTAGATAGAATAATTACATTACATTAGAGAATATTGATGTAGTCTTAAGACGACAATAGACAAGAGTCTATGTTCATCTTAAGACTACGACACTATTGAGGTCACTAGATTGACTATATCGTCGGCAAATAGAAGGTGAGTGGTGTATTCGACATTAATGTTGATACCGTATTCATTCCAGTCCAGTAGCTTGAAGACATGTTCCACAGCAAGCAAAAGTTTCGGGGATATGACGTCGCCCTGTCTTACACACTTTTCTGCAATTAAATCGCTTTCGTACTCTGCTTCTATGTTTTATTTTTTTGTTCGATTAGTAACGAGACGAGCAAAACGTTCACCTGATGGTAAGTGCAACGTCTACCCATACCAAATGCTATGTCACCCAGAACAACAGTGGCACCAAACTGCGCCCGTAACCTTGAGACATCAGTTCTTAAGTCTCATATGCCGTGTGATTACACTAGTTCTCAGTGCCTTACAGACCGAAACACAGTAATATCTACACATTGCTGCTTCACGGCAGAATAGCAGGCCTTTGGGTGGTGCCTACCTAAACAGATTCCTGCATAGGAATCCTACCACCAGTAAGAGACTACTCTAATTCACTATACTCGGATAGCCATCGTTTGCTACTGTATAAGCACTAAAGCACATCGATATACCGACTGTCAATCCGGTACCGCTGAAGTGACTGTAGCACCGCACAAATTTCGATGGAAACATAGCTTTCTTATAGTCCACATACTATTCGGTCTTCTGTACAATCTGACTCATGGTATGTACGAGTATATGGTCCTAAAGCCAATGCGGAATCTGATATTTTCGGGACGCTGGAAGTCGTCAAGTCTGCTTGCGAGGCGATTCGTAGTGCCATAGTTAACTGTAGTTCTTCAAAAGGGCGTTTTTGCCCTTCTTGAAGATCCGGACAACCACGCTTCTACTCCACGCTTCCAACGTAGCGCCGTCGCGATAAAGAAATTAAATAGTATCTGTAGGACTACAAGTACCGGTTTTCCACCCACTTTTAGAAGCTCCGCTGTAATTCCGCCCTCACCCGGAGCTTTGACGTTCTTAAGCTGTTTGAGAGGCATACTAATCTGAGACTGACGTCCGGGGTATTATCGGAATAGTGGCGGACGAATTTTGCTCTTGGGTCGTTACACTAGTGTGTGGCTCCAACGCCGATGTGTACAGCTGTCGAAAAAATCTCTCGATCTAACTCAAATCTCTGGTCCAGCGGAAATGACGCTGCCCCTCTCGGTCCTTAACTTAGTCCTCAGTCTTAGTCTTAGTAGTCCTAGTCTAGTTAGTCTTAGTCTTAACTAGTTGGCTGTTCCTGGCAGACAGATCTCTGGCAGAGAACTTGAAGCCTTGGTTATGCTCTATCGCTTCTTCAATACGGGCTGTAATGAAGTTGCGTAGATCTTAGCAAATTAACTTTCTTTCCTTCATTGGGAGATCTGCCTGTTAAGTTGCCCATATGCTGAAGCGTCAGTTGAGGACTGCATCTTCATTTCACGCCTAACCTTCATGAGATTGAGAGTGTGGTCGGAGAGCTTCTGGATCTTTTTTGTGCGGCGGGTCTTGTAAAACTTTGCCCCCACCGCCTGGACAGGTGAAACGAGCCTCTCGTTTATATCGTCCACTGTAACGCAATCATTCAGCCACTGAAAGCGATATGCAATTCTAGCTGAAAGCTCTCGGGGTTTTGGATAACGGCACGAGATGGACGGAGCGTGGACTTCACCAGACGAGACCTCTCTAGGTTTACCTTCAGTTTCAATGTGCCTCTTATTATTCGATGATCACTGTCGGTTTTCACCCTAGCGATCACTGAGATATTATTGAACAGCTGTCGTTTAGTCATCGTGATGAAGTCGATCTAGTTTTTTGTGGAACCGTCCGGGCTCAAACAGGTCCATTTTCTGTGGGGCCGTGATTTCTGACTTCTGCCTCCCCCTGTCTTCTGACTTCAGATAATCCTATAATATTCCAGCGTAACTTATTTTTTTTAATTCTATTTTATATAATGCATGCGCATGTATGTGTATATGTGTGTGCATGTATGTATATGTATATATATATATATATATGTATATGTGTGTATGTATAGGTATATATGTATAATGTGTGTGTGTGTGTGTGTGTATCCGTGTACATGTGCGCATATTTATGTCTTTTAAATTAAACTAAGTCAATTAACAATATGTCCGGAAGCTGCTCGTTAAACCTGAGGCATCGACAGAATAACAGCGCTGTGGCAACTCTGCCATAGCATTATGCTGAGTCGACAGCCTTTTCGTTGCTACAACCCAACGTACGTCTGACAATGTAATACGTCGTATTTTTTGTTTACTTATTTTTTGTATGTTGTGTTGTAATATTGATAAAAAAAAAATCTTTCTTTCTTCTTAGAAGAAGCTAGAGCTTTTGGGATCTTCTCGTGCGTGCGTTGTATGTTGCCATATCGAGTCGTCGTTGGTGATGACATGCTCTCTTCTTCCGGAGTCACTGAATAATCAAGGTTAAATCTACCCATCTATAGTACATCATCGGAAAAAAAAATTAAAAGTGGCGAATGTTATTTTTTGAAGACTGTTGTTCTTTGGGGCTTTGTGATCTTCTAAGCCATTTCATTTGTGGTTCATAAATAAAACGGGCTCCACTAAAAGCTGCTTTACTTGGTGCTGAAACGAGCGGGGGCAACAAATAAGTGCGCAAAATGGAAACAAAAATTTTAAATTTTGTATTATATTGCATATCACGAAGTTGGTATTGGTAATAGCAGTATAATTTGTTGTCTTCTCTTCATCGTAATTGCAATTTTGCAGTATGTCCTACAGATTTGAATGAATTGAGAATGATAAAATGTAAATAAAAAAATCCGATAAAAACATGCGGAGCCGGAGGCTAGGTTCCATTGCAACCATACTCCAAACATACAGGTTACCCTAGTTCGTGAGTCAGGGTTCGTAGTTATAATTGTAAAACTGAATTGTCAAATAAAGGTTTATTTATTTTTATCTATTTATTTTTGCAGGCCAAGAGTTTTTTACCTAGTTTAGAGATTCATATAGTTTACAGTTTTATCGTAATGGGCCCAGGGTGCAACGTTATTTAAATCCGCTTCTGATTATATTTTATATATGAAAGTGGATAGATGCAGGTGGCTTTGAACTATACACAAGTCGACAGTCTGAATAGAGGTCCGCAGCCTCCCTCGGACGGTCATTAGATGACTTAAGATTATTTTGAGATATTCGAAATCGCGCAAGCACGCAGCGAATGCGACAGTCCGAATTTCGGGGTTTTCGTAGGAGTATTGTTTATGTATTTATGTTTGGGTCATACCAAACCTGGCACGCGAGCCCTGGCCCGTGAGCACAGTATCCGATGAAGCTGTAAAAGCCAAAAAGGCTAACAGAAATTATATATATCTGAACTATTTTTTGTGGTAATCAATGTGGGAAGCTTATGTTCAACAGTGTACTTGCGACGGGCTGAAATGATGATAATGACAATGACACAAGATCTTAAAATGTACAATTGTGGAAGCCTCTTCGACAAAATCTAATAGTGATCTTTTGATAACTCCTGAACATGAATTATTTGTTGAACATGTTTTGGTAATATTCTCGCCACCATCAAACCATCAGAAGCGATATTTCGCCACACACTTACCTCTCCGATGTTATCACTGGCAACACGCCACCAAGCCAACAAAGACGTGGTCCTTCACTGGGCCAATGTTCAACAGTAGACTGAGATAGGCTGAAATGATGATGACTCAGTGACTTACTGCAGGTACATTTGTCTTAAATTAAAGTAAAATTAATGTCTTTTATGCAATTTTTCACCGCCGCGGATGTAAAGCTCTGCACTTCCGCTTCCGCTAAAATGTTACAACACCAGTCAGGAGTTAGTGACTTCACAATTAACAACACACACACACACACACACATTCTTGTATATATACGTATGTGTAATCATAATGTATTATCAATACTTTTTTGTTAGTGTTTTAGTAATATTTAATTAATAATTGTAACTAAATAATACACTCTTTAACATAACATCTTTAAAACATAAAAACGATCGAAAAATCCAATCGATATTGTTTTATGCGTCTTTTAAAATTTGCCGCTCTAGGCACGGACCATCGCTGAATATACTATATACGACATTATTCAAATCTATTTCTTATATAATTTATACTTATAAATATAAGATGTACTTATAAACGAAATCCTAAAACAGCTCTTAACAAAATTATTCCTGTTCCTCTTCAGGACTGGCGGAGACATCGAAAGCATTATAACTTGTAATGTGTTATCAGTACCAAGACTCCGCTTGAATAAGCACAGTCCTACGGGTCGTTATAAGATACAGTCAATCAAATTGAATTCGCAAATTTAGACTTTGATATAAGGCACTTACTGAATGAATCCCATCTCACAGTTAATGCCCAAAATGTTACTAAGTATGGACTGGACACAGAAGGAGCAATAAACCATGATCAAGGATCTAAAAAGGATATGGCAAAATAAAAATTAGTTCTTATTATTTTTTATAGAATAGGGGGCAAACGAGCAGGTGGCTCACGCGATTTTAAGTGATCACCGCAGCCCATGAACACCTACAATGCCAGAGGAATAGCAGATGCGTTGCCGGCCTTTAAGAAAGGAATAGGCTCTTTTCTTGAAGGTCCCTAAGTCGTATCGGTCCGGAAAAACCGCTGACGGCAGCACATTCCATAAAGTGCAAGTGCGTGCATTTTACGAAAACGTATCCATAGTCCGCCGATCCGCATTTTTTATTGGTGACGAAACGAGCAAATCATTTACGTACGCATTTATATAATAACAGCTGGATTACAGTTGCAACTCAACACCAAATCATGGTGCAAAAAAGCCATAGGTATAATTACTTGCCTAAAATAGACACATAAATGCTCTATAAATGTTTAGAGTTCTAGATAAACTTTTTTCATACATACATCAGCCTTTTACCGAACCATATGAGAGGTAGGCAGAGGCCAGTCACGTAGCCCACTTCTTGCCCTCGCGGGAAACTAGACGTGACGGGTGGGAAACCACGTCGCCGCCATTTTTGTACAAGTCAAAAAATTCTTGCAGCATTGGATATTATGGTGGTATTCTGCACGAATAGAGGCTGGTCATACAATACCTTAGTCGCCTCTTACGACATCTCGGTAGGTACGAGGTAGGTGCTATTCTACTCTGCCGGACACCCATCGGCTACAAACTTTTTAAATAGACGTTTAATCGACTTTATTATATGCTGAGTAAAACGCTCCCAAATGATATGGTGCTGTGACATTAGGATTAACGTGTTTAGCAGTTCAAGGTGTTAAGGCAAACGGTAGCTACCCGCCAAATCCGGTGGTCTGATCTGAGGAGGACGTCCCCTCATGCCAGTAGTCTTCTACATCTGGTATATATAGAATCCAAGAAATTTTTCAACTTACAAACAAAAAAATACAACCAGGACTATGACGTATTACAGCATAGAAAATTTCTTAAGCTTTTCATGTGGTGATATATGTATCGCTACAAACGGCTTTTACTGAATCCCAAATTGTATAAGTTTTATTTTATATAACATTTCACTAGCCGTGGAAGCCTAGGGGCCCGCCGCTCTTCCTTATTTTCATTGAAGTTATGCGAGTGATCTTAGTTCGATCCCGGCACCTCTTAAACTGTATTACTGGTGGTAGGATTCCTATGCAGGAATCCGTCTAGGTAGGTACTACCCCAGGGGCCAGTTATTCAGTCGTGAAGCAGTAGTGTGCAAACATTACTGTGTTTCGGTTTGAAGGGCACTGAGAGCTAGCGTAATCACTGGGCATATGTGACTTAAGAACTGATCTCAGGGTGACGGGCGAGGTGTGGTGTCACACAGAAATGTTCTGGGTGACACAGCATTTGTTATGGGCAGACGTTATACTTACCATCAGGTGAACGTTTTGCCCGTTCCGTCACTTTTAAATGCTGATTTACCACGTCCTCAGCGGTGAAGGCAAACATCGTGAGACAACCTGCAAGTCTGAAAAATAAAAATATCTCGAGGACATGTGAAGTCCGCCAACCCTCTTTGGAGTAGCGTTGCGGCCACTTCCCAGCTGTAAATCCTTCTCAAAAATAAGAGGTATGTGCTCAGTAGTGGGACATTTACGGGCTATTACTTTATTTTCGTAACTAGATGACGTAGGTAGTTGTAGTAGTGATATGAATTATTTTTTGGGTTACACACTTAAAACAAACCAATTAGCGAACAAACTCAAAAAGGCACTGCGAGCTAGAGTAATCACTGGGCAGACTTAAGGACTGAAGTCTCACGGTGAAGGGCGTGGTGTGGTGTCACCATTTCTGTCTGAAACCACACCACGCCCGTCACCTGGTGACAAATGGTGTCATACAGAAATGTTCTGGGTGACACGACACACAGCATTTTTTATAGGTAGACGTTGCACTTACCATCAGTTGAACGTTTAGCTCGTTTAGTCAATTTCTCCAATAAAAATAAAACTACACGTTAAATAAACCTCACTCTAACACCTTAGATGGACCATGAGTGCTGCAAAGCACTCCAAACGTCAGAAACTAAAAATAAGTATAACGTGATAAGATTCGTAAATCTTGTTTTATTCCATTTAAACTTTAAGATATTCCATGCTTATTTATATCCTCGTTATCTAAAAGTCTTCTGAAAAGAACTAATTAAAACCCATATGAAACCGCTAGATCGAGCGTCTCCTTGACGTGACACAGTGCGGCACTTTGTACGTGTCGCGTGGAGTAGAAACTAATTAAACTGAGTATTAGTTACATGCTCTAACGAGAATCGTTTTTAAAAGTACTGGAAAAAAATTGTATGAAATTGAAAGATAACACTACACATAACACATTTCTACTAGTGGTAGGATTTGTATACATACATAATTTGTCTAGATAGGTAACACCGCAGTGCCAGTTATTCTGCCGCAAAGCAGTAGTGTGCAAACATTACTGTATTTTGATCTGAAGGACACTGATAGCTAGAACAATTACTGGGCATATGAGACTTGAGAACTAATGGCTCAGGGTGTTTAGCGCAGTGTGGTGCAACTCATAAATGTTCTGACTAACAAATTGCATTATATTGTTTTGTCACACCAAGTGTATTATATTGTTTTGGTGAAACGTGGATTGTGGCAGTCATCTGCTTTTGCAGTGAGTACCCAGTCTCCGACTACCCCTGATGGGATACAGTCGTGATCTTATGTATGTATGTATGTTTATTTTACTACCACGGGTGGACTGCGGTGACAGATGTCCTGATCTCATAGCTCAACCCTTCAGCTTTTAATTAATATTTTTGGTCCGATCTACACAGAAAGAGCTTACTGTGTCTTTCTTATTATTATTGTTATTATTGGATAAAGTGATGAAACGAGCAAAATGTTCACCTGATGGTAAGTGTAACGTCTGCCCATTGCAAATGCAGTGTCACTCAGAACATTTCTGTGTGACACCCCACTGCGCCCATCACCCTTACACATCAGTTCTTAAGTCTCAAATGTCCAGTGATTACACTAGCTCACAGTGCCCTTCAAACCTAAACACAGTAATGTTTACACACTAATGCTTCACGGCAGAATAACTGGCCCTGGGGTGGTACCTACCTAGACGGATTCTCGCATAGGGATCCTACCACCAGATCTTGAAGTCTTGCAGTGGTATAAAGATTGCCGGCACCAATAAAATCATTAATTACTCCTTAAGTAATTAGGGATAAGATAACATACCGCGTCCGTCATTGAAGGAAAACATACGTAAAAAATAAAAAGTATTTTGAAGAAATCTGACGTTCACCAACTCACACTGGGACACCGGCGGACATTCCCCTTTCCATAATATAGGGGAGCATTTTTTTTCTTTGTAAGTTAAGAGTGACTGGTAAATTCTTCGACCTGTCCACTTGGTAACTGATTTAGGTTGTGACGTATCTTATTCTTTAAGAGAGCAACTCTTGTATATATGTATGTATATATACATTAAAATGTATGCAATTGGTTTCTTTGGAAACGGCTTTTACTTTTTGAATGCATTTTTATATTAGATAGTGATTTACTTTCTAAGTTTACATATAGGTTTCGTTTTCATACAAGCAATTAAAATATATGTTTTTAATATACAACCTGCATCTTCATCAAATTGAAAGTTGTTACTCAATAACACATGACACTGCGCTACAATGTTAGCGTGGTCATAATAGTAAGCTGAAATGTTCATGCATCGATATTAGCGACTCAACAATAAATGTCACTACATGACATTGTTAACTGGACAACAGATAGCGTCACTGAACTTTATAAACAGCCAATATACTATTAAACGAGCAACTTCTGTACATCATTTATTTCTCGGAAACGTCTCTAACGATTTTGATGAAATTTTGCAAATTATGAAGAGTATATTACGTATCGAAATACTGGAAATGTATTGGAAATTAATATAAACAAACTTTTCAGATGACGAGCTAAGCCCAGTCGTTCAGGTAATCCATGATTTATATGATAGTACTCAATGTGTATAAAAGTACATATATACTTAATTACTATTAACTTTAAAAATTAAATAATTGAGAGCTTTTCAATTTAAGACCTTATTTTAATATTCATGGATTGGAATTCTCTGCCTCGTATATTAACGTTGCCATGCTGACAGGGTACATGAATTTGTAGTGCCTTATGGTGTATAATTAGTCCTTATAGTGTATTGGCGTGTGGTGGCGGCTCGTTAAAAGAATATTACCATTCCATCTCATCCAATGGATCTCGTAAAAGGCGAGTTAGGAATTAAACTGCACTGTGCACCCAATAGCGCATGGTGGCGATGGGCTCACCACCTATCACACCAAGTGCATTATATTGTTTTGGTGAAACGTGGATTGTGGCAGTCATCTGTTTTTGCAGTGAGTGCCCAGTCTCTGACTACCCCTTATGGGATACAGTCGTGATCTTATGTTATGTTATAAATATATTCAAATCAACACTGGCTCATAAAGAAACCTGAAAGTTTTAACAACTTTATTCAATGCTAGCTAAAGCGATGCGTACGCGAGAATTTAGGTTTTTTAAACGTGGAAACTTTGATTTTCCAAAATAAAAAGTATCCCGTGTCTGACTCCAGGATGCAAGCTATCCCTGTACCGAATTTCGTCAAGATCCGTTTAACAGTGAAGGGTGAAGAGGTAACATCCAGACAGAGGGACAGAGAGAGTTACTTTCGCATTTATAATATTAGTATCGGTCTTCGGATCGTTGTTTCACAAGATGTTCGTCGGATCAAAATTTTGAAGGCAACTCAATTAATGCGCTGTAAGAGACCGTTTTAGTGTACAGAGGAAGACTAGATCACACTGATAGCAAACGCAATCAAAAGCCTATCCTTTTCAACTTTCTTCTACTCCAAACATTGTTTAGGACAAACTCTGCAAATTTACTGACCGAATAGCTAAGCTGCCTGCGTAATATCTTATAAACGTATTTTTCCACATGCTGTTCTCTCGACTGTCCTTGCGGGGACTTCATAATTCATGCAACTCCAGACATTAAATTAAATAAAATATAACTTTATTGTACACTATGATTCAAAATACAAAAAGGAAATAAAAATAAAACTTATAAGTCCAACGGGCGGCCGTATCTAAATGTGATCTCTTCCAGCGAACCTTTGGATGCACAAAAATTTATATATAACATTGAGATAGCGTACATAAAAATAATAACATTTTTAGTATTATCTATTAACTATATTCTATACATTTCATTTTAGAATATACGGAAAAACTATTTTTTATCACCTTGTTCAGTTGCACAGGTTTGACTCAGAGGCCGGGCGCTCGTCTTAACATTTCATAATGCCAGAATAACTTTGTTTTAATCGCCAGCGTCGGGATCTGCTGTTCTTGTATTTTTAAGTGCTGATATGCGCTCCCAATGCTACTGTATATACATTTCATTTTAGAATATACGGAAAAACTATTTTTTATCTCCTTGTTCAGTTGCACAGGTTTGGCTCAGAGGCCGGTCGCTCGTCTTAACATTTCATAATGCCAGAATAACTTTGTTTTAATCGCCAGTGTCGGGATCTGTTGTTCTTGTATTTTTAAGTGCTGATATGCGCTCCCAATGCTACTGTATATACATTTCATTTTAGAATATACGGAAAAACTATTTTTTATCTCCTTGTTCAGTTGCAAAGGTTTGGCTCAGAGGCCGGGCGCTCGTATTAACATTTCATAATGCCAGAATAACTTTGTTTTAATCGCCAGTGTCGGGATCTGTTGTTGTATTTTTAAGTGCTGATATTCGCTCGTCAGTGATAGAAATTATCGATAAGAACCTCGAAATAATTTTGAATATACACGCGTCTGAAATAAATATGAAGATGATAACGTTTAGTTGTGTTTAAGTAACATGTTTGAGCCAAACTGCAAAAAATTTTTCTTAACCACAACTTCCGGTTTAGGAAGTGAAAATTGCAAGGAAGTAATTTTAAACTGTTATAAAACCATTTTAAAAACTCACAGACGAAGACTTCTCTTTCATTTATTTGTATTGATATACAAAGCCCGAGGTCAAAATTCGACTACACGTGTTGAAATCGTGTCCCTTTTGCGTAATAGCAGTCCCCAAAGGTCCCCAAACTTACGAGTATAACAAGCGACACGACCCTGTGTCATCGATCGAAATGTACTCGTACGTGATTCGAACGGTAAAGGACATTGTTTCATTCACAAATGTACGCGAAATCTAGATTTGGTAAACACGAAGCGATGTTATTATAAATAACAATAAACAAAAATATATTTTTAAAACAAACTTTTGCTTCAGCTATGTACTAAAACGGATACCAACTTAGTATATATTTACTTAAGTAGGCGTAGCTATCGACATACCTATATAATTTGACATTAGTAGATCGTAATAAAAATAAACGTAGTAACTATCTTTATCGCTGAAAATTATTTTATTTTGAATACTTGTTATCAAAAAGCTTGCCGCGCTTATAAAAAAAATCCATACTTATGTTCAAGTAATTTCTTATTGCCATTCATTCATTTGTACGTTCTTTTATTACATTCGCGCGATAATACTCGTACTTACACTTATATCCGAACAAGGAAAAATTCAATGTTTAAAAAAAGTGATAAAAGGACGAGACAAAGATTTTTATTTCAAGTATTTGTGCAGGCGGTATTCCTGTGCAGGAATCCGTAGAGGTAGGTTGTATATTAAAAACATATATTTTACTTACTTGTATAAAAACGAAACCCACATGTAAACGTGGAAAGTAAATCACTATCTAATGAAAAATGCATTAAAAAAGTAAAAGCCGTTTCCAAAGAAACCAATTGCATACATTTTAATGTATATGTACATACATATATACAAGAGTTGCTCTCTTAAAGTATAAGATATGTCATAACCTAAATCAATTACCAAGTGGACAGGTCGAAGAATAGACTAGTCACTCTTAACTTACAAAGAAAAAAATTGCTCTCTTATATTATGAAAAGGGGAAAGTCCGCCGGTGTCCCAGTGTGGGTTGGTGAACATCAGATTTCTTCAAAATACTTTTTTATCTTTTACGTATGTTTTTCTTCACTGAGGGACTGAAGTGCAACCTGAACACGTAAAGCTAATAATATTTAAAAAGTAAATCATATTTAATTACTTTATATTTATAATTATATACTTTATAAATATTTGTCCAAAAATAACCCGCCACTTTTTTATAGGTTTCTAGAATGTTATATAAGCATTTAGAATTTCTAAGATCAGTATATAAATAGAGTGATACTTGTTTGTCAGATCTTTCACAATTGGACCTGGACTAGTAAAGCTAAACAAAATTATGCACCTTTTTGGTAGAAAGTTCGACAACTCTTACTACATGAATATACAATGTATGCGCGTCGAAAGGCGTGTGGTAGTAGCTTAAGATAATCTATCACCCCATCTCATACCGTGGGTGTCGTCAAAGTCGACAGATGGAAAATTAAAACCAGAAGATGGGCAGCAGCATCTTCCTGTAACATCTCAATAAATAAAGTGCGGTTGCCAATTCGCCTGCCAAGCGTGGCAACTATGGCAAAATCCCCAAAATGAGGGCTACATATTTTTGTGGCAATCTATGGAGGAGTCCTATGTTCAGCAGTGGACTAATGAGTGGCTGATATGATGATGATGGTGATGGACGCAAGCGTTCTCTCTTTATGTCGATTTTAAATATTATAATTGAAATAAGTTTCTAAATTCAAATAAGTTTATTTTTCAGACAAATACGTTTTATTAACCTCTTTCTGAAATATATAAAAATAAACATACGTTAGACTTTTGGCGCAAACTCGAAAAGTGGCGGTAGTGTTTTTATTTAATTTTGTAATTTCTGTGTATATTGGGAGTTTTGATGTTTAATATTGATAGTTTATTATGCAGCAAGTGCTCTTGAAAGTGTGCAGTGATTGGAAAATTCAATTCAAGACCAAAATTGTGCTTTTCGTTTTGTCTCTTTCAATTTAAGTGAACTATCAATTTACTATCGATCAAAATTTTACGGTATTGCTGCTTGAAGATTGTATACTTGGATATGTAACTTGACACTGGAAAATAGTTTATTACTGTTTAAATAAATAAATAAATAATAATAATAATAACATACGTTACGAGTCTCTAAAAAAGTTGGTAACCCTAACTGCACACTCGATCGTTTGCATAGCTTCCGAGCTCTGACAAGATTAATTGTGGGACTAAGGCAATAAATTTCTTGCGGTACTTCCTCTCCATGCACATAAGTTATCAGTAAATGTATACTGTAAGTGGACGCAGAGTTTGGTCAGTGTGGAAAATCGGTGAACAATGAGCTGCTAGATTTTTTTTTTACGTCCACCCACAACAAATGCTGTCTGGATGACAACCCAGAATATTTCTGTGTGGCACCACACTGCGCCCGTCACCCTGAGACATCAGTTCTTAAAGTCTCAAATGCCCAGTAATTACGCTAGCTCACAGTGCCCTTCAAACCGAAACACAGTAATGCTTGCACACTACTGCTTCACGGCAGAATAACTGGCACTGAGGTGGTACCTACCTAGACGGATGTCTGCATAGGAAAACCTGTAAAATATAATATAATACAATAATTGAAAATGTTTAAATTATTAATATAATGAATCTGGAGAGTTGAACTGGCTAATATCAGGTAATACTAATTCGATTTGAAAAACTCTTTTTGCATAAGATAAAACGATTATTGAGGAAGGTTTTGAGGTTCTAGGTTCTGAGAACCGAATATTACCTTGAAGGGCAGAACTGTGAATCAGCGGGGTCTCAACCGTACGGCGCAATATGGACCAAGGCAATATGGACCAATGCTTTCACCTGATAGTAGGTGCTTAAGGGCAGGAGCGACCGTTGAAGTGACATCTAAAATTTTGCATTGGTAGTGTGTTACACTGCTGTCGTCACCGTGAGATGATTAGTTGTTTAGTCCCCTTGCTCAGTAATTTCACTAGCTACAGTACCTTTCTAACTGAAACACAGTAATTTAGTTATTTATGTACGTTGATACACTGTTACTACACTTACAGAAACATTGTTATTAACAAATATAAGATATATAAGAGCACTAGAAATTGTAAGTAAACAGCACATGCACAGTAGAAACCAGAAACATAAGTAGATGCGAACTAGAAAATTTTGCCTAAAGTAAATTAATTTTTAGTACTTATAATCAATACAATAATTTACAATAAATAGGACTTAAAATCAAGAGCCGTGGTAGCTCGGGAGCAGGCGCTCGCTGTTAATTTCATAGTACGCGAGTGATCACCGGGCCTATTACGTATCCAAAGTGAAGATCACTTATAAAAATGTTGAACGAATGAATCTGTCAAATAATTGTATTCATACTGGTGGTTAACTAAAATGACGATTACATACATACATACATACATAAGATCGCGACTGTATCCCATAAGGGGTAGTCAGAGACCGGGCACTCACTGCAAAAACAGATGACTGCCACAATCCACGTTTCACCAAAACTTTAAAATGCACTTGGTGTGATAGGTGGTGAGCCCATCGCCACCATGCGCTGTTGGGTGCACAGTGCAGTTTAATTCCTTACTCGCCTTTTACGAGATCCATTGGATGAGATGGAGTGATTGTATTCCTTTAACGAGCCGCCACCACACGGCTAAAAAATTACGATTACTTTTCATATAACGCATGTTTTATTTATTTATTTATTTAATAATTTATGTACACACAAACAATGATTACAAAGAAAACAGTATGAAGAAATTTAGTACAAAGGCACAGCTTATTTCATTTAGAAATTTCTTCCAGCAGGCCTGACACTGGACAGTTTAAAAGAGACGAAGACATAGTGTGCACTTAGCAAAATTACATGAAATGACACTTACATTCTTACATTTTTTGTTAATCATAACCAGTATTTAGACACTTATTTAGTAGATATTCGTTCAACACTTTTATAAGTGATTATCACTTTGGATACGCAATAGCCCTGCAGGCCTCGATTTCCCAGTGCCGGCGCTACTAAAATTGTTAATTGCAATTTAAAGCTGCAATCACTGGTGGTAGGATTCCTATGCAGGAATCCGTCTAGGTAGGTACCAACCCAGGGCCAGTTATTCTGCTGTGAAGCAGTAGTGTGCAAACATTACTGTGTTTCGATTTGAAGGACACTGAGAGCTAGCGTAATCACTGGGCATATGAGACTTAAGAAAGTTTTGGGTGACACAGCATTTGTTATGGGCAGACGTTGCACTTACCATCAGGTGAACGTTGTGCTCATTTCGTTTCTTCATCAAATAAAAAAAGTTCCGATTTACCACGTTGTCAGCGGTGCAGGAAAACATCGTACATACATATTTCGAGGACTTGTGAAGTCCCCCAACCCGCATTGGAGCAGCGTGGCGGATGTTCTCGGCTACAAGACCATCTAATAACTAAGGGGAGGTACTTGTTGCGCAGGTCATAGAGTAGTGTAACCAATGAATTGTTACTTTTCGCGCTCTGAATATTATTGTGATTGTACCGTGAGTCTCTCACCAATATTCTTGGATACATCGGATACGCGGAGGCTAAGACTAGTAAGTGCTTCTGTGTTTACTCTGATACTTAGATTAAAGTAAATTTTCAGCCTATAAGTGTACCACGGCTGAGCACAGGCCTCCTCTCATTTCTGAGTCGGTTTTGGAGCTGGGAAGAGTCCGCCACGCTGCTCCTATGCGGATTAGCGGTCTGCACATGTCTTCGAAATTTTTTTTATTTCTCAGAAATGCAGGTTTGTTTCCTCACGATGTTTTCCTTCACCGCCGAACACGTGGTAAATCAGCACTTAAAATCGCAATTAACAAGTTTAGTGGTGCACCGGGCACCGGGAATCGCACCCAGGTCACTCGCGTACCTTGAAATTAAAGCGAGCGCCTAACCCCTGAGCTACTATACTTAGTATCTTAAGATTATTGTAATAACGTTGCAAGTTAGTTCGCTTTCGGTCACCAAACCATTTTACCAAGTATCATCAATAAACGTTACGCAAAAATTTCCGAGTCAAATACAATTGTAATCATTTGAATTTGTTGGATTTACACCCGAAAAATTTGTTCCTTAGTGCTTCGTGGGGAGGCCGACATGACTGCGTTTTGCTCTAATGGACACTGATAGCTAGTGTGGTTACTGGGCATGTGAGACTGGATAACTAATGTCTCTGGGCGACGAGCGCAAGTGTGATTTACTGGTGGTTGGATTCCTATGCAGGAATCCGTCTAGGCAGGTACCACCCCAGGGCCAGTTATTCTGCCGTGAAGCAGTAGTGTTCAAACATTACTGTGTTTCGGTCTGAAGGGCACTGTGAGCTAGCGTAATCACTGGGCATATGAGACTTACGAACTTTTGTCTCAGGGTGATGGGCACGGTGTGGCGTCACACAGAAGTTTTCTGGGTCATCAGGTGAACTTTTTGCTCGTTTTTTCACTTAATCTAATAAAAAAAAAAACAGAAATTGTCGGGGTGACACAGCGTTTGTTGCGGGCAGACGTTGCACTTACTATGACATTTTCTTCCGAAATTGAGTTATCCAAGAAATGACATAACTTAGAAAAGCAATATGAAAATGAATTATTCCTTAGCGCGATATGAAGACGTTTTCCATGAAGCTTCCACGAACTATTTGTTTTCTCTACTTCAATATCGTGGTTAAACAAACCAAAGGGAAAACTGTTCTGAAACACTGACAGGAGACAAAACAACATTCATCGTTCGTATATTTGGACGCCCGAGGAACTTCGTATTTTGATATCTTGTACAGTCATGTAGAAAGTAGTAATAAACTATATTATAATGTCACAAGGGTACTGTTAGAACCCCTTTTACCCGACCCAAAGTTCTTTTCTTTATTGAACTCAAAGTTACATTACTATAACCGCGAATGGTGTATGCACGGAATATGGGTTGGAACTGCACTGCCTCGATTAACATAACAAATAGGAGTTAGCTATTTTTAGTTACTAGGATGTGCATAACCGTACTTTCAATCACAGCGGCACTCACTCGTCCCAACCTACTCGCGCCCTATCTAAAGAAATCAGAGGTAGACTAGGATGCAGTGTCACAAACACAACAAAACCATACCCGAAAACCAACAATATGTGTTTTAGCACGAGTGTTGGTTCCGATTGGGATTCGAGCCCAGGACCCGCGGCGTCGAAGTCAGGTATTTAGATCACTAGGCCACACGGTCGTCAATCTCGATTTCTCTGTACTGGTACCTTCAGACCTATCATCCAATGTGGTAAGTACATTAATGACCTATTTATTGATGACTAAATTATTAATCAATATAGAACATAAGAAATATATGATTCTTACCACTAGCAATATATAATTACATACATACATACATACATAAGATCACGACTGTATCCCATAAGGGGTAGTCAGAGACTGGGCACTCACTGTAAAAACAGATGACAGCCACAATCCACGTTTCACCAAAACAATATAATGCACTTGGTGTGATAGGTGGTGAGCCCATCGCCACCATGCGCTGTTGGGTGCACAGTGCAGTTTAATTCCTTACTCGCCTTTTACGAGATCCATTGGATGACATGGAGTGGTAGTATTCTTTTAACGAGCCGCCGCCACACGGCTATTAACTGCATTATATATTGCTGGCGGTAGGATTTCTATGCAGGGTCAACTTAGGCGTAGTAGACAGGCACTTTCACCACCGGGCCACAAAGCCGTCAACTTCTAACATTACTTCGCAAAAAAAATGTCGTTACAGGTTTATTTACATACTTTCAATGTTTGAAATTTCGCAATATCATCAGAATACTATTGATCTAATCTAAGATAAAGGTTTTGATATCTTTGTAATCAAAAAAAATATCTATTCATTGTTTACGATCTATTCGTTCGTCGTTAAAATAAAGACAAAACAACCAATTTTTATATGCTAAAATAAAATTATAGCAGTATTCCCCAGGGCCGGTTATTCTGCCGTGAAGCAGTAATGTGCAACCGTTACTGTATTTCGGTCTGAAGGGCACTGAGAGTTAGCGTAATCACTGGGCATATGAGACTTAAGAACTTATGTCTCAGGGTGACGGGTGCAATGTGGTACTACACAGAAATATTCTAAAACAATTAACACAGCATCCGTTATGGTCAGACGTTGCACTTACCATCAGGTAAATGTTTTACTCGTCTTGTTACTTTATCAATTAAAAAAAAACTAGCGAGAATCTAAGACTTTTTTTTACTGAATATAATGAAATTTAAATAAATTTAAACTAACTTGAAGTTTGGTATACAGCCGTGGTAGCTCAGGGGCTAGGCGCTCGCTTTTAATTTCATAGTACGCGAGTGACATGGACTCGATTCCCGGTGCCGGCACCACTACAATTATTAATTGCAATTTTAAGTGCTGATTTACCACGCACTCGGCGGTGAAGGAAAACATCGTGAGGAAACCGCCAACCCGCATTGGAGCAGCGTGGCGGATTCTAACTATCTCCAAAATCCTCTCCGAAACGAGAGGAGGCCTGAGCTTGGCAGTGGGACATTTATAAGCTGAAACTTTTATATATAAGTATGTCTGTGACCCAAACACGGTCGCGTAACGTCAATAAATGAATTTGGGGATAAATTAGAAAAGTTCTTCACTTATAGATTACAAGAAAACCTATAAGTATTCTATGGATAACATAATAAATTTCTCAATATTCGTGCGTACAAACTTACATTTGTACTAATGTACGGAACCCTCTCCAGGCGAGTAAGCCGTTTTTACACGCTTTATATGAGCTTCACTTGTATGTTTGTATGTTTGTAACCGACTCCTTAGGGCTCGATTTTCTCCTACTTTGAACGATCCGATTTAATTCAAAATTTGCACACCTGTCAAAGACCGATGACAATGCAATAATTCGACTAAAAAATAAAAAATAATAGTTTAAAAAAAACTAAAAAAACTCGCTTTTAAAGAAGATCCAACAAAATTACTCAATAGATGGCGCTAATATATTCCTGGAATTTTTTACACTATTCTTAATTCAAATTTATTAAAATTTATTTTATTAGTGACGAGACGGGCTAAACGTTCACCTGATAGTAAGTGCAACGTCTGCCCATAGCAAATGCTGTACCACCCGGAACACTTCTTCGTTGCACCACACTGCGCCCGTCACCCCGAGAGATCACTTCTTATGTCTTATATTCCCAGTAATTACACTACCTCTCAGTGCCCTTCACACCGATACACAGCAATGTTTGCACACTACTGCTTTACGGCAGAATCACTGGCCATGGTGTGGTACCTATTCGGATTCAACTCCCTGTCTAAAGTTCAAATCCCAGTCGGTGCCAACATTTGTGAAAAAAACACAAATTGCCGCGGTATCTCTGACACTCCTTTTTATCCTTTCACGGTATATTCAAAAACCTATATCCAAGCGGACGATGTCGCGGGCATTAGCTAGTTGTTTATAAAGATGCAATTTAGATAATTACAATTTTACTTTCAAATTTGAGAAGTAACTTATATTTAGACAAACAAGGCAAATAGATTTTTTCATATATACATTTTTGTTTCAGCTCAAGATAACCTCGAATGATGGTAACCATAGTAGAACCCTGAAACAGTACATTTATGTCAACCATATATCGATTGTAGAAAAATATCATAACCTAAAAAAATCTAGACAAAGTTTAGTCAACTAGTCCCAATTAACGTCGAACGTTACTAATTTATTTATTTACTAGCTGATGCCCGCGACTTCGTCCGCGTGGATATAGATTTTTCAAATATCCCGTGGAAACTGTTTGAATTTCTGGAATAAAAAATGTATGTAGGTATGTCCGTCTCCAGGATGCAAGCTATCTCTGTGCCCAACTTCGTCACGATCGGATAAGTGGTTGAACCGTGAAAGGTAACAAACCGACATAGGGACAGTGCCTGTGAATTACTTTCGCATTTATAATATTAAGTATAGATTAAGAGAAATACTTAGCTGCCATAAATGAAAATAATGATGACCAAAATGGCAACTAAAGCCGCGGGAATAACACCTAATTTGTATAGTTTTTCAGATTTTACGCAGGAAGGAAATAAAAAGTGGCTAAGATTGTTCTCTGAAAAGTCCCCGTCAATGAAAGTCTAAAATCGATTCAGCTGTTTCGGTGATTGTGTTTTTTTGGTGCCCGGACAAACAAACAGACAGAGACATAATTTTTAAAAACACGTGTTTTTTGAGTTTGGATAAAGAAAAAATATTTTTTGCTAAATCACAGACAGACACATCTAATTTTATTTACATGAATAGATAAGGTATAAGGAAAAGACCTAAAAGAAAGAACTATAAATGTTGTGAACCACTTATTAAGATATTAAGAGAAGTATTAAAACTGTCTGTTACTAAAATGTCTCACTTATTAAAGTGGGCTACATGTGTAGCTTCTGCCTACGCCTTGTATCGGAAAAAGACGTGATTATAAGTATGTATGTATTAAAACTGCCATGAACGAAAATAATGATAACCCAATGATTTTACAATTTTTCAGATCTTACGCAGAAACCCTGAATATTTCCGTAACCCAAAAGTACATTAGATTAGTCTCTGAAAAGTCCCCTACCCGCCAATTTAAGTTTCTGAGATAAGCTTGAACAAACAAACAGACAGACAGACCAAAAATTTTAAAAACGCGTGTTTTGGGTACCTACCCTATAAATTGTCTTTATTTTTTTTTATCTCATATGTATTACATGAGTTTAAGAAGGAACTTTATTGCGAAATCACAGACAGACACTCCAATTTTATTTATTTGTACATATTTAAAACACAATTTAAAATAAGTATTTACACTTGCTGGCTTGAGAGAATCTACCACCCCATAAAGTAAAAACCAGGAGATGGGCAGCAGCATCTTCCTGGAACATCTGAATAAATAAACTGCGGTTGCCAACCCGCCTGCCAAGCGTGCCTGGCTAAATCCCCCCAAAATGAGAGCTCCAAGCTTTTGTAGCAATCTATGGGGGAGGCCTATGGTCAGCAGTGGACTAAATAGGCTGAAATGATGATGATAATGATATTACATCACATTATTATATAGTTATAATGATGATCACATCATATTATTCATTTTCATATTACAACACATCAGTATTATATACGGTACACAATTCTAGAAAACATATGGACGCGTTGTTAACGTATTGCAATACGAAGTCGTTTGTATGCCATAAATGTCTTATAAATAAAAGCGGAAATCCGACTACACAGGCCATACTAAATTACAAACCTAATATAGCAGATTCGTAACAGATATTTATATAACAGCGACTGTGAATTCACTTGACAACGACTGAACGCGCCTGAAAAATCCGTTTTCAGTTTACATACTCGTAGTAGTATGATGTGCGTACATCAGTTGACATCTGAAATCCACTAAAAGTACAGATAGAACATGAGTCGTTCTTCTTTTTTTTTAATTTTATTGACCAACAGACCGATTATCGATCGGTAAAACTAATTTCGGCCTTCAGCCTACCACAAGTCTACTGAATGAAGGTAAGTTACTTTGCTAAGATCCGCATGCAAAATATAAAAATGGTGTATATTACCTAGTTTTTTGAAGAGCACCGCCCGCCCTCCCTCAGTAGCGTGCACAAGCAAACTAACACCGCCACCAGGAACCGCCAACAGGTACCCTCGACCAACTCCTCTTACAAACTTCCACCATTATAATGGATTTCCGCAAAGTAACGCTTGATTCTATTAACTATAACAAGTCTACTGGTGATAATAGGCCTTCCTCATAGATTGCCACTAAAGTTTGTAGCTCTCATTATTGGGGGATTTGCCATAGTTGCCACGCTTGGCAGGCGCGTTGGCAACCGCAGTTCATTTATTCAGATTCTCCAGGAAGATGTTACTTTGTGCCACTGGACACCCACCGGATGAGATGGGGTGTTAGATTCTCTTAAGGCGCCACCACACGGTACCTACATATTAAGGGATATCAAAACTAGATTGATATCTAATAATATGTAGTTACACTGGCATTCATTATAAATACGTGTGTGGATGAGTGACATAAATACAAACAACAACTACTTTAATTACAATATACAAAAGATATAAGCAAAAAAGTAAGCTAATGAAAGCCCATGATTGATGGAAGTCTTACAGACCTCATAGTCTTTTAGTCGACCTAGTCAACAACACAAAGACAAATGTTTATTTTCGGGCCTAGTTGTGTTGTGATTGTCCTTTTGCCTCTGTCACTGCATCCTAGCGTACTTCCGATCTTATCGCAGAAGCGTTACATCGGGTGCGGGTAAGTAAGGACGCGGGCGTATCGTTGTGTTTGTGCGTACACTTGTGGCACTACAATATCTCCTGCACAATTGGTAGCTTCCGACAGTATTAGAAAGTTGTCTCCGTGATCGAAAATCGTCCAACTATCATCATCTTTTCAACATAACTACAATTTTGTGAAAAATCAAATCCAAAACTAATATGCGGCTTAAAATAGTTTCATTTAATGTAAAAATAATTAACATGACTAAAGGTTTTTACTCGCAAATCTTCTTTTACTGTACATAAATAAAATTAGAAATGGCACATGGATATTTTTAGGATCAAAAGCTAAATTTTAATTTTTTTTATTATATTATTATATTGAACATAGGCCTCCCCCATAGATTGCCATAAAACACGGTCCTGAGCCACCTGCATCTTCTTGCCACCTGCGACTTTCCGCCAAACCGTGTACCGGTACGAGGTTGCCACTCGAGAACCTTTCTTCCCCAACGGTTGTCGGTTCTACGAGCTATATGGCCGGCCCATTGCCACTTCAGCTTGCTAATCCTTAGGGCTATGTCATTTATTCTAGTTCTGCTGCGGATAACATCGTTGCGGATTTTATCTCGCAGAGAAACTCAGAGCATAGCCTTTTCCATAGCTCGCTGCGCGACTCTGAGCTTCCTCATGCGGCCTGCAGTGAAGGACCACGCTTCGGTTCCGTAAGTCATCACTGGCAACACGCACTGGTTGTATACTTTTGCCTATGTTCAACAGTGGACTGTAATAGGCTGAAATGATGATGATGATGATGATGATGATTATTATTATTATTATTATATTAAATTTAATTATATTAAAACCAAGAGATAGGCAGCGGCATAACTCTATAACATCAATAAACTGCGGTTGCCTAAGACCTAAGTTAAGCAGTTAACTTGTGATAGGCTGAAACGACGACCCTTACGGTATCCGTTTTCAAACAAAAAAAGATTTTTGAAATAAGTCCACAACTGACGAAAATGTGACTTTTTTGAAGACGGTTAAAAATTGATCGCACATCGTAACGTAATATTTGAACTCATGAAAAAACCTATTAAAACTTTCATGCAATCATGTCATTAACTTTGGTTCCATATTACTTGGCAAACTACCGGCATGTGAAAAGTGCGAACTCGTTACCAACTTTTCCTCTGCGACGCCGATTCAACTTTTCAAAATGGCGTGTCAACTTTAGCATCGAGTTTTGCAATTTTAAGTGACGGAACGGGCAAAGCGTTCACCTGATGGTAAGTGCAACGTTTGCCCATAACAAATGCTGTGTCACCTAGAACAGTGTGACACCACAATGCGCCCGTCACCCTGAGACATCAGTTCTTAAGTCTCATATGCCCAGTGATTATGCTAGATTACGGCAGAATAATTGGCCCTGGGGTGGTACCTACCTAGACCGATTCCTGCATAGGAATCCTACCACCTATAAGTAAATCAGTATTTAAAACTGCGGAACAAAATCAGAAAATCAGGTATGCATGCTGCATTAAATATTAACATAAAATATATTATTAACGTTCTTAAAACAATCCAAGGAAACTCACGGTTCTGTCAAGCAGCCAGCTGGCGGGGAAGATCAGCGGCACGTACGATACCATGTACACCATGGACGTCCACGACACCACCGTACTCTGCACACCATAGTACTTCACCACTACATCCTGGATTATTGTGTACTGAGTCCACTGCATGGAGTTGGACGCGGAGTACATCACAAACATAGCCAGCATCACCCACCGAGACTTGAACACTTTATACTTCGTAATACAACCGTTCATCGAAAGACCGTCCATTGTACTACCGGCTATATTTACTTTGTCAGTCGAATCTTCGTACGTATGAAGCCAAGCCGGCTCCACCATTTTACTGAAACCATTTTGCTTCGCGTCATTTAGTATAGACATCGTATTAGCTCAAGTAGGTCGAGCAGTTACAATACTAACACAGAACGATGTCGCTTCGTTCAAATTCAAAACAACACCATTCGTATTCGGTGTACCAATTCGGACTGTACCTAATACCAGACTGTTACTACCACTTATCATTGACAATCAAATTATTTTTTTATCAAACACCCGACCGAAAAGTAGATCTTGATAATAATTCCGTTACAGTACCGCGACGGTGATAATCATCGAACACTCGTGTCTCGTGTGAGATCCAAGTGTTTTCGCAATATCTTGAGCACTTGTAGCACAATCTTGAGTTCAGGGTATGATAAAATGGTACGATGTGCTTCAGTAGTTTCAGCCACGGCGTTATCTTTCTAGTTATCTTTCTAGTTACTAATAGTAATCGTTAACTGTACACGATATATTATAGTGCTGTAATATACTCGCAAACATTGCATCACTGACTTGTCTTCGCTTTCCCGTGTCCCATGTAATCAGGCGGCAATAGCCTTATGGTTTAGGGTACGGACTGCGAAAAATGACGTCGCAGGAACGAGGCCGCCATTCGACTTTTGTCGTGAACCATCTCCTAGCACAAGCTTTTACGCTTACTTGGAGTGGTTAACAGGTATAATAGTAATGTTAATATAGCATTGCCAGTACTCTTTTTTTTTAATAAAATAGGACAGAATCAAAGGATGCAATGTCACAGCCATGTGGACAACTTTTGTTTCTGTTGCACAAGTATTAGCTTCAGTTGTAATTAGAACCCAGGACTCGACTGTCAACATAGACATGCGGTCGAGGATATATTTTTGATCAATAATTATTCATGAAAGTACAGTGATATCCGTACTTCATAAATAAGTAAAAGTATTAGTCCATAAATTTCCCATTGCTGAGCATAGACCTCCTCACATTTTTAGGAGATTTATCCACGATGTTTTCCTTTAACGCTGAGGATGTGGTAAATCAGTATTTAAAACTGCGGAACAATTTCTGATGTCACTCGCGTACTATGAAATTTATGGCGAGTGCCCAGTCTTGGTACGGCCCCAAATGCCATAAATAGGTCATCATCATCATTTCAGTCGATCACTAGTCCACTGCTGAACATAGGCCTCCCCCATAGATAGCCACAAAACACGTAAGTTTGTGGCCATTCCGTTAGGATTTTGCGATAGTTGCCACGATTTGCAGAGGGGTTGGCAACCGCAGTTTAAATATTCTGATGTTCCAGAAAGATGCTGCTGCCCATCTACGTGTTTTCAATTTCCCTTTGTCGACTTTTACGACACCCACGGGATGAGGTGGTAGATTCTCTTAACCCGCCACCACGGCAAAAATAGTAAAATTCGAGTTATGAGTTATGAGGCGTGCAAAACCGTTAGAGAGTGAAGGTTTTTTTGTGGCAACATCGTACAAGAGAAGTGGAAGACGACCCTGAGAGTAGTAACTACAATCCAAATGTCATAAACCATGTTCTGAGTTGACCGTGTGGTGGCCGCCTAAGAGAATCTACCCACCGCATCTCATCCAGTGTGTTTCGGAAAAGTCGACAGAGGGAAAATGAAAACCAGGAGATGGGCAGCAGGATCTTCCTGGAACATCAGAATAAATAAACTGCGGTTGCCAACCCGCCTGAAAAGCGTGGCAACTATGGCAAAATCCCTCGCAAATAAGAGCTACAAACGTTTATGGCTATCTATGGGGGAGGCTTATGTTCGGCAGTGGACTTGTGATAGGCTGAAACGATGACGATGATTTTCAGAGTAGGTGCTTTGTGGCAATCTATAAAGTGTATATTCAGAAGTAGATTTGTTAAAATTAATAACAAATTACCGTGACTCATTTTTTTAAGTAATTGAGTTTTGAGTAATAATTTGTTGGCAAGATTTTGAAATTCTACGGCGATAATCTCTACACTGTGCAACAGTTTGATCACAGACTATTACGTGTTTCACATTGGCAGTATGAACGTATATAATGAATATTTTATTTTATTCAATTTATTATATTTGTAATACATATTATAAACATATTTTAGCTTTCTCGCTTCTTCTGCATACAAACGTGTAACTATACCAAATCTCACACTTCTTACTAAAGCGATACAAAGTTGTTTCTTTATGTATTAATATATAGATAAAATTGATACATTTCCTTTCTGACCTCTTAGATAGCGGCGAGTTATCCGTCTCATCTCATTCCGAGGCCTGACTAAGAAAAATTATAGGAAAAATCTGTATTCCTTCTTGAAGAACTAATTAGTGTGTAATGTGTTTTTACGTTAAGCGTTGCAAATATATGGTTTGTTTTTTCTAATAACAGTGTAGAGAGCTTGAATTTTAAAGTCGCGTTTTCCGAATTATTTAATTTGGACCCGTTCCAGAGGAGCCGCTTTACAGATGGCTGTGACACTCGTGTGGATATTAGAATATTATACTGTACTAGCTGTGCCCCACGGTTTCACCCGCGTAAAACAAGCCGACCACATGATTGCGGCGTACGGCATCGTAACGTGTCCAAAGTGAAGATCACTTATGAAAGTGTTGAACGAACGAAATTGAGTCGACCGCGTGGCGTAGTGGTTAGCGTACCTGACTTCTGCGCCACCGGTCCTGGGTTCGATTCCCAGCCGGAGGTAACATTAGTACAAAAACACAAATTGTAGCTTTTCGGGTCTGGTTGTGTTGTGCATGTGAAATGTATGTTTGTAAAACGCACCCACGATACAGGAGAAAATCCTAGCGTGGGCTTCGTTTTTAAAAATACAAAATACAATGTCTGTCAAATAATTTTGTTATGGTTAACGAAAATGACGCTTATTTTTCATATCACGTCTTTTTTGTTAATCATAGCCAGTGTGCAGACAGTTATTTGACAGATATTCGTTCAACACTTTTATAAGTGATCGTCACTTTGGATACGCAAAAACCCCGCTGTGCCCGAGCATACACAGTTCGGCTCATCTCGGTAATGTTCGATTTACAGCTTATATTTCGAACTATTTTTGGCGGATGATATTACCAAGGAAAAGGGTAGCCTACCCGCCAGATGGGGTGGTCTGATCTGGGGAGGACGTCTCTTCCTAATAGTAATATTTAGATGTTGTATTTAGATATTTAGATTTATATAGTTCGCATCTCAAAAAACTTTCATAGTGCGATTATGGATATATGGGAATATTTCTTGAGCTTCTCATGTGGCGACATAGATGTCGCTACATATCTAATCCACAGATAATATTTCAAATCGGATTAATACTTCCTGAGATTAGCGCATACAAACATTACTAATAGAAAAGAGAGACTTTTTTGACTCGTACCAAAATGGTCTCCTTTCCCGCGAGGGCGAAAATTGGGCTACATAAGTGGCCTCTGCCTACTTCTAATATAGGAAACAGGCGTGATTGTATGTATGTATTATTTTCCAATGTATTGTGTAGAGTCAACATTTGCGCAAAAACAATAATAGTTTGTTTTCGGGTCTTCTTTGTGTGTTGTGATTGTCCCTATATCTCTGACACAGCATCCTATAGAAGGAGCAGCATCGGGAGCGGGTAGATTAAGACGAGAAGTGCCTCTGTGTTTTTTATGTGTACGCTCGTACACTTGTGGAAGTTGTCGCAATGATCGAAAATGGGCCCGGAGGACATCATTGTTCTTAACACAAGTCAGTATTTAACTGGTGGTAGGATTCCTGTGCAGGAATCCGTCTAGGTAGGTACCACCCCAGGGTCAGTTATTCTGCCGTAAAGCAATAGTGTGCAAATATTACTGTGTTTCGGTTTGAAGGGCACTGAGAGCTAGCGTAATCACTGGACATATGAGACTTAAGAATTGATGTCTGAGGGAGACGGGCGTAGTGTGGTGTCACACAGTAATTTTCTGGGTGACACAGCATTTATTATGGGCAGACGTTACACTTACCATCAGGTGAACGTTTTGCTCGTTCCGTCACTTTGATAAAAAAAAGAACCGCGTCAAGCGAAACAAATTGAAATTGAAACGTTATTGGAAACTTTCGGATGTCTTTAAATGTATATCTATGCTAATATACATAAAGTCTTTGTTGTCGCAAGTATTTGTTACCGTAACTGATAATTAAGCTTCCATTAACAAAACTTCTATTTCAGCATAACAAAACCTTTCACTTTCCTTCGGTCCCTTCGGTTTCTTAGTATTTATTATTGGGAAAATATTAAGCCGCCGCAAAATTTTCCAAATGGGAACAAAACAAACTTCGGCAATGGATATTGTGGGGAAGCAATGTTAGGAATAATTAATTCAGTTGCTGTTTGTTCGTTTTGAAATTGAAGACAGCACTTTTAGTTGAAGGACTTAAATCTTCAAATCATTTCTTATTAACAGTGTATAAGAATATACTGCTTTATAAGAGAGGACATTTTTACAATTTTCCAAATTTCTATGAACGCAGCTAACATATTTTACAGACGTAAATTTCACATGTACAAACACCCAGATCCGGATCAACTATCAGTAGGTCATGCAATAATTTGTCCCGTGGGGGAAGTGCACCCGCGACCCGTGGCGCAGAAGTCAATGCTTAACCACTGCGCCAACCAATCCGAACAAGGATAGGTTTCTCCTAAGTTGGTAGGATGCTTAGATAGCGAGCAATCTCCCGAGGGATTCCAATATGAGATGCACCTTAGACTTTGCTGCTTTTTTTTTTTTTAGGACTGATGGTCACTGTTAGCCCGAAGGCTTTTACAGCTTCGCCGGATTGAAAGGTGGCATAGCGCTGAGGGGCTTAGCCGAAACCTTTATTTATGGATGACTGGCGCAAGGGCCCCCGAGAGGGGACCTCGGCTTGGACCCTGTCATCCTGTTCGCGAGAGTAACAGAGTCGAGGGTGCCCAAGGGGGCCGGTCTCGGCTCGGTCAGTTACTGCAATCGGGAGGGCAATATTACTACTACTATAATTATTAATACCATGATTATTATTAGATAAGTTTACCACCAATTCGGAATGCGTTTCCGCTGGAGAAGAAATGGCGCAAGAAACTCCAGCGACGCTTCTGTTTGTGACACTACTGCTAGGGGAGAACCGGCCTGAGATGCGGCGGTATCGCGAATAACTTTGTCTGATACGCCCACGCCGACGGCGGGGGCGGTATGATGGTGATAATGGGTGTTTGTGTAGTGTTGAGTAGAGCGCTTGGGCAATAGTGGTCGCGTCGTCAGGGTCCTCGAGGACGTGCCTCGGTCTCCTTTTTCCGCGGGTCGAGTTTTGGTGTATCGCGAGGGGGTTGTAAGTGGCGGCACTGACAACCAGTGGGTTGGGGTGCGTGGCGGCAGAGTCGAAGTATCGGCGAGAGGCCAACTTTAGATATTGGGCTATGGTAGGAAGCCCTAAATCGATATGAAGGTTAGCATTACGCACGAACCACGGTGCTCCCGTGGCTTTACGCATGAATCGATTTTGTATTACCTGAAGTCCGTGAATTTGACGCGGGAAGGCATGCGCAAATACGGGGCTTGCGTATGTCATAATTGGCCGAATACAGGCTTTGTAAAGTGTAATTTTATTACGTAGGGACATTTTGCTATTTTTATTTAGTAACGGATGTAATCGACCGAGGACGAACGCCGCTCGGTTCCTTACTCGGTTAATATGTGGACCGAAGCTGAGTCTCGAGTCTAATAGGACGCCTAAGTATTTGACTGTCTTTTCCCAGGGGATTGGACGATCGAATAACTCTATGGTGGGGAGATGCTGCGTTATGCGCCGCGAGAAGTACATGGCTGCACTTTTGATTGGGTTGACCTCGATCCTCCATTTCCGAAACCAGTTCCCGAGGGTTCGGGCTGCGGATTGGAGGCGTTTAGAGATAGTGTCTGGATTACGTCCAGACACATATAGGCAGGTATCATCTGCGAAGAGGGCGAGTTCGACGCCGCTGGTGTGCGGTATGTCGTTCGTGAAAAGGGTGTAGAGCACGGGACCTGGGACTGAGCCTTGTGGTACGCCGGCTAGGATGGGATGTGATTCGGATCGCACCCCCTCGACGCGGTAGCGGAAGGTTCGACTGCGTAAGAAATCTCGTATGATGAGTACGAGGCGATCTGGCACACCGAGTCCATATAACTTGTATATGAGCCCGTTGTGCCAGACCTTGTCGAACGCTTTCGCCACGTCGAAGAAGAGCGCTCCGGTATGAAGCGGGATTGAATGTGCTCCGTTATGCGGTGCACCTGCTGGGTACATGAGAGTTTGGCACGGAATCCAAACTGCTCGTGGATGGGGATCCCTCGAGACTGCATGAAGTCTCTTAAGCGGGCGAGAAGTAGGCGTTCGTATATCTTGCCTAAGGCCTTGAGGAGGCTTATAGGCCGATATGCGGTGGGATCGGACGGACTTTGCTGCCTCCAATCTATTTACAATAAGCCCCCGGTCCAATCCGAAATATCTATTATATGTGTTTGAAAATGTTTCCATAATGTATGTGGTTGCACCATTCTAATTAAAATTACTTAATACTTCTAATAAAGGATACTAGTGGCTGTAGGGGCAGGATTGCTTGGGTTTGTATGCCTGTATGTTTCACTGATTGATGTAATTCTTTTGTTTTTGTATATGGTGACGAAACGAGAAAAACGTTCACCTGTTGGGAAGTGCAACGTCTGCCCAAAACAAATACTGTGTGATCCAGAAAATGTCTGTGTGACACCACCATAATGCGACCGTCACCCTGAGACATCGGTTCTTAAGTCTCATATTCCCAGTGATTACGCTAGCTCTCAGTGTCCTTCGAACCGAAACACAGTAATGTTTGCACACTACTGCTTCACGGCAGAATAACTGGCCCTGAGGTGGTACCTACCTAGACGGATTCCTGCACAGGAATCCTACCACTATAAACTCCTTGCTCTCCAATGGTCTTTTCAATTACGGGCACTTCTTATGCGGGTTTTCTTCAACTTAACTTTTTTTCAACGCTGTTTACGCATTGAAAACCCTGTGGTAGAGATTACACTGTGCTGCTGTGATTCCTGAAGAGAAGTACAAGGAGACAGGAGCATTCTCCTTTAGGCCGAGCCTTGGTATCATTGTCTTTAACAGTCGCGAGTTGAATCAGTCCGTGACTACGTTTATTTCCAGTCCGCAACCCATTTAGCCATTGCGGTAACGAAGCAGCATGATTGAACATGACGCAACTTTGGTTTACCTATTGTGTTGTTTTATTTGTGAAATTGCATACCGTACAGTACTAATTTTATACATTGTGTCACCTTTTTCATAGTTTGTCGGATTACAAGGTACATCCATTAAAATATGCCGGATTATCAGGGGTCGGTGGCTGTACTCTATGGTCCGACGTCTCTCGGAAATAAGAGGAGGCCTGTGCCCAGGACTTACATTGTTTTTACTCTCCACATCATTGACATGCCGGTCGAGTATCACATAGGCATTATATTAATTTATTGATGTCATACATGAGCCGTGTGGTGGCGGCTTAAGAGAATGTACCACTCCAACTCAACCCTTGGGTGTCGTAAAAGTCGACAGAGGGAAAATAAAAACCAGGAGATGGGCAGCAGCATCTTCCGAACATCCGAATAAATAAACTGCGGTTGCCAACCCGCCTGCCAAGTGTGGGAACTATTGCAATATCCACCCAAAAAGGGAGCTACAAACTTAGGTGTTTAGTGACAATCTATGGGGGGCCTATGTTAAGTGTTAAGTTAACTAGTGATAGGCTGAAATGATGACGATGATGACATATGAGTCTATATTATTCATGCTAGATTCTCTCAGATTTGGCAAAGACTAAGTTCAGCAGTAAACTGATTAGATGTCTGATGATGAGACAACTTAGATTCCGCATCATCTGTATATTTGTGTTACACAAAATTTGATTTTCGCATCTGGTTGTGTTGTACATGTGAAATGTATGTCTGTAAAACGCATCCACGGTCTAACAAAAATCCGACCGTGAGACATCGTATTTTATAAAGAAAAATGATTTTTTTATAAACCTCGGATCAAAAAACATTTAATATTAAATTGTTCCAAGGATTAGATAATATAATAGACAAACTTACCGTCTTGTCGAGCAGCCAGCTGGCGGGGAATATCAGCGGCACGTACGTCACCATGTACACCATCGATGTCCACGACACCACCGTGCTCTGCACACCATAGTACTTCACCACTATATCCTGGATTATGGTGTACTGAGTCCACTGCAAAGAGTTCGACGCCGAGTACATCACGAAGAAAGCCAGCATCACCCATCGCGACTTGCAAACTGCGTATCTAACGCCATTTATATCCTCTGTTAAACCATCCATGACGCTACCAGCCACGTCCAGTTTTGTGGAGGAATCGGTCCCGGATAGTAAGGAAGTAGGCTCTGCCGGATTGTCCAGGCCATTCTGTATCTCACTAATTAACACTGACATATTGTTTGTTTTTTTTTTCAGAAACCCGAGATCACAAAACCTGATTAATTTTCAAAAATGTTCTAATGTTTGGTCCAAATGCGATGCAAGTTACAGCCCCAATAATTTACAGTTATTATACTTGATGGCCGCAAAATAGACCCAAAAAATATTAACAGTAAAAAAAACTATATTTAATAATTTTAAAAATCACTGCAAATCCAAGCACATGCTTCCAGCGTCTCTTCAAGTTCACGGTCGATCTCAGGCAGTAAAAACACACTTGTTCATTGAACTTACTTTCAAAGGCAGCCTTAATAAATATATAGCTGTCTCTTTCACGGTACTCCTTTCTAATAACTTGCAGTCTTCTCTCTGTATAGCAAGTAACGACAATGAAAATACTGAAGACCTCCGCTTGATTTTTTTCACAAATTATGAAGCCACGTGGAAAACTCGCAGTATTAAACAAACATTAGTTCCGATGGAGTACATTCTCAAGTGATTCGTTTAGACACGCAGCTGTGTTGACAAGGAGCGATAAGACAGCAAAATAAAAAACTTTATTAATGAATATTATACTGCAGTCAGTTGAATTAACATTCGCGAAGGTGAAGGTTAAATAATGTATGTAAACTCTAACAAACTGATAAAAGCATTTTTTTTATTACGAGTACTTTACTATCTGTACCCGCGACTTCATCAGCGTGGATTGTTGGATTCGTTTTGACAGGTTAAAAGTATCTTAGTAAAAGTAAAAAAAAATAAAGTAACCGCCTATACCGCCTCCTCTCATTTCTGTGAGGGTTTTGGAGCGGGGAATAGTCCGCCAATGCGGGTTGGCGGACTTCACATGTCCTCGAAATATTTCTGTTCCTCGGATATGCAGGTTTCCTCACGATGTTTTCCTTCACCGCTGAGCACGTGGTAAATCAGCACTTAGAATTGTAAAACAATTTTAGAGGTGCTAGGCACCGGGGATCGAACCCGGACTACTCGCGTTCTATGAAACTAAAGGCGAGCACCCGCCCACTAAGTGAAGTACAAATATTATAATTATTAGAGAATGGTGTGGTTCTCGAAATAATTCCCTTCGTACAGACATACTGATAAAAAAGGTGCCTTTATTTTATATATAGGCCAGCTGTCCCGCTCCGGCTTCGCACAGAAGTTATTGTTATGTTAAAGTCTGTAAATACTAAAACAGTACCAGCCCGTTTACCCATTCAAGAGGAACAGTTCATAAAATCCGTTCTTAGTGCGTGACTATGTCGGGAAAGGAATATATACGTCAAATTTAAAGTCAATAAGTCTTGTAGTTCCGGGATATCGTGATGATTATTCACTTTATCTGGTGGTAGGATTCCTATGCGGGAATCCATCTAGGTTGGTACCACCCCAGGGCCAATTATTCTGCCGTGAAGCAGTACTGTGTTTCGGTTTGAACGGCACTAAGAGCTAGCGTAATCACTGATGTGTAAGGGTGACGGGCGCAGTGTGGTGTCATACAGAAATGTTTTGGGTGCATTTGCACAGAGCATTTGTTATGGGCAGACGTTGCGTGAACGCTCATCTCGACACTATATCCAATTAAAAAAAAATCAATGCTGAGCATAGACTTGCCACGACGATTTTCGTGATCCACCTGCATCTGTCGACTTCTCGCTATCATCGTAGTCATCGCCTCATCTACGCCTGATAATCTTAAGTCCACATGGAAATATACGGCTTTGGGAGAGAAAAATGTTAAGTTGTGTCACCCAGAATATTTCTGTGTGGCACCACACTACGCCTGTCACCCTGAGACATCTGTTCTTAAGTGTGATTCCACTGGCTCTCAGTGCCCTTCAGACCGAAACACAGTTATGTTTGCACACTACTGCTTCACCGCAATATTACTGGCCCTGAGGTGGTACCCACCTAGACGCGTAGGAATCCTACAACCAGTGAAAAGTAAGATTGGAGGCATTTACTCCAATCTTTTCACGGTAAAACGGTCTAAATATTTCCAGAAGATGAGAAGTCCGCAAACCTACAACCCGCTCAGCGTGGCGGACTCTTTCTAGCTCTTAAATCTCTCATAAACGCGCATTACATAATTTGAAGCTCTCATTTTTGAGGGATTTTGCCATAGTTGCCACGCTTGGCAGGAGGGTTGGCAACCGCAGTTTTTTATTCAGATGTAACAGGAACAAGCTGCTGTCCATCTCCTGGTTTTCATTTTCCCGCTGTCGACTCTACGACACCCACGGGATGAGAAAGGGTGGTAGATTCTCTTAAACCGCCACCACACCCAGTACAAATTTCGCAAGTCTAAAGTTTTGCTGTCAAAAGATTGGATCGGAGGTATTTAAGTATCAGTGTGTTAATTATGTATTACTGTACTCGTATATGTGTTGTGTGTCGTGTCGTAATAAAGTTTTGCATATTTGACTTTTTGATGTTACACTTTACAGGTGTAAAACCATTCTAATATAATCAGCATTATTTTTTGTATATATAACGTAGCCATATTCAAAATGAAGTTAAAATATTCCACACAGAGAAGATAGTTTGGACGTAACTCGAAGCACTCACAAAAAAGTCGTCGCTTCGGACCGGCTACAGATTAATAACACCGATCGTGGACTCACGATCAAACAAAAGTATCAGAGCTCGGTGTAATGTCCGCAAATAAATTAAAAATGATTCACAACAATCTATTTCGGGCGTGTGTACTGTATAGTAAAGTAAAAAAAAGTAAAGTTTCAGCCTATAAATGTCCCACTGCTGAGCACAGGCCTCCTTTCATTTCTGAGAGGGTTTTGGAGCTAGGAAGAATCCGCCACGCTGCTCCAATGCGGGTTGGCGGGGTGGGCTTCACATGTCTTCGAAATGTTCTTTATTTCTCAGACATGCAGGTTTCCTCACGATGTTTTCCTTCACCGCCGAGCACGTGGTAAATCAGCACTTAAAATTGCAATTAATAATTTAAGTGGCGCCGGCACCGGGAATCGAACCC
Source organism: Luehdorfia chinensis (assembly GCA_019845155.1). Taxonomy (NCBI): domain Eukaryota; kingdom Metazoa; phylum Arthropoda; class Insecta; order Lepidoptera; family Papilionidae; genus Luehdorfia; species Luehdorfia chinensis. The sequence goes on along the minus strand of JAHVAK010000206.1, from coordinate 4,890,061 downwards.
AGGTCACTCGCGTATTATGAAATTTAAAGCGAACGCCTAGCCCTGAGCTACCACGGCTCTTGTACTGTATAGAAACCATGTAAATTCAAAACTATTTTGAATATTACCATGAAACAAAAACTGCATTAGTCCCACCCAGTTAACATCTACAGTCTCTGCACATCTTATGTCAATTGATTGCACAGTTTCCGAGTTATATATTTAGACAGAGAGAATAGCCATATGTCATTTATTACTCGATTACGGCGAAACTAAAAGGAGAGAAATGTTTTAACAAAGATTTGAGTATTTATGTTCCCAACTAAACGCTAAACACTTACCTATTTGGTTAAATGTCTATAGAGTCGTTTAACACCAGCACGTGAATGGTACATGACGTCATCAGAAATTAAACATGGCGGACACCAGAACCCCACTTACAGCCTGTTCAGTCTTTTTATTAATTTAATGCCCAACGAATCTCTTATTATTCCTTTTTCCCCGTCAGTTTTTTTACGTTGTAGGTTTCTTTTATTATTATACCTATTTTATTTGTGTGTATGTTTATTTGTAAAGAAGCAACCACCAAAAGATTACTACTATGTCCCTTTAAAATAATTTTAAATCATGTAAATACACACGTTAAGTAAAATCAAAACTTTTGTACAGTATACAATTTTATTATAATACATATTTCTAATTAAACTAGATTTTCCGGATTTTAATCTAGTTTTTTCAATGTGTATTCGCGAAAATGTCAATCAGAAGTCATATCAATATCAGACACTCTTACTTCTTCTACTTTACGTGTACTTCTACGCTATACTTCTCCATGACAAAGATGTTAAATTTCATCAACATATTAATTATAACAGGCGAAATTCTACAATTAGATACATTTTAACTGGATATGTTGTTTGTACAAATCTATCAAATATTTACGCTTTTTTTCCTTACCGTACTCAAACAGCGGGAAATGCGCTTGAATGAGGTATTAGCAGAGTTCGTAAAATGAAATGGCGCGATACTAACACACTAATCTTTCCACTCTATTTACCGATCCAGAGCTCGTGTCAAGAACTCAATTTTCACTGCAGTCAAATTTAATTATGGAATTGATCTTTAAATTTTAACGGAATCATTCTTCTAGACGTAGAAAATGTTAATGAAGTAAATAAGCAAAGGCTTTATAATAAGATTCCTGATGACATTAAACAAATTAAAAAAAAAAATCCAATCAAAAATTTCGAAAGTAAATGATTTCACTGGTTGCTTGACATGTGTTTTTATTCTGTGACTCATTATCTTAATTATAAATTTTGACTACAAAACATCCATACTAATATCATCAATGCGAAAGTAACTCTGTCTGTCCCTCTGTCTGTTCGTTACCTTTTTCATCTAGTATCTCTATATATCCGTTAGTAAATAATAAAATATGGTTGTGTGGATGGTGCCGTGTGGTGGCTGCGTTAAAGAATCTGCTACCCCATTTTGTCCAGTAGGTCAACTAAGGGAAATGACAGAAGAATCTCTTGGTCCCCGATCGATGGCGAAATAACAATTATGCCAGACGTAAAGTATCCAGCAGTGGTGACGGGCTGCAGCATCTAAAGTCCTTCTAAGTTTACTGGTGGTATGATTCCTATGCAGGAATCCGTCTAGGTAGGTACCACCCCAGGGCCAGTTATTCTGCCGTGAAGCAGTAGTGTGCAAGCATTAGTGTTTCGGTTTGAAGGACACTGTGAGCTAGCGTAATCACTGGGCATTTGAGACTTAAGAACTGATGTCTCAGGGTGACGCAGCATTTGTCGTGGGCGGACGTTGTACTTACCACCAGGTGAACGTTTTTGCTCGTTTCGTCATATTATAAAATAAAAAAAAAACGTTAACAATGATCGCCGGCCATGGCGATAACAGCGTATCCTCCCGACTACGAAGAGGCGCATATCAAGCAGTGGACGTTATAAATCGATTTAGCCGGTTTCTTTTTTGTCTCATATGCCCGACCATTACACTAGCTCACAGTGCCCTTCAAACCGAAACACAGTAATGATCGCACACTGCTACTTCACGACAGCAAAACTGGCTCTATGGTGGCAAGCTTTGACTGGTGGTAGGATTCCTATGCAGGAATCCGTCTAGGTAGGTACCACCCCAGGGCCAGTTACTCTGCCGTGAAGCAGTAGTGTGCAAACATTAATGTGTTTCGGTTTTAAGGGCACTGAGAGCTAGCGTAATAATTATACGAGACTTCAGAACTAATGTCTCAGGGTGACGGGCAAATTGTGGTGTCACACTGTTCTGGGTGACACAGCATTTGTTATGGACAGACGTTGCACTTACCATCAGGTGAACGTTTTGCTCGTTCCGTCACTTTTATCCAATAAAAAAAAGCTTCCTAGACGGATTCCTACATAAGAATCCTACCACCAGAAAGATTCTGCAGGAATACATTCAGTCTTTCTTCTTCATCCAATGAAAGAGCTCGCCATCAGTAGAAGAGATCGGCTAGATAGGGATCTCCCTCAAGCTTGAGCTGACTGGCTGAAGCTTTCACAGAATATCAGCGTAAAGTATGACGATGTCCTCCTAGCCGCTTTTGAACCTCAGCGAAAACATTCGACTTATATTTTTAGTGCATATCTAAAATATGACGTAAATGGGTTGACTGAGGCGATGTCGCCTGGCCGATAGTGCCATGTGATTGCGGCATTAAAGAATCTTCCACCCAATTTTATATCGAGGATCGACTAAGGAAAATGCCAGAAAAATCTCACGATTTTCGCCCTCAAAATCACACTTGTCCTCACCTACTCGTGACTACTGCCTAATACTACTACTGTTTGCCTAATTGCAACGTCTACTACCAAAAGCATATTGTTGATTTTCGGGTCTGGTTGTGTTGTGATTGTCCCCGTGTCTCTGACACTGTATCCTAGCCTACCTCTGATCTTACCGCATGAGCGTTACATCGGGCACGGGTAGGTTGGGTCGAGCTGAAACTAGTGTAATTACTTGGCCAATGATACTTAAGAACTCTTTGGATGACGAGCGCAGTGTAGTGTAGTGTCACACCGAATTATTCTCGGTGACACAGTATTTGTTGTAGGCAGACGTTGCACTTAATCATCTAGATATCTCCGACCCACAAGACTTAATGATTTAAAATTCGGCATACATATTCATATCCCGAGTCCGATTTTACAAAAATTTACTCCTGAATGGGTCAACGGGCTGGTGCTATTTCTTGTTCCGTGCGAAGCCGGGGAGGGTCGGCTAGTAATATTATAAATGTGAAAGCTAGTATGATCGTTAGTTTGATATTCAATCACGCTCAAACTTCTGAAAGGATTTTAATGAAATGTGGATTTAAAATATACTTCTACATTTTACCATGTAAGATGTTATAGAATAATTTTTGTAAGAAATATAGACACTAAAAATTTCCAGAACCAGTACTGAAACCCTTTAATCTAACGTGCCTGTCATTAGTACCCGATAATATCTCATAGTCGAAATACCACAGTTTTGCGTTAAATAAATTGCGTTTAATTTACAAAAAGCATAACGCACGTGACATAGACCAGTGCGCAATCTCAAAATCGAGGACGTTCACCGCTAACCGTATTTAATTGTGGTTAGTAAAAAAAAATGAAATTAATCTAGTATACATTTACCTGTTATTCAACTATGTTTGTAGTTTGTGACACTCATACAAGGCAGGGAGAGGACGCAATATTGTCGGAAACTCAATAAAGATAAAAAATCCTAAATTATCAACCAATACCGTTTCATCAAAAATGTATCTTCCACACAGAATCTCCTCGCTAAATGCACGATCATCACGGTGGTAGGGTTTCTATGCGGGAATCGAATTAAAAAGGAATCATCCAAGTCAATTAACATCAATGGAATGAAATACATCGGCAAATCGTGACTACCGTTCGAAGTCATTATGGAAGAATCACTGGAGAACCTTAGGACTATGCTCAATGACCTTAATAGTGTCTCCCAACGGGTACGGTCTTAAGATCGATATGGACAAAACGAAAATAATGTCTAATGTTCATGTCACACCAACACCGGTTGTTGTTTGGAACACTACGCTCGAAGTTGTACGTCGACGAATATGTATACTTAGGACAGATTGTCCGACTAGGTAGGTCCAACTTCGACCGGAAGATAAGAATAAGAAATAATTTAATCAAAACAAGAATCCAACTCGGCTGGGCAGCGTTCGGGAAAGCTCAAAATCCCTCGAGCTATGGAGAGAGCTATGCTTGGTGTTTCTCTGTAAGAAGCAGATCTCTATGGGGGAGGAGGGGGGATTGTTCAATAGCGGACTGGTGTGGGCTGAAATTATGATGATAATGATGATCCATGTCGGTTTAGAAACACAAGGGATATGAGGTAACTAGCGTTCTCCAAAATATGCGGTCGACTGAAGAATCTCTTCTTTTGAGGTTGGTTAAAAAAGTAGTGTATGAGCATCGTTGTAAAGTAAAAAAAGTAAAGTGTGAATATAAATGTCCCGCTTCTGAGCACAGGCGTTGTCACATTTTTGAGAGGGTCATTCCTCCAATGTCATTTGTGACACATCTTCGGAATATTCTTTATTTGTCGGACAAGTTATTTTTATGGTTTGGACCCGTAGAGGAGATGGATGAAAGACGATTGACGAAACAGATTTATGGGGCGAGTTCGCTGGGTCGACTTGGGCAAACGTATTACGATCAGATCGAAGACGTTTTAAGGACACGTCAAAAGTATCCGCAACCGAAGAGCTTGTGCGACAGCGCTGATGAAAGTAGAAGAAGCGAAAGTGGTGTCAAGATCGTAGCAAGTGGAAAGATGTGGTCTAGACCTAACCATGTGGGAAACAGGCGCGAGTACGTGTACATGTTTTTTTGCTCACGATCTTTGCAAAATTGCAATTAACATTTTAGTGGTGCTGGCAGTTTAGTGGGGGGTGGACCTCAGGTCACTCGCGTATTATAACGCGTTATAGACGAACCTCGACTAAAGTTATGCGATTTTTAAAGTTAACATCTTTGGGCACGATGCGTGTAAAATTTCAAGGTCGAATTTGAGTGCAACGGTTTCGTGTAACGTTTCTGTTATCCTTTATTAATATTTATCGATTAATTAATAATGTTTATATACTGAGCAGTAATTTTACAGTGAGTAATAATTTTGTTAATTCATGTTTATTCATATTTAATTTAAACGACCGCGTGGCCTAGTGGTGAGATTACCTGACTTCTAAGCCGCAAGTCCTGCGTTCGAATCCCAATCGCCGCCAACTTTTGAGCAAAACACACAATGTTGGTTTCCGGTAGTGTTGTGCAAATTTAAGTCTGTAAAACGCACCCACGATACAGATACACGATATATATACACGATACTACTACTACTACTAATACTCGCATATATAAGTTTCACTACTGTCACGTGTACTGAGTTGCGCACGCTCTTTATTAAAATGTTTATAACAGCTTCAACTGTTTGTATGTATGTAACTAACAATGTAATAAAATCTTTCCATTAAATTTTCACCCACTTCCAGACGTCTCAATAATTAGAAATTTTGCACACGTGTTATGACATGCATACATACAGTCACGTCTTTTTCCCATATTATGGGTTAGGCAGAACCAACAAACGTAGCCCACTTTTCGCCGCCGACGAGACGTGATATTTTGGAAAGAGACAAAAAAAATGTTACTCCCCGTTGCGTTCCAACGAGCAGTATAGTGACAGCGTTGCATGTAAAAAAGTAAAGTAGTATACCTATAAATGTCCCACTACTGAGTACAGGCCTCCTCTCATTTCTGAGAGGGTTTTGGAGCTAGGAAGAATCCGCCACGCTGCTCCAATGCCGGTTGGCGGACTTCACATGTCTTCGAAATATTTTCTATTCCTCAGACATGCAGGTTTCCTCTCGATGTTTTCCTTCACCGCCGAGCACGTGGTAAATCAGCACTTAAAATTGCAATTAACAATTTTAGTGGTGCCGGCACCGGGAATCGAACCCAGGTCACTCGCGTACTATGAAATTTAAAGCTCGGCTCATTGTATGTAACGGTGTTATTATTCATGAAAAAAGCCTTAGTCGTCTCTTCAGTAGGAAAGAGGTAGGTGCTGTTCTACTTTGCCGGACGCCTATCGAATGACATTTTACGAACCGATCACAATACAATAAGTTCATAACTATGACCTGGAGTTCCTCTTCTCTTTCTCTAAATTCTCCATAGGATTATTATCAACTCATTGCTGTTCAACATTGCAGTTGTTTTTTTAAGTTTTTCGATTAAAATACGATATTTTTATGTACTCGTACTTAATAAATATGAATATAATAATACATACAACTAAATACTAATAATATATATAATAAATACTAAATATAAATAATACATACAACTAAATTCACAAATGATATATTCGACGCGTCATAATCTTTACGGAATTCACGCAATGATACAGAACCGTTTAATCAAACTTACTCGACTACGTAGTTATTCTGCCGTGAAGCAGTAGTGTGCAAACATTACTGTGTTTCGGTCGGAAGGGCACTGTGATCTAGCGTAATCACTGGGCATATGAGAATTAACAACTCATGTCTCAGGGTGACGGGCGCGGTGTCACACAAAAACGTTTTGGGTTATACAGCTTTTGTTATGGGCAGACGTTGCACTTACCATCAGGTGAACGACATGCTCGTTTCCTCACTTTAACCAATAAATAAAAAAGCTATCTAACACCTTTCTTACAACCAGTTCTCATCTATTCTGGATATAATCATCATCATTACCTTCATTTCAGCCTATAACTAGTCCACTGCTGAATATAGGCCTCCTCCATAAATTGCCACAAAAGTGCTCCCATTTTGTGCGGATTTTGGCATATCTGCCAGGCTTGGCAAGCGGGTTCGAAACCGCAGTTTTTTATTTTTATTCCAGGAAGATGCTGCTGCCTATCTCCTGGTTTTAATTTTCCCTCTGTCGACTTTAAGACACCCACGGGATGAGATGAGGTGGCAGGTCTTAAGCTGCCACCACACAGTGGGACATAATGCTGTGCTGTAGATGTTGAATCCATACCTGAACATCTTTACTTCCCGTAACCGATATAATGCTTATGCTTTATAATCAAAGGATCAGATGCAGTGTCACAGACACTAGACAGATATATATTGTCGGCTCGGTTGGCGCAGTGGCTAAGCCCTTGGCTTCTGCGCCGCGGGTCGCGGGTTCGATTCCCGCACGGTACAAATATTTGTATGGCCTACAGATAGTTGTTCCGGGTCTGGGTGGTTTGTGCATGTGGAATTTATGTCTGTAAAACGTACCCACGACACAGGAGAAATCCTACTGTGGGGCATCGCTTTTTAAAAATAAAAAAAAAATAAAAAAAAATTACGTGTAATTTACGTAGCGATCTCATATTGCATTACTTATATTAAGAGCATGACGTCACAATTATTTTGCTTCACATTTCATTTTATTGTACAATATAATGCAATCTTACTCATAAATAAAAAGGAAATGTCAAAATATTTTTTTCGAAAATTGCTGTTTCTAATATTTTTCTACAGCTAACTCTACAAAATCTGATTTATAAATTTTTTCATTGTCTGTCGGAAATTACGTAACATAAAATTAACTGAACTTATTTACATTAATGAAATTTGCATACATTATGAATTCGAACTCCGGGATCAATACAGTCTTTTAGAACACTAAGTCCATTCATACAGTGACATACATAGTCGTACATACCTTTAAGTAGTACCTTTTTTGTCTGTCTGTCTGTCTGTCCGAATTTCGAAACTCGAGAACTACTAAAGCCATTGCCATGAAATTTACTGTCGACTACGGAAAAAAATACTATAATTAAATGAAAGAAGTTTCAAAAACTCGACTAGGCATGACATACTGCATTTGAAATATAACTTTATTAATGTGAAACAGCCAGAAGACTTTAATGGAACTAAATAAACAGGAATATATAACATATTAAAGGCCTTTTTTTTAGGACTTATGGTCACTGTTAGCCCGAAGGTTTTAACAGCTTCGCCGAATTGAAAGGTGGCAGTGCGCTGAGGGCGCTTATCCGAAACCTTTATTTATGGATGACCAGCGCAAGGGCCTCCGAGAGGGACCTCGGCTTGGACTGTCATCCCTTTGCGCGAGAGTAACTGACTCGAGGGTGCCCAAGGGGACCGGCCTCGGCTCGGTCAGTTACGTCAATCGGGAGGGCAATTATTGCACGTCTCATGGCGCGAAGCGGCGTGAGATAGTTCTTTATACCCGACATGTCAAGGTCAAGCGATCCGGCGGTCTTCAAATGCCTCTATCACTACTATACTCATATCAAGAAAACACTTTAATTAATTCACTCTGAAAAAAAAACAGTTTAAAAAAAATTGACGTGGACGTCCGGATTTTTTTAGGGTTGTGGTCACGATAACTCTTGAAAAAATTGACGTATCGAGACTGGGTTTCCTATTTCATATCAAAGGTCTAGCTTATTGTAGTATTCAGAAAAATATTTTTTTTCTTATTGTTTTCATCTGAAATAGAAATATCTCGAAATATTTGAAGGTCAATACGATTTTATTTTCTTAAGACGTGCACTTTATGATTTTCCAATCTTTACTATTACTATTATTGAAATTACGTCAAAAGACATGACTTACTCAATAAGACGATGATAGCAAGCACCTAACTACTTTCTTTCTTTCTTTTCGCTTTATTTATGCCTGGCCGGGTTAAAAATTTTGGAACTTTATTCCTTTATCTATATAGTATATAGTTATCTATATAGTATAGTTTCTTTCCGCACCGTAGTCGGGTTACAGTTTTTCAAGCGTTTTCTTTTATATTAAACTTTTTCGTTTTAACCCTTGTAAAAGAAGTGTGATATAATGGCATGATTCATCGATATTAAACTGCTAAAATCATAACCCTTCATTTTGGGCTTCACCGTGATCGGGTAATTATGAATACAAATACCTACCGGGAAACAATTAAAAAGTACAAACGACGAATAATGATTATTAGTGGATAATTTATTACTTAAATACCTATCGTACATAAGGACATTTTACATAACATACCTACTGTACATAACAACTATAATTTTAACAATCCTAATTTGGATAATAAACAACCGACTTATTATCGGACTACATCACTAACTAAAAAAATAACCTAATAAGAATTTAATGTTTTTGGAGTACGAAACAAATGATGGTCAATACACAAAAAAAAGCGCCAAGTTTCTAGAATGAATACCGAGAATCCCACTCGACACGTAGCTAAAAAAAATTTTTGTCCTCAACTTTTTTGGATGTAATGTCCGTCACATTGATTTTGTTCGTATGAAAGGTAGCCTGCGTCACTTGGACCATTACATATAACGACTCGATTGACGCCTCTTTCATTAAAACCCGATAAGCAGTTTCGGCGCTTTGGTGGAACATCCGAAAATAAAAACATTCTTTTGGCTTTGCCGTAGTCGAGTAAAAATTTACCCGTTCGTTCTAACTTAACGCATCGATACGGGATGTGAAGGCTTTGATGTCAAGTCGAAAAAAGTCGGTGGTGTTTTAATTGAATTTTGTAATTTCTGTGTACATTTTCTTTTTTTTCTGTGTTTAATATTGATGGTTTATTATGCAGCAAGCAGCAATATGCTTGTAAAAGTTTAGTGATTGGAAAATTCAATTTAAGACCAGAATTGTACTTTTCGTTTTGTCTCCATCGGTCCACCAAATCTTTAGTAAAAGTCAACTATCATTTTACTGTTGATCGAAATTTCGAATTATCTATTGTCACTCACGTGACTGGCTTGATATTGGCAGAATTCTATTGATAGAGGCCAGAATTAAAAGTAAAAGAAGACGGTGTGTGATAAAATGAGAGTGTATTATTTTAACGACTTCACGTTGTTGTCGATATTGGTTAGGAGGAGCATCACTATTATCAACAAAGTTAAACCTTACCAGTCCAGATTGTACTGTCGTATCATTTGAACAAGTGTTCTTGTCTACAAATACATCCTACATATAAGGCAGTAAAGCATATTTACTTATCAGTATTGTGTGATACCTCGTTTTCTTTGTACCGTCAATCTGGCAACACTACAGCAAACGATTATCTTTTCTGTCCGAAAAAAATTGTGATGGCGTTTGCACTAGGTATTAAACCTAACTTCATTAAAGTTGGTTCAGAAAAACCGCCTGGAGGATATATTAGTATAATAAACACTTTAAATTAATAAAAACTTATTAATATTATCAGCCTATAAGTAGGTATCTGCTGTACTGTGTAAAGTAAAATATATTAATTCTCTGACAACTGACTGAAAATTCAGATTTCGTTTGTCAAATGTTATTTTAAAATGTGTGTGGCTTAATCCAGATTATAAAAATTTGCCCCGACAGTGCAGCTCGTCACCGGCCTGAGTATTTTGGGTCTGGAATAATATTAGAACCGGTTATTTAGCCATCTGTCGAGGCCACGAGTTTTTTCTATAATCAACTATACGCTTGCCTTACAACACCTAGGGGACAAAATGTGTTCTCTTATGCCGTCAATACAGGCATGTATTCTATGTTACATTATTATTTTACAATAGTAAAAATATTCTACAGATTTACCCATACACTTCTAACACATACATAGGCGTAAGAATTTTTTATAAATAATAAATTATGAACCTCGAAGACATTTTCAATGTCATTATGTTTCCAGAAAATTAAAAAGTATCGAGAAAGAGACAGAAATATCTTCGTTGCTAAACAAACAACAGCTGTTGATTTTACATTAAGTAATTAAAATTAGATGTGGTTCACCAAAATCGTATTGTATGCTCAATGTCTTGCGCACAACACTAAAATATTTAGAATAATTCTATCACAAACACTCACTTCGCGTAACAAATTGGAAAATAGACGTCCATAGTTTTGTATACACACGCGAGTCGAATGACGAAATAACGATAGAAATCACAGTAAGTGGTCTTTAAATTGATTCCGATAATGGTCCGATGTTCCGGACCAATAAACGAAAAGGCACACACGTACACAATAAACTGCAATGTGTTTATTGTTTTGAATTGGCCATTATAGGTTAGAAGGATGAAGCGTTTGACAGCTGCGCGACGATTGAGCGCGCATGCGTTGAGTATGTGATTGCGTGGATTACCCTGTTTTGGCCAAAAGAAATAAGAAAAATATTAACTAAAACATATTATAAAATATATTATTACTAGATTAAAGCATTATTAGTTAATGCTCTTTTTTATTACTCGAAGGACCGATATTAGGAAACGAAAGATCTTTTTGCGGAGAATATTTTGGTACTTTGAGATTGGTAATGCAAATTTATTTATGTAGGTATTTTTGTCATACTTTGTTTTCATAAATTATACTTATAGTGCCACACTACTTTGTTTTTAATGCTACTTACATTAAAAAACAGTAGGTATTGTGATAAAATCAAAATAGAAAACTGAAGTCTAATTTTATATTACACCTGTCAACATTACTGAAAATTGCCGACACTAATAAATTAAGACTAAACAAATTAACGATACAAATCATTTGCTATTAATGCAATATGATATGAATGAACACAAACACGAGACCCGCCATTGCGAAAAGGTTTCGCGATGTACATGCAGCTACCGAATTTCGTATATTTACTTTCGCATATATACTTTTAAATATACGCAAGTTCACCCGGTATTGTTGCAAGAAATCTTAATGATATTAATAATTAGAAATTATATATATAATAAATAAAAAAAAATGTATGTTCTATACTTGGGAAATACTAATCCGATTTGTAAATTTACTTTTGCATTATTGTTTTTGCAGTCCGTTTATTGCAAAGGTTTACAGTTTCAGTTTTACTGTGAAAAGAATTAGAAACTTGACTAATGTTGAAACTGCTCGATTAGTTTATTTTAGTTATTTTCAGCATAATGTCTTATGGTATTTTGCTATGGGGAAATGCGACTGACGTAGAGGTGATTTTTGTTTTGCAAAAGAGGGCCATAAGATCTATTTATAATCTTGGCTCTAGAGTGTCTCTTCGAGATAAATTTAAAGAAATTAATATCTTAGCCTTGGCCTCTCAATACGTATATGAAAACATTATGTATGTACATAAGAATATTATCAATTTAATAAAAAAAGTGATGTTCATAATGTGAATACCAGGAACAAGCACAAATTAATTATGCCATTTACCCGACTTCACAGAGTCAGTAACTCTTTCATGGGGCAATGTATACGTTTTTACAACAAAATCCCAGAAAGTGCACAAAGTCTTTCAATAACAAAGTTCAAACTATTTGTTAAACAAAGACTTTTTAAGAAGGGTTATTATAATATTAAGGAATACATGGATGATGATAACCCCTGGGAATGAGGTGATCGCTGCCAAGCTATTTCTACACCTTAAAAAACGGCTGTAATTGTATATTTAAAATGACTGAAAAAAAAATCCCGCTGGGTTACTTACTGGTTTTTCCCAGGACAGAGGCATTTCTTTGCGAACCAGTGTAGTTTTTTAAAAAATGACGTTTAATAAGTATTATGTAAATGATCTATATTGAATAAAAAAATATTCTATTCTATTCTATTCTACACAGCCTCTAAGGTTTGAGGTCGAAGCGAACGTTAGAACATATTAACGACAACTAAAATTAAACTGTTTTATTAATGAAAAATGTGGCGAGGCCTGTACACTGCTTTCAACTATATTTTAGTTCATTAACCTGTTTAGCATAAATAATATTCTTTCTTATTGTACATAATGACGAAACTAGCAAAACATTTACCTGATGGTAAGTGCGACGTCTGCCCATAACAAATGCTGTATCCCGCAGTGTGGTGCCACACTGCGCCCGTCACCTTGAGACATCAGTTCTTAAGTTTCATACTCCCAGTAGTTACTTAGACCTGCATTTCCTAACATTGTTTTCTTTCACCTCTAATCACGTGGTTAACACTTAAAATCGAACCCAAGCCATTCACCTATGAAATTTAAGGCAAGCGCCGCACCCTTAGCTACCACGGTTCTAAATCCAGAAAGGGGACATCTTTGATCCTGCGTAATTATATAGATTATTATTTATTGTAATTTTTTCTATTCCTACACGGAATTTTCATCATCATTATTGAGCATACAACATGATGTTGTGCTTGAACATATTTTTATCCATCTTGGCCAACGCAACGTGGTGCAACTGCGCTGGACATATTCTAGTGCCGTAAGCGAACAATCCTACACTGGGGAAATCGTCGGCTGCTTGTGTCCGATGTAAGATAAACGATAAGATCGGAGTAAGAATCGGATGCAAAGCCAGAGATACGCGACCAATCGCAAAATATAGTTACGGTATTACGCTGTACCAAAACTTTTCGCGGGGATAATAAGTAAGAATTTTTCTTTTCTTTTTACTTATTAAGTATTCTTTCTTTTGTGTTTTAGCGAATAAATATATATCTATTCCATTCATTGCAAAGTTTTAAAAGAATAGAGATGTATTTATTATAGAATAGAGATACATTCTTTACATAAAAAAGTCATTTTTAAATATATTAATGAATGTTGAGGCACATCTCATTCCGTGGGTGTGTAAGAGTCGACAGAGGTCTGGAAAATCTCGTATATCCGAGTGTGGCCGAATAACCATCTCAAACAATGTCAGATCGAAAATATAAAGACCGTTAACGGTTAGCAGAGTCTGAAGTGCAGACGTTTAGTACTGGGATCATGGACGCCAGGGGTGCATAAAAATCGGCTTGACATAGACGTCAGGCCAATCTTTAGTGTCGTGTACAGGTGGAAAAAACAGGTGGCTTGAGCTAAAAAACATCATTTATTTAAGGCTTCGTTTGATTTTGTTAAGGGTCGGTTCATTTGTTTTAAACATGCCCCCCATGGTAGCCCCGATATTTTATTGAATATAACGTATATTACTACTCCCTGAAAATAATCCTACCGGCGCCCATTACTGGGATCGTCATTTCGCATACGTGATTACAGCAAATCTTCCTTCTTCGGAGAGGACTGTGTCCACTAGTACACTTTTGAAATGCTGATGAAGAGGAAGCATCACCATTTATTATAATATTTATTGCAGATAACGCCTTATCAAAAACAATAGCAATTTCTTCAGACAAGTTAAGTTTTAATAAAACATAAGGTTTCGAAAGTTAAGAGTAGGATGTAAAATGTAAAATTTAAAGTTGAAAAAGAAAAAAAATATTAATAGATTACATCCAATTTTAGCTGAGTGCACTTGACAAGGTAACGGAGTGTGAGAGCAAACGAGAATGGGGTCAGGTAGGTTAAAACGAGTTTTGCCACTCAGATCAGACCCCACTTTGCATATATTATGTATGTACCTTACTAGGTGCTAGGTATATTTAAAAATGAGTTTTCCTTTCCAATCATTATTCAATAAATCGTTGAAATAAATTTGCACCTCTATCTTATAGTGCAATTTAATTCAGAAACGATGTCGAGTTCGTAGGAGTGATATCAGGTACTTACATATCACAAACAAACACAGACCATCTAATGATCTCTGTGTTCTATAAATAACTTTAATGTATTAATAAATAATAAATAAATTATATTTTATGGAAGTCGTGGTACCTCAGGGGTTAGGCGCTCGCTTAAAATTTCATAGGACGCGTGTGACCTGGCTTCGATTCCCGGTGCCGGCACCACTAAAATTGTTAATTGCAATTTTAAGTGCTGATTCACCACGTGCTCGACAGTAAAGGAAAACATCGTGAGGAAACATGCATGTGTGAGAAATAAAAAAATATTTCGATGACATGTGCAGTCCGCCAACCCGCATTGGAGCAGCGTGGCGGATTCTTCCTAACTCCAAAACCCTCTCAGAAATGAGAGGAGGCCTGTGCTCAGCAGCGGGACATTTATAGGCTGAAACTTTACTTTTTTATGGAATAATGTTATATAATTTATCTATGAATTTTATTCAACTATAGTTTTTTTTTTTCATTAGCGGAGTAGCACTTGCCAAGTATTCTTCACAGTCAGAAATACCGCAGAGAATACGACAAGGTGTTTAGTTCGCCGATTGGGACCTTTAACTTTCATAACCATCATCATAATTTCAGCCTATCGCTAGTCCACTGCTGAACATAGGCCTCCCCCAAAAATTGCCACAAAAGTTTGTAGCTCTCATTTTGGGGGGATTTTGCCATAGTCGCCACGTTATGCAGGCGGGTAAGCAACCGCAGTTTACTTATTCAAATGTTCCAGAAAGACGCTGCTGCAAATGTTCTGGTTTTAATTTTCCCTCTGTCTACTTTTACGACTCCCACGGGATGAGATGGTGTGGTAGATTCTCTTAAGCCGCTACCACACCACGCTTAGTTTTAGATGTCAATAATTAAATGAAAAAATTTAAAAAAATCAATCCTCGATAAATCAAGATCAGTGCATCATTACCAGTACTACGGTATACATTTCTCGTTACACACTATACGAAATTTAGCAGAGCTAAGCCACTGGTAGGATTCCTATGCAGGAATCCGTCTAGGTAGGTATCGCCCCAGTGCCAGTTATTCTGCCGTGAAGCAGTAGTGTGCAAACATTACTGTTTTGGTTTGAAGGGCACTGTGAGCTAGCGTAATCACTGGGCATATGAGACTTAAAAACTTATGTCTCAGAGTGATGGGCACAGTGAGGTGTCACACAGAAATTTTCTGGTTAACACAGCATTTGTTATGGGCAGACGTTGCACTTACCATCAGGTGAACGTTTTGCTCGTTTCATCTCTTTATCCAATAAAAAAAAACTACTTTAAATCAGTATTCTATAAAAGTAAGAGTCAAGCAACCCGTGTACGTGCTGCAAAAATTAAAAAGTATATAGCAAAAATCCTCCTAAGAAAGATTTTAACACGATTCTATTACCGGACTGTACCAAAATATAATCAAACAGGAAGGATAACTTATAAGCTCGCTACGGTATAGTATTGTAAATCTCTTTACAAGAAAAACACTTCGAATTTCGAATACTCCATTATAAACATGTGATCTTGACTCGTTCAGAAAGATCGTTCTATCGTTAAGCTGTAGGTATTTGTTGGTTGAATATAGCTAAGTGTAAAAATAACAAATTATTAATCAATAAATGACTTACAATTGAGCACACTGGTGGTAGGATTCCAATGCAGGTAGGTACCACCCCAGGGCCAGTTATTCTGCCGTGAAGCAGTATTGTGCAAACATTACTGTGTTTCGGTCTGAAGGGCATTGAGAGCTAGCGTAATCACTGGGCATATGAGACTTAAGATCTGATGTAAGTATTCTAAGTGACACAGCATCTGTTATGGGCAGACGTTGCACTTACCATCAGGTGAACGTTTTGCTCGTATCGACACTTTATCAAATTAAAAAAAACAGGCGTTCTCATTATCTCGAACCCAGGGCCAGGTTTCTGCTGCATGTATTTTAAAGTAATCCCGAAAATTCTGTTTATTAGAAACATTTTCTGCAGTGCCCGCATCTCGTCTTCTACGCTTAGGTTTTTTTTGTTATTATAAACAATCGAACAATTTGTATTGAAAATAATACTTATTCCTAATTATAAGCCCTTGGAGTCACGATAATCTTCCTTTCAGTTTTAAAGTATTTTTATAACAATCTTTACTAAGCCATTTAATCACAGGTAAGATTCCAAAATGATAAGTTTTGTCAGCCATTGAGTTATACCATCGACAAACACAGGTTGGAAACGATGTCTGATTTAAAACAATTGTGAATTTTTTAACATGACTAGCTTGTGCTTGAGAATTCGTCCACGTGGATAGAGATTTTCATATATCACGCGAGAGCTATTTGATTTTCTGGGATAAAAGTCACGTGTTCGTCTCCGGAGTGCAGCTATCCCTGTAGCAAATTTCGCCAAGATCCGTTCATCGGTTGATCTGTGAAAAGGTAATCAAAAGACTGAGGGATAAAAACGATTACTTACGAATTTATGTATATTTTTACGTTAATATAATTAAGTTTGGATTAAGAGAAACATTTAAACTGCTGTGAACGAAAATAATGATGACCGAAATTCAAATAAAAGCCGAATCCATAGCCTCTAATTTTAACCCGCTGTATTCTTGGTCTTTCCACTTTTTTGCGTACTTTTGCCTAAATTTATACCTTTCTGCAGGTTCGCTCGGTTTTAGCTGGAGATGTTTCTCCATAATTTCCACAATTTGTAAAAACGTTTCACTTTTCGGTTTCGACGGAGTATATTAATTGATAAGCATATATGCTGGTGGTAGGATTCCTATGCAAGAATCCGTCTAGATAGGTACCACCCCAGGGCCAGTTGTTCAGCCGTGAAGCAGTAGTGTGCAAACATTACTGTGTTTCGGTTTGAAGGGCACTGAGAGCTAGCGTAATTGCTGGGCATATGAGACTTAAGAACTGATGTCTCAGGGCGACGGGCGCAGTGTGGTGTCACACAGTGATTTTCTGGGTGACACAGCATTTGTTATGGGCAGACGTTACACTTACCATCAGGTGAACGTTTTGCTCGTTCCGTCACTTTTAGGAAATAAAAAAAAAGCATTTCATAGCTTTCTGAACACATAACTGTAAATAACTTAGTCATATAAAATTCACTTTTGACGTCATTAACTATGATTTACTGTTCAAAGTGTTCTATGTACAACCCCTCCAATCGTCCTTGTGGATATCAAACTCTGTGATTTTACGGATCGCCATTGGACTGCGTGTAATGTATTATATATGTATATAATTTCTATAATATTCAAAAGTCTGCACTTTAATGTCGCAATATATGTGGTGATTGTATTGCTTGTAATAACTGACTGTTTGACACACTAAAAAAAATACATCCACCAACTAAAACTTAAATTATTCAGTACTACCGTCATTACACACGGCAAATTGCACCGAGTTAGAAAAAACGAATCCTCGTGCATTTCATTTATATGGTAAGGTAAAATACGGTAAGATTTTAAAATTAAACCCATTTTTTATTTTCTGTCAGTGGTATATAAATTTGTTTCCTGGACCACTAGAAAAACTCGACGCTGACCCCGCTCGACGGCTGCCCGTAACAGAACTGTGGAAACTTAATGCAATGTAGGACAAAAAAAGTATCCACACTATGTTTGATTAAAAAAAAAATTAAAATTGTTAATTGCTATGCTGAGATTCTATATATTTTTGAGATAAAATGTAGAATTGTTCATGAAAATTTCTTTATGTCTATGTTCAGCAGTGGGCATTTGATGAGACATGTTTATAACGGCAGCGATACGGGCTGTCAAAATACTATAAGAATCGAAATCTATTGATCAACATTAACCTTTCCCATGTAAGAGGTAGGCAGATACCACACCAGTAGCCTACTTTTCACCCTCGGGAAACGAGCCGTGACGGATGGTGAACCACGTCGTCGCCATTCTAGTACGAGACCAAAAAATTCTTACTCCCCATTCCGTTCCCACGAGCAGTATAGTGACAGCATTGCATTTTCTGGTGTTATTTTGCACGAATAAAAGTTGTCCTTTTACTGTCCGGTAAACACAAACTCAATATAATATTTCGTTATTGATTACGGCTATACTCTAATACGTATACAGATGTAGGAAATGTTGTTCCAAATAACGATACTGTTTATTTTGCAAAACTCATCTCATATCTGGCCGGACGCGGTTCCGAAATGGGGCCGGAAATTCGGAAAACATCTCTCTGCGACCCCGTTTTAATATAGTCCATATATCACGTCATATCATAACTAGGATTTGCAAAAATATGCACTTTATTTTAGGGTTATGTAACTGAAAATAATAAAATTAGAACCGTGTGGTGGCGGCTTAAGAGAACCTACCACCCCATCTCATCCCGTGGGTGTCGTAAATGTCGATAAAGGGAATATAAAACCAGGAGATAGGTAGCAGCATCTTCCAGGAACATCTGAAGAAATAAACTGCGGTTGCCAACCCGCCTACCAAGCGTGGCAACTATGGCAAAATCCCCCCGAAATGAGAGCTACAAACTTTTGTGGCAATCTATCGGGGAGGCCTATGTACAGCAGTGGACTAGTGATAGATTGAAATGAAGAACCTGTATGAGATCGGAGGTATTATACGGACAGCCTTAATTCGTACAGTATTACACCATAATGAGCAATGCTGTCAGTACTGTTCGTGGGAACGCAATGGGGAGAAAGACCTTTTTGACTTGTACCAAAATGGCAGCGACGTGGTTCGCCACCTGTCACGTCTCGTTTCCCGCGAGGCCAAGAAGTGGGCTACGTGAGTGGCCTCTGCCTACCCCTTATATGGATGAAAAGCGTGACTGTATGTATGTATGAGATCACTTTGTGATCACCGTCGTGTTTGTCCGTGACTTCTTGTACCCAAAATGCAAAAGTCTATAACCCTATAATCCTATAGCCTAGGAAATAGGTCTATAATCATATGTAGGCGCATAGCCATCTAGATAAATAAAAAATAAAGCTTTTAACTTAATGCAATAAAAATATGGCCTTTTATATAGTCCGAAACCCAAGTAAAGCGCGCAGAACGCAATAGTTTTTGTATTAATTGAAATGTTGATATTGTGCTATGAATACTAGTTTTTATTAAATGTGTGCCTTTTCTCCTTTAAATGTGAACGAGGAAACACAGGTGACTGCGTTACACTTTGCGTTATATTAGCTGCTTATTCAACAATGTGCGGGCTGAACAATGTTTTGTTCGACGTCCATTATCCAGCTCCAGAGTTTTAAAAGCACAATGTGTAGCCTAACAAATAAAATATACGCAAACAAACTTGTACTTTTTCTGCTCGAGCCGTTGCCGTCAAACACGTTCAGTTTTCCCATCCTCGTTCTCAGACGTAAGTGAAACTCGGAAGGACATTACGTCCGTCGCAACGCGGCAATACTAAAAGCAAGTTAAAGCTTATTCATTCCCACGAATGCGCAACCGGACCTTATATGGTTAAGTGAGCTGAGACGATCAATGTAGTTGTAGAGAACAAATATCAACTGGGAAGTTTTTACGTAAGTTTCAATAGATCAATCAACAGAGTGAATTTAAAGAAAGAAAGAAAGATATATTTATTCGAGGCAATCACAAAAAATGTATGTCACAATATAAACACAATGCCACAGTTTTCTAATTAAAGAACTTATAAAACAACATTAATATTTTAAAAAAAAGGAACAACAATATGGCAAATGCCGAAAACTTAAATTTAAGGAAAAAAAAAGTGGAGAAATTTTATATCCGGTGGTGAAATGCTTCAAAAAGGAATGCCGTTCAGGATATGCTAGGATGTGTTAACCCAAAACAAACTCGTCCTGATTTTCAGTGGCATCCTATATAATTATTTATAAACTTAAATAATATTTATATACATATTAAAAATATACACATACATACACACATCTACAAATGATCATACACACACATACATGCACAAACATTGATATATAAATACAGATAATGTTATTTATTTTCCATATTTCAACATACCAGATTTGATAGACTTCCCGATTTTAGCGGGACGTGTCGATATTTAGCTGAAAATCAAATGTCCCGCGCGGGACTATAGAATAGAATATTTTTTATTCAATATAGATAATTTACATAATACTTATTGAACGTCATTTTTTTTTAACCAACACTGGTTCGCAAAAAATGCCTCTGTCCTGGGAAGAACCAGTAAGAAACCCAGCGGGTTTTTTTCAGTCATTTTAAATATACAATTATAGCAGTTTTACAAAGATGTAGAAATAGCTTGGCAGCGATCACCTCATTCCCAGGGGTTCATTCTTAAAAAGTCCTTGTTTAACAAATAGTTTCAACTTTTTGACTGAAAGACTTTGTGCACTTTCTGGGATTTTGTTGTAAAAACGTATACATTGCCCCAAGAAAGAGTTACTGACTCTGTGAAGTCGGGTAACTGACCTATTTAATTTGTGCGTGTTCCTAGTATTCATATTATGAACATCACTTTTTTTATTAAAGTGATTAGTAAAAAAAGTTATATAGAATAGGCGTAGTATACATTGTATAAGCATATTAAAAAAATAAAAATTAAGTTAAACTTTAATAAAAGAATATATAACTGATCCCTTTAAAATGGCGGTCAGTGCTCCATAGTCAGTGACACTGAAATTTATTAGGCGCGATAAATTTTAACATTTTTTCTTTTAAATTACTATCGCTGCCTGTGTAGAATTTTTACCAAAGCTATGCGCCATTTAAATTGCAGAACTTTAAACTATAAAAACGCGTTGCCTACTTTCGCTCGACAGAGTAAATAGCAATAAAAGCAAATTAGTTTGAACTGTTTTTTTATAAGAGATCGTGATGAGGCGAGCAAAACGTTCACCTGAGGGTAAGTGCAACGTCTGCACATAACAAATGCTGTGTTACTCAGAATATTTCTGTGTAGCACAACACTGCGCCCGTCACCCTGAGACATCAGTTCTTAAGTCTCATATGCCCAGTGATTACTCTAGCTCTCAGTGCCCTTCAGACCGAAACAGTAATGTTTGCACACTACTGCTTCACGGCAGAATAACTGGCCCTGGGGTGGTACCTACCTAGACGGATTCCTGCATAGTAATCCTACCACCAGTAAAAAGCGACAGACTAAGGTAAAGGATTAAGAGTGTCAATCTAGAACCACTCCCAGGTCCCTAACCATATAATACTTTTGTAGAGGTATATAATTTACGGTATACTGGAAGAAAGTTGACTTAGTGTAACGCATAAAGATTATTCAGTTACACGCATTGCATGCCTCTACATTGATACATAAGCTGTGAATTTTGTTATATTTGACCAAATTGTCTAGATTTTTTCGAAAAAGCATGCAATCCTCGTCTTTTCGAGCATTATTGTAAACTTTTTTGTCTTCAGCAAAATGTTTAGAAAGTTGGATTGCCTAATATAGGTGTAGATATCAAATAAATATGCATTAAGCATGAGTCTTAAAAATTACTTACACTTACTACATGTAATTAAGCAAGAGTCTTAAAAGTTACTGAACTTTGCTGTTATAACTAATTAAATCAAAAGAGATTCTCGTAAATTATTAAAACTATTATGAAAACTTTGGACGCCTTCTGTAATAATACATAACCGCCTACTGAATTTCGGCGCAACAAATTTCGTATATTAGATATCACAAATGAGCGTGGTGCTCCACGGTACTTTGTGTTCTTAGAATTTTAAGTAAATTTACAATTGGCCAGATTACTTTTGCCTTACGGATGAACAGGCATTATTTCGTAATTTTTTCCCGACATCGTCACGCTTCGGGAGACACACTAATTGCATGTGTCGCGTGTAGGCAACTCGATTGAGGCTATTTTGCCTTGAACTGTGTCGATTTAATTGAATGGTGACTTTTTATTCAAGTCGTATTTTTTAATAGAAGAGAGGGCAAACGAGCAAGTGTATCATCGCCGCCCTTGAACATCCCAAATGCTAAAATAATTGCGTGTTCTTTGTTGGCCATTGAGAAATGAGTAGGCTCTTTTCTTGAAGACTCAGCGCAGTGTTTTATTTATTCTTTATTCTTGACACCGTAAACTGAGGGCTGAAATGGGCGGATTTAATGCCTTGTAATGAAGAAAAGTAAGTTACTTTGCTAAGATCCGCATGCAAAATTGCATGCGGATCTTAGCAAAGTAACTTACTTTTCTTCATTATAATGGATTTCCGCAAAGTAACGCCTGATTCTATTAATGCCTTGTGGAAATGTCTGCCAGTCAACCCCGGTTGATTGTGAAAAAAATATGGCAGGTGATATCTATTTCAAAATAAGATGCAACTTATGATAATTTATAAATATGATATAAATTATATTAAATATACTATTGACACAGCAGCTACTTCTGGTAACCATTAGATATCTCCACAGTATATATGATGATGATGATGTTCTCCTTGCCGATTTCGACCACGGCGACAACTTCCGACTACTGTCGAGAGCCATCAACTGCGCAGGAGATATTATAGTGCCACAAGTATACGCGCAAACACAGAGGCACTCACTCGTCCCAACCTACACGCGCCCGTTGTAACGCTGATGCGATAAGATCAGAGGTAGGTTAGGATGCAGTGTCAAAAACACGGGGACAAACACAACACAACCAGACCCGAAAACCAACAATTTATGTTTTAGCACAAATGTTGGCTCCGGCTGGGATTCGAACCCAGCACCCGCGGCTTAGAAGTCAGGTACTCTGACCACTAGGCCACGCGGTCGTCAAAATAAACAGTATATATAACAGTTCCGTAAGCACATACAGTTATTTCGGCAACATTTGAGCAGCTTAAGCCCTAAGCGATGTTATAGATTATTTTTATTTCATAAAACTGACGGAACGAGCAAAACGTTAACCTGATGGTAAGTGTAACGTCTGCCCATAACAAATGCTGTCCCGTCACCCTGAGACATCAGTTCTCAAGTCTCATATGGGCATATTGATTACGCTAGCTTTCAAACTGACGATCATACTTGATCATACAGACGACTCATAATTCGTCGTCGTTTCAGCCTATCACAAGTCCACTGCTGAACATAGGCCTCCCTAATAGATAGTCACAAAAGTTTGTAGCTCTCATATTGGAGGGATTTTGCCATAGTTGCCACGCTTGGCAGGCGGGTGGCAACCGCAGTTTATTTTAGCAGATTATAATTTCGCTCTGTCGACTTTTACGACACCCACGGGATGGGGTGGGGTGGTAGATACTCTTAGGCCGGTACCACACGGTAGTACATAGAGACAGTGAATTGATGCTTTTTAGTACCGTATAGTTATGGAACTAAAAAGCTTCAATTCACTGTCGTAAAATTAGACGAGACGTCACTAAATAATACGCTACGTAACAAAAAACGCTACGTAACAAAAAACACTACGTAACAGCCTATAAATGTTCCACTGCTGAGCACAGGCCTCCTCTCATTTCTGAGAGCGCCCTGGAGCCGGGAAGAGTCAGCCACGCTGCTCCAATGCGGGCGAAATATTTATTATTTCATTTCTCAGTTATAAATCGATTCGAAACAATTTTAGTGGTGTTGGAACCGGAAATCCAACCCAGGTCACTCGCATACTATGAAATTTAAAGCGAGCGCCTAGTCCCTGAGCTACCACGGCTCTAATGCCGATAAGCTACGTTGATGTCACTAAATTAGTTTTATTTATAACAATAGAATACAATTGTATTGTTTTTATTCAACATAGATTGTTAACTAAATACTCATTGATTGTATTTTTTTTAAATAGCACCGTAAAAAATTAACATGTCCTCGGAAGATCCAGCAAGAAACCCAGCGTGTGTTTTCTTTTAGTAATTTTAAAAACATTGTAATATACACTAACAGTAGTATATAAAAATAATGACTATATTACTACATAATGATTCTAATGATTTCTTATAAATACGCGAAGACTACTCATTGAATAAAAGTCTACTTACGAATTTTTTTTTTGAATTTAATTTACTAAGTTATTCTCGACGTTTCGAGCGCTTTGCAAGGGGGACTGAGATGTTAAACGTCTTAATGTCATAGTTAATCCGGACTGCATTTCTAAAACTGATAAGATTAAAAATACTACAACTGAAGTGATGACGTCACTTTCAGTGTAGTAGCAAGAGGACAGACAAGATGTACTCTACAGTTAAACCTCAAAAGATAAGTCCGAAAATGTTTTAGTATGACATCAATCACCCTATACTTTACTTGGAAAAAGAAGACGAATGAGTGAGTGAGAAGCGCAGTCGACAAGTGATTGGCTTCTACGTCCCTTCGATTGAAGTACTGACCGAACCGAGGTCCGGCCCTGTTGCACCTTGTGAGCACCTTCGAGCTACTCTCGAGCACCACGTAACGGAACAAGCCGAGGTCAGGTTACACAAAAATAACAAAAGGTTTCGGCTAAGCGCCCTCACCGCTTGCCCACCTTTCAGTCCGGTGAAGCTGCGAAACCCTTCGGGCTAACAGTGTTCAGTCCTAAACTAAAAGCTTCTACGCTATTGCCGCGGGTTCCAGTTTAACACTGGAATTTCTACTGTTTTTGTTTTTAAGAAAAATAAAACTGGTCGCAGTCGAATAGAATCAGCCCTCATTATAATTTTTTAAGGATTTCTTAACAAATGGGATCGTAAATAAACCCACAAGTTGTCTGTTTTAGTATGAATCAGAAAAAAGAAAACAGTTTGAACAATATACAAATGAAGAAAATGTTCCAACTATTTTAGACTAGCAAAGAATATGAACAACTTTCGTTTAAAAATGATAGTTAAGCCGCTTAACCGAGCGTGTATTTAATGACTTGAATTGTCGAAATATAATTATGGAAGACGTCATATCTTTTTTTTTTAAAGTATATTGAGTTTTTTGACATTGTTCAAATCGTTTGTAAGAAGTATATTATATATATATGGTCGCAAATGTGACATCATGTTATACACGCGGGGCTCGTAGCAAACGTGAAATGAATTAATGGTCTTAGATTTGAGTCTTAGACGAAGCCAGTATTCGTGGCGACCGCGTGGCGAGGCGTCTGAATCGCGAGACGTCTGACATCAGTACCGCCAATCCGGCTAAGCATCCCTCCAACCTTAACAGAGGCCTATTTCCGATAGACATTTGGAACGCTTTACAACACCCGTGATCCTTACATCATTGGTGGTGTAAAGTGTTAATTGTAAAATAAGACGCGATTAAATCCGTAAATCTATGTCTAATTTAAAACATATAAAAAAGCAACACGTCACGGCAGCACGATCGCCCGCTGTCATCCGATTCCCAACAGCGGCGTATTGAATTCACTTGCTCGTATATGCTTTCATTCATCTCTCTTTATTGTATGGTGGCCACGCTGTAATATAATAAGAATTCGTACATAGATAAATATTTCTGAAGTCTGAGAACGTTCCGGCGTAAAGAATAAACTATTTTTTTTTTAATTTAACATATCTTTTTATTCTGTCGACTATTGAAGAATTGTTAAGACGGACTATTAAAAATAATCTAATTAAAATATAAACATATATAAAGGGTTCCGCTGACATATCACAGATGGCGCTCTGCGCAGAATCATCAATACATTTTCATAAGTTCGGGACCGACGAAACAAATTCTAAGTTGTTTCTAGTTATTTCTATAACCTGAATAAAATTTCTGCCAATAGCTTTAGTAGTTTTCGAGTTAAATCCGTTCGTACAGACAGACAAAAAGATAGTTCTATGATAGAGTCTTTTGATATCAATAGTCTTTGCACTATCTCAGCTCTATGTCACAGGGGTGCTTGCGTCATGGTTGTACTTTAGTAAAACACCTCGCTTAACTGAATGACGATAGCTAGTAGTAGGTGGAGTAAACAAAACAAAAATCAAAATAGACATTGTCCTACACTGGTGGTAGGATTTCTACGCAGAAATCCGTCTAGGTAGGTACCACCCCAGGGCCAGTTATTCTGCCGTGAAGCACAACCTAGCGTAATCAATATGCCCATATGAGACTTAAGAACTGATGTCTCAGGGTGACGGGCGCAGTGTGCTGTCACACAGTAATTTTCTGGGGGACACAGCATTTGTTATGGGCAGACGTTACACTTACCATCAGGTTAACGTTTTGCTCGTTCCGTCAGTTTTATGAAATAAAAATAATCTATAACATCGCTTAGGGCTTAAGCTGCTCAAATGTTGCCGAAATAACTGTATGTGCTTACGGAACTGTTATATATACTGTTTATTTTGACGACCGCGTGGCCTAGTGGTCAGAGTACCTGACTTCTAAGCCGCGAGTATCCGATGAAGCTGTAAAAGCCGAGAAGGCTAACAGCAATTACATCACCGAAAATATTATTCTAAGCCGCGGGTCCTGGGTTCGAAACCCAGCCGGAGCCAACATTTGTGCTAAAACATAAATTGTTGGTTTTCGGGTAGTAGTAGTAGAGAAACCGCCAATATGTAATTTGTATATTTTATACAATTTAAACATGTAATTAAATTTTCTCTTAGCTACATTTTGTGTCGAAAAAAGAGAGGTCAGAGCAATATTTCTTAACTTATATAATCCAATAAAGCGAACACTGTCGAAGAGCGAATCAGAATTTATATAACGGAAAACCAATAATTGACACTGTATTATTATTATTTTAAGGAATTATTTTAAAAATAAGATCTACACTATTTCACTTCATTCGTATTCCAATCTCCCGCTCACTTAAGCACTCAAAGACGAAAACCCTTTTAGTATGTTTAACGTTTCGGACATATTTGCCGCTAAATCTTTTTAAAAACAGAAGATTTCGCGAGAAAGAGACAGTTATACTCGTATATAATTAAGGTGGCAAGGATAAAATAAAAACGAAGATGCAAAAACTCGCATCGAGGCATTCCATCTTTGACCTAAACAATGATAACCGACACAAAATATAGAAAGCACAGAAGTAAAGCTCATCTATGTATGTACTTTACATTTTATACCTACACTACGCGTGGCGTTAGGGTTTTCAACTTCGAATTACGTAAAGTGTGATAAAGAAATACGATACTACGTAACACTGGGTACTAGTATCGTGAAGTATTACCAAAATTTACTGTTTGCTTAAAAACGTGGATTCACTTAATTTTGTTGTGTTTAATGTGGAGTTTAAACATCCACGGACTGAGCAGTTACAATAAGTGTTCTTTTTTGCTCCTTTGCTGTCGATAATCGTACGCCCAACTGTCCGTACTGAACATACTGGTCTCAGCAGTAGGGGACCTAAGTTGAAGGGCACCACAAGAATCTACCACCCCATCTCATCCTGTGGGTGTCGTAAAAATCGACATAGGGAAAACTTAAACCAGGATGTGAGCCGCAGCTTCTTCCTGGAACAACTAAAAAATAAATGAAAAAAGTGCGGGCAGAATTCCCCACAATGAGAGCTACAAACGTTTGTGGCAATCTTTGAGGAGGCCTATGTTCAGCAGTGGACTAGTGATAGGCTGATATGATGATACTTAAATTTCATTTAATTTTTTATGTAACGAATTATGTCAGTTTGATGGTTGTCATTGGTGATAGTTCGAAAGATACTATGCAAAATGGCGCCACAATCAACCACAAATGGCAACACAAATCAGCCATGTGTCACAGACGATATCTAACTTAGATATTCTGAGTATCTAACAGCATACTCAGAATTTTGTTCGTCGAGACACCATTGTGCCTACATCTTAGTGAGATATCTGTGGGTTATGGCAACCATTTGCCATCAGGTGAACAAGCTCGTTTGTCATCCTTGGTGGAATGTCCACTCAAACCCAAACATGTGGTGACATTATTATCACTTAAGCCTCGTGATAACAACCTCCTCGTCATCTGCGCTTGCGCATCCGCCTCGTGCGCTCGCGTCGCCTTTTCATTTGACTGTAAGACGTTATATGGAAATTTGAACGCTTAACAACCGCAATAGCGGTTGTAATTGAATGACATTGTGGACTTATCGTGATTGTGATAAACGGGCCCAGTAATTATCCTTGTGCCTTTTTGTTTTAAGTGGACAAAGTGTGAAGTGTGATTTTTTTTTTGTGGAAAATTGTAAAGGTAAGTTTTTGTTAGGGTTTTTTTTCATTACAGTAATATTGAATGGAATAGAATAGAATAGAATATTTTTTTATTCAATATAAATCATTTACATAATACTTATTGAACGTCATTTTTTTTAAACTACACCGGTTCGCAAAGAAATGCCTCTGTCCTGGGAAGAACCAGTAAGAAACCCAGCGGGATTACATTTTTTCAGTCATTTTAAATATACAATTACAGCAGTTTTATAAATATGTAGAAATGTCAATGAATGTCAATCATGATCCATGTATTCCTTAATATTATAATAACCCTTCTTAAAAAGTATTTGTTTAACAAATAGTTTGAACTTTTTTATTGATTGTAATTAGATCATAAGTTTTTAGGTAAAACCTCTTGTGTAGAAAAAAGGTGGGATTGTAATCAGATATGAATATATTTTATTGAAATTGATAATTACACAATTTCTATATTCAAATATATCTAACATTCAATCTAAATGAGACGTTTTCTGGCTGGTTGTAGATTAAAATGCGTACTATACAAAGTGAGAGTCAAAATTAGAAATGCACTTGTAATTACTTAAAATTATTTATGTCCGTTTCAAAAGTGTTTTGACTTTCATGAATTAGAATAATTATTGCGCCATCACTGATATTTGTCTTCCTTTTCAAAAATTTCGTTTAATTTCAAACGCAATTTCGTCTCAGAATGTCCTTTATACAACATTGTGTTAATAATGACATTAACCTTATAGTACGAAAGAACTTACAAACTATTTAAGCTATGAACATTTATTTGACGTAGATTATTATAGACGGTAACCGTGAAACTATTAGTCTCGCTTCATCGTAATATGTCAAACGGTTGTATATGAATATTAACGTCCTCGCAAATAGAGTCGCGAGTAAATCTTTATACATGATGACGGATGGATGTTCTCCTAGCCGATTTCGACCGCGGCGACAACTGCCGACTACTGTCGAGAGCCATCAACTGCGCATGAGATATTATAGTGCCACAAGTGTACGCGCAAACACAGAGGCACTCACTCGTCCCAACCTACACGCGCCCGATGTAACGCTGATGCGATAAGATCGGAGGTAGGTTAGGATGCAGTGTCAGAAACACGGAGACAATCGCAACACAACCAGACCCGAAAACCAACAATTTATGTTTTAGCACAAATGTTGGCTCCGGCTGGGATTCGAACCCAGCACCCGCGGCTTAGAAGTCAGGTACTCTGACCACTAGGCCACGCGGTTGACTTTATACATATAAATGTTGGGGCGTCTGTTAGTGATTGTGTAACGGAAGACTACAATCGGTGAAGTCTTTCAGAAGTAAAACAATATATTTGTTTTGTCAAGACGATGATTAATAGCTATACTAGGATCCGATAGGTAGCGCTGTTGTTAAGTTATGAACAAAACAAAATGTACAAATAATATATGTATACCAAAATAACTCATACCTTATTATATAGGTTCAATGCCAAAAAAGACAATAAAGAAATCTGGAGCCGATACGTGGCGCTGTGGTCGACTCTGTCACTTAAAATTTCTGAATTGAATTGAAATGAAATTCTTCTGAAATGAATTCAGAAATCAAATTCATCGCGTCACCCACATGCAGGAAAGGGAAAAATAGTGTCCGCCCAGCCAGCTAGTTTTTTCTTACTATCATAATTAAGCTGGAGAGTTTGTAAGTATGAATTATTCTTGCATTAAATAGGCCGTTTATTAAGAAAAGATATCCATACTAATATTATAAATGCGAAAGTAACTCTCTCTGTCGGTACATCGGTTGAGCCGTGAAAAGGTAACAAACAGACAGAGGGACAGAGAGAGTTACTTTCGCATTTATAATATTAGTATGGATATGGATATGGTAGTTGAGGATTGATGTCTAATAGTGTCCATTAAAAACAATCCTTTTCGTCGATTTTGAGCGAAGCGACATCTTGTAAATATTACTATAACTTGTCACCTACGTAGAATATTATAATAGTGCCGTAAATGCCTCTACATAAAAATCCATATTGAAGAAAGAGCGACTGTCCCGTCGTTTGCTTCCAATATTTAAGGTAACGACTTTGTTGATCCTATATGAGACAAGTTGGGTGCATTGTACCTGACATAGGTATTTTCTAATTACCCGAAAAAACAATAGTACCAATGGTAGGATTGCTATGCAGGAATCCGTCTAGGTAGGTACCACCCCAGGGCCAGTTACTCTGCCGTGAAGCAATAGTGTGCAAACGTTACTGTGTTTCGGTTTGAAGGGCACTGTGAGCTAGCGTAATCACTGGGCATTTGAGACTTAAGAACTGATGTCTCAGGGTGACGTGCGCAGTGTTGTGTCACACAGAAATATTCAGGGTGAGACAGCATTTGTGGGCGGACGTTGCACTTACCATCAGGTGAACGTTTTGCCCGTTTCATCACATTATAATTAAAAAAAAAACTAAAATTTTTGCTTATCAAGTCATGAGCTTTCGTCAAGAGCTGTGCTAGGTTGGTCGATAGCTCGTTTCATACATTTGTTTATAAGTGACGAGACCAGCAAAAGGTCGCCTGATGGTAAGTGCCACCATTACAAATGCTCTGTCGTCCAGAACATTTCTGTGCCACATAACACCTGTCACTCTGAAACAGTTCTTAAGTCTAATATCCCAGCGATTACATTAGCTGTCAGTACCTTTCAGACCGAAATACAGTAACGTTTGCTCCACGACAGAATAACTGGTCTATATAATATACCTACCAGGGCTATACTAGGACCGAAAAGGAATCCTGCTACCAGTAAATGTGCGCGCAATCATAGTACGCTTGGGACCTGGGTTCCACTAAAATTATTTATTGATATTTAAGTACTCACTTGACGACCGCGTGGCCTAGTGGTCAGAGTACCTAGTCAGGTACTCTCTAGGAGTCTTCTACGGCACGGGCCCTGGGTTCGAATCCCAGCCAGAGCCAACATATGTGCTAAAAATACAAATTGTTGGTTTTCGGGTCTGGTTATGCTGTGATTGTCCCCGTGTTTCTGACACTGCACCCTAGCCTACCCCCGATCTTATCGCATCAGCGTTACATCGGGCGCTGGTAGGTTGGGATGAGTGAGTGCCCCTATGTTTGCGCGTACACATATTATCACTATAATATCTCCTGCGCAATTGATGGCTCTCGACAGTATTCGGAAGTTGTCGCCGAAAACATCATCACTAACTTAATATTTTTGAAAACCTCATGAAAAACATGCATCTCCGACAAATAAAGAATGTTACGTGGACATTTCGTAATTCAGTCCGTGAACCCACACTGCAGAAACGTCGTGAACTATTTCTAGTACTAGGACGTTTATGGGTTGCTACCTTACCGTTTTACTTCTAGCATCGGTTAGGATTCGAAGCTGATATCCAATCAGTAAGCAGGTGCGCTGACTGACCAGCAACGTAGACTATAGTAACGTAGAGGTGACTGCGTTCAGTCGACTGTGAATTCTTATTTCCCCCTGTGTTAGGTCACTAAGTACAGGAAACGCTCATTATCATATTGATTGCACGAAAATTAGGATATATTTACCATTAAAAGTCCGAATAAAACATTCTTC
This sequence comes from Luehdorfia chinensis, assembly GCA_019845155.1. Taxonomy (NCBI): domain Eukaryota; kingdom Metazoa; phylum Arthropoda; class Insecta; order Lepidoptera; family Papilionidae; genus Luehdorfia; species Luehdorfia chinensis. Next base: position 4,857,822 of record JAHVAK010000206.1, on the reverse strand, counting down.
ATTCAACTAAAGCCCGTAAAAAGCCTTCAATAAGATCAAAATCCCCCTGGTAAGAAAAACTCTTGACATGAAACACCGGGGCCATTTTTTTATCATCATCATCATCATTTCAGCCTATCACTAGTCCACTGCTGAACATAGGCCTCCCCCATTGATTGGCACATTTTGGGGAGATTTTGCGTTATTTGCCGCGCTCGACAGGCGGGTTGGCAACCGCAGTTCATTTATTCAGACTCTCCAGGAAGATGCCCATTTGCCACTGGTTTTTATTTTCCCTCTTTCGACTTTTACGACACCCAAGCGACTAGATGGGTTGGTAGATTCTCTCAAGCCGCAACCACACGGCCATGCCAATCTTTTTTATGTTTTTAATCAATTGTCTAAAGCAGTTATTTAATGAATATTACGTTCACAACCCGTTACTATGAAATGATATCTTTATAGCTTTATATATTATTACAACCAAACAATCATACAAAAAAATTAAATCTTTTCTCTTTATAATATTAGTTTAGACAAAACTACAAAAATTAGAGAACGGACATTTATGGGCAGTCATTAATATTTATTACACGTTCCTTCCGTAACTTTGTTTGCGTAGTTTTCTCTGTTAATAGTCATGTGTAAGTATGTATGTATAGGTACGAGTATATACATACGTGTGTGCTTATGTTTGTAAATATGTAAATTTAAATAATAATATACTATCCTTTTTTTTCGTAACTGTCCTTGCCATTAACTCACTGCCCTAAGATTGACTGTCAGAGAATGGTTTTAGATTTAAGTCCATCGTTTGTTCTATTCAGGGCCGTTTTGTACATACTTACTAAAATATTTTCAATTCTTTAAAAAAAAATCCTTATTCTTTACAGTATTCTTCTTCGAATTTTTTTGTCTCTGGTTTGTTTGTCCCGGTTAATCCCGGTTAATGGCTAAATCGATTTTGACGGGATTTTCATTGGCAGGCGGAGGGCTTTTCAGAGATCAAACTTTTTAATTCCAAAATATTTAGGGTTCCTGTGTAAAATCTGAAAAACTAAATCTAAAATAAACTAATCATGGGCTATGCGGACGTGTTTCTTGCGGCTTAAATTTGCATTTTGGTCATTATTATTTAGTTTTTTAAGATTGTGTGAATATTCATAGTTCTCTTTAACCGTCTTCAAAAAAAGGTGGAGGTTCTCACTTCGTCGGAATGTTTTTATGTTATTTATGTACTGCGATAATTCTCTGCCACGTGGACCCATTTCGAAGATCTTTTTTATTACAAAGGGTTTACTGTAGGGGTGGTCAAAAATAAATTTAGCCATGTTATGATGATAAGACCCATGAGAAAACCTTCAAATTCTTAAATTCGGAATGGAAGTCGGTTTTTTGATTAAATAATTACTTTTTACGTATTTTCCTTATACCTCATCGAACCACTACAATAAAGCTGGAGAGTTTCTATGTTTGATCACACTAATCTCAAAAAATACTTATCCGATTTGCAAAATTCGTTTTGCATTAGATAGCTCGTTTGTTGAGGAAGACTATAAACTATAAAACTTTATAACATTTCTGAGAAAGGTTGAACTACTAATGCTCATATCATTAGATACCATGCTGTACGTTATGTGGGCAGCCTATTTTTCTCACCAAATGACTGATATGGCAGAGTATAATAGCCGAGGTGTCATAAATGGCAACTAAGGTATTGTACGGACAGTCTTTTTTCGTGCAGAATAACACCATAATATGCAACGCTGTCACTATACTGCTCGTGGGAAGGCAATGGGGAGTAAGAATTTTTCGACTCATACCAAAGTGGCGGCGACGTGGTTCGCCGACCGTCACTTCTCGTTTCCCGCGATGGCGAAAAGTGCGCTGCGTATGTGGCCTCTGCCTACTCCTCATATGGGATAAAGGCGTGAAGAATGAAAAAATCCAATTTCAGTATCGTTTTAAGACTAAATGAACCGTTATATCCCATAACGGTTCATTTAGTCTTATTATATCTGTACTAAATATACAGAGGTTCTATTATTCGCAAATTTCATTGGTCATTTTGCAGTTTTTAAGTTACTTATTTAGATAGACAACAAACAATTAAAATGCCAGAACAGTTTAAGTGGTGCCGGCACAGGGATCGAACTCGCGTACTATGATTTAGAAAAATAACATATCCATCTACTCGTACCAAAACCGTTACTTTTTGGTGGACAAACCACGTGAATTTTAATTTAAGATGGATTTTGAATTAAGTATTATAAATTAGAAAAATATATTTTCAGTTAAAATCAAAAATTTCAAATACAGAAGCGTTCTAGTGCTAAAAGGGTAACGAAGTACCTAGATGCAACCAAAGGTATAATATTCTTGATCCGATATCAATTATTTACTTGTTAAAAACAGCAAAGATTCTTTGGTTTTTTAAAAGATTTTTTGATTACCTCTTGATTTCTTTACACGATACATAACTAAAAGTAATAATATCATGTCATGTAATATGTGTAATTCAGCGTTATCTGTACATGCCCTATGTAAAAAAAACCGGTTCGCGCATTATTCGAATTTTAGAATGAAGAAAAAACGGCAATTGATATTCAAAACATTCCAGTTTTAAAAGTCGTTTAACGTTTGATATCTTTTTTATTGTTCGTTAATTTGAAAGAATGTAAAAGTCAAAGCCGAAGTTTCTTTATTCAATTTAGGCTTGCTTAAAGCCAATACGGACGTCGAAATCTACACCATCTGTTCGACTAAATCTTTCTACTTACTACGATCCTGACACATGTCTTTCGCTTCTCCTACATTCAGTAGCATTTTAATACAAGCTCAAATTAACATAAAACTCGCCTCATAAATCTGTTTCGTCAATCTTCTTTCATGTATCCTCCTTACGTGTCCAAACCATCTAAGCATCCCTTTTTCTATCTTTGTTACTACATCTTCTACCACACTGCAACGTTCCCTTATCACGCTATTCCTGACTTTGTCCATGACAGTCACTCCAGCTATACTTCTCATTTCCACAGCATTAATCTTACTTTCATGCTTGTTTTGCCCGACTCAACATTCTTTACCATACATAAGTGTGGGGACTAGTACTTCTCTATGTACAGACGGTCGTGCCTTTTCAGATACGTTCTGGCTACACATAGAGTTATGCGGGCCCCATACACGCGATCATAAAAGGTTGCGGAACCTGTGATACACTGTAAAATTTTACAAACTCTGTTAATTTAAGTTGTATATTATTAATGTGGTTGGTTTTCCTAATAAATAAATAAATAAAAAAAATTCACTCAATATCACCTTCATACTTTCCGTCCTTCAATCAGATCTCTGTTATTCGTCATACTTTCTTCGCTGTCGAAAACCATTACTTTCTTCTTATTTACATTCACTTTCATCCCTTTGCTTATTAGAGCTATATGCATATTATTAACCATCACCTGCAAATCCTCCTAAGATTATGCTAATATAATCTGAGTATTATCAAATTAATAATCCAGCAAATGTTTTCCAAATTGCAACATTTAAATGTATGGACATTATAAGTAGTATTCCTGGAGTTTTAGTTTTCAAAGTAACATTACACTGCCAAGTAAATTCCTAAACTACAACGTTGCAATACGTCGGATGCAACAAACTGGTTCCCGGATCAATAATCTCATTACTTGCCACACGTCTCCAGCGTAACGTTATCCGCTTGAGCGCGTGTATCTCCTTTGATAAATATTCAGTTCGGTTTTAAATTACTTCTGTTAGTTGCGAAAATAAAACTTTCGATTGCGCTATTTGCATGGATAAATTCAACCGAGAATTTTGGTATTTACTTTGCAGTGTTCGCTTAATAATCAAGCGAACAACATGATAATACGTTCCGACGCTCTTATGCCAAGACTTTTAATTACTGTTTTTCGGTAATTAACTAACTGATAAATTTTAAATCATAGTAATATAATTAAAGCTTGAGTACATCTGACTTGGTTTGGTAAAAATTAATTTGTTGAGATGATTACTTTTTTTTTTGGCTTTGTCTTAAACACCTATTTCCAGATAACGGCGTCACTTAGTAGTCAGTATTCCTTACCGACGCTTTGCAAGTACTGGATACGAATCCTAGCCGAAGCTACAAATTCTGCAATTCACAAATTATTGATATTCTGGGCTGGTCGCATTGTGGTTTGTGTATGACGCCTAGATTAGAAAATATCTATTCATCCGAATCCTGATATGTCAACATTGTATTGCTCTGACAATGACCGACGCCGGAAAATAATTCTGGTTCCTGACTCTACGCAAAATGAACGCCAAAGCAATCTTTGTACGTATTCTGGGCATTATGGGTAGAAATCATCCGTACGTCAAGTCGTTCTATAGCAAAATGCTGGATAGAAGAATCAAAGAATGAAGTTCCTATGCTCTCTCGCTGAAATGTAATCTGCAGAATACTATTTAGAATATAAACTTGCAATTCCCCTTCCTCAATTCCTGAACTTATCGCAAATACATCGGTTACAGGAAAGTTAAAACAAGTTAGTGAATTTGCGTTTGTGCTAATAATTAAGGCAATGTAATATAAACTGTGCGGAAAATAACTTCTGGTTCTTTATAGGACGATATCACTGGGTATCGATGTCTAACATCGACTAAAAACAAAAAAAAAACAAAATTTGTAAAAAAGAACCTAACATATTTGCAAGCGTCTGCTTTCAAGTAAAACTTCTTTGGACGCGATGAGAGTAAATTTTAGAGAGGTGAGGGACACCCTTTTTACGAATTTAGAAACACCTATCTACCCAACTACTGCTTCAAAATAGTTATTTAGAATTTCGCTATAAATTTTCAAGAACTATCTAAAGATACGTCACACGCTTATGTCTACTGATTTTTGTTTAGTTTAGTTTTTATCCATGCGATGTGTATCACCACTATTTTTTTGGAATTTCACTACACCACTGTATAGCAGTGCATAAAAAACGCCTTTCTTTAAAATTTCATCTGAAAATTGCCAGTAGTCTCCAGTAGGCTATGACATACGGACTAACGGACAGAGCGAAATTTTAAGGGTTCTATTTTTACCACGAAAAATGGTTGATATGGAATAGAGGAATTGAAACGATATAACTTCTTTCAGTGAAATTTTCAAAAAATATTGTCTTAAGCAAGAAATATTTCGTTTAAAATTTTCCTTTACTAATGTATTATTCCTACATACATACATTTTATGAACACGAAGGCGGAATTATAGTTCTATTGTTTGTAACCACAGTGTTAAATCAAACCAAATAGAGCTCATAAATAATTCCAGAACAAAATAGACTTCACGGTCAGTATGGTACGCTACACTAAACGTGAGTGAAGAAACGATCTCCAACTTAACTATAAAAACTATTTAATGATCTTGAGAAATACGTTACGTTCAGAGTACTGTGTCGCGTTCCTGTTTTCGAATACCAGCCAGAGCGACATTTGTGCTAAAACCCAAATTGATGGTTTTCTGGTCTGAACAGCTTCCGCTTTACGATAGGTCCGCGACGTTTAAGCAAAGAGTTTAACTGTCTGTAATCACATACCGGAACCAAATCACATTTACATAGTTTGCTTACGTTTAATATTTGTCACTTTCTATTCTTCTGTACTGAAATATGTATATATGCAAAAATATATTAAACGAAGTGGCCAATATTTGAACAATGTTTACATTGTAGATCAACACATACGTTTCGCATTTGAAGTATATTGTGAAATGGTAGTAGGTGGTGGTGGTAGGATTCCTGTGCAGGAATCCGTCTAGGTAGGTACTCGTACCACCCCAGGGCCAGTTATTCTGCCGTGAAGCAGTAGTGTGCAAGCATTGTTGTGTTTCGGTTTGAAGGGCACTGTGAGCTAGAGTAATCACTGGGCATATGAGATTTGAGAACCTATGTCTCAGGGTGATGGGCACAGTGTGGTGTCACACAGAAATTTTCTGGGTGACACAGCATTTGTTATGGGCAGACGCTGCACTTACCATCAGGTGAGCGTTTTGCTCTTATACAATGAGCTTATACAATAAAAAAAAAGTTTTGAGTAACACTAATTAAATGGAAACTAACAGAACCGATCTAAGTCACAATAATTAAAAAAACAAAATTCTGTGACGTTATACGACAGAATCATTTATTTGCTGGCACACATCTTTCGCTTTTTCTACTTTTGACGTAGCCGTTCCATAAAACGACTTCGATCTGATCGTGATACGTTCGCTTACATCGCCCTTTACTGGCTAGCCCATTCACAGGTCTTTTTCGTCAATCTTCTTTCATCCATCTTCACTAAGTGTCCAAACCATCTAAGCACCCCTTTCTCTATCTTTGTCACTACGTCTTCTACCACACCACTACGTTCCTCTATCACGCTGTTCCTCATTTTGTCAAAAGTCACTCCAGCTAAACTTCTCAAACTTTTTATTTCCAGAGCAATAATCTTACTTTCATGCTTCTTCTCCCAGCTCCAACATTCACTACCATACAAAAGTGCGGGGACCAGTACTCCTCTCTGTACAGCTAGTCGTGCATTTTTACATACGTTCTGGCTACACATAAAGTTATGCAGAGCCCCATGAACTTGATTTTCTGCCAATACTCAATATACTATATAGCACTACAAATTCATGTACCCTGTTGGGCATGGCAACGTATAACACTGGCATACGTCTTATCTGTATAATTTTTCAAAATATTCTCCAATATAATAGTAAGTTTATTATATAAGGAATGCAGTTATTTTTTTGTGGTTTTATATTTTTTATTTTTTATGTTTAACGGTAATATACATATTTTAAGATTAAATAGGAATTAGAACTTTGCAATTTTCATTTAGATGTTAAATGTACGCCGTGTTTCATTAATACTTAGTAAAAAAAGTAACATATAAATGTCCCACTGCTGAGCACAGGCATCCCCTCAATTTCGAGGGGGGTTTGGAGCTGAGAAGAATTCGGCACGCTGCAAATGTTTAGTTTCAACGGTACGTAGTGTTCATCGTAATTAACAAAACCTTTCAATTTCATCATCAAATCTGATGATAATCACATGGAGTTGGATGATGATACTATATAGTGTATTTTCATGGGATTAATGCAAGATTATTAATTAGTTTTATATATTAAAAAAAAAGTAAAGTAACAGCCTACAAATGTCCCACTGCTGAGCACAGGCCTCCTCTCATTTCTGAGAGGGTTTTGGAGCGGGGAACAGTCCGCCACGCTGCTCCAATGCGGGTTGGCGCACTTCACATATCCTCGAAATATTTCTATTCCTCGGAGATGCAGGTTTCGTCACGATGTTTTTTTCCTTCACCGCTAAGCACGAGGTAAATCAGCACATAAAATTGTAGAACAAATTTAGAGGTGTTGGCACCTGGGATCGAACCCAGATTACTCGCGTACTGTGAAATTAGTTTAGTTTAGTCAAATTTATTGTATTAAAATTATTATTTAGTTAGCAAATTAGATTATTATTTAGTTTAGTCAAATAATTACCACACGCACATATGGTAGTAGACGTATGGAACAAGGGACCAGTTTTAACAATCGCCGTCTTGAAATCGCGCCGAAATTTTTGCTCCATTTCTATTTTAAAAAATGCCGTAAGACTTTTACTAAAACCTTAATTGTAAAAAAGGAAAACATTGCTTTATTTGATTTATATTTATGAATATATAATTGAGTTATATTTATTAAAATATGTAACTTTTTTGTGTAGACTGCGGGACCACAGATAAGATCTATTGTTATCTTTATCACTTTGTGACCTGTTATTTAGTAAATAAGCTTTAAAAACTCTTTAGTAAATGTCTGTAATGTAATTAATTTAATGTTTAAAATACTTTCTGAGATTTGTCAGATAGTCTTTGAGAACTGAGGGACAACAATTTATGGCCCTTCTTTTAATTATAGTAATAAACTAAGTAGTGTCGAAGGTTCGGACACGGCACTACCAAATTTAGTTGAAAAACCTACACAGCAATTGTCATTCATTTTTAATCGAAGCACAGTTTCCAGCATTTAGTAGAAGCCAGTAGCCCGCAACCAGCACTACGGGTCGCGAGTGATTAGTTACTGTGGCAGTCATCTGTTTTTGCAGTGAGTGCCCAGTCTCTGACTAACCCAATTTGGATACAGTCGTGATCTTATGTATGTATGTATGTATTTTGAGTAGCGTCGTGTAAGATGCGGCTTACAGTTTTTATGTACCACCAGTATTCGTACTGCAATTGTTTTAAGTCTACTACTAAATCGACGACCGCGTGGCTCAGTTGTCAGAGTACCTGACTTCTGAGCCGCGGGTCCTGGGTTCGAATCCCAGCCGGAGCCAACATTTGTGCTAAAACATAAATTGTTGGTTTTCGGGTCTGGTTGTGTTGTGATTGTCCCCGTGTTTCTGACACTGCATCCTAGCCTACCTCCGATCTTATCGCATCAGCGTTACATCGGGCGCGGGTAGGTTGGGACGAGTGAGTGCCTCTGTGTTTGCGCGTACACTTGTGGCACTATAATATCTCCTGCGCAGTTGATGGCTCTCGACAGTAGTCGGCAGTTGTCGCCGTGGTCGAAAACGGCTAGGAGAACATCACTACTAAATCATTATTTACTTTGGGAATTACCAGCGTTGTCTCTCAATGCTCATGATTTTCCAGGCATTTCCCTCACTCGACTGTTACGATACTAAGGCGACGACATGAGGTGGCCGATATTCCTGCACCGTCATCACACCGTGTGATTAGTTGAATTAAAAAAAATACTTGAGAGCTATTCTAGCCCATGGGCCAATGCTCTCCTCAAATTTAATAGTACGCGAGTGACCTGAGTGGATTCCCGATACTCTCTATTATTGTTCTGCAATTTTAAATGCTGATTTACCCAGCGCGGCGGACTCTTCCCAAAGCCCTCTCGAAAATGAGAGTAGGCCGTATTCAGCGGTGTGACATTACTTGTAACGTTTATTGTCTTATAAGCTTTACGTTTCTTACAAAACAATATGTGTTTTTCCGAATTTTATGTTTGCCAATGTCCTTTTACATAACTTACAAATGTAACGAGCGAAATGTGACGTTTTGGCGAGGTGTTTATCGAGATTATGATAATTGCCTCGTACCGGTCCTTTAAAAAAAGAAGCGACTAATCGTTGCTGCGAGAAAAAAGACAATTGGTTTTCACTGATTGTTCAATGGAGTTTAGTTTTGTTGTATTTATAATATCTATTTATATCTTCACAGACGACTGTCTGTAACTGTGCTGAGTTGGCAAGGGCATCTAACAACACAAAAAAATACAAAGTACAAGAGCTACTGAAATTCGGAAAATAAATATTATCATAACAATGTCATCGTTAGGAGAATATATGGTCATGGCGATAGGTAGCATAACGAAATTATTTGCTTATTGGAGACCAAAAGATATCCGAATCCGTAAGTTTCACCGAAATTGTTAGAGCCGTATTCAAAAAGAGCCGTATTATTGCCGTGTGGTGGCGGCCCGTCAAAAGAATACTACCACTCCGTCTCATCCAATGGATCTCGTAAAAGGCGAGTAAGGAATTAAACTGCACTGTGCACCCAACAGCGCATGGTGGCGATGGGCTCACCACCTATCACACCAAGTGCATTATATTGTTTTGGTGAAACGTGGATTGTGGCAGTCATCTGTTTTTGCAGTGAGTGCCCAGTCTCTGACTACCCCTTATGGGATACAGTCGTGATCTTATGTATGTATGTATTCAAAAACCTAATTACGAATATAATCAAATATCGCCCATTGGATAATATGGAACATTGTAAAGATTTTTATGCTATTTCAGTCTGCTGCCATGTCTAAAACTAATGTACTTAGTAGATAGGTATGCGTTTTAGTTAGATATAGGAGTTACCTAGTTTAGTTCACATAGTGTATTTTTTCAAACGGACCGTTAAAACTACCTTCACTGAGCGATTGCAATGAATGTAGAGCAGTACCTTAAGCAACTTAAGTGCTTCCTAAAGTTATTAAATATTATCGGGAATGTCATAACAAATGCGTTCAAACATGCTGCCAACACATAAATAATGAACTTAAGGTAATACCAATTCTTGAGTAACTAGCTATTATATATACATAGAGTATGTTGTCTGTCGTGATGCTGGTGTAGATAAGAAGATCGTGCTTGGCACCTTATCGTGTTAAGTTGACACATTGTAGGTTTGTTTGCATTGTTATCATTCGTGTGGCGGTGCGTCTTTCGCAAAATGTTCAACCTTGAATTCATAAAAATGTTTTAAAAAATATTCATTTATATTAAGTTCAAGCTTGGCTTGGTGTTCCATTTAAACCATATCGTTACCTGCGGTTTCTAATTGGTGTCTACTGCAACCTCACAAAGATAGTAATAGTCTGTAATATTTTACATGTGGATTGGCCATTACTGTACAAGATGCCTTGCACATTTAAGACGCTGCAGTATATCATCGTGCTTGCACTTTTTCAATTCGGTAATTCTGACATTCACTAGAAGCCACAAGGTTTCCAGTCATTTCCATTGCCTCTTATGATACCCAGACGACCGCGTGGCCTAGCGGTCAGAGTACCTGACTTATAAGCCGCGGGTCCTGGGTTCAAATCCCAGCCGGAGCCCACATTTGTGCTAAAACATAAATTGTTGGTTTTCGGGTCTGGTTGTGTTGTGTTTGTCCCCGTGTTTGACACTGCATCCTAGCCTACCTCCGATCTTATTGCATCAGCGTTACATCGGGCGCGGGTAGGTTGGGACGAGTGAGTGCCTCTGTGTCTTGCGCGTACACTTGTGGCACTATAATATCTCCTGCGCAGTTGATGGCTCTCGACAGTAGTCGGAAGTTGTCGCCGTTGTCGAAATCGGCTAGGAGAACATCATGATACCAAGGTATATGCAGGCAGGTTGTCTTTTGCTACCACCACATAGCATTAAGTTTTTTTTATTGGATAAAGTGACAAAACGAGCAAAACGTTCACCTGGTGGCGCATAATAAATGCTGTGTCACCCAGAACATTTCTGTGTAACGCCACACTGTGCCCGTCACCCTGAGACATCAGTTCTTAATTCTCATATGCTGAGTGATTACGCTAGCTCACAGTGCCCTTCAAACCGAAACTCAGTAATGTTTGCAAACTACTGCTTCACGGTAGAATTACTGGCCCTGGGGTGGTACCTACCTAGACGGATTCCTGCATAGATATCCTACCACCAGTAAAAGTAAGTATTTATTAAGTAATAAGTATGTTAATAAATACCATTTTGACTGATTATTTTTATTACATAAGCGAATATATACTACATAGCCGACCTCATGACTGCCCGGTACCGCATGGTATCTCGCTGACCTGATCATTCAGAGTTCGGTCCTTCTCGGTAGTGTTCTGTTCTCAGGCTGCGACGCCTTAACAGCGTAGTATAAAGTTCTATATAATAATACTTACCTTAATGAACGCGCTATTTAATACCAAAATTACTTTTCCGATTTAATTAGTATTTCGTGAGATTAGCGCGTTCAAACATACAAACTCTGCCGCTTCATTATAATAGTAAGAAAAATTTATTTTCTACCGGATTCTAAACAGCTACCAAAGCCCCCATCAAGTTGAGAAGATATGACTATTTCTCCGCACTTTTCAACCCGATTGACAGAGTGACCGACACCAGTCTGGATTTAGGTTTGACATATTTGAAATAGTTATTTCGCCATGTTTCGGAGACACTAAACTTTTTCTGGCATTTCTCTTTGTCGACTGTTATACACCTACTGAACGAGATGGCTAGTACTCTCTTAATCCGCCATCGGATGGCGACAATTACATCATAATTAACATGTCGATGACATTACAGATATTCTCGTTTTCTTTATTGTATTGCCGTGGTTAGGACATATTAGTCAAAATACATCCTATCTCAGGATGTGACGCAATTTTTATGAGCGGGTGAGGCACTTACCACTAGGTGAGTGATTTCTCCTCTGGTCATTTATTTCATAAAAAAATATACTATACATTTCCATTCCGTCAGCATTATACCAATGTTCTATTGTATTAATAACATAATTTTAAAATTGTATATATCAGTTTACGTTCGGACAGCACACATACCGCGTGTTCTCATCGCAATTATTTATAATAACATTATCAAGTATCAATTCGTATCATTTAACATCAACTAAAGATTGTGGGAAGCAACCCGTAAACTTATGTTCATACTTTCTCTTTTTTTTAGAAATATCTATTGGGGTGAACAAACAGTGGCACCATACAATATTTACTTAATAGTTGTAGTAGTTGCAGATGCCGATAGGTGTCTCGGAGAATAGAATAGCACCTACCTCTTTCCTAACCAGGTGTCGTAAGAGGCGACTTAGGTACTGTACGTAACACCATTATATGCGAAGCCGTCACATTACTGTTCGCGGAAACGCAATGGGGATAGGAAATTTGACTCGTACAAAAATGGCGGCGACGTAATTCGCCTCCCGTCACGTCTCGTTTCCCGCGGCAGCGAAAAGTGTTGTCTCTGCCTACCCCTTATATGGGAAAAGGGCGTGACTGTATGTATGTATGTAGTATAGAAACTTAATCTGTGACCGACACCATATACCGCAGCCTAATAACAGAAATATAAATGCGCGTGAAAAGTAGGTTTTTAGATATGCTTAGACGTGATGCCGCAATGTCTACTGTGTTAAAACTTGCCTTGTAGGTTTGTGTTATCAAAACTGAAGTTCATTGAACGCACCTCATGTTTTTATGGTAGTTAATGTTGTATCAAAGCGTTACTTTGCGGGAATCCAAAGAGGGAGAAAAAGATGATTAGCAAAGTTCTACTATTATTATTATTACAAAGCTTATTAAAAGCACCAAAACTTCTCTAACGCGATACCACACTTTTTCACTGTACCAACTAACCAACACCACCACCAGGAACCGCCATCACATGCCCAATACTACAGCACTAATATTAGGCAATACACCCATTCAGAGTCGAGAACGCGACGAGCGTTTCACCCATAACGAGGTATTATCAAGTAGCAGTTTACTGACCGTGTGGTGGCTAAGAGAATCTACCACCCCATCTCATTCTGAGGGAGTTGTAAAAGTCAACAGAGAGAAAATAAAAAACAGAAGATGGGCAGCAAATTCTTCCTGGGACATCTGAATCAATAAACTGTGGTTGTTAACCCGCCTGCCAAGCGTGGCAATAATGGCAAAATCCGCTCCAAAACAAGAGCTACAAACTTTTGGGGCAATCTATGGGGGAAGCAAATGTTCAGCAGTGGTCTAGTGATAGGCTGTAATAATGATGATGATGATTTGACTACCGCATCTAATCGGAGTACTTGAATTCTACACCGAGGCACCTGGGTTCGAATCCCAGCCGGAGCCAACATTTGTGCAAAACCAAGAATCGTTGGTTCCAATTGTTGTGTGTGTGATATTTGTCAGTAAAACGCACTCACGGTGTAGGAGAAATCCCAGTGAGGAGTATCGTTATTTTTTAAGTCAATTGTTCGGTCCCACGAGGCACCCAGTGATCTTTACTAAGCAACAAACGGTCGCCGAGCGGGTTAATCACAACGCGCACACAAGACACACCCGTGTTCCAGGGCGGTTCTCACCGCCCAGAGTTACCGACACACAAGTAGACAGTCCGAACGGAGGCCCGCAGCCTCCCTCGGACGGTCATTAGATGAATTAAAATTATATTTTTTGGGATATAGCACACGGTAGCGCAAGCACGCAGCGAACGCGACAGTCCGAATTTCGAAGTTTTGTAGGAGTAGTATTTATGTATTTATGTTTGAGTCAAACCAAAACTGGCACGCGGGCCCCTGGCACGCGGGCCCCTGGCCCGTGAGCACAGCATCCGATGAAGCTGTAAAATCCAAAAAGGCTAACAGCAATTACATCACCGAAATTACTTATATCGCCGAGCGGCGGATCTGAGAAAATTAACTTTGTTTCTCTCCCATTACTATCTGATCTTTGTTAATTAGACAACAAAGTCAGAATCTTATAAGTGAATCTTAAAAGTTAGACACTGTGTAACTTTTAAGATTTAATGGGAAAAGATTATAAATTAACTTTGCGACACAACTTTTAATTAGTTTACAGCGTCAGACTTAATACCTTTTGTTGTGAACCATAGTTACTCAGGGTCCGACCGCTCACCTTAATTTTGTAAGTAAACGAGTATCCGAATTTGATCCCCAGTGTCGGCAGTGTCAAAATTATTAAAAACATTTCCACCGCGGCGTTTATCTTCCCTTATTATCGGGTACATTGTAAAAATAGTGTTTGTCGATTTACTTTTCACTGGTGGTAGGATTCCTAAGCGATACGTCTAGGTACCACCGCAGTGCCTGGTAGACTGCCGTCAAGCAGTAGTATGTAAACATTACTATGTTTTGGTCTGAAGAGCACTGTCAGCTTTTGTAATTACTGGCCATATGTGACTAAAGAACTGAAGTCTCAGAGGGACGAAATAATGTGCCATGAAGAAATCTTCTCGGCGACACAGCATTTGTTTTTTTTTTTCTTTTCTTGGCACGGTTTGTGCGTCAGCCATATATCCAAGTATACAATCTTCGAATCTTCGTTAAAATCGATTTCGATCAACAGTAAAATGATAGTTTACTTTTACTGAAGATTTGCTGGACTGATGGCGACAAAACGAAAAGCACAATATTGGTCTTCAATTGAAATTTCCAATCACTGTTAACTTTCAGAAGCACTTGCTGCATAATAAACTATCAATATTAAATATCAAAACTCCAAATATACACAGAAATTACAAAATTAAATAAAAACACTACCGCCACTTTTCGAGTTGGCGCCAAAAGACCCACAGCATTTGTTATGGGCAGAAGTTGCACTTACCAACGGACGAATGAATTGCTCGACGTGTCAACTTCTAGCATGTTACCTTTATTTTTTATTAAAACTTTATTGTTAACCTTAAAAGGATACGATGGGCGGACTAAATGCCCGTTGGCATTCTCTGCCAGTCTACCCAGGGCGTAGTTAAACACTGGCAGGTGTGTTACTCAGAAATAAACTTTATAACAAAAATCCAAAATTAAACATATAAAAAAATACAATGACATAAAATACTAAGGATAAAACTAAAATAAATACATAGTTTTATTTAATACACATAATTTATGATGAAAATAGAAGCATACATAGTTGACAGTAATAACATTAATTCACACTAACTGCACAAGTTCCAGAGAAGTGCATCCTGGACGATACAGGAGTTACCAACATATCTGGATGTGTCGTGGAATTAAAATCTTGTAATTTGAATCAAAATGAAGAACTCTTTCCTGAGTTAAAAAAATATAATGAAATTTATTCTGAAGATAATTACGCGAAGCGAAATCATTTAAGATGAAATAAAGAACAATGAGTATTTAGAGTTGCGCCTCTATTTGACAGAGAGGCAAAATTTAGGAGAGACCGATATACAGAAATATGTCCACACTTACGACGATCGATAACAAATCTAATACAGTTGTTAAGAAAGAGCTCTAGTTTATTAAGAAAGAAAGAAAGAAAAACTTTATTCAATACCACAACACAACATACATTACAATTCAAAAAATAAGTAAACAATAAGATACGACGTATTACATTTACAGACGTACGTTGGGCTGTAGCAACGAAAAGGCTGTCGACTCAGCATAATGCTATGGCAGAGTTGCCACAGCGCTGTTATTCTGTCGATGCCTCAGGTTTACCGAGCAGTTTCCGGACATATTATAAAACGACTTAGTTTAGTGTAAAAGAAATAAATCTGGGTAACACAAATCGGCATAATCGATAATGGGTAGTAATGTCGATAGATTGTACGAAATTTTTGGACTGATCGTCGCTATCTATCACCAAAATAATAAATATATTAATAATTTATTAATTATATACGGCTCGTTAAAAGAATACTACCACTCCATCTCATCCAATGGATCTCGTAAAAGGCGAGTAAGGAATTAAACTGCACTGTGCACCCAACAGCGCATGGTGGCGATGGGCTCACCACCTATCACACCAAGTGCATTATATTGTTTTGGTGAAACGTGGATTGTGGCAGTCATCTGTTTTTGCAGTGAGTGCCCAGTCTCTGACTACCCCTTATGGGATACAGTCGTGATCTTATGTATGTATGTATGTATGTATTTATTAATGCGTTTGGAAATAACACACAATTTAAAAAATGCATAAAAGGTTTACTTTATAACAAATGACGCGGAGTTAATCGTAGGAAGCTGTTTGATGCCGTCCCTGGAGACGGTCTGCACTTCGAAGTTCGAAAGGTTCATAGATAGCCTTTGATGTATTTCGTGCACGCATATCTTTATCACCTCGTACGCTTCGTTTTCTGTCAGATCTAAGACAAGATCGCATTAACTTAGCCACACACTTTTTTGTATGAGAAAGTGACGAGCTCACCTGATGTTCGCCTTTTGACGTTCATATGAGCTTTGTAAAGTAAAAAGTAAAGTTTCAGCCTATAAATGTCCCACTGCTGAGCACAGGCCTCCTCTCATTTCTAAGAGGGTTTTGGAGCTAGGAAGAATCCGCCACGCTGCTCATTGGAGCGGGTTGGCGGACTTCACATGTCTTCGAAATATTTTTTTTTTCTCAGACATGCAGGTTTCCTCACGATGTTTTCCTTCACCGCCGAGCACGTGGTAAATCAGCACTTAAAATTGCAATTAACGATTTTAGTGGTGCCGGCACCGGGAATCGAACCCAGGTCACTCGCGTACTATGAAATTTAAAGCGAGCGCCTAGCCCCTGAGCTACCACGCTTGTGAGCTTTAAACAAGCCTAAATTGAATAAAGAAATTTTGACTTTGACTTTGGCCGTGCGGTAGCGGCTTAAGAGAATCTACCACCCCATCTCATCCCGTGGGTGTCGTAAAAGTCGACAGTGGGAAAATGAAAACCAGGAGATGGGCAGCAGCATCTTGCTGGAACATCTGAATAAATTAACTGCGGTTGCCAACCCGTCTGCCAAGCGTGGCAACTATGGCAAAATCCCCCCAAAACGAGAGCTACAAACTTTTGTGGCAATCTATGGGGGAGGCCTATGTTCAGCAGTGGACTATTGATAGGCTGAAACGACGACTTTGACTTTGATGGTAAGTGCGGTACCGCTTTATGGCAGAATAAAGTGCCTGGGTGGTACCTACTTAGTCGGATTCCTGCTTAGGAATCTTACCATCGGTATATTCATAGCTCATTCATAATTAAATATATTACAGTAACAAAGAAAATAGTGGAGGAAGAAGGAGGAAAATTGTAAAAGTAAAACTTACTAGGCTTACTATAGTAATCCAAGATACCCAGGCTCAGGTAACCTCCGAAGCCGTGTGAAGCATACGGCACCTTCATGGAGGACGCCATGAAGTCCATGGTATACAGCTGACCGCCGCTCTCTTCGTCGAAGCCAGCAATCAAAATATTCAACATGTTCGGCGTCTGTATAAGACATAAGTAAATAGTCATTTGCCGGTTGGCGCAGCAGCTGAGCGATTGGCTTCTGCGCTACGGGACACGGGCTTAATTCCCGCACGATACAAATATTATTAATTCCAACAGATAATCTAGCCGATAGGTGTACGGCAGAGTAGAATAGCACCTACCTCTTTCTTACCGAGGTGTCGTAAGAGGCTACTAAGTTACGGGCAACTTTTATTCGTGCACAATAACACCATAATATGCAATGCTGCTCCCCGTGCGGTGGCGTCTTAAGAAAATCACCCCATCTCATCCCACGGGTGCCGTAAAATTCGACATAGGGAAATAAAACCGGAAGATGGGCAACAGCATTTTCCTAGAACATCTGAATAAATAAACTGCGGTTGTCAACTCGCCTGCAAGCGTGGCAACTATGGCAAAATCTCCCTAAATTTTTTTTTCATTGGATGTAGTGATGAAACAAGCAAAACGTCCACCTGATGGTTAGTGCAGCGTCTTCCAATAACTAACGCTGTGTCACCCAGAAAATTTCTGTGTGACGCCACACTGTGCTCATCACCCTGAGACATAAGTTCTTAAGACTCATATGCCCAGTGATTATACAACCTCACAGTGCCCTTTAAACCGAAACACAGTAACGTTTGCACACTACTGCTTCACTGCAGAATAACTGGCCCTGGAGTGGTACCTACCTAGACGGATTCCTGCATAGATATCCTACCACCAGTAAAAGTAAGTATTTATTAAGTAATGAGTATGTTAATAAATACCATTTTGACTGATTATTTTTATTACATAAGCGAATATATACTACATAGTCGACCACATGACTGCCCGGTACCGCATGGTATCTCGCTGACCTGATCATTCAGAGTTCGGTCCTTCTCGGAGGTGTTCTGTTCTCAGGCTGCGACGCCTTAACAGCGTAGTATAAAGTTTTATATAATAATACTTACCTCAATGAACGCGCTATTTAATACAAACATTACTTTTTGCACACTACTGCTTCACTGCAGAATAACTGGCCCTGGGGTGGTACCTACCTAGACGGATTCCTGCATAGATATCCTACCACCAGTAAAAGTAAGTATTTATTAAGTAATAAGTATGTTAATAAATACCATTTTGACTGATTATTTTTATTACATAAGCGAATATATACTACATAGCCGACCACATGACTGCCCGGTAACGCATGATATATCGCTGACCTGATCATTCAGAGTTCGGTCCTTCTCGGTGGTGTTCTGTTCTCAGGCTGCGACGCCTTAACAGCGTAGTATAAAGTTTTATATAATAATACTTACCTCAATGAACGCGCTATTTAATACAAAAATTACTTTTTGCACACTACTGCTTCACTGCAGAATAACTGGCCCTGGGGTGGTACCTACCTAGACGGATTCCTGCACAGGAATCCTACCACCAGTAACCACAATCTATGGGGAAGCCTATGTTCAGCAGCGGACTAGTGATAGGCTGAAATGATAATGATGAACATGGTCATTCTTGATCTGGATGTTGGAGCATGCGGAATTCGTATTTGCAAATCTGTATCCGCTCCCACGATAGACTAGAAATACTACTAAAAAACTAACACTTGACTCCGGATGGGATTCGAACCCGCGGCGTAGAGGTCAGGTACTGTGCCTGCTGGGCCACGCGGTCGTCAATGTAAATAAAATCTTATTACTTCAACTTGCAACATTATGCGAAGTAAACCATCTCTCAAGTCTCAGTGCGTTCCACATGGTCGGTCGTTTGATTCATAAACAACACACGAACACCATGATTCTCTTTGTTTTTTATGTGGAACTACTAGTAAGTACCCGTTACTTCAGCAAGTCGCTCACTTGATGGTTAATACCACACCGGTCCATAAATATTCCGGACATCCAGAATTTTATAATCACATATTACTACCGCCTTATATTACATACATACACAAAGTCTCGCCTCTTTCCCAATGAGCAGGCAGAGACGAAATCTTTCCACTTGCTACGATTCTGACACATATCTTTCACTTCGTCTATTTTCTTGTGCGCTTTCATACAAACTGCTCGATATATTTTCATATATCGAAAATTACGAAATTTTCTGGCGCTTTAATATGTTGACTATAGGACACCATGGGTAAGGACATACGGTAAGGTGATGAATTCTCATATACCGTCGCAACACTGCGGCAGATCTACCATTTATTTTTCATTACGTATTGTATAAATGTTGTTTTGAAAACTTGTATCATTTGCGTAAGGGATCTGCAAGATGTTACTTACATAACACAAGTTTTAAATGTCAAAGTTTTTAAGGGATTTCGTACAAATTTATCTGTCAGCGGTTCGTAATCGTACATACTATGTCCATAGACCTATCCGAAAGACGCAACAAAACTAATTTATGAAATCCTCTTTAGATATATATAGTATATCCTAAAAAAGTATGAATATAACTTTAACAATATTACCGGCAATTCCACCAGCTAATGGTTTTGTATTTCCACTCTCATGGGCTAGTGTCATCACCTGATACCATTATTGAATTCTCTTACCTGTACCCAATACCACAGCCCCGAAGTTCCATATCTTGATAAATTAAAATTTGTTTCCCTCCCTTTGTTGATTGGATGTAAAAGATTTCTTCAGGATACTACCTGCCAGGAGGTCTATTTTGTAACTCTGGTAGGTTTTGTGATCGGTTTAATTTTGTCGTTCGAAGCTCATTCATTGATTAATGGGATCAAATGAGACCGATCCCGAAACCAACCAGAGTTACACAGTAGACCACCAGATCATGATAGGCAAACAACTCAATTGAAATCGCTACATTAGTAAATTAAGAACTCTACCTACACTAAGTATATTCATAGTTTAGTAATATAAATTTCACGAGCATTGTTTCGTTTAACGAAAATCAGAGTGAGTCAGGAATCCGTCTAGGTTTATGCCGCGAAGCAGTAGTGTGCAGTCATTACTGTGTTTCGGTTTGAATGGCACTGTGAGCTAGCGTAATCACTGGGCACATGAGACTTAAGAACTTATGTCTCAGCGTGATGAGCACAGTGTGGTGTCACACAGAAATTTTCTGGGTGACAAAGCATTTGTTATGGTCAGACGTTGCACTTACCATCAGGTGAACGTTCTGCTCGTTTCATCACCAGTGTGAATGCCTTAAATTCCAATGAACAGTTTCTTCGTCTTTAATATAAATTTACTTACTCCTTTATGCAGCCCATCCGCCATGTTGTTTCTGGCAAAGTGTGCGACCGCTGCCGTGTTCAAACTGTATCGGTTTCTCATTTTATACAATTGTGTATTCCTCGCAACGAACTGAGCGAACTGAGACATATCCCCCATGTCCCCGTTAATTCCCATCACGATGCGGTCGGATATTTTGTACAGTTTATTGCCGTCTAGAATCACGACAACCGTTAACTGTGTATTCATAATCAACATTGCAATAGAACCTTGTGTAAGTTTAAGTAGTGGTAAAGTTCCCAGAATAAAAATACAGCGTGGCGGACTCTTTTCAGCTCCAAAGCCCTCTCAGAAATGAGAGAAAGTCTGACTTAACTTTTACTTTACTTTAAGTTCCAAGACAATCGACAAACAATTCGACCGTTTTAAATATGAATGCCGCCAGCGGTTTTTCCGGAACGATCGACTTAGGAACCAATCAAGAAAAGAGCCTATTCCTTCGACAACGCAGTCGCGATTCCACCGGCATTGCTGATGTTCATGAGCGGCGGTAGCGCCGTGTGGTAGCGGCTTAAGAAAATCTACCACCCCATCTCATCCCGTGGGTGTCGTAAAAGTCGACAGAGGGAAAAGAAAAATCACGAGATGGGCAGCAGCATCTTCCGGGAACATCTGAATAAACAAACTGCGGTTGCCAACCCGCCTGCCAAACGTGGCAACTATGGCAAAATCCCACCAAAATGAGAGCTTCTAACTTTTGTGGTAATCTATGGGGGAGGCCTATGTTCAGCAGGGGACTAGTGATAGGCTGAAACGACGGTGAGCGGCGGTGATCACTTAACATCAAATGAGCCGCTTGCTCGTTTGCCTCCGATCCTATAAAAAGTAAATAGGTGGACTTTCTTGTTCAACAGCCTGCACTTTTTTTAAGCAAGGCGATCGAAGCACCAGAGACTTCACACCTTAGACGGCAGCGTCGAAGGTGTGAAGTCACGGCACACTTTGCCAGTCCGAATTTCTGTCTACCGTAACTGAAACGATTACTTGTACTGGTTACCATCAATCGAAGGGTATATGATCTTTCTGGCATTTCCCTAGCTCGACTTTCGCGATACCCAAGGTGTTCCTTACTATTGTCGTACATACATACATTAAATCACGCCTTTATCCCATATAAGAGGTAGGCAAAGACCACACACGTAGTCCAGTGTTCGCCGTCGCGGGTAACAAGACGTGACGGATGCCTACGCGCGAGTCCATCGTTCGAATCCCAACCGGAGCCAACATTTGTGCAAAGACACAAATTGTTGGTTTTCGGTTGTGTGATGATTGACCTCGAGTCTCTGGCATCGAACTCAGCCTGCCTCTGAACTTATCGCATGAGTGCTACCCGATGTAGCGCGGGTAGGTTAGAACGAGTGACTGCTTCTGTGCGTGCAAAATCATTTCAGCCTATCACTAGTCCACTGCTGAACATAGGTCTCCCCCATAGCTTGCTACAAAAGTTTGTAGCTGTCATTACGGGGGGAATTTCGCCATAGTTGCCACGCTCGTCAGGCGGGTTGGCAACCGCAGTTTATTTATTCTGTTGTTCCAGAAAGATGCTGCTGCCCATCTTCGAGTTTTTATTTTCCCTCTGTCGACTTTTACGACACCCACGGGATGAGATGGGGTGGTAAATTCTCTTAATCTGCTACCAAACGGGACACTATAATTCATTCAGTCATTACTGTTACTTTGGCGATTAAGATTTGAATAATAATAATTATCTTCTCTGAGACTGAAAACTTAACAGTTGAGATATCTATATATTAATACGTGAAGAGAAAACTTTGTGCATGTTGAGAGAAGTAGCAAATTTTGCAAAGTTTAAGTATATGTGTAATATGTGATACATACAAACATACTTAAGATCACGACTGTATCCCATTAGGGGTAGTCAGAGACTGGGCACTCACTGAAAAAAGCAGATGACTGCCACAAACCACGTTTCACCAAAACAGTATTATGCACTTGGCGCTATTGGGTGCACAGTGCAGTTTTATTCCTTACTCGCCTTTTACGAGATCCATTGGATGAGATGGAGTGGTAGTATTCTTTTAACGAGCCGCCACCACACGGCTGTTAAAGAAATTATGTGTTACAAATACATTAAATTCAGTAAAAATAAATTACATTTAATTTATTCAGTTTAATTTGACCATTGGCACTAATACTAATTAGTAGGTATAACCTGCCTTGAAAAAAACGCTACTAACCGCATCATCAATGCGGAGACCTTGCATTAAGTCATTTAACTGACTGACATTTAACTGTACCGATGATTAATAAATAATAACGATCGGCTATTTCAAGAAACGCTTGTTATATAAAAGACGTATTTAGTCAAGTACGAGTGATCATAAATGTTGAACCTATTTCATGAAAACCTATTTTCATTTAAAAATAATACCACCCCAGGGCCAGTTATTCTGCCGTGAAGCAGTAGTGTACGAACATTACTGTTTCCGTTTGAAGGGCACTGTGATCTAGCGTAATCACTGGGCATATGAGACTTAAGAACCTATGTCTCAAGGTGTTGGGCACAGTGTGGTGTCACACAGAAATTTTCTGGGTGACACAGCATTTGTTATGGGCACACGTTGCACTTACCATCAGATGAGCGTTTTGCTCGTTTCATCTCTTTATGCAAAAAAAAATTGTAAAGTAACAGCTCAGCTCTTTATGAGATGGTTTTGGTGCGTGAAAATTCCATCGATTAAGGAAACGATTTGCTCGTCTCACCACTTTCTTATTCTTGTGTATATATTTACTTACTAACTGGTGCCTTCACTTCATTCGCGTGGATATAGGTTTTTTAAATATCGTGGGAGCTATTCAATGTTCCTGAATAAAAAGTTATTTTTTTTTAATTGTATAAAGTGACGAAACGAGCAAAACGTTCACCTGATGTTAAGTGCAACGTCCGCCCACAACAAATGCTGTGTCACCCAGAATATTTCTATGTGACACCACACTGCGCCCGTCACCCCGAGACATCAGTTCTTAACTCTCAAATGCCCAGTGATTACCCTAGCTCACAGTGCCCTTCAAACCGAAACACAGTAATGCTTGCACACTACTGCTTCACGCCAGAATAACTGGCCCTGGGGTGGTACCTACCTAGACGGATTCCTGCATAGGAATCCTACCACCAGTATCCTATGTTCGTTAAATTCATCATTAAATTTCGTAAGAACGGTTATGCGGTTGAACCGTGAAAAGGTATTTAAATGAAACTAAGTTTACGGATTTTATCGCGTTTAATTTTATTACTATTTATAACCCGACGTTTCGAGTGCTTTACAGCACCCATGGTCACGGGAGGACTGAGGTGACAGATGTCCTGATGTCATAGTTAACCTGGGGTACCTTCAGCTTTTAATTATTATTTTTGGGTCCGATCTACGCAGAAAGAGCTAACTGTGTCTTGAAGTCTTGCAGTGTTATGCTTGGTTTTTGATTTAATTTTATTTATTATTGGATCCCAAGCTGGTGGTAATACCCAACCATCTTCTCTATTGAAATTAGGATGTTTTTTGATTTCAATAGCCTCGCGAATCATCCTTGGTAGGAATCGGTGTTCTTTTGCAAGGATCTGTGGTTTATCAAATCTGATGTAATGGTTGGGATGATCTTACATAGGCCAAACAAAAAGATCGATTAAAACCCGCGTAAAAGAACACATAGCTGACGTGAAGCATCGTCGTTCTAGGAAGTCTGCAGTCTGTGACCATGTTCTGGATCATCCCAACCATTACATCAGATTTGATAAACCACAGATCCTTGCAAAAGAACACCGATTCCTACCAAGGATGATTCGCGAGGCTATTGAAATCAAAAAACATCCTAATTTCAATAGAGAAGATGGTTGGGTATTACCACCATGGGTGCTGTAAAGCACTCGAAACGTCGGGTTATAAATAGTAATAAAATTAAACGCGATAAAATCCGTAAACTTAGTTTCATTTAAATGTGTAGTGTTCGCGTAAATATAAGAAATCATTACGTGAAAAGGTAACCAAACATACAGAGGTACAGAGAGAGTTACTTTCGCATTTATAACATTAGTATGGATAGTATGTACAATAAGGTTACACGAATCTTCTCACCATTTTTCAGTAAAATGACGCTTTGTGTCAGAGTTTGATCGGCAGCGATAATAACGAAATCCTTGCACTGAATTCCAATGAGACATTGAAAATAGAGTTCCGACATACTCAGTTTGTTTCAGCAGATTACAGTTTACCGTTTATCGCCGTCTTCTGATTTATACCTGATCAGCGATGGATAAAATATACCACTTTCGTATATTGCTGCTGGTCCCAGATATAACACGATATAACCCGCCAATTTCAGTTATCTCAGAAGCCCCGTATGTTAATATTATCTGACACGGAAACAAAAGTAGGAAATTACTATAAAGATGATATATTAAAACGACGAAATATTTGTTTCACAAAATATTCATGTATAAATGACACTGACTGACGTAAACGTCCTTTTTTAACTTCGAAAAAGGAGGTCATCAATTCTTCTGTATATATGTGTATACATATAGTATACAAATAGTTATATATATTTTTTATACCAACTAAAAGATTACAAAAATATTACAAAGCTCTTCGTCGCCAAACTATAATCATAGTTTGAAGGCGTTACGCTCTTATTACTTTCTTAACGTTATATAACATATTGTTTTGCATCGATAATCTAATACTTTTAACTTAAACTAATATAAACTTTTAACAACTATTTATATATACATAACAAAAGTCGTGTTTCTAAGTTAAGATACCACTATATTTCACTAGTATATAATCTTTTAATTTTCGTTTAGTTAGTTCTTTAACACGTGGACCGATTTCGATAATTCTTTTTATTAGAAAAGGGGATATCTTAGGGGTGATGCCATATGAATTTGGTTAAGTTCTAATGATGGGATTCATAAGAAAATTATCAAACACTCAAATCAACTTAAACATGTTTGAGGCTGCAGCCTGGAATTTTGTCTTTTAATAATATTTATTTATTTATTTATACATTTTTAGGAATATCTTTTTAGTAACTTTAATTACTGGGTGACAGACTGAGGTGACAGTTGTCCCGATGTCATAGTTAACCTCAGTCCCCCCGTGACCATGGGTGCTGTAAAGCGTCCGAAACGTCGGGTAAAAATAGTTCAAAATTAAACGCGATAAAATCCGTAAAAAATTAGTTTTATTTAAATGTGTAATATTCGCGTAAATAAATATAAACATTATACACTCAGCGTCACAAAAATCGCACCTCTCTGAGTTTGCGCGAAAAATGGCTGTAATGGCTAGAAACTAATTATATTTATATAAATATTGGTATGTTTGGAATGGGTATTTGAATAGCTTTACATTATTAATAAAAAAATCATGAAATCAATAAAACATTTATCATTATGGAGCGTCAAAAATAAACACTGTCAAATGCTCGTTAGTAAGGACGCTAGTTACACCACATAAAAAGGGTATAAAACGGTCGATCTGGATGAAATATGGGCCAGTCGTAATTTAGACTTTGCAGTGAACACACGTGAACGAGTAACCCAAGTAAGAACAAGTAAAGATGACAGCACCAAAGACACCAGCTCTGAAGAAGCCGCTCAAGTGATTGCCCTATTGCAGTCGGGGATGCGGCAGTGTGACGTTGCTCGACAGTTGAACCTGTCCCGTTTTTCAGTTCGACGGGTGTTCCAACGTTTTCAGCAGAATGGTGGTTATGTTAGAAAACCGGGATCTGGAAGAAAACGGTGCACATCAGAAAGAGATGACCGTTTCATCGTTACGACATCTTTACGAAACCGTTTTACAAATGCTGTTGAGTTGAGTTGAAATGAGCAACAACAGCTTCGATCAACTCGGAGAACATCTGTGAGTATTTCTACGATAAGAAGAAGGTTACCCGAAAAGAGTTTAACAGCCCATAGACCTGCTAAAGGTCCAAAACTTACTGCACAGCATCGCAAGGATCGCCTAGAGTTTGCTCGCAATCATTGCGAGTGGACTCTAGAACAGTGGCGGACCGTACTCTTCTCTGATGAGACGAGGGTCTGTCTCTTCTGCAATGACAGACGTAGAAGGGTCTACAGAAGACAGGGGGAGAGGTTCACACAACCCTGCTTCGAAGAATCCGTCGAATACGGGGGTGGCTCGTGTATGTTTTGGGGCGGCATTTCCGTCGACGGGAAAACGGAACTTGTGTGCGTTTCCCGGACTCGGGGTGGCCGTGGGCAAGGGTCATTAAATGCTGGTCGGTACATTACTGAAATCCTGGAGGAACATGTGGTCCCGTATGCTGGTTATGTCGGTGATGGATTCATGTTAATGCATGATAATGCTCGTTGCCACACCGCGGCTATTGTACGGGATTATTTGCAGGAGGTCGATATCCCTGTTATGCATTGGCCAGCACGAAGTCCAGACCTTAACCCAATAGAACATCTCTGGGATGACCTAAAACAGCGCGTGCGAGCTCGAGATCCAGCTCCAGCCACTCTTCAAGAGCTCCAAGATGCGGTACTTGAAGAGTGGGAACAAATACCTCAAGAGGCTGTTGCGATCCTTGTAAGGTCCATGAAAGATCGCATGGAAGCCGTTATCAAGGCAAGGGGGGGTAACACTAGGTTTTAAGAGCTTTTTTTGTATTTATTAAGTTTTTTTTTTTTAAATTATTAATTTGCAAATTTGTACATACCCTGTCTTTTTCTTTAATTTCTATTTCGTCTCGTTATAAAAGTAAAATTCAATTAAAATTCCTGAAAGCTAATGAAATTACCTTTCGAATAATATCCTCAAACCACAACATTGCCATTGGCCTGTTATGTTAAAATAGTATTTAAATTATTTTTTTCGGATGTGCGATTTTTTTGACGCCGAGTGTATATACATATATTTGGTACATACCTAAACAAACACATTCATACATATATACATACATATACTAATATACTTACATATTAAATATACATACAAACATGCTAAACAAGTATACAAATAGACCATATTTTAATAAATATTAAAATGATTGAATGAGTTACTTTCGCATTTATAATTAGTATGGATCACACAAAACTGGTTCACATTTTTTTTTTCAAATAATTAGTTTAAGATATTGGCTTAGTCACTACGCCAACCTAACGGTCAAATATAATCGCAATACTATTACGCAGCTCTCTTTTGTAATTGAAAAATATATAAATCCGGTCAAGTGGGTCTTATTGCGTTTCCATAGTGTAGCAGAGCTCAAATATCCCATATCTCAAAAACTATACGAAATATGCTGACTAATTTTCGTCGAAAGTGTTTTCTAGGTCACCTTAAACCACCCTAGGCCAGTTATTCTGCCGTGAAGCAGTAGTGTGCAAACATTACTGTGTTTCGGTTTGAAGGGCACTGAGAGATAATGTAATCATGTGGCATATAAGACTTAAGAACTGATGTCCCAGGGTGAAGGGCGCAATGTGGTGCCACTTAGAAATGTTCCGGATGACACAGCATTTGTTATGGGCAGACGTTGCACTTACAATCCACTACCAGGTGATTTTGCTAGTCTCTTCACTTTGACTAATTTTCAGAATTTTCCAACGCATATTGCAAAAGTTTAAGGGAAGTGTTTTTAATAAAATTGTTATTTTAACACCTCTTTGTCATTTTTCGACCTATCTAAAGATATCGATATAGCCGTGTGGTGGCGGCTCGTTAAAAGAATACTACCACTCCATCTCATCCAATGGATCTCGTAAAAGGCGAGTAAGGAATTAAACTTGCACTGTGCACCCAACAGCGCATGGTGGCGATGGGCTCACCACCTATCACACCAAGTGCATTATATTGTTTTGGTGAAACGTGGATTGTGGCAGCCATCTGTTTTTGCAGTGAGTGCCCAGTCTCTGACTACCCCTTATGGGATACAGTCGTGATCTTATGTATGTATGTCTAAAGATATCTCACAAGCTTATGCTCACAAATTTTTTTATCGTTTAGTTACATGGATTGTATGTTACCATTTTTTTGGAATCACACTACACCTTTTTTAGGACTGATAGTCACTGTTATCCCGAAGGCTTTTACAGCTTCGTCGAATTGAAAGGTGGCAGAGCGCTGACGGCGCTTATCCGTAACCTTTTTTTTTTATTCGATAAAGTGATGAAACGAGCAAAACGTTCACCTGATGGTAAGTGCAACGTCTGCCCATAACAAATCCTGTGTCACCCAGGAAATTTTTGCGTGACACCACACTGTGCCCATCACCCTGAGACATAAGTTCTTAAGTCTCATATACCCAGTGATTACGCTAGCTCACAGTGCCCTTCGAACCGAAACACAGTAATGTTTGCACACTACTGCTTCACGGCCGAATAACTGGCTCTGGGGCGGTACATACCTAGACGGATTCCTGCATAGGAATCCTACCACCAGTAAATTATGGGTTATTATGGATGACCAGCGCGAGAACCCTCGAGTTCTCGAGAACTTGTCATCCTGTGCGCGACAGTAACTGACTCGTGGATGCCCAAAGGGGGCCGGCCTCGGCTAGGTTAGTTACTACTGCTATCGGAAGTGCAATAATATTTTACTATAAACATTACCGGAATTAAAACACCGTCCTTAAAAATTACATACATACATAAGATCAAGACTGTATCCCATAAGGGGTAGTCAGAGACTGGGCACTCACTGCAAAAACAGATGACTGCCACAATCCACGTTTCACCAAAACAGTATTATGCACTTGGTGTGACAGGTGGTGAGCCAATCGCCACCATGCGCTGTTGGGCGCACAGTGCAGTTTAATTCCTTACTCGCCTTTTACGAGATCCATTGGATGAGATGGAGTGGTAGTATTCTTTTAACGAGCCGCCACCAATATAGTGCCAATAGTCTCCAACAAGGTTGTGACGCACACGCTGTGAGGCCACACGGTCGGATTGGACGAAAATGTGAGAGTTTCGTTTCTACTACGGAACCCTCAAAAGACGAAAGAATTTACTTGTAACATGGAACCAAGTATGTAAACTAGATATGCTGAGTTATATTTCATTGCGTTAATCCAGCTGACGAACGCTCAACGGTCTCTTACGAAAGCGAGTGACGAAAACAGAAGACCCAGTTACTGGACCGAGACATTGCGTCTTACTTCCTAGGGGTATTGGCGAAGCAAGCAGGTGTGGAGCCACAATAAACACTTAACAACAGATGTACAATTTTTTTTTTATGGAAGAAATAGACTAGACCAGCAATACGTTCACCCGATGGCAAGTGCAACGTCTGCCCTTAACTAATGTTTTATCGCCCAGAACATTCGATTGCAAAGGCTTGCGTGGCATCACACTGCGCTCATCATCATGAGACATTGGTCCTTAAGTCTCCTCACTCGAGACACGACACGAGGGACCGAGACGCTGGTGTGTTAGTACGATGCATGATGGGCCGGGCACTGCTATGTGATCTAGCTCGGCACATTCCTGCATAGGAATCCTACCACCAATATAATAGGCTGGCCGTCAAGTTTTATTTTTGCAAATAGTCTCGCCTTTTTCCCATATAAAGGGCAGGCAGAGGCTACTTTTCGCCCCCGCAGGAAACGTGTCAAAAAAAATTCCGTCCGTCCCCACGAGCATTATAGTGACAGCACTGCGTATTATGGTGTTACTCTGCACGAATAAAGGCTGTCCGTACAATATCTTAGTCGCCTCGTACGACACCTTCGGTAGGAAAGAGGTAGGTGATATTTAGTTACTATACTTACTTACTACTTAGTTAACATAGTGACTCCAGACACCTACCGGTGTTACCCACCTAAACGGACTCCTGCATAGGAATCTTACCACCAGTTAAATATCTCACAAATGACCACAGATTACCTGTTCTACTTTTTTGAGACGGTTTCATCATCATCATCACTTCAGCTTATCAGTGGTCCACTAGGCCTATGCTCAGAAGTGGACTTGTGATAGGCTGAAACGACGGCTAGTTTACTGCTGGACATAGGCCTCCCACATAGGTTCCACAAAAATTTGTAGCTCTAATTTTAGGAGGATTTTGCCATAGTTGCCACGCTTGGCTGACGGGTTGGCAACCGCAGTTTATTTATTGAGATGTCCCCAGGAAGATGCTGTTGCCTATCTCATGGTTTTCTTTTTACATCAGTCGATTTTATCGACTCCCACGTGATGAGAAGGGGTGGTAGATATTTAAAGCCGCCATCACACAGACGGTTTAGCAAATACTTATTTCAGGGAGACGACAAGCATGAATTAAAGCGTAATTAAAAACATACAAGCACTTGGAACACTGTATGACGTGTGTAATTATACAATATTAAGTGACAATACGACCGTAATTTAAGCAGTGACATCCCCACTATGTAACATTTTAAATTCCAAGATGGCCGCATAATCTTTACAACAAAAACGTAACCTACACAAACCTTACGAAACTGCAAAGCATTATCTTTACAAGCGTGGTTAAAGAGTAAAAAAGGTTAATATTGTCAGAGCATTATCATACGTCATTTTAATCTCTAAAATGCTCTAGATATGAAGTAAAGAGGCCCGTAATTTATATTCCATAAATTAGAAACAAAGTCAGCGTACCTTGTTTACTCTGTACGAAATGAAGCACCTCAAAGTATTACACGAATTAATTCACCCTTCCCCTTTGCATTTTTCATAGGATAAAGTAACGAGACGAGTAGTATATATTCGGGATTACCTATACAAAACTCTAGTTGCGCTTATTCCGCTACTGACACATACACGTATTATATTAATCTACCCTCTTAACTGGTGTACCTAAATAACACTTCCCAACTAATTCTTTATTGGATATGGGACGGGATGATCTAAGTTATAATACTTATATCGAACGTAATTTTTCAAGAATTCTCAGCACCTCATCACCCGTCGTCAACGGACCAGCTGAGAACGCTGTGAAAATTATTTAATCGGTTATTGAAATAGCCTTGAGTGATACACTGGACGTAGACGTAGCTTTAGAACGAGTTTTTTTTTTATTATATCGCAATACCGAGCACGGTGCGTTCGGCGAAAGCCTCGCGCGAATATTACAGGGTCGGCAATTAAGAACTATTGCCACAAACGTTGGTAGTTCTCATGTTTGGGGGATTGGTAACCGCAGTTTATTTATTCACATGTTCCAGGAAGATGCTGCTGCCCATCTCCTGGTTTTAATTTTCCCTCTGTCGACTTTTACGACACCCACGGGATCAGATGGGGTGGTAGATTCTATTGCCGCCGCCACACGGCACGTTGCCTCTACTACCACAAAAAAAATATACGTATACGTGCAAACTTCTCCACGGGAGGGTAGTACGGGCTAAGGGCGCGGCGAGTGTGCCGCTGTGCATGCGAAGTGCACGTCTCGCATGCGCGGCACTGCGCCTCGACCTTGGCCTTGATCATTCTTAAGTGTGTTTCGTGCAACTAGAGAAAAACCAGTTTCAGACACCATTCGGGTATAATTACTCTATGTACCTAAGTAGTACATTAAGTAGTCTAGTTCTGAATAAATTTCCTTTTTGCGATTAGCATAACGCTGTAATTGTTTTATATCTGGTGGTAGGATTCCTATGCAGTAATCCGTCTAGGTAGGTACCACCTCAGGGCCAGTTATTCTGCCGTGAACCAGTATTGTGCAAACATTACTGTGTTCCTGTTTGAAGGGCACTGAGAGCTTGCGTAATCACTGGGCATATGAGACTTAAGAACTGATGTCTCAGGGTGACGGGCGCATTGTGGTATCACACTGTTCTGGGTGACACAGCATTTGTTATGGGCAGACGTTGTACTTACCATCAGGTGAACGTTTTGCTCGTTCCGCCACTTTTATCAAATAAAAAAATGACATTTTGCGGACAAGCATCCAGTACATAAGTGTTAACTCGACTTAACATTGGAACTTTTAACGACTCCGAACGTAGCAATAAACGTAGTGATAGTCTATCATCAACGCTTCGCGAGCAAAATGCAGAAAAGTTTGTTCTGGTGAACATTGAATCACGGGGCCTTGCATGGGCAACCTTGAAAGCGCGTCCGCTGCATTATTACTAATTTGAAAGTTCTCCCTATCGAAATCGTATCCAGATAACGTAACTGCCCATCTCCTGGCAACTGGCCGACATACTCGGAATGCGTGCTTTGGGTCCATAGTTCCACAGTCACCAGTTCAACATCCACAGTTCTTAATAGAATTTATCGCCCGTATAAATAATGATGAAACTTCTTAACCCCGAAAACAATAGCTAACGCTGCCCGTTGAATTTGACTGTATTGTTTTTCTGCAAAGGTAAGAGTGCGCTGCGCATAACATACGGGACTTTCGGCTTTGGAGTCCGAGTCTTCTGTGGACAGCACTGAGTCCACACCCCGCCCACTCGCGTCACAAATCACGATCAGCGGCCTAATTCCTTCGTTGTCGTCATTTCAGCGTATCACTAAGTCGTCCACTGCTGAACAAAAGCCTCCCCCATAGATAGCCACAAAAAATCGTAGCTCTCATATTGGTGGGATTTTACCATAGTTGCCACGCTTGGCTGGCGGGTTGACAACCGCAGTTTATTTAGATGTTCTAGGAAGATGCTGCTGCCCATCTCCTGGTTTTAATTTCCCTCTGCCGACTTTGACGACACCCACGGGATGGGATAGGGTGGTAGATTCTCCTAGGCCGCTACCACACGGCGGGCCTAATTCCATAACTTTTTCAAATGATTGATCGCAACTGAAGTTCCACGTCCAACGCGAGGATTTTTTTTAATAATGGTCTAAAGGATTCATATGCATTTAAATGATTCACGAACTTACCATAAAAATTAACCATATTTATTTTACATGGTACGATACCACGGTTTAAATCTACTCAGTAATGAACTGAATGCACATTTCGACATTTTGCTCTCCCACAGACACGTGGTAGCTCAGGGCACGGGTTCCCGCCTTAAATTGCACAGTAAGCGCGTACGTACACTGATATTTCTGTTGCATCGTATGTGCATTTAACATGCATAAATTGGGCTTTGATCTGACCTGAAATGATGATGATGATGAAATTGCACAAACACCTATACCAGGAATAACTATCTGCAGGCTACACAAATACTGTGTCAAGCGGTAATCGAACCCGAACGAACTTATAGCGCGAAAACCATTGGATAAGCCTGCCAACGTGCCGACAAATGCGATCAAGGCACCATTAAAATTGTTACCCAGCTCGAATCCTGTCAAAAATGAGAGGTATTTGCTCAGTTTACAGTGACGTACTCACTTTCATTATTCTTTTAATATTTTTTTTTTTTGGTTGTACGAGTATAGTCGAGACTGGTTCCGCGAAGTTAATTTAAATACATATTCAATTTGAAAACGTGCACGTGTTCGATTCATGTCATTTTTTTTAATAGTAAGTAAGTATGTTATATTATTTTATTTATTTAAATAATAAATAAATAAAAGTATGACGTACGAGCACACAGACAAACTGAATCTAAGGCCGACCTAGAGTGGTCACTGTGGCTCACAGACACCAGCGATGAAGAATCAAGATGAAATGAAATGAAATATATCTATGGTCAAATGTCACTTTTTTATAATCTGCCACCGTTTCATAATGAGGATCGTGTCAACCCTGAAGTCATAAAATCCCCTTTGGTCGTAATTTCGGCTGTCAATCGGAAACAGAGCGGCGTTCCGCTATTACTTCACGCTGGGTTATCCGGTAGAGCCGTCCCGTCTGTGCTACACAAGCCAGTATCAGTAGCATTTTAACTTTCTCCGTTGCTACAATTTCCCTGGCTATTAATAATATAAACAATATAAACTTATCGCATAACATCACCATAATAAATAAACAAATTGCCGTGTAATTGCGACGTAAGTAATGCGAACGAGTGAATTTAATTATCGTAAATGAGCGGCAGTGAAGTTCGCGCGAATACAAGCGCAGTAACAAAAATTCGGTGTACACAGGCGTGAGGAAAGATGTAAGAGCGTTGCTTGGATGAACTTATTACACACACATGCGCTATTGTTTCCCATATGCCAGATTTATTTAGTGTAGATGTAAGGAGTTACGACTCACATAGAATGATTCACGAAAAAGTGTACGACAAAAAGCATAGAATAAGGGTTCCAAAAATTACCGAAATGGCGCTAGTGTCGCAGAAAGTATGACCCGAAATTAGCGATATTAGATGAAATGAAGTATACTTAAGGAAATTACTGAAATATAAATATAGTTGTATTGAATAAAATATAAAAGCACTAATAAGAGTTCTGATATTAAGAAGTAAAGTTATAACAAAAAAAAATTATCCTTATAGAAAAAGAAATATTAATGAAAATGTGGCATCAGACATAAAACAAATTAAAATAAATAAGTATTTGTTTGAAAATAGCGGCTTTGCAGACCGGATGGCGCTTCTTTTCAATTTTATGACTTTTGTTCTGTAACGCTATCTTAATTTCTCGGTCACTTTTACTGTATGGAGTCGTTATTCTTTACCTCTACACTCCATTGCCAGATGTAAAATACAATGACAGATAACGGTCACAGCATTGTAGACCTGTGCGATGCGATTACTTAGTGTACGAATTCGAACCCGTGTAGATTTTTGACACTAATAAGAACTAGTAACAAGTCTAAATTAAATTAAGACGTTTTGAGCTTGACTTTGAACTGGAAATTTTCTTTTATCAACAGCCGAAAGTTGTTTAATAACAAAATTATACTGAAATATTGATATTATAACAAATAAATGGAATGGGTTAAAAGGAATAAATAAATAACAGGTAATATATTAGCGCCATCTATTGAGTAATTTAGTTGGATTTTCTATAAAAGCGTGTTTTTTTTAGTTTTTTTAAACTATTAATTTAATTTTTTTAGTCGAATTATTAGTCATCGGTCTTTGACAGGTGTGCAAAATGTGAATTAAATCTTATCGTTCAAAGTAGGAGAAAATCGATCCCTAAGGAGTCGGTTACAAACAAACATACAAGTGAAGCTAATATAAAGCGTGTAAAATAAAAATAACGTCTTTTTATGTACAGAATCAAGCCAAAAATTTACATACTTTTAAACTGACGCATATGATTTTTTTGTATATCAATGACCCCAATCCATCTATGACGACAATCGCCATCCAATCTTTGTTTCGCGCCAAATCCGACATATTTGTTTTATATTTTGAGTATTGATTTATTTAAAAATTTTACTTTACTGAAATACATTAATCAAATTATTTTATTTTATCCTAAACGACATATGTATTAGTCATTATCTTTTATCGGTGTGCGAAATATATATTTATTATTCAACTTATTGATTTTTATTGCAACTGTTACGTTATGTACCTAATCATATGACGTCACATTAAAAGGATACAGATCATCAAGACGATCTCAGTCATACTCATTTCTGCCTATCACTAGACCACTGTTGAACATAAGCCTCCCCCATAGATTGCCAGAAATGTTTGAAGCTGTCATTTTGAGGGATTTTGCTTTATTGCCAACCCGCCTGCCAAGCATGTAGCCTGCCGCAGTTTATTTATTCAGATCTTCCAGGAAAATGCCGCGGTCAATCTCCTGTTTCGATTTTTTCCCTCTGTCGACTTTTACTACACACACGAAATGAGATGGGCGGTAGATTCTCTTAAGCCGCTACCACATGGCTATGGCTATTTTATAATATCATTGACTTCTTATGTCAAAATATGACTAACAATTTATAAAAAAATAGGAAATAATACTACATGTACACAGAGTCTTCTAAAATCACAACTAAATATTGACTTTCCTATAGTTAGATAAAAATGTGCTAGTAAATAACAATTAGCGGCGATATAGGCTCACTGTAAATAATTTATGTCTGTGTAATATTCCATTAGTACAGTAATTACGGTGAGCCTTCAACCACGGATTCTTTATACGGTTTCTCTGTTTGCCTCTTCGGTGACTGCGCGTTCATTATCAACGAATAAAGGCTTTTGTACATTATATTGCCAACTCAATGTGAAAATGCAAATGTTTGTGACTTATATATCGTACGTTATGAATGCCAGTTTCAATATAACTATAGATACATAGCAATTAACTTATAGTAAATTAAATAACCCGTTTGTGTGACAAATTGAATTGATCAATATTTTACTCAAATTATTATTTCATATTTATGGCAACAGTCGCAATCTTTCTGCCGTGTAAATGTCACAGGTAATTTCGTATATAATTTTCCCAAATATTTATCAAATGCTTGAAAATTTAAATGAATATTAAGAGTAAAATAACCCTCCTAGTTCCTTCTACTGCAGATACGGTGAGCTGATAGAAACATAACAAAAAGCACGCCCTCCGGTCTAAATAAAATTTTCTAAACACTGACACTTTCGGTGAAAAACTATAAATATTAAACACACAAGCTCGATATATGCACAAAATTAAAACAGAAAAAAACAGAACCGTCGATTTGGAGCCAAATCTATTTTTCATGCAAAAACTAACCACGACTCTTTACAAAATTTGTTAGTAAATAAATCATAAAGGATTTATATTTAATTAAATACTTATTACTATTATAATATTGGTGAATATACAATCATATTTAATTAGCAATTTAAAATATTATTTCTTATATAACATAATAGTAACGCAACTATTAACGTTTTCAAGGTTTCGAAAACTAAAAATGTGTAAACACCTCTATGTTTGCTACTGGCCGTTTACACTTACATTTGGACTAGTTTTCTGGAATTCACTTTCGACGTTTCAAATTATGTTTTTATTCATCGCCTTAAAAACAAAAAAAAATGTTTGATTAATTGTATCTACTTTTTCGGGTTGAATTTTTATCACGCTCGTGGTTTGGACTTATTTAGTTGTGTTAAAAGAGAATTTGAATAATAACTAACTTTCTTAAATGATGAATCCAGTATAATTTCCGTTGAGTAGTGGTAACAGAGACAATTAGAGTTTAACTGAATATATAACAATTTAGAGATAATTATTACAAATCGATGTAAACAAAAATAAACATAAGTTAACATTTCATCGAGTTAACTGTTTAACAGGTTTTCATCGTTTCACTATAGCAAACTTAACAATGATGAGATTCTTTTAATGTCAAACAAAAAGGGCAATGCCAAATAAAGTTGGTAGAATTCCTATGCGGGAGTCCGCAGGTACCACCCCAGACTAGTTGTTCTGGATAACTGAATAACTGGCCTCGTGTACTCA
Source organism: Luehdorfia chinensis (assembly GCA_019845155.1). Taxonomy (NCBI): domain Eukaryota; kingdom Metazoa; phylum Arthropoda; class Insecta; order Lepidoptera; family Papilionidae; genus Luehdorfia; species Luehdorfia chinensis. Next base: position 4,819,796 of record JAHVAK010000206.1, on the reverse strand, counting down.
CCCAAACATTACTGTGTTCCGGTCTCAAGGGCACTAAGAGCTAATGTATCAGTTATCACTGGACATATGCGACCAAAGTCATGTCGCAGGGTCACAAGCGCCTTGCGGTGCCACACAGAAATGTTTTCGGTGGCACAGGATTTGTTATGGGCAGTCGTTGCACTTATCATCAGGTGAACGTTTTGCCAGTCTTGTCACTTTATTCTATAAAAAAAATTACAACTGCAAATACGCCATCTTTAATGCTCAGACAATAAGGTAATGCGATTACCAATTCAACGGCCTAGCCTGGTGATTACAACAACTCTTTACAACTTACGAAAGACACAAAAGTGACATCAGCTGGACTCAAACCCCATTCATCATCATTTCAGCCTATCACTAGTCAACTGCTGAACATAGAGCTCCCTCATAGATTGCAACAAAAGTTTGTAGCTCTAATTTTGGGATGATTTTGCCATAGTTGCCACGCTTGGCAGGCGGGTTGGCAACCGCAGTTTATTTATTTAGATTATCCAGGAAGATGCTGCTGCCCATTCTGCCTTTTATTTTCCCTCTGTCGACTTTTACGACACCCACGGGAGAAGATGGGGTGGTAGATTTTCTTCAGCCGGCAACACACGACACATAAGGATGCATACACGTAAGGATATAAAATGCTTGTTAATATTTGCTGTAATATTTCCAAATGCATTGTAGTTTATATACAGATCTTCGCCGAGTGGCAGAGGCGTTATAGAATCCACCACATTTCATTCGTGGGTATTGTAAGATGATTCCGATAGATGGATAACAATCTCAAATATGCCGTACCTAAAGTACCAGGACGTAATGGTAAAGATGCTTCTTTCACTGCGATCGCCAGTTCGTGCTAGCCTGGCGATTACCATCACATCTTGGGAGAGGCCCATGTAAATCAGAGGCATATGATGATAACAAATGTTTTTTTATATTTATGTAACCTTTGGTTGGAATTTAAGCCTCGGACTCAAGACTTTGTAATCTTGTATCTGACGACTGCGTGGTCTAGTGGTCAGAGTACTACACCGCCGGTTCCTGGTTCGAATCCCCACCGCAGCAATTTTCTTTTCATTGAAGTGTGTAAGTGTCGAGAAGGTTACCTGATGGTAATTGCAACGTAACATAATAAATACTGTGTCACCCAACATTTCTGTGTTACGCCATATTGCGCCCGTCCCCTGAGACATCAGTTCATAAGCCTCATATGCCCTAGTAATAAGTATTATAAGTAGCTCTCAGTGCCCTTCCGACCGAAGCACAGTAATGTTTGCACACTACTGTTTCACGGCGGAATAACTGGTTCTGCGGTGTTACTTACCTAGATAGATTCCTGCATAGGAAAATCACAAATCGATAGTTTTTATGTCTAGTATAGTTTTGTCACACTGCATCCTAGCCTACCTCCGATCTTATCGCATGAGCGTTACAACGGGTGCGGGTAGGTACAAACGAGTGAATGCCTCTGCAAGGTACCGTACACTTGTAAAGTAAAAAAAAAGTTAAGTTCCAGCCTTTAAATGTCCCACTGCTGAGCACAGGCCTCCATTTCTGAGAGGGTTTAGGAGCTAGGAAGAATCCGCCACGCTGCTCCAATGCGGATTGGCGGACTTCACATGGTCTTCGAAATATTTTTCATATTTTAGGTTTCCTCACGATGTTTTCCTTCACCGCCGAGCACGTGGTAAATCAGCACCTTAAATTGCAATTAACAATTTTAGTGGTGCCGGCAACGGGAATCGAACCCAGGTCACTCGCATACTACGAAATTTAAAGCCTAGCCCCTGAGCTACCACACTTGTAGCACTATAACATCTCCTTGCGCAGTTGATAGCACCCGACAGTATTCGGAAGTTGTCGGCCTGGTCGAAAATCGGCCAGGAGGACATCATCAACAGACTGACGGTTGAGTAACGTATACTCAACCGTCAGTCTGATGATGTATATTTATTACGTATATTCAAAACATCGGAACGACCGTGTGGCCTAGTGGTCAGGGTACCTGACTTCTAAGCCGCGGGTCCTGGGTTCGAATCCCAGCCGGAGCCAACATTTGTGCTAAAACACAAATTGTTGGTTTTCGGGTCTGGTTGTGTTGTGATTGTCACCGTGTTTCTGACACTGCATCCTAGCCTACCTCCGATTTTATCGCATCAGCGTTACATCGGTTCATCGGTCATTCGAGTCATAGGTTGGGACGAGTGAGTGCCTCTGTGTTTGCGCGTACACTTGTGGCACTGTAATATCTCCTGCGCAGTTGATGGCTCTCGACAGTAGGTGGCAGTTGTCGCCGTGGTCGAAATCGGCTAGGAGAACATCACATCGGAAAGTACAAATAGAGTTCACAAGATCGAGCGTGCACTTAGTTGCGTAACGTGTGGTTTTTTTTTAACTCTCAATTGAGCTTTGCAAGCTGGTCAGGTTTCGGATGAAAGTCGTGTTCTTGGGCGGGGCTGTACCGCTGCCCGTGCCGCTTTATACGTTATCAATAATTCATATGTATGATTGTTCAATGTGCGTATTATTAGCGAATTTGCAGTTGGCTTACAGTTTTTTATTGCAGCTCGGGGGATCGGCGCACGCCTTAAATTTCATGTGAGAGAGAAATACTGTCGGAAGCTATTTACTGCGCAGGAGATATTATAGTGCAACAAGTATACGCGCAAAAACAATCTTTCTAACCTACCCGCGCCCGATGTAATGCTAATACCATATGATCGGAGGTAGAATAGGGTGCAGTGTCAGAAACACGGGGCCAAAACCAACAATTAGTGTTTTTTTTTTACACATATTTGGCTACGGCTACGATACGGCACCTCTGAAAGTGCTATCACGGCAGTTTTTAGAAAAAGCCGCGGTTCATCCAAACCCGCTGGTGGTTAAAGCAGCAAATTACCGACCAGATAGAAACGCGACCGAACGCAAACGTCGCCCGCGAAACGTGCTAGACGACACGGATGTCTCATCACTCCCTGACCACGATACGGTCAGTCACGATCCAGGCTACACTGTACACACAGTTAATATATTTTAAAGATTTAATATAACACGCACGACGACGCGCGAACGCCGTGGAGAGCGGCGCGCAGCAGTCGACAATCACACCGCGTACACACGATACACCCGTGTTCCAGGGCGGTTCTGACCGCCCAGAGTTACCGACACACAAGTCGACAGTCCGAATGGAGGCCCGCAGCCTCCCTCGGACGGTCATTAGACGACTTAAAATCATATTGAGATATTCTAAATCGCGCAACACATACAGTCCGAATTTCGAAGTTTTTGTAGGAGTTTATTTATTTATTTATGTTTGGGTCAAACCAAACCTGGCACGCGGGCCCCTGGCCCGTGAGCACAGTATCCGATGAAGCGTATGTTGAGTACAAAGTCGCCAAATTAGATCTCAGATTGGCGACCGGAGAACGCAGACAAGTCTTGTCTTGTCTTGTGAGAAATATGAATCTGAAAAACAGGGCGAGGTTGTGCTAGTTCAACACATCCTAGAACATCCAGAGTGGCATTCCTTTTTGAAGCATTCCGCCATGTACTGAATGAAATGTGTGAATATTGGTAGTTTATTTTACCGTGTTTTTGCTTTTTTTTTTTCAATACTTTATAATCCAGATATTTGTCATATGTGACATTATACCGTGCATCGTTTAAGTTTTCTTTTTTTTATTTTGTTTCTTATTGTTTATCTTATATTTTTTTCTTATTTTCTTTTTTTATTTTCTTTTGAATGTTTCATTTTATTTACTGGTTTAATTTTTCCGTTTTGTTTATTAATTAATTAGTAAACGTGTCGTGTCGGTCGTCGTCGTCGTTTCAGCCTATCACAAGTCCACTGCTGAACATAGGCCTCTCCCATAGATTGCCACAAAAGTCGTAGATCTAGTTTTGGGGGGATTTTGCCATTGTTGCCACGATTGGCTGACGGGTTGGCAACCGCAGTTTATTTATTCAGATGTTCCAGCAAGATGCTGCTGCCCATCTCCTGGTTTTCATTTTCCCTCTGTCGACTTTTACGTCACCCACGGGATGAGATGGGGTGGTAGATTCTCTTAAGCCGCTTCCACACGGCCATTTATGTTATATCGGAGCTTCAAAAAAACTTCTCTTTCTTTCTTTCTTAATGTCTTGTCTCCGTTCTGCGGTATTCACTCTTTCCACGCTTATATAGTAAAGCCTACAGTTTCTTCGTTCCTTATGAGTACAGCCACGGAATGGAATTCTTAGCCGTCGTTCTTTCCAGAATAATATTATGTATTATAAAAAACGGACAATTATATTTATTTGGTTAGTGAATAAAGTTTCTCGAGTGGCATCTTCGTACCGATTTTACTGGCAGTAGGATTCCTGTGCAGGATCTGTTTTTAAACGATTTCAAAAAATGAGGAGATTTTTAATTCGCCTGTATATTTTTTTAATTTACGTGCGGGCATAACTTCGTTGCTTATGAACCGATTTATACTATTATTTATTATTTATATTATAAAAAAAACCGGTTTCCGTAGGAGCGGTCCCATATAAATTTTCTCAAGTTCTAATGATATCGCATAATTGATTAAAGAATTATTTCGTTTGTTACCTTTTTTTTCTTGTAACAACTTTGAAATAACCTTATTTGGTTCTCTCTTGATAAACAAAATTAGAAACAACAAAAAGCGTCAGAACTGCAAATGGTGGAACTAACACTAAAGAACATTAGAGTGCAGATAAGTGATTCCCAAGAAAAAAATCGCCATATTGCCTTAAGTTCTCAGATTTTTTTTATTATGTAATGTATTTATATAACCAACTCCTGTTCGGTCAGTGTTGTTTTTACCAATATCTCGTAACACCAATAATTGCATTGGCTCACATACTATCTCCGCTGTCTTGAAGTACCAAAAATTTTATTATTTCGACACAAGCGGAATAAAACTGCGACAATTAACAGCGTGTCCCAGTTTAATACCCGTTTCAATAATGCAACTTCCTCTTTCCAGTTTTAACGTTTTTCGAAACGTAACATTGCCTGTGACTTTGACAACATAACGTAAGAGATATTATTTGTTAATATTATACACAGATGAGACGCAATTTTGCTTTATCATGCATTACCTTTATCACGAGCGCAAGATTGCAATCATTTTCGAATCATTCACATAATTAAACAACAGGAAAGCTAAAAAAATTAAATAATGTTTTATGGTAGAGACGAGCTAGTTCAACGTTCACCTGCTGATAAACACCTGCCAGTAACAAATTCTTCTATCAAATATTATATGTTCTTTTTTTGAAAATGATGCCCAGTAGGTTATCCCAGTAGGGGATCCTGTACAGTGACGAAATTCGGCACATCCTTCGGCAGAGAAAGCTTGCATCCTGGAGACGGATATAAGATAATTTTTGTTCCGGAAAATCAAAGAGCTCCCACGGTGTTTTAAAAAAACCAAAATCCACGCGGTTTTCGTCACAGACTTTTATTAGTTATTTTATAAATGACGACATTTCGGAGTCCGGAAACATTTGGCTAAGAAAAACATTAACAATGGTAATTAATTATGATAAAATTACTCCTCTGATATTATACAATGCAAAGAACGCTACAGAAATATTTTTACGAAAAGCATCAGCTAACTGTTACAAGAACTTAAACACCCGCATATTGTTCATTCGTTAGGCCCATATCTCGGTACAGCGGGCAATGGGGCCTGGGATTCTCCCACCGCACCGTTGCAATGCAACCCACAGCTGGGAACCATTGTTGAATCGATCGCATCGAAAATTGTTTAAGCTTATCTCGCTATGAATTAAAAGCTCGGTCTTGCAATGCACTGAGCTAATGTTTACTAATCGTGCGAACACGCTGGCGGATTGCCCAAGATGTCCACTTATCTTACTATTATAAGAAAACATTTATGTTTGTATGTTTGAACGCGATAATTTCAATAAATACCAATGTGATCTAAAATATTTAAATAAAACTACTATTTACGGATTTTATCGCGTTTAATTTAAAACTATTTTTAACCCGACGTTTCGGGCGCTTTACAGCACCCATGGTCACGGGGGGACTGAGGTGACAGTTGTCCTGATGTCATAGTTAACCCGGAGTACCTTCAGCTTTTAATTATTATTTTTAGTCCGATCTACGCAGAAAGAGATTACTGTGTCTTGAAGCCTTGCAGTGGTATGCTTGGTTTTTGATTTAGTTTTATTAATAATAGGATCCCAAAAATGTTGTTGAAATGGCGTGTTATATGATCTTAAATAGTCCTTTTACATTAGATAATCCGTTTATTGAGAAAGGCTATAAGTTAATAAAACTTTATGCTACGATCTAAAGCAGCTGCACGGTGAGGGCCGAACATTACCGAGAAAGTCCAAACTGTGAATGCTACAGTCAGCCATTACCATGGTGTAACGCACAATCATATATATGATCTGCTTAGGCGGGTGAAACCGTGGGGCACAGCAATAAGTTTCGCTGTTTGTCTTCAATAAATAGTTATGTTTGATTAATTCACAAACAAACAGAATAAGAATTAACAAGGAAATAAAGTTAAGTTAGTTTTTGAAGAACACTGTCCGTCCTCCCACAATAGCGTGCACAAGCAAACTGACACTGCCACCAAATACCCTCCACCACTACGACACTACCATTAGGCAATATACACCACTGAAGTCGAGACCACGACACGTGTTTCATCTCAAAACGATGCCTCGCATCGCGTGATGATTTTGATCAAAACGGTCAATGGTGAAAAACAATAGTTTGTGTTGCGCGATGCTTCGGGTTGCGACTCCCGCACTAGCCATTTACTTGTATGACTTACAGATAGTAGTATCTTGTCTGGGTGTTTGTGCATGTCAATTTATGTAAATATACACAGACTATAATTGATGTTTAGTATACTCCGCAACATTGTTTTGCTAAGTTACGCCAATTATGGTAGTACGCTCGATCGACAGAGGCGGCCCTAGCCCTACGGAAGATGGCCGCCCACCACCACCATGCAAAATGAAATGACGTATTCGAATCAAATTAAAGTAAAAAAACTACGAATACTGTAAATGATAAAATTATTTCAATCAGTGTCTTTATATACTGAGCTGGATGCAGGTGCCTCAAGACCGTGTTTTGTGGCAATCTAACAGTCCGAATGGACGCGCGCAGCCTCCCTCGGACGGTCATTAGACGACTTAAAATATTTAAGATTTTCGAAATCGCGAATGCACGCAGCGAACGCGACACAGTCCGAACTTCGAGGTTTTTGTAGGAGTTTTTATTTATTTATTTATGTTTGGGTCAAACCAAACCTGGCACGCGGGCCCGATGAAGCTGTAAAAACCGAGAAGGCTAACAGCAATTACATCACCGAAAATATATATATGTGGAAATCTATGGGGGAGGCCTATGTTCACCAGTGGACTAAGGTAGGCTGAAATGATGATGATGATATACTGAGGCTTACCAATTTTAACATTCACATTATTGTGAGTAACAATGAATAATCCATACTAAATGCGAAAGTAACTCTCTCTGTCCCTCTGTCTGTTTGTTACCTTTTCACCAGTTCAACCGATGAACCAATTTTGACGGAATTTGTCACAGAGATAGCTTGCGTACTGGGAACGGACACAGGATACTTTTAATCAAATAGTTTCCACAGGAGATTTAACAAATCTAATTCCACGCATAAGAAGTCGCGGGCATACTGGTGGTAGGATTCCTATGCAGGAATCCGTCTAGGTAGGTACCACCCCAGGGCCAGTTATTCTGCCGTGAAGCAGTAGTGTGCAAGCATTACTGTGTTTCGGTTTGAAGGGCAATGTGAACTAGCGTAATCACTGGGCATTTGAGACATAAGAACTGATGTCTCAGGGTGACGGGCGCAGTGTGGTGTCACACAGAAATATTCTGGGTGACACAGCATTTGTTGTGGGCGGACGTTGCACTTACCATCAGGTGAACGTTTTGCTCGTTTTGTCACTATATACAATAAAAAAAATCAGCTAGTTATATATAATTTTCCCGCCCTAGGCCCGGCTATACTCGGCCAACAGGGAAATCCACCCCTGTCGATCAGGGACGCCGTCACAGAATAACATGCATCGCGCCTATGGCCCAATTAATCGCAACGAAGCGATCATTCATCATACTGGTAGCAGGAAAACACCACAGTGTTGTGGTTTTATTCCTATGAAAATCGTTGCGATGAAAGCAGTAGTTCGCAAACATTACCGTGTTTCGGTCTGAAGGGCACTGAGAGCTAGTGCAATCACTGGCCATATGAGACTTAAGAGCTAGTGTCTCAGGGTGACATAATGATACTATGTATAATAATACTACTGTGGCTTGGAGGGCACTGTGCCCTTCAAACCGAAACACAGTAATTTTTGCGCAGTACTGTCTGACGGCAGATTAAGTGAGAATGCAGTGGCACCTACCTAGGCGGATTCTTGCATAGGAAGCATACTAAACCGTCGTTATTCTTTTTGCCATTTGTGATTGTGGCAAAACCTCCACTCCTCAACATCATCATCATCATTTCAGCCTATCACTAGTCCACTACTGAACATGGGCCTCCCCCATAGATTGCCACAAAAGTATGTAGCTCTCATTTTAGAGGAATTTTGCCATAGTTGGCAGGCGGGTTGGCAACCGCAGTTTATTTAATCAGATCTTAAAAGAAGGTGCTGCTGCCCATCTCCTGGTTTTAATTTTCCCTCTGTCGACTTTTATGACACCCACGGGATGGGGTGGTAGATTCTCTTAAGCCGTCACCACACGGAAACCACTTCTACTCTAACTAAAGTCCTATTTTTTTTCAGATAAAACTTCCATTATGGACCAAACGGCGCCCAAGCAAGCCCAGTGAATAAAACTTAAAAATTATATAACGTGGGAAAGTGATAGTAAACTGACGAGTGCAGGAAGAAAGGGGCAATGCCGGAAACACTCTCGCTGTCCACTGGGGTCAGCCTGGGCCTGCTGGCCGGTATCGTATCAGGAGTTTGCTACCTCATGGCAAATGGAGTGAACCAGCCCAAGTAAGTATAAAAAAAGTAAAGTAACAGCCCATAAATGTTCCACTACTGACTACAGGCCTCCTCCTCTTATTTCCGAGAGGGGTTTGGAGCCGGAAAGAATCGGCCATGGTGCTCCAATGATTATTGGCGTGTGTATGTTTTAGAAATATTTTTTTATTTCTCAGACATGCAGGTTATCTCACGATGTTTTCCTTCACCGCCGAGCACGTGGTAAATCAGTACATAAAATTGCAATTAACAATTTTATTGGTGCCAGCAACGAGAATCGAACTCAGGTCACTCGCGTACTATGAAATTTAAAGCGAGCGCTATGGCCCTGAGCTACCACGACTCAATTAATTAAATACATGTCATCAAATCAATTTCTTTTGATTTTTTCGATTCGGAGTTAAGCGTAATAGAATCTTACTCAAGGTTCGCATTACATAATAACAACATATTTACGTTCTAGATGTACAATACACATACAATATACTTTAAACAACGTGCTTCAATATGCTTCAGACAGAAACAATTTATTTGCCAGATATTTACGTTTTATTATAACTTTACACATATCTACATCTTAGGACCTTTGCAATACTGGCAACTGGAAAACCTGATGTAGGATCTAGTTTATTGCCGAGGCAAACTAAATCTGTCTTGATAAATTAAAACTTAGACCATGGCGTTGTTACAATGCATTTGGACTATTCAGTATTTGATAACAGTTACCTGTTACATATTAAGCGGGCAGTCGGACTTACAGATTCTTTGTGCTCAATGTAATTGAAATGAAAATGGGAAAGGACGATCCGATAGTGAATATTGTATAATAGTGACATCTGTTGACAGTGTTGTACACCATGAGGATTCGTTCTTCTAAGACGCCTTTTAGTTTTTACAAAAGATGGCGTCAGCAGTTCATTACAAATTTGAGATAATAATGTATTTATTTGTCTTCTATATTTACAACAAAAAGTTAAAGGTCAGATATAATTTAGGCTTTATCTTGTGTGTGTGAAAGCAAAATTAATATTTAAAAAAAACCTCGTTTTGATTAAAACGACATCTTCCGGTAGTAGCTCGAAGCTGTAAAAAGCGTTGGTGTTTTTCGTGGATTTTAGTGTGTTTGGCCGCCATGATAGCATTTAAGTAATTAATCAAAGATACAAACAATATAGTAGATGTTTGTTCGACGGTTCGGTTGTAGTATCACTAATAAATACAAAAGATAAGCCTCCGTCTAGCGGCTGTTTATTAAAAACAACCTTCGTTATTACATACATACACAGTCACACCTCTTTTAATTATAAGGGGTAGCAGAGACTTCACCCGCACAACTTTCTTTTTTTTTCCTAACATCCTTACTTCCATACTAATATATAAATGCAAAAGTAACTCTCTCTGTCCCTCTGTCTGTTTGTTACCTTTTCACGGTTAAACCGCTGAACCGATCTTGACGAAATTTGGCACAGAGATAGCTTGCATACTGAGAACGGACGCAGGATACTTTTTATACAGGAAAATGAAATATTTCCCACGGGATATTTGAAATACCTTTTTCCACGCGGACGAAGTCGCGGGTGTCAACTAGGATTTGTATAAAGATAAAAGAATATTTGTATGCATTTTGTTTTATTATTTTGCTGTTATTTTTATTATGTCAACCACAAACCAATAATTTTTCCTTCTTTGCGTTCTGTTTCGTGTAGCGATATTTATTTTTCAAACAGTAGAGCAGCTCTACATTAGTTTGATAACAGTGGTGACGACTCCTGGCCTAGTGCTCCGTCCAAATACCTGACCTATGCCGCGGGCACTGGGTTCGAATCTCAGTCTTAAACAAAAATTGACGATTATTTAAATTAAACTAATTTTACGGATTTTATCGCGTTTTATTTTATTATATAAAACCCGACGTTTCGAGTGATTTACAGCACCCATGGTCACGGGGGGACTGAGGTGACAGATGTCCCGATGTCATAGTTAAGCCGGAGTACCTTCAGCTTTTAATTATTATTCTTGGTCCGATCTACGCAGAAAGAGATCACTGTGCCTTGAAGTCTTGCAGTGGTATGCTTGGTTTTTGATTTAATTTTATTAATTATAGGATCCCATGCTGGTGGTAATACCCAACCATCTTCTCTATTAAAATTAGGATGTTTTTTTAATTTCAATAGCCTCGCGAATCATCCTTGGTAGGAATCGGTGTTCTTTTGCGAGGATTTGTTTGTCGAGGATTTTTGAAAAATTGACGATTTTCAGGTCTGGTTGCGTTACATTGTGTCCTAGTCTACCTCCGATCTTATTACGTGATAGTTTTATCGTAATTTAATATAACCTGTCGGTTAGGACAAGTAAGCGACTTTGAGCTTGTGCGTACGTTTTGACGCTATAACATTCACAAACACAACGTAGCTTAGCATAGTATTCGAAAGTTATCGCCGTGGCCGATAATTGACCAGAAGGACATTACCATTTTATTGGTGGTAGCATTTTTATCATAATGATGGTCACTGTTAGCCCGAAGGCTTTTACAGCTTCGCCGGATTGAAAGGTGGCATAGCGCTGAGGGCGCTTAGCCGAAACCTTTATTTATGGATGACTGGCGCAAGGGCCCCCAAGAGGGGACCTCGGCTTGGACCGTCATCCTGTTATCGTGAGTAACTGACTCGAGGGTGCCCAAGGGGGCCGGCCTCGGCTCGGTCAGTTACTGCAATCGGGAGGGCAATATTACTACTACTATTATTACTATTATCATGATTATTATTAGATAAGTTTACCACCAATTCGGAATGCGTTTCCGCTGGAGAAGAAATGGCGCAAGAAACTCCAGCGACGCTTCTGTTTATGATACTACTGCTAGGGGAGAACCGACCTGAGATGCGGCGGTATCGCGAATAACTTTGTCTGATACGCCCTCGCCGACGGCGGGGGCGGTATGATGGTGATGTTGTGTGTTTGCGTAGTGATGAGTAGAGCGCTTGGGCCCTAGTTGTCGCGTCGTCAGGGTCCTCGAGGACGTGCCTCGGTCTCCTTTTTCCGCGGGTCGAGTTTTGGTGTATCGCGAGGGGGTTGTATGTGGCGGCACTTACAACTAGTGGGTTGGGGTGCGTGGCAGCAGAGTCGAAGTATCGGCGAGAGGCCAACTTTAGATATTGGGCTATGGTAGGAAGCCCTAAAGTTAAGCGCCGCGAGAAGTACATAGCTGCACTTTTGATGGGGTTGACCTCGATCCTCCATTTCCGAAACCAGTTCCCGAGGGTTCGGGCTGCGGATTGGAGGCGTTTAGAGATAGTGTCTGGATTACGCCCAAACACATAGAGGCAGGTATCGTCTGCGAAGAGGGCGAGTTCGACGCCGCTGGTGTGCGGTATGTCGTTCGTGAAAAGGGTGTAGAGCACGGGACCTAGGACTGAGCCTTGTGGTACGCCGGCTAGGATGGGATGTGGTTCGGATCGCACCCCCTCGACGCGGTAGCGGAAGGTTCGACTGCGTAAGAAATCTCGTATGATGAGTACGAGGCGATCTGGCACACCGAGTCCGTATAACTTGTATACGAGCCCGTTGTGCCAGACCTTGTCGAACGCTTTCGCCACGTCGAAGAAGAGCGCTCCAGTATGAAGCCCGCGTATGAAGCGGGATTGAATGTGCTCCGTTATGCGGTGCACCTGCTGGGTACATGAGTGTTTGGCTCGGAATCCAAACTGCTCGTGGATGGGGATCCCTCGAGACTGCATGAAGTCTCTTAAGCGGGCGAGAAGTAGGCGTTCGTATATCTTGCCTAGAGCCTTGAGGAGGCTTATAGGCCGATATGCGGTGGGATCGGACGGGGACAAATGTCCATCACAGTAGAGTAGCACCTACCTCTTTCCTACCGAGGTGACGTAAGATGCAATGCTGTCACTATACGAGATATAACGAAATGGGAAGTAAAAATTTCTTGACTCGTACAAAAATGGAGGCGACGTGGTTAGCCACCCGTCAAGTCTCGTTTCCCGCGTGGGCGAAAAGTGAGCTCCTAGTATGAGTATGGGAAATACCCCTTATGGGAAAAAGGCGTATGTATTTGACTATATGTATGTAGGGTTTCTATGCAGGAATCCGTTTAGATGAGTACCATCGCAGTGGGATTTCTAAAAAAAAGAGGTGTTAAATCCCATGAGCACTGTATTGGAAACATTTGATATCGTCAGAATGACAGAAATGACCAAATTCATATGTAGGTATCACCGGGCATTGTTTATTTCGTCACATCCGCGTACGATATGTAGGTATACGATAACAACAGTTCGTAGTCGGATGTCAACCGTGTCGACCCTGCATTGATTACCATTATTTTCCAAAAAGTATTCCTATCCAAAAAGGAATATTTTTTTTATGGTGGTAGGATTACACCTATTTAAATATAATATATATATTATAATTCGGCGTTGGGGCCATCCTTTAATCACGTATCCCTCCCCCTTGGTGGTACGCCGTGAGGGGAGGTGATTTTTAGGCACAAATTTGCTCACTCGGGTTTTTTAGGTGGTCGCACTATTCAATTACTTAAATTTGTTCTTCGTACGAAAAAATACAGGTGACACGCGATGTAACACATTATCCCATTCCCCCCCTCCCCCCATCGTAATCAGCTGAAAAATAGCAGAAGTAAGCCCTCGAACTAATGTAGCTAAAACCTTATATCATAAAGTAAATCCAATAACGCTAATTTCCCATTACTTTTTTATTGTAGATTTAAAGAAACATAAAACAAAAATTGAAAATTTGATTGCTCATTTTATTCTTTCCATTTCACTGTTTTTTTCAACGCGGTGTCACGTGCGAGGATTCGTTTCGATTTCAATGGCGGCCTGCCGGTTTCATGGTAATACTAACTTTCATCACGATTGTACTTCCGCCATCCAATAACAAACTATAAATTTGTTTATATTGCTATAGCAGATTAATTTTGTAGATAATGAGTAGACATTTAACAGTGTATGCTACTAAATACTACAACGAAATAAAATTTGACAATAAATACTAATTTAATAAAACTACTTTTACGGAATTTTATCGCGTTTAATTTTTGAAGCCGACGTTTCGAGTACTTTACAGCACTCTTGGTCACAGGTAAAAGTAGTTTTATTAAATGTGTAATATTCGCATAAATATAAGAAATCATTAAATAAATACTAATTTTAGAAAGGACTACACCTTGTTAGTATGAAGCAGTAACGTCTCTAAGAGATTATTATCCCCCATAGATTGCCACAAAAGTTTGTAGCTCTCATATTAGGGGGATTTTGCCATAGTTATCACGCTTGGCAGGCAGGTTGGCAACCGCAGTTTATTTATTCAGATGTTCCAGGATAATGCTGCCGCCCATCTCCTGGTATTAATATTCCCTCTGTCGACTTTTACGACACCCACGGTATGAGATGGGGTGGTAGATTCTCTGAAGCCTGAATCCACGACACGGCAAACCGTTCATATTTCAATAAATGTAATCATTATCAAGAGAAAAACGCATAGTTTAGAAATATTGTTCACAGACATGTATTGGTATTCTATCAATCTTAACAAAAAAAAAAATACGACGCAACGCATGATTTAAATACCTAAAAAAGAAATAAAAAAAAAGAAAATATACCGACCTCTTTCAAGTTTAGAAGTATTTTTTTAATTTTCAAATAATGAGAAAATAATTTAACTAAACAGGTAACGGTTGATGGATTCTGGAGCAACGGGACTATAAGCCTACGGTCCATTTGCTTTACGCTTCCTTGCACACATTAGTGTCAATGTAAGTACCAACTACACATAAAACGCTGTGTAGTGAACAGTACTGGCGATTTATCGATTAGAGTCGAATTAAATGCTATAGCTTAATTTTTTTTAATAAACAAAGACTATAAAAAGGGCTGGGATAATATAAAGAACTAGCGAACCGTCCCGGCTTCGCAACGGTTCAATTTACTAATGAAGAAAATGAGAAGTTCGCTTAACATAAAAATATTAAGTATATTTTATTTAAACTCTTGATAACTCAGTGGTTCTAATATCAATATTCAATGCGGAATTTCATGTTGTTATAAAAACATGCGACAACAGAACTGTCAAACAGAACACCAATTTTTTTATTGAGATTTTAATTCGAAAATACCAACCACAAATTTCCGACTTCATCGGTGGGATTTCCCAAACATTTTCTTTCAAACAAACCTACAAACCTGCAACAAATGCTACAAAAGAAATCAGCGAAACCATTCTCAAGTTTTTAATCAACAATTCTTTCATACATGCGGCAATTGATTTTTATTTGTATACGAGTAGATAGTTAGATAGACATCATCAGTTCTTAAGTCTCATAGTGATAGGCCAGTGATCACACTAGCTCTCAGTGCCCTTAAGACAAAACCCAGTAATACATAGTATATAGTAGCCTGGTACCTAAACGATTTCCTGGATAGGAATCTAACCACCAGTAAATACCAACAATTTGTGCTTATGCACAAATGCTGACTCAGCTGGGACACAACCTGGACCCGCGGCGGTACTGACCACTAAGCCACGCGGACGTTCCCGGAGCGTCTAAAGTGCGAGGAGTTGGTACAAAGATCGTCAGCGCTGCGGCTTATGCTGAGACGGTCCCTTCCGCCGCTTCATCACCGCACACACAAACACATTTCTTTATTCTTTACATTTACTGGTGGTAGGATTCCTGTGCAGGAATCCGTCTAGGTAGGTACCACCCCAGGGCTATTCTGCCGTGAAGCAGTAGTGTGCAAACATTACTGTGTTTCGGTTTGAAGGGCACTGTGAGCTAGCGTAATCACTGGGCATATGAGACTTAAGAACCTATGTCTCAGGGTGATGGACACAGTGTAGTGTCACACAGAAATTTTCTGGGTGGCACAGCGTTTGTTATGGGCAGACGTTGCACTTACCATCAGGTAAACGTTTTGCTCGTTTCATCACTTTATGCAATAAAAAAAACATTGTTATTTTTCTTTAAATTTTTTCTTTGTATTATGTATACCTTATGTTATGTGTACCATGTATTATGTGCGTAGGTGGAACTGTCGGAATAAATGTCTTTAATGTCTTTAATAATAGAGTTAATCCGGTTTTGTCTACTAGGGCACTATTTATGAACTGATGACGATGATGACGAAAGTAAAAATAACACAAATGACACTAACAATGATGAACTTCGAAATAACTGCTCAGCTAAGAGAAAATAAACTGTCTATAATTCACGGTACCAGAAAAAAACCGGCCGAGTGAGTTTCTGCGACGTAGAGTGAAGGGTTCCGTAGTTGGGAATAATGTTAATTTCTTATTTCATAGTATTTCCCAAAAGAAACTGAAATACACAAACACACTTTTTACTTTTGGCTAAAATAATATATTGCGTTCAATAATATCTGTAATATAATTGTTTTGTAGTTCATTTTGAAACATTTTTCAAGACCTATGTAATGATACTTCACTCGCTTATGCGCACTGACATTTGTTTTAACCGACTTCAAAAACGAGGAGGTTCCATGTTTTTCGTAATTTCATTACAAAAGCTGTTGATAAAAACACCTTCCTTCAAAATTTCATCTTTATAATGCTTTGGCGGATGATATTGCCAAGGAAAAGGGTAGTTACCCGCCAGATCGGATGGTCTGATCTGGGGACGACGTTTCCTCCTACTAGAAATATTTAGATGTTGTATATATAGTTCGCATCTCAGAAAACTTCAACGAAGTAAAATGTCTGTGACATGCGGACAGACGGACCCGACAAAATTAAAAGGGTTCCGTATTACTGCGGAGCCCTAAAAAGGCGTCGTCGATGGCTTCAGTCTTTTTCTAAAAGTCTAATAATACTGTTACGAGCTACGGTTCGCACGAACAGAGTAAAGGCCACTGATATTTTTTGCAATACAATAGCCGATAACGGAATCTTCCTCCCTCTTTTCTGGTGCAGTAGCCACGCCTACCGTTCCTGCTGGACCACGACCGGGTAGCCCTCTTCAAATTTTCTGTTCTGCTTAATTCTTAGCTCCCAACTAAAGAGGCTGGCGCGTTCTGGTGCCTTTTGTAAAGGGCTACAATGCTCTTATTTTTAAATGTAATTTTTATTATACAATTTACTAACGCTGGATACTCCAGGATACTTCCTAAAATAAAAATTTTTGTAGTCATATACATATTTGGTACTTAGTTTGAAAAATATTTCTAAACTTTGTGTTTTTACTGGTGGTAGGATTCCTATGCAGGAATCCGTCAAAGCAGGTGCCACCACAAGGCCAGTAATTCTGCCGTGAAGCGATAGTGTGCAAACATTACTGTATTTCGATGTGAAGGGCACAGAAAATCTAGTATAATCACTGGGCATATGAGACTAAAGAACTGATGCCTCAAGGTGACGGGCGCATTGTGGTGTCAGGCAGAGATTTTCTGGATGACACAGAATTTGTTATGGGCAGACGTTGCACTTGCCATCGGGTGAAAGTTTTTCTCGTTTCGACACTTTATTTAATAAAAAAAGCAATAATTCTGAAAAGGTTCGTAACTCCTTATCAGCTGTGAATCGATCGCCCATGTCACGACATTTACCGGCCAGTACATTTGAGCGGGCAGACTTCCAATAAACGCGGTTTGTTTTTTGTTTCTTTAAAAAAACGATGCGTCACAGTAAGATTTCTCCTGTGTCGTGGGTACGTTTTACGGACATAAATTCCACATGCACAGACACCTAGACCCGAAACAACAACATGTAGGCCATACAAGTATTTGTTCCTTGCGGGAATCGACCTCGCGACTAGCGGCGCAGAAGCCAAGGGCTTAGCCACTGCGACAACCGAGCTCTATTCGAGATTTATCCGTCATTCTGTGACGTAACTGATGGGAAAACGTTATCTAGCCTTTTCGCGACATATCCCAAAACGAGCCAATTTGATTGACCTTTTTGTCCATCTTTCGATTTTAATCCTAGTTCCGACCTGATATCTAGTGATACCATTTTTGGTTTGTCTTCATATTTGTTCAATGAGCTTCTATTCTTCGGTTATCTTCTTTGTTAATGCGTTCGCTGTCTTAAGCCACGCAGAGTGCAAATTGAAGTAGTTTCCACATACAAATGGAACAGGAAGGTTTTTACTGCGGGTACGATTTCTATGCAGGAATCAGTCTAGGTAGGTAGCGGTAGCGGCTTATGAGAAACTACCACCCCATCTCATCCCGTGGGTGTCGTCAAAGTCGACAGAGGGTTAATAAAAACCAGGAGATGGGCAGCGGCATCTACCTGGGACATCTGAATAAATAAACTGCGATTGCCAACTCGCCTGCCAAGCGTGGTAACTATGGAAAAATACCCCAAAACGAGAGCAGCATCCTTTGTGGCAATCTGTTGGTACCATCTAAGGGTCAGTTATTCTGTCGTGAATCAGTAGTGTTAACATTACTGCGTTTCGGTCTGAAGGGCACTGAGAACTAATGTAATCATTGGGCATATGAGACTTAAGAACTGATATTTCAATGTGACGGGCGCAGTGTGGTTTCACGCAGAAATTTTCTGGGAAACATAGCATTTGTTATGGGCAGACGTTGCACTTACCATCAGGTAAACATTTTGCCCGTATCGTCACTCATTCCGATAAAAAATGTAAACGACTTGCTCTTCACTGCTAGGACACACCATTGATAGTAATTAAGCAGGAGACTTTAATGTTTTATCTGTATGGTTGCATATATCTGTACATTCATAAATACAGTCACGCCTTTTTCCCGCCCAAAAAAGGGGTATGCAGAGACCACATGTAGTGGACTATGTGTGTTCTCTCTGCCTCCCCTTTTTTTCGTCCTGGCAAACGATACGTAACGGGTGGTGAACCATATAGCCGCCATTTTGGTACGATTAAAAAAAAATTTACTCTCCATAGCGTCCCCACGAGTAGTATAGTGACAGCATATTCTGGTATTTTTGAGCACGAATAAAGGTAGTCCGTAACTACCTACCGCACACCTATCGGCGTTTAACGACGTATATATCTGAATGACTCTAATGATGCCTTGTACCTACAAAACTTCTGTGTGTCTGTTTTAGTCTATTTGTTAAAGTAATAATCACAGCTTATTAATTCAACGCCTAGCCTGAAGGTTGTTTTCATGACCTCACGGACGGCTTATAGGGGTATGTCAGATAAGAGATCCGCGATTCGCGAGGCATATCGCCGGCTAGTGCCGCCCGCGCGCCTGTCAGTCACTACGAATCGACAGGCCGTTCCTAACGTTACTCAAAGTTCTAGCGTCGCTTTTTTACGGTTTTCTAGTGTTTGTTTAACTTGGAATTTTTAAACAACCGAATATAACTTTGGAGATAAAAGTGTTGTGATTAAATTGTGCTGTGAATTTTGTAAGTGTTAGTCCCGTTAAAGATCGCAAAACCAGCGTTTAATTGTTAATTAGAGGTATGTTTAATTAGTTACGTAATTTTTTTGCGAACACATTAAGTGATTACAAAACATTATTATGATGATTATGATTAACGACTAAAATGTATATTTTTTCTAATAATAATAGTTATATAAGTAATAGTAAATGATATATAATTAAGAAGATATTACAGCCGTGTGGTGGCGGCTCGTTAAAAGAGTACTACCACTCCATCGCATCCAATGGATCTCGTAAAAGGCGAGTAAGGAATTAAACTGCACTGTGCACCCAACAGCGCATGGTGGCGATGGGCTCACCACCTATCACACTAAGTGCATTATATTGTTTTGGTGAAACGTGGATTGTGGCAGTCATCTGTTTTTGCAGTGAGTGCCCAGTCTCTGACTACCCCTTATGGGATACAGTCGTGATCTTATGTATGTAAGAATGTAAGAATTCTTAATTTTTATGAATTGAAAAGTCCCCGCAAACAAATCCGCGGGCACTTTTACGCATGCTTATATTTACAATGTACGAGTAGACTGTGTTCCAGAATATGCACTAAAGAGTTTTCATAGAAGCGATAGCTACAAACATGCCGCGGTAGCTCTGGCACTCGCATTCAATTTCATAGTACGAGTGACCTTGGTTCGATCCTCGGTGCCAGCACCACCATAAAACGCTATTTACCACGTTCTCCGCTGTGAAGGAATGTCGTGAGCAAACTGTCTGAGAAATAAAAATATATCGAGGACATTTGAAATTCGCCAACCCGCATTGGAGCGGTATGTTGTTGCACACGATATTTTCATGCTGCGATGATAGATCTGTATTCGCTTAATCACAAACGCACGCAATCATTTGGTACATACATACACAAAGTCACGCCTCTTACCCAATGGGGTAGGCAGATAACACATCTTTCCACTTGCTACGATTCTGACACACATCTATCGCCTCTTCCACTTTGATTCGTGTTCTCATACAAGCTCGTCGGTTGCGGGTACTTTTGACGTGGCCTTTCCAATAAACGACTTCGTTCTGATCGTGATACGTTCACCTACGTCCACCCTTGCCGGTTAGCCCATTCGCCTCCTAAATCTGTTTCGTCAATCATATTTCATCCATACTCCCTACGTGACAACAACCAACTAAGCATTTCTTCATCGTGTCGTAGAGTAATGATTATTCGATACGGGCAGAAAGTTTCGTATGCAGTGGTCAAGGAGATAGTTTACAAGACGCGAAACAGATAAAATAATATTATCGGCTTCAGTTCTGTTATGCTATGTCACTGCGATATATTTTTTTTATTTGATCAAAGTGACGGAACGAGCAACACGTTCACCTGATGGTAAGTGCAACGTCTGCCCATAACAAATGCTATGTTACTCAGAATATTTCTGTGTGACACCACACTGCGCCTGTCACCCTGAGACCACAGTTCTCAAGTCTCATATGCCCTGTGATTACGCTAGCTCTCAGTGCCCTTCAAACCGAAACACAGTAATGCTTGCACACTACTGCTTCACGGCAGAATAACTGGCCCTGGGGTGGTACCTACCTAGACGGATTCCTGCATAGGAATCCTACCACCAGTATATATACAATTCGTAACGATGATAACAGCAGCGGAACTGGAGTAACCGACGTAGCCCAAAGGATCATTATTATTCTATAAGACACGATTAAAGTTTGGCAATGCAACTATATAAATGCGAATTTATAAGCTTTTACTTCATAAATCATATATTAATACATACTTTTCAACTCGTGATTTTGAAGTTCTCGCTTTTTACAGTGCGATAGACGTCTCTTTTGAATACAAAAAAAACTGTATATTTTGTAAAATTGACGTTTAGATATAGTCTGGAAATACTGCCCTTGACAAAGATTTGACAAACATACGTTCGCATTTTAATTAAATGAAAGTAGATAAGGCGCATTACTGTTGAAGTAGTTTCATATACTTTGATAAGACAAACATTTGGACAGCTACACAAGTCATGCGTATGGGCATCTATAGCGGTTTTTAATATGTGATACACAGTCCACGCGATATAAGTGGCCCGTAGGCAAGTAAGTATATAACATTAGTCTTCGATTAAAAACCAAGATGGCGGATTTAGATTGTCACTATTAAAGCTTAGGATGAAAAGTCTTTTTTATTTTTTATCTACTTGGAACAACATTTGTAATTGTAATAAACGGAACTTAAAGAACTTAGCGATGTTACGATGATGAACGTTGTGTGCATGTTTTTCATCATCATCATCATCATCATTTCAGTATATCGCTAGTACACTGCTGAACATAGGCCTCCCCCATAGACTAGAGAGTTTGTAGCTCCCATTTTGAGGGTATTTAGTTGCCACGCTTGGTAGGCGAGTTGGCCGCAATTTTTTTATTCAGATGTTCCAGGAAGATCTCCTGGTTTTCATTTTCCCGCTGTCGACTTACGACACCCACGGGATGAGATGGGGATTTAGCATTTATAAAAGACTTAATTATTTAATTTAATTAATCTCAACTGTCGGTGTGAATTAATAAATGTATTAGAAGATTTCTGATTCAGTGGCAGGAGGCAAATACATCGAATACTTAAAAAGCTAAAGTAGAATCGAGAAGAATGGTTGAGAATAACTGGCACTGCTGTAGTACCTAGACATGCATAGAAATTGTACCAGTGACGCCAAATATAAGAATGTACGTAATCAGCTCTACCGGGGACGACCCACGATCCCAGAGAACATCAGCGCAAATTAGCGGAATAAGTGTAGTGGCGAGGACTACAGCCCCAATAATACATATAGCAGTTCCACATGTGGCCGCGTGGTTTAGTGATCAGATTACATGGATTCTACGCCGCGAGTCCTGGGTTCGTATCCCAGTCGGGACCAACATAAGTATGAAATCACAATTGTTAGTTTTCGGGTCTGGTTGCCATGTGCACGTGAAATGAATGTCTGTCTGAATTTTAAGAAATAAAAAAGTGAAGTCAGCAAATTTGCTTATAATAGAGTTTAGTGGATAACTTGAATTGAGGAGGCGGTTAAAGAAGCGCTTATAATTAGTAACGCTTCGCTCAGTAAATAGGTTTTGGAACGTGCTGCGTGACCTTTTTAATTTGTGAAATTACTAAACAAAACTAAATTTTAAAGCCGTGGTAACTCAGGGGCCTGGTGCTCGCCTTTAATTTCATAGTAAGCGAGTAACCTGGGATCAATCCCCGGTGCCAGCGCCTCTTAAATTGTTCTACAATTTTAAGTGCTGATTTACCACGTGCTTAGCGGTGAAGGAAAACATCGTGAGGAAACCTGCATGTCCGATGAATAGAATTATTACGAGGACATGTGAAGTACACCAACCCGCATTGGAGCAGCGTGGTGGATTCTTCCTAGCTCCAAAAACCCTCTCAGAAATGAGAGGAGGCCTGTGCTCAGCAGTGGGACATTTTTAGGCTGAAACATATATATACATTACATCACATACTAAATTTTACGCGGATTTCATTCCTTTTAATTTACTATTTATTCCCGACGTCACAGCATACGGAATATAAATGACATCGGGATATCTAATACGTAAGTCCCCCTAGTACCATGAACGCTCGAAACATAGTAAATTTAATGCGATGTAATTTCGTTTTATTCGATTATCCAATAAAGTAAACGAATTTACTGGCAACACTACAGTAATTTAGATAAGTAATATTATCTGAAGCATTGCAATTTCGTCATTCAGATTCTGTAACTCATTTCGCAATCAATATCTGGACCTTCAATCACCGTGAAGCATCGGCTGTTGAATTTGCGTTTGCTAATCAATTTATTAAAGCTGTCTATGAAATAGTTAGTTAGTTAGTAGTTACTGATTATCGTTAAACAATTGTAATAAAAAAAGTTAAAGTAAAGTTTCAGCCTATAAATGTCCCACTGCTGAGCACAGGCCTCCTCTCATTTCTGAGAGGGTTTTGGAGCTAGGAAGAATCCGCCACGCTGCTCCAATGCGGGTTGGCGGACTTCACATGTCCTCGAAATATTCCTATTCCTCGGACATGCAGGTTTCCTCACGATGTTTTCCTTCACCGCTAAGCACGTGGTAAATCAGCACTTAAAATTTGTTGTCTTAAAATTGTAGAACAATATTAGAGGTGCCGGCACCGGGGATCGAACCCAGGTTACTCGCTTACTATGAATTTAAAGGCGAGCACCAAGCCCCTGAGCTACCGCGGCTCAAACAATTGTATGAATATAATAAACTAGTTGACGCCCGCGACTATGTCCGCGTGGATAAAGTTTTTTTAGATATCCCATAGGAGCTATTTTCCAGGATAAAAAGTATCCTATGTCCGTCTGTAGGATGCAAGCTATATCTGTGCCAGATTTCGTCAAGATCCGTGCAGCGGTTGAGCCGTGAAAAAGTAACAAACAGAAAGAAGGACAGAGAGAGTTACTTTTGCATTTACAATATTAGTATTGATATACAAATATTTTATGCCATGGGTGTCATAAAAATCGACAGAAGGAAATATGAAAACATGTAAATAAATATACTGTGGCTGCCAACCGGCCTGCCAAGCGTGGCGACTCCAAAATCTCACCCCAAAATGGGAGCTACAAACGTTTGTGGCAATCTATGGGGGAGGCTTATGTTCAGAAGTGGCATGATCATGACGATATTAGTGAGATTTTATCCAGTACCATACAAATTATAGCAAAATTCATGTATTTGTATGATACGCTACAAAGCGTCAATAACACGAGAAAAACTTCCGATAAGTACTGGGCGAAAATAATTATCGTCTTACTACTACGCGCTAATTTCAAGAAATACGAATCCGATTTAAAGAATTCTTTTTGAATTAGATATCCCGTTTATTGTGTAAGATTATAGAGAAGGGTGTGCAATGCCGTACGGTGCTTATTTTACGAGGGTGAAACCGCAGAGTACAGCTAGTTCCAATATATTTTGATACTTTTTCATGTCTATCACGATTGTAGATTATGTAATATGTTTTCCAATTACTAAATTGTTGCTGGCAGAACTACTTAAAGAGCAGCTGAAAAAGAAGATGATTGGATCATGTCTAGTCCTCCAGGTATCACTCACACTCGCATACAGTATTATATAACATTTATTAACTATTGTAATCTCTACCTTATTTTTCTTATTTAAAAGTCTTTATCTCTATATTTATAAAGTTCGACGGAAACCTATGCAATCTATTAGTTACCTAATAAATATTTACGAATGTGCATAATACTTACTAATTTAGTTCTTATAAACATAACCTCAAAATTCGCTACTCGCACATTATCACCTTATTAGTTCAAGTTTGGCCTCAAAAACATAATGAACAACCCGGAATGCCTTATTCTGAGGCTTCCTAACCTTGCTTTTATATACTTTACTTATTGTTAATATAATATTTTCCGTAATCTAAGCCACAAGCCACCCTGCCTGCTGAATAAAGGCTCCATATTCGATTCGTATAACACACTGCATCTGCCCCTCCCTCGGAAGTAATTTGATAGTGGTTACATCGAATATTGAAAGGTGAAGAAGACAAGGGACTGCTTCCGTGTTTGTGCTAATACTGCACAAATTCAAGGTATTGTCATGAATAGGTGGTAGGACTCCTATGCAGGAATCCGTCAAGACAGGTACCACCAGCGGGCCAGTAATTCTGCCGTGAAGCGATAGTGTGCAAACATTACAGTGTTTCGGTTTGAAGGGCACTGAGAGCTATCGTTATCACTGGGCATATGAGACTTAAGAACTGATGTCTCAGGGTGACGGGCGCATTGTGGTGTCACACTGTTCTGGGTGACACAGCATTTGTTATGGGCATACGTTGCACTTACCATCAGGTGAACGTTTTGCTCATTCTGTCACTTTAATCAAATAAAAAAAATATGTGCGTTAGATTTTTTCTGGTGGTAGGATTCCTATGCAGCAATCCGTCTACTAGGTCAATTATTCTGCCGTCAAGTAACAGTTTGAATTACTGCTTTTCGCCTTGAATAAAAAAAACTTTATTCACCTCGATACGAGTATGCTGGCATTTAAGATCCGCTAGCTAGTATTTCTTTTAACTTTTAAATTCAAATGTATTCTTACATCTTCGCATTTCTGAATCGATTTGGAAGACACTTTTTTATTTGACGGTATATATGTAGTTACTCTGCTGTCTCTCATAAAATTTTCCGATTTTTTGCCTATACTCCAGCGCGAATTTTTTTTAACTCATTATCATTTCAGCCTTTGACTAGTCCACTGCTGAACATAGGCCTCCCCATAGATTGCGACATGTGCTCATTTCCAGGTTTTTATTTTCCCTCTGTCGACTTCTACGACACCCACGGGATGAGATGGTGTGGTGGTAGATTCTCTTAAGCCGCCACTACACGGGTTTAACTACTTAACTTTACCCACTTATTACTTTCATCCAACTCACTCTACCATCGGACCCGGACGTGAAATTTTACCAAATTTTGCATAATATAAAAGTTGGTGTAAAAAATGAAACGCGACAGGCCGACGGTTGTTCTGTCACCATATTTTAACGTCGTGCCATGCTTCGGCGAGCACGCGCCGGCCGTCTGCCATGTGCCTTCTATTTACATAGACCGTAACGAGAACCCGGCAACTGGCTAAAATTTATTTCATATAAAATTATCAGGAATCAAAATCAATATGCCCTATCCCTGTTGTGTGTTATGTTCTCAGTTCGCATGGTTATTGAAATCATTGAAATCTAAAACCATTTGATGTTTTATATTTTATTCATCAAAGAACAGACTTCCGCGCAGCAGTTCCAAAAATGCTTATGTGAATTTTATACTTTTGATTATTTTCTTGGATCCCTTCATGGATCCCGTGATCGGAACTTGACCAACTTTATATGGGGCCACCACTAAGATACCCCCGTTTCTCAAAAAGATAGTCGTCGAAATCGATCCACCTGGTAAAGAATTATCCAGATGATGTTCCATGACGCTGCTGCTGCCCATCTCCTGCTTATCATTATCCCTGTGTCGACTTTTACAACACCCACGGGATGAGATGGGGTGGTAGATCCTATAAAGCCGCCACCACACGGCTATTACTGGCCGTATATGCAAGACCAAGAAGAAGATATTCACAATATAGGACTCCTTGATACTGTCTAGGTTACATTATAACTACGAGGATAATGTAAACTTTACTTTAACTAAAGAACTTTTTTATGTATATTTTAAAAATAAAATCTAATTTCTTGGGTTTCTGTAAATTTTTGTGTCTGTGGTATATTGAACTTTTATTTTTTTTATCTATGTATTGTTGTACATGATGGGAATAAAAGTACACGTATTAAATGAAATAAGTCCCCCGTTTGGAAGTTCGATCAAGCGTTTAATGTGTTGATTGCACATCCGCTTATATCGATATGTTCTGACTATTGTTCAAACATATCCAAATAAAGTGCACGAAATATTATTTATGGATGCGCATATGACAATTTTTTTTTTAATTACGGTGACCCACAGTAGGATTTTTACGGTACCGTGGGTGCCTTTTACAGAAATACATTTCACATGCACCACACAACCAGACCCGCAAACCTTACAATTTGTGTTTTACACAAATGTTGACTCCGGCTGGGATTCGAACCCAGGACCCGCGGCGTAGAAGTCAAGTACAGTGGGGCACACGGTCGTCAATTAAATTAATAAAAAATGATTAATTACGAGTAGATAGATGAGAATTACGATATTCTCCTGACAGATTTTTCGACCGCTGGCGACATCTACGGTTTCGGAAGCTAGCAACTGCGCAGGAGACGTTATAGTGCACCAAGGTACGCGCAAACACGAGAGTACTCACTCGTCCCAACCTACCCGATGAAACGCTCATGTGATAAGATCGGAGGTAGGCTAGGAAGCAGTGTCAGAGCCACAACCCAAAGACCCGAGAACCAACAATTTGTTTTTGCACAAATGTTGGCACCGTCTGGGATTCGAACCCAGGTTCCGCGGTGTTGCAGTCAGGCACTCTAACTACTAGGGCACGCGGTCGTCACTAATAGATAATAAGTTATAGTCAAGGTAGCTGAAGGGCCGGGCGTTCACCTTAAATTACATAGGACTCGAGTGAACAAACCTCACAATGTTTTTCTTATAAAAGTAATTCGACGACATGTAAAGTCTCCCAACTCGCATTGAAGCAGCGTGGCGGTATCTTCGCGGCTCAAAAACCCTCCCACAAATGGCAGGAGGCTTGTGCTTAGCGTTAGAAATGTTCTATCTTTATATAAGCTAATTCGTCACAGAATCTTGTCTCCCGGTATAGAACCGGGTACAGCAACGAAAGAAATGACCTAAATGTAGAATTAATAAAGCAATACATATAATATATAGTAGTAATTAACCTCAATCCACTGATTGTTAAATATTTTTTTTTATATTACAAGTGACAGACTTCAATATTTTACCACTACCAAAAGTATTACACACCTGTGTTGGCATTTACCTATTTTCATTTTTAAACAATATCATGAGCGTAAAGATAGCTGTTGCATAGTTTGTCTCTTTTTATTTTTTTTGCGTCCGCAATGCTACAAGTCTGTACATTTTATTTAACAAAAGTAAGAGAAGACTGAAAGTAGACTGATTTTTATGCATATTCACAGGCAATGTTTAACCAAAATCAACGTATACAAGGTCTTAGATGGCGGACTTTTCATATTTATCAGTTATTCATTCGTTTCTAAGCCCCATAAATTACATATACATACATACATACATAAGATCACGACTGTATCCCATAAGGGGTAGTCAGAGACTGGGCACTCACTGCAAAAGCAGATGACTGCCACAATCCACGTTTCACCAAAACAATATAATGCACTTGGTGTGATAAGTGGTGAGCCCATCGCCACCATGCGCTATTGGATGCACAGTGCAGTTTTATTCCTTACTCGCCTTTTACGAGATCCATTGGATGAGATGGAGTGGTAGTATTCTTTGAACGAGCCGCCACCACACGGCTAATTACCATAAATTACATCTGCCTTGAAAGACTTACACTTATGACTTATGCAATGCATTTGAGTAGAAGTTCATTGGGCACTAATTTTTTTAGTTCCCAACAATATGCTAGTTGTTCGTCGATATCATTCCATCTTTTTACTCAAGAATGCAACAGAGAATCTGAATTTGAATTTATAAAGGTAAACCCTTTGGTTCTTATTCCAGTGCATTTTCTGAAATTACAATACGGATGATTTTTAAACTTTGCGTCGGTATTCGAGCGGCAGTTTTACTCGAAATAAAGGAAGTCACCCAAGATACAATAAACAAATACCACACAAATACAAAAGAGCTAGCTGATATTTGCCATTATTACAAAGATGACAAGACAGCATAGTGAGATACGAGTACAATGCTGCCAGCTTCCTTTGGATTTAATAAAACTAAGTGTACGGTATGTGACTGTGTCTTGAAGTAAGTTCATTTTGCGTATATAGGACCAAAAATAATAATTAAAAGCTAAAGGTACCCCGGCTTAACTGTGATATTATGACGTCAGTCACCTCAGTGTTCCCGTGATCATGGTCGCTGTAAAGCGCTCGAAACATCGGGTTACAAATAGTTTAAATTAAACGCTATCAAATCCGTAAACTTAGTCATATTAAATGTGAAATATTCTCATAAATATGAGAAATAATTCGGCAATAATTTCGGTAAAATTTAATGAATAATTCGTAACGACTATTTATAACTGTGTAGATCATATTATAGAGTAGTTATTAGAGTAAAAACTCTTCTTTTCCTTTAACATTAACTTCAAACTTGCCAAAACGCAAACGTTGTTACAACGGTAGCGTTTTGGCAAGCTAGAAGAGCTAAGCAGGCATTGTCCAACTAGAAGTTTGTAACGTAATATGAAATGTTTTTTTATTCTACCAATTACTAGGCCTATTCATTGATTTTAATCCGAAAAAGAGTCGCTTTAAGTTACGTAAGATCAACGACACATGGCACTAAACGGATACGTCCACAGCGGCTCAGTCACTTCCTTTTATTATAATTATTTTAATAATAAAGTGATTGAATTGCATAATGTCACTTGTCATTCGCGACATAACATCCGACATCCTGCGCACGCGCCTCTACTTCCGTTGCAGATGTCACATTACACATTACAGCACGGCCGTATTGTCTAATCTTTATACAATTTGATACTGAACTTCCTTCTACATAGGTATTTACGCTTTAATGATATTACATTTTATAATGAACTTCAGATTTATAAATCATTTTACAAGTAGAAAGTGACGAGACGAGCAAATCGTCCACCAGATGGTAGGTGCAAAGTGTACCGATATACACTAATGTTGTAGTCCAGCTATTATTGTACTTGACTAGTCATAAGAGAGTATTAAGAAGTTATGTCCAATGGCGTGGGTTGTAGAAAATTCGATTACAATCTTAGCCAACAATTGTGAACAAACTTGAAATCCTTGTAAATTATAAGAGGAGCGTAGGAGTCAGAGAACCTGACTTCTGCACCGCGGGTCTTGGTTTAGTTCGGGTCCCAGTCGGAGCTAACATTTGTGCAAAAAACACAAATTGTTGGTTTTCGGATCTGGTTGTGATGCATGTGAAATTTATGCACCCACGATATAGGAGAAATCCCACTGTGAGGCATCATTTTTTTTCAAAAAAAAAACGTAGATAAGAACTCTATAAAAACATTATAAGTCAAAAATTACAAAACACCTGCATAAATAATAATAGCAACAAAAACTTCCAACTGATTTGCGATTACTTCAATGAAAGTTGAAAAAAATTAACATAATATTTCGTAACAAAAAGTGTGCTGCATTTAATAACTTGCCGTTGTTACTTTAATTGTATTATGTAACATAACTTTTTTAAAATAATTACTTATTTTATAAACTCGCAAGTTCTTCGTTCATTTAAAATAAAATACTAAAATAAATCGCCATTCAAAATTTGTTTGTTAATTATATTTATAGATAATGCATGTAATTATTTTAAGATGTGATATCGAAAAACTGTTTAACACTGACGTAGAAGATACATTATGTTACTTTCTCTTGTTTATGCAAAACTAGACCG
Organism: Luehdorfia chinensis; assembly: GCA_019845155.1. NCBI lineage: Eukaryota > Metazoa > Arthropoda > Insecta > Lepidoptera > Papilionidae > Luehdorfia > Luehdorfia chinensis. The sequence goes on along the minus strand of JAHVAK010000206.1, from coordinate 4,789,213 downwards.
AAGGCTCATTGATATAAGTCATCGTTTATAGATGCTATATCTAATTACTATTAGTCCCTTGTCTTTAAAATTTAATTGTTTGATTCCATTTGTAGGTAATTTATATTTTTAAACTATCTATTCTAATGCTTCTATGTTTGTAATGATTTTAATTAAATTAATAGCTTTGCACCCGCGACTACGTTCGCATGGATTTTTGAGAAATTTTAGTGGAATATAAGAATATAATTACTAGAGAATCAACGAAAATGGTCCGGTAAAGTTTTATTCAAAAACAACTCTATGTGAACGTCCTAAGTCCGATAGTCAATTAACTGTAGTCTCTTCCAATATACATCATAGATGGCGCCCTATGACAAGGTATTTAATAGTAAATAGTTCCGCTACTATACCATAGATGGCGTTCTGTGGAATGTTATAAAAAATGCATAAGTTCGGAGCCGGTGAAAAAACATAATCTCGGTTAAATACACACAGACAAAGAAGGTACTTTTAATTTATATGTGTATCATGATGCATAATAAAATTAAAAATTAGCGAAATAGTTGTCATTTATGACTTTAAGGTGAAATCGTGACTTGGACTCATTGAAGCTTTTACTTACAAGCCCATCATTTAAATCTGCTCAGTCAATTGCGGTTTCAATTCATTTGCGGTTACTGGAATGTATACAAAATATTGAATTTTTTTAAAAGTTTTCTTGAGCTTGTCGCTATATGGGGAAAAGTAACGCCTACTAATATGTATGGTATATGTATGGTATGGTATGGTATATGTATGTATGGTAGCAAACATTTACTCTTGCCATTTTTCGACCACATAGGCTACTACGCCGCGGGTCCTGGGTACGAATCCCAGCCGGACCCAACGGCAAAAACACAAATTGCTGGTTTTCGAGTGTGGTTTGTCCCCTCGTTTCCGACACAGCATCTTAGCCCACCTCCGACCTTATCGCAAGAGTGTTACATCGGGCGCGGGTAGATGAGGACGAGTGAGAGGACGTGTGTTTACACTTGTGGCACTATAACATGTCCTGCGCAGTTGATAGCTTCCCAGAGTGTTTGAAAGTGGTCGCCGTGGGCAAAAATCGGCCAGGACATCAAAAGTTTTTTAATTTTTTTATTTGATAAAGTAACGAGACGAGCGAAACGTTCGCCTGATGGTAAGTGCAACGTCTGCCCATAATAGATGCTGTGTTACTCAGAATATTTCTGTGTAGCACCACACCGCGTCCGTCACCTTGAGACATTAGTTCTTAAGTCTCATATACGCTAGCTCTCAGTGCCCTTCAGACTGAAACACAGTAATGTTTGCTCACTACTGCTTCACGGCAGAATAACCGGCCCTGGGGTGGTACCTACCTAGACGGATTCCTGCATAGGAATCCTACCAGTACTACAGTTGATATCAAAGCTCACCATTAAGTATGTGAAGATTGTGATAGACAGAGCAGATGTAAATTATGGACATGCAACTAAAAGTTTAAATGACTCACAAGTTAGGATTTCGCTAGTTTTTAATTTTATTACTCATCAAAATACACATAAATTACAAGTACATTTTTTGTCTGTGGCCGTGTATGAAAGGACGGTGTTGTTATTGTCGCTGGGTCTCCGACACGGCGACATTTTTTATCGAGGGGAATCTACATAGATATCCCTTCGCTGCGGCGGTAACGAAGGAGTTATGCGGAACTCGTAGGTCTTCATTTGTCTGGATTAAGGGAACGCTTTCGTGCACTATATCTAAAACGAGTATGTCAGAACGAACTTGTGGAACTATAATATCTCCTGGGCAGTTGATAGCTTTCGATAGTATTCGAAAGTTGTCGCTGTGGTCGAAAATCGTCCAGGTCATCGTCACCATCCCATCTTTTTTATATTACCTGAGCTAACTGAGGTTGAACAAATTAGTCAATCCAGTTCATTGTCTATTTTTCTTTAAAGATGGCTTTATTACATGGGTTGAAGCAGTCTTGCTAGGTAATGGTGATACTTTCGACTGCGGCGAGGTCTGGCGGCTGCTTTCACTTGTAAGGAGATGCTTCTTGACCTTGCCCTTCAACTCCGCGTAGATCTTGTTGTCGCGGTTCAGTTGAGGTAAGACTACGAAGCGCTTGTCTATCTCCTGAAAATATATTTACCTTCATTATATTACTATTCAAAAGCCAAGGTAACTCAGGAGCCGGGCTTTTGCTTTAAATTTCACTGTCTCTGATGATACCTCTAAAATTGTTCTGCAGCTTATAAAAAAGGGAAAGGTCGTGGGGAAACTAAAATGTTCCGAGGACATGTGAAATCCGCCAGCCGCATTCCAGAAAAGTAGCGAACTTTTCTTAACTTCAAAGCCCGAAGAGAGACGCGACAGATTTATGAAACGAGTGTGACGAACGGCGAAAATGCAAACATATCACGATTAGTTAGAAGGCGTTTGAGGGAAAGGCCACATCAAAACTACCCACCGATCGCCGACCAGTTTGTATGAAAACGCTCATGAAAGTAGAAGAAACGAAAAATGTATGTCGGGATCGTAGCAAGTGGGAAGATGTGGTCTCTGGCTACCCCTATCATCATCATCATTTCGGCCTATCACTAGTCCACTACTGAACATAGGCCTCCCCCATAGATTGCTACAAAAGTTTGTAGATCTCCCCCCAAACGCCTACCCTTATGGGAAAGAGAAATGACTGCATGTACGAATGCAAGGCCTTTTAAAAAAAATAAGAAGGTCTGTGCTCAGCAATAGGATATTTGAAGATCGCCATTAAAATATTCGGAAAGCGGCAAATTTCATTTAAAAAAGATAATAGATTCTTAAATTGTCACATCTTCTAAATTAGTATAGATTACATGTAGTAAAACTAGTTAGAATACTAGTTGGAATTGCATTACTAGTTGTATATATATATGAAAGGATTCTGATGCAGGAATTCGTCTAGGTAGGTACCACCCCAGGGCTAGTTATTCTGCCGTGAAGCAGTAGTGTGCAAACATTACTGCGTTTCGGTTTGAAGGGTACTAAGAGCTAGCGTAATCACTGGGCATATGAGTGTTAAGAACTGATGTCTCTGGGTGACGGGCGCAGTGTGGTGCCAGACAGAAATGTTCTGGGTGACATAGGTGAACGTCTTGCTCACATTATCGAATAAAAAAACTGTAAACTAGAGTAATTATTGGGCACATGTGATTTAAGAAATTATGTCACATTTGTTATGGCCAGACGTTGCACTTACCATCAGGTGAAAAGTTACTCGTCTCATCACTTTCATCCATAAAAAGTAAATCCGCCCTTGTTACACTGTTTTCCGGACTTATCGATTGGTTTCATATCGTTTAGTTTAATTTTTAATGCCGATAGGTGTCCGGCAGAGTAGAATAGAATCTACCTCTTTCCTACCGATGTGTCACAACAGGCGACTATGGTATTGTACGGACAGCCTTTTTTCGTGCAGAATAACACCATAATATGCAACGCAGTCATGAAAACATTTTTGAAGCATGCTTTTTTTTATTTTTTCATCATCATTTCAGCCTATACCTAGTCCACTGCTTCCATAGAGTGCCATAAAAGTTTGTAACTGTTGAGTGTAATGTAAAATTGATCTAAACACTAGGTGTTTGAGCTTAATAATACCATAGAGTATTATTACTTATAATTAGTTGTTCTCTTCTTTGTGGTCAATATATAAAGCAAGATGGCGAAATGTTAAAAAGTTAAGAGCACGTTATGAGGCGTTATAAAAGGTTATAAAAGTGTGCACCGTGTTAGACATTAAAAGACAATAGATTAACATCACTGCGTTTTACTTGAACTCTGCGCAATCATACCTCAACAGTAACTCTCATTTTGGGGGAATTTTGCCATAGTTGCCATGCTTGGCAGGCGGGTTAGCAAACGTGTTTATTTATTCTGATGTTTCAAAGACGACGCTGCTGCCCATCTCCTGTTTTTTTTTCGTCTGTCGACTTTTACGACACACACGGGATGAGATGGGGTGATACATTGTCTTAGAGGCCACTACCACACGGTTTGTTTACCAAACTACAATTTTTCCTGTGTCGGTATTTTATTCGCAAATATAAATTGCATGTACACATACACACCGACAACCGGAACAATTGGCCACGTAAATAATTGTTCCACGTGGGAATGACATCCGTGAGCCGTGGCGCGAACGCCAATCGCTTAGTCACTCTGCCGACCGAGTCATCTAAATCGGGTTGTATTCCTTTTTCCTCCGGGTTGAATTTTAAGTATATGCGTCTTAAGCTACTTAGTAAATTGAGCCCATTGTCTCCATTACACAATTAAGTCGCAATATGCACTCGGAAAATTGTGGCATTGTATTTAAATATCAAAACAATACAATAAGTTATGTACAAACTTGTTTTCCGTGTTTAAAAATAATCAGAAATAACCTGCCATTTTTATCGCAAACAATAATGTGTTGTGGAATTCTGCATTTAACCTTGGTCTGAATTGTGCAATTCTATTAGAGAGTTTGTACGTTTGAGCGCGTTAATCGCAGGAAATACTATTCCGATTTGATAAATACTTTTTGCCTTAAATAGCATGTTTTTTAAGAGAAGCTCTGGGCTATAAAACTTTGTACTACGGCTTTGGAGCCGCACGTTAAAAGGCGAACCTCTCCAAGAATTCTCAGGTCAGCGAGGTATCATGCCGTACGGCGCAATCATGTCGGTTAATTTTGAGCGGGTGAAACCGTGTCGCACTGGTACATGAAAGTGACGCCGTCTCTAATTTTGCTTTACTCCTCGATGAATTATAATTTACGATCGGTTTCGAAACGATTTGAATGCTTATGTTAATTTAATTGTTCGCACAGTCATTACAAAGTTTCTATTGTCTTTAACACGTAAATTAATGTTCAGGGATTGAGTCACTGACAGGGTGGACTGTTTTTTTTTTATTGTATAAAGTGACGAAACGAGCGAAACGTTCACCTGATGGCTAAGTGCAACGTCCGCCCAAATCCGTCCGCAAATGCTGTGTCAACCAGAATATTTCTGTGTGACACCACACTGCGTCCGTCACTGTAGCGTAACTATTCTTGAACAGGGTGGCGCAGTGCCCCAGAAATCAGGGGAAGGGAATGTTGGTTATCATAAAGCTTTTATGTAAGTGATGTTAGTTGGGGATCCACGTTCTGCCCTTTGCCGTGGCCGTGCCACTAAGTAGACTGAGTTCTACATAACGTTACCCAACCGCGCAACATAAAACTGGTGCTAGTATCTTATAATGACAGATATAATATTGTCATTGGCGTTTTTCAAAAAAAAAAAATCATATCTGAGAACAGGATTTCTCCTGTGTAGTGGGTGCGTTTTACATACATTTTCAGCCCATTTCTTTTACACAATTAACAACTTGTAATCGTGTCATATCTGCTTAAGAGAATCTACCACCCCATGTCACCCCCTGTGTGTGGTAAAATTCGACGGAGGGAAAATTAAAACCAGAAGATCGACAGCAGCAATCTTCCTGGAACAAATAAATGAACTGCGGTTGCCAACCCGCCTGCCAAGCGTGGCAACTATGGAAAGTTCCCTTCAAGTTTGGTGGTTGTCGTTGGTTACGATAGCACGAATTGTATGTGTAATCGCCAAAACAGTCTAATTTGCTAGATGTCAGAAACGAAAAGTAACTTAGAAATTCTGTCTAATTAGCATACACAGAATTTTGATAGGCCAGAGACGGCCATTCATAAAATAAATAAATTTGAACGTTATTGAGGTTTGAGTAATTATTTGTTGGCAACATTATAAATTCTATGGTGCGACTATTTGACCACAGCCTATCACGTGTTTGACTTTGGCAATATGAACTATTTTGTGATTCACATTGTCAGTATGAACGTAAATATTGAATATTTTATTTTATTACATTTAATGTATTTGTTGATGAAATTATATGATAAATTTCAGATTCTTCGCTTCTTCATACAAACTTTAACAATGCCAAATCTCACGCTCCTCTGTGCGCGTAATTTGCTTAGGAAGGTGTAACAAAGTTTTCTCTTCACGTATTAATAAATAGATAAAATCGATTCACCACTATGTCATCACGATGTCTCCGAAACAACAGGACCTAATTGACTTGATATTTGGCATACATACCTTTATTATTATTATACACTATGTTTATACACACACAACAAGAGGAGATTTTACGAACATTGATTCCTAAATGAGTAAACGGGCTGGTACTGTTTTAACCGAAGAAAAAACGGAGTAGATTCCCAAGTCGACCCGAATATTTTTTTATGTATGACCATGCATAACTTCTTTGTTTATGAGTCGATTTTAATAATTATTTTTTTATTATAAAGGGAAGAATATCGTAAGGGTGGTGCTATATAATTGTGGTCAAGTTCTGACGATGGGATCCATAAGAAAATCAACAAACTCGTTAATATTATCATAGCATGTTTGGAGCTGGTGCGATGAAGTCGGTTTCGTGCGAAGCCGGGGCTCACACTAGCTTCTCTAGAAACCTTGATTTTAACGCTCCAAAGAATTTTATAATTTTTGGCCTACTTTCTATTATTCATTTTGTACAATGTCTCTCTATTATATTAATCGCATACGAACTGACAGAAAACCCCATTGTTGTACATTTGAAGGATAGGTTAAATCAAACACGCTTACGCGGTTCATCAGAAATGGATGGAAATTTTGCCAAAGTTTCCTATTTATACGAAAGTATACTTATATATTATATATACATTTGTAAATCCCTAACAGGTTTTTTCTTCTCAAGTTTCACACTAACTATGTTTATTATATATACAATCACGCCTTTTTCCTCATTTAAGGGGTAGGCAGAGGCCACACCCGTAGCCCACTTTTCGAAGAGAGAAATGTTCTGGGTGCTACAGCATTTGTTATGGACAGACGTTGCATTTACCATCAGGTGAACGTTCTGCTCGTCTCGTCACTTTATCCAATAAAAAAAGATAGATGTATGTCCTGTAATTAGTACTAGCTAGCTAGAAATCACTAATCAGTGCTTACATCAAAGAAATACATACATACATACATAGAGTCACGCCTCTTTCCCATAGGGGTAGACAGAGACAACATCTTTCCACTTGCTACGATCCTGACACACATCTTGAGCTTCCTCTACTTTCATTCGTGTTTTTATTCAAGCTCGTCGGCTGCGGGTACTTTTGTCGCGGCCTTTCCCTAAAACGATTTCGAACTGATCGTGATACGTTCGCCTACGTCGACCCTTACCGGCTTGCCCATTCACACTCGCCTCATACATCTGTCTCATCAATCTTCTTTCATCCATCCTCTCAACGTGTCCAAACCATCAAAGAAATAACATGAAATATAGTGTAATAACTTTGAAGTTCGAGGGGAAACCTAAAGCGCTGCGCATTCTGGAATTGCTGGATGCGATTCTGCGGCTTATGGTTTTTTACTTTGTTTTATTTCACATTTTTGTCTTTTTATTAATGTTAATTAATTGAATATTATACATCATGTGAATGTCGGAACAAACGTATTAATGTCTTTCGGAATTTAAACCAAAACAACGTGGTTACGTAGCTCAGTATTCGTCTGCTTAATAAAAAACTCACTGCGAATGTAAGTGCACGCTAATAAGATTTAGGAGAGGCGCAATCTTGTTTATTGGACCATCAAGAAAAGAGCCTATTCCTTTCTCAAAGGCCGGCAACGCATCTGCTATTCCTCTGGTATTATAGGTGTTCATGGGCGGCGGTGATCACTTACCATCACGTGAGCCACCTGCCCGTTTGCCTCCTATTCTATAAAACAATAAAATCAATTCGGCGAGAGTGCAGGCCTTGAGTCTTTCACTGTCGCAACTGAACACTAAACTACAATCGCCTATGAAATAAGCAGCGGGGGTCGATCAATCTAAAACGGTTGGCTCAATATATGCGATAGGCTAACGTGACTACAATCTTGAAATTTATTACCACTTAACACCGTGTGTAGGCGGCTCGTTAAAAGAATACCACCACTCCATCTCATCCAATGGATCTCGTAAAAGGCGAGTAAGGAATTAAACTGCACTGTGCTTCCAACAGCGCATGGTGGCGATGGGCTCACCACCTATCACACCAAGTGCATTATATTGTTTTGGTGAAACGTGGATTGTGGCATTCACAGCTCGGCCCTTCAGGTAATGTTGGGATCTTAGCAGTACCTTAAGGCCATAAAAGTTTAATAGCCTAGAACATTTCGCAATAAACTCTATAGGAACTTTGGATTTACTGCTGGCAGGATTCCTATGCACGAATCTGTCTAGTTAGGTACCACCCCAAGGCCAGTTATACTGCCGTGAAGGAGTATTGTGCAAACGTTACTATGTTTCGGTTTGAAGGGCGCTGAGAGTTAGCGTAATCACTGGGCATACGGGACTTAAGAACTGATGTCTCAGTGGACGGGCGCAGTGTGGTGTCACACAGAAATGTTCTTTGTGACGCAAGTTCGTCATGGGCAAACATTGCACTTACCATCAGGTGAACGTTTCGTTCGCCTCGTCACTTTTTCTAATAATAAAAAAAAACAATAGTCGGACAAATCGGATTAATTTTTCCCGATATTACCGCGTTCAAACAGAGAAACTCCAGGTTCATTGTAAAATTTAAACATGCTGTTCCCCCGACTTCAGTCAAGTTGACTTACGGATTTGTTTATTTAAATAAAACTATTTTTACGGGCAGCAGCATCTTCCTGGAACATCAGAATAAATAAACTGCGGTTGCCGACCCGCCTGCCAAGCGTGGCAACTATGGCAAAATTCCCCCCAAATGAGAGCTGCAAACTTTTGTGGCAATCAGTGAGGGAGGCCTATGTTCAGCAGTGGACTAGTGATAGGCTGACACGAACGATGATTTTTACGGATTTTATCGCGTTTAATTTAGAACTATTTTAACCCGACTTTTCGGGCGCTTTACAGCACCCATGGTCACGGGGGGACTGAGGTGACAGTTGTCCCGATGTCTTGTTTTGTTTTTGTTTTTGTTTGATGTCCGATGATTTGTTTATCTTTTAAAACTTAAAAACATATATCAAAGTTTATATCCAATGAGGGTTCTGCTACCAAAGATAGCGCGTGACATTATCGAAAAAAAATATCATAAAATCGAAACTGGTGAAACAAACACGATGACAGTCTAAGTAGCTCCCAGAGTTATTATCTATAGCCAGTATCATCATCATCATTATCATCATCATCACTTCAACATATCACTAGTCCACTGCACTGCTGAACATAGGCTTCCCCCATAGATTGCCACAAAACGTTGTAACTCCCATTTTGGGGGGATTTTGCCGTAGTTGCCACGGCGGGTCATGTAGATTCTCTAAAGCCGCCACCACACGGCAAAACTGCCACCACACGGCCTTTTAAACCGGTGCATTTAAGCTGCATTAGAAATGTGAACACTTTTATTACTAAACTAACGCGTCACCTTAAGTAAAGTAAAGTAGGCTGAAACTTGCCTATAAATGTCCCACTGCTGAGCACAGGCCTCCTCTCATTTCTGAGAGGGTTTTGGAGCTAGGAAGAATCCGCCACGCTGCTCCAATGCGGGTTGGCGGACTGCACATGTCTTCGAAATATTTTTATTTCTCAGACACGCAGGTTTGCTCATTTTTTTCTTCACCGCCGAGCACGTTGTAAATCGGCACTTAAAATTGCAATTAACAATTTCAGTGGTGCCGGCACCGGGAATCGAAGCCAGGTCACTCGCGTACTATGAAATTTAAAGCTAGCGCCTAGCCCCTGAGCTACCACGGCGTCACCTTAACTACTTAATAATTTAGCGGAAAACCGTGCGCGAAGACTGCTCCGATAATGAAGATCACGACCTCCATTATAAATACGACGCTCGGACCGCGACCACTGTTAACAAACGATCTGTCAAAAGTTTGAGGAACCATGGAAGCCTAAATTATGCCCACCTGTTTCAAAACTATAACATAGTACGTCTTCCTATGCTCGAACAGATCAGCACCGTTGGTGTATGTCGGCAAACTGAACAGTCCCTTCAAAGCTCCATTATCATCGCATAGATCGAACTGAGTGTAGATGCCCAACTTGCATTTCTTCCTTATATATTCCAACATCGACCGCACGTGGCAATCTGGGTTGACAAGAAGCGTCTCCTCTATAGATAAGTCAGCTTCAGAAGAACGCCTCCGAATCGTTGACAGTTCCGGTTCGCTCTTATATATTACATAGATGAACATTGCCTTGAATTCATTTCAGCAAAAGCTAATTATAAAAGCTAAATAATTTCGTATATCGATCTGTCATTGTGTCAAGTTGTCACTTGGAATTCAGGTTTTTTTTTTAATTTGGCATCGCGCGGTTTGCGCATATGCCACTGACAACCTTTTTAGTTAGTAAGTCAGATTATTAATCACTCGCATATATGCATTTACACTGACAATTCCTGATCCTTAACATTAAACTTTAAATAGATGATCCTATCACTCTATTTATTTATTTCCCCATTTCTTGGCCTGCACGGTTTGTGCGTCAGCCATATATCCAAGTATACGATCTTCGAATCTTCGTTTAAATTTCGATTTCGATCAACAGTAAAATGATAGTTTACTTTTACTGAAGATTTGCTGGACTGATGGAGACAAAACGAAAAGCACACTATTAGTCTTGAATTGAATTTTCCAATGACTGTACACTTTCAGGAGCACTTGCTGCATAATAAACTATCAATATTAAACATCAAAACTCCAAATATACACAGAAATTACAAAATTAAATAAAAACACTACCGCCACTTTTCGAGTTGGCGCCAAAAGTCGGAATTCAGGTTTCAAATAAGGCATGTTGCCTAGTAATGTATTATCTATGAATGCAACATAGATAATCCATACTAATATTATAAATGCGAAAGTAACTCTGAATGTCCCTCTGTCTGTTTGTTACCTTTTCACGGTTCAAAAGCTGATCCGATCTTGACGAAATTTGGCACAGAGATAGCTTGCATTCTGAAGACGGGCATAAGATACTTTTTATCCCGGAAAATCAAATAGTTCCCACGGGATATTCAAAAACCCTAAATCCACGCAGACAAAGTCGCAGGCATCAGCTATTATACTATATACTGCGCATCTAACTTCTTCTTCCTTTTTTATCATGGCAATTAGCTACCAAATCGAACTATTTTTGTCAATGATGAGTAACAATTTAATTATAACTTGATTTCGATCGACAGTAAAATGATAGTTGACTTTTACTGAAGGTTTTCTGGATTGATGAATGATGTTGGAGATGAAGATTTGCTGGACTTATGTAGACGAAACGAAAAGTAAAGTTTTCGTATTGAATTGAATTTTCCATACACTGTACACTTTCACGAGCACTTGCTGCATAATAAACTATAAGTATTAAACATCAAAACTCCAAATATACACAGAAATTACAAAATTAAATAAAAAACACCATCGCCAGTTTTAGAGTTGGCGCCAAAAGTCGATGCTAAGTTATTTAAATAATTTGATTATTTATGGCCACAGCCGTAAGCTTTTTGCCAGTGTCACCAAATTAGAAGTTTAAGAAATATGTATCTCATACGTCGTACATCGAGCTATCAAAGTTTCATCAATGCTAGCAATATGTATACACAAGACAAAGATTGCTAATAGTGGAGGAGACGTCCTCCCCAGACCAGACCACCTGATCTGGTGATACTTCTACCGAAGTATTTCCATACTAATATTATAAATGCGAAAGTAACTCTTTCTGTCCCTCTGTCTGTTTGTTACCTTTTACCGGTTCCGAAATTTGGCACAGAGCTTGCATCCTAAAGACGTACATAGGATACTTTTTGTTTCAGAAAATGAAGAGTTCACGCAGTATTTAAAAAAAAATAGCGGGTTTCTGTTAGTTATTTAACAAAAACGTCTTGTTTATGGATAAGTTCGTTAATACATTAATAATAAAAACTTTATTATGTACTAGCTGATGCCCGCAACTACGTTTGCGTGTATATAGATTTTTAAATATCCCGTAGCGACGACTTGATTTTCCGGGATAAAAAGTATACAATGTCCGTCTCCAGGATACAAGCTATCTCTGTGTCGAATTTCGTCAAGATCCGTTCAGCGGTTGAACTGTGTAAAGGTAACAAACATACAGAGGGACAGAGAGAGTTACTTTCGCATTTATAATTAGTAGGGATTAGTAGGGATGATCTTGATATTAGTAAAATTTCGAAAGTTTATAGTGATTATTTGTAGCACTAACACAGGAATAACCGGAAAATTATGATGAAAGGCTCGTTTGGCGCAGTGGCTAGCGTCTGTCTCCTGCTCTTCGGCTCGCGAGTTCTATTCCCGCACTGCACAAATATTTGAATGAACTACTGATAATTTTTACGGGTCTGTGGAAGGTTGGGTAAACGGGTAACGCACCCACCTAATAAGGAGCATCGTTTTGGTTTAAAAAGAAAAAGAAAGAGATACCAAATTACTGGCAACGAGATGGTGGGATTCCTGTGCAGGAATCCGTCTAGGTACCGCATGGCCAGTTATTCTGCCGTGAAGTAGTAGTGTTCGAACGTTACTGCGTTTCGGTCTGAAGGCAATGTTGTAATTACTCGGCATATTTTAATTAAGAACTGATGTCTCACCACGAGGAACGCAGTGCGGTGTCACACGGAAATATTCCGAGTGTCACAACATTTGTTATGGGCAGACGCTACACTTACCATCAGGTGAACGATTTACTCGACTCGTCAGTGTTCTCGTCACGTCTTGTCTCACAAAAAAAAGTGATCTTATGTATGTATGTATGTATATATTTATGACAATGTCAGTCTCGCTACGGTCATTAACCGTCGACATATGCCTTAAGCACAATGATTTAATTATGTCGAGATTATTCGCTGACTTTAAAAAAGCTAATTTTATAAAATAAGCATAATATTATTATAATGTCAGTAATATTTTTGTATACCTTTTATTTTGTCGTGATGTAGGGGCGTAACTGAATCACACCATTTCATCCCGTGGGTGTCGTGAACGTCGACCAAGGGAAATGCCAGGAAATGCCAGGAAGGCGGGGATACCACTTACCACTACACTACCGAGGATACTGCCGTGTGGTAGTCTGCCGTGTGGTAGCCTGCCGTGTGGTAGTCTGCCGTGTGGTAGCGGCCTAAGAGAATCTACCACCCGATCTCATCCCGTGGGTGTCGTGAACGTCGACCAAGGGAAATGCCAGGAAATCTGACACAATAATCTAGACATCCAAGTTCTCCGATTGAATACAGTTAGAAAACCGCGTGGCCTGGTGCTCAGCATACCTGGACTTCCACGCCGCGATCCTGGGTTCGAATCCCAGCCGGAGCCAACATTTTTGCAAACACTAATTGTTGCAAATACTTACCTAACCCAACTCATTCAGAGGGAAAAATATACGTTTTTAAAAGAAAAGTTGTTAAGTGTCTTTGTACTTAATAACAAAATAACAGCTTTTTACCCAATGCTTATAAAAGTATATATACTCATAACATAAAATCCATTTTGAATTTTTTTTTGTCTCTCTGTCTGTTTGTTCCGGCTAATCTCGGAAACGGCTGGACCGATTTTAACGGGACTTTCACTGACAGATAGCTGATAATATAGCGGGCATTTTAGGCTACTTTAATTGTTAAAAGTTTATTCGGCAAAAACCGCTGACGTACAAAACATGCATTTACAAACAAAAATTAACATAACAGTAACCATAAAAAGTTTATCCTTACCACTAATCTAATAACTAAGCTGAACGTTTGGCTATTGTATGTACGTCGCGGGTCGTCAAAAGGGTCATCACTCAGCATTTTGCGCTAACAATCGCAACGCCGATTTTCAGTGATGACCGCTGGAGAACACTCTGGAGAATACAGTCCCGGACCGGTTAAATGGTGAATTAAAATATCATTAATTTACCACACGGAACTGTATTCACCAAAGACTGCGCGGACGTCAAACACGCACGAGCTGTCCCTATACCTCGTCGTCGTCGTTTTAGCCTATCAATAGTCCACTGCTGAACATAGGCCGCCCCCATAGATTGCTACAAAAGTTTGTAGCTCTCGTTTTGGGGGGATTTCGCCATAGTTGCCACGCTTGGCAGACGGGTAGGCAATTATTCAGATGTTCCAGCAAGATGCTGCTGCCCACCTCCTGGTTTTCATTTTCACTCTGTCGACTTTTACGACACCCACGGGATGAGATCGGGTGGTAGATTCTCTTAGGCCGCTACCACACGGCAGGCTACCACACGGCAGTATCCTCGGTAGTATAGTGGTAAGTATCCCCGCCTGTCCCTATACCTAATTCACAAAAATAATAATACGAAACCCATACAATAAAAATTATAAAACATAGGCACTAAAAAAAGTTGAGGAAGTATTGAAGTTAGCCGTGTGGTGGCGGCTCGTTAAAAGAACCCTACCACTCCATCTCATCCAATGAATCTCGTAAAAGGCGAGTAAGGAATAAAGCTGCACTGTGCACCCAATAGCGCATGGTGGCGATGGGCTCACCACCTATCACACCAAGTGCATTATATTGTTTTGGTGAAACGTGGATTGTGGCAGTCATCTGCTTTTGCAGTGAGTGCCCAGTCTCTGGCTACCCCTTGTGGGATACAGTCGTGATCTTATGTATGTATGTATGAAGATGGGGAAGTATATATATACATCATCGATCGGGGGTCGGCTTTTTTACGCGGGTAAATCCGCCGGGCATAACTAGTTTTAAATAAATCCATTATAATATAATAAACAGAGAAAGCTTGAATCCTGGGACGGACGTAGGTCCTTCTACCCCGGAAAATCAAATAGTTCCCATGCGACATTTAAAAAACCTTTATCCATGCGGACGACGTCGCTAGTACTTTATAAAAAGTAAAAAAGTAAAGTAACAGCCTATAAATGTCCCACTGCTGGGCACAGGCCACCTCTCATTTCCGAGAGGGTTTTGGAGCTAGGAGGAATCCGCCGCGCTGCTCCAAATGCGGGTTGGCGGACTTCACATGTTTTCCGAAACGTTTTATTTCTCAGACATGCCGGTTTCCTCACGATGTTTTCCTTCACCGCCGAGCAGGTGGTAAATCAGCACTTAAAATTGCAATTAACAATTTTAGTGGTGCCAGCACAGGAAATCGAACCCAGGTCACTTGCGTACTATGAAATTTAAAACGAATTATAATATAGAATAATACACGCGTGATTATCAACCCTGGAAATGGAATGCTCGCTAGTAGCTTGTTATTAAACGTTAATGATTCATTTGATAAAAAAATATTAATATATTACTTATTTTTTTTCTAATCTAAACTAATTTTATAAAGAGGAAAGATTTGATTTTTTGTATGTTTGGTTGTAATGATTTAACTCAAAAACTACTGAAACGATTTTAAAAATTCTTTCACCTATATACAACTACATTATCACCGACTAACATGAGTTGTATATAATTTAAAAAAAACCGAGATTCCTACGAAAATTGCTATGATGTAACTCAAAGTATCAAAAATTTACTGATAAAAGTCATTATTTGGCGTGCGCTGCAAAAACTATTAATGATAAAGAAAATAATGTACTTTATTTTCATAGTACTCATCAATACTCACAAAAAAGTCCGCGAAGCTATATGTCTAACTATTACAGTTAAGTCACAATAACCGCGTTTTGTTCAAATTAGTCTATCAAAACACGGGTACAATCGAAAGATGATGAATCGTATCATGATATTAATCCTTATCCTACAAAATATTTCCATAGTCAAGTCAGGTTAATTATATACATGTAAAGTCCCTTTAAATTATTCGAATCGGACCTTTCGTTTAAAAGTTACGACGGGTTTATAAAAGCTAAAAGTATGAAAAAATGCCTCGGTGTGAGCGAACAGCCCTACGCTCGCCCGCGATACGCCCGAATAGACTAAGATCTATTAATTACCTACCATTTTATTTTTTGTAAACTAGAAAAAAATGAATAGTGGTTTGTAATTTTAATTACATATTTTTTTATTTAAAACTTTGAAACGCTATAAAAAAAAATAGAGCGGCCGCGGTCTCGAACTCCGCGCCGCCGCCCGGCTTCATGCGACTTGGACATCATGGAGGTGGGTGGCTCCCTTTGCGCAGCGGTCGAGAGCGGACGTTTTAATTTGCTAACAGGACATCAAATATTGTGCACAAGGAAGCTCTAAGCCACTAAACTTTCACAGCTTATGTTTCTATAAATAAAACATTATTTTGGTAACTTAATCTTAACTGACCAGCTGCAGAGCCGACGATGAGAATAGTCGCTACACAAAATGTTAGTGCAGGGATTGTCGTTGTTCTATTTTTCCAAATTAAGTACTAACCTTTCTAATATCTATTTACCCGTGCGAAGCCCGCCCCGGATTTCGCTACTTTATAAAAAGGATTATTATAATATAAAATAATACATGCGTGATTATCAACCCTGGGAATAGAATGCTCGCTAGTAGCTTATTATTAAACTTTAATGATTTATTTGATAAAAAAATATTAATATATATTTTTTTAATGACTAATAAAGAGGATGTTTGCGGAGTTTCTTGCGTCCGTTTCTTCTCTGGATAGAGGAACCACATTGATTGTTAAAAAAACATTTGACAAACGAAATTTTAGTTTCTTACGTCAAAGTGAAAATATATTTAATTTAATTTCATCACTACCTAAGATTTTTTTTAACCAGAAAGATGAAAAATTTACGCTGTAGGTGTCAATGACAAATATTAACGAAATAATTAAAAAAAATCGAAGTAAGGAAAAAGTCTTTTCGCATATAGTATTAGTATAATAAACTTGAAGGCTAAACTCTTTGGCTCTACTATTTGTATCTGGCTGGTTTTGATGACATTGAAAATAGTTTTGATCATTTCAAAAAAGAAACAAATTAGGTAAAACTGTTTCCAGCTATTTTTCATCTTCATTTCATTTGTTTTCTTTCTGTTAAAATGAATGAATCTATTGAAGAAATTTTTATTACAAAAAAGAAAAATTTTCAACGCAACCGGCGAAAAAAAATTGTGACGTTTATGGACCTAATGCAGTGTCAGTAAGAACACAAAGTTGGTTTAAGCGTTTTCAATTATGGGGAAACCCGGAAATTCGATGTTAAAGATGCACCTCGCTCACCAGGGTTATTGCGTATCCAAAGTGATGATCACTTATTAAAGTGTTGAACGAATATCTGCTCAATAAGTGTCTGCATACTGGTTATGATTAATAAAAAAGACCTCATATGAAAAATAATCGTCATTTTCATTAACCATACACAGTATGAAAACAATTATTTGAGAGAAATTCGTTCAACACTTTTATAAGTGATCTTCACTTTAGATACGTAATAGTCCCAGTTATCGATAAAATTGGCACACAAATAAAATGCGAAGAAACACACACAATACAAACTTTTAACAATAAGTCATTTATATATTATTCTTTCCGTATTATTAGTCTTTACCGGCAAAATATTTAATTTTTAATTGTTATAATGGATTCGCTTGCATTTAGGAATGTAGATATAGTAAAACAATGTAAGCAATCAAAAATTTTATGAGTCAGTCTCACGCGCGTCCACTATTGATATCTAATTTTAATATCTAACAGATTTAATCATTAAAAAAATTAAAATATATTACTAAATATAAAATACTACCTGATGCCTGCGTCTTCGTTCGCGAGGATATGGGTTTTTTTTTAAATATCCCGTGGCAACTATTAAATTTTGCGGCATTAAAGTATCCTATGTCCAGTGCCAAATTTCATCAATATGGGTTCAGCAGTTGAACCGTGGAAAGGTAACAAACAGACAGGGACAGAGAGAGTTACATTCGCTTTTATAATATCAGTATTGATTTTAATGTTCTCTTTAGGAGTGAACGCAGTACGAAAACATTCAAAATACAATAGAAATTTCTAAAGTATACTTTCGTCTTCCACTGTTACATGCATGGTAATAAAGGTCATCGAATTCAACACTCGCCGCTCGCAGCCTTGACCGCAAAACGGTTGCGTTCACCCGCATTTCGAGCGTTTCCCAACGCAGGGATTCTAACTAAAACGATTCATATTTCATAAGAGACTTGTTGGTTACAAAAGAGGTGCAGTGCCTTGTAGCGGCGTGCTCTCGGGCTTTGTCAATAAGCACTGCACTGCCCCCATACCGCTCTCGGAACTCGAACTAAAGACACGTAAACAGTCTCCATACGATTTGTAAAATCGATTCAATTGCGTCGTGCGCAACGCGAGCGCGGGAATCGGTAATCTATCAAGATGATTTGAGTAAATATGGCACTGTCGGGAATATCAACGTTGGCTGCCTTCGTAGCTCCCTGGCCGCCGCCGGGTCCTCTGCCCAGCTCCTTCCAATTCCACCATCAAGGCTCGAATTTCGCAATATTCGTGATACTGTTCGCGTTGTGTATGATGGAAGTGGTGGTGCTGAAGATCATCACCGACGAGCAGCGGGAGCAAGGGTCCAGGAGTGTGGCGTCCATGTGGTTCGACATGGATGATGACTGAGTGTGTGTCGGTGTTGAAACGCTGTGCAGTGATGTTTCGGTTTCACAATCAGGTGTTCGCTTGGGCTCCTTGTGAATATAGACTTTCGTAACTATTATTTCGATATAAGGAAGTTTTAAGTGGTATACACGACATGATTTGTTTCCAGTGTTGCTATCTTATTGGCAACGGATAGAGAATAATGTAAATATTGAAATTAAAAAACATAAATCTGTCAAATGACAACCATCTCTCAATAACAAATAAGACATTTGAAGGAGAACATTTCAACATTAAATGTATAAAAAATGGTACAATGTAAAAGAAAGACCAAAAATAAGCCGATATCTGTTGACAATTTAGGTTATTCTGTTATATTTTGTATAATCATATTATTATTTTCATAACTCCAAAACACAAGGTAGGTTATATGAAATTATAAAATCATTAACGTTAGCTTCTCGTGATTTTTTTTCCGTTTTTTTCTCTGATAGAGGAAATCGTTGTTGTTTTAATGAATCCCTACAAATGATCGAAATCGTGAAACTTTAATAATTAATTAATTTTCTGCATTTTAATCAAAGCGTGGAAAATAAGCACAATGGCTGTATCATTCATTAATAAACATTCATACTACAATCCGCAAAAGATTAAGCAACCTTTGAAGTTCAAAACGCAATCCAAGATCCGTATAGGTAATACAAACATTCCATATTTGAAAAAAGAACGAATTTTTTTTCTATTCGATGTAGAGACGACGCGAGCAATTCAGCTGATGGTAAGTGCAACGCCTGCCCATTACAAATGCTGTAAAACCCAGAACATTTCTGTGTGGCACCACACATCAGTTCTTACATACATACATACATACAGTCATCCCTTTTTCCCATATAAGTAGTAGGCGAGCCCACTTTCGCCCCACGGGAAACGAGACGTAACATGTAGCGAACCACGACGCCGCCATTTGGTACGAGTCAAAAGAAATCTTACTTCCCATAGCGCTCCCACGAACAGTATAGCTACAGCGTTGCATTTTATGCTGTTATTCTGCATTAATAAAGCCTGTCCGTACAATACCTTAGTCGCCTCTTACGGCACCTCGGTAGGTGAAATTCTTAAGTCGCATATGTCCAGTAATTACACTGGCTCTCAGTTCCCTTCAGACCGTAACAATGTTTCCACACCACTGCTTCACGGCAGAATAACTGGCCCTGTGGTGGTACCTAATTAGATTCCTGTGTAGGAGTCCTACCACCTGTAGTATAAATGGTAATTTTCAATTGTTATAATTGTCTTTACTTACTCTCGGTAGTAATGACCGCGTGGCCTAGCGCCCCCGTGGGTTAAATACCTGACTAAAACCAGCCGGACCCCACATTTGTGTAAAAACACTGAACGTCGGTTCTCGGTTAAGGTTCTGTTGCATGTGTAATGTATGTAACTTACGATTCAGGGGAAATCCTAGTGTGTTGACGATTGTGATGTAAACATTATAACAATAAAATCAAATATAGTCAAAATATAATATTCTCTAGTTCTGAAGAGCCGTGGAGCTCAAGGGCTAGGCGCTCGCTTTAAGTTTCATAGCGCGCGAGTGGCCTGGGTTCGATTCCCGGTGCCGGCACCACTAAAATTGTTAATTGCAATTTTAAGTGCTGCATTACCACGTCCTCGGCGGTGAAGGAAAACATCGTGTGGAAACCTGCATGTCTGAGAAATAAAAAATATTTCGAAGACATGTGCAGTCCGCCAACCCGCATTGGAGCAGCGTGGCGGATTCTTCCTAGCTCCAAAACCCTCTCAGAAATGAGAGGAGGCCTGTGCTCAGTAATGGGACATTTAAAGGCTGAAACTTTACTTTACTTTTTTTTATAAGTACAATTACTTTATCACTATATATGCCCTTTATTATGTGAATAAAGAGCATTAGTCACGTAGCTATTAAAACAAACTACAATCGATCTCCAAAAATAATGTTTATATTGGAAATATCAATCGCGTGGCCTAGTGATCAGGGTACCTGCAGGCTACGCCGCGGGTCCTGGGTTCGAATCCCAGCCGGAGTTAACATTTGTGACAAAACACAAATTGTTGGTTGTCGGGTATGGTTGCGTTGTGATTGTTCCCGTGTTTCTAACACTGCATCCTAGCCTACCTCCGATCATCATGAGCGTTACATTGGGCGCGGGTAGGTTGAGAGAAGTGAGTGCCTCTGTGTTTGCGCGTACACTTGTGGCACTACAATATCACCTGTGCAATTCATAGCTCTCGACAATTATCGGAAGTTGTCAGGAGAACATCACAGATATAAGCGTACAATTCTTAACTGAGCCGTGGTAACTCAGGGACAGGGTGCTCGCCTTTAATTACATAGTACGCGAGAAACCTGGGTTCGATCCCCGGTGCCAGCACCTCTAAAATTGTTCTACAATTTAAGTGTTGATTTGCCACGCGCTCAGCGGTGAAAGAAAACATCGTGAGGAAACCTGCACATCCGAGGAATAGAAATATTACGAGGACATGGGAAGCCCGCCAACCCCCATTGGAGCAGCATGGCGGACTATTCTCCGCTCGAAAACCCTATCAGAAATGAGAGGAGGCCTGTGCTCAGCCGTGGGACATTTATAGGCTGTTACTTTACATTACTTTAATTCTAAACTTGAAATCACAAGACTCAAGTTTCTTTTTATCTTCCGCTAGCCGTGCCTCACGGTTTCGCCCGCGTAAAATAAGCCGACCAGCGGACTGCTGGTCATATGGACTGGACTGGAGGACTGCTGTCGTATGGCGCAGCACATGACTGCGCCATACGACGGAACCCCGCTGCTCTACTGTGTAACTCTGGTTGGTTTCGTGATCGATTTCATATTCATATATCCATATATCATATATAAAATAATGCTCCAATAAATGCTTATGAAACCGATCACGAAACCAATTAGAGTTACACAGTAGCGATAATGTGCGGTTCTCAGTGTGCGGCTACTTAAGGCTATTTCAGGAACCTTCCAAAACCTTCTTCAATAAACAAATCGGATTCGAATTTCTAAAGATTATTGTGTTCAAACATACGAACTATCTATTTTTATTATAGTATACAGTAATATGTGTGGTAGTAGCCAAAGAGAATCTGCCACCCCATCCCATCCCGTGGGTGTCGTAAAAGTCGACAGAGGGAAATTTAAACCAGGAGATGGGCAGCAGCATCTTCCTGAAACATCTGAATGAATAAACTGCGGTTGCCAACCCGCCTGCCAAGCGTGGCAACTATAGCAAAATCCGTCCAATATGAGACCTACAATCTTTTGTGGCTATCTATGGGGGAGTATATGGCCTATGTTCAGCAGTGGACTTGTGATAGGCTGAAACGACAACGACGACAGTAATATAGTATATCTTCCACAAGGCTATTCAATTCTAAAACCAGTTAAAACGTAGGATAACCATTTTTTATTGTAAGTGTATTCGTTATTATAAAAGTTATTGATGTTATGTATAACTTTCATAATTCATGTTATGTTTTGTGCTTAAAAATGTATTGAGCTAAAGCCAGAACAAGACCAACAACAAAATCCACCATGTCATGATTCTCAACACGCAAAAAAATCTAATTATACCTGCCAGAAAAGCTTACCACACTGCGGGTTGACTGGCAGAGAATGCCGATAGGCATTAAGTCCGCCCATTGTTACCTTAGAATCTAAGGGTGTAACAATAAAGAGTAAATAAATAAAATAAAAAAAGACATTTGCGTTGCAAGGTTGTTTGTGGGAAAAAAACTGTATAATACAATTTTTTTTTTTGTGTTTTGGCGCTTCTGTTGAATTATATAATAAAGGACATACACAGTAATTGAAACGGAATTAATTTATTAAAGAAGACCAACACTTAAAGCTTAATGTTATTGGAGTCAGAATCAGAATTGTCATGTCGTCATGTGACGTTATAATTTATATTTGGGATATCTCGCGTAACGTAAGCGATGGTGTCAAAATTTTCACTTAGGCATACGGTCTCTGTAACGCTTCGGTAAACCACCGCGTGGCCTAGTTAGTGATTAGATTACCTGACATCTACGCTTCGGGTTTGGGTTTGAATCTCAACTGGAGCTAACATTTTTACGAAAACTGACATTTGTTTTGAATTTAAAAAATTGTAAAATGTTATTGAAATGTAAACAGTGTGTCTTATCGTATGACTTGTACTTGTTAAGAATATATAGCGAAATATTGATAACAGAAACAATTTGTAATGTTCACTGATCTGGTACAGATTAAAAAGTGACTCAAGCATTAAACTTGTTTTATTCGTCGCCGCCATGATGTAGACAAAGTACGCAACATCACTAAAAGTCTCAGCCCAGTGGTGAAAACTGTAATTTACGATTTGTCGTATACAGAACGTTACCGTGAGATGGCTTAGTTAATCTCGTCAAGCTTAGAATATCAGAAACGATTCTAATACATCGATCACTCCGATTTTATTTAATATTTCTGATGAGTATATAATATTTGTGAGTCTAAAGTATAGTAACCTTATCCAAGAAACATGTCGCTGTCTAATGGCTTATGGCTTCCGTGATTAGATACTTTGGTGAAAAAATATCCAATCATAGTTTTGGATCGAAACAATGGTTGTACGGTCCGGAAATCTGATAGCGAGACTGCATTAGACCGCGTTTAGTTATTCTTCCTGTATAAAAACCGACAAAACACAAAGACAATCGACGTTTGTGTCGATATTAACAAAGACCTAGTATTTTTTTTTTCATCATGGCCATCAATATCTTCTTGAGTAAAGTTTTCAGTTCCTTCTTCCGTATTTTGTTACAGTTGGAATTACTAAATTGGTGAAACATTCACAAAGAATGACATTGAATAATATTTACAGACTTTAATAAAAAACCTTTTTTTATCGCGTAAAGTGACGAAACGAGCAAAACGTTCACCTGATCGTAATTGCAACGTCTGTCCATAACAAATGCTGTGTCACCAGAACATTTCTGTGTGGTATCACACTGCGCCCGTCCCCTGAAACATCAGTTCTTAAGTCTCATATGCCCAGTGATTACGCTACCTCTTAGTGCCCTTACAACCGAAACACAGATAACGACCACATGAATAAAGTCGACTGTGGCGGCTAGTAAGAATAAGTCATAACAGACTTCGGTTTCGGTAGCTCATAGGATCACATCAAGAGAATGTTGAAGTTTTGCAATGGTTCACCTTCCCTTTCTTTCCTTCTCCCTCCTCTGAATGCTCGCAATTACCACAGATATGTATTACTACACTTCATAAAATATGTGTGAAGTTACGTTGACTTGCACACTGACCCAGAATAATAAAATTTCACAAGAAATAACACTCTACTTTCTTCAATCAGAACAGAAAAACCAGCTGATTATTTTGATAATGATAAATATATCCAGAAGTAATGAAACTAGCGTTGCTGCTAAAGGGTCTGATCCAAACAAAAAGATATAACTAACAAAAACAAATCTCCGATCAGATTATTTCACGTAGTGATCGTAGTCGTAAAGTATAATGTTTTAGAACATTTTTTGTTATTGCATAAAGTGATGAAACGAGCAAAACGTTCACCTGATGGTTAGTGCATAGTACATAACAAATGCTGTGTGCACCCAGAAATTTCTGTGTGACACTACACTGTGCCCATCACCCTGAGACATCAGTTCTTAAGTCTCATATGCTCAGTGATTACGCTAGCTCACAGTGCCCTGCAAACCGAAACACAGTAATGTTTGCACACTACTGCTACACGGCAGAATAACTGGCCCTGGGGTGGTACCTACCTAGACGGACTCCTGCATAGGAATCCTACCTCAAGCGAAAGCCTTTTTTATCCTCTACGTAAACTAAGAGTCGTGTGGTGGCGGCTCGTTAAAAGAATACTACCACTCCATCTCATCCAATGGATCTCCAAAAAGGCGAGTAAGGAATTAAACTGCACTGCGCACCCAACAGCGCATAGTGGCGATGGGCTCACCACCTATCGCACCAAGTGCATTATATTGTTTTGGTGAAACGTGGATTGTGGCAGTCATCTGTTTTTGCAGTGAGTGCCCAGTCTCTGGCTACCCCTTATGGGATACAGTCGTGATCTTATGTATGAATATGTATGTATGTAAAACTAAATGGTCATAGAGGCAGTTTCTGGCGGGAACTTTAGAACTTCGGACGTATAGTGGTCTTACTGTTTATTCATAAAATAAATTGATCATTATGTAAGTTTGACCACATGAATACGCCGTACGGCATGGTACTTCGCTGACCTGAGCATACACAGTTCTGCCGTGTTCTTAATGTGCGCGCCTCCGCATTTGTTATAGCTTAGAACTTTGCCAAATAAACAGGCCCTCTAATGCAAAAATGTAAGTATGTATTAAATAAAATCAGTATTGCTTGAGATAAGCGCGTTCAAGTCGCGTTTCGTTACTGGTGGTAGGTTTCCTATGCAGGAATCCGTCGAGGTAGGTACCACCCCAGGGCCAGTTATTCTGCCGTGAAGCAGTAGTGTGCAAGCATTACTGTGTTTCGGTTCGAAGGGCACTGTGAGCTAGCGTAATCACTGGGCATTTGAACACAGCGAACGCGCAGTCCGAATTTCGAGGTTATTGTAGATGTTTATTTATCTATTTATGTTTGGGTCAAACCAAACCTGGCACGCGGGCCCCTGGCACGCGGGCCCCTGGCCCGTGAGTACAGTATCCGATGAAGCTGTAAAAGCCAAAAAAGGCTAACAGCAATTACATCACCGAGATTATATACTGGGCATTTGAGACTTAAGAAGTGATGTCTCAGGGTGATGGGCGCTGTGTGGTGTCACACAGAAATATTTTGGGTGACACAGCATTTGTTGTGGGCGGACGACAACATACAAAGTTTATTAATATATATATGTAGAATTAAGATTTTTTGAATTATGTGCAATAGTGTAATGTTTGTGAAATCCTAGCACGGATCATGAATTTCGAGTCATCTGAAAGAGTCTTTTGGTCCTTGGCCTTGACTATGATCGGCATACTTGACCAATGCCTTACTTATCACTACACTTTTCGACATTATCATTGATAAATAAGCTAAGACACATATAATAAAACCATTTTATTATCGTATCGTAGCGGAGAAAACTTTTTGTAAAAAGTATATTGCGCGCACGAAGGAGTGTCAGATGTGGCATAGTTAAAGTTTGTATGAAGAAGAAGCGAGAAATCAAAAATTTATATTATAATATGTCTTAGAAATACATTAAACTAATTAAAATTAAACATTGTTACCTCGTACTTACGTAGATACTGATAATGTCAATCACAAATACTCTGCAAAGATACTCTGTCGCATGTTTACGTTCCTAATGCATATTGCCAATGTCAAAACACAATAGTCTCTGGTCAAACGGAGGCACAGAGTATTTAAAATGTTCAACATTTTCATGAATTATGGTTTCGATCAATGATTGACTAGTTTAAATAAAGAGTTAAATAATAATAAAGATTATTTAATAAGAGTTAGACCTTTAAATATTAGTACGCGAGTGACCTGGGTTCGAATCCCGGTGCCGGCGCCACAAAAATTGTTAATTGTAATTTTAAGGGCTGATTTACCACGTGCTCGGCGGTGAAGGAAAACATCGTGAGGAAACGTGCATGTCTGAGAAATAAAAAAATATTTATTTCGAAAACATGTGCAGTCCGCCAACCCGCATTGGAGCAGCGTGGCGGATTCTTCCTAGCTCCAAAACCCTCTCAGA
The DNA here is from genome assembly GCA_019845155.1 of Luehdorfia chinensis. Lineage (NCBI taxonomy): Eukaryota > Metazoa > Arthropoda > Insecta > Lepidoptera > Papilionidae > Luehdorfia > Luehdorfia chinensis. Next base: position 4,762,882 of record JAHVAK010000206.1, on the reverse strand, counting down.
AATGAGAGGAGGCCTGTGCTCAGCAGTGGGACATTTAAGGGCTGAAACTTTCCTTTTTTTATCATTATTCTACTGATGTAGTCTTTAGAAGATGAAATAGCTGGATTGTTCTAAAAAAAATATCGATAATACGCTATTAACTATTAATTTCCCGACGCTTCAAGCGCTTTACAGCACCTATGGTTACCGATGAAATGTTTTCTTGTGGAATAATAATAATAAAATACTAAAGAAACACGCTCCATCAGCAAAAAAACTGATGGTCCTGGTGATAATACCAGGTCATCGTCATGATTTTATAGTAATATCCACAATATTCTTATGAGTGCAAAATTTCTAATTACTCGGTCGTCTGGAACTGGGTGAAAATTGGATTGGAAGATTCCATTACATTCGTACATACAGATGAAGCTAATAAAAGCGTGTTGAAAACAAGTACCGTAGTAATAAGAATCGTGTGGTGGCTTAAGGGAATCTACCACCCATATCATCCCGTGGGTGTCGTAAAAGTCGATAGCGGGAAAGTGAAAACCAGTAGATGGGCAACTCGTAATTTAAGGCACGATCATTAAAAGGCATTATTCTCTTCCATATAAAATATTTCTAAATGTATTTTAAAAAAAAAAAGATTATTTTAATATCAAACGTAAACGCTAACCCCATCTACCGGAAATTGATTACATCACCTAGACAACCTAAAGTTAAGCTCTGAGGTTTTTTGGGCATTGTTGCTACCGCTATTTACTTATTAATAGCTCAGCCGATAGATGTCCGGCCGAGTAGAATAGCATCTACCTCTTTCCTACCGAGATGTCGTAAGAGGCGACAAAGGTATTGCACGGACAGCCTTTATTCTTTCAGAATAACACCATAATATGCAATTCTGTCACTATAACACTCGTAAGAACGCAGTGGAGAGTATAAAGATTTTTTTTACTCGTACCAAAATGGCGGCCACTTGGTTACGTCTCGTTTCCTGCGGGGGCGAAAAGTGAGCTACGGGTGTGGTCTCTGCTTACCCCTTTTATCGAGAAAAGGCGTGACTACATGTATGTATAATTCTATTTCGATATTTTCAATGCATCTAAAATATAAAATTATTTCCTTAATAACTTTTTTGTTAATCAACAATTGAAGTAATTTCAGAACAGAGTGAAATTTTCAAATCTAGAAGTTAACGGTTCCATGGTGTAATGGTTAGCACTCTAGACTCACTATCCGCAGATCCGAGTTCAGGTCTCGGTGGAAGCTTCTCTATTTTCTTTTCTATTTCTATTCCACCTTTTTTCTTATTCTATTCCTCCGAGATTTGAACCCGGATCGGTGGAAAGTGAGTCTAGATTGCTAACCGTTACACCATGGAACCGTTGACTTCTAAATTTGAAAATTTCAGTCTGTTCTGAAATTACTTCAATTGTTGATTACCAAATAAGTTATTAAGGAAATAATTTAATATTTCGGCTTCCCTAGTCTAAATTCTTCTTATATTTTTCAATCATGACCATGGAGCTACCTTCGTCAGAGTTTCATCCCTCTGAGACGCACCTGAGTTCGAATCCTGGCTGTAACTAATATTTGTTAAATTCACAAATTGTCATATATTTTTTTATTTGATAAAGGGACGAAACGAGCAAAACGTTCACCTGATGGTAAGTGCAACGTCTGCCCATAACAAACGCTGTTTCACACAGAACATTTCTGTGTCAATTAATGAAACATGTCGCTGTGGTCGTTCAGATGGCCATCGTGATGTTGTCCTGCTGGCCGATGTTCGACCACGGCGAAAAATCCATACTAATATCCATACTAATATTATAAAAGCGGAAGTAACTCTCTCTGTCCCTCTGTTTGTTACCTTTTCACGGTTGAATCGCTGAACTGATCTTGACGAAGTTTGGAACAGAGATAACTTACATCCTGGAGACGGAAATAGGATACTTTATATCCCGGAAAATCAAATAGTTCCCACGGAGATTTTAAAGTCTTACATCATCGCGGATGAAGTCGCGGGCACCAGCTAGTCCATACAAATATTATAAAGTTAATAGAATCAGGCGTTACTTTGCGGAAATCCATTATAATGAAGGAAAGTAAGTTACTTTGCTAAGATCCGCATGCAAAATATAAAAATGTTGTATATTACCTAGTTTTTTTGAAGAGCACCGCCCACCCTCCCTCAGTAGCGTGCACAAGCAAACTACACCGCCACCAGGTACCCTCCACCAACCACTACAATACTACCACTAGATAATATACACCACTGAAGTCGAGAACACGCCACGTGTTTCGCCCCAAAACGAGGCATTATCAAGCGTCATAGACTCTACGACAGACGGCCGCCGAGTGAGCGGCGCTTTTTTTTTTTTTTTTTTTTTGTGTATGTGTATGCAATTAGCCTTATGGCTTTTACTGCGTCATAGGAAGCGACTCGCGAGCAGAAGGCCCGCGAGTGAGAAGGACAACGTCGCTGCTGAGCAACTGCGCTGCACTTCGACCCCTGAAAACGAATAAAAGGTATCCGACTAACAAGGGGGGGCTCGAAGTGATCCAAGGGCCCCTCTGAAGGAGGTACGAACCTCGGCTTGGATCACCATCGGAGCAGAATATTATTTATTTTATATTGCATACAATAATATATGCAATATAAAACAAACAATAACTAATAAAACCATCTGAAAGAAAGTAGCCTGAGAACTCGAAAGGATCGAGCGGCTATGAACCTAAGACTTCGCACTCGCCGGCGGGTGCGGTGTGCCGCTGTGCTAGCGGGTGCGTGTATGTGTACGCGGGTGTATGTGTTGAGGCGAGGGCCTCAAACGCTTAATTTATTAACGAATGGCTTTAACATTTATTATTAGATTTAACATTAAAAATTATAATGACGCGGATGAATTTAATTGCCTATTTGGCTTTAAAATTTTTAATAGCGTTGAGCACACCGATGTGCTCAATCGACGCTTGTAAGCGCTCTTTAGGAGAGCTTGCCGTCCTAATTTTATTAGCGAACAACGTTAGTTCGTCAATGTCGACACTGTCCATATACTGCAGTAGGATGTCGAAATCCTCTTGCAGGCTATGGGCAGGTGTGGCAGCCTTCGGCGTCGCGGCGCTCCTAGCGGAGGGTGCGGGGCCGAGGGGCGAGTAGTGGCCGCGCTGACCATAGGCAAGGGCCGGGTCCACGCGTTTGTTTTCGGCGGCGGAGGAGGCTCCGTCGTCGTAGTTTTATTACCCGCGGGGGTGGGAGGGGCGCGGGGGTTAGCCTGTTTAGGCTTCCCTTTGCGGTTACCGCGTTTCCCGCGACGCCGCTTGCCGCGGGGGGCGTTAGGGCACCCGCGATAGTTCGCAGGGTGGCCCACCGTCCCACACAACACGCAGGTAGGGGGATCCGCGGTATTTGGATCGCGACTGCACTCCGCCGTTACGTGTCTCCCGACGCATTTAACGCAACGGGGATTCGCGAAGCAGTTGCGCGCGGAATGGCCATAAAGTTGGCAGCGGTGGCACTGGCTAGGCGAGGACCGCTTACGCGGTGCCTCGACAACGATGCCAGAGAGATTGCATACACTAGGTATGTCAAAAATCTTTTTTCCGACGTCCGACAACTCTAAGTGCACGAGCACTAGGTTGTACGGTGCCTTAGTTCGCAAGTTGGTCATGCGATGTACTTGTAGAGCGGGGAGGCCTTTAGACTTAAGGTCCTCTAAAATGAGTTGCGTCTCGATGTCTTTCGGGACGCCGCGGATAACTGCGCGGAGGATGCGTTCCTCCTCGAGTGCGTATGTATGGTAGCCGATCTTTCTGTCGGCTAACCATTTCGTCAGAGCGCGATGGTCTGTCGGTGTCGGCACCGTGACACTAATGCCGTTTGCGATCGGCCTAGCACGCGTGAAAATTATGCGCTTTTCGTCGAGCGCTTTCGAAATGCTGCCCCAGGCAGCCGTATCCTGTATTACTACAGGAGGCGGCGCCTTAGGGGCGCGGGGGGCTCCGGCCTCTCGGGAGGGCGCGGAGGTGTCCATCGGGACAGGGCGCGTCGCCTTTTTGGCGGTTATTTTCGGGCGCGGAGGCGGCATCGCGGCGGCCACCTTTCGAGGAGGCCTGGCGTCGGCTTCTTTTTTTTGGCGCCTCTTGCGACCGGTGACGGTGGTGAAGCCATCGTCTCCGGGGGCGGCCATTTCTGGCTCCGTGGATGGAGTTGGAGAGGAGCAATAGCTCTCTTGGTCCGATCTATAATATTCGTCGGAGTGGTGACTTGCTACCGATGATGCACGCGATGATGCGCGCGACGACTGCGCGGAGTGCATCGCTTGCATCACAACGTCGTCTGGCGATTGCGGCGGGTCGCGCCAAGAAAAAGGCGGCGGATCGCGCGACGTAGGACGCCGTGTACCGGAGGCGACCGGCAACGGCGTCGATTTGGCGAGGCCGGAGGAGCCTGCGACGACTGCGGGGCCGGAGGGGCCTAACGGTTTTTGCCCGGAGGGGGCTGAGGGGCCTGAGGGGCCGGGGGGGCCTAACGGCCGTTTTTCGAGCGCGGCGGCGGTCGCGGGGGACGCGGCGGCGCGGGGGGCCAACGGTTTTTCACCGACGGCGATCGGAGACAGAGGGCGTAAAATTACAAGCGCCTCCGGGTTAATAGCGGGGTACTTCGCCGCCAGGAGGCGACGAAGTTCCGACTGCGCGACTTCCACCTGGTCCATACCGAGAACCGGGGAAGAATTTACGTCACGATGGGACTATTTTTAGCTCATGACTCCCTGCCGCGCGGCAGGGAGGTGTGTTTTTGGCACTACTTGTGTTAGTGTACCTAATATGTCACTGCACTATGTATACAAACCTGTAGCGGCGACGTTGAAAACGTCGCGAAATGAGCCCGCTATCCTTCTACACGATGGACGGGGGCCCGCTTAAGCGGGGCCCGAAGAGCACAGTCGTCGGAGACGACCGCCTAAACGAGCCGAAATCGCCAGAGACGCACGCCTCCAGGCCGGGAACTAACAAACGCGAGAGAAGCCGTTTTCGCTCTTATAATAGGGCACGTCTGTCTCGTGAGAGAGCAGCCGTGCGAATGTCGATTGATGAGTGAGCGGCGCGGTCAAAGAGCTGCCTATTTATACTATAGGTGACGCAAACGGCCCCCACCAACGACATTGCGATTACAATATCGTGATAGCGACCGCTTGCTCACACAATCCACCACCCGAATTACATAAGCAGCCGTTTGCGACCGAATTGATAGCAAGCGACTACTTCGAGTTTATTTAAACTTTAAGTACTTAAGAAGGAGAAGGAAAGAAAGGGAAGGTGAACCATTGCAAAACTTCAACATTCTCTTGATGTGATCCTATGAGCTACCGAAACCGAAGTCTGTTATGACTTATTCTTACTAGCACCGTCGACTTTATTCGTGTGGTCTTTATGGTTTAGGTAAATCAGGAACATTTACATCAACACACGAGTAATTTTACTGGTGGTACGGTTCCTAACCACGAAGCTATCTCAGCTTGCACCGTAGAGACGGAAATGGGATACTTTTTATCCCGGAAAATGAAATAACTCCCACGGGATATTTAAAAAATCTATATCCACGCGTACAAAGTCGCGGACATCACCTAGTAAATAATATTTCCCAAAAACATGGTTTTCTGCGGCCATTGTAGCAGTCCCAATTTGAGAACCAGATTATCAATTATTTTAACCTTGCGTCTCGAAATCTGTGAACACTGGATCTGGCAACACCACCTGCAGCCGTCGACATCTCGCAAAACCGTGCAAGTCGCGAGTCCATCTAGTGAAGGGTGAAGGACCACGAGGCACCACGAGGCACCAAGAGCTATTTGGAGGGCAAATTGCCACTTTATCTTGCTGATCCTTAAGGCAATGTTGGTTCTAGTACTGCTGCGGATATCATCGTTATTGTATCACGCAAAGAAACACCGAATAGCCATTTTCATATCTCACTGAACGACTGTGACCTTGCAAGCGGCCTGCAGTAGAAGGAGCTCGCATCAGTTCCTTATGTTGTCACTGGCCAACATGCACTGGTCGAAGAGTTTGATTTTAAGACTGCGGCTTAATGGCTCAGAATTTGTCAGCATGTTTATGTCAGTGAGGTTGGCTAGCGTAAAAAAATGACAAAACTAAACTTACGGATTTTTATCTTACTTATTTTTAACTATTAAAATTTAAGTCAGGTTAGAAATAGTTACAAAACGAACGCGATAAAATCCGTAAAATAAGTTTTATTAATAGAGTTGTCGTGTGGTGGCGACTTAAGAGAATCTACTACCCCATCTCATCCCTTCGTAAAAGTCAACTGAGGGAAAATGAAGACTAGAAGGTAGGCAGCAGCATCTTCCTGAAACATCTGAATAAATAAACTGCGGTAGCCAACCCGCCTGCCAAGCGTGGCAACTATGGCAAATTCCTCCGAAATGAGAGCAACAAACTTTTGTGGCTATCTATGGGGGAAGCCTATGTTCAGCAGTGGACTTGTGATAGGCTGAAACGACGACGTCGACCCCGTCCCGACATCGCACGGATGTTATGGTTATGTTAGTGTGGGTAGAGAAAAACAGCACAAGCCCCTTTACACATTTATGAAGGAACTAGCTGATGCTAGCGACTACGACCGCGTGGATAAAGGTTTTTTTTAAATATCTCGTGGGAACACTTCGATTTTCCGGGATACAAAGGATCCTATCTTCGTCTCCAGGATGCTAGCTATGTTTGTGCCGAATTTCGTTATAATCGGTTTTACGGTTGAGCCGTGAAAAGATAACATACAGACAGAGGGACAGAAAGAGTTACTTTCGCATTAATAATATTAGTACGGATTTGTAATATTCATTATTCATCGGAACGTCGGGGTAGCTCAGGGGCCTGGTGTTCGCCTTTAATTTCATAGTAAGTGAGTAACCTGGGTTCGATCCCCGGTACCAGCACCTCTAAAATTATTCTACTATTTTAAGTGCTGATTTACCACGTGCTAAGCGGAGAAGGAATACATCGTGAGGAAACCTGCATGTCCGAGGAATAGAAATATTTCGAAGACATGTGAAGTCCGCCAACCCGCATTGGAACAGCGTGGCGGATTCTTCCTAGCTCCTAAACCCTCTCAGAAATGAGAGGAGGCCTGTTCTCAGCAGTGGGACATTTATAGGCTGAAACTTTACTTTACTTTTTTTATTTTTATCGGAAAGTGATTCCGTCTATGTCGGGAAAGGAATGTGCATGTCGAATTTCAAGTCAATGGGTAGGTCTTGTAGTTTTTGAGATATTTATTTGTTTATTTAAACTTTATTTGAACACAAATATGTATACAAAAAGGCGAACTTAATGCTACAAGGCATTCTCTACCAGTCTACCTTCGGGTCTATCGGAAATAATGTAGTGGGTGCCAACATCAACCAAAAAAAAATTACCACTATTAATTACAAAAATGTACTAAAACGTAAACAAAGAAACTATTGTATAATAATAATTTTTAAAAAATAAATATTAAGATAACATTCATATTTAGATATTGTCATGAGAATTCTTTCCAAGAAAGAGAAAAGAACAATCACAATTTCATAATGCACATCAATTATATTGAAAGAGAAAAAGTTTAGTGAAATCAACAAGTCGCTAAGGCAATTCACCTGATTTACACTGTAAATAATGTTCATTCCTACATAACAAATCCTAAACACTATTTTTTAGTCAAAACAAAATAAACAAAATGTCTTGTATGTCTATTCCCATGACAAGAAAAATCTAAAGCGATAAATAAACAAAAATGACAAAAAAACAAAAGGCTAAGTAGAAAGAGTAAATAAACAATTATAAACAATATCTTTATGCAAGGAAACAAATTATTAAAATAAGAAAACAAAATAAAATCTAAAACTAAAAGCTTCAAATAAAAATATTATCTGCGTAGGACATTTGAACCATGAATTCGAAACATAAATCATCAAATTATTATGTCGCTGACACCAACAGGCTAGATTGGCTTTTATTTTTAATGACGAAATAGGACATCCATATGCGAGTACGAGCTTGGCGTTTCGTTACAGGAGTGCAAAACTACGGCGTAAATTCGAATTACACCCTAAACCCTTTCATAGGGCCCTAAATAAAATGATATCTGGAGCTTTAAGAACGATAGAAGCTGCGAAAAATACGAAATACCAGCAGTCACTAAAGCAGAAGCATACCAGGTATGTTGATAGACGAATAACACTGTCAAAAACATATTGTTTATGGAATGAAGTGATTATTTTTTAACTTAATGTTTACCCGTGAGAAACTGATCTTTTTGATCTAATAATCTATATTTATCGCATTTGATAGCTAAATAAATGAAGAATTTTATTTTAAGGTATAATTTTTGATGATTATCTCTAGCTTTAAAAAAATTGTGTGTGTACTCAGGTTTTTCCTTCCCATAGGTAGGTAATAGTCCATATATGGTATCCAAATGTGAGTGGTGTTCACTATGACTAGTTGATTTAATTTGACTGTTTTTGTCATTTAATATACGAGTATAATTTTACCCAAGTCGATTAAATAGTCGATGAAAAAGGATTTTCCCTGTCCGAAAGAACTCAGTTCAAAAATACCCAAAAGTCACGGTAACTTTTAACGGTCACATTAAGAGCTAATTTCTCAAAAAATATAATGAAAGTTATATTTTTAGTTAAATTATTCTAAATCTAGGTATTTAAGAAGACTCATTAACCAATAAAATCTATATCGACCGATACTTTTTTACTTTAATATCCGTAAAGATCAGGGAAAAATGTTTAAAGTTATCCAATGTCACTGTATTGATTTTACAAAGATATTACATTTGTGTTGAAAATTAATTAACGATTTACAAAGAACGTTACAGAAATACTGTTAGGTTTCGATTCTATTTCGGAACGAACTGTTACATCTATGTAATGTATATAATAATCATGACCCATGTCACTATAAACGCCGAACAAGTAATTTCACTCCCAGGTAGATCTTTCGAGTCCCAGAATGGTTTAGTCCGAGTCCTCCTTCCGCGACGCGCCTGTACCACTTTTCGGGAATAAGTTTAATAAGTCTTATAAGCTTAATAAGTTTAATTTCTATTTCTAATATATAACTAGTGTACAACAAATAAATCTTTCATCATTCATCAACAAATAAAACCAAAGACCCATATAACAGAAGTAGACAGATACGGTACCACTGTATCGCTCAGTTTATAGTGTAACTACAAAGTTGCAATATAACAAACAAAATTATCTTTTCTTTTTTTTCTTTTTTCTTTTTTTAAAAAAAACGAAGCCCCACAGTAGGATTTTCTCCTATTGTGGGTGCGTTTTACAAACATACATTTCACATGCACAACACAACCAGACCCGAAAAGCAACAATTTGTGTTTCTGTACAAATGTTGCCTCCGGCTGGGAATCGAACCCAGGACCGGTGGCGCAGAAGTCAGGTACGCTAACCACTACGCCACGCGGTCGAACATCACATAAATGTTACGAACACATGTCACAGCCTTCGCCTATTCATTAGCGGTCCGTCTTATCCGAACTGATCCTGATATGAGACTTATTGCTACTGATATAGATTGCGCTGTTCATTTACTTGATTATATAAATAAATCGTTGCCATAGCAACGTTTTAGCCTTGCAGTGGCGGCTTAATAGAATCTGTCACCCCATCTAATCCCGTGGGTGTCGTATCTTCCTGGAACATCTGAATAAACTGCGGTCGCGAACCTGCCTGCTAAGCGTGGCGACTATGACAAAATCACCTCAAAATCAGTGAAACAAACTACGGCCTATGTTCAGCAGTGGACTTGTGATAGGCTGAAATGATGATGATGATGATGAATAATATTTTATTATAATATTATATTATATTATAAGGGTTTCGTAGCAAAAAGGGAACCCTTATAATTTCGTCCTGTCCGTCTGTCCGTATGTCATTTTACTTCGAGACTATTATATTTTGATGGAAGGCGTTTTTCATGAATCGCTGTACAATGGTGTAGTGAAATTACGAAAAAAAATACTGTCGCGCACCCTGAATACAACTGAAAAAAATCAGTAGACAAAAGCGTGTTGTAGTAGGTTAGTAGATCTTGAAGTTTGTGAGTGTGAAGTCAATAGTTGGTGAGATATGCGCTTGTAAAGAATCCTGCGATGTTGTGCCCCCCTCCCCTTTAACTTTTCATATATGCGGTGGAAAATTTTGAAAAATTTATGGTGGTAGAACGTAGAAAATACTCTCAACGAAAATTAGTTTGAATAAGAGGTGTCGTGTAGTTTTTTAATATAGAATAATTTAGGTTACACGCTTTTCTTCTCTACGGATCCCTCCACGGTTCGTGGTCCGACACGCACTTGTCTGGTTTTATAATTTAATTAAAAACGCGATGCCCCTCACTAGGACTTATCTTATGTTGCAGTGTGTTTATTAAATAACACATGCACAACCAGACCCAAAAACCATTAATTTATATTTTTGCGCAAATGTTGGCTCCGGATGGGATTCGAACCCAGGACCTATGGCGTAAACAACAACAACAAAAAACTCTCATATGCCCAGTGACTACGTTAGTTACGCTCTCAGTGCCCGTCAAACCGAAATACAGTATTTGCACACAACTCCTTCACGGGAGAATAACTGGCCCTGGGGTTAGGTTGTACCGGCGATTTCGCATAGGTGGACAAAGTTTTTAAATAATCAAAGATTCCGCTACTGTACCATAGATGGCGCTCTATTATATATTATCGAAAAAAATCACAACTTTGGAATTGACTTAATAAACGCGAAAACATTGTTAAAATTGGTTCCAGAGCTATTTATCAATAACCAGTGTAAAATTCATGTCTTATAGACACACAGACAAAAAAGTTACTTCGCTTTCATGTAATATTAGCTATGAATGTGAACAGTGAATATATGTGCACAGTGTTCAGATCATGAACAGATGGTGTCATCTGCCTTCTTTAAATAATGTAAACAAGACAGCAGTCGTGCATGTTAGTTGAACACAATGTCAACAGGTGGCGCTTTCTACAATTAAAAATTATTCAATAATTTTAATCACAATCAAACATACTTCACACCGACAAAAGCCTTTGAGACAAAATATATACAGATGTATGGTAATGATGCAGTTCAACCAAGTGACAATAATAGCAAGTATTAATTAGAATGTAGTGTAGTTTAAGCAACAGTAGGTAAATGGTAGCACTCGGTGTCAAACATTGAGCAATAAAAATGTCGACGACCCGTGCCGGTTGCAACCAGACGTAGTAATTGCTCAATGTGTTAAAATCGTACAAGGACACACAAAAAGAGTATATATGAATTAGTGGTACTATGTAATACGGAAGGAATTATACTGGCATTTACTACATTGGCATAATAGGTAAGCGTTGCGATAATAACAAACATCGTCAGGAAACAGAGACATGCAGTGGGAGAAATAAAATTTTCGACGACTCCTTAATAATGCATGTTATAATTTAAAAAAAACATTAATTAATTTGCTGATACTTATTTAAAGATACTGCTCAACTTAAAAAAGAAAAGTAAAGTAACAGCCTTAATGTTACATTGCACAGAACATGCTCCTTTCAATTTATGAGAGAATTTTAAAGCCAATAAAATTTCACAAATTATCGCTAAGTAAAGAAAAGTTAGAAAGTGCATAGCAATGACATTTGCGGCCTCTTAATACTTGTCGAAGGCTTATGTTATTCCTTCACAGAGTAGGCTTCCAGAGCCTCCCGATCTACGTCATTTTGAGGATTTGATAGTCTAATATGAAGTTGAGGGCCTGGCTCTCGCCTTAAATTTTATAGTAAGCGAGTGACCCGAGTTCGATTCCCGGCACTGGCACTACGTGCCAGCGGTGCCAGAAAACATCGTGAGGAAACCCGCACGTCCGAGAAATAAAAATATTTCAAGGATATATGAAGTCCGCCACTCTAGTGATATTTAGCAAGATATGTATCGTCGAAATATTTAGTGATATTTAGCGAGTTTTAGTTATCTCTTTGCTAATCTTATATTTAACTGAACCTAACATTGATCATTGACCAAATGATTGTTATTGCAGGGACGATGACAGCACCAAGGATAGAAGCATAGCGTCTTCCTCGAAGAGAAGATTTTGCTTCCGATGCGGTGGCGATATTGAAGGAGGCATCCTGCCGTGCGTGTGCCACCACCATAAGTAAGCCTATGTGTTGTCTTGTTTTAAAAAATGATATGAGTGATTGATTACTTTTAATGTAATATTTACGGGATAACATATAAATCTTCTATGTTATAAAAATAAAATAAATTGCTGAATGTCATCACCACTTGATGATCATCTCTTGAGAACAGCTCGACCGGTTTGGCTAATTTTTTTTGTTGTTTTCGTAATTGCTAGGACAAGATTTGTACGAAACAAAATTTTTGGAAAATCCACCGGAAAAGTCGGAAATTTTTATGGGATTCTTGTATCAAATTCTCAATAAAATCAAAGTGACGTTCGTTTGACAGTTCTAGATATAGAAACAAGTTATAAAACAAACATATATTATTTGCTAAACGCACTTGTTATTTTTCTTCACTATTAAATTGCACCCATGTATTTGTATTTTTTTTTATTTATTAAAAGTGACGGAACGAGAAAAACGTTCACCTGATGGTAAGTGCAACGTCTGCCCATAACAAATGCTGTGTCACCCAGAACAGTGTGACACCACAATGCGCCAGTCACCCTGAGATATCAGTTCTTAAGTCTCATATGCCCAGTGATTACGCTAGCTCTTAGTGCCCTTCAAACCGAAACACAGTAATGTTTTCACACTACTGCCTCACGGCAGAATAACTGGCCCTGGGGTGGTACCTACCTAGACGGATTCCTGCATAGGAATCTTACCACGGCGATTCTATATGGTGACGTTATAAGAGAATCTGTCACCATCTCTACGCGTAGGTGTTAACTGTACAAGACATTTATTACTAACTAGCTGTGCCCCGCGGTTTCGCCCGCGGTTTCGCCCGCGTAAAAAAAGCCGACCCTGTTCGATGACATACATATACTTCCCTTTTTGAATCAGATTTTGGGGTTTTAATTTTTGCGCGGAACCCTAATCATTTTTCAAAGTAAAAAAGTAGCCTAAGCTATCCGCCCAGCTGTTTTAGGAGATTACAAAGAGACAAAAAAAATGGTTTTAATTTTTGCGCGGAACCCTAATTATTTTTCAAAAATTAAAAGTAGCCTAAGTTACTTGCTATAATATAAGGTGTCTGTCAGTGTAAAAAATTGTTTTTTCTTATAAGTACGGTATATACTTTCATAAGCATTGAGTATAAAGCAATTATTTTGTTATAACAAACAGACACTTCAATTTTATTTATGTGTATAGATGGTGCATTAATAGCGCTCATCAGTCAGGCCTTCTTTCATTTCTGAAGGGGTTTTAGAAGCTGGAAGAGTCCGCGACGCTGTTCCAATGCGAGTTTGTGGGTTCCACATGTCTCGAAATACATGCAGGTTTCCTCCCGATGTTGTTCTTCATTGTTGAGCAGGTGGTAAATCAGCATTTAAAACTTTAGAAAAAATTTTAGAGAGATGCCGGCATCGTAGACCTTCCCAGGGCCAGTTATTCTGCCTTAAAGCAGTAGTGTGCAAACATTACTGTGTTTCGGCTTGAAGAGCACTGAGAGCTAGCGTAATCACTGGGCATATGATACGTAAGAACTGATGTCTGAGGGTGTCGGGCGCAGTATGGCGTCACACAGAATTTTTCTGGTTGACGCAGCATTTGTTATGGGAAAACGTTGCACTTACCATCAGGTGAACGATTTGCTCGTCTCGTCACTTTATCCAATAAAAAAAATGTACTACAAATGGCGAAATTTGCCAGATCAGTGTTCCAGGCTGGCGATGAGCCGCAGTCATGCGATCCTGTATCCGCCTGCCAAACGTAGCGATTTTTGTAATTCCTCCAGCTGAGGCAGGGCATTAATATTTGCAATTGACTATTAGACACATTTCTCCTCTCGCTTTTGGGAATGCTATGGAACTTATTAGTTCCTCAAAATATCCTTATTTCCTAGTCATGGAATTTTTAGAATTTGCAACCTTAGGCTCTGATTTGCAATGAACACGTCGCAAATTAAAGCCTAAAGTTTGCAAACGACTATAGAATTGCCTTCACTGTAATGTTGACATCCATCAATGCTACTACGGCAATAAATTTAAAATAGGATATTTAAGAAGTGAAACTTGCGCAATGAGATTATATTTTCAAGGTCGAATTCGAGTACAATGTTTCTGTTATTCTTTATTCATATTTATGGATTAATTAATAATTGTTTATATACCATACCGATCAGTTATTTTACGGTGAGTAATAAGTTTTGGAAAATCTTGTTTATTTATTTTTATTTAATTAAAATTTCTAATATTTAAAAATAATTAACTATAATTAATATCATATATAATAACGTCGGCAAATAAACAGTGAAAATAAACAAACCAGCGGCAAACGTATTTCATACTTTATGACTTGAATTATTCGAAGCGTCGCTTCGTTCACCAATCCATCTGTCAAGTTTGGTGGTGTTCTTTTTAGATGCTTATATACAGCAGGCTGATGATGACGATGACGATGTAAGAAATCCTTGCACAATTGTCACCCACTGGTAGCGAAGATGAGTAAGGTCGGTATTAACAGGCTTTGATCGCAATTCATAAACCCACATTTATTTCCAGGCCCGCCAAGTTCGAGTCTGGTGCGTGGTTCCTGCGTCAGGTGCAACGAGCACTGAGTCTTATGCCGTGGTCCATCAGTACCGATAAGCTGGAGCAGATCGGTAAGCATCTGTCGTTTAACCCTGACTCAGTTGTCTTCGTATCTGTCACCAGCGTGCTTTCTCTTAGAACTTTTACCTTTTAACTTTTACCTTTATTACTGTAATAAAGCAGGGGAGAACGTATGTTGGAATGCGCTAATCTTAGTAAATACTAATCCGATTTGAAAAAATATTTTCGCATTAGATAGCCCGTTTATTATGGAAAGTTCTAGACTATAAAACTTCTTGCCACAGCAAGAAGCCGCAGTCTGAGAGTAGAACCGAGAAAGGCCAAACTGTGAATACTCAGGTCGGCAAGGTAACGTGCCGTAGGCCGTAGTTTCGGTCTCTAGGGCACTAATAGTTTGTGTAATTACTGGGCATACGAAACTTAAGTACTGATGTCTCAGGGTGGCAAGCGCTGTGTGGTGTCACGGAGAAAGGTTCTGGGCGACACAGCATTTGATTACGGGCACACTTTGCACTCACCATCGGGTATCAGGTTCATACTGGTGGTAGGATTCCTATGCAGGAATCCGTCTAGGTAGGTACCACTCCAGGGCCAGTTATTCTGCCGTAAAGCAGTAGTGAGCAAACATTACTGTGTTTCGGTTTGAAGGGCACTGTGAGCTAGCGTAATCACTGGGCAAATGAGACTTTAGAACTTATGTCTCAGGGTGATTGGACACAGTGTGGTTTTCTGGGTGACACAGCAACTGTTATGGGCAGACGTTACACTTACCATCAGGTGAACGTTTTGCTCGTTTCATCAATAAAAAAAATAGCCTAAGGAGCAAGCTGAAATGAGTAATACTCTAGACTTACATGATTAAGAAATATTACACAAAACATCTCTTAAAATGCTGTGGGAGACTGATGCCTAAACTAAGCTATAGGCCTGTATTTCAGGACACCAGGTCTTCACCCCTTGGGTAATAGATAGGTTTTGTATGTAATTATTCGTCTGTTGATAAGTGCGGTAGAATCTAAAAGTATTTAATATACATATTTCAAAATACTAATCATACCAGCATGATTAGTATTTTGAAATAAGTATGCGTGTGTATGTGCGTGTGTGTGTTCGAGTGTATATGTGTGAGTATGTTAGAGTGTGTATTTGTGTGTGTGTTTAATACAATGCTTATTTTGACTACAGCTAAACTAGGATTGTCAATAGATTTACTGTTTCAACATAGGTCAAATTTTGAAGCCAGTGATTTACTTTTCTTTTTACATACTGTCTTTGTAAGGTGATATCATCATCATCATCATCATTTCAGGCTATTACTAATCCACTGCTGAACATAGGCATATATATATATATATATATATATATATATATATATATATATATATATATATAAATCTATATATATATATATATATATATATATATATCTATATCTAGATTACAGTTTACATTATTGCATAGAAATCCACCAAGATCTCAAGCTATTACTAGTCCACTGCTGAACATAGGTCTCCCTCATAGATCGCCACAAAAGTTTGTAGCTCTCATTTTAGGGGATTTCGCCATAGTCACCACGCTTGGCAGGCGGGTTGGCAACCGCAGTTTATTTATTGAGTTATTCCAGGAAGATGCTGCTGCCCATCTCCTGGTGTTAGGTGTTATATATATATTTATATATATATATATATATATATATATATATATATATATATATATATATATATATATATATATATATTTATTTATTTATTTAACTCTTTATTGCTTCATTTACAATAATGGGATACAAAGGGCGGACTTAATGCCTTTAGGCATTTTCTCCCAGTCAACCCATGGAGTGGTGAGATTTTGATTAGGTGTAGCAATAAAGGAAAACAGAGAAAGAAAGAAAGAGAAAAGAAAATGAAAACCTAAATAACTCATAAATATTATAAATATAGTTACATACAATATATATTAAATACATAAACATATACGTATCTACGGTATACATACATATTATACATATAAATAAACGTAAAATAAAATAAATATAAATAAATAAATGCACACTTGTAACGGTGACCAACTACTAACTATTTATGTTGTCATGATTCTCTGCTAAATGATCACGGACCAACTTCTTAAAGGAGTATTTATTGGGCGCTTTCTTGATGTAATCGGGCAAGGAGTTCCAAAGAAGTGCAGCCCGGACAGTGAAGGAGTTCCTAAAGAACCCGGTGAAATGTGTAGGGATGCAAATCTTATTGTTAGAGGACGAACGAAGAACCCTATCATGTGATGAAGACAGATACTGAAATTTGTCTTTAAGATATGAAGGCGAAAATGGATCATTTAAAATAGAGAAAAGAACAAGCAGTATCCTGGAATTGCGCCTTTGTTGAATGGTAAGCCAATTTAGCTGAGACCTGAATTGAGATACATGATCATACTTTCGCAGACCAAAAATAAATCTTATACAGTTGTTAAGCAGGCGCTCCAGCTTGTTAAGAAGATCTTGGGATAGGTCTGGGTAACACACATCTGCGTTGTCAATAATGGGTAATATAAGCGTTTGGACAAGCAAGAGCTTAGATCTAATGGGGAGAAAATGTTTCAGACGATAAAGAGAACGTAAGATGGCAATGACTTTCCGACTAATGTCGGTAACCTGAACTTTCCAGTTTAAAGTGTTATCAATGATTAGACCAAGATTTTTCACAGACTTACTAAATGGAATAACAGTATCATTATATCGTAAAGAAGGTAGGCCTGAATAGTCAACCTTATCCAACATTCTCGGACTACCTACTAGGATAGCTTGGCATTTCAGTGGATTGACAATCACTCCATAACGAGTTGACCAATCTTTGAGAGCGTCTAGATTATTGTTTAAATGATTGATTCCATTATGAAGATCGTCAATTTCAGATTGCACATATAGCTGTAGATCGTCCGCATACAGATGGTACGAGCAGTCGAAAATGGAGGTGATTAAGTTTATAAAAACAGAGAAAATTATGGGAGAGAGAATTCCGCCTTGCGGCACGCCAGTTTCGACATCAACCCAAGCTGAGTTTTTTTGTGCAACATGAACTGATTGCTGGCGCCCGCGAAGATATGATGCGAACCATTCTAAGACATTAGGCGCGAAATTAAGATGGGATAGGATGGAAAGGAGGAGGTCATGATCAACTGTGTTAAAAGCGTTAGAAAAGTCAACTAGCACTACCGCTGTTATCTTTCTTTCTTCCATACCTTGTCTAATGTCATCAGTAACTTTGATTAACGCAGTTGCAGTGCTATGACCGGGGCGAAATCCAGACTGATAAGTACTCAGTAGGTTATGTTTCGAAAATCTGTTGTTCAGAAATCTAGATATATATATATATATATATATATATATATATATCTAGATTTCTGTTTACATTATTGCATAGAAATCCACCAAGATCATTTCAAGCTATTACTAGTCCACTGCTGAACATAGGCCTCCCTCATAGATCGCCACAAAAGTTTGTAGCTCTCATTTTAGGGGATTTTGCCATAGTCACCACGCTTGGCAGGCGGGTTGGCAACCGCAGTTTATTTATTGAGATATTCCAGGAAGATGCTGCTGCCCATCTCCTGGTGTAAGGTGATATATATATCTAGATTTCTGTTTACATTATTGCATAGAAATCCACCAAGACAGCAAAAGAAACGTCTAGAGAATACGGTCGAGAGCTGTATGTAATAGGGGTTGACAGGGTTGTATCGCCGTTTGGCACGCGATAGTGATAGAGAATAGGTCATAGACTACAGTTTAATTTTTTAATTAACATCGCTAATGGATCTGTGGACTGTCCTGATCTTCTTACTAATGTTATGTTTCGTACCAATCAAATTGGATTCAGGCAACGGCCTTTATTAGCTATACCATTTGTTAATAGTAATTATAGACGAAATGGTTTCTCCCTGCCTAGTGCAATATCTTTTAATAAATTTTCACTTCAACTGGAAATCGACTTATTCTGTACTAGCTCTAAGGCAGTAAGGAGACTTATGAATAAAGAGTTTTTTAAAGATGACAGAGACCAATAAGCTGACTGTGAGCTCCTAATGTTATGTTTACTATTTATTTTAATTTATTTTACTTTGTGTGACGTCGTTGGGATACCTTAATTATTATTATTTTATTTTTATATAAAATTTGTTAAAAACTGCATATTAATATGCGAAGGCCTGTAATTATTAACTTGTGTACCTACTTTGATATTTATTTGTAATTATTTGTCTGTAAGTCTTCCTAAAATAAATAAATATATAAACTTTGACCAGGACAATGGCGACTAACTAATTTTCTGTCGGTTATCTTTTATTTTCACAGAAGAGGAATGCGAGCCGAGTCCCGGACCGAGCGATGTCTCGCGCGGCGAACTACATAGTATCCGAGAGTTCCTCGAGCTGCTTTCAGCCAAGTTGGCCGGGGGACCGCTGGAGAGGACCAGGGTCGCCCCTCTGTACGACCATCCCACATGTATGTAGAACAGTTTTTATTAATAAGGTATAATGATTGATGAATGAAACGAAAAAGAAATGAAAATAAGGTAGACAACAGCGAAATAATAAAAATAAATGTCTATTATGTTCATTATGTTTAAATAATTAAAAAAAAAATCATTGAAAAATAGCAAATTTAAAAGACAGCGTAGTGGCTGACAGAATTATATAGTGCCCTTTTGTAACAATCTCAAACGAAGTGTATATTTTTGTATAGATAGTAACAAATATATGTCGCCATATCGCACTCGAAGATTAAAGAGAAAAATTAACCTTTTGCAATTACGTAACAACCAATCGTACATTTTTTCTTATTGTTTTATATACAAGGTAAATTAATGTACAGTACAATTATCATTAACACGCGGCTGTGTGAATTTACCTGCGGGCGACTGCGCGCTGAATTCAATAATGCGCAGTAGATTCATTAAATTAGCGCTTCCTTGTGTTTCATCGCCCATAACCAATCACAGGCATATCAACCTGCGCAAGAAGCTTCTTCATCTCTGTGCACACCTTTTGGTAGTGGGCATATGTCCGCGCGAACTCCACAACTGCTTCTATATGATAATTCAGATATGTACAGAATAGAAACGTAAGTAGCAATAACATGGGAAAAGGAACCCAATAAAATATGACAAGACAAATTACGACATCAGTTTTTTCGCACAAATATGGGGTGTTATATGGTGGTAGGATTCCAATGCAGGGATCCGTCTAGGTAGGTACCACCCCAGGGCCAGTTATTCTGCCGTGAAGCAGTAGTGTGCAAGCATTACTGTTTTTCGGTCTGAAGGGCACTGTGAGCTAGCGTAATCACTGGGCATAGGATACTTAAGAACTGAAGTCTCAGGGTGACAGGCGCAGTGTGGTGCACACAGAAATTTACTGGGTGACACAGCATTTGTTATGGGCAGACGGTGCACTTACCATCAGGTGAACGTTTTGCTCGTTCCGTCACTTTTATGAAATAAAAAAAAAACAAATGTATATTAGATTATTTAAGGATACCTTTTTTATCGAAAAGAGCAAAACGTTCACCTGATGGTAAGTGCAACGTCTGCCCATAACAAATGCTGTGTCACCCAGAACGTTTCCGTGTGTCGCTGTACCCGTCAGCTTCGTTCACTACCAAAACGGAAGCTATTAGGAACTTACGCAGATATATTATATTGCTCTATTCGTAGACGCAGCATTGTTTCGGTCGTGCCCTCCTATTTATATGTGACTAGCTGATGCCCGCGACTTCGTCCGCGTGGATATAGGTTTTTTAAATATCCCGTGGGAGCTATTTGATTTTCCGGGATAAAAAGTATCCTATGTCTGTCTCCAGGTCGCAAGTTATGTCTGTAATAAATTTCGTCAAGATTAGTTTAGCGGGTGAGGCGTGAAAAGGTAACAAACAAACAAGAGAGAGTTACGTTCGCATTTATAATATTAGTAAAAATGAATCGTTTGCAAAAGTACTATCGAATAAGGAAAGAACGTTAATTTGGTAAGATCCGCATTTAAAATGGTGTATATTACGTAGATTTTGAAGAGCACCGCCCGCCCTCAGGCAATAGAGTGCCGCCGCTCAGCGGCTGTCTGTCGTAGACTCTATGTCACTTGATAATGCCTTGCTTTGAGGTGAAACACGTCTCGTATTCTCGACTTTGGTGATGTGTGTAATGCCTAGTGGTATTGTTGTAGTGGTGAAAGGTATCTGGTGGCGGTATTAGTTTGCTTGTCTACGCTATTGTGGGGGAAGGCGGGTAGAGCTGTCCAAAAACTAAGTAACTACTCCTTTTTATCGCGGATCCATTATAGTTAGGGAAGAAATTAACCTTTTTCCTTATTATAATGCATTTCCTCAAAGTAACGCCTAATTTTATTTACTATTTTAAGAAATTGTCGATCTATTGCTATAAAAATTTACTAAAGGAAATAAATAACGTAGCATCTAATCTGCCAATCCGCTTCAACCACACCGATTAGTGGACTGCGTAACTGGCTTATATAATTACTGTGTTGATATTGGTCGCTGAAGATTTCAATACAGCAACAGATAAACTCATAGTTTTAAAAAACACGCTTGGACATCAATGAGCTGACGATTCTGGTGAGAATATTTTTGTTTTATTTGATAAAAGTGACGGAACGAGCAAAACGTTCACCTGATGGTAAGTTCAATGTCAGCCCATAACAAATGCTGTGTCACCCTGAACAGTGTGACACCGCAATGCGCCCGTCAACCTGAGACATCAGTTCTTAAGTCTCAAATGCCCAGTGATTACGCTAGCTCTCAGTGCCCTTCAAACCGAAACACTAATGTTTGTACACTACTGCTTCACTGGCCCTGTCATTAAATTATTTATTTATTATATTGCAATCGATATTTAATACGTATACAAAATTTCAATATATTCGGTGGCGTCTCGAAGTGGGTGAAAATTGAATTAGAAGAGTCCATTATATTCATACTAGAACAAGCTAACAAAAGCGTGCTAAATCATATAATTTTGTTCGACTGATATTCGGATGGGTCCTGGCCGAACAGTCGGAACAGCATAGACGGTTTCGCACGCGGCCGTCTTGAAAGAACTCCATAAAATAAAAATGAAATGTGTAGATACGAACATGTTCGAGCGGCACCACGCAACGCTGCGCGACGCGCTCGCCTCTCTGTCGACCGCGCTACAAGACGCGCTCACACGTAAGACAGGGTGGAACGGGATGGCATGCACTGTGGTGGTAGTAGCACTGTTAATTTAGCATTTTAACACGTCTTCTCTCTCTATCCCACCTCTCTATTGCAAGAGCACCATGTCGTAAAATGTCACATTAAAATTAATTCGATAGTTATATTTTTTAGACACGTCTATACTATGTATGTTATAAATAACACCAGGGCGGTTCTCACCGCGAAATCGCGAAAGCACGCAGCGAACGCGACACAGTCCGAACTTCGAGGTTTTTGTAGGAGTTTTTATTTATTTATTTATGTTTGGGTCAAACCAAACCTGGCACGCGGGCCCCTGATCCGATGAAGCTGTAAAAGCCGAGAAGGCTAACAGCAATTACATCACCGAAAATATATATATATAAATAACAGATTTTTTGAAAGCTCGTTACAGACATGATTACTCTTTAACAAAGAACTGCACGCATTTACCTTTATTGTTCAGCAAACTTTTGTGATAAATTTGCTTGCGTTTGGACGGCTCTTGTTTATTAGTCCATGGACAGTAGTATATTATTTTTTATAAGATTATTATTACATACATACATACATAAGATCATGACTGTATCCCATAAGGGGTAGTCAGAGACTGGGCACTCACTGCAAAAACAGATGACTGCCACAATCCACGTTTCACCAAAACAATATAATGCACTTGGTGTGATAGGTTTGCCCGATGATGTGATATGGTGAGCCCATCGCCACCATGCGCTGTTGGGTGCACAGTGCAGTTTAATTCCTTAATCGCCTTTTACGAGATCCATTGGATGAGATGGAGTGGTAGTATTCTTTTAACGAGCCACCACCACACGGCTTTAAGATAATTATTAAGGAGACATAATTGCACACCTGCTCAATTTGAGAAGGAAAATAAGGTAAGGCGGCCATTGCAGGTCATTACAGGGCGTTAATCTTAACAAACCCTTATTAAGGTTTTGTTAAGATCGACCGGTTATATACAGCCTTTCTCTGTGATCCTTGATAAATGGATGTCGGTGTATATGAGCGGTTTTATTGTATTTCTGGAATTGCCTACATAAGAAAATATTTGTCAGATATTCAAAACAAGTTATGTCAAGTTAGCCAAATCAAATCATTTGTGACACTGCACTGGGTCCGTTCCCCTGATACGTCAGTTCTTAAGTCTCATGTGCCCAGTGATTACACTAGCTCTCAGTGCACTGCAGACCGAAACAGCAATGTTTTCACACTACTGCTTCACAGTAGATTAACTGGCTCTGCGATGGTACCTATATAGACGGATTCCTGCACAGGAACGTTGTCGATACTAACGGCAAACACGGTATGCGAGGGTGGTACATTTTCTGACCTCACCACCACATTTGGCTACGCAACTTTACTTTGTTGAATTCACCGTCGCCAGCGGTTTTTCCGAACCGATACGGCTTAGGGACCTTCAAGAAAAGACTACTCGTTTCTCATGGCGGATGTTCAATAGCGGTGATTTACCACTAGATAAGCCGCTGCTAGATCATCATCATCTGTTTTTGCAGTGAGTGCCAAATCTCTGACTACACCTTATGGGATACAGTCGTGATTTTATGTATGTATGTATGTTTGCCCTCTTCTATAATAAAAAATCTCAATTTCTGGTTGTTAAAAGATCACCATGGTCAAAATCGTTGAAGGCGAGATAATTTCAGTAATTGTACTTTAAAGAGAAACGTTTAATTTTTTTCATTTGATGCTCGGTTGGCGCATTGGCGAAGCGATTGGCTTCTGCGCCGCTTGTAGCGGGTTCGATTTAAGCACGGGACAACAATCTGCATGTCCAACTGATAATTGTTTCGGATCGGGTTGTTTGTGCAAGTGGAATTTAAGTCTGTAAAATGCGCCCAGTATACAGAGAAATCCTAGTGTGGGCATCATATTTTTAAACAAATGAACGCACTTTGTTTGGATGAATGTGCTATGCACATATTTAATGTATACAATTCATTTCTCGAAACAAATACTCAAAGCATGGTGCCGCATGACGTCACCTGAGCATAGTCAGCCACACAGAGCAATGTTCTCAATCCGTGATACGAGTTATATGTAAGTTATATTATATTATTCCTACTACTTACTTTTGGTGCCGCCAAGAATGAAATGTACTTACACTGAACAGGTTTTGCGGCGCGAACCATAGCTTACGTCTGACTGATTGAAGTGACGTCATCTACCAAAAAAATATCGACAATGTATGTTTTAATATACAAGAATGATGATATAACTTTTTTTTTATTGCAACCTCTGCCCTTTACAAATACTGTGTGTTATCCAGAACATTTCTTAGTTGCTACTATCACTGCGCTTGTCACCCTGAGACATCAGTTCTTAAGTCTCAAATACCCAGTAATAATACTGGCTCTCAGTGCCCTTCAGACCGAAACACAGTAACGTTTGCACACTACTGCTTCACGGCAGAATAACTGGCCCTGCGATATTTCCTGCAGTGGTATACTACCACCAGTATTACCATTACCTTTTTTTTTATATAACCGACTGTACGCTACTTTGCTACTCATAAGGACACCTTGGTTAATTGAATGGTATACCGTACCGCAGTAGATAAATCTAGGAAATCATTAATAAATAATGACCAAACATACCTGTATGCTAATCGCTAATCGAATAAACATAATCGTATTACGCGATATTTGATAAGTAGCAGTGGGATTTGTATGGAGGAATCAGTCTAGTCTCGTCACTTTCTTCCATATAAACAGATATTGATAAACATTTTTCATTATTTTTTTGATTGAAAAGTTTCGATATTGACTTATCTTGTTATTGCATATGTTAGTCAATGTCAAAGTCAAAATTTCTTTATACAGTTTAGGCTTGTATAAAGCTCTTATGAATGTCAGAATCTACACCGGTTCAAAAACTAAGATCTTTTCAGAGAAGAACTGGCAAGAAACTCGGAAGTCTTTTTTTTATGCCATATTACATGTCATTTATAAGCTACATAAAAATTACATCATAAATTTAGTAGCCAGGGCACTCTGCACTTGCAAACCGCAAGTGCAGAGTAAGAGTTATTTCCACACATCTCTGTCCTCTATGTACTTTGTAATACGCTTTTTCCAATAATGTCTTCTTGACCAGTTTATTGAATTCTATGTCAGTTTTTTGAGTCACACTTTTAGGAATTTTATTATAAAATTTTAAGAAATAATTTTTCTAGTTTTGGCCAACCTTAACACATGAACCTCTAGCGCGTCACCTCGGTCCACTCTACAGGATACAGTCATTTTTTATTAAATAGTAAAAAAAAAATAGTGATGTCCGATTTGCATTTCATATTTATCTTCATCATTATTTTTTATTTTCACTATCTGTGCCCCGCGATTACACACGCGTAAAAAAGCCGACCCCGAATGATGATATGAAAGAAAAGAAAGAAAGAATACTGTATTCAATACTACAACACAACATACATTAAAAGTTAAAAAGATAAATAAACAATTAGATATGACGTATTACAATTACAAACGTACGTTGGGCTGTAGCAACGAAAAGGCTGTCGACTCAGCATAATGCTATGGCAGTGTTTCCACAGCGCTGTTGTGGAAACACTGCCATAGCATTATGTGTGTATTCTAGCGGTGCATATGCATGTATACTTTCCCATTTGTATCGGAATTTGCGGTTTTAATTTTTTTAATTTTTCTGAAAATTAAAGTACCCGCGTTACCCGCTATAATATCAGCTATCTGTCAGTGAAAGTCCCGTCAAAATCGGTACAGCCGTTTCGGAGATTAGCCGGAACAAACAGACAGACAAATTTTTAAAAATTGTTTTTTTCTTTTAAGTACCGTATATACTTCATAAGCATTGAGTGAAATATACTGCTCGTGGGAACGCAACGGGAAGTAAGCATTTTTTTCATGACTCGTACCAAAATGGCGGCGTCGTGGTTCGCCACTCGTCGCGTCTCGTTTCCCGCGGGAGCGAAAAGTGGACTGCGGGTGTGGTCTCTGCCTACCCCTTATATGGGAAAAAGGCATTATTGTATGTATGTATGTATGTACTAAAGAACGCCTCGCACCTCAGTGCACGAAACGCCGGGAATTCAAAATAAAAACATTAAACGCGATCATCCGTTAATACTTTTTTTGTTCAGTATCATTCAACATTCCATATTCATAAGTTAATAATTTGTGAAAACTTAATTACAGCGTTTCTGTATTTTCTTATAATAGATTAGAGCTTCATAACCATTCGATTTCTTTCCTGTTTACAAAGATTGCGATAATCGGTGAAATCTTATTAAACGAGTTTATCGTGTCCTTCCGCTGTTGGTTCTGACCGCAGCGATATCTCCCCATCTCTACCACAAGCTCATCACTTCATATGATGATGATGATGATGATATTCTTATAGCTTGACTGGTCTTGTTTGTTCATGTTATGTAGTCAATTATGTTACATTTTTATTAAAAGAACATGCAAAAATTATTTTACTCCATGGCTCGACCGGTAGAGAATCCTTATAGGCATTAACACGCCTTTTGTATCCTTTCTTTTAGGAAACCAAACAATAATAACGTAACACCCTATGAATACCCACTTTCACCCAACTGATTTCAGCAATAAGGACTTAATAAATGCGTTCAATATAGATGAGGTGTCGTAAGAGGCGATAACGTATTGTACATGCAGCCTCTTTTCGTGCAGAATAATATCATAATATGCAATCCTCGTGGGAACGCAATCGGGAGTAAGAAAATTTTCCACTTGTACCAAAATGGCGGCGACGTGGTTCCTCTTGTTGTCTTGTTGTTCCCCGTGTGGTGATTACGTATCGCGTCTTGTTGTTTCTTGTGTGGTAAAAAGTAACAGCCTAAAAATGTCCCACTGCTGAGCACAGGCCTCCTCTCATTTCTGAGAGGGTTTTGGAGCGGGGAATAGTCCGCCACGCTGCACCGATGCTGGTCGGCTGACTTCACATGTCCTCGAAATATGTCTATTCCTCGGATATGCAGGTGTCCTCACGATGTTTTCCTTCACCGCTAAGCACGTGGTAAATCAGCACTTAAAATTTTAGAACAATTTTAGAGGTGCTGGCACCGGGGATCGAACACACAAGGGAAAAAGGCGTGACATTGACTTCACTTTGTAACGTGATGTTAATCACATGATTAAGTCATTGCATTATTAATACTTTTTATCACATTGTTTAATTATTTAATGGGCCTAAATTAACTATAAACAAGTTTAAAAAAGTAAAAGTAACAGCCTATAAATGTCCCGCTGCTGAGAACAGGCCACCTCTCATTTCTGTGTGGGCTTTGCGGCCGAGAAAAAGCGCCACGCTGCTCCAATCCTCGAAATATTTCTATTCCTTAGACAAGCAGGTTTTCTCACGATGTTTTCCAAGTGGCGAGTGGTAAGAGCCGTAGTAGCTCAGGGGCCTGCCCCCTCGCCTTCAATTTAATAGTATACGAGTGACCTGAGTTCGATCCCCATCCGCCAGCCCTCAAAAAATTATACGAAATCTAAAAAGTGACTAAGCGATCAAAGTGTTCCTCTGTTGATAAGTTCCACGCCTGTCCGGATGAGCGGTGTGTAAAACACATCACTTTCCATTGGGATATTTTGTGTAAGACACTGCGTTCGTCACCATTAGACATCAATTCTATAGTCTCACAAGCCTTTTAATTACACTAGCTTCAGCGTTCTTCAAACCGAAACAGTGGTGTTGACACAAACCTGCTTGACGGCAAGATAAATGGAGGTCTACTACGATAGCCGTGGTAGCTCAGGGGTTAGGCGCTCGCTTTAAATTTCATAGTACGCGAGTGACCTGGGTACGATTCCCGGTGCCGGCACCACTAAAATTGTTAATTGCAATTTTAAGTGCTGATTTACCACGTGCTCGGCGGTGAAGGAAAACATCGTGAGGAAACCTGCATGTCAGAGAAATAAAACATATTTCGAAAACATGTGCAGTCCGCCAACCCGCATTGGAGCAGCGTGGCGGATTCTTCCTAGCTCCAAAACCCTCTCAGAAATGAGAGGAGGCCTGTGCTCAGCAGTGGGACATTTATAGGCTGAAACTTTACTTTACTTTACTACTACGATAGTCGAAATACGAAGTTGCGGCTGACGGATCGCACTCCGATTTTCGTAGTAGGCCCCCTGGTACTGATGTGGTACCTATCTATGTGGATCACACAATCAGTTTCACGTTAGCCTTCAGAAGGCGACAACGTTCGAACTTGGTTTATACACGATGGATGTCGTTGTCGTGTCTACGGACTTAATGAACACTTGCCGTCAGGTTGACCGCAAATTTATCACCATTTCGTGAATAGAAAAAAAATGACATTTCAAAATTAGTGAAACAAAATCTTTAATCAACTTTTGGCAAGTCATTGCATTAAAAACCTTATTCATTACCGCTAATCACACGGCACATCTTTCAACACGTTTTTCTCTGCGACATTATTCAAATTGTTTTAAGAATAACAAGAATAAGATATTGTATTTTATGATAAATAATAATATGTGTACATCTAGAAAAGTGTTCCCCTCCCCTTCCCTTGTAAAATAACCTAGATACGCCAATGTAATAAACTCGAATAACAAATCTTATAGAAACGCGAAGAACAATAATATATAACAACCTTAGCTAATACAATGGCTGTCGACCCCTTTCTGAAACTAAATCGATAATGTTACATTAATTTTCCCATGACGCCTTGACTTTATACTTCGGTATTATAATTGGATAATACGCAATATATTACTGTCGTGTTCATTTTATTATGCTATAACTGTAACATATTTCAATAAACGATCAGAAAATGTCAACAGCGCGGAATATATTTGCTTGTGGTAGGATTTCCATGCAGGACTTCGTCTAGGTAGGTACCACCACAGGCTAGTTATTCTGCCGTGAAGCAGTAGTGTGCAAACTTTACTGTGTTTCGGTCTGAAGGGTACTGAGAGCTGTTGTACTCACTGGGCATACTATGAGACTTGGGAACTGGTGTCTCAGGGTGACGGGCGAAGTGTGGTGCCACACAGAGGTGTTCTGGGTGACACAGCATTTGTTATGGGCGAACTATGCAATTACCATCAGGTGAACGGTTTGCTCTTCTGTATTACCTAGTTTTCAAGAGCACCGCCCGCCCTACCACAACAGCGTGCACAAGAATACCAATACCGCCATAGGAAGCCGCCACCAGATACCCTCCAACACTACAACACAACTGTCAACCGCCGAGTTGACGGCTGACAGTCGTAGAGTCAATATCACTTGATAATGCCTCGTTTTGAGGTGAAACACGTGTCGTGTTCTGGACTTCAGTGGTGTGTATTGCCTAGTGGTAGTGTTGTAGTGGTGGAGGGTATCTGGTGGCGGCTCCCGATGGCGGTTTTGGTATTCTTGTGCACGCTGTTGTGGGAGGTCGGACGGTGCTCTTCAACACTAGGTAATACACGCCATTTTACATTTTGCATGCGGATCTTAGCAAATTAACTTTCTTTCCTTTAGTTACATATATATTATTAGAAGTAAAACCAAAGAAAATTATCGCAATCTGTCATATACTTCATATATATATATCTTACTGGTGGTAGGATTCCTATGCAGGAGTCCGTCTAGGTAGGTACCACCCCAAGGCCAGTTATTCTGCCGTGAAGCAGTGGTGTGCAAGCATTGCTGTGTTTCGGTTTGAAGGGCACTGTGAGCTAGCGTAATCACAGGGCATTTGAGACTTAAGAACTGATATCTCAGGGTGACGGGCACTGTGTGGTGTCACACAGAAATATTCTGGGTTACACAGCATTTGTTGTGGGCGGACGTTGCACTTACCATCAGGTGAATGTTTTGCTCGTTTCGTCACTTTATACAATAAAAAAAAAACGTATTTCTTTCTTTTTTCCATTACATTCGTGGTCCGTACTCATTTTTATTTTGACTTATGTTGTATTCCTTTTCCCATACATTATTTTATTTCATCGGTCCGCGCTGCGGTAGAGGCCGCATCCTTCTAAAATTATATACCTAGATTTAGTATTTACATCATTATTGTATCATATTGTAGAGATGAGCGTGGTAGCTCAGGAGAGCCGTGGTAGCTCAGGAGAACCGTGGTAGCTCAGGGGCTAGGCGTTCGCTTTAAATTTCATAGTACGCGAGTGAACTGGTTTCGATTCCCGGTGCCGGCACTACTAGAATTGTTAATTGCAATTTTAAGTGTCGATTTACCACATGCTCGGCGGTCATGGAAAACATCGTATGGAAACCTGGAGTTCTGAGGAATAATAAATATTTCGAAGACGTGAAGTCCGCCAACCCGCATTGGAGTAGCGTGGCGGACTCTTCCCGACTTCAAAAAACCCTCTCAGAAATGAGAGGAGGCCTGTGCTCGGCAACGTCTGCCCATAACAAATGCTGTGTCACCCAGAACATTTGTGTGTGACGCCACACTGCGCTCGTGACCCTGAGACATCAGTTCTTAAGTCCATATGCCCAGCCACGCTAGCTCTCATTGTCCTTCAAATGCAAACACAGTGATGTTTGCACACTATTGCTTCACGGATACCTGCATAGAAATTCTATCACCAGTAATACCAAAGATTTATTACAGCACATTCTAAATATTCGCGTTGTATATTCTACTTTACGTTCCTATAATTAAAGCACATTTTAAAATTACAGTTTGCCATAACCTCTAAGTATCACAAGTAAAATATTTTTACTTCAAAAACATGCTTGAAAGTTTTTTATGTTTAAAGTTATGGGTGAATGTATAATAAATTGCGTTGTTGACGAAAATTATTTGCTTTATTTTATTAGGTTTTAAGCCAGACAAAACATCTTTCACGATGACGGGGCGGTCCGTTTTTTTTTATCATTACCTCTCACTACAATTCCCCCTGTATAATACGAAACATACAGTGAATCATGTTACAACATGTACTGGTGGTAGGATTCCTATGCAGGAATCCGTCTAAGTAGGTACCAACCCAGGGGGCACTGTGAGCTGGCGTAATCACTGGGCATATGAGACTTAAGAACTGATGTCTCAGGGTGATGGGCACAGTGAGGTATCACACAGAAATTTTCTGGGTCACAGCATTTGTTAAGGGTGGACGTTGCACTTACCATCAGGTGAACGTTTTGCTCGTTTCAACTTTATACAAAAAAAAAAGAAAAAATAGAGAGTTTATGTTGTACGTTACCTACACTGCGTCTTGTATAGAATTTAGAAATTTCCATGAAATAATACAACATTCATGAAGAAACAATTTAATTTAGTGTTCAAAATCACAAATCACGATTCATGAATAACTGATAAAAAATAATTACACGTTGACGCGGAATTAGTAGAAACAATTTCTTTTTTCAACCATGCACAAGCAAAGGTTACTCTGAGTGCAACACTCACTTGTGTATCCTTTTTTTAAATTTTTGCAATTTACTTGAGACAGAAATATTAGTAACTGTCCCACATTATCATAACGCACAGAATCAGGTGGTCTTGGAGCAACAGGAGCTTTAACTTTCACATTTGCCTTATTTTCATTGGATCTTTTTCTGCATACATACATACAAAGAGTCACGCCTCTTTACCATAGGGGTAGGCAGAGCCCACATCTTTCCACTTGCTACGATCCTTACACACATCTTTATCTTCCTCTACTTTCATTAGTGTTTTCATACAAGCTCGTCGGTTGCGGATACTTTTGACGTGGCCTTTCCTTAAAACGATTTCGATCTGATCGTAATACGTTGGTCTACGTCGACCCTTACCAGCCTGCCCATTCACACTCGCCTCATAAATCTGTTTCGTCAATCTTCTTTCATCCATCCTCTCTACGTGTCCAAACCATCTAAGCATCCCTTTCTCTATCTTTGTCACTACATCTTCTACCACACCGCAACGTTCTCTTATCACGTTATTTCTCAGTTTGTCCATCAAAGTCACTCCAGCTATACTTCACAAACTTTTAATTTCAACAGCATTAATCTTATTTTCATGCTTCTTCTGCCAGACCCAACATTTACTACCGTACATAAGTGTGGGGACCAGTACTCCTCTATGTACAGCCAGTCGTGCCTTTTTAGATACATTCTGGCTGTACATAAAGTTATGCAGGGCCCCATGTAATTTATTTCCTGCCAACGCTCTTCGTTCAATAACACAGTCATACCTTCAGTCTCTCGAAAATTTTGAACCCAAATATATAAACTCTTTCACTTGTTCCACTCTTTCTCCTCCAATCACAACTCTGCAATCCGACATACTTTCTTCTCATTCAAAAACCATTACTTTCGTCTTATCTACAATAATTTTCATTACTTTGCTTTGTAGAGCATCATTCATAATATTACCCATCGCCTGCAACTCTTCCTCCGTTGATGCTAATATAACCTGATCATCGGCGTATAGGAGGCATTTGACGATCAGATCATTCATTCTTAATCCAAACGTACTCTCTTTAAGATCTTTCAAGCAATTGTCTATAAATAGGTTAATATAATTTCGGTGATGTAATTGCTGTTAGCCTTTTTTGGCCTATTCATCGGATACTAAATAGGTTAAACCGCCACGGTGAAGCCACACATCCCCGTCTAACACTTTTTTCGATTTTAAACCAGTCTGTGTATGTGGGAGAAAATAGGAATTAAACTCACATGAATTTGATTCAACAATAATAATTTAATAATATAGCAATCATTTTATTGTTTGTAAGCATAATGACCACAAAACCACTAAAAGCAAGATTAAGTACAATATTACACGTACGTACGTTACATTACTAGTGAATATTAAGAACCAAATACATAACAATTATACAAAAACTATGTAATAAAAGCGATCGCCGTCGAACAAATTCTGATCCACCGAAAAACTAACCGCGTGCTTTTAAAGCATTCGCATCCGTCATCTCCACCTACTTCCGATTGAACAAGTCGGAAGTTGGCGCTAGTGGGAGCGATTGTCAGTAACAATTAGTCAATTGAGTAACTTATTAATTCTTTCAACCGGAAACAATAAATCAAAAAGTAATCGATCTCCCACATGTACGCCCCGTTTACACTGACACAAGCAATGGAATCCTTATACAGTGATTTCAGTGCTTGTATCATGCTGCCGTTCACCCCATACATAGACAATGTCGACCACAGTTCATTCCTCACTACTCTGTCATAAGCCTTTTCTAAGTCTACAAATGCGCAATAGACCTTTTCAATTTGAGCCAAGAATTTTTCGGCTATCTTCGTAAGGAAAAGACCTGATTCATGCATCCCGTTCCTCTCCTGAATCCCGCTTGTACATCCCATATCTTATCTTCAGTATCATTCATCACTCTCTTAATCAACACCTTTGCATACAGTTTGCCAACAATGCTGAGCAAGCTAATGCCTCGGTAGTTTTTGCAGTTTGTAAAGTGGTACGATGACGGCCTTGCAACAGTCTCCTTGTACGATGCCCTTTCTCATGCAAAGGTTAAACAGGCGGTACAGCTGACTAGCTACCACTCCCTGTCCAGCTTTCAGCATCTCTACTGTAATTCTGTCTTATCCTGCAGCATTGCTTTCATACTATTCAACGCTTCCACTTTTTCTGCATGGACTTGCAAATTGTTATATATATAGGCAACCTTACCTGACGACCGCGTGGCCTAGTGGTCAGAGTACCTGACTTCTAAGCCGCGGGTCCTGGGTTCGAATCCCAGCCGAAGCCAACATTTGTGCTAAAATATAAATTGTTGGTTTTCGGGTCTGATTGTGTTGTGATTGTCCCCGTGTTTCTGACACTGCATCCTAGGCTACCTCCGATCGTATCGCATCAGCGTTACATCGGGCGCGGGAAGGTTGGGACGAGTGAGTGCCTCTGTGTTTGCGCGTACACTTGTGGCACTATAATATCTCCTGCGCAGTTGATGGCTCTCGACAGTAGTCGGCAGTTGTCGCCGTGGTCGAAATCGGCTAGGAGAACATCATCATCATCACATCAACCTTACCTCCGGGGCCTAGTCTAATGTCAGAGGTTTTATCCCCACTTTAGGTGCTGTATGAGTTTTTTTTTGAACAAGTTGTAAAAGCTGTAGTATAGTACAGTAAAGTAAAGTTTCAGCCTATAAATGTCCCACTACTGAGCACAGACCTCCTCTCATTTCTGAGAGCGTTTTGGAGCAGGAAGAATCCGCCACGCTGCTCCAATCCGCATTGGTTGGCGGACTTCACATGTCTTCGAAATATTTTTTTATTCCTCAGACATGCAGGTTTCCTGACGATGTTTTCCTTCACCGCCGAACACGTGGTAAATCAGCACTTAAAATTGCAATTAACAATTTTAGTGGTGCCGGCACCGGGAATCGAACCCAGGTCACTCGCGTACTATGAAATTTAAAGCGAGCGCCTAGCCCCTGAGCTACCACGGCTCACAAATATAGTAATAGAAACAAATGATCAGGATTTTTTTGTTTATTACGTCGGTCAGGTTTATCACTGCGAATAAAAGGTTTAAAGAACGTAAACAACTCCAACCGTCAGTTGTCGTACATGTTAGTTGAACAGAATGTCAACTGATGGCGCTTTCTTCAATTAAATTAACTAATTCAATCTTTTTAATTTTTTTTTTTAACGAAAACATTAAGGTATACATCACTACCACTATGCAATACACACCACAGAAATCAAGAAAGTGTTGTAGTGGTGGAGGGTATCTGGTGGCGGCTCCCGGTGGCGGTATTGGTTTTCGGTTATATTTGTTGAGGGAGGGCGGGCGGTGCTCTTCAAAACTAGGTAATACTCACCATTTTACATTTTGCCTGCGGATGAATGAATGAATGAAATATACTTTATTGTACATCGATAATCAAAACGGAAATATACAAAATAACAAAACTGCTAACAAATTAAGGTACAATTGGCGGCCTTATCGCTTACAAGCGATCTCTACCAGGCAACCACGTTGCAAAGGATATAATGACCAGAGAGAAAGGGTTAGGCTATAAAAGTTCAGTAATATTTAGGAATATATTTGTATAAATATTTATACATACTTAAACATATATAAATACATACACAATACATACATACTCGTACAAACATAATATAAAATACATATACAAGAACATAAAGGAGCAAACAAAAGTACGAATGTTCATAAGACGCAAGGAGAAGGATTATAGTACATAGAAAGGACACACAAGGACACACAAGTGGGATGGATTTTTATAATAACTAAGAGTGAATAGGTTTGAGATATAAAGAAACAGTTATTATTATATTAGGATCTTAGCAAATTAACTCATTTACTACAATGGATTTCCGCAAAGTAACGCCTGATTCTATTAACTACTCGTATATTTGATACAATAAGCAAGTATTAAGGGCGATATTTCATACCGACAGAACTTTCTAGTTAGGTGATTGAAACTAGTCAAATGAAAAAAAAACATGAGGATCAGTCAAACGTATGTGCAAGTCGGAAACATAATTAGCTAAAGAAACAAAAAAAAAATTAGAAGTCAGATCGCAATGAATATTTCTGTGTCAACGACGCCGGTATGAAAGTCGCTGGGAAACGGCGCGCGCGTGAGAAAATGGAGTCAGTTCTGATTCAAATGGATAACGCCGATTTCGTAGAGGTGTTAATATTAATATAAATAACAAAAACAAACTGCTCTCTGGGTTTCTCTACTTATTTTCAGGACAGAGGCATCTTTAGCGAGTTTTAAATCTTAAACTAGTAAGATTTCAAATCCTCTTAGATTTAGCAAAATGTCAGGGTAACAAAAATAAATGAAGATGAGAAATCACTTTAACCATAATAAATTAGATTGACATTTGATGAACCAAAATAATCTCGCAAGAAGTTCAGGTGCAAGCAGGCGGGCTAATGTCCGTTGCAACAACGAACATTTCGTCATAATGCCTGTTTTCTGTCGGTGCGAGTTATAAACGATTAGAATTCGCTAGCCATTCTTAATAACGAGTATAATATTTGACTACTGTTGTATGTGTATTGTTATATATGTGAAAAACTCCATTTTTGTAAAGATTTTTTTTTTCAATATTTGAATTGATCAGTATTTTCATCCATTGAAAGTTAAAACCCTAGGCGAAGACATTAATCCTATAAGAATTGTATTATGATTATGTTAAAAGGGAGCCAGATTCACTAAGCGGTGTTGTTGAGCCTCGTTGTTACAAAGTTTATTTTAGAACTCCCTTCCTTAGAAGCCCGCGACTACGTTTTTTTTTATTGGATAGAGCGGCGAAACGAGCAAAACGTTCACCTGATGTAAAGTGCGACGTCTACCCATAACAAATGCTATGTCACCCAGAACATTTGTGTGACATTACACTGCGCCCTTCACCCTGAGACATCAGTTCTCAAGTCTCATATGCCCAGTGATTACGCTAGCTCACAGTGCCCTTCAAACCGAAACACAGTAATGGTTGCACACTACTGGTTCACGGCAGAATAACTGGCCCTGGGTGGTACCTACCTAGACGGACACCTGCATAGGATTTAGGTTTTTTAAAAATACCGTAGGAACTCTTAGATTTGCCGGAATAAAAAAATCCACCCGTCCGTTCCCTGCATGCAAGTTATCTTTGTGCCGAATTTCTTTAAGATTGGTTCAACTGTTGAGCCGTGAAAAGGTTACAAAGAGACAGAGGGACAGAGAGAGTTACTTTCACATTATAACATTAGTACAGGATAATTATTAATATAAATTACAACTACAATCACTATATAAAGAAGCGCTTTAAAATAGATGAGATAATTTTATTCAGTCCGTTATACAAATAATCTTAAGTATCTCATTATACATTAATAAATATATTGGTTCGTCTCTTATGACTTGTACCACACGTTTGCTCACGCGAGGGATTCGCGTTGTAATGCGTGCATGTGCTCCGGGGCCCACCTCATTACACCTGCCAGTGCGAAACACAAGATGAATGCCCTTTTAACGATAAGCTGTAATCGTATGAAGATTTTTGAAACGTTACTAAACCCGTTATTGCTCAATACATACAAAACGAGTAAGGGCCTTTCCACACGACGACTTTTTACGTGCAGTTGATGCATAAGCAACCGCGTACAGTTCACATTTGCACACTTTCGCACATTGTAATGGGCCGTTTGCAGCGCAATTGATGCGAGCGATAAAGCCGACTAGTTCAAAGGCCTTGAGATTAATTCCCATCGGTACCTGTAGTCCACCTGAGTGAACTATTTTCTACAGTAGTTCACCTCTTAGGGGTTCATCATTACGGTAACTGTTTAAAAAAAACATCGTAGCGAATGCTAAGCGCTATAAATGCTAAATTATCTTACTGCTTTACTATTCTTATTTATAGGGAATAAACAGGTATAATATTTTTTGCACCATATTTTATTTGCTACCGAGGATAAATATAATTAAATTTACTTTCTCTCCTTTACTATAGCGGATTTCTGCTAAGTAACGTCTGATTAGCTATAGAATATGATGAAGTTAATGTAGCATTTATAGCGCTAAGCATTCGCTACATGATTTTATTATGTTGTCGTGGCGTATGCGAAATCTACCAATAACACTACAGCCTTTATCGTCAAGTGAAAGATATATTATTTTGGCGTTATTGTAATCTTTGACGAGGGGGACTCAATTGTATCCCATGGAACGTATCCATTATAAACAAAGAAAGGTTAAAAATAAAATTTCATTCATTACATATTTATTTATGTATTATTTGTGTAGTATATTTATTATTTGTATGTATGTATTTATCTAATTAATTTTGTTAATTTTGTGTATATATTGGTTATTTATATTATATTTATATTTTTACACCAGACTCCACATTTTTTATATATTTGCACCTGCCATCACTTTTCTAGTCTCCCAGGGTTCACTGGCAGAGAATGCCTCTAGGCATTAATTCCGCCCATTGTATTCCTTTATTGATTAAATAAATAAATAAATTAACAATACATTTTACTGGTGATAAGTATTTGTCCGTATTTTCCACCAAACAGTAGCGTGCAAGCGTTACCATTTTCCAGTTTGAAGGTCGCTATAGCTGGTGAAACTACTGGGCATACGCTACTGTTATGAACAGACGTGACATTACCATCAGATGAACAACTAGCTCGTCTCGTTGCTTAGTACTAAAAAAATCTGTCATAATTATATTCTGTTCACAACTGGGCAGAGGCTACCAAGGAGACTCCCTTAGCCCGATCTCATCTTACATGTATGTAAATGTAACAAAAATCTGTCATAATTATATTCTGATCACAACTGGGCAGAGGCTACCAAGGAGACTCCCTTAGCCCGATCTCATCTTACATGTATGTAAATGTAACAAAAATCTGTCATAATTATATTCTGATCACAACTGGGCAGAGGCTAACAAGGAGACTCCCTTAGCCCGATCTCATCTTACATGTATGTAAATGTAACAAAAATCTGTCATAATTATATTCTGTTCACAACTGGGCAGAGGCTACCAAGGAGACTCCCTTAGCCCGATCTCATCTTACATGTATGTAAATGTAACACAAATCTGTCATAATTATATTCTGTTCACAACTGGGCAGAGGCTACCAAGGAGACTCCCTTAGCCCGATCTCATCTTACATGTATGTAAATGTAACAAAAATCTGTCATAATTATATTCTGATCCCAACTGGGCAGAGGCTACCAAGGAGACTCCCTTAGCCCGATCTCATCTTACATGTATGTAAATGTAACAAAAATCTGTCATAATTATATTCTGATCACAACTGGGCAGAGGCTACCAAGGAGACTCCCTTAGCCCGATCTCATCTTACATGTATGTAAATGTAACAAAAATCTGTCATAATTATATTCTGATCACAACTGGGCAGAGGCTACCAAGGAGACTCCCTTAGCCCGATCTCATCTTACATGTATGTAAATGTAACAAAAATCTGTCATAATTATATTCTGATCACAACTGGGCAGAGGCTACCAAGGAGACTCCCTTAGCCCGATCTCATCTTACATGTATGTAAATGTAACAAAAATCTGTCATAATTATATTCTGATCACAACTGGGCAGAGGCTAACAAGGAGACTCCCTTAGCCCGATCTCATCTTACATGTATGTAAATGTAACAAAAATCTGCTCTGCTGCAGACGTACCACGGTCTTACAGAATACCATCGTGCGTAGAAGAAAGCGTCCCAACGCTTTCAACTTTACCAGGCGCAAGTTCGGCCTCACCTGGGCGTCGCTGTTCTTATCTCTGGGCGGGTATACCCCAGGGCCCCGAACCCTTTTTTTTATTTGATAAAGTATCGAGCAAAACGTTCATCTGATGGTAAGTGCAACGTTTGCCCATAACAGACGCTGTGTTACTCAGAATATTTCTGTGTAGCACCACACTGCGCCCGTCACCTTGAGACATAAGTTCTTAAGTCTCATATGCCCAGTGATTACGCTACCTCTCAGTGCCCTTCAGACCGAAACACTGTGTGTTTGCACACTACTGCTTCACGGCAGAATAACTGGCCTTGGGGTGGTACCTACCTAGACGGATTCCTGCATAGGAATCCTACCACCAGTAAAACCGAATCCAATAAAGAGCGGCTGGAATCGTCAACGACGAATTTATTACCGCGAAGAGGCGTTGCGTCTCTTTGCATTTTTGTCCTGTCTACCGTGAGAAGTGTTCCGAGGAGTTGTTCAGATTAATTCCTGCTGCTAACTTCTACAATCGCACATCGAGGCGCCGCAGAAACAAAGGAACGAAAGTTTATTTGCTTAGACCCGCGTGTATTATAATGGATTTCCGCTAAGTGATGTTCTCCTAGCCGATTTCGACCTCGGCGACGACTTCCGAATACTGTCGAGAGTCCTCAACTGCGCAGGAGATATTATAGTGCCACAAGTGTACGCGCAAACACAGAGACACTCACTCGTCCCAACCTACCCGCGCCCGATGTAACGCTGATGCGATAAGATCGGAGGTGGGCTAGGATAGGCAGTGTCAGAAACACGGGGACAATCACAACACAGCCAGACCCGAAAACCAATAATTAAAACTCAATTCCGAGTCTGGTTGTGCTCTCAATGTGAAATTAATGTCTGTAATTTCAATCACGATACAGTAGAAATCCTATTGAACAAAAAAGAAAAAATTGCGCGGCCTTATCTTATGGTGAACGACGGAAAACCGATAACTCATTGGGGGTAACAACAACGTACATTTTGATTCTTCATTGACGATGGATATAGATGTTATGGGCCGTTGCCGTCTGGCAAAAGGAATACAGGCCGCTCTATTTATCCAGGGAGAGTCTGAATCAATCAATTCAATATTAAATAGGCCCATACTGTTTGCTTTAGGTCTTTAAGAAACGTTAGGGGATTATAATTCAAACGTGTTAGTTGGGACAAGCCTGTAAAATGTTACTTATTTTTGTAAGATTGTTTTATATTTAATATTATTCTGAACGTAACAACGACGTGATGACGATTTAAATTTAACTAGATGCCCATCACTTGCTGAATTTCGACCGTAAATCATTTTTTTTTAAATGTCAATGTGAGGCTTGATGTAATTATTTGTTGGCAACATTTTAAAATTCTATGGCGACAATCTATACTCAGTGCGACTGTTTGACTATAGACTATTATGTGTTTGACATTGGCAGTATAAATAATAAATGTGAAAGTAAATAATAAACGTTTTATTTTATTCGATTTTAAAGTATTGTATATTCTTATTCGGAATACAAACTTTATTTAAGCCAAATCTCACACTAATTTTTGCACGCAATATCCTTAAAAAGGGATTTTTTCCTCTTCCGACTTCTTCCAAGAACGATACGCGAGGCTATTGACATTAAAAACAACCTTATTTCAATAGATAAGATTGCTCCGCCGATTTGAGATCCTATAATTAAGCAAGTAAAGTCCAAAACCAAGCATATCCGGTCGTTATGCGTAGATCGCGCCTTATTTAAAACTAATTAAAAGCTTAAGTTAGGCCGAACTATGACTAGACGTCTGACACCTCAGTCCCCCGTGACTATCGGTGCTGCCGATACGTCGGGTAACAACGCGATAAAAACGCTCGCCTTAAATTTTATAACACACGAGTGAACTGAGTTCGATCTCCGGTGCGGCCACCTGTGAATATTTTCTGCAAATTATAGTAATGATTAACCACGTGCTCAGCGGTGAATGTGTTTGAGGAATAGAAAATATTTCGAGGACCTGTGAAGTCCGCCAACCCGCATCGGGGCAGCGTGGCGCACCCTTCCCGGCTCCAATGGGAATACCCTCTCATAATTGAGAGGAGGCCTGTGCTCGGTAGTTGGATATTTATAGGCTGTTACTTTTTTTTATGTGTAGTGTTCGCGTAAAAATCAAACACCATCATTTAACTTTTTTTCCACATTGAACTTGGATTAAGGGTAACGAAGTGAATTTCCCAATATTATTAAGATTAACCTGCGACATCCAGTAGTTATTGTGCCCGAGGGAGTGTGGCGTGGGCGGATTATCCCTTACGATACGGGAATAAGTACTTTTTGCGTGTGAATATTAGCGAATTAAATTTATTTGCAATGGACTCGCTAGAGGATATATTTTTATAATTAAATATAAATAGTACTCCGTAAAAAGCCGTGGTAGCTCAGGGGTCTGGAGCTCGCTTTTAATTTCATAGTAAGCGGGTAACCTGGGTTCGATCCCCGGTGCCAGCACCACTAAAATTGTTCTTCAATTTTACGTGCTGATTTACCACGTGCTTAGCGGTGAAGGAAAACATCGTGAGGAAACCTGCATGTCCGAGGAATAGAAATATTACGAGGACATGTGAAGTCCGCCAACCCGCATTGGAACAGCGTGGCGGATTCTTCCTAGCTCTAAAACCCTCTCAGAAATGAGAGGAGGCCTGTGCTCAGCAGTGGGACATTTATAGGCTGAAACTTTACTTTACTTTTTATAAAAAGTACTCATAACAAAGTAAACGAAAAAAAATTAAACAAAAATCATATTTCTGTTACACACTTTTGTTTGTGGCCAGGCCAAGTAGACTTCAAATGTTATTAGAGCTAGTATGGTGTTCTCCTAGCTTTCGACCCCGGCGACAACTTCCGAATACTTATATATTATATTGCCACAAGTGTACGCGCAAACACAGAGGCACTCACTCGTCCCAACCTACCCGCGCCCGATGTAACGCTGATGCGATATGATCGGAGGTAAGCTAGAATGCAGTGTCAGAAACACGGGGACAATCACAACACAAACAGACCCGAAAACCAACAATTTGTGTTTTAGCACAAATGTTGGCTCCGGCTGGGATTCGAACTCTGGACCAGCGGCGTAGAAGTCGAGTACTCTGTCCAATAGGCCACGCGGTCGTCATATATACTATAGTACCTGTCAAAATAAATCCAAGGAGCCCAAACATGGCGGAGCTATCTTGCTTAGTTGCTAGTTCCTGTGACCAACTTCCGACACCATCAACAGGCCAGCTCCATGGTACCATATTATTGCATTGTCACCAAAGCTTCATAGGTATGACAAATTTTAGCTCATTCGGACATAGGAAAGTAGGTCATAATCGACTTACATGATTTGAACCGAAACGACCAACGAAGAAAGCAAGTTAAATAAAAGCTTGTTGTATTTACTTAATGTAAAGAAAGCAGAATATGACATTGCACTTTACATCTGCTCCATACCACGTAATCAAGATTCTGTATTTATCAGAACTTTATAAATTCTTAAAATAACGGTATGAACAGAAAGGCTTCGGTTACATTAACCATTACAAATACGTAAAAGTTTACAATTACCAGCTCATAAACACACCAATTTCTTCTACGTCCGACGTTAACAATAACCAAAACGCTCATATATAAAGTATTGAGAAAGTGTCAGTCAGTTCTGGTGATTTCAACGTAATAAAATAAACTAGGGTGCATTCGAATGCATGTTTCATTTATAAACCATCGATATTCTCAAGTTATATAGGTTAATAACCTATGTGATTCTGATTCTCAACTTTCGCAGCGAGCGAGCTTTCGAAAGAGCTATGCATGGTGTTTCTCTGCGTGACAGAATCCTTAACGATGATATCCGATCCTGTTTCAAAACTAAAGTCAACCAGTGCGTGTTTCCAGTGATGACATACGGAACTGAGACATGGTCCTTCACTGCAGGCCGCATGAAGAAGCTCAGAGTCGCTCAGCGAGTTATTGAAAGAGCTATGCTCGGTGCTTCTCTGTGGTATAAAATCCGTAACTACATGTTCATGGGGATGAGCGAGCCATGCCTGGGGAGTGGCAATGGGAGAACCTTATTGCTCGTAGAACTGCTAATTATTGGGAAAGAAAGGTTCTCGAGTGGCAACCTCGTACCGGCAAGCGCAATGTAGGGCTACAAAAGTTTCCTTTTTATGATTACTATAACATGCAGATGATTCTTTTTAGAGAATACCAAGGGCATAGAATTTCAAAATGAGGTCGACTTATTAAAATTTTGACAAGATTTTGAAAGAATTCGGTCAAATAGCACAGAATTTCAAAATGGCGCGTTCTTTTAAACTATTTATTACGGCTTTGATGACCACAATTACTTCCGTCACTTCGTAACTTTAACCAATTGTTTTCCTCCGTCCTTAGGGACAGTAGAGAAAAATGAAGAATCACTTCAAATTCGTATAACCAAAACAATATAAAAAAGTTCGCGTTCAACACAGGAGGTATACGGGAGAGGTGTAAATCTTCTTACATATAAATTTTAGCAATTTGATTAAAATTAAAATAAATAAACATAAATTAACAAAAATGTTAAACTGTAAAAGTTCAGTACATAAAAAGTATTAATTAATCGATAAGTATTTATTATATTCGACCACCGACGACACCCAATTAGACCTCGAAATTTAATCTCATGGCGCCCAGTTTTACTTCAAAAGAAGAAAGAAAAAAGATACCAACATTTTTTTATGGCAACAGTCGTAAGCTTTTTGCCAGTGT
Organism: Luehdorfia chinensis; assembly: GCA_019845155.1. Classification (NCBI taxonomy): domain Eukaryota; kingdom Metazoa; phylum Arthropoda; class Insecta; order Lepidoptera; family Papilionidae; genus Luehdorfia; species Luehdorfia chinensis. The sequence goes on along the minus strand of JAHVAK010000206.1, from coordinate 4,718,831 downwards.
CAAAGTAGCGAAGCAAATTAATTCAATCTTCAAATTAGTAGCAAGGTTTCTTAGTTTATTAGAACATCGACGGTAAAATTATTGTGAATAAAGATTTGTTGCACTGATGTCGAGAAGACCGCATGGCTTAGTGGCCGAGAGTAACTGCCTTCTAAGCCGGAGGTCCTGGCTTCGATACCCAGCCGGATCATCAGCAGCATCTTCCTGGAACATCTAAATAAATAAACTGCGGTTGCCAATCCGCCTGCCAAGCGTGGCAATTTTGGCAAAATTCTCCCATAATGAGAGCTACAAACTTGTGGCAATCTGTGGGGGAGGCCTATGTTCAACAGTGGACTTGTAATAGGCTGAAATGATGGTGACGATGATTAAATTGACCAAATTTATATGAGGCGACTCTTACGGAAGGTCGTAAGAGTCATTGAAATCGGTTCATAAATGAATTAGTAATGCCCCAACATACAAGTACTTAAAAAATGCATACAGCCTAATTAATAACCTCCTTCTTTGAAGTCGGTTATAAAAAACACGATGTTGCCATGACCTTAGTCGCATTTACATCCATTAAATTACACACAATTTTTCCTAAAACCTTTAAGCAACTCTTTCATTTAGGAAACTTTGTCCGTCTAACATATTCCGTAACTTACCAGTGACATAGTTTAAATTATTATCGCTCAATAATTATATTCGTCATTATGAAATTAGTTTGTAAAGACTGCGAACAAATGAGATGTGTGGATTACTTAAACTATGTTCGTTTGTTTGTTATATAATTAAGGTTACCGCTGAATATACATATATAAATATAAATAGCTTCATTTGTATGTATGTTTGCAGAAATAACAAACATAGTTATGAAGAAATAACAGTGTCCTCAAATTTCTTCTCAACGACCTATCTCTTCTATCGGAAAAAAGAAAGGAAATTTTTTCTGGGTGACGCAACATTTGTTATGGGCAAACGTTGCACTTACCATCAGATAAACGATATGCTAGTCTAGTCACTTTTTTCAATTAAAAAAAATATAATGTAAAAGGTTTCGTGTAGCGGAGGCGTAAGAGTCGTTAAAGTTGGACTAAGTGACTGTGCCAGGAACATTACCTCAGCAGATGAAAAGAAATGAAAATTATTTTATTGTTCAACGTAACATATATAAATTTCGCTTACCAAACGTCATTTTTTTACAATCTATCGCCGTTTCATAATGGGATTCCTCTGACGGAGAAGAAACAGGCGAATGAAATTTCTGGGTGTGGTGTGGATGTGGGTGTTCTCTTTTTAGAATTTTTTTTTATCTTAATTAAAAATAAAAAGTAAAGTAACAGTCTATAAATGTCCCACTGAGCTGAGCACAAGCCTTCTCTCATTTCTGAGAGAGTTTTGGAGCGGGGAATAGTCCGCCACGCGGCACCAACGCGGGTTGGCGGACTTCACATGTCTTTGAAATATTTCTATTCCTTGGATATGCAGGTTTCCTCACGATGTTTCCTTCACCGCTGAGCACGTGGTAAATCAGCACTTAAAATTTTAAAACAATTTTAGAGGTGCTGGCACCGGCATAAGTTTATGAGTATATTGCAAACTCATGCAGACCACCAACAGCACCTGTTCTCAACAATCAGATATCGGAACAACCGTCTCGCATAAGCCAGACCTAAAAGGCAGCAGCGTCTAAGCTGCCAGATGTCTGTTACGAGATATCATCCGCATGCCAAGCTGCCATGCCCTAGCAGTGAACGACTCACAGGGGCTGTGACGAATCAGTACGAACAATGATTGAAGTAGAACGAATACAATACAATAAAATGAATATAAAGCACACATCCAATTCGTTTTAGAAAATTTACTTCATTTTACGATTCGGATTTAATTTAGAAAAAATCGAGGCATGAGTTTAAAGTTCTTATAATATCTAAAATGCCCATACTTAAAAAGATGTTTGAAGTGACCCAATGTAAATTTTCTCGCTTAACTTAATTTGGACACTGGTTAAAAGTTATTTCCGCTAATAATAAATTAGTGCAGGATATAAAATGATCCGTGGTAGCTCAGGGGCTAGGCGCTCGCTTTAAATTTCATAGTACGCGAGTGACCTGGGTTCGATTCCCGGTGCCGGCACCACTAAAATTGTTAATTGCAATTTTAAGTGCTGATTTACCACGAGCATAGCGGTGAAGGAAAACATCGTGAGGAAACCTGCATGTCTGAGAAATAAAAAATATTTCGAAGACATGTGAAGTCCGCCAACCCGCATTGGAGCAGCGTGGCGGATTTTTCCTAGCTCCAAAAACCCTCTCAGAAATGAGAGGAGGCCTGTGCTCAGCAGTGGGACATTTATAGGCTGAAACTTTTTAGAATGATTAACAACTAATACATGAACAAAAGCTTTCTAAAATTCACTGGGAAGAGTTTTTAATATTATTTTCATAGTTAGTAGTTAGTAATATTCTATCATGCATAAATCTTGCAATGATCGCGTGGATGAGAAATGGTCGCCACGAAATTTAAAGTGTCAAATATGCATACAAAACAGTGTGAATATAATTAAAGAATTATATATTTACTTAATGTGAACATTATACTTCACTTTAATTTTATTGATTTCAACCTGTCAATGTTACACCACGAATATTTCAGAAGCTAGTGTCTGATCATATTTACGTCATGTATAAAAATATTTTCGTATTAATTATTATAATTTATCAATTTATTATAGTGACTCAAGGACTGTGAAGCTCATCTCATTGGAGGATTGCAGATTTTTATTGGACTACTTCACCTATTGAACTTTGATCTTACACAATTTTCCGCGTATATCCAAATATGCACTCTTTAGACCTAGACACTTAAGAAATCATTATCATCATTTCAGCCTATCACTAGACAACTGCTGAACATAGCCCCCCCCCATAAATTGCCACAAAAGCTTTTAGCTCTAATTTTTTTGCATTTTGCCATAATTGACAAGCGGGTTGGAAACCGCAGTTTATTTATGTTCCAGGGAGATGCAGCTGCCCATCTAGTGTTTTAATTTTGCTTTCTTCGACTTTTACGACACCAACGGGATGAGATTGGGTGGTAGATTCTTTTAAGTCGCCACCACACTTCAAAAGTAATGTGGGGTATTTTAACTACACGAATAAACTTCAGATTCAGTATAATTTGAAAAAAGGTCTGGTTATGAACTTACTAGCAGTAAGATTGCGAAAGTTTTGAATGAAAATCTGGTATTTTTTGTGCTCAAATGATTATGATGATGTTCTCCTAGCCGATTTCGACCTCGGCGACAACTTCCGAATACTGTCGAGAGCCATCAACTGCGCAGGAGATATTATAGTGCCACAAGTGTACGCGCGAACACAGAGGCACTCACTCGTCCTAACCTACCCGCCCGATGTAACGCTGATGCGATAAGATCGTAGGTAGGCTAGGATGCAGTGTCAGAAACACGGGGACAATCACAACACAGCCAGACCCGAAAACCAACAATTTGTGTTTTAGCACAAATGTTCACTCTGACCACTAGGCCACGCTGTCGTCAAATATAGGTGTGCTTAAATATAGGTGTTATAAAACTAAAAATCTAATGAATTGTAAGTATTTATAATAAGGTTCTGATGTCCACTATGGAAACTGGCCCACTTTAGATAATTTATTTATTTAGTATGCTTACTTACTATATTATTATGTAAATACATAATTAGTTGCCTACTTCTTGTAATGGTCACCTGCAATATAGGAAAAGGCTTGACTGCATACTCAGTTCTTAGATTGCGAACAGCCTTTACTCGTGCAGATTAACACCATAATACGCAATGGTGTCGTTATACTGCTCGTGGGAACGCAACGGAGTTAGATTTCTTGACTCGTATCAAAATGGTGACGACGTGGTTAGCCACCGTTTCCCACGAGGGCGAAAAGTGGGATACGTGTGTAGCCTCTATCTACCCCTACATGGGAAAAAGGCCTGACTATGTGTATGCCGTGTGGTAGCGGCTTAAGAGAATCTACCACCCCATCTCATCCCGTGGGTGTCGTAAAAGTCGACAGAGGGAAAATGAACCAGGAGATGGGCAGCAGCATCTTGCTCAAACATCTAAATAAATAAACTGCGGTTGCCAACCCAGTCTGCCAAGCGTGGCGACTATGGCGAAATCCCCCCAAAACGAGAGCTACAAACTTTTGTGGCAATCTATGGGGGAGGCCTATGTTCAGCAGTGGACTATTGATAGGCTGAAACGACGATGTGTATGTTTTGTATTTATTGGATAAAGTGACGAAACGAGCAAAACGTTCCCGTTATGGTAAGTGCAACGTCTGCCCATAACAAATGCTGTGACACCTAGAATATTTCCGTGTGACTACACTGCGGCCCGTCACCCTGAGACATCAGTTCTTAAGTCTCATGTGCCCAGTGATTATGTAGATGTGTATGTAGATTGTTATTGTTACAATTTGTAAAAATTATAATTTGTTGGTGCCGATGCAAATAAGGTCTGAGTTGTGTTTATTTATTTATTTATTTATTTAAAAACTTTATTGTTAACCTTAAAATAAAGGTAACAATGGGCGGACTTAATGCCTATAGGCATTCTCTGCCAGTCAACCCATGGCGTGGTGAAAAAGCAGTGGCAGGTGTATTATTGTGTTGTTGTTGTTGATGTCCTACTGTGTGAATTTTATGTATTTTTTAATGAAAGAAAGTGACGAAGGAGAGCAAACTTTTCACCTGATGGTAAGTGAAACGTCTGCCATTAACAATTGCTGTCACCCAAAACATCTCTGTGTGTGTGGCATCACACTGCGCTCGCTTCGCTTTAATTACACTAGATAAGATTGCCGTTCACACCGAAGCACAGTAATGTTTGCGCACTACTGCTTTGAGACAGAATAACCGACATTGCTGTAGTATCGACCTAGACCAACCAGTAAAAAAGGGGTGTTCGATTCTCGTACTCAGCACATGAACCTCAGCAGCGTTACACTGCTACTTTACGCTGATGAATACCATTGAGAATTCCCCAGTTGAGCTGACTCATGTGCTGCAAGCATCATAACGCTGTTACATTTTGATATTTTAATTGATGGCTTTGAGAGAGATCAATGATTAAGCTACATTGTATAATAATATATTTTAATCTACATACATTCACTTTTTTTGGAATTTAAATAAAAGTTCTTTGTTATTGTAAAATAAAATGTTTATTTAAATTCCAAAATCAACAATAGAATCAAAATAATCAACAATATCTCACTATCATACCTAATTGACTTATTATTTCACTGTTTGCCTACTTATTTATTTATGACGACCGCGTGGCCTAGTGGTCAGAGTACCTGACTTCTAAGTCGCGGGTCCTGAGTTCGAATCCCAGCCGGAGCCAACATTTGTGCTAAAACATAAATTGTTGGTTTTCGGGTCTGGTTGTGTTGTGATTGTCTCCGTGTTTCTGACACTGCATCCTAGCCTACCTCCGATCTTATCGCATCAGCGTTACATCGGGCGCAGGTAGGTCGGGACGAGTGAGTGCCTCTGTGTTTGCGCGTACACTTGTGGCACTATAGTATCTCCTGCGCAGTTGATGGCTCTCGACTGTAGTCGGAAGTTGTCGCCGTGGTCGAAATCGGCTAAGGAGAACATCACATCATATTTATGAAAAGTTCAAAAACAATAGCAAATATCAATATTAGATAATTTTGTAGTCTTTGTACTCTAGAGTTAACTAAACCTAATACATCTAAGAAGATAAATAAGATTTAGAGTATCAGTATTATATTTGAGTTTACTAATTGTCTTAACTTTTCTTACTAAAGTAAATAATGTAACAAATTAAAAAATATAAAATAATAAGGAATTTCTCCTCTTCTTGGAAATATGTACTGAAAAAACAAAGAGCATTAATAGTGGTATCTCCCAATGTACTTCTTATATAACTACATAATTATATAGCCAGCGACCGAAAAGGCTCTTTGTGACTCCGCGCTTGTTGCTTTGATAGTTAATAAATAGTCGTTCAACAAAGTTAAATACTTCTCTTTCATTCCTTTTTTTTTATTGGATAAAGTGATGAAACGAGCAAAACGTTCACCTGATGGTAAGTGCAACGTCTGCCCATAACAAATGCTGTGTCACCCAGAAATTTCTGTGTGACACCACACTGTGCCCATCACCCTGAGGACATAAGTTCTTAAGTCTCATATGCCCAGTGATTACGCTAGCTCTCAGTGCCCTTCAAACCGAAACACAGTAATGTTTGCACACTACTGCTTCACGGACAGAATAACTGGCCCAGGGGTGGTACCTACCTAGACGGATTCCTGCATAGGAATCCTACCACCAGTAAAATCCAGTCCATCAGTTTCCAGTGCTGCCATTTCTATTATAATATTTTCTCTTTTCTAGTTCTCGTTCCTGCCTGTTTACTGTAATCTTCATTGCCTTGCTTTAGCTGCGTTTCTAATTCCTCTTGTAATTTGATGCTTGCGGATCCGCAGTTCCTAAAATGATGCTGGATCTCGCTGGATTGCGGGATCCCACTTTGCTGGATTGCCATCCCTAATGCGACTCCAATTAATTTAACGAATCTGAAACTCAATTCTCAATAACTTAATAGACGATTCCAGTGCATTTAACGAATTTGTTGTAACTCTATAACTATGTACGTCTCGCTGCTTTCGCACATGCCTACTCTCATTCTTTAAAGGGTACCGGTAATGGAGCGGGGGAAAATCCGACACGCTCTAGTGCGAGTTGAAAGACAGCACATGATGTAATAACATTTATTCCACATACATTCAGGTTTCCTCACGGCGTTTTTCTTCACTACCGGATTCGGGTTAATTATAAATAAGCAATTAAATATGTAACTAACCTTTCGTTAGTGGTGCTCGCGTACTATGAAATTGTAGGCCCCTGAGCTGCTGTTACAAAAACAAGCTCGGATCGACCGCGACTGGCCTAGTGGTCGGAGTACCTGACTTCTACGCCGCGGGTCCTGTGTTCGAATTGCAAAACACAAATTGTTCAGTTTTCGGGTCCGGATGTGTTTATAAAACTTGTTTTTAGAAAATTGTATGTTTGTAAAACGTACCCACGATACAGGAGAAATCCAACTGCTAGGTTTTTAAAAAAAAAAGAAAATAAACTTCAAGCCTCTGACATTACAGTACTATTTTAATCTAGTTGTATCAGTCGGCGATCGTGTGATGGCGGCGTAAGAGAATCTACCACCCCATCTCGTCCCGTGGGCGCCGGCAAAGTGGACAGAGAGGAAATTTAAACCAGGAGATGAGCAGCAGCGTCTTCCTGCAAAAACAGCGGTTGCCAACCCGCCTGCCAAGCGTGGAAAGTATGGCAAAGTCCACAAAAACTAGATGCTACTAACTTTTGTGACAATCTATGGGGGAGGCCTGTGTTCAGCAGTGATAGGCTGAAATGATGATGATGCCGACGAAAGGTTTATCTAATTTCTCACCGCTATCGAAAAGAGGTCATTCGGGTTGACCCGTCGCGCCGACTGTAACCTTGATATCCGACACCGCCCCTCGAAATATACTCGTATGTAAGGCTTTACGGATAACGTACATAGATCGCTTATTAACACTTTCCTTTTTCAGACCGTATCGTAATGTTTTATATTCATTTATTTTATTTCTGCTTTTTCGCACCGTTTTTGAAGTCAAATACTCCTGGTCATGATTTTAAGATTTTTACATACATACAGTCACGCCTTTATCCCATATAAGGGTTAGGCATAGGCCACTCACGTAGCCCACTTTTTTCCCTCGACGTGACGGGTGGCAAAATACGTCGCAGCCTTTTCGGTACGAGTCGACGAAGAACTTTTGCCTCGTACCCAAATGGCGGCGACGTGGTTCGCCACCCGTCACGTCTCATTTCACCACGAGGGCGAAATGTGGGCTACGTGAGTGGCCTTCGCCTACCCCTCCTTACATAGTAAAAAGTCGTGACTGTGTATGTATGTATTTAACAAACGTAACATCATTTATTCAAAACTACGATACAAAAAGTCAAGTCAAGTTTAAGTAACCAATACTATGCATATTACGGTGTTACAACCGGTCGAAATAATTAATTATTTTGAGGTTACCCGTTTATGCATATCGATTACGTAACGTGTGCAAAAGTAGGCGACAAGTATTTATTTAACCTGTCCGACCAGTGTCAACATAATGTAAGTAACATGATTTCGGGTCAGTTCGGTGTGCTCGAAGGTATGGAGGAATGGTCTAAAGGGAATATAAGATCGATTGCATTCTAATTTAGACTGTAATGTGATCAAGTCATGTTGTGCTTTTAGTATGCCATATTTGTTTGCATAAAATATGTTTTTTTGCCTGAAATCTTACTAAAACATTCTACGAGTTCAATTATGTGTGCTTACAGCTATCAGACCTTTTTCATGAACATCATCATTTCAGCCTATCACTAGTTCACTGCTGAACGTAGGCCTTCCGCATAGATTGCCAAGTGGTTAGCTCTCATTTCGGGGGATTTTGCCATAATTGCCACGCTTGGCAGGCCGGTCGGCAACCGCAGTTTTTTTTGTTCAGATGCTTCAAAAACTGCTGTTTACTGGTGGTAGGATTTCTATACAGTAATCTGGCTAGGCACGTACCACTACAGCGCCAGTTATTCTGCTGTAGATAGGTCGTCCTTTGATCACGTGTGTTCCGAATAGGAGGTAGGGGTCAAATCACAATGAGGGGTGGGGATGAGACAATGTAACAATCACTTGTATTTTTTCGTGCGACGAAAAAATTTCATGTGTGACGTGTGAAATATTTTGTATCTATAATAAAAAAAAATATTTGACCGACGAGCCGACCGGCGAGACCTTTCAAGATAATCAATCATAATCACACCTTTCGAGTCCCAGAATACTGAAGCCATCACCTTATTTGCCGACAAAATCGACTTAGCCTTTTTAGGGGGTGGTGAACCAGGTCTTCTCCACTGTTTTGATTGTTGTTTTGTTTCCGGTGTACAGTAATGAACCCATGTTTCGTCCATAAACATAACAAACAAACATAACAAAACGATTCAAAAAATCATCTGCATCGGCTTCAAATAACTCCAAACAGTCGCGTGAAATAGTCAATCGCGTCCTTTTTTGTTCAACTGAAAGCAGTCGCGGAACCCACCTCGCAGACACCGTGTGGAAACCCAACTCGTTGACAATGATGTTTTGAGTTCGTTCATAAGAGATGCCTATAATCTCGGCTATCTCTCTAATTTTTAATCTGCGGTCTCCCATTATTAAATCAAGTACTTTTTTAATATTTTCGTCAGTAGTTGACGTCGAAGGCCTTCCAGAGCGGGGTTCATCTTTCACACTCTCTCTACCACGCTTAAATTCTGCTATCCATTTTTTGACGGATGAATATGACAGAGCACAATCGCCTAATGTACTGACCATGTCATCATGGATGGCTTTTGATGATAGCCCCTTCTTATGGAGGTACTTAATGCCGGCACGCTGCTCGATTTGCTCCATTCGCGGAAATTATGACCGATTACTTTGTTAATAAATTTATAAAATCACAACTAATTATCGAACACGTTTCGAACTTCACACAATGAACTAGTCTGAGCTGAACTAAATAATGTGGGTAGATTTGATTTTTAGAATTGAATGGATCTGTGTTAGGCCGAGTACTTTTCAATCCACCCTCGTATATACGTCTGCATGAGCTTACAATTTACTAATATATTGATTGAATTAATCTTGTCTAAGATTTTAACGTGGAGCGTGCTTTGGTTTTCCTTGAGACTATTCTTCGCAAAATTTAATTATAATGTATTTTTCACTTAGATAAAAAAGGATTTACAAAAAAGAGGATACCTACGGAGTTTCTTTCGCCTGTTTCTTCTCCGTCAGAGGGGCCTCATTACGAAACGGCGGTAGACTGTAACGAAATGACGTTTGACAAACGAAATTCACATTTCTTACGTCGAAAAATAAAAAAAAATTCATTTCATTACATTTCATATCCGTGAACTTAAGTTCCACAATTGTCCTCCTCCAAGACCGTCAACGTAAATTTTCTGCGTCTGAAACATTTAAATCTCTCACGTTATTCTAGACGCTTAGTTTACATAACCGTAACGATTTCATGGACCGTGATCGGATATCAGCGCCGGTCGAATCGATTGGTTACATCGGACGACGCACGTGCCATTATCGCTTTCAGTAACGTTCACTTTCCATGTAGCGTTGATGTATTTTTGTATATTTAACTGTCGAATAAAAACAGAAACTTATGGATGGTGAGATAGTATCAATCGAAAAATAAGATAAAGAAAATTTTCTCTCTGTTAACTACTGTGCCGCGGCTCGATAAAAGAATACTACCACTCCATCTCATCCAATGGATCTGATGGATGGTGCACCCAACAGCGCATGATGGCGATGGGCTCACCACCTATCACACCAAGTGCATTATATTGTTTTGGTGAAACGTGAACTGTGGCAGTCATCTGTTTTTGCAGTGAGTGCTCAGTCTCTGACTACCCCTTATGGGATCGTATGTTAACTACAACTATCACTAATCAAACATAATTCAAAGATTTTTTTTTACTAGAGCCGACAGTTTCTCGTGAAGTAATATAACAATATATTTACTGAGGCTCTTCAGAGCAAAAACTATCGAGTAAATATATAAACAACGGTAAAATATATCAGCACTGTAAGCTAGTGAAATTACAGGTCATATGAACTGCCATCGAAGGATGACCTGCGAGTGTTTGCACAGAACTTGGCAATTGAACGTTTTATGTGACATGTAATGGAAAAACGTTGCACTTACCATCAAGTAAACTATTTATTCGTCTCGTCACTTTCTTACATTCATACATACAATCACGCCCTTTCCCACTTTTCGCCCCCGCGAGAAACGATACTTGACGGGTGGCGAACCACGTCGCCGCCATTCAAAAATATATCGCCGAGTCAAAAATATTCTTACTTCACATTGCATTCCTACGGGACAGTATAGTGACAGCATTGCATATTTACTGTATTATTCTGCACGAAGCACGAATATAGGCTGTCCGTACAATATCTTAGCCGCCTCTTACGACACCACGATAGGGAAGACACCCATCGGCAGACGTTCTTACATTAAAAAAAATGTAGCTCTCTGCTTTACGATAGCCTTATTATGGATACACCTTACTCTAAAAAACTGTTGAAGTTTTTATGCGTTGCCTTCCCTAAGTACTATGATGGAATGCTTCGTTCATTAAGTAATTACATTTCAGGTTTCATTGCACGCCATACGAAATGCGGCAGCGCTCTGTTTCTACTTAAATCTAATATATGAGACTAAAGAACTGATGTCAGTGTGGTGCCACATAGAAATCTCTGGGTGACACAGCGTTTGTTGTGAGCAGACGTTACACTTACCATCAAATGAACGTTTTGCACGTCTCGTCACTTTCGCTTATACTCGTAAAAATAAATAAAAAACATGTGAAGTCGTGGTAGCTCAGGGGCTAGGCGCTCGCTTTTAATTTTCATAGTACTCGAGTGACCTGGGTTCGATTCCCGGTGCCGGCACCACTAAAATTGTTAATTGCAATTTTAAGTGCTGACTTACCACGTGCTCGGCGGTGAAGGAAAACATCGTGAGGAAACCTGCATGTCTGAGAAATTAAAAATATTTCGAAGACATGTGAAGTCCGCCAACCCGCATTGGAGCAGCGTGGCGGATTCTTCCTAGCTCCATAACCCTCTCAGAAATGAGAGGAGGCCTGTGCTCAGTAGTGGGACATTTATAGGCTGAAACTTTACTTTTAACTTTATGTGAAGTCCGTCAACCTCTATGGAAGAGAAAGGAGCAAAGCCTTTTGGTCAGCAGTGGGACTGTGGGACATTTATAGAATGTCACTTTACTTTTATAAATAGAACCGAACCGCCGGATAACTATAACCTCGCATATTGTGATGAGTCTTGATCTTCATCCGGGCAAAAACACGATAAATTAATAGTAACTTGTAAGAGATCGTAGACATTGACTCACTAATCTATTTTTAATCGATCTCGTGGAAATATCAGCTATCATTTCGGAATATAGAAGTAATCTATCACCTAAACATTACTTAAAGCACCGTTATCTTTCTTAATTCAGTAGGTACGGTAAAATAAATATTAGGTAGTTATATGTTATTTTTTAATATTTTTTACAAGACCACCCAGAGAGCATTTTTCGCGTGATCTTATGAGGTCACTCTTCATAAAAAAAAAAGAGGAACTTTTTAATAAACCCTATTACATAAGTATTATGAAGTGTTTTAACACCTTACTAAATTAATAACAGCGTTAGTTTTATAGTTATTACTTTTTTTTATTGGATAATGTGATGAAACGAGCAAAACGTTCACCTGATGGTAAGTGCAACGTCTGCCCATAACAAATGCTGTGTCACTCAGAAAATTTCTGTGTGACACCACACTGTGCCCTGAGACATCAGATCTTAAGTCTCATAAGCGTGTATGGTGATTACGCTAGCTCTCAGTGCTCTTGAAAACGAAACGCAGTAATGTTTGCACTCTACTGCTTCACGGCAGAAAAACACATACTTACGTCAACTATCTTCAGATAATCCAATGTTTTTTCACTATGATATTTAAGAATCGATAAGTAATAATGTTGCAGTAATAAGTGTAGATATTTCGGTCGGTTTTGTTTAACATCCCCAAGAAGTTATTTCAGTTTACTGTGATCGCCAATCTACCTGCCAAACGTCGCTTTTATGGCTTAAAATGAAAAATCATTTGATAGTCGGCGGACTTCGATGTCTATTTTAAATATTCTGAACTCTGTTATAACGATCCAAGAACTAGAGTTGCACCATTGTCCTCACGCAAGACCTTCAACGTAAACTTTCTAAGTCTAAAACATTTAAATCAGTTACATTATTCTAATGTCGGAAACTTAAGAAATAATACTAGTGAGATATTAAACTCTCATAAGGGTCATCATCATCATCATCATTTCAGCCCATCACTAGTCAACAATTCATTAACGTATCTTCTTCTTATACTTAACAACAAGCAATTTTAACATAAAAAGTAGAACATTCAGTAAATATCGTAAATCTTTTATCCGGTCAATTATCGACGGAATCGTAGACACATAAAACCGGTAATACCTTGTATTTTAATATATTACACTATTAACTCCACATGAAGTCACGTGCAAGTTCCATAGAACCTTGATCTTCGGCGTCGCGCGGAGTAAATCGCAAGGTCGCGAATAGCGCAGAAATCAAAATGGATGACACTGCACACTGAAACACTGGCAAGCAATATTTTAATACAAAAACAAAATCATTATTCGCAACGTACGTTGTTAAAGTAAATGAGAGTGCAATGGAGGCGGGGTGAACACGTCACACAGTTCGGCGATATAAACATTAAAAGACGGCGTGGCCAAGTGGTCAGAGTACATAACTTCTACGCGGCGGGGTCTGATTTCGAATCCCATCCGAAGCCAACATTTGTGCAAAAACACATATTGCTGGTTTTCGGGTCTGGTTGTGTTGTGCATGTGAAATGACATTATGTAAAACGTACCCACGATACAGGAGAAATCCTGTGGGGATTTTTTTTTAAAGAGAGTGATATTAATTTTTATCTTGTTTGTAATTGTTGTAATAATGCACAAGCGCTTCTTTGCCAAAGATTGTGATTAAAACAATAAAAATACATTAGACATACATTTTAAACTTTCTCCCACTTCAGTTAGAAATGGCTAAGGAAAAACAACCTTCGATCCCTAGGACCAATATTAATTCTTAAAGATTTTAAAGGGAAAATGGCATCGCATTTTCTTTATAGGCTCAATTTTAATTTACATAAAACGAAATCAGTTTATTATATCGTACCGTGACGAAAGAAAACTGAAGTGTTGTAATTATCTCATTACATTCGTCATGCGATCTCGGAAAATGCTATAAAAGTTTCCACAAGTAATATCTCACACCCATCTACATTTCGTACAGATAGATAATAAAGCAACACGGCAATGCTGTTAATGTAAAGAGAAATTGAACTTTTTCAATACTGAATTGGTGCCCAATTAAGATTAGATTTCTTAATAACTCATCTCTAACTAACCAAAAGCGACTGCTGCGTCCGATCGTACAATACTTGATTAAGTTATTATAACCACAGATTAAACTAGAATTTATTGGAAGCACATGTTTTGTAGGTAAATATTGAAACAGGCATAAAATAATTTTCGATTGATTTTATCGAGTACAAACAATTTTTTTTTGTTAGTGCAAATCGGACTAATAATTATTTTCTATTTTTAAATGATATAATTATTTAATAAAAACTGACTTCCACGCAGTGGCTCCAAACATCCTTATGAAAATTTTAGAGTTTCATGATTTTCTCATTGAACTCTCATCATCATATCAAGATAGCCCAAATAAACCCTACGGTAACCCCTTTCTAATAAAAAAAGAATCACGAAAATCGGCTTATAAACAAAGAAGTTATGCCCGAGCAGAAAAAAATCTATGTTTTTTTTACGAATTGAGAACCTTCTCCTTTTAAATAAAACTACTTTTTTACGGATTTTATCGCGTTTAATTTTGAACTATTTTTACCCGACGTTTCGGACGCTTTACAGCACCCATGGTCACGGGGGGACTGAGGTGACAGTTGTCCCGATGTCATAGTTAACCCGGAGTACCTTCAGCTTTTAATTATTATTTTTAGTCCGATCTACGCAGAAAGAGCTTACTGTGTCTTGAAGCCTTGCAGTGGTATGCTTGGTTTTTGATTTAATTTTATTAATAATAGGATCCCAAGCCGGTGGTAATACCCAACCATCTTCCCTATTGAAATTAGGATGTTTTTTAATTTCAATAGCCTCGCGAAGCATCCTTGGTAGGAATCGGTGTTCTTTTGCAAGGATTTGTGGTCTATCAAATCTGATGTAATGGTTGGGATGATCCAGAACATGGTCACAGACTGCAGACTTCCTAGAGCGTCGATGCTTCACATCAGCTATGTGTTCTTTCCTTCTCCTTTTTATAAGTCGGTTAAAAACGTAACCTTGTTCTAAGAGTTCTTTTGTATCGTAAGTCCATTTTCAGAAATAACAGAAAAATTATTATAAGTATTTAAACATTTGCTTTATTTTATCCAGTTTACTAACATACACGACACTTTTACGCTTTGACGAAAATTATGTTTCTTAGTTTAATATATGCCTTGACAAAGACATTACCCCTAACTTAAAAGACTGAAACTCTTTACAGAACATCATAAAGCCAATAGGCACATACAATCAAGCCCATATTAAAATATCAAGAAATCTCAAGACTCCCACGGTGGCACCGTATCGGTTTCCACAAAAGTAAACTCACTCACGCATTGAGTTCTGCGACACTGCACGCGACGCGCGCATCCGTCTGTGCGCTCCGAATGTTTCGCGCCATCGCGAAATCGTATTCACTAAACGAAACAAAACCTTCAAGCGAACTTATAATTTTTTTCTCCTCCATTTATAAGTGTCTCCTGCTAATTAAAAAAAAAACTATCAAAAATTCCCGCCATTTGTGTATGTGATGTGATTTTTTCTAATTAGTTTATGTGGTTAATTCTGTAGTGCCTGTGTCGAGACAAATGAGTTTACATTATATTTAATCAGGTGAACGATAACGTTGCGGTCTTTTTCAAGGTTGACATAATTTCATAGCGTTTTTATATATTGAACATTTATTTGAGTTTCGTGGTAATTTTACTTATTTTATTACTGTGTTGTAAAAGGAAAAAATAACTACCAATTACGGTTCGCAAATACTGAATACATTTTATAGAAAATTATATTTATGTAACGCTAACACAGATTTTTTTTAAAGTAATCATTCAGATTATTAACATGAATTGGTTAATAAATTCTTTATTATTTACAATTTTATTCAATTAGGATATTTTACAAATAAGTATTAGACAACATCAAGAAGCATATCAACACATCAATTGAATATATAAATTTACAGTAATAAACAAATTTTAGTTTAAATGACTCTGCAAATGCTACGTACTTATCTAAAGAAATTTTATTTAAGAGAATTTAACAATACTGTAATTTAAAAGTAAAACTCTATGACTATCGCTTGTCGGAATAAACTAAGTTAATCCTTAATATCCCTAAATGTACATTACTAAAAATAACCGCGAGACCTAAAAGCAGTGGAAAAGTAAGTAGTAATTTTCCACTACGTTTCTACCATTTATAATTTAGAATCGCGTCCTAACTTATACTAATATTGTTACACTTCCTGTATTATACAGGCTCGAAGGGCGAATAATAATAAAAGCGTATTTAAACAAAAGAAACCTTTGAGTTATACATTGCCATAAGGAAAAATAAAAGCTATAGAGTTTTTGTGACGGAATACAACGAGTAAGGAAAATATAATTGTTACAAATAAAAAACGCGGTGATACGTTAACCATATTCCTAAGCTGTTTTTACCATATAACGTGTATAATAATTGTTCCCTCACCATTATGTCTAATGCTTATTGCAAATGAGCCCTTGTGCTCGAATGGGCAATAAAATATTATTGCATGCTCTTAAACGATTTTTATCTGTGACATAACAGAGACACATACCCATTTAAAATAACATTAACATTGAGCTCTCAATATTATTCTAGGGCGTATAGATACTGGGTCGATTATTACTTATGGTTGGATTTCGTTGCAACATCATGATGTACGTTCACTTTATTAACGTAATTCGCTATCGGAGAGCTGCTTAAATGTTATGTGTGAGTCGGTCATTTTTAAAAGGTCTTTTTTTACGTGTGACGTGTTAATTTTGTCACGTGGATTCCATAATTTGAAACAATATTGATCGATGTGGTTAAGTCATAATCATTACATATTATGCAAATTAAATACGTATTTTCAACTGATACACATCAGATCGCATCTCTGTATGTAGATTTTTTTCGATTAATATTAATCAGAAATAAGTTGCATATTTTCACGTTTTTCACTTTTCATCCTAGTGTATAAACCTTAGCACTACAATAGAATATAGAATTCTCGCATTGTAACAGGGTAGTGATGTTATACTAGTAACCTGTATTAAGAAAAACAAGAGCGCGTCCAATGCAATACACATGACAGAAATGAAACAGTAGAATGAATAAGTATTAGGAATATTTAGAATTGATATTTTATTCTCATCGTTCCCAAAGAAGTTTCACTTCAAAAACTCTATGGTCTATAGAAGTTATAATTTATCCAAAAGTCGTAAAAGGAAAACAGCTGTAAAATGTCTTCAACTCCAATGAAAACTATTTCAAATATACGTGACCCAAAATATCAATACTGATGAGGGGGAGCAGCGTGTTATGTCCATCAGGGGAGTGTTTGCGAATTGATAATAATAACGACACTGAAAAATAGCAGCATCTTCTCAATCGAATAAACCAGCTAAATGACGACCTGATGGATTTTTTTAAACAATACTAAAACTGGTGGTAGGATTCCTACGCAGGATCCGTCTAGGTAGTTACCACCCCAGGGCCAGTTATTCTGCCGTGAAGCAGTAGTGTGCAAACATTACTGTGTTACGGTTTGTGTAATCACTGGGCAATTGAGACTTAAGAACTGATGTCTCAGGGTGACGGACGCATTGTGGTGTCACACAGAAATATTCCGGGTGACACAGCATTTGTTGTGGACGGACGTTGCACTTACCATCAGGTGAACGTTTCGCTCGTTTCGTCACTTTATACAATAAAACAATTAAAACAGATTGGCCTTATTTTAACTCTCAAATGTTCTGTTGGTATACTTGTTAATGTATAAGCAAAAAAGAAATCACTTCATAGTACTATAATCTGGCAGAAGCTAATTATCATCTGTCTCTGTAGAGTCCTTGCTTTTGGCGTAAAAGGATATGCCGCAATCGTCACTCTTGCCAGGTGGGTTAGCGATCGCAATACCAGACACCTCGAACTTTGAACGCTGGTGTGCCAGTCACGCATCTGGATAATTTATGTCTTTTTTTATGGAAGAAAGTGAGACAAGCTAATCGTTCATCTGGTGGTAAGTGAAACGTCTGCCTTCATTAATGCTGTGTCGCCCAGATTTTTTTTGTATGGCTCCACACTCCGCACGTAACTCTAAGACATCAGTTTTAAGGTCTCGTAAGCCCAGCACTAGCCATCAGTGCTATATAAAACTACTTTTTACGGATTTTATCATGGCATCAGGACAACTGTCACCTCAGTCCCCCCGTGACCATTGGTGCTGTAAAGCGCCCGAAACGTCGGGTTAAAAATAGTTTTAAATTAAACACGATAAAATCCGTAAAAAGTAGTTTTATTTAAATGTGTAGTATTCGCATATATAAAAGAAAACATTATATCAGTGCCTTTCAAACTAAAATTCAGTAGTGTTGGTACACTACTGTTTCACGGCAGAATAACTGTCATTGCGGTGGTAATTATACGGATTCCTGCATCCTATCACTAGTAAAAAAATGTCTGGTATATTTGAGATAATTATTCCGGCAATCAGAGGTAATGATTTTCTTCACGCCGCCAACACGTGAAGATTTATCAAGCTAAATATTCAACACATTATTTGTTAATTACGTCATGTCAATCATTAAATTCGCGTTTAAAATGTGAACTCGGTAGATTATATCAACCCGCTAGCAGTAACGTTAAAAAAAATGTATAATTTTTTTTACTGTAATGATAACCTCTAGGTAATGACGATGCCATTGCTTCTGATTGTTTAAAATTCTGATATATAATTTAAATTTTCTATTTATTTTTCTCACTTACCAGTAGGTACGTGTTATTATAATAATTTTATGAATTTATTATCTTTAAAAGTAAATAACTTTAGTATTCTTTTACTAATAATAGTTACTTTTAGTAATTCTTTTACTGGTGTAGGATTCCTATGCAGGAATCCGTCTAGGTTGGTACCACCTCAGGGCCAGTTATTCTGCCGTGAAGCAGAAGTGTGCAAACATTACCGTGTTTCGGTTTCTGTGAGCTAGCGTAATCACCGGGCATATGAGACTTAAAAACTTATGTTTCAGGGTGATGGGCACAGTGTAGTGTCACACATAATTTTCTGGGTTACACAGCATTTCTTATGGGCAGACGTTGCACTAACCATCAGTTGGTCATCAGGTGAACGTTTTGCTCGTTACATCACTTTATCCAATTATAAAAAGTATTTTTACCTAGTTTAATTTTGTAAATAATTTCTTATTTATTTCTTTAATATATTGTTACGTTTTTAATATAAATTGTTTACGAAATCGAATGCATATTCACTATTAAAGGAACAAGTTTAAATTGGAAAAAAAAAATATGATTGCAACGAAACTTAATAAGACTTAAGTATGAAACTGTTTTAAACCGTCGCATATTTTTTATCTGTTTTATACGAGGTATGTCGCAGCTACTGGCTGTAGCACGTAAATGGGTCGAAGAAAAAAAAACTCACAGAATACCATCAAAATGTATAATCATGTGTTCTGTGAGTGACAAGAACAGGATACCTAATTACTGGAGATAAGGCGTTAAATTTTAGTTTAATTCTTCGTTAAGGATGGATGGAATGAAGCCATTTACCAACAGGTGATCTGTGGTCTTTGTCGCCCTTGCCTAAACTGTACATTTTATTACCTTTGCCAACATACTGAGACGTATTTAAAATATTCACATTTTAAGCATATAACAAGTTTCCTATAAAAACCGCTGAATATGTACGGAATGGTGATTACTTATTTTTCCATATTAATGTACCTTTCAAAATGGTTACAAGTAATCTTGTCCTCAGATCAATTTAACGACAACTCTACGTCTTATATTTAAAGGTTCAAAGTATCACAACGGACTAATCACATCGGAATAACCACATCTGTCGACGCGATACGTAAAGGAAAATTATAAGATTTTTTAGTCCTATTTAAAAATAAAATAGTTGGTTTTGGTTGGCGCAGGTGCGGATTCGATTTCCGCACGGAACAAATGTTTGTAGCCTGGTTCTAGGTATTTGTGCAAGTCCAGTTTATCTATAAAAGGCACCCACGGTACAGAAGAAATCCCAATGTAAAAGGAACTTAACATCAGAACTTCTAACAACTCAGTCCCGCCGAAAATATGAGTGCTATAGAGCGTTCCAAATTGTTTTGCAGATTCTATATACAGAATATTAAATTAAAATAGTACTATTCCGTTTCTTGCTTTGTTACAATTCAAGTTACATTGTTTTAAAAACACACAAAACATTTCTCCTCGAAAGCTGAGGGCACCGCGTGATATTGTCTCTAGTGACCTCAGTGTGGACTAAGTCATATCACCTACAGTCATAATATGCTTAATTTTACATCCTTATCTGTGCCTATGTTTGACTTTCGATGTAGAACTAGCAGATTTTACGTGTCCTATTGTCAGCCTTGGCGTTGTTTGGTTAGACAATACAGATAAGAAATAATCAAAGACTTTTCATCAAAGGCTTTTTGAGGAAGTACTTGATTTTTTGGTACTTTCTTTAGTCAAACCCGATGGCAGTTTGTTGAATGTAAAATTGGTTATAGATTTTCCCATGTATTTATTATTCAAACATAACAAAAATGTTTAGTAAAGGTGAAGAGTCGTGCGGTGACGTAAAATCACTACCACACCATCCGATCCCGAGGGTTCACTAACTCGATTGTAGAATATCAGAAAAATTTCGTGATCTTCGACACATAGCGTACCAACCATATTAAAATAGACCTTTATGCTGTCCGCCCCCGTCAAGACCGATCAAGAGCGATACTACACACAAACACACAAATTGTCTTCTCTGGTCATGTATATACTGCATATGTACATAAGCCTCTGTTACGGCCTTCGGAACTTATCTCGATAACACCAGTTTAAAATATTTAATGAAAGTAGATGTGCTAAATATTATGTATTAAAGAAATTTGGAAGAAGTATACGATTATATCGCCGTGTAATAACGTTTTTTTTTTCGTTTTTAATTCATTCACATACTTTTAAACATAAACTAAAAATACAAGCTCAAACGTTTATTTAGCGGACAATAAACAGAAGTCTTAATTCAAATTTGTAATCATGATGTGATCAGCGACTAATGTAAACGCGTCAAAAACCTTTGAAAAGCAAGTACTATATAATAGGATGTAATATATTTTCATCTAAATCTTTTCCATTCAGAATGTTTAGTAAACAATGCACTGGAAATTGTCCTGTATCGTGGGTGCATTTTGATACGGTTTAAGAGAATATACCATCCCATCTCTTCCCGAGTATTCGTAAAAGTCGACATAGGGAAAATAAAATCAGAAGATGGGCAGCAGGATATTCCTGGAACATCTGAATAGATAAACTGCGTTTGCCAAACCGTCTGCCCAGCATGGCAACCATTACAAAATCGACCCAAAATGAGAGTTATGTATATATTTGTGTTATGTATATATATAACCACAATGGTTGTGGCAATCTATGGCGAAGGTCTATGTTCAGCATTGGACTAGTGATAGGCTGAAATGATAATAATGACACAATCACACCCGAAAACCGACGATTTGTATTTTTGAACAATCGTTAACTCCGGATGGGACTCAAACGCCGGACCGCGGCGTAGAAGTCACGTACTCGGACCACTAGGCCGTGAAGCAGTGGTGTGCAAACATTGCTGTGTTTCGGTCTGAAGGGCACTGTGAGCTAGTGTAATCAATGGGCATATGTGACTTAAGAACTGATGTCTCAGGGTGACGGGCGCATTGTGGTGTCACACTGTTCTGGGTGACTCAGCATTTGTTATGGGCAGACGTTGCACTTACCATCAGGTGAACGTTTTGCTCGTTCCGTCACTTTAATTTAAAAAAAAAAAACAAAGCAGCGTTTTATCGTTATAATTATTGAATTACAAAACGTTACTATATCGCTTGTGAAATGTACCCGACAAGCAATCAACGCTCATTAAAACAAGCCCATACAACATAATGATACGGATCAAAGCACCTTGGCTCACAACAACGAAAATTAACACGAAAGAACATTATCAGGTATGATGCAAGTTCAACGACTTTAGACCGAACTGCTTTTTTGCGGACCCAACGCCGAAAGCATTCGGTCTTTCGGCATCTTTGTTATTCAACATGGCACCTCCTCGAGATCTTATTTCGATATAAACTCATAAGGCAAATATTAATTACGCGTCGTAAAATAGAAAATATTGGATCGCCTTGGACTTTGTCCATCTCTTAATGGTTATTGTACATTGCAATAACTACCTACAATAAAATCATATTAATGAGATAAATAATAATTATACGCAGCTCATTTCATTACTTGATTTGTTTACAAGTTTAATGAAAAGTTTTTGCCAATGCTAAATTAAATTTAATTAACGTCTGAGAAACTCCTTCAATATTTAACAAGAAAATGGCGAGCAAATTATGTTTTATTAAATGATTTTTTTTATGCAAGCGTGTAAAGTATAAGATGCGTTTATGGGTAATAAATGTTAACTCTGAAATTAATTTTAAGTTAAATATTTAATTAGTCGGCAACACTTAAAAATTGTCCTCCTATGAAAGGATGACGTGTTAGTAAAGGTAACACATATTTATTCCAAAAGCAATGTTGCTTTTAAGCGAAGAGTCCCTTGACTATTTAATTAATTGGCATGATGTCAAAATTGGCAGTAAGTTTTTTATTTATTTATTTATTGAATCACAAAACAGAATTAAAATTTTACAAAAATAATACATGTGGTATATTTAATACAATATATGGACCGATTGCCATTCCAAAAACTGTGATACTTATAAGTTTATCTAAAGTAATAACAATTATGGCAAATTTAACTTTCTAATCAGGGGAATCTGTCTCAATATGTTTAAGGTATATTAAGAATCCAGGCTTTGCCCAACACAAAGTTACTTTAAACAAACTATATATAGGTACACTCAATGGTTATATAAATAGTTCTTTCTTGAACGAGACGATTTTATCATGGATTGATTTTGGTAAAGTTTATAAATTTTAACACATTTTTTTTGGAAAACTTCTAGTCTGATATCAAAACGTTGTCAGTGTTACTACCTGTGATAGTCTAGAGACTAGCTATATTAAGAAAATACTACCTCCGATCTTATCGCATCAGCGTTACATCGGGCGCGGGTAGGTTGGGACGAGTGAGTGCCTCTGTGTTTGCGCGTACACTTGTGGCACTATAATATCTCCTGCGCAGTTGATGGCTCTCGACAGTAATCGGCAGTTATCGCCGTGGTAGAAATCGGCTAGGAGAACATCATCATTAAGAAAATTACAGTGATTGTTTTTGTAATAGATTTCGCACGTTTATACTACTAAGACGGATCGTTACGTCCCTTAAATATTTCTAAAACTGAAAACAAAATCACTGAACACCGTTGTTCGGTAATGATTATGAACATAAATGCGGCTTGTCCGTAAGCGTAGGCTGCTTAGAGCTTATATTAGGAAAAAAACTAACCAACATCAATCACACAGAGTTCGCGTCAACATTACACCTGTATAAAACGTTGAGTGCTCGTGGACGACTTGACAGCTAGAAACCGTAGTGAGAATTGGCGGCAAAAACTTTGCTTATGGAAATTTTAACACAGACTTGAAGTTTCTTCGTATAATCTATTATAAATGACGGTGCTCCCTCGTCCCGCTTTAAGATGTAAGAGCGGCGACTAAGATACATGTTGTGGCCTTTACAGCACATCCCAACTAGAAAGCGTTCAATTAAACGACCTGGTCGATTAACGGTCGATTCCCTTTATCGCGTTATATTTCTTATAATAACGTCAATTACGTTATCAATGCCTATCTGCCGTGTGGTAGCGGCCTAAGAGAATCTACCACCCCATCACATCCCGTGGGTGTCGTAAAAGTCGACAGAGGGAAATTAAAACCAGTAGATGGGCAGCAGCATCTACCTGGAACATCTGAATAAATAAACTGCGGTTGCCAACCCGCCTGCCAAGCGTGGCAACTGTGGCAAAATCCCTCCAATAAGAGAGCTACAAACTTTTGTGGCTATCTATGGGGGAGGCCTATGTTCAGCAGTGGACTTGTGATAGGCTGAAACGACGACGACGACGTTATCAATCATAAAAAGTATTTATTTTTGGAAGATAGCGACGAGACGAGCTGGTAGTTCACATGATGGTGAGTAGAACATCTGCTCATAACAAATTCTGTGTCACCCAAAACATTTATGTGCACCACACTGCGCTTGTCCACCTGAGACATCAGTTGTTAAGTCTAATAGGCCCAGTAAAGTAAAAACTGAAGTTTAAAAGTTCCACTAGTGATTACAGGCGTTCTCTAATTTCTGATAGGGTTTTGGAGTATTGAAGAATCCGCCACGCTGCTCCAATGCATGTTGGCAGACTTCACCTGTTTTTTTTTATTGTCGACGGGACTAGCAAAACGTTCACCTGATGGTAAACGCAAATTCAAAACAAAATTTCAAGGACACGTGAAGTCTGGTGACCGGTGGTAGGATTCCTATGCAAGAATCCGTCTAGGTAAGTACCACCACAGGGCCAGTTTTTCTGCCGTGAAGCAGTAGTGTGCAAACATTACCGTTTCAGTCTGAAGGGCACTGAGTGCTAGCGTAATCACTGGGCATATGAGACTTAAGAAAATATGTCACAGGGTGACAGGCGCGGTGTAGTACACAGAAATATTCTGAGTATCACAGCATCTGTTATGGGCAGACGTTGCACTTACCATCAGGTGGACATTTCGCTCGTCTCGTCACTTTATGAAAACAAAATCGTGTTATTCAAAAATGTAATTAAGAAACGGTAACTTTGCACAGATCTCATGTGTTTGCAACTAAATACGTATGGTTTAAATAAGAATCGACATTTGCTTATATCTAATAAGGAAACTTCCTTTTAAGTTTATCACGTGTTTGCATCTCATCTCTGTTACGTACTTTGTTACTGTGTTGTCGCAAGTGACGTACAAAAGACCTAGAAGATCTGATGGCTTCCGATAGGAGGTCGTAATAACCAACTCCATGTATACTGGTAGTAGGATTCCTGTGCAGGAATATGTCTAGGTAGCTAACACCCCATGGCCGGTTATTCTGCCGTAAAGCAGTAGTATGCAGTGTGTTTCGATCCGAATGGCACTGAGTGGTAGTGTAATCACTGAGTATATGTATGTGAGGCTTAAGAACTGATGTCTCAAGGTATTATGGGCAGACGTTGCACTTATCATCAGGTGAACGTTTTTTTCATCTCGTCACTTGATCCAACAGATCAAAGAAAAACCTCGAAAAATGCCAGACCGGTGACGGGTAACCGCGTGGTTAGGTGCGAGGTGTCTTTTGGTTTTGGAGCTGAGTGACGTAGCAAGCAAGTCGCTCACCTGGCGGTAACTGACAGTACAACAGGTGCAGTGTATAAATATATATGCCCTGCACTAGCTTTGGCATTCAAAACGAAACACAGTGATATTTCCACACAAGTGCCTGATGGCAGAATAACAGGCACTGCGGTGATACCTACCTAACCGGATTCCTAAATAGACATAGACGTAGGCTTTATTCGACGTACACAATACAAAATCCACAAAGAGAATGCAAATAAAAGAAATAAAAATGTAAAGTACAATAAAAAAATAGGAATTCTTCCACCAGTAATTGGTACTTCTGATTAGTTTGTCGGTAAAATACTGACAGAATGATGAAAGAAGATGAGTTACAACAAACGGACAAAATTCTGAACGTGTAAAACTTTGACCATTTGAAAAAATTAAATAACTTAAACACATAACACAATACGTAATACTTTATGATACGATCAACATATCTTGTATCTTAAAAATAATCTATACTCACATTTGTCATGAAATTTCGATTTACTACAACAAACAAATCATCTCTGGTTTTAATGTTTTTTTTCTATGCCAAACGTCGATATTTCCGCGTGCGGTCATTGTAACTTACATA
Source organism: Luehdorfia chinensis (assembly GCA_019845155.1). Classification (NCBI taxonomy): domain Eukaryota; kingdom Metazoa; phylum Arthropoda; class Insecta; order Lepidoptera; family Papilionidae; genus Luehdorfia; species Luehdorfia chinensis. The sequence continues at coordinate 4,692,779 of JAHVAK010000206.1, read as the reverse complement.
ACGTGAGATCATTTGATTGATTTCATCTCGAATATTTATTGCGCGCTCGAGATCCGCTCCCAGAAACAATCTATTAATTCTCCAGAATTAATTTGTAATAACAATAAACATTTCCGCGGGCATTATTAAGCTGTCATAATCGTTAAGAACGATCGAAAACAGTTAAAAACGGTATGTTAATTACCTCCTTCGATCCAAACATTCGCCGAGCTTTGACTCGTCAACAATTTGGACACATTTTAAAAGACGTTTAAATTTATGTACCAAATGAAATCATTTAATACAGCTCGATAGTCAAATCACAAATTTTCAAATCTTAAAGTTACTTAAATAATATACTACATATATATAATATAGTGCCGTGTGGTAGCGGCTAAAGAGAATCTACCACCCCATCTCATCCCGCGGGTGTCGTAAAAGTCGACAGAGGGAAAACGTAAACCAGGAGATGGGCAGCAGCATCTTCCTGTAACATCTGTATAAATAAACTGCGGTTGCCAACCCGCCTGCCAAGCGTGGCAACTATGGCAAAATCCCCCCAAAATGTGAGCTACATACTTGTGGCAATCTTAGGGGGAGGCCTATGTTCAGCAGTGGACTATTGATAGGCCGAAATGATGATGATGATGATATAATATATAAACAAAGACAAAAGGACTATTGTTTTTATTCAATAATCTGACGAAAAAAGTTAATGCATGGTAACAAAGTGTTGTAGACAATTGGAAATCTCTACATCTACATACTTTTATCTTATGATTTTATCAACTGTTACAGCTTATAACAGATTAAAATTTAAATTTAAGATATTCGAGATTGCGTGACACGACGACCACCCATGCAACAAGTTTTCGATGAAAAACAGATTCTTTTTAAAAAAAATGTAAAATTTCGAATTTTGTATATGCAAATACTACAACTATGTATCCCAGTCACATACTCGAATTTATACATACTTTGAAAGTTACATATTTTCATAGTTTAAAACAAAATCAAAACTGCCCCTATACTTAGACTACGGGAGAGTATTAATTTACATATAGAATAGACACATTCAAAAAAAAATGAATTGCCAGAATTAAAAATGGTTTTAGCAGACATAATCGTTTTGCATATTTGCATTGATGAAAATGAATGTCGACAGTCATTAAAATAAGAAATTGATGTCTTCATTGAATCCAAACTTGATTCTACAAAAAGTTTGATGAAAAAAAATAACGTTGATTGCTTTTACGATTTAAAACACAACACAACTGTGTTTAAAACATGGAGCGGAGACCGCGCTTAGTCAAACGTAGTGTGAAAGCCTTTTAGCTGGATGAAGCTGGAATATGATGGGGCCAAGAAGCGTTCCTTGGGAATGGCCTGTCCTGTAGTTATCTGCCGCAGACTGATAGTAACAGTCAATCAATAATAAATATGTAACAATATTAAAATAAATTTTACTATTAATTTTTTTATAAACAGAAAGTCTTCTGTTTCTATTTAATAAAGACGACATTGCACATTAGGAGCTCTCGTGTATCGTTGGTGCATTTTAAAATAAAATTTAAACATCGAAAGTCTGCTATTTCTATTTAATAAAGACGATATTCTACAACCTGATCCGAAAAACAATGATTTATGTTTTTGTCACAAATGTTGGCTCTGGCTGGGAATCGAACCCAGAAGCCGCGGCGTAGAAGTCAGGTACTATGACCACTAAGCTATCACATGTTCATGAAAGATTTATCACTAAGGTTAAGAGTCATATTATGAATGTATAATTTGTTAGTGACCTTTCATTCGTAATAACATTACATATATATAATCTGTCGGAATTTTAAATTAATTAATTTACGAAAATTTATTTAAAATATTACAGTATAGAAATAAATTGATACAGACTATGTGGAATTTAACAGTTGCGTCAAAGCTGTCTTACCACGCCCGAACCAAAAAAAAATCTGTTAGGCGCCATGTTGGTAATTGACGTTGCGTTGTAAAATAACCGCGTAATAAGTTATGACTTCGACTAATTTTATTGCAACAACGTATCTCGGCTTAATAATAAGTAATCAAATAAATGGTTTTAACTGTACTTATGAAATTGTTAATTGCACTTCTAAGTGCTTATTTACCGCGTGCTCTTCGGTAAAGGAAAACATCGTGAGGAAACCTGCATATCTGATCATGAAGTCCGCCAACCCACATTGGAGCAGCGTGCGGATTCCTCCCCGCTCCAAATCCCTCTCAGAAATGAGAGACCTGAGCACAGCAGTGCGACATTACGGGCAGACATTGCACTTACCGTCAAATGAACGATTTTCTCGTCTCGTCACTTCTTTCCATGAAAAAAAAAACATTTTCGACTATCTAATGATAACCAAACAGTATTTAGGTCACGGCATAAGTGCCAGATGCAGTATGAATCCATCACCATTAACTTCATGATCAGGGAGACAGCAACTAAGGAATCGAAACATTTTCTTCGACAATGAAGTCCACTGCTGGACATAGGTCTCTCGCAAGCAGGGTGGATTTGTCGCAGTCGCCACGATTCGCAGACAGATTTGAGAAAGTAGTACCAGACACTTTGACCTTAAACGCTACTGACCGTCACCAGGCTGGATAATTTAGGATCTACCATCACTATGATGTTAGATCCATCAATCAATCGAAAGCCATCACTTTTTCCTGGCATTTCCCTTAGTCGACTTTTACGACAGCGGTGGCCTACCGGCCAATAAAATGGGTCGGCAGATACTGTAAAGCCGCCACACGGCACAGAAAGAAAATAATGTCCTAAACACATTTTTTTTTTAATTTAATAATTTGATTAGTAACAACTGCATAATATTTGTTTTATAGTAGAAAGAGACTATCAAAAAGTTCGTCGTCGTCGTCGTCATTTCAGCCTATCACTAGTCCACTGCTGAACATAGGCCTCCCCCATAGATTGTCACAAAAGTTAGTAGCTCTCGTTTTGTTGGGAACCGCAGTTTATTTATTCAGATGTTCCAGGACGATGCCGCTGCCCATCTCCTGATTTTCATTTTCCCTCTGTCGACTTCTACAACAACCACAGGATGAGATGGTGTGGTAGATTCTCTTAAGCCACCATCAAACGGCAGAACGTTCACCTGATAGGAAGTGCAACGTCTGCCAAAAACAAGTGTAAGTCTTAGTCTCATAAGCCTAGTAATTACGCTAGCTTTTTTTTATTGTATAAAGTGATGAAGCGAGCAAAACGTTCACCTGATGGTAAGTGCTACGTCTGCCCATAACAAATGCTTTATCGCCCAGAATATTTCTGTGTAACACCGCACTGTGCCCATCACCCTGAGAAATCAGTTCTTAAGTCTCATATGCCCTGTTATGACGCTAGCTCACAGTGCCATTCAAACCGAAACACAGCAATGTTTGCACACTACTGCTTTACGGCAGAATAACTGGCCCTGGGGTGGTACCTACCTAGACGGGTTCCTGCATAGGAATCCTACCATAGATAAACCTTATTTACAATACTTTGGATCACGTAAGTAAAAATACAGCTTTATTAGATTTTTTAACAAGTTGCCTTAAACTACGATCTCACCTGTATCGTGAGTGCATTTACAATAATTACATGAACTTACACAAACACCCAGAGTTCGTGTATGTTTGGAACTCCTATGTTATAGAAATATTTCTAACAACCAAACCCATTACCCATACCGCAGAAACCAATTGCTTCGCTTCTGCGCCTGCCACAATAAACATTGATAAGAAATGTATGTAACTTATAGTTATATATTTCATTTGAATTTCTTCTGGATCTCAGGCATATATGGTTATTCTTAAATCCCGTAACAGTCAGTTTTTTTTTCTTCAGTGAATTCTCGGTAACAGCTAATGTAATAAAAAAATGCAGTTCCTTCTACTTGCAATAACTCTAGACTCTATACTTAGGCAATTACCGTATAAAGAAAAGTTGCTACCTGGGGAAAATTCGTAGTAAAAAAATAGTCTTAACTGGCTACATTTAATCATATCCAAAATGCCCAAATTACTGTAAGATGATAGAGCGAAGAAACAGAAACAATTAAGATTTCGGCGGCATAGCGCGTCCGCGGTACAGCATACGAAATAAACAGAACTTTAAAAAAAAAACGAAGCCCCAAAGTAACATTTCTTCTGTATCGTGTGGGTGCTTTTTAGAGACATATATTTCACATGCACAAATGTTGGCTCCAGCTAGGATTCGAACTCAGGACCGGCGGCGTAGAACTCAGGTACTCTGACCCCTAGGCCAAGCGGTCGTCAATCAATCCAGTTTCTATATTGATTCAAAAGTTATAACGATAGATAAACGTATTCATTGCCATTACGGAAATTAATATATTAAATTATTATAATAAAAAAAAATCAATGACTACATAAAAACGTAAAACGTCACCCACAAGAAGGTTTATATAAGGGCTCTCTTGGGTACAGGTTTATTTTCGGCCGCGTGGCCTAGTGGTACCTGACTTCTAAGCCGCGGGTCCTGGGTTCGAATACCAGCCGAAGCCAACATTTGTGCTAAAACATAAATTGTTGGTTTTCGGGTCTGGTTGTGTTGTGATTGTCCCCGTGTTTCTGACACTGCGTCCCAGCCTACCCCCGATCTTATCGCATCAGCGTTACATCGGGCGCGGGTAGGTTGGGACGAGTGAGTGCCTCTGTGTTTGCGCGTACACTTGCGGCACTATAATATCTCCTGCGCAGTTGATGGCTCTCGACAGTAGTCGGCAGTTGTACGCCGCGGTCGAAATCAGCTAGGGAGAACATCATTATCGGAATATATATCAAATCTAGCAAGGGTTCGGTCCATATCTGACTGAACACGACCATTATTGGCAAACCGCAGGTCTACTCGAGAAATCGCTATTAATTGCAGCCATTAAATAAAATTATACGGTAACTGTAATCCGTTACAGCTCAAGGGTCGGGCGCACGCCTTTACTTTAAAGTACGCGACTGATCTAGATTCGATTCGATCTCCAGTGCTAAAATTGTTAGTAGCCATTTTATGTGGTGATTACTACGTCGTCGACGGTGAAGAAAAACATCGGTTTATTATTTATTTTATTTTTATTTCAACTTTATTGTTTTCCCCATGAAACGATAGCCGTGTGGTGGCGGCTCGTTAAAAGAATACTACCACTCAATCTCATCTAATGGATCTCGTTAAAGGCGAGTAAGGAATTAAACTGCACTGTGCACCCAACAGCGCATGGTGGCGATGGGCTCACCACCTATCACACCAAGTGCATTATATTGTTTTGGTGAACCGTGGATTGTGGCAGGTGTAAAATTCAAACATTGTAAATAGTTAAAAGCTATTAATAAATATAGAATACAATATAAAAATACCCAAAATACATATTAAATAAAATAAACATAGCAATATATAATGATGATAAATACACAATACACAAATATGCACATACATATAAACTAACATACATATACACTGAGTTAGACTTTAGACCGAATAGAAAAAGTGACGCGAACGCCGCTCCGAAGCCATGGTAGCTCAGGGTTCGATGCGCTGGGCTTAAATTTCACAGTACTACGAGTGAACCGAGTTCGTTTCCGCGGATGGACCTTTGAAATTGTTCTGCAAATTTAAGTGCTGATTTAACACGCGCTCAGCGCTGAAGGAAAACATGCATGTCTGGTCCAAAACCATTTCAAAATAAAAATAGGCGTGCGTCCGAGTAGTGTCTGAACTCTGGTTCAGACGCTGTTATCTTATTTGTTCTTTACATTAACTTATCGGATGTACATTAAACCGTGCCGTGTGGTAGCGGCTTAAGAGAATCTACCATCCCATCTCATCCCGTGGGAGTCGTAAAAGTCGACAGAGGGAAAATTGAAACGGAAGAGAGATGGGCAACAGCATCTTCCTGGAACAACTGAACTGCGGTTGCCAACCCGCCAGCCAAGCGTAGCAACTATAGCAAAATCCGCCAAAATGACTACAAACGTTTGTGGCAATCTGTGGGGGAGGCCTACGTACAGCAGTGGACTAGTGATAAGCTGAAACGACGAATGATGATATACATTAGCATTAATAAATTGTGTACTTAGTTTTTTTTTTAAGTATTATGATATAATTACAATGTATGCTCTAAAATAGCCCACAAAAAATGCATGTAATAATATAATAAGAATAATTAAATAGAACAAAAGAAAATAAACATCAAGGTTAAATGATAAGAAAAAGAAATAAAAACAATAAAAATAACAAATACGTAACCTAAGACTGCAAAAATTTTAAAATTTAATTATGAATTTATACATAAAGATGTTTTCAAACAATGTAACGCAGCGCGCAAGGCTTAAAAAAAATTAAAAAAAAAATTATAATGTATAAGTCAAAAATAAAAACATTACGGGCCTCGTGACTGTAATGACAATGATAACGTTAGTTTTATGCTCGATGTTCAGCCGCATGTATTAATTATCCGTGACATTTTACAAATCAATTGAAATTATACAACATTTTAAAACAATGAAATTTCAAATACATACTCAAATAATTATGATAAAATTAAAATTAAAATTTATTGTATCTTTTCTAGAAACGTATAGCAAATTGTGTAGCAAAATAGCTCAAACAACAACCTTATTTTAAGCGGAGTAAGGTAGACATTTGATGTGAACTGGACTGGACTGAATATTTTAATGACCAATGTCATACTAAATTAAAACTGTATATTATATACATAAAGCATGAGCAGGCTGTTTAAAAGATCAAAGTTCTATCACATTTTCGTTCTCTTTTAAAAATGTATCATATATATATTTGATGGTAAATGTAACGTCTGCTCATAACAAATGATGTGTCACCGCGCTCGTCACCCTGAGACATTAGTTTATAAGTCTCGTACACCAAGGGCGTCGCCAAGGGGGAGAGAGACGGACAGAAGATCTAATACCAAGTAATTTTTTGCCCGACTAGCTATAGCCCGCGGTTTCACCCGCTTAAAATAAGTCGACCACATGACCACATGCGCAGTTGATATTCAACAGTATTCGGTAATTTTTGCTGTGGTCTAAAATCGAACCCGCTACCAGTAGCGCAGAAGCCAGCTTACCTATTACGGCGACTGAGCGAACTAACGACACTAGTAGTAGATTCTATTCGCTGCAGACGACATTTTATGGCTGCCAACCGGAAGGCCTGCCGACGTAATCCGAATCGGCCAAGAGGTCATCTTCATTGTGTAAATAGACAAAGATTGTTTATTTATCAATGATGGAAACATAATTTTTCACAATTATTATTTTATGGTTGAAAATGATGAGACGAGCGTTCCCAGAACATTTCTGAGACATCAATTCGTAAGTCAGTGTTCTTCAAACTGTAACAGTAATGTGTGCACACTCCTGCTTCATGGCAGAATAACTGGCACTGCGGTGGTACCTACGTAGAACCGATTCCAGCATAGTAATCCTACCATCAAAATTTCTTATATTTTCTTTTTTTTTTAATATAACTATATTTACGATATCTAATATCGTATTATGTAGAGAGATATCGGATAGGGGAAGTACAGACGGTAAAAGTCGACTAATCTTCTTCGGTAGCCTGTAAAACGATTTCAGGACGTCTAATACCTCAGTCCCCCGTGACCGTGTTGAGTGCTGTGAAGCGATCGAAATGTCGGAAATAAAATGTTCAATTCGTCGTCGTCGTTTCAGCCTGTCACAAGCCCACTGCTGAACATAGGCCTCCCCCCATAGGTAGCCACAAAAGTTTGTAGCTCTCATATTGGAGGGATTTTGCCATAGTTGCCACGCTTGGCAGGCGGGTTGGCAACCGCAGTTTATTTATTCAGATGTTCCAGGAAGACGCTGCTGCCCATCTCCTGGTTTTCATTTTCCATCTGTCGACTTTTACGACACCCACGGGATGAGATGGGGTGGTAGATTCTCTTAGGCCGCCACCAATCCGCAAATTTAACTTTTATACGATATATTGTTTTTATTTTAGGATACTAGAATACGAAATGTATAAATTTATAATGCGTCCTTGCACATGTTTTTATACATATACTTTATATTCTGCGAATATTTTGCGGCGACGAAGCGGCATTGTGACAATTGCGAGTATTTCCTCGTTGTTTTTTATTTATTAAACTTAAATGGAAAAGCCAACATTGATATCCTTATAACTTAAATCTTTTCCGTACGATTCGTAGACATAACAACACCAACTAAAGATTTATTTTCTGCCTTTACTGAAAAAAAAAAATGGTTTTACAAACATAATTCCACATGCACATACACCCGATTCGCGACAACTATCTGCATTCCATACAACCGTTTCGTGCGGGAAGTCGAACCGGCGACCTGTAACACAGTAACCTATCGCTCATGCAGTGCGTCAACCCACCGTCAAAACCGTATAACGTAATAACTGTAACAATTTTTTTTTTCATTATTACAGTTCCAAACTAGGAATTATTCTATATTTTGGTACTCAATAGTGATTATGATAAATACTGGTAGATAAATGCTCCCTACTATACTTAGACCGTTTCCACAATCGTCAAATAACTCTTAACTGCGGCCTAAAAATGGCGGGTTGACGATTTGTCTATAGAATAGTCTGTCAAACTGCTTATTGTGAAACAGGCCGTTAGGAAGTGATTCTAGACAGAGTTACATTCTAGCGATTACCTTTTGTACGCTTGAATATTAAAAGCTTACCATCGTACCACTCTTGGTAGGATTCCTATGCAGGAATCTGTCTAGGTAGGTACCACCCCAGTGCGAGTTAGTCTGCCGTGAGGCAGTAGTATGCAAACACTACTGTTTTCTGGTTTTAAGGGTAGTTATGAGACTTAACAACTGATCTCTCAGGGTGACGGGAGCAATGTAGAGCCACATATAAATGTTCTGGGTGGTTAATTTGTTACGGGCAGACGTTGTATTTCGTTTATTGTTTGTTTACTAACAACCCCACAAAAACCGGTATCGTTATCCGGACTCAATGAATATTGATGTCGCGTTAGTGTAGTAGCCATGACCGGAAAACCGATAATACCGTTGCCTTTTAATCGATGTTTTAATAACATCCTGCTTATAGCAACTATTTTGTCAAATTATTAGTTGATTGACACAAGTCATTAGGAAGTATCACCTCTCAGAATACCAACGAAAATATCACCTCACATAATACTAAGAAAACGTTGTTATTGTGACGTATTATTTCGCTATATTCTGTATGCTGAGTAAAGGGAGGCTTTAATCTATTTTAAAAAAGATGCCACGCACTTGGATTTCTATTGTACCGTAGGTGCGTTTAACATTAAGTACACAAATAAAAACAGCAATACCTTGACCAAATATGTGTAGGCTGTATGTATGTGCGGGAATCCTCGTATACCGGCAAACGCAATGTATGGCCTCATACGCCTAGATGTCCTGCTAGATATTGCGAGGAACTGCACGGTTTTGCGATAGATGCAGGTTGCTCAGAACTACGTCGCCACTAAATGAAATAAATCCATACTACGAGTAAGATTATAAATGCGAAAGTAATTCTCTCTGTCTGCTATCTGTTTGTTACCTTTTCACGGCACAACCGTTGAACCAATCTAAACGAAATTCGGCACAGAGATAGCTTGCAAACAGGAGACGGACATAAGATACCTTTTATTTTTTTATTTCCGGAAAATCAAATAGATTCCAAGGGATTCTTAGAATATCTGAATGCACGCAAACCGAGGCGCGGGCATCTGATAGTACTATACAAATCAATAAAATTGAAGTGTCTGTTTGTAATAACGAAATAACAGCGTTTTACAAAAGCTTATAAAATGATATACGTTACGTAATAGGCAAAAAACAATTATTATGATTTTTGTCTGTCTGTCTGTTTGTGCCGACTGATCTTAGAAACGGCTGGACCGATTTCGACGGGCCTTTCACTGACAGACAGCTGATATTATAGCGGGTTACTTGGGCTACTTCAATTTTAAGATTCGTTAGGATTAGGATTTCGTGCAAAAAAATTAAAACTTCAAATTTCGATTCAAATAGGGTGGGCTTTTATACGCGGGAGAAACCGCGGGGCGCAGCTAGTAAAAAATAAACTAATGACATTCGCGTAATCTGTTTTTTTTTATTGTATAAAGCGACGAAACGAGCAAAACATTCACCTGATGGTAAGTGCAACGTTCGCCCACAACAAATGCTGTGTCACCCAGAATATTTCTGTGTGACACCACACTGCGTCCGTCACCCTGAGACATCAGTTCTTAAGTCTCAAATGCCCACTGATTACGCTAGCTCTCAGTGCCCTTCAAACCGAAACACAGTAATGTTTGCACACTACTGCTTCACGGCAGAATAACTGGTCCTGGGGTGGTACCTACCTAGAAGGATTCCTGCGTATGTACATGTTAGTTTTGGTCTATCTTAACCATACCACTGCCACTTCACAATTAAGCATTTTTTTGCAACTGCTAACGTATCTAGTAGAGTAGCACTTAGTACAGCTTCCGCTAAGCTTTCTACAAAGTTCGCTCTCGACTTAATAGAGCTGTCCAGTCATTACCTTATCTAGTGCAAGCAGACACGTTTCCGCGGAAACGGCGAAGAGTTGCTTACTTTCGTTTATGGTGCTTCCTACCAACTGGTGACGGTGTAGGGTTCATTTCAGTTTTTATAGCTATGTTGATAGCTGGAAACTGATTTCTCTTAATTATGGTATAATCTAAGGTATTTATGTAAAAAATCATAAGATCAGTTTTATGTAAACAATATAAGCATTGTTTACATAAAACTGATCTTATGATTTAAAAAGAGTAAAGTAACAGTCTATAAATGTCCCACTGTTGAGCACAGGCCTCCTCTCATTTCTGAGAGGGTTTTGGAGCTAGGAAGAATCCGCCACGCTGCTCCTATGCGGGTTAGCGGACTGCACATGTCTTCGAAATATTTTTTATTTCTGAGACATGCAGGTTTCCTCACGATGTTTTCCTTCACCGCCGAGCACGTGGTAAATCAGCACTTAAAAATTGCAATTAACAATTTTAGTGGTGCCGGCACCGGGAATCGAACCCAGGTCACTCGCGTACTATGATTGATGACTAGTCTTTGAAGATGTGTAGCAACTGTATGGCAGTGGCAAATGCAGTAAGTGTACGGTCGTTTACCATCTGTGCTGACAAAATTGTGCGAAACACACGCGCTCTACAGTAAAGTTGGTGGTTGAACAGTAAAATTATCCATTTAATTTTTGTGAAATAATTTTGATGGTAACATGGTAGAGTATGCCAACCTTCTCGAATGCGGCTGTGGCGAACTATGCAGTGATTTCAATAATCTTTTTCTAGCTGATGCCCGTATCGTAGATTTCCCGGGATAAAAATCATCCCATGTCCGTCTCCAGGGTGCAAGCTGTCTCTATGTCGAATTTCGTTAAGATTGGTTCAATGCTTAAGCTGTGAAATAGTAACAAACATATTGAGGGACAGAGATAGTTACTTTCATACATACATACATACATAAGATCACGACTGTATCCCATAAGGGGTAGTCAGAGACTGGGCACTCACTGCAAAAGCAGATGACTGCCACAATTCACGTTTCACTAAAACAATGTAATGCACTTTGTGTGATAGGTGGTGAGCCCATCGCCACCATGCGCTAATGGGTGCACAGTGCAGTTTTATTCGTTACTCGCCTTTACGATATACTTTTACGAGATCCGCATTTAGAATATTATTCTCTTCACCGACGAGCAGGTTATAGCACCCGCACTTTATTAAGAATTTTAGCCGTGCACCAACCGGGGATCCAACTATGAAGCATACGTCTCTAGAGCTACGTATATTGAGGTCCTGTTTGGGAATAATCTTATTAACGGGCAGATGAAATCTCCTCACTTGCAATACACTTCACATACATTCTTACACTTGTAAGTGATCACCGCCGCCCATGAACATCTACAATACCAGAGGAATAACAGATGTGTTGCCGGCCTTTGAGAAAGGAATAGGCTCTTTTCTTGAAGTCATATCGGGAAAAACTGATAACTTGGGGATGTGTGAAGGCCATATTCCTTTTAAAATACTCAATAAGTCACCGAACCCCCCCTCACACAATACAATACTGATAAAAATGTAGTTCTCGCAGAGACATCGTCCAGTTTCTTCATTTGTATTGTCTGTCGTTCGATATTGTAGTGGCGAATATATTCGCGTATACATAAAAGCATTGGTATTCGCCTGCCTGTATACCACAGGAAAGTAAGCATACAGTCAGACGGTTTCGATACACAACCACCAGCACCACTTCAGCAAAGTCCTCTGCTGAACATAGGCCTCCCAATAGATAGGGCCGCCAAGCGATGCAACTATGGCAGAATTCCCCCAAAATGAAAGCTACAAACTTATATGTCAATCTATGGGAGGGGGCCCATGTTAAGCAGTGGACTAGTGATAGCCTGAAATGAATTAATAAACAACGAAAGTCCGTAAATGATTAAATTATCTAAATCAGTATCCTACCATTTTTATTTGTGAGTAACAGTGAATGCCAATTTTTGCCACCCTCTAAATTTTTCCGTCCTAGGCCCGGGCTTACTCGGCGTACAGGGAAATTCGTGAGTCAGCAGATACGGTAACTACTGAATCAGTAGTAATTACACTACCATACATACATAAGATCACGACTGTATCCCACAAGGGGTAGTCAGAGACTGGGCACTCACTGCAAAAGCAGATGACTGCCACAATTCACGTTTCACCAAAACAATGTAATGCACTCGGTGTGATAGGTGGTGAGCCCATCGCCACCATGCGCTGTTGGGTGCACAGTGCAGTTTAATTCCTTACTCGCCTTTTACGAGATCCATTGGATGAGATGGTATTAGTGGTAGTATTCTTTTAACGAGCCGCCATCACACGGCACACCTATATAACTAAACACAACAACGGTAATACATTAACATTTACGTCACAACATCATCTAACCATCAGTAAAGCTATTCGGGTTATGCGACCAGTTCTAATAGCCGCTCGCCTTCGAAGGTTAGTCGGAAATTGAATACAGAATTGGTATTAACCATTCGTATCATGGCTGCGTTCCAGTTGACAACTTTGCGTGGAAAATATTTTACGAGTATATAATGATTTCTTTTATTTACGCGAACACTACACATTTAAATGAAACAAATTTTACGGATTTTATCGCGTTTAATTTTACTATTTACGATCCGATCTACGCAGAAACCACTGCAAGACTTCAAGACACAGTTAGCTCTTTCTGCGTAGATCGGACCAAAATAATAATTAAAAGCTGAAGGTACTCCGGATTAACTATGACATCAGGACATTTGTCACAGAGTACTTTTTAATATATGGAAAGACATCTGTCACCTCAGTCCCCCCGTGACCATGGGTGCTGTAAAGCACTCGAAACGTCGGGTTATAAATAGTAAAATGAAACGCGATAAAATCCGTACAATTAGTTTCATTTAAATATATAAATGTGGTGGCGGTTTAAGAGAATCTACCACCCCCCATCACATCCCGGGGGTGTCGTAAAAGTCGACAGAGGGAAACTTAAAACCTGAAGATAGGCAGCAGCATCTTTCTGGAACATCTAAATAAATAAACTGCGGTTGCCAACCCGCCTGCCATGCGTGGCAACTATGGCAAAATCCCCCCAATATGAGAGCTCCAAACTTTTGTGGCAATCTATGGGGGAGGCCTATGTTCAGCAGTGGACTTGTGATAGGCTGAAACGACGAAATATTGTATAGTATAATTATAGTGCCTAGGTCATTTAACAGGTTTAACTTTCTACCAGCTGAAAATATCTGCTAATAATCATCACCATCATCATCATTTCAGCCCACAACTAGTCCATTGCTGAACATAGGCCTCCCCAATGTACCAACATAAACATGTATCTGTGTCGCTTGACAACATTTAGGAATCTCTCCATAACAAAGTGAATTCCAACCAGCCTTCGTTATTCTGTGTACATCTCAATTTTGACGCAATGAGAATGCAATGTGCCAAATCCCATAGATGCCATTGTAAATGTTTGTGGTGAATACTGGAGTGTCACTTGACAATAATTTGCATGGAGGGACCGTTAGCATGAAGCATTTTCGTGTCACATCCTCGCCCTAGATAGAAGTCCGATAACCGACTAAAGTACGGTTAACTTAGGCTTTGTTTTGTTTTAAAACAAATATCCTTTTATATTCTAACAAAAGAGACGTGGTAGCTAAGCGGCGCACGCCTTAAATTTCATAGTGTGGGAGCGACCTGAGTTCGATCCGCGGTGCCGTGACTTTAAAATTGTTTAACAAATTTTAAGTACTGATTTACTACGTGCTCAGCTGTAAAGGGAAACATCGCGAGGTAACCTGCATGTCAGAGGAATAAAAATATTTGAAGGGCATATGAAGTCGCCAACCCGCATCGGAGCAGCGCGGCAGACTCCATTTACATACATTTACTTTACTTTTTTGTATTCTAACCATCGGTAAATCAAAAAATTACTATTAAAAATAATCATCATAAAACCCTGTATTATTCCAAAAGATAGCGATATGTTTCTTTAAAGGATATCCTATAGGCAAATCATTCCAACTTGGGAGGGACCTATTACCTCATCATCATCATTTCAGCCTATCACTAGTCCACTGCTGAACATAGGCCTCCCCCATAAATTGCCACAAAAGATTGTAGCTCTCATTTTTTGGGGATTTTGCCATAGTTGCCACGCTTGGCAGGCCGGTTGGCAACCGCAGTTTATTTATTCAGATGTTCCAGGAAGATGCGACATAAAGTTTTCCTTATAAACATTCTTGAGATTTTTGGCTATTCCCTAGGTCGACTTTGACGATACCCATGGATAAGACTGGGTGGTAGATATTCTTTCGCTGGCACCATATAGCGAATCAAATATACATAATGGGATAAATGCTAGGAGGTATCCTAACCAAAACAAGATTAATATTTTTATTATAATAAGAAGCTACGGTTAAGCACGGCGGCCATATTTCAATAATCGTAAAAAATCAACCATAAAACCAATTCCTCGAACAGCAATCGTTCGCTTTGCAAAAACAACGTCGCGTTGTTTACACAGAAGCAGCTGATTGCCGCCATAGAATGCATGCGCCATTTTGTATTTCGTTCCACATTACGCCGAACAAATTTTGTAACAACAAGCATACGGAACTCATGCAACGCCTGCTCGGAAATCGTTTTTCTTTATTCTTTATTATTTTAATTATCGTAAAAGTACAGCTTAGTAATTTCCATTACAGAGCTCCTCTTTTGAGAGGGTTTTTTGGAAAAATTACCGATATGCTGCTACTTGCTCATTAGGGTTTCGTAATTCATATATCCCCGAAATTTTTGTTTTTTTGTACAATGTTTTCTTTCACTGAGACTAAGGTATTCGACGGTATTATGTCATAATTAATCCGGACTACTTTTAGATTTGAATTATAAGTTTTCTATCCGATCTACGGAAAACGAACTTACAGTGTCTTTAAGTATTGCAGCGGTATGCTCGGCATTTAATTAATGTTTTTAAATTATGAGATCCCAAGCTGGTGGCAGACATCTTCTCTTATTGAAATTAGGATGTATTTTAATTTCAATAACCTCGCGAATCATATTTGGTAGAAATCAATCAAAGATCTGTGGTGTAATCTGGCTATACTGGTGACAACGATATGCTAACACCATATATGTACCATGTACATATCGCGTTGGCTTCCTAATTAATAAATAAATAAAATCTTACATACATAATAATTACATACAGATCACAGCTTACAACACACGCTCCGATGAAATATAATGTAAACTCGTTACAATAAAATGAAATCAACACAACCGCCTAGAGAATAGTAAAAGTGAAATTACTAAAACAGTGTCCATAATATAACCTACGCACGATGAAACATTGAAGATGTGGGCATATCTGTTAGTTCTGCTTGTCGGGTTCTGGCTCGGCGTGGCCATATTCCTCTACGTCTCCTGCTATTGGATCGAGGAGATTTTAGGTAAGTTTTTTTTTAACTTTGATTGAAAATTATTTATCATAAGCATTTCTAAAACTATATTAATTACATACATACATACATAAGTTCACGACTTTATCCCATAAGGGGTAGTCAGAGACTGGGCACTCACTGCAAAAACAGATGACTGCCACAATCCACGTTTCACCAAAACAATATAATGCACTTGGTGTGATAGGTGGTGAGCCCATCGCCACCATGCGCTGTTGGGTGCACAGTGCAGTTTAATTCCTTACTCGCCTTTTACGAGATCAATTGGATGAGATGGAGTGGTAGTATTAGCCGTGTGGTGGCGGCTCGTAAAAAGAATACTATTAATTATAGGTGCCGAAATAATAATTACGATGCTCTCTTAGACGATTTACGATCAACGGTAACTTCAGAATGCTGTCGGAAGCTATCAACTGCGCAGGTGTTATAATAGTGACACAAGTGTTCGCGCAAACACAGTCACTCACTAGTCTTATGCGATAAGATCAGTTATATCTACCTAGGTTAGGATGCAGTGTGGGAAACACGGGAACACACAACCAGACATAATTTTTTATTATGCACAAATATTGACTCCATCTAGGATTTGAACACAGGACCCACGGAGTTAAAGTCAGATACTGCTACACAGTACACTGAGCCACGTGGTTTCATTCTTCTTTATCTGTACTATAATAACTGTCTCATAATACAACATCCGCCGTGTGGTGGCGGCTCGTTAAAAGAATTCTACCACTACATCTCATCCAATGGATCTCGTAAAAGGCGAGTAAGGAATTAAACTGCACTGTGCACCCAACAGCGCATGGTGGCGATGGGCTCACCACCTATCACACCAAGTGCATTATATTGTTTTGGTGAAACGTGGATTGTGGTAGTCATCTGTTTTTGCAGTGAGTGCCCAGTCTCTGACTACCCCTTATGGGATACAGTCATGATCTTATGTATGTATGTATGTAATACAACAACAGAGCAATTTTAAATTTCTCATATTGCATTTAAAAGCATGGGCGCCGGCAGGATTATTAATAGGGAGGCATCGATACATTTTATCGCTACCACGTGGTGCGAGATCTTTAAATGAAACCTTAGTAAGCATTTTTTTTATGTATTTTTTGTGTTTACATAAAGCATTAAATAAAAAATAAATAGTTTAGAGTTTTTCTCTATTTCACTTCAATATGTGAGTCGCTTGATCACTTGACCCTCGTCCATTAAAAAAAAAAATTGACTACATATTATTGTTACCGATTAGATATGAAACTTGTAATTTAAATAATCGGCGACGTACTGGTAACTCAATTCAACAAAATGAATTCAATATCATTTGCCTAGAAAAAAAATATTTCCGAGTTTACTAGTGGTGGCGGCGCAAGAGAATCTACTACCCCACATCGTCAACCATGGGGGAGGCCTATTTATTTAAACTTTATTTGCACAAAAGTGTACAAAAAGGCGGACCTGAAAGGTATTCTCTACTAGTCTACCTTTGGGTTGAGCAGAGAACATATTAGGGTGCACAGTAAAACAACAATCGGAAACGTAGTGTAATTGGGAATATGGCACTTAAGAACTGATGTCTTAAGGTGACGAGAGCAATGCGGTGGCACATAGAAATGTTCTGGGGCACAGCATTCGTTATGGGCAGACGTAATTTGCCATCAGTTGAACGATTTCCACGTCTCGTCGCTTAAAATGTTAAACCCTAAAACAGTGTCTGAAATAAACCGGTAGAGTAATACACGGCGTTTGATACTTAAGTACTGCTATCTCATGGTTAAGAGCGCAGTGTGGTGCCACGCGAAAGTTCACAATTGACTTCGTTCACAATCGTAGCTGACTTCGTCACTGTTATGGGCGGACGTTGCCCATACCAGCAGGTGAACGATTTGCTCGTCTCATCATTTACCTTCACTAAAAAAAACCTTCTTCTTTATGAGTCTTTTTATGATTGACGTCCTCTGGATCGATTTCGACCACGGCGACAACTTACGAATATTGTCGGAAGCTGGCGACTACGCAAGAGATATTACAGTGCCACAAGTGTACGTGCAAACACAGAGGCACCCACTCGTCCCTATTTAGGCCAGCCTCAAGCCTCAAGTTACCTTCATAGTCCACTGCTGGACTCAGACCTCTCCCAGTTAGAAAGGATTTGCCTTAACCACTGGATTCGTGGTAGCAGCACTAGACGCTGAGCACCTCAGACGCTGCACGTCACCGGCCTGTGTATTTTCGGTCTGATGTATTTCGAAGTAGTTATTCCGCGACCTGTCGGAAGCCATGAGATTCTTGATTTCTTGGCATTTGTCTTATTCGACAGGGTTGAAGAAAAGTGAAATGCCAAGAAATCTTTTGGCCTCCGACTGATGAATAACCGCCTCATTATGGCAAACCTAAATTATCAATTATCTAGATCAACGGTGTGTAGTGTCTTGTATTACGATCGCTACGGGCACCGTCCTAGAAATATTGGGGGGCTATTATAAAGAAAAAAATTATTATAGTTTCAAATGTAAGAAAGAAAGAAAGAAAGAAAATTTTATTCAATACTACAACACAACATACAAAAAATAAGTAAACAAAAAATACGACGTATTACATTGTCAGACGTACGTTGGGTTGTAGCAACGAAAAGGCTGTCGACTCAGCATAATGCTATGGCAGAGTTGCCACAGCGCTGTTATTCTGTCGATGCCTCAGGTTTAACGAGCAGCTTCCGGACATATTGTTAATTGACTTCGTTTAATTTAAAAGAAATAAATATGCGCACATGTACACGGATACACACACACACACACACATATATATACATATATACATATACATACACACATATACATATATATATATACATATACATACACATATATATATATACATATACATACATGCACACACATATACACATACATGCGCATGCATTATATAAAATAGAATAAAAATAGAATAAAATAAAAATGTCAACCATGTATGCCCATAACAAATGCTGAGTCACCCAGAACGTTCCTCTGTAGCACCACACCGCGGCCGTCAGTTCATAAGTCTCATATGCCCTGTAACTACACTAGCTCTCAGTGCCCTACAGACCGAAACACAGTAATGTTTGCACGCTACTGCTTCACGGCAGTATAGTTATACTAGGTAGGTACCACCGCAGGTGGCTTAATTAGATTCGACAGGACCAACCACAATGCTAATCCAAAGTTTACGCAAGATTCAAACTCTTAAATAGGTTTATTATACGAATTAACAGCTGTTGTATTCGTTTAAAATATAAATAGGTTTATACGCAGTCGTACTTCTCACTTACCTCGACACTTGACTGGTATGGATAATATCGTTGAACGCGCATGTTTGCCCCGTTGTTATGAAACTTTTTAAGAAAAGGTCAGTTGCCGAAAACATTTTAATTGAGAACTTCTGGAATTTCATACAGGCCTTATGTGCTTAAATACGTGTGCGTAATTAATTGTATCTAGTTACATTTTTTTTTTAATTTGATAAAGTGTCGAGACGAGTAAAACGTCCACCTGATGGTAAGTGCAACGTCTGCCCATAACAAATGCTGTGTCACCGAGAACATTTCTGTGTGACACCGTGTTAATAGTCTTTACATTCTCGAATCCTAGCTCAGAATAACCATACAAGTTAAATGAACAAATAGAAAATATGCCAAAACTTTTTCAACTTTTTTATTGGACGAGCAAAACGTTCACCCGTAACAGGTGCTATGTCACCCAGAATATTTCTTTTAATTTTTTTTTTATTGTAGAAAGTTACGAAACTAGCAAAACGTTCACCTGATGGCAAGTGCAACGTCTGCCCACAACAAATGCTGTGTTATTCAGAATATTTATGTGTGACACCACACTGCGCCCCTCACATTGAGACATAAGTTCTATATAGTACATTCTATTCATTCATTTAACTTGTTTGATTATTCTGAAACACTTTTTTTAGCAACCCTAAGAGACGCAGGACTAGTAACTTTGCCTTTAGGTTTATCATGCAATGGTCATAGGTATCAAGTTGATATTCTGCCGTGAAGCAGTAGTGTGCAAATACTACTGTGTTTCGGTCTGAGGGGCACTGAGGGCTAGCGTAATTACTTTGAATGTGAGACTTAAGAACTGATGTCTCATAGTGGCGGGCGCTGTGTGATGCCACACAGAACAGGTTACTGGTGGTAGGATTCCTGTGCAGAAATCCGTCTAGGTAGGTACCACCCCAGGACCAGTTATTCTGCCGTGAAGCAGTAGTGTGCAAGCATTACTTGAGTTTCGGTTTGATGGGCACTGTGAGCTAGCGCAATCACTGGGCATTTGAGACTTAAGAACTGATGTCTCGAGGTGAGGGGCGCAGTGTGGTGTCACACAGAAATATTCTGAATGACACAGCAGTTGTGAGCAGACGTTGCACTTACCATCAGGTGAACATTTTCTAGTTTCGAAACTTTCTACAATTAAAAAAAAAATTAAAAGAAATATTCTGGGTGACATAGCATCTGTTACGGGTGAACGTTTTGCTCGTCCAATAAAAAGTTTGAAAAAGTTTTGGCGTATTTTCTATTCGTTCATTTAACTTGTATGGTTATTCTAAGCTTCGGATTCGAGAATGTAAAGACTATTAAGTGTTTGCGTTATTAAATAACTGCCGCCATTGTTAATATCGGCATGAAGGCATCACACATCGCACAAGCATTTTCACATATTGTGTTAATAAGCCGCCATTTTTTTTAGCATCAGAGTAAAAAATTTAAAGTATTTGAGCACTTATGTACGTTCGGTTTAATGATTAGAAACAATGGAATGTCTACGTTTTTCCCCAGCGACGTTAGGTTAGCAGAGGTTAACATTCGGTTACGTAAATCAGGTAAAATAAAGTCTTAATTAAACTGAGATTTATTAAAGTAAACGAACCAGTTTTTACAAAAAAAAAGAACTGTGTACATTATTCATTTTAAATTGTATTATTTTTCCGTGTCTGTAGGTATATACATGTATGTATATATGATACAATTATATCTCAATGTGTTACAATATTATCTTTTTCTTTTGCCTGTATCTATAATTCCACTGCCGTAAATAGGCCTCTCCCATAGATTTAGAAAGGATATTGCCATACTTGCCACGTTTGGCAGTTGGGTTGGCAACCGCTCTATAACCTCTATCGACTTTTACGACACCTACGAGATGAAATGGGTTGGTAATGCCGCCACCACACGGCTGGTGCACAAAACACAACCCAATTTGCTTATTTATTATTACATATATCTGTATTAATATCTATATTAATACAGATATCCAGCGACATGCACTATCATGTACCACACATGTACCACTTGAGAGGCTCAATAACTACGTCGTGCAACACGCTATCAAAGTTTCTTAGATGCTCGCTATATATATACTCGTACAAGTTCTAAAGATTACTGATAGGAGGAGACGTCCTTCCCAGATCAGACTATTCGATATGGAGGGTAGCCACTCATTTGCAAGGAAACAAAATCGGCCGAATTCGTGACCCCGACGTGATCCTTTTTTTTAATTGGATAAAGTGACGAGACGAGCAAAACGTTTACCTGATGGTAAGTCCAACGTCCGCCCATAACAAAAGCTGTCACCCAGAGCACATCTGGGTGGCACCACACTGTGCCCGTCACCTTGAGACATCAGTTCTTAAGTCTCATATACACAGTGCTCATCAAACTGAAACACACATAATGTTACACTACTGCTTCACGGCAGAATAACTGGCTATGTGGTGGTACCTACCTAGTCCGATTCCTGCATAGGAATCCTACCACCAGATCTAGACACACATCCAGCTCATATGCCCAGTGATTACGCTAGCTCTCAGTGCCCTTCAAACCGAAACACAGTAATGTTTGCACACTACTGCTTCACGGCAGAATAACTGGCCCTGGGGCGGTACCTACCTAGACGGATTCCTGCATAGGAATCCTACCACCAGTAGTGTAATCACCACCAGTAGCGTAATCACTGGGCATATGAGACTTAGAACTTTGTCTCAGGGAGATGGGCACATTGTGGTGTCACACAGAAATTTTCTGGGTGACACGGCATTTGTTATGGGTAGACATTGCACTTACCATCAGGTGAACGTTTTGCTCGTTCCATCACTTAATCCAATAAAATTAAAAAAATTAAAAATCCAGCTCTCAGTCACAGCAGTTGACTACTGTCGCGGCAAACTACGTGCTTTATAGTCTCACCGCCACTGAGGATCTTAAACGGTGTTCTCATCTCTTCGCTTTACGTATCAAAATCACGTTGAAGAAACTGTCATTTAATTATCATTTAATTTCATTAAATCAAAATATAAATCCATTCACGTACGTCGTTGAATGGATCTATATTTTATCAATAATAAAATCCATGCTTCCATGCTTAATATTATAAATGTGAAAGAAACTCTCTGACCCTCCCCACCTAGATGCAGGTTGTTCAAGACTACGTCGCCCCTGATGAAATAAATCCATACTGATATCGTAAATGCGTCAGTA
This sequence comes from Luehdorfia chinensis, assembly GCA_019845155.1. Lineage (NCBI taxonomy): Eukaryota > Metazoa > Arthropoda > Insecta > Lepidoptera > Papilionidae > Luehdorfia > Luehdorfia chinensis. Next base: position 4,670,181 of record JAHVAK010000206.1, on the reverse strand, counting down.
ATTATCTCTGTCCCTCTATCTGTTTGTTACCTATTCACGGCACATCCGTTGAACCGATCTAACGGAATTCGGCACAGAGATAGCTTGCATCCCGGAGACGGACATAGGATTTTTATTCCGGAAAATCAAAGAGTTTCCTTAGTATTATCAAAAAAACCATTATCCAATCGGACGTAGTCGCGGACTTCAGGTAGTTGTTTATGAAAGCTATTTTTGTTACTAAACATTTTTTTTTACTTTATGTAGTATAGTATATCTGAGTGTTTCTTTTTGTATATAATCATAACTGGCACGCCCAAGTCCGCACTTACGGCGCAGGTGGCTTTACCCCCGACACCTGGCTGGCAATCAGTCATAAACTGGTCTACAGAATAACAATTTCGCAACAGGTTCCATCATGCGTTTTTAAACCGCCAAACGAAACTGTTAACCGGTGTTTTATGTGTTAAAATTTAAGATGATTGTACTTTGAACCGCGACCGAGGAATCGTACCCTCCAAGGTCTTTCGTAACATTCACTGTCAAATAAAAACTGTAAATTATAAAAAACGATGACAAAAGAAATATGAGGAATAATTATGTACATAGTAAGCACGGAGGATGGCATAGACAAAAGTTTTTTTTTTAACTAATATACCGCGTAATATTATGGCCAAATACAGCTTGCTTTTATTTGGCAAGTCAGACGCGTTAATTGCTAAGTAATGTAAACCAATCCATAGACAAGCAAAGAATAGTTTAACCAGAAGGAATTTAGACCTAAGTTTTGGGACAGTAAAGCAAAGTTTGGTATAGCTTCAATAATTACCGACGAAGATGTTATCCCACAGTAATTATACTCGAAATAAGTTTTTGCGTCGCATCAACGAGCCAAATATGTTATTACAAAAACTGAAAAATAAATTACAAAAAACGACTTAAGTGTTCTTTAAAATCAAGTCTCAGCATGAACGCGATAGCAGATTCATTATTTTGAATGCAAAAACTTTATCAAAGTCGAGGCATCTCCAAAGATACTTAATACAAAAAATAGAATATATAATTAGAAACCGGTCTTTAATGCAAACACTTAAATTATCTTGGCGAGAATCTTCTGCTAAATATTTAAAAAAACAGGTATACAATTTTCAGTCTTGCAGGATTTTCTTGATCGTTATACTGAAGATGTCCTCCTGGCCGATTTTCGACGACTTCCGAATATTGTTGGAAGTTATTAACTGCGCAGAGGATATTATAGTGCCGCAAGTGTACGCGCAAACACAGAGGCACTTACTTGTCCCAACCTACGCGAACTACCGCTCATCTGATAAGATCGGAGGTAGTCTGTGACGCAGTGTCAGAAACACTGGGTTAATCACAACACAACCAGGCCCGAAAACCAACAATTTATGTTTTTGCACAAATGTGGGGTCCCAACCCAGGACCTACGGCGTAGAAATTAGTTACTCTAATCACTAAGCCACGCGGTCGTTATACTATAAATGGTATCCCAGTATCCCAGTAGTATAAGAAGAATTTTCCAAGGTTAAGAGCTTTTGCCCTGATAGCCATGCCTGGCATACCTGGAAAAATTCAAAATAGATTTACTAAAATAAACATTGATTTCCATCCAGTTGACTTCTAGTAATATCTTTTCTTTAGTTTTATCCAATGTATACAGGTAGTACTATTCGCCTAAATATAGGTAATCAGCTAGTATATTTAGTGCCTTTAGCGTCGATAATTGCTTGATTTTATTATTTTGCCACAGTAAAGATATGAGAGAGTCCTCCCGCAAAATTTCAGACTTTTACAAAGTGTCTTGAACTGCGGTAAATTATAATAAAACGTAAACAACAGACATCATCTTACTTTGTAAACGAATACAAACGAACAAAGGTCAGCATCCGACCATAACATATTTAATAATAAGAAAATAACGCAAAATGGCGTGCTGAAGACAAATACTAATTATTGCCATTGTTCAGAGCCCGGGTCACAGATAATAATAGGCAATTGACTATGCATTATTATAATTTCCAACTTCTGTTGAATACTTGATCGTTTCTTTAAATAAATCCAAGGCTTCCATCTCAAGAACCGCAAGCATAAATCATAATTTTAAAGTATATTTGTTGAAAAGATTATAAATTCTTTATTTTTCTAACGAGCGCTTAATACTTTTCTAAACATTGTGTTATTTATAGCCATACATACAAATTAAAACGTATCCCTTGCTTTTGGAATTTTCGAGTTTCAAAAAAAATCTATAACATTGATTTGACTTTAAATATTTTCGCCGAATAAACTAATTTGACTCAACATTAAACTTACTTTGTGGATAAAAACAATATGTGATCAGTTTGTTTATATGGAAGAAAGCTCGTCACTTTCTTAGAGCGCATATTATTCACTGAGCCATTAGTTATTATGTCTCATATGCCCCCAGTAATTATGTACATTAACTGTCACTGCCCTTCAGACCAAAACAGTAATGTTTGCACAGTACTGCTTCACGGAAGAATAACTGGCAGTGCGGTGCAACATACGAGTACAAAGTATAATCGATAACTTAAATACTAAAATGTTTCGGTAAGCGCAGAAGCGCTTCGGGTCGCCAGTCCTCGCACTGAACGGTGTAGTGCTTGTGCAGTTTGTCTGTAAACGCACCAACGACACGATGCAGGAAAAAAATCTAGCATAAGACGTTTTTAAACGAAAAAGGGAAAAAAATATGACTGGTGTTTGCTTTTATTTTAGGAATGTTTTCAAGTTCGGAATGCTTTCATTTTGCACAGTTCATTTGCATGATAACTAACGTCTTATTAATTGTTAATACGTAACATGATATCGAAACGATGACTCTATTACTATCATATTATATCTAATTAAGCATTTATGAATGTACTCGTATTTTCGATTACAAACTAAAGGAATGAATGTTCGATAGCTGGGCGTGCCTGCGGAAGTTGAAACTCTTAATGTATATAGAGTGCCAATATAAATCAATATGGTAGCTATAGATAATATAAATAAATTATATATATTCTTATAATTTATTTATATATTTATATAAATAAATTATAAGAATTATCAGTCTGAAATTTAATTCTTCCTCCACTGAGACAAAAATTCTGGTGAAATATATTTTCATAATGTTATAGTTTTTGTTTAGTGATGATGACTTTTACTGGTGGATGGATTCCTATGCAGGAATCCGGCTAGGTAGGTACCACCCCAGGGCCAGTTATTCTGCCTTGAAGCAGTAGTGTGCAAACATTACTGTGTTTCGGTCTGAAGGGCACTGTGAGCTAGCGTAATCACTGGGCATATGAGACTTAAGAACTGATGTCTCAGGGTGACGGGCGCAGTGTAGTGTCACACAGAAATCTTCTGCCCATATCAAATGCTGTGTCACCCAGAAGAGTGAATTCTACCACCAAACATCTTGCGATTAGTTCTGAAAGTTGACAATTACGTTAGATTGTAGTGTCGCAAGTGTACGTGATAAGGGAACGTTTCGGTGTGGTAAAAGATGTAGTGACTAAGATAGAAAATGCTTGGATGCTTAGATGGTTATGCCTATCATACCCAAAGCAATATATAGGTTCATATCTGAATTTAATTTGATCCGTAATAATTTTAAAATTTTTAAATGTTTTTATTTTCTGCCAGACTTACCGCCACCACATCATGCGTCAAGCGTATCCAGCAACGCCAGCGGTGCGAGCGGCGCTCACGCACAGCTCAAGCGGCTAGTCGCAAGAGTCGTTGAAGAGGCCTCAGCGCTGCCAGCGCTTGCGCGGTACGCATCCGAGCCGTCACCAACGCCTACTATCGAGTCTTCTACATACGAAGACCTCTTAGCTACGGCTATTTTGAATAAGGTAAATGTACAAAAATTTTAATACAATAACAAAAGATATAATAATATTTATGTTATTTTATGTCAGTACGTTACTAATATCTCTTAAAGCGTTCAAGGCATACCTACGCCAAGCACTAAAATATTTGATAAAGAAGTTCTGAAGTCTGCGTTAATAACTATAGTCTAAATACATTAAGCATACACATCATCACAACATACAGTTTAGTAATACAACGGGAAGACGTCAACGGTATAGTCATCATTTCAGCACATCACTAGTCCACCGCTGAACACAGGCCTCCCTCACAGATTGCCACAAAACACGTAAGTTTGTAGCTCTCATATTGAGGGGACTTTGCCAGAGTTGGCACGCTGCCAGGTTGCCAACCCGGGCAACCGCAGTTTATTTATGGAGTAGTTCCAGGTAGATACTGCTGCCGATCTTCTGGTTTTAATATTCCCTCTGTCGACTTTTAGGACACCCACGGGATGAGATGCGGTGGTAGACTCTCTTAAGTCGCAACCACACGGCGAAATATTTTCATCCAATTATTTAATGTTAAACTCGTTGTTTTAATCTATACAAATAAATAAAATCGAAGTGTCTGCTTGTAGTAACTAAATAACAGCTTTTCACTCAATGCTTATGAAAGTATATACGGTACTTATAAGAAAAAAACTGCTTTTAAATTTGCTGTCTGTCTGTCTGACGGTTTATTTCTGATAACCTCCGAAACTCCTGGATCGGTTATAACGGGACTTTCACTGACAGATAGCTGACATATCATATATATATCATCGATAGGGTTCGGCTTTTTTACACGGGAGAAACCACGGCGCTCAGCTAGTTATAAATAATTGTATTAAAAAGAATTATTAGAAATAAAGTAACCGAATATAATTAACTATCTTTCTATTGTTTTATGAGAAAAACTTTAAGACATACAAACAAATTTACTTATCTTTCTTGCCACGAGTGAAAAGCAATGAAGAAGAATTTTCTACTGCGTATATTGAATATTCATTTGGTATTTATAATATCATAGTTAAATTATATGAAAAACCTGCTATTACAGAAAGCTTATTACAGACTGCTTCATTGTAATTCATAATTTAATGAATTCATCATTATAATAATAATAAATTTTATCTGTTACGTAATTCTTTTCGAAGTTATATGTTTTTATTTCTAAATTATTTCTTTTATTAGAGTTTTAATTATGAGTTTTAATCGCTTGCTTGATTACTATGTCTTCAAATTAAATTGTAATGGAGAACTGCGGAGAATCATCGAGGATGCGTAATCATTGGTCTACTAGTAGGAATAATAATGGTGTGTTATATTACAATTGTTTAATTGTAGACATCCTCTGTTACCGTAATATTTACGATATCAGATCTGATCCTCACGCGATCGCAATGTTGAAATCGTACCTTGACTCGTTTACAGGAAGCTGTTGTTTATGTATTGGCTGCGAGTGAGACAACATTTGTTTTTGTATTTTTAAACATTGAAAACATAAACAAAAAGTTGTTTAAAATTCATTCGTTGGTATATGCTGTCAATAATCGAGGAAAAATTTAAGTAGTTATTTACGAACGGCTTGTTTGGAGAAGTATCTCATTGATTGGTTGCAGCGGTACGGTTCGCGGGTTTTAATCCCGAATATTCATAAGTCTTTTAGGTAATTTATCCTGGTCAGGTCAGGGTCTGGTCAGGGTCAATGTCTGTAAAGAGACCGCTTCTTCTTCTTCTTCAGTAAAGAGACCGCTATACAGATCATATCATGCTGTGTGAAAAAACACAAATTGTTAATTTTTGGTCTGGTTGCGTTGTGATTGTGTCCCAGTGTCACTTTAATATACCCTTCGAGTTGATAGCTTCCGACAGTATTCGGAAGTTGTCCAGAATGGCCTCATCATGAATGTCTTAGATATACCAAATCCTTTGGGTTCTTTATCGATATACATATACTAAAGCAAGAATGAACGCCAACGTGTCTTCTATCTTAGAGCAGCACCACTTAACACTAGGTAGGATCTCCAGGGTGCGGTCTTCAGCGAAAATCAGCGTTACCAATAACCACAACAATATGCTGAGTGGTGACACGCGTGTGTAAGTAACAACTAGGCGATAGGTGTTCGACAGTTTAAAATAGCACCTACCTTTTTCCTACCGAGGTGTTGGAAGAAGCGACTAAAGTAGTGTACGGACAGCCTTTATTCGAGCAGAATAACACCATAATATGCAATCCTGTCACTATATCGCTCGTGGGAACGCAACGGGGAGTAAGAATTCTTGATGTTCTCCTACTCGCGGGCCTACTGCTCGACGAAGATTTTACACTTAAAAAAAATATTAAACGTATCTAATGTGATAAAATTTATTAATTCATGAAATAAATAGTATGGAAACTAACGTGGTAATTGATCAAGAACATCTAGTTAACGCAGCTTAGAATTATGTAATGTTATTGGCGTGAATCCTTACGAGTTATTTACCATGTCATGCCACCTGGCGATCGCACTAATTAAGGGCTACCGACGACTTAATACAGTGAATTTAATAATATAACATTTTAACTGGTGGTAGGATTCCCGTGCAGGAATCCGTCTTGTTAGGTACCGCTGCAGCGCCAGTTGTTCTGCTGTGAACCAATAGTATGCAAACTTTACTGGTTCGTTAAGAGCTAGTGTAATTACTAGGACAAAGAGACTTAAGAACTGATGTCTCAAGGAGTCAGGCGAAGTGTAGTGCTACACAGAAATGTTGTGAGTGACACAGCGCATTTGTTATGGGCAGATGTTGCACTTATCATCAGGTGAACGCTTTACTCTTCTCGTCACATTCGCCTAAAAAAAACCTCGTAAGGGTTTTATGCGTAAGTAAAAGTATTTTTTACTTGGAAACTCAAGTACTAGTTAACGAAGGATTTCGGTTCGGTCTTCAGGTTTGTCAATGAGGTAGATGTCATTTAGATTTTTGATCGAAGATCTATCCACACGATATTATTTGACCGCAATGCGGTGTCAGACGCCGGCTGTTAGGTTGGAAATCTTCTTTTTTTTAAATAAAATAGAAATAGAAAAAACATTAATTCGTTACAAGAACATAAGGCAGTTGAATATGAAAAAAACAAACAAAAACAAAATTACGTGAAACAAAATAATTCCGTGTCGAAAAGGGATTGGCTCATTATGTACTGTGTAAGTATGGACACACAAAGCGCTGATTTTCAACCAAAAACCTATATTGGCAGACGAGACTCGACTGTAAAGTAACACTTACCTATTGTAGTGTTTTAACATCCTATTTTTAACAGTAACACATCATCATTTCAGCCTATCACTAGTCCACTGCTGAACATAGGCCTCCCCCACAGATTGCCACAATAGTTTGTAGCTCTCATTTTGGGGCGATTTTACCATAGTTGCCACGCTTGGCAGGCGGGTTGCAACCGCAGTTTTTTTATTCAGATGTTCCAGGAAGATGCTGCTGCCCATCTGCACTGGGCAAATGTAATTTTAAATAAATCGGATAACTTGAGTAAAAACTAAATATTATAAAATATATGTATATTGTATTAAATTAATAATATATCTGTGTATAATATAAAATAATGGTATTCATATGAACAACAAAACAACAACACAATAGCGCTGTTACATACCAAGATTTCACCTAAGTCGTGGTTGGGTTTTAAAGACGTGCAGAAACAACCAGACAGTGCACAGACACCAGTTAGTCACTTATCATATATACATATGTCATCAGCCTCTTATAAGTCCACTGCTGGACATAGGCCTCCCCCTATAAAGGTAGGATTTGACGTTATAACCACGATTGCCAGGAGGATTCAGAGGAGAATCAGAGGAGGCCTGCGCTCATCAGTGGAACATTTTTGGGCTGCTACTTTAAAAATGACAAACGAGCACATAGTCTTCCGGTGATTGTAACCTCGATGAAGAATGAAGATGAAATTGATTTGATAATTAGAACTATGGAATACTTCCTTGCCTTATAGGGTCCCCGGGTTATCAGTCATACAAAATATATCAGCGTCATGGTGCATGACTATACGCTGATGTATAAAGCTATATTCTGATAGATCCATACTTACATTATAAATGCGAAAATAACTCTCTCTGTCCTTTTGTCTGTGTTACCTTTTCGCGGTTGAACCCCAGAACCGATCTTGACGAAATTTGGCGCAGAGATAGCTCGCATCCTGGAGACGGACATAGAACACTTTTTATACCAGAAAATCCAATAGTTCTCACGGGATATTTAAAAGAAACCTATATCCACGCGAACGTAGTCGCGGGCATCATTTAGTTTAACATAATTCAAGACGAATGCACAAAAATGCAGTCATTATACACAAAGCAAGCGACCATTACGTCTAAACAATGCAATCGCAACACCTAACAGCTGTCTTTCCGCCTTTGTCTTCACACCTTTCGCCGTCGTATTATGGATGTACCTATTGAAACAACCAAGTTTTCTCACAGATTAAATAATACTGAGGACGTAACGCAACGTAAAATGTACGTGCGGGTGTATTGTATAATTGTTTAATTTATGTCGAGAGAGATCTGTAAGTAAAAGTTACTCCTAAATTCTTAATAAAAACTAGCAACTTCGTTGACGTGAACAAAGATTTCAATAGTCAAGGGTTTTTATACCAAAGATGGCGTTCTGAAGAATATTATCGAAGAAATGTTCGTAACTGCGGTGAAACAAACACGACGATACATAATTGATGTAACAAGTTGGTCCCAGATGCATTATCTATGGAAAATTCATGTCAATAGCTTCAGTAGTTCCCTAGTCAAAGCCGTTCGTAAAGACAGACAAACAAGGTACACCTTTTCGATTAGTATTATATTATAAATCGTTGCCGTTTGAATCAAATTAATTATAAAAGTTTTTGAAAATTGATAATTTTGGGCGATATTGACCAAAGCGAAATCGTTCGACATCTTACAAAAACCATCTTCTTCGGAATAAGTATGGCAGTGTCAATAATCTCCACCCAACTACAAAACAGCTTGGGTACTTTACTAATATGACCGATTTGATGTGCGACGCACGCGACATGAATCGCCGTGTGTTAGAAGCTTAGGAGATTCCACTACCATTTTTTCATATCGAAGACAAACGAACAAACGGCACGCCCGATGTTAGGTGATTTTAACAGTCGACCGAGGAAAACTCCAGAAAAATTTCCCGCCTTTCGGTAGATGACGGAATAATAGTTTTCAATGCGTCAAGCCTAAATTGTTCAGATCAATGCCGGGTAACGGGTAAGAGAAGACCGCACGCCAAATCCCTTGTCACGTGTGGTGGTTATGACACATACTCTCATTGTGATAGGGCCTAAGTCCAGCAGTGGACTGGTAGATGATGTTGACTGACGAAAATAAGTGACGATGATTGGGAATATTTTTCTATGTTTTAACATTTATACAGGCGACAGATGAACTTTACTGGTGGTAGGATTCTTATGCAGGAATCCGTCTAGGTAGGTACCACCCCAGGGCCAGTTATTCTGCCGTGAAGCAGCAGTGTGCAAACATTACTGTGTTTCGGTTTGAAGGGCACTGTGAGCTAGCGTAATCACTGGGCATATGAGACTTAAGAACTTATGTCTCAGGGTGATGGGCACAGTGTGGTGGCACACAAAAATTTTCTGTGTGATCCAGCATTTGTTATGGGCAGACGTTGCACTAACCATCAGGTGAACGTTTTGTTCGTTTCATCACTTTATAAAATAAAAAAAAAATAAAAAAATTCAATTTCTGAAAATAATTGTCCGATGCAGTCAACCATTTCTATATTTGATTAACCTGTAACAAATAGACAATAGGCCAAAAACATAATAAATGTGTTATTTCACACATAATTAATATCTATGTGGGTCCGTTGCCCAATAAAATCTCTAGTGACATAGAGCCTTGTAACAAGTGATTCAACAATATCAATATCGGTTATGATTCCTCCGATAACGCCCCTTATCGCTGATAACAGCTAGGAATAAGCCCCGAGATAGATCGAAACAGTCGTACGGTTCATACGAAAAATGGTAAGTATTAATACAGTTCCATATTAATTAAGCCGCGAAAGTCATCTTGGCTCCCGTGCCGGCGCGCGCGAAATTGCCCGCTAATGACGCGCGTTTTTAAACCGCGCTTTTTCAACCCGTGAGTGTTTCTAAACCATAATGTTGTCATTGTATATGACTTTGTTCGTCATATTCTTATATGTGTTTACTTGGGTGAGTTTATTTCTTAATGAAAACATTAAATGGATTTAGAGGTATTTTTTTTTTCTGCGCTCTATCAACAACGACAACTGTTTATTAGAGTAAATATAGAATATACGTACATACAATCATCATTGCGATAGATGAAGTTGATTATTGGCTTATTATACATATATGTAATGATTTGAAAAAATGTTTTCATTAGTATTTATATGTTTAATTCATTAGTTTCTTTAATTAAATTATTTATTAAATGCAGACCCGAATAATTTGTTATCAGTAACTAATTACAAATTAGTATGTATGTCTCAGTAATCTTTTTATACTTAATTATTTTTCTTAACTTTTAATATTTCTTTCAATGCTTCGTATTCAAACAGTTCGTATGTTTGTTTCATTGCCAACCCTGAAGCTATTTTCTTTCCTAGCCGCTGACATTCGTCCCACAGTGTGAGAGCGTTCGTTCTTATGAGAATCGTCTCTATCTTTGTAACTATTCCATTTTCTCTTTTTTTACGTCCGTATCACAAGGGCATAGTGGCTGTTATCAAGTGTCAAGAGTACACTTTTACGAAGATGCACAATTTCTTCAGCAGTTTCATTGTGAGTTACTTTCGCTGTGGAAACATGATTTTATGTATATTCATTCTCGCTTATTTTATGTGTCAATTGTTAAAATGAGTGGTTAATTTAGAAAATTTTGAGTAACGCCATTGTAAAATAGCTATTCATTGTGTAAAATGTTATTTTTAGTAACTTTAGGAAAACTGAATAGTGTAAATGGCCACTTATAAATGTAATGCGTCATTAAAACTCAACCGAATAAATTCGAAGTTTTTCTTTTTGTGTTTATGGCGACTGTCTCGAGCTTTCGACCAGTATCAAAGTATGTATCATATTCAAGTATAAACATATATAATGTTTAGTAATAACTATATAACCGACTGCAAAATGTAAAATAAAATCGTCGTAAAATGGTAGTTCACTTTTCCCGAACGTTTGTTTGACTGATGCAGACAAAACAAAAATCACGATCTGGGTCTCGAATAGAGTTTTCATAAACTCGAAATTAACACAGAAGTACCAAATTTCCAAAGACGAGACATTTTACGAGTTGGCGCCAAAAGTCTATATTCGAAGTGACAGTAAGACGTCCGTATCTTTAGATAATAACTACTGTCAATCCATATGGTCTGGTCGTTTTTACCTACTTTCATAAATTATAAAAAAAAATTGCATTCTTTGATAAGCACATTGGTGTGCATAATGGTAAAGGCTGTTATGACTAACCAGACGTAAATAGCATTTTTTATCGTTACTAAGGATTAATTACGGAGAATTTTAAGCGAGATAAGAAATCATGGATTAGTGTAATTTATTTCTTTATGTATCCTATCTTGTTTACACCCGAAACTTAGTGCCGCAACAAACGGGTTAGATGTGTTGTAATTACTGTCTGCCAGTCAACCGTGGCTGTCGGTAAAAATAAATAATAAAAATGAGACAGCTTGATGTCTATTGATCTGAAGAGGACGAAAAAACTTAAGCGAATAAACGTTATAAATTAGAAGATATATTTAGTTGTTTTTTTATGTGAATAAAGCTGGCAATACAGCCCATCTTATTATGGTGTCTTTGGACTGTTGCACACAATCCGAACTTTGCACACCGCGATTCCTTTTTTTCTTAAAAAAATCAAAGATAACTTTAAAGATATACTGTTAACGAGTCCGGAACGATTTCAGCGGTGACTACTGGCAGAGAATGTTTTAAGCATTGAGTCCGCCTTATGTTCCTTTACAATTATTGTATGGTTCAGATTATTTCAGTTGTATGTTGTATTTACAGTGTTGCCAGCTATTTTGCCGTCAACCAGTAGTGTGCAAACATATGTAGTCAATGTGCATATGAGACTTATGAACTGATGTCTCAGGATGACGAGCGATAATGTGGACAGAGCGTTTGTTATCGGCAATCGTTGTTATTATCATCAGGTGAAAGATTTTCTCGCCTTCTTACTTTATTCCATAAGAAAAACGGCGGCGACTGCGATCAGGTTTTTTTTAATAAAGAATATTTCTGTTAACCACTCCAACTAAACTTAAAAGCTTGTTAATAGATGGTTTATGACAATAGTCGAATGGCGGAATCGATACTGCGACCTCATTTTTCGCAGTCCGTACTCTAAGCCAGGCCGCAAATTCGGAATAGCGGAGCGTGCAGCCGACCGTTGAAGCGGTGTACAACTACGCGAACAAAGACTTGGTACCTAACATGTCTTATCACTGGCTAATAAATGAAAGAGTTATTGATTACGAACGAGGGTTTAAAAGTGTATCATTATCAAACATGCTAAATAACTCAGGGGGCAACTTCATCGTGTGAAATTCGATAATGTAATTAATCGCACCGCTTGAGTAATTTTTATAACGATAAACGATTCGATAATAAAGATAACGTTATTTAAGATTATCCGTGTAACGGCGATGAAAGTCGGGAGAAATCTAACGTATACGTTGTATCCGTTTATAACACCAATTGTATTTTATTAATTTTAATATTTAAATTTCGTACATTTATGACATAACACTCCATATGTATGTAAATACGTTAATTCTATTTATCTGTTTTAATTACTTACTAAATTGCCAAAAGCTTGTATTTTTAACGGTAAAAGGAAAAGAGAAAATAACAATTTTGTATATAATGCTTGTATATGTATTTTTTGTATTTAAAGATGTTCAACGTTTGACCACGGAACTGAAAAATTATTTTTCTTGTATTTTTAACAGAGTAAATATTTAGATAAAAGCAATGCCTTCACAATTCTACCAATTATTTTCTTCCATTTGTATTTTATAATACGTTCACAAAGACATTTTACGTTTAATAAACGATGGTTATGGCCGTCATGACCATATCGGCGTTTGTCCGTTAAAAACTAGAAAATGAGAGGAGCATACTTAATTTTCAGACAGCTACATGCAAAATAACAAAATTTCTAATATTCGAAGATCACAACCAGTCACGATAACCAACAGTTTGTTCACACAAATGTTGCCTTCGACTGGTGTATGAACCTTGTATCCGCGGCGTAGAAAACAGGTAGTGTAATCACTACGCCGCACTGCTCTACTATGCAGTACACACCACCGAAGTCGAGAAAACGACATATGTTTTCCCTCACAAATAGTGATATTGACTCTACGACACACGGCCGTCAAGTAAACCAGACGTTACCATCTGCCTAGCATACGAGTACATTATAGTGCCAGTTAGTAAAGAGTGCTCGTTAAATGAATTCTACCACTCCATCTCATCCAATGGATCTCGTAAAAGGCGAGTAAGGAATTAAACTGCACTGTGCACCCAACAGCGCATAGGTGGCGATGTGCTCACCACCTATCACACCAAGTGCATTATATTGCTTTGGTGAAACGCGGATTGTGGCAGTCATCTCTTTTTGCAGTGAGTGCCCTGTCTCTGACTACCCCTTATGGGATACAGTCGTGATCTTATGTATGTATGTATGTAGTAAAGAGCACAGTCGTTCACATTTTCCGCATCCGATGTTGTACGTATGCGAGGGCCGAAAGTAAGGTCGGATGCAATTTCAGACTCGCGAATGGACTCAATATCTAGATTAGAAAATCAATACTTTGTCTGCTGCGTAAAAACTCCTACTTAGTATAGATTATTTATCTGGTGGTAGGATTCCTATACAGGAATCCGTATAGGTAGGTACCACCCCAGTCGTTATTTTGTGAAGCAGTAGTGTGCAAACGTTACTGCGTTTCGGTCTAAAGGGCACTGCTAGCTAGCGTAATTACAGGGCATATGAGACTGAAGAACTGACGTCTCAGGGTGACGGCCGCAATGTAGTGCCACACAAAAGCGTTCTGGGTGATACAGCATTTGTTTTGGGCAGAAGGTGCACTTACTATCGGCTGAACGTTCTGCTCGTCTCGATGCTTTATCCTATAAAAAAAAAACAAATCGCTTATCTTACTACTTAAGTTTTGAGTTCCAAAATCGGCAACTTTAATCCGCTTCGTATTACAGGTGATCGAGCGTTACCAGACGGAGAACGGCTCTGGTGGGCGCAGCAGTGGCATTCACTCGGCCAGCGCCAGCCCATCTCCCTCCGACCGCTCCTCGCCCCGATCTCTGAACTCGAGAAACATCAGAGAAATCAGCCCTCCGGTAAGTTTCCAGCCAGAACAGTTCAGCACTCATAACTACTTATACAATACTCCTTGTGAATGGATGCTAGGATCATTAAACTTATAGAAACTTCGGAAATTATGTGAAAACCATTAAAATTGTTACTATTAATCCCTTCGAGTTATCCTCCGCTTCTCAATTTTAGATGATTTTTTTCTAAGTTTCTGATGGTAGAATTTCTAAGCAGGAATCCGTCTAGGCAAGTGACGGTACTGGAGTTCCAGTTATGCCGCGAAGCAGTAGAGTGCAAACATTACTATTTCATATACATTCGGTCTGAAGGGCATAGATAGCTAGTGTAATTAATGGGGATATGATACTTAAGAATTGATGTCCCAGAGTGACGAGCGCAGTGTGATGCCACACAGTATTGTTCTTGATGTTCCATTTCAAACATAAACGTTGAATGAGATTATTACTCATAATTTCAGCTTCGTGAGGAAGATGATGTGTCGGATTGGGAAGAGGGTGAAGCCACTGATGAGGCAATGGAATTACCACGACGTGTGCCTTTCCCAGAATTTGGAGGAGACATTGTGCACCACGGTAAGTAAGCAATATATACAAACTGTACACATTAGAACCTATACTAAACATAGGACATGTCGTTGATATTTATTCTTATGATATGCTAAATAATATTCTTCAATTAATTAGGTATATTAAGTTAAAAAAAAATCAACACACACGTTTACATAAATGATATCATAACCTGTGATGACATGTGTATATCCGGAAACATAGATTGTTTTTTTTATAAAAGTAAAGTCCTTCAAAAGAGTCATTGCTGCGGCAAAGTCTGAGCACATTGGCAGAATTGGTGAGAAACTAGTTCGTCTTCCTTTCGGAACACGTGCGTTCTGGTCCCTCGCCAAGGCTGTCCAAGGGAATTTCTGTCAGCCATCACTACCATCTCTGCACAGGGAGGACAACTCGCTGGCCCATGACGCAAAGGAGAAAGCCGATCTTCTAGGTTCTCTTTTTGCGTCCAACTCGACTTTCGATGACAGGGGGAACTCACCGCCGACCATCCGCCGGACATCCGGTTTTTTCAGAGCTCAGTGCGCAAAGCACTCCTCTCCCTGGACATCCAAAAGTCGAGTGGGCCCGATGGAATTCCCCAATTTCATTTTGGGGACCCCTATTATGTTGAGGATGTGTGCTCCAGAGTTGGCACCGGTCCTTACGCGTCTTTTCCGGTACTCCTACTCTCTAGGCGTCGTCCCGAAGGCATGGAAGACGAGAGAGCTTTTGTGCACCCGATCCCTAAGAAAGGCGACCGCTCAGATCCGTCCAACTACAGACCGATCGCCATCACCTCCTTGTTCTCCAAAATAATGGAATCCATTATAAACTGCCAGCTCTTGAGGTACTTAGAGAAGCACCAGTTGATTAGTGACCGCCAATACGGCTTCCGTCGGGGTCGCTCAGCTGGTGATCTTCTAGTGTACCTCACTCATCGATGGGCGGAGGCAGTAGAGAGCAAGGGGGAGGCCCTGGCAGTTAGTTTGGACATAGCGAAAGCCTTTGATCGGGTCTGGCACAAAACGCTTCTCTCGAAGCTTCCTTCATATGGGCTTCCCGAGAAATTTTGCAATTGGGTCACTAGTTTTCTCACAGACCGGAGCATCAAGGTCTTAGTTGACGGTGCATGCACGGAATCCAAGTCTGTGAACGCTGGTGTCCCACAAGGCTATGTGCTATCGCCAACCCTGTTTCTTCTGCATATCAATGATATGTTACAGATTAGTAACATTCATTGCTATGCAGATGACAGTACTGGTGTGATGCCTTATACACAGGCCGTGCCAATATTTCTCGAGAACACGTCGACGAGCACCGGAACAAACTTGTGTTGTCTGAAGTCGAGATTTTGTTAGACAAAATCTCGGACTGGGGCCGACTAAATTTAGTCGAGTTCAACCCTAACAAGACACAAGTTTGCGCGTTTACCGCAAAAAAGAAACCCTTCGTCGTATCACCTCATTTCGAGAGCACTCCCCTTGTTGCCTCAGCCAGTATCGGAATCCTTGGCGTCGACATATCGAGCAACGTTTAATTTCGCGGTCACTTGGAAGGGAAGGCCAAATTGGCCTCCAAGAAGCTTGGCGTGCTCAGTAGAGCGCGACAGTACTTCATGCCGGCCCACCGCTTGCAACTTTATAAGGCGCAGGTTCGGCCGCACATGGAGTACTGTTCTCATCTCTGGGCGGGGGCACCCCAGTGTCAGCTCCTTCCATTTGACCGCATTCAACGAAGAGCGGCTCGAATTGTCGACGACCATGTCCTATCTGATCGGCTTGATCCCCTGGCTTTTTTACAGGATCTACCATGGGGAGTGTTCCGACGAATTTTTCGGATTAATTCCAGCCGCTGAATTTCACCATCGCACCTTACGGCATAACCTCAAATTCCATCGTCACCACCTTAATGGTTGGCATTCCACCACGGTGCGTTTTTCGCGGAATTTTCGGCCACGCACTTGCACTTTATGGAATGTTCTGCCGTCAGCGGTTTTTCCGGTCCGATACGACTTAGGGACCTTCAAGAAAAGAGCCTATTCCTTTCTCAAAGGCCGGCAACGCATCTGCTATTCCTCTGGTATTGTAGGTGTCCATGGGCGGCGGTGATCACTTACCATCACGTGAGCCACCTGCTCGTTTGCCTCCTATTCTATGAAAAAAAAAATTATATAAGGTTATAGTACGAGTACTAACATATTATGTTTATGTAAATGACTGTTTGTTGTTAGACGAAAAAAAATTACTAAAGGGGAAAGCCTCAGTGACATTGACATTTGTTTTTTTGACATTTATTCTATTGTGTTAATGCTTAATACCTTTGCTTAATACTAATAGCATATTTTTAATAGATAATGAAGACCGCGACTTCGACGAAATATCAAGCAGTGACATACAAGCGGTCGACGGCTCTTGGGAGGAGAACTGGCTGTTCCAGAAGAAAAAAATAAAAAATTCACAATCTGTACCAGTACCAATGCTAGTGCCTAACTCTAATACGGAATATCGCGCACTCATTGGAGATAGAGATGTAGAAGATACCTCTGATCTTTCAGACAATGCAAGCGACGCTGAAGAGGTAGCATCAGAATTTAAAAGTGATATGAAAAATGTTTTGGATTCTAAACATATAATTGGAGGAAAACCGAAAATAGAAGACGTTCTCACTGATGATTGTGAGCCAGATAGCCTTATGATTATAGATGGATCAGATGATTTCGAAAAATTTAACGGTGAATATCAGGAAAATAAAACAATTGTGGACACCGCTAACGTAGAAGTCAATAAAAATGTAACAGCAAATAATAAAGAGGACAATACTGAGAAAGGAAAAGATTCCGTATTAATACTTGGCATGGACAGTGGTCCACCGCTAAAAGCAGAATTTAATCTGAACGAAGAAATCCACAGAACTATTTTTAATGGAAACAGGAACGGTCAATTGATAGATTTCGATAGACCACGATCAATGGCGGAGGATAGTTTAGATGAAGTAGATTACGTCTCAAACATGATAAGTTATTCAGGTAATGGTAGTTTTTCGTAACTTTATTACTATACTACGTAATACATCGGAACGTCTATTAAAATCCTGCGCGATCTTTTATTCGCGTATACTTCAAAAATCAAACATATGATTAACTTCATTTTATTATATCGATTAACATCATCTTATAAGGCGATGTACTCAATCTTTCTGAACTTTGAAAATCATCAACTGCGTTTACCTGTGCAGATTATCCTTCCACCTAAAGAGATAATACACTGCGTTTTTCGGTACGAGATTGCCAATCGAAAACGTTTTTTCCCAAACGGTTATTAGTTCTAAGAGTTATGTGCTGGACCCACCGCTCCTTCAACTTTTGATCCTTAGGGTCATCTCAGTTACCGTAGTTCTGCAGCGAACATCGTTCCTCTGGATTGTCTTTAGCGGAGAAACACCTACCATAACCATTTCCATAGCCCACTGAACGACTTCCATAGGCGGCTTCTTTTGTAATTAGAAATATTGAATGTTTTAATATTTCAGATAATACAGGATCAATGAACACCCTGAGTCGTCACGAGCGTGTTGGTGAATATGAAGAAACTGTGTCTATACCAGTTCAGAGGTACGCTGACAGTCTTCGCAGGAAACATTTTGATTACGAAGCTAAAGAGTAAGTATAAAATCTGTACAATATTACAAACACGGCCCGGTTTAGTCATGATTTTAAAAGTCGTTACTCTGTCATTACACCTCCCTATCATGTTTCTTTTAGGTATACTGCTACTGTAGCTGATAAGGAGGAAGACTTAATTCCAGGTTAGTTTACTTATATTGTTATTCTATAATCTAATCTTAGGCCACACTTCTCCATCTAATATGACAAGTTTTGATAACAGGTTCGATTGCATATAGAGAACGAAAAAAGTGGTTAAATTACGTTGAGATGCCAAACAATCCATACTCACCGGAGGCAATACAAAGAAGATTGTCAGCCAAAAGTACCTCATCATTATTTGATACACTAACATCTAAGAGCAATGATTTTGATACAGAAATTCCAGTAATGCTTACACACAAATCCAGCAAAGAGAAAGAACTTGAAACTGTAGAGAAAAAAGAAAATGGTATAATAATTGAAAAAGAGGATCATCAAATGTATAAAGTGAACTTGGATGCAAATGAAATTGATACTACCAACATCAGAGATAAAAGCACGTCACCAAAAATATCGGAAGAAGTTCCTCAATACAAACGGTATTTATCAACTTATAATACTTTTTAAGTTCGTAATAGATGATCGCATATCTTTATTATAATATATAGTAGCTGTGCCCTGCGGTTTCACCCGTGTAAAAAAGCCGACCCTGATCGATAATATACATATATACTTCCCAATTTAAATCGAATTTTGAGGTTTTAATTTGTTTTCGCGTAACCCTAATAATTTTTCTAAAATTAAAGTATTCTAGCCTAAGTGACCCGCTATTATATCAGTTATCTGTCAGTTAAAACAAAAACTTTAAAAATTGTTTTTTTTTTCTTATAAGTACCGTTTATACTTTCATAAGCATTGAGCAAAAAGCTGTTATTTGCTTATTACAAACAGACAATTCGATTTTATTTATTTGTATATATTAAAGGAATATTTCAAATGTATAATGTGATACTTATAGAAATGTAAATAACTCATGAAGACTCTCGGGGCTTATTAACAAGTCCACTTGTCCACCACACCTTTGAGTAAGATATATAAAATTTTACCTAAGTCTCGCATAGAATCATCTAACACCCCATCTTATCCTGCGATAATTGTAAAAGTCGACCTAAGGGAAATGCAATAAAAATGTCATCGCATCCGACGTATAGCTGAATAACCATCTCAAATATACCCATCTAAAATATCCTAAACGATGATACTCGTAGACATCAACCTCTAAGGTGCGAAGTGTATTATACTATGTATACATAAATATAAGGAAGTGTGTATTTAAAACGTTTGTACTCAAGAGCCGCGGTAGCTCAGGTGCTAGGCGCTCGCTTTAAATTCCATAGTACGCGAGTGACCTGGGTTCGATACCCGGTGCCGGCACCAATAAAATTGTTAATTGCAATTTTAAGTGCTGATTTACCACGTGCTCGGCGGTTAAGGAAAACATCGTGAGGAAACCTGCATGTCTGAGAAATAAAAAATATTTCGAAGACATGTGTAGTCCGCCAACCCGCATTGGAGCAGCGTGGCGGATTCTTCCTAGCTCCAAACCCTCTCAGAAATGCGAGGAGGCCTGTGCTCAGCAGTGGGACATTTATAGGCGGAAACTTTACTTTTTTTACTTATACTCGTACAAATCGAACTTCAAATTGAAAACATCGACATGTGTCTTTTGAAGACAATTCTTAGTATTACTTTTATTAGATTTCTCTGTATGAATACAGTCATTTAATACAAAATATATTTAAAAAAGTCAAAGACGTTGACCTAGAATATAAACTGTGAACTGGTGTAGGTTGTACAACAAGTGAGCCAATGTTTAGTAAAATGTCTAGTGATAAAATGTAATTGTATAATTATTCGTTATCCTTAATAAAGAGAAAAAAATAATCTGGTATTGCGTTCGCCAATATCCTTGTCAAGCACGGCGATTATAGCATGTCTTCCCCAGACACGTTTATCCAACAGTAGACTGTTAAGATAGCCTCTTACTAGCTTACTACCTCTTGATAGCATCTACTGATGCTATTAATTAGAATTTAATGCTTTTCTTACCTTACAGTTACGGCAGAGATTATTACATAAAAGAAGCAAAAACATCCTCCGGCGCTCGAAAGACCTACAGCTTTAGTGACACGAGCTCCATATCGTCAATGCACAAATCGACCAGTTTAGACAATTTCGATACAGAGTTCACGTCGCCAGTAAGTGCTAGCAGTTCGTTGAGCGACCTCGAGGCGTCCGCCCTTCATCACAACATCGTTCGAGCCTTCCTCAGCCCCAGAAACGCCAGTCCCAACTTTGCCATAAACCCTATTTTTGAAAATCCAGACAGACAAAACGATAACGCTGACGAGTATCATGCTACAGACCGACATAACGTCAGCCGTAACGTAAGACAACAAAATAAAACAGTGTGCGATCGAGGTGACGGTTATGCGGAAAACGAGGATATAGTTAGACTTAAAATACCAAAAATACCCGAAATAACTGAGGATCTTTTCGAATCATACACAAATGTTAGGCGAGGTAACTCACTGAAAAACGAAGACCTGTGCATTCGCTCCAAGAGACGACCAGGTCTAAATTACGCGTTCGGCGGAAGCCTTAGATTAAGCAACAGTTTCAAAAAAGATCTATGGTGAATAAACACCTTCATTTGTTACAATATTCTACAATAACACATTCCAGCACTCCCACTGATTTTAAATGTAGATATAACTAAACCATCAAACCGAATAATCTGAATCTCTACTTATACGATGCATATATAGAAAATGCCAAAACAATAATTTAGGATAGATAGGCTTTTACTGACGGTTCATAACAATTATCGATAGGACAATCTGACATGGTGAAAGGATATCTAAAACAATTTCCATTAATTTCAAATATCTTCGTTTTTGACGCAATTGGTTGTTTGTCTGTTAAGTGTGAAAAGTTAGCATGATGTGTGAATTAAAAAAAAACTTGGCTGACTAACAGCACTCCGCACTTAATAAATTTAAAAGTTCCCTTACTACTGCACTCATAGATTTGTGTCCTTCTTATTAAAATTTTCAGTAATACTCCTACAGTAATCCTCAAAGAGATTAGTGGTGAGTGTTGTACGATACTGGTGAATGAATTATGACTAACAAGATAAAAGGCTTGCGAATGAACTAACAATATCTATCGAACGCACTTCTTCATAACAACCATTATCCTTGCAGCTGTCACATCCGCTTCTACCATATCCATTTAAGTCATCCCATTGCCTTTATCGCCTCCTAAAACAATTTTAATCTAGATATTAGATACCACTATTTATATTTTTTAAAACCTTTAAATGCACTATTTCAAAATTTCTTATCAACATGCGTGTTTCTAACGTTTTGCGTTGTTCAAAGTGTTTTAAGAAGCATTCTAAATTAATATTTTATAAACGAAATAATTTTTACGAAATTAATCATATCTCTGAAATACTTTAAATTGAATACATTAATCACGAAATCTTCTACCAGTTTTAAATATTTTTATAGATTTTCTTACAATTATCGACATTTCAGGGATTATTAATAAAACAATTCACCACGATTGCAACAAATCAACAATACACAAAATTTACTGGAAAAGATGAAATTCAGACTTCTATAACTACAAAATCTAACAATAATGACGACATATTAATAGAATACGAGGACGCTAACGAGCAGACACTGTTCGCTGCTAAACCGGCGTTCGTAGACGATGACACAGATAGAAAATTCGAAGAAATTCTACACACCGCGTACAACAAGGACGCCTCTCCATTAACCATACAAGTAGACAAACAAAACGACGAATCAGAGAAGTCACCAAACAATCTCAGTACAGAAAACTCCTTTGTTAGCTCAAGTAGTTTCGAAGACTCGATTAAAATATACAATGTACAAACTGGAGAAATCGTAAAATGTAAACCAGAAGATAAGGTATCACCGAGATATGATGAAGCGACTGACAGTAATGACAACATCGATATACTTGATAAGAATCTCCCTGGAGAAACAGCCGAAATGCTCAGTTCAAATGATGTAAACGATGAAACAGTAACAATAAATGATATTCCGAAAGAAGACAGCTTGTACAAAATCAGCGAGATAGAAGAGATACTGCCGCAACTTCCTAAAGTAAAGGAATTAGCTAAAAAATTTGTCAGCATGGAAAATTTAAACGAACCAATCAAGGTCGGTATTCTTTGTATCTTATTAAATTGATAAGAGAGTTACTGTCATAATATTGTGGTTTTTATTTTCATTATAGTATTTTTAAACTTAAGAGAGTGTTATCTCATTACATTACGATATGTTGCCATTGAAGGATTTTGAGAAAAATGATCATTATGTTTTTTGATAGTATCAAGAAAAATATTTAATTGATAAGTCCCGCTAAAATTTAGGTAACCTGTTAGATATGAGGATGATGAGTAAAAGCTAATAAAATCAGATAAATATTACACACTCAGAGCAAGCTATTTATAATGTAGTTAACTATCATCATCATCATCGTTTTGTCTGTTAATTGTCCACTGCTGAACATAGGCCGGAATCACTACTCTTGGCAGGGATTGGGGATTGCAGCACCAAACGCCTTCACTGATGTTGCGATGTTCATAGACAGCGGCGACCACTTACCATCAGGTTAGCCGCTTGCTCGTTTGCCGCATTTTCTAAAGAACATTTAGCTGTTATTTAAGTTTCTAGCTTTTGACAAGTACCAAAATAAAAACATTTTTTTTTTAATTGCTTTCACTAACAGCCCCCGCAACAGTATTTGAGGCGAAGAAAAAGCAAAGAAAACATGCTGAATCCCGACAACAAAACGGACAAGCCCGTCAACAAGCTAGTTTACATGCACAGCCTCACCGCAAGAAGTATCTCAAAAGAATTCCGGGATGAACTCAAACTATCCATGGCCACACCGCTTACTATACCTGGAGGATCAAAAGACTTTCCTGAAGGAATCGAGGAGATCACAAAGGAATCGAGTAGACCGGGAAGTCCACATCCTGAACCAGGAACCTTAAAAACTAAATTAGCATTTTTCGAAAGTTTAAAATCCAAATTTAGTAACAATTAAGATTTTAAATTGATTAACCCGAAATAAGGTTATATAGTGTCAAAAACAGATGGCATCATCGAGCAATGCACATGTGAGTTGTTGCTAGGTACGTTTACAATTTGGAATGTGATATTTACTGATAAATTATTGTATTTTCGTATCTAGTTTCTTATAAAATTTTTAATCATAACCAAGGAATTTAAAAGTAAAGCCGAAAGTGATACCTGTATAACCATAAACTTTAGCGCCGTTCACGATTCTGGTATTTTTTTAGATAAAAGACGAAATTTATATAAAAATAAAGAAATAACAACTTACAAGTAACTACAATTGGTTTACTCTTTGTAAACCAATTTCGTAGATAAACATACAGTTACCTTATCAAAAAATCGCGTAACAAAATATTATTTTATATTTTACGAAATAAGTATTTAACGATGATAATAATTTCACAAATATGCTCATTGATTCGCACTTAATAGGTTAGAAAGGGATAAACACAATATTTACGAAGGTATTCGATAATAATGGCGATTGACCAGGAAAGGTATCGGAAAGTCAATTCGTAGGATTTATAATACCATTTTTAGATATTTATGTCATCATTAAATCATTTCATAGGGCGGTCACACAATCATTGCATTAGTTCTATTTATGTTCCATTAGGTTACAATGTAAATAATTAGTGCCATTTTGTAATCATTATTCGTGTATTTAGCTAATGCCAAAGTTGTGAGTAATATCTATAATAATTGGTAAATAGGTAACTGAATTATTCTCCGTGGGTTGTGTCGTATTCATAGTAATCTTTAATATTAATAGTTATTATGTTTATAATAATATTTTTAAGAAGTGCAATGTTTACCATCAAACACACTCGCTGATAGAAGCATTGTGTGATTATTTATAAATTATGTAAATGTTACGTTTTGAGTTAAAAAAACTATGTAATACATTTATAATGTGTATACTGAATTTATAACATTCCATAATAGTAGTTAATATATATTTCCATTCAAAAAAATTGTTTCATTAGCAGGTACTCTTTTTTGTGCTTTTTTTCATTCCAAGGTGACAAGCACAGTCCACCACCATGGTAATAAATGATCACGGTGACCCTATAAGATTGTAGGCCATGGATTTCGAACATCAATGCTAGATAGAATATGAAGAGGTTTCATAGAGGTCTATGCATTCATATCTTTACTGGTGGTTTGGCTCCAATGCAGGAATCCATCTAGGTTCACCAAATAGTTGGTTTATAGGGCACTGATGTCTAGTGTAATTATGGTTCATTCCCAGTAGTACCATAGAACTGTACCATGTAGGACTACTGGGAACTTTTCATCTCAATAGTTCCATAATAATTTAAGACCTAAATTCATGGAACTATTGAGACCATTATTTCCTCGTAGTACAATACAGATGTAAAATATAAAACTAATTTTGTATTGTTAATATATATGTGGTGGCGGCTTAAGAGAATCTACCACCCCATCTCATCCCGTGAGTGTCGTAAAAGTCGACAGAGGGAAAATGAATACCATGAGATGGGCAGCAGCAATCTTCCTGGAACATCTGAATAAATAAACTGCGGTTGCCAACCCATCTGCCAAGCGAGGCAACTATAGCAAAATCCCTCCAAAACGAGAGATACAAAATTTTGTGGCAATCTATGGGGGACTAACATAGGCCATGTTCAGCAGTGGACTAGTGATAGGCTGAAATGACGACGACGATATACTATTATAACATTTTCGGCTGAAAAAAACTACTTAGATTACTTTAATTGGGGGTCAAGTAGACATTTATCATAATGAACTTATATCACTCCTAACATTTCGTACATATAGTAGCACCGTACAAAACTAATTCAAAAACAAAAAAGAAACCCTTTGTAGTATCCCCTCGCTTTGATAATAACAGGAAATACTGTTCTCATCTCTGGGCACCCTCGAGCGGCACGAACCCGAGTTTTTTTTCGATTCAGCTCGATCCACTAGCTTTGCGAAGAGACGTTGCGTCTCTTTGCATTCTCTACCGTTCATCGGCACCACCTGGATGACTGGCATTCCACCACAGCGCGCTTTGCCAAAACTTTTCTGCCACGCACAACTAATTTGTGGAATCTGCTGCCGCCAGCAGTTTTTCCGGACCGATACGATTTAGGGACCTTCAAGAAAAGAGCCTACTCTTTTCTAAAAGGCCGGAAACGCTCCCGGAAATCCTCTGGAATTTCGGATGTTCATGGTGAGCCACTTGCTCGTTTAGCCCCTCTACTATAAAAAAAGTATATAGTTTATTATGTTGAAGTTTTTTTTCTATTGGGTCGGTAATTAGCAGCTTTTACCACTAGTGGGTTGGAATGGAGTGCGGATTTCCCGCTGCTGATATTTCTGTGAAGTGTTCAGGAGATAAACGGAATTTCACAACCGCTGTGAATGTCTACATCACGCTGGAACCACCGGGCTCCAGTAGTATTGAACAACTTTTGTACTCTTTGGAGTTTATTTATCTTATTGCCCGTCGCTTGAGCAAAAGCGACGCTTGCATAGGCCATGACAGGTCGTATGCAAGTCTTGTAGAGTCGTAACTGGTATCTAAAGCAATTTGCTGGAAAAGCATACTAGTATAGGTGGCCCGAATCAAAGGGTGCAATATTTCATACATTGGCCACATGCGAAAAAACGATAACGCTGCGTCTTTTTGAATAACACTAGTGTATAGTAAGAAAAGGAGTGGGGAGAGATAGGAGCCCTGAGGGACTCCGAGTATGCGGCTTGAAGGGGGCATGCCCTCCACCCGGAAACGAAAGGAGCGATTTGACCAGAAAGCGTAAGATCGCATGATGTTCACGGGTCTGTTCGACGCCTTAATACAGCTAATGTAAGCTGTCAAGTCAAAGTTTGTCAAATGCCTTTGCGATATCAAAACATAGTGTTAACGTTACAATAGTATAGATACACCTAACGATTAAATTAAACCGGCTTGTAAGCTGAAGTTAAGGTGAAAGAGCGGTATAGGCGACACGAGTGCTAGTTTTTGACGCAAACCGAAACTGCTACCGAAGTCGGCATTTTTTGGCGGAACTGGCCGAAATCGAAAAAAAAGTCTTTAATGGTTATTATAAAAAAATAGTACTTTAAGTAAAATATTTTTTTTTATTGTTGATAATTTATCAATGTTCACTTTGATTACAATTAAAATACGATAACATTTAATTTTAAAATTAACATTTAACAAATATTTGAATATGTCTGCAAAGGCATTCATAAAAAAACCGTCTCATAACATCGAAAAGGAAAGTAAAATAAATATTAAGTAAATGCAAAGAAGCTATACAAACGCATATTTAGTAAAATATACCCAAAGTCTTATGATAAGGAATACACTCCACTTCGAGTGCATGCTTTCTTCTGTAACACCAGAGGTAATAGTCTATCAGGCTTGAATTTGGAACTTTTACGTTCAGCTCTTTCTCTTTTACCTTTTCTTCTATAGTCTTCTTTAATAATTCTACAGCGTGAATAGAGCAACCACGTATTTCTATCTCTTCTTCTGACCCACTTTCAAGCAGAACATCTGTGAAAAGGTAAATCATCAAACTACCCACAATTTTATACCAATGAATACGTTTGCATCTGATGGCGGTGTATGGCGCCTCGTTACATTCTCTTGCATGTGACAGTTCATTCCAGCAGTCATGAAAGTTGAGTGATGAAATGCAGTGGAAATTTCACTAAGTCTGATCGTTACTTATAAGATTTTGATTCAGTGTAAAGAAATGTGATCTTCTAGGTCAGTGGTCGATCACCTTGCTGTGACGTGGGTGCCAGTTTCAAATCCCAATTGTAAGCAATATATGTAGAGTACTAGTTAATAGTTTGCGAGCCAGAATGTATTGTGATGTTTACCGTGTCTCTGACTCTACGTCAGAGCTTATCGCAAGATCGTTATATCGGGCCGCGTGGTGGCGGCTCGTTAAAAGAATACTACCACTCCATCTCATCCAATGGATCTCGTAAAAGGGAATTAAACTGCACTGTGCACCCAACAGCGCATGGTGGCGATGGGCTCACCACCTATCACACCAAGCGCATTATATTGTGTTGGTGAAACGTAGATTGTGGCAATCATCTGTTTGCAGAGAGTGCCCAATATCTGACTACCCCTTGTGGGATACAGTCGTGATCTTATGTATATCGGATAGAATATCAAGGAACACAAATACAAAGAATGTATGTAAATATGGGTGTCAGGTCTGGTTGTGTTGAGACTGTTCCCGTGTTTCTTACATTGCATCCTAGCCTTCCTCCGATCGTATCGCATGAGCGTTACGGTATCGGGCGCGGGTAGGAAACGAGCGAGTGCTTCTGTTTGCGCAAAAGGCCGTCGCTGGTCAATGGGCCAGAGGGGGGGCGATCGCGGCAACAATTACCGAATACAGTTGAAGTTATCAACTGCGTAGGATATTACAGCGTATGTGCTAGTTGTGTGGTGGTCGACTTCTTTTACGCGGGAGAAACCTCGAGGTACAGAAAGTCGGGGAATAAATGACTTGGCATTAGATAAACAAACCCTACTCTCAAAGGGGGGAGGGGAGAGCTGCTCTTACCTGATCCTCCTTGGCGACGCCCTTGAGGCACTATAATATCTCCTGCGCAGTTGACTAGTCTCAAAGGGGGAGGGGAGAGCTGCTCTTACCTGATCCTCCTTGGCGACGCCCTTGTGGCACTATAATATCTCCTGTGCAGTTTATAGCTTTCGACAGTATTCGGAACTTGTGGCCGTGGTCGAAAATCGGCCAAGAGAGATTAATATGTAAAGCTTTATACATCTTTAAATACTGACCATTGTTTAAAGTACTCATCAACTCATGACTGTAACTCATGACTCCAAAGTACACCAATACTTGAGGCACTCTGTAATCTGCAAACATTGTCATCTTATCTATATCCTCAAACTCTCCCCAACCTGCGCCATTGAAAAAATTCCATAAATCCGCAACTAAAATCTGTGCTCTCTTGTAAAACGATACCGGTTGGCCTCGATAAACAGCTTCATCCCTGAAGCATGGAAAGTTATCGACTATAATATCCAGCAGTCGTGATGCAGACTTCTGTGCTTGTTGGACACAAGTCTCGAATGTACCGTTATATTTATCTAGGAGTATCGATCCAACTTCATGCAGGACGGATAGTCTTTGGTCAAAGAGTGGTATTTCATTGTCGTTGTCGCCCTTCAAGATTTTACTGAGCTGCTGTTTGGTTATTTTGGAATAAAACATCGGGTCCGCGATACCCACACCTTCCTGTCACAAAATAAATTTAAATGATAACATATGTATAGTCTTGCATCGAAATGGAAAACGAAGACAATGGAGGTAATGTAAGATGGAAAATATTTCATTTACAAGCTTTTTTTTAACTTCCAATGTATGTTTGATTCTTTTTCGAATCTTGCAACCCAAATTTGACCTACTTTCCGATGTCCGAATGAGCTAAATTGTGGCATACTTAAGTAGCTTCGGTGATAATGCAATAATATGGTGATAGGGACTACTCAACTAAGCAAGATAGCTTCGTAATTTTTGGGCTTGTTGGATTTGTTTTGACAAGTACCATAGCAACATTTGAAGCCCTCTGCTGGACATAGGTCTTACAAGTAAAATCTTGTAAGAAAAATATGATTTTTTGTTTAAAACTTATTACACTAACAACCGTTGTGTGGTGGCAGTGTAAGAAAGTCTGCCACCCGATCTCAAACCGCAGGTGACGTAAGATTCGAAAAAGGCAAGACCTGGAAAACGTTGAGGCTTCCGACAGCTGACGGAATAACTACCTCGAAAAACATCAATCGGAAAATACACAGAAAGGAGACGAGCCGCAGTATGTAAGGTGCGAAGCAATCCGACTGGCAAGAGTGGTGGTAACGGCAAAATCGCTCTACTCGTGAAAAGCCTGTCCAGCGGTCTATAGAGGCTAATAAAGAAGAGGTCTTCCTCTTATAAACCAGAAAAAAATGATCTGTACATTTAATGTATTCCAAAAAACCGTGTGGTGGCGGCGTAAGGGAATCCACCACCCCACTCAAAGTCGATAGAGGGGAAAATTAAAACCAGGAGATGAGCAGCAGCATCTTCCTGGAATAACAAAATAAATAAACTGCTGTTGCCAGGCAACTACAGTGTCTCAAACTGAGGGTAACAATCCTTTGTGGAAATCTATGGGGGAAGCCTATGTTCAGCAGTGGACTAGTGATAGGCTGAAATTATGATGAAAACTACTTCTTGGAAATCCTATGAAATCCTAGTCAAAAAATTTATTCATATAGTCATGGTGCCTGGGATCATGGCGGAGGGCATCTGGTGACATGCACATTTTGAAGACGCCATTTACACTCCATTTTAAAGATTATTTTTCCCTCTAATGACGAAAAATATGTACATGTAAAGTTTTCGTTAAAAAAATATATTAAAAAGACTTATTAATTTAATTGCGGAAAGCGCCATCTGTTGACAATCTGTTCAACTAACATGCATGATAGCTTTAGGTTGGAGTTGTTTACATTCTTTAAAGAAGGCAGATGGCGCCATCTGTTCATCATCACGATACTGTGCGAAACATTAGCACAGGCCAAGCTAGTATACCTTTATTGCCCTATCAAGAGCAGCTTCTAGAGCATAATATCCTGTGTAACCATTTACAGTCCACTGCTCTTCTTTCTTCTTTGACCAAAAACAAAAATTAAGAGCATCTGCAACAAACACCCAGTCTACAGCTCTTGGGTGGTCCTTGCATGGGTGAATTGAAGCTCCTGTATCTGGGATCTCAAGTTGATTGGCTTTAATACTGGACAGTATCTGTAAGACAGAAAGCTTATGTTAAAGTAACTTTTTTTGGAAGTACGGTTTCTCCATCTATTACAGGCAGATGTTGCACTTACTATCAGGTGAACTATTTGCTCATCTAGCCAGTTCCTATCAAAAAAATAATATAAAGAATCATCACAAAATGAATAAATTTAAAAACTTGACATACTATCCCCTATTTTATGAAGCAAATTATGATACGAGGGGTGATCCAAAAGTAATGATAATCAGTTATTTCTAGTGCACACAAAAATACAAAAAAATTTCAGTCACTTACTCAGTTAACCACTAGTTCAGGGAAAAAAAATCATATAAATAGGCCACGATTCCCGGGAGCTACATTCATTTGAATACGGACTGTCAAGGAGTGAACATCAAAATGGAAAAACACGAAATCAGAGCTGTCATTAAATACCTCTGCTTGAAAAAAATGTCTACCAAAGACATACACAGCGACTTGGTGGAAACATTAGGGGACTCTTCTCCTCCATATTCCACAGTTGCACGCTGGGCTAAGGAGTTTAAGTTGGGAAGAACATCGACGGAAGACGAACACCGCGAAGGACGCCCATCGACGTCCCTCACTGAAGAAAATGTGAAAAAAGTTGAAGAAGTTGTATTGGAAGATCGAAGAGTGACTATCAGGCATGTAGCTGAGGTCACAGGGATCTCATATGGCAGCATTCAAAGAATCCTTGCGAACGAATTGCATATGAGAAAGGTCTCCGCGCGTTGGGTACCGAAAATGTTAAACGACGAGCAAAAGAAGAAACGAGTCGACATGTCAAGAGCAAATCTCGAAAAGTTCCAGGCAGACAAGGATAATTTTTTGTCACGTTTTGTGACCATGGACGAGACCTGGATCCACCATTTTGATCCTGAAACAAAACAACAATCGATGACATGGAAACGATCCGATGAACCGACGCCGAAGAAATTCAAAGTGTCAAGCTCAGCAGGGAAGGTTATGGCGTCTGTTTTTTGGGACGCTGAAGGAATAATCATGGTGGACTACTTGGAAAAGGGGGCCACTATTACAGGCTCCTACTATGCAGAACAAATAAGAAGATTGCGGGAGGCTATTAAGGAGAAAAGGCGAGGCAAACTGCGGGCTGGAGTGCTGTTCCATCAAGACAACGCACCGGTTCACAAAGCTGCAATTGCCATGGCTGCCATTCAGGAAGCGGGCTTTGAGCTGGTGGAACACCCCCCCTATTCACCAGATCTAGCCCCCAGCGACTTCTATCTCTTTCCACGACTCAAGGAACACCTCCGAGGCAAGAAATTTGACGATGATAGCGACGTGATGGCCGCGGTTGAGGACTTTTTTGAGAGTCAAGATAAAGATTTTTTTTCTAAGGGAATTTTAGGATTAGAAAAGAGATGGACTAAATGTATAGACTTGCTAGGAGACTATGTTGAGAAATAAATTTATTTATTTATTTTATTCATTGTGTTTATTATTGATTATCATTACTTTTGGATCACCCCTCGTACGTCTAGGCAGGTACCACCCCAGGGCCAGTTATTCTGCCGTGAAGCAGTAGTGTGCAAACATTAATGTGTTTCGGTTTGAAGGGCACTGTGAGCTAGCGTAATCACTGCGCATACGAGACTTAAGAACTGATGTCTCAGGGTGACAGACGCAGTGTGGTGTCACACAGAAATGTTCTGCATGACACAGCATTTGTTATGGGCAGATGTTGCACTTACCATCAGGTGAACGTTTTGCGCGTTTCGTCACTTTATACAATAAAAAAAAAATCGATAGGTTGCGTAGTGGAGGGGTGGGGTGGGAAATACCACCTAAAAATCGCCCAGCGCTTTTTTGTGCCTAAACCTTAATTTCTGACACCTTCGTAGAACGGGGGCTCGTCATTACCTCCTTAAGCTAACGGCCCCCCTCTCCGACAGAAATATGTAAATTTAAATATTTTTCTTTTTGTAAAATTTTTACCTCACTTTTTGTGCCTAAAATTCCGCAAATCACATTAGACGGCAGTTATTATCTGTATCAGATTTTTGTTGCGTGGAATAAAAAAGCGCCATCTATGCAAATTTCATAGAATCAATTCGAGCGAAATCAATTGGCGCGATTGAGGGGGATCATTTGGAAGGATTTCTTGGTGCGCTTCGCCAGAGCCAGAAGACTCGCTAGTCAGCCCTGAACGTCTCTCGCACACTCGACCTTGCACCGCTCGGTACTCTAACTCCCTCGTTGCGCTGCGGTCTCGCGCGCTCGTTCTGCTCAAGACCTCCTTCTCGAGCTTCTGGCTACGCATTTTTTATAAACACACGTTAAAGTTAGCTGATCTGTATAGGTTCTGAGGCGGCATTCAACCTACTTAAACCTATATTTGTTAACAGCAACTATAAAAATATGAATAACATAGCTTAGTAGGATATAGTCACAAAGCAGAGCCTAAATACCTTTACTAAATTTTCGCTTCCTAAGTTTTGATTCATCAATTTGTACAATTCACAAGAGAATTGTATTAAAGTGACGGAAAACAAAATCGCGAAAAAAAAAAAATTTCGTTTTACCCATTTTAATGCGATTTTAAGTTTACTAAACAACACAGTATGTAAATTTGACAGAATAATGTTTAATTTAATGCATATTCTGTATATTTAGTCTTTATCATAACTATACACTTTCACAAGCACTTACTGCATAAGTTTATCAATATGAAACATAATACGCAGAGATATTGAGAGAAATTACATAAATTCAATAAAAACACAACTGCCACTTTACAAGTTGGGGCCAAGTCTTTTTTTTTATAGGAGAAAGCAACGAGACAAGCAAAATGATCACCTTATCAACTTGTTTAATGTTGTATCACCCAGAAAATTTTACTGTGACACCACACCGCACCCATCACCCTGAGACCTGAGTTCTTAAGTCTCACTTGCTCAGTAATAACACTACCTATCAGTACCCTTAAGACTGAAACAAAGCAAATGCAGTACTGTATGATGTTATAATGTCTGGCCCTGTGGCCTACCTAAACAGATTCACCACCAGTAAAATGTAAAGTCTGCAGTTTGTTTGTAAAATAAATTGGTTTTACTAGTACAAACCACATGTTATGGAAGACACCAGTTTTCACATACTACATGTTCAAAGGTATGATATAAAATGGTTGCAGGATTCCTATATAGGAATCCATCTAGGTAGGTATCACCCCATGGCCAGTTATTCTGCTTTGAATGAGTAGTAGACATTACTGTGTTTTGGTCTGAAGGGCACTGAGAGCTAGTGTAATCACTGAGCATATGAGACTTAAGAACTGATGTCTCAAGGTAAAGGGTGCAGTGTGGTGCCACCTTTTTCTGGGTAACACAGCATTTGTTATGGGCAGACATTGTCCTTACCATCTTACCATCAGGTGAACGTTTTGCTTGTCTTGTCACTTTATCTAATAATATAAAAAATAATTTAAACTTAACTGATACTAATTACTTGACTACTAATACTACTTAATTGATAGTAATGAGGTTCTCTAGGTTTATATCAACCACATATGAAATTTCTATTCAATTTATAAATTTCTGCCAATGACAAGGACTACTGGGTGGGAAATACAGCACCTTGAGTCCTTATCTTTCTTTATCAGACAGAAAAGTTTTAACAATAAGATTGGAGGATGTGTCAGTGATAAAGCGAAACTAACTATGGATTCAGATCCAAATTCAATACTGTATTTACATATACAAATACCGAAATTAAAATTAGCTGAAATATAAACCATTGACTCACTAGGAATTAGACAGATACCATAGCTATTTATCAGACCTTTAGTCAAATAAAAACGAGTAGCACTATTATGGTATAAAATTATATAAACAATGTAAAAACATTCAGAACCTTAGATACTACATAATATTACATTCCCATTCATCATTTACAAGAGAAAAGAATATTACCGGTATACCTCGTTGCTTAATTTTTCTCGACCATCCTCAATTATTTTTACATGTTTCGCATTCCTAGATATGAATTCTCCTGAATCAGCCGGTGATAATATCCCACATCGCACCATTGTTGATTTACTGCGAAGGAAGAATACTTTAATTTTAATTACGTAAACAGAACTATCCTTCTTCTGCCTTCATCTTTTCGGTGGTTTCGTTGTATACCTAAAACAATAATAAAGTTTAAAAACTTCTTTTAATTTTCGTTTAACTTACAAGTTCCAACTTTCCAAGTAAAAAAAACAAAAGTTTGCAAAATTTGGCAAAACTAATAAAACTTCGATATATCGAAATATCGATATTATTTTATAGAAATATCCATATCCATTTCTGATATTTTTTGGAACGATATATCGATTGTTCGATTTTTTTTTAACTTTTGATTTACCGTTTATTTTAAGATATTTAAATTATATTATTCATTAAACTAGTTAATAATATTGAAGTCCTTTCCAGCAAATTCTTCAACTGTTTTATAAACTCTTAATTAATATTTCAGATTAATAACAAAGAGGATATTTTATTTGTTTAGTAAATATACTTGATTATAAACTGTACAACTCATTTTTGGACTAACTTATTTTCTTAATTAAATATATATCGATGTATCGAACACTGATATAGATACAAATACCGATATATCGAAAATCCGATATTTTTAAAAATACCAACAACCCTAGACAAATACAAAGAGTAAAATAAAAGGCAAAAAATCGATATTAAGAAATATCAATAATTTCTCATAAAAATATCGCGTGTATGAAAACCCTAATGAAAGTAGAAGAAGCGAAAGATGTGGGTCAGGATCGTAGCAAGTGGAAAATTGTGGTCTCTTCCTTCCCCAATGGGAAAGAGGCGTGACATTGCTATGTATGTAAAAATCTTGAAATAAATCTTCGAAATTTTTACTCGAGATATGTCGATATTCGATATTTATTTTAGAGCGTCAAATTTGTATCCATTTTGATATATTTTTAACGCAAATATGGTTACGTATTTCTTCTTCTTTTTGAACCCGGCTTGAATCAGCTATCAGATCGGTGGTAGGATTATTTGCAGGAATCCGACATATAGAAATTATAGAATAAGACGACTTGTAGAATGAGACTTAAGAACTGATTTCTCAAGGTGACGGGCGCAGTGTGGTGTCACACAGAAATGTTTTGGGTGACACAGCATTTGTTATTGGCAGACGTTGCACTTGTAAATGTTTTGATTGTTTTAGACACTAAGAAATTTACAAAAACAAATTTTTTTTATAATTTAATTATTACTCGACTAATTAAATTATAACTTGATTTCGATCGACAGAAAAATGATAGTTGACTTTTGATGTGATGAAGGAGATGAAGATTTGCTTGACTTTTGTTTTGGTCTTGATGTGAATTTTCACTGTATACTTTCACGAGCGCTTGCTTTATAATAAACTACAAATATTAATCATCAAAACTCAAAATACACAGAAATTTTAAAGTTGAATAAAAACACCACCGCCACCTTCGAGTTGTTGTGATAGCAACAACGGCGTGGCGAGCTCAATCGCATAGTTTTGTTACATTGATGTTTTTAAACAAATCATCAAACCATGTCCTGTGTGTGGAAGTTCTTCAAAGAAATCGATATTTTTTACTTAATAATTATCGGTAGTGTTCTGTTTTTATTCGTCTATGTGGTTGCTTAGAACAAAAATCATAAAGTTAATCTGGAGGAATTTTGCCATAGTGCCACGCTTGGCAGGTGGATTAGCAATCGCAATTTATTTGTTTAGATGTACCAGGAAGTTGATGCTGCCCATCTGCTGGTTTTAATTTTCCCTCTGTCGACTTTTACGCAACTCCCGGGACTAGATTGGGTAGTAGATTCTCTTAATTTGGCAAATGGGTTTATAATATATAATATTATTAATATTTACAACAATCTTAGGTATTATTCGTATTAATATTTTTAATAGCAGCAAATTATAAAAACTAATGAAGAATTGACCGGGGCTGAGCCCGGGTTATGAGATGCCCGTCAAACGAACAGGTGGTGGTGGTCTCTTTCGCTTCCGTATCACAGGCGTTGTTGTACAACTGATTAAATGAAATTTAAGTTCTTTGTTACTATTAGTTGTGAAATTACCGTTTGTTGTTAAATAGTTATTGTATTTTAGGTATAGTAAGAACTACTAAACGTTTTCGTGTTAAAAATGCCGAAGGCAAAAGTAGTCTAAGTAGTCAGGCACGAAAAACTAATTACAGTGAGTAGAAATTCTGAAGAAAAGGTCTCTGATTCAGAAAAACAGTTCTAGTGTCAAGATGTAGTACCTGATGATGTACTTCTTACACCTACTTTAGTTATTTATGTCCCGTCTACTGGGACATCCATGACAATGGTTGTTGATTGTGAGGCAACTGTCATTAGACATAAAATAACAAATTGTAAATAGGAAAATATTATTTCGCCAAATATAATTCTTTAACATCATCCACAAGTTCTTTATTTGTTAAAGTGGTAGCAGAGCGTGGTTCGTGGCGAAAATAAAATATTTTTAATTTTTCACGAAAACATCGCAGCGTAACAAAATTTTTGAATTTTTTTTTTTGAACTTCTACCTTACTTTGATTTTTTCCAAATGGATCAAATGATAGTGAATGTCGCAAAAATCCACATTGGCTCACTGGACGATAAAAATTACAAAATATGGAAATACAAAATCCTAGTTGTGCTCCAGACTATGCCGCCGAGTTGCATGGAACTTGTCGATGGCAAGAAGACGAAGCTAACCCTGCCATCAAGTAAGCTACCTACAGAAATGGCAAATTACAAAAAGGATTTACAAGAATTCAAAAATATTAACGCAGCACTGTTATTGTTATTTACAACGAACATGTCCGATGAAATTCTGCAAAAAGTTCTACGAATTGAAGATGCAAAGTTAATGTGGGATGAACTTGAACGTCTCCTTGGAGGAAGTTGTGTCGACAAGACCTACGATCTCTGCCTAAACTTCTTCGGATATAAGAAGGAGTCCGGTCACGATATCGTAACTCACGTCTCTGCACTGAAGAACATCTGGAGCGAATTGTGCCAGGAACTAAAAACAGAAGCAAAACTCCCTGAGATATTGCTCATTTGTAAAATTTTGGACACTTTACCGTCGAAATTCATGAGCTTCAAATAAAGTTGGTTAATGTTTTCTAAAAGTTAGTGTACCATAGAAAATCTCAGCCAGCTGTACGCCCACGAACGTATCTTGCGGAACAACGAAGACCAAGTTCGACAGGACGGTTCTTCACAAGCAGAAGCCTTTTACGTAAAACCCGAAAAGGCAAAGGGTAATTCTAACAACAATAAGAAACGCAAGGACTTGAAATTTGATTATTGCAAAAAGAAAGGCCACCGGAAGATAAACTGTAGAAAATGGAGTGCAGATGGAAAACCTCCAATGGAGTCCACCGCAACAAGCATTACCATTATAGCAATGACTGTGAACAAAGCTGGAGCTTTTAATGGAATGGATCATGAACATTGGTTCGTGGACAAGGGAGCGACGTCACACATCACCAATCGTGCCGACCTATTCCAGAACTTCACCTACTTCAACAGCAAACATACGGTTACCGGAGCCAATGGTCAGTGCATTGAAGCAATAGGCATTGGTGATATACTGGCTAAAGCTGACATAAATGGAAAACCTGAAAAGATACTTCTTCAAGATGTCTGGTTCGTTCCATCAATTAGCAGAAATCTCTGTGAAGGCTGTATCTATGGTAAATCCCAACGACTGAAATTCGGAACCAGAGATAAAGCAACTAGACCTGGATAACTGGTTTATGCTGACATTTGTGGACCCTTCCCATTCTCAATCACGAATCTGAGATACTTTGTCCTCTTCAAAGACCGACCGATTCAGATTTGTTTATTGCTTGCGAGAAAAGGCGGAAGTACACACCAAACTATCAATGATGCTGGCTGAAGTGGAAGTGAAGTGAAGTGAAGATGGAATCAAAATTGAACAGCTGGTAAGCGACAACGGCGGCGAATTTGACAATGGCAAAATGCGCGATGTTCTCAGTAAAGAAGGCATTCAGCAGCGACTGACCATTATTATTATTATTATTATTATTATTATTATTATTATTATCAAATCTCTGTACACTTACAGTTATCCATACCCTTACCACCACAACAAAACCCTACTGAACGGGATAACAGGACCGTTGTGGAAATGGCGCGAAGTCTGATGCATGCACACGCCAATATACCTCCAGCTTTATGGGCGGAAATGATTCAAACCTCGGTGTATATCCTGAACAGAACAGGACCTACAACTGTCGAAGGGAAAACACCCTTCGAATTATGAATTATGGCATAACAAGAAGCCAAGAATTCATCACCTAAGAATAATAGGCTCCACTTACTATCCTCATGATCCAAAACAGCGAAGAAAGAAATTGGATAAGAGGTCTTATAAGGGAATATTAATTGGATATGACTCTGACGATGGTTATCGTGTTTGGAATCCCAAAACTTTTAAACTCACTCGATCAAGAGACATTACGTTCGACGAGATTCCCCTAGCTGGTCATGTTACAGAGGTCAGCAACATCCCCGCTCCCTTAAGCAACAAAGATCAGAACAAGCCTCTAAATCAATTTAATTTCGGATTACCTAAGATTGAATCCAATGAAAGCCATCTATCATCGTCTAGCCAGAATGGTCAATCGATTGACACGTCACCTATTGAACAAGTTGAATAAGCAATCGAAGAATCATCGTCTAGCCATTGTGATAACTCGGTTATATCTGCGCATCTGGAACAAACTGAAATAATGTGGTAATGAGGAGATATTCTATGAGACGGAAGATCATGTAGAAATGCTGGACACTGATGAGAATGATAACGGAGCTATATCAATTCCTGAAGCTGCTGAAGCAGAACTAGAAGATAGGTCTAATTCTCAACTGACAGAAGCTGTAATTAAAGCTGAAAGCCGCATGGCACTAAGAGACCGGCTCGTTATACAGATTTCGTGTGCAATGTCTGTTACACTGACGAACATCTCATAGAACCAACAACATTCAAAATGGCAATCAATGCCAGAAACTCTGCTGAAGGGCATAAAGCAATGGAAAGCGAAATAAATTCTCTGAAAGAAAATGAAACTTGGGAATCTACCAATTCAACCTACCCAAAGGAAGAAAAGTTATTCCATGCAATTGGATTTTTAAAATCAAGATGAATGCTGACGGGTCCATTGATAAATACAAAGCACGTCTTGTGATTAAAGGATATTCCCAAAGGGAAGGAATAGACTATTACGAAACATTGTCCTGTTGCAAAGTTAAGAACTGTAAAAGCTCTACTGAGTTTTGCTGCTCGCAAAAACCTTATATTATTCCAATTTGATGTTTTAACAGCCTTTTTATATGGAACGTTGAAAGAGGAAATATACATGATACCACCTGAAAGATATCCCAGTATGGGTGAATGGGTATTGACAATAGGAAAAGCTCACCAAATAAATAATAAAGTTTATTGCTATTACAATAAGGCACAAACACAAAAACGTAAGCAAGGTTAGACCGGCAAGCGAGAAAAGCGACG
This sequence comes from Luehdorfia chinensis, assembly GCA_019845155.1. Classification (NCBI taxonomy): domain Eukaryota; kingdom Metazoa; phylum Arthropoda; class Insecta; order Lepidoptera; family Papilionidae; genus Luehdorfia; species Luehdorfia chinensis. The sequence goes on along the minus strand of JAHVAK010000206.1, from coordinate 4,630,107 downwards.
TGCGCTTCGCGTCGGATGTGGCTGCGGACTGGCGCGGGGGAACCGCGCTCGCGCAGGTGTGGCGTTCGTTCATAATGTACCGTTATACATCTGCTAGGCGCGGCAAGTTGCTATGCGCGTCTCAGTGCGCCGCGGCTTGTGTGCGGGTTCGACTCCGGGGTTGTTTTGGTGTTTTATACACGTAATGGAACAGTATGCAGATTAAAACGAAGTTTATATGGCTTGAAACAAGCCCCCCGTTGCTGGAATTCTACAATCACAGAGCACATCCTGAAGATAGGTTTTAAACAATGTGATAGCGATTCCTGTTTGCTTAAAAGAGGAGAGGGGAATATCGCCTATGCCGTGGGAGTGGTGTTACGAAAACTGGACAATCCCACATCAGAAGACGTACTGCAAGTGAAACGTATCTTGCGCTATATAAAAGGCACTACGGATTTTGGGATTATTTACAAAGGCTCTAACAATTTTGAAGGGTTAATGTGCTACAGCGATGCATATCACGGAGGCGATAACTCTACGGGAAGATCGACAAGTGGCATCATTTGTAATTACGCTGGAAGTGCTATTGTATGGCAAAGCAAGAGACAAACCATCCACCACCACCATTGTGGCTGTACAATGTATGACATATACCTTTCGACATGACATATGTCTTTGATTAATTAAGAGCTGTTGAAAGTCAATAGATGTCGCTGTATTTATTGTAAAACGCGGTGTTGAGATCTTTTCTAATTTAATAAGACTCTGGAGCTATACCTATGTAATAAAAAATAAAAACACACTGTGACGAGATACTGTTATTTCATTATTGGAAAACTATCGACGTTCACCCTCGGGATACATGTGCAAGGATTTGTACATGGTTCTTCGAGGCCGGATGACTATTATTAGTCATTTCGGAGGGCACTTTGGTGGAGTGCAGGTTTTTGGATATTAAGCCCCGCGGGCAGTGGATTGCTGCTGAAAACGTGGAGTAAATAAACTGGCGCCTGGGACCAGTTTCTTGGAGCAGGTTGTTCTACTTGCTGAGGATTACAAGAAGACGGAATCAGTTTTGCAAACTGCGCCGGTAGTGGAAGCTGTTAGGCCACTTCAAGGGCCTATGCAACCAGTATAAGCTGTGAGGATTGCAGATCAGAGGAGTAAAAGTGCTGATATCAGTGTATAAGTGTCTGTGAGTACTTTTTATTTGTTGTTTACGCAATTTTGAACCTTACGCAGAGGACGATTTAAACTTGTTGATTTTAAGAATATGTGCTCAGATAGTTTGAACTTTATTTGTTCGAAATCAGAAACTTTGAAAAATTTAGTTAGTTTGTACTTAGAATAATTTGTGTAAATATTAGTTAGGACTTAGAATAGTTCTATTAAAAACGAAGGTACGGGGAACCTATGCCGGATTTCGGTCAGAAGTTTGTTTTAAAAACACTTAGAATTGTTTTATTATTTATGTAAGTCTGAGAACAAACTAAAGAATCTGTTATTTAAATATTAATATTTTAAAAATGTCTACGGCAGGGGAACTATCTGTCGACACATTGATACTTTAATGTATTTTCAAGAAGATTTAAGTGACCGTATTCATAAGACTCTGTCCAATTTTAAGAAGAGTCCTAAGGAACGTTTAACTAAGGTGTATTTAGAAGGTCGTTTAGAAATTCTTGAACAACTGTGGGTTCAATTTTTAACTCTCCATATGAAACTCTTAATTCTTTGTTACAACTTAATGATTGTGATGGACAAAAAGGTGGACAAGGTCAAACAAGCAAAACAAATCACGTTAAATTACCAAAGATCAATATTCCAATGTTTTCAGGCAAATATTCCGAATGGAATACCTTTCGTGACTTGTTTGTTTCTTTGATTCATAACACAAATGAGTTAGATAGTGTACAAAAACTGCACTATTTAAAAGGCTACTTAGCGGGTGAAGCTGAACAGTTATTGAGGCACATTCCAGTAGCTGAAGCCAATTATGATAGATGTTGGCAAATGCTAGAGCAAAGGTATAATAATAAAAAGTTCATTTGTCATCATATTTTAAAAAGACTATTCAGTCAACGAAACCTTATCTCTGAATCAGCTAACGGTTTAAAAGACTTAATAGATACCACTAATGATTGTTTGTCTGCTTTAGCAAATATTGGTGTATATGTTGAGAGTTGGGATATTATTGTAATTCACATTTTGACTCTGAAACTGGACCCGGAGTCTAGAAGGCAATGGGAGTTCAGTGTAACGGATAATAATTCTTCTGATGAATTGCCTACTTTTATTCAATTTAAAGACTACCTAACTAGTCGTTATCGCGCCCTGGAGTTTCTACCCCTAGACGCCGGATCCAAAAATAAAATGTCATTTTACCCTAAAAATACACCTGGAAATCATGTTAAGTCACTGCATGCTATGCATATCCAGTGTCAGTTTTGTTCGGAGCAGCACAATCTTGGTCACTGTAGAAAATTCATGAAGGAATCTGTAGAGACACGTCGTAACAATGTATGCTTTGTCTGTCTTGGTAGCAACCACTCGGCAAAATTCTGTCAAAGTAATGTGCGATGTCGTACTTGCAAAGGTAAACATCACATGCTATTGCATCCTAGGGGTAACGTTAAGGTTGCTGTCGACAACATAGATAGCAAGAAATACAATAATGATACAGTGGATTCAGGAGAAGCAGCGGTTGCAATTGATAAAAATGTGGTTTCATGTGTTTCCACAAAATGGGAGTATAATGAGGTTTTGCTTGCAACAGCATTAGTAAAGACCAGGTTGAAAAATGGTGATCATTTTATGATTCGTGCTCTCCTGGATCAGGGTTCACAATCATCTTTTGTTACTGAATCTACAGTACAGGTTTTAGGTTTGAAGAAAACTCCTGTTAGAACTAAAGTATTAGGAGTAGGTGGAGATAACGGTTTAGTCTGCAAGGGTAAGGTAAACTTACAAATCGCATCACGTGTCTATCCAGAAGTAGCGATAAATGTAGAAGCTTATGTACTTAAACCCATAACTTCTCTTTTACCAGCTAGGAAGATACATTCTATGAAATGGACAGAAGTCACTGGACTGGTTTTGGCAGACCCAGAATATCATACGCCGAGTCGTATTGACATATTGTTAGGAGCTGAGGTATACAGCCAAGTAATTCAAGATGGTGTTAAGAAAGGTCCTCTTGGTTCAGTAGTCGCACAGTCCACTGCATTAGGGTGGATTTTATCTGGTGTGGTCAATGAATCAACTATGGCACCCAATACTGTCAAAGTCATGCATAGTCAAGTAGATACCAATGATCTATTGAAAAGATTCTGGGAACTTGAAGCTGATGTTGTGTTACCAAAAGAGAAAATTATGACGGAAGAGGACAAATACTGTGAAGAATCATTTAGAAGAACTACGCAAAGAGATAAAGAAGGTCGATATATTGTACGTCTTCCTTTTAAGCGTGAAAGACCAGAAGTGACTTATTCATTGCAAATAGCTAAAAGGAGATTTATGTCATTGGATAGGAAACTTAGTTCTAACGCTGATCTTAAAAGTAAATATGCGGAAGTAATAAAAGAGTATGTGCTACTCGATCATATGGAGAAGGTCTGGTACCTTCTCCATATGATCAGATAAGATAAGATCAGATAAGTAAATATCAGATTTTTACATACAACTGGGTGCCAAACTAAAGAAGAGGGAATAAATATATATAAGGAAATGAATGGACTTTTAGAAAAAGCGGGATTTGAATTACAAAAATGGACAAGTAGTGATAAAAATCTAGTACAGGATATGAAAGAAATGGAAATGAAATGCAATGAACTAGAAGATAACAAAAAATCTGTAAAGGAAGGGCTGAAAATAAAGGAAGATGAGATAATAAAAATAGTAGGGCTTGTCTGGAAACGCAGTGATGACACTTTCAGCTATACCGTAGACATACACAGACCTATTGTTCACGATTCGTTAGTAACAAAAAGAAAAATTATTTCCGATATATCTCGTTTCTATGATCCCCTTGGTTGGGTAGGACCTTGCATTATAATATCAAAGATTTTAATTCAGAAGTTGTGGTTAGCTGGATTGGACTGGGACGAAGAATACACGCGAGTAATCGACTCGGAAGGAAAGGTATATGTTGCCTTAATATCATCTAAAACTAAAGTCGCTCCTGTAAAACAAGTCTCAATTCCGAGACTTGAGCTATGCGGTGCAGTTTTATTGACACGGTTGATTATGGAAATAGCTACAGTGATGAAAGTAGAGAAAACACATGTGCATGCGTGGACGGACTCAACTGTGGTGCTAGCCTGGATAAATAGTCACCCCAGTCGATGGAAGGTATTTGTAGCAAATAGAGTATCGGAAATTTTGACTAGTTTGGATTCCCATAATTGGTCGCACGTAAGCTCTAAACAAAATCCTGCTGACGATGCTTCCAGAGGTGTTCACCCTGCTGAGTTACTTAATAATGAGATGTGGTTTCGAGGACCAGACTTTTTACGTAAACCCACGATTAGTTACTGTAAGCCTAAAGATTTAATTACAAATGTAGAAGAAACAAAATCATGTCACGTCACTTATGAGCAGAAGACATCATTGCTTGAAAGATTTTCTTCACTGACCAGAATGGTAAGAGTTTTCGCGTATTGCAGACGGCTTTTTAACAATTGCAAAAAGGGCTCCATTAAGAATAAAGGTTACCTCACTACATTTGAGTTAAGGGGAGCATTAAATTTAGCTATAAAGCGCTGTCAAGCAGAACGTTTTGAAACTGATATGGCTGTAATACGGAAAAATTATAACTTACCAAAAAGCAGTGATCTTCGATTATTAAACCCGTTTTTGGATGAAAACGGAATATTAAGAGTTGGCGGAAGACTTGACAACTCCGTACTTAGTGAGGATTGTAAGCATCCTATTTTGTTGCCTAAGGCATCGCATTTAACAAATTTAATCATATTGGATGCACACAAACAAACGCTTCATGGCGGACCATTACTCATGATAGGTTTTTTACAAACAAAATACTGGATTTTTAGGGTTAAACAGCTTGTGAAAGCTTTGTTTCAGAAATGTGTGACGTGTACAAAAAATTCCGGAATTACTCAAAAACAGTTAATGGGACAGTTACCTTCAGCTAGGGTAACTCCTGCGCGACCTTTGAAAAATACTGGTGTTGATTATGCAGGACCCATACAAATACGAACCGCGAAAGGTCGAGGTCATAAATCACATAAGGCATATATATCTCTGTTTGTGTGCATGGTTACCCGTGCAATACACCTTGAGGTTGTTACGGACCTTACGTCGGAAGGTTTTTTACAGGCATTTAGACGATTTATTGCTAGGCGGGGGTATTGCTCAGACATTTGGAGCGACAACGCTAGAAATTTTACTGGTGCAGCTAGTGAATTAAAACGATTATTTATTACTGAGAAAAAGTCAATGCTTGATGAAGTAGCAGAGAGTGTTGCAACAATAGGCGTTAACTGGCATTTTATTCCTGCTCGGTCTCCTCATTTCGGCGGACTGTGGGAGGCAGGAGTAAAATCTGTTAAATATCACCTAAAAAGGGTGATCGGTCAATCTAAGCTGACATTCGAAGAAATGTCTACTTTTTTAGCCCAGGTAGAGGCTTGTCTTAATTCAAGGCCATTGTCGTCTCTTCCATGTAAAGAGATCGATGAGGTATCGGTCCTTACGCCGGGACATTTTCTTGTTGGAGAATCATTACTGTCTCTTCCTGATAAAAACTACGAGTCCTCTAATATCAGTTCGTTAAGAAGATGGCAATATTCTCAAAAAATGTTGCAAGGCTTTTGGCGTCGATGGTCACAGGAGTATCTCACCAAATTCTACCACAGGTACAGATGGTCATCTAAACATTCGCAGCCAAAGGTAGGTGATATTGTAGTAGTGAAGGAGGATGGCGTACCAGTGTGTCGTTGGCTGTATGGCAGGGTGGTTGATACTCATCCAGGCATCGATAATATTGTAAGAGTTGTGACTTTAAAGGTAAAAAATGGTACATTGAAAAGACCAGTGACCAAGATATGCCTACTTCCAGTAACGGAGTGATTTGTTGAAATATTTAATTTTATATTTTGTTAAGAAGACTGTTGTTTTAAGTTATTATTTGTTTTCTATTTTATCTTATCATTATAAGACAATTTCCATGTAAAATTTGTTTAACATGTGGGTGATTTTATTTAAAGACAAAGGTTACTTTGTCTTTGGTGGGCGGAATGTACAATGTATGACATATACCTTTCGACATGACATATGTCTTTGATTAATTAAGAGCTGTTGAAAGTCAATAGATGTCGCTGTATTTATTGTAAAACGCGGTGTTGAGATCTTTTCTAATTTAATAAGACTCTGGAGCTATACCTATGTAATAAAAAATAAAAACACACTGTGACGAGATACTGTTATTTCATTATTGGAAAACTATCGGCGTTCACCCTCGGGATACATGTGCAAGGATTTGTACAGTGGCCATATCGTCAACTGAGGCAGAAATTATATCTGCCATTGAAGCTGCAAGGGAAATCATGTGGCTAAAGAGAATAATTGTCTTCATGGAAGGAAACCAAAAACAAATTATACCCAAATTGTTTTTGGTGTTATGACCCGCCTTTTGAACGACATAGCCGGACAAAAAACATTAGATTAAGGCATTTTTTGTCCGTGAGGTGCGTCCTATCCAATGACTTGGTTATTGAGAAGATAGAAACCAAGAAACAGTTGGCGGACTGCCTAACCTAGCCTCTCTTTAAGTCAAGACTACATGATTTAATTAAACAAGCTGATTGTTCTCAAAAGGTAGGTGAAATTTAAGAAGAGTCTTTATGCAGAGCAAGTAATGAGACTTCTTACACCTACTTTAGTTATTTATGTCCCGTCTACTGGGACAACCATGACAATGGTTGTTGATTGTAAGGCAACTGTCATAAGATATAAAATAACAAATTGTAAATAGGAAAATATTATGTCGCCAAATATAATTCTTTAACATCATCCACAAGTTCTTTATTTCTTAAAGGTATTTAGTTCTATAAATATAAACGAAGTCTGTTTATGTTTATGGGGACGCATTTACGATTATTCTTCTTATTATAATTTATTTTTAATTATTATTTTTTATATTGATTACTAATGGGACTGATTATTAATAATAGTTATAAATAATTGTTATTATTATACTAATAACCATTGATGAATATTTTGATACTACTTATACTGTTATGCTGTATTTTCAAGTTTTTTGTTTTAATTAAAAACTGACATACAAAAAGTAAATAGTAGACAAAAGTCTACATTGCCAACATACTTGATGTTTTCAAATGTTCACTTTAGGGGGTTAAAGGAGTTTTTGATATTCTTTGACAGTGAGTCTGTTATGTTTATGCTTTTGCAGTGGTAGAGCCACGCAACAGCTTATGCTGCTGCATGAATGGGCCGGCTCGACCGGGAAGTACCACGACCACACAGAATACCGGCATGAAGTAGAAGTAAAATATACTTCTGCGTTTCGTCTGGTGAGTGTTGGTAACCGGAGGCCCAACCACCCCCCCTCCCCCAAACAGCATGGTAGCGGAAATAAATCATCTACCCCAGGGGGGTACCAGTACCGACGGTTCTGGAGAATCCCTCATTGGGCATCCACGCTCAAGCTTGCCTTCGTTATCTGAGCGTGGGTGCTCAGGCTGCCCCGCGTATTCTGGGGGGGGCAAAACTCCGCTCGATTCGCACTCTGCTCGGGGCAAACGAAGCAACAAGACTACGGCACCCCTTACCACGCTCGCCGTGGACTTCTGCAATATCAGGGGACTTCACTCCAATCTTAACGCCGTCCACTACCAGATGGTAGGCTCTAGATAGAGACGGCGAAGCCGGCCTTGCTTTTCCTAACAGAGACACAGATATCTTCTCCGGCGGATACCGCTTATCTCTCCTACCCGGGGTACAAATTGGAACACTCCTTTGTGCCACGGGCCGGGGTTTGTGTATACGTCAGAGAGGATATGTGTTCTCGACGCCTCGGCAGTCTTGAAGGTACGGGCCTGTCCATCCTTTGGCTGCGCATAGATAGCGACGACCATCCTCGCGTCTATGGGTGCCTCTATAAGTCCCATAGCGGTAACACCGAAACTGACCGACTCATCGACCACATCCAGATGGCTGCAGATTCCCTGTTACAGCAGATCCCATCCGCAGAGATCGTGTTACTTGGCGACTTTAACGCCCACCACGCCGATTGGCTAGGGTCTCGTACCACCGATCATGCGGGTAGATCTGTTTATGACTTTGCCTTGGCATATGATCTGACACAACTGGTTCCTTCGCCAACGCGGGTTCCGGACGTGGAGGATCATACGCCTTCCCTGCTGGACCTTCTGCTGACCTCTCATCCGGACAGATATCAAGTCTCCGTCGATGCCCCTCTGGGATCTTTGGACCACTGTCTGATCCGAAGTACGGTGCCTCTCACATGTTCATCGCGGTTGCGATCTGCAAGCAACCACCGTGTGTGGCACTATAGGTCAGCAGATTGGGATGGGATGCGGTCCTTCTTTGCATCCTATCCTTGGAGGCGGGTTTGCTTCTCGCTAGATGATCCGAACGCCGTTGCTGAGTCTGTCACTGATGTTGTACTTCAGGGTATAGAACTCTTTATTCCATCCTGTCGTGCCCATCGGTGGCAGATCCCAGCCTTAGTTTGGTCGCACCTGCAAAATGGCATCACGCCAAAAGCAGGAGTGTTACCGGACCTGGGCTAAAGCATCGGCGTCTCGAGATGTAAAAACTAGCGAACTGAAAAAGAAGTAAAACTCTGCCTCTAGGTCCCTCAAAAGAGCTATTTCCAAGTCAAAGTCAGAGCACATTGGCAGAATTGGCGAGAGATTAGTCCGCCTCCCTTCGGGAACTTGTGAATTCTGGTCTCTCGCCAAGGCTGTCCTTGGGAATTTCTGTCAGCCATCTCTTCCATCTCACAGGGAGGATGACTCGCTGGCCCATGCCGCTAAGGAGAAAGCCGATCTTTTAGGCTCCCTTTTTGCGGCCAACTCGTCTCTCGATGACAGGGGGAACACGCCGCCGATCATCCCGCGGTGTGAGTGCTCTATGCCGGAAATCAAGTTCCTGCAGTGTTCTGTGCGCAAAGCACTATTCTCCCTGGACATCCATAAGTCGAGTGGGCCTGATGCCATCTCCCCTATTGTGCTGAGGATGTGTGCTCCAGAGTTGGCACCGGTCTTAACGCGTCTTTTCCGGTACTCCTACTCTGTAGGCGTCGTCCCGAACACATGGAAGACAGCTTTGGTGCACCCGATCCCTAAGAAAGGCGACCGCTCAGATCCGTCCAACTACAGACCGATCGCCATCACCTCCTTGTTCTCCAAAATAATGGAGTCCATTATAAACTGCCAGCTCTTGAGGTACCTAGAGGAGCACCAGCTGATTAGTGACCGCCAGTACGGTTTCCGTCAGGGTCGCTCAGCTGGTGATCTTCTAGTCTACCTTACGCATAGATGGGCGGAGGCAGTCGAGAGCAAGGGGGAGGCCCTGGCAGTTAGTTTGGACATAGCGAAGGCCTTTGATCGGGTTTGGCACAAAGCGCTTCTCTCGAAGCTTCCTTCCTATGGGCTTCCCGAGAAATTATGCAATTGGGTCACCAGTTTCCTCGCAGACCGGAGCATCAAGGTCGTAGTAGACGGTGCATGCTCGGACTCCAAGTCTGTGGGTGCTGGAGTTCCGCGAGGCTGCGTGCTATCGCCAACCCTGTTTCTTCTGCATATCAATGATATGTTACAAATTAGTAACATTCATTGCTATGCGGACGACAGTACTGGTGATGCCTTGTACACCGGCCGTGCTTATATTTCTCGGGAACACGTCGACGAGTGCCGTAACAAACTTGTGTCTGAAGTCGAGATTTTGTTAGACAAAATCTCAGACTGGGGCCGACTAATCTTAGTCCAGTTTAACCCAAATAAGACACAAGTTTGCGCGTTTACCGCTAAAAAGAAACCCTTCGTCGTAGCACCTCGTTTTGGAAGCACTCCCCTCGTTGCCTCAGCCAGTATCGGAATACTTGGCGTAGACATATCGAATGACGTTCAGTTTCGCGGTCACTTGGAAGGGAAGGCCAAATTGGCTTCTAAAAAGCTTGGCGTGCTCAGTAGAGCGGGGCAGTACTTCATGCCGGTCCACCGCTTGCAACTTTACATGGCGCAGGTTCGGCCTCACACGGAGTACTGTTCTCATCTTTGGGCGGGGGCACCCCAGTGTCAGCTCCTTCCTTTTGACCGTATTCAACGAAGAGCGGCTCGAATCGTCGACGACCAGGTTCTTTCCGATCGGCTTGATACACTGGCCTTGCGAAGAGATGTTGCATCTCTTTGCATTTTTTACAGGATTTACAACGGGGAGTGTTCCGAGGAATTGTTTGGAATAATTCCAGGCGCTGGTTTTCACCATCGCACTTTGCGGCAGAACACAAAATTCCATCGTCACCACCTGGATGGTTGGCTTTCCACCACAGTGCGTTTTTCGCTGAATTTTCTGCCACGTACTACCACTTTATGGAATCGGCTGCCGCCGGCGGTTTTTCCGGACCGATACGACTTAGGGACCTTCAAGAAAAGAGCCTATTCCTTCCTCAAAGGCCGGCAACGCACCCGCGATTCCTCTGGTGTTGGGGTTGTTCATAAGCGGTGGTGATCACTTACCATCACGTGAGCCACTTGCTCGTTTGCCCCCTCTCCTATAAAAAAAATGTATAGGGATGAAACGATATTACTGATCTATCAATGCTTTTACGCGATACCGTATCGGCCTTAAAGTATCGATACCTACTCAGTATCGAATGAAAAGTATCGATACTTACTCGTATAGGTCGACTTTTTTAGGAGAATTAAAGACAAATAAAAAACAGTACGAAGTACTGATATTATGTTAAAACTTAGGACTCAGAAAAGGTCTGTTTTTGCGGTGCTCCTTAAAAATAATAATTTTTACTCAATCTGTATAATATTTTACATTTAAGTTAAGAAAACAGAACACATTATTGAATTGTAACTATTAAGTTAATAATAATAACAAACGATGACAACAAAATCAGACGTAAGAATTACATTCATTGATTGATGAAAGACGAAATAAGCGGATGGCGATCTGTTTTTTTCTCAGACATACACTAACAAGGTTATAACTCCTGAACTAAAGATACGTACAAAAACTTTAATAATATATAGTAAAATAAAGTGCTACATACCACCCCGCTTATTTCTTTCGTTGTAAACGTACTAAAATATAAATGTATTTCCGAGTACTTTTAACTGATACTTACTTGGTACTCTGTTACAAAATATTGATGCCAAAAGTACTTGGTATCGAAAGAAAAATATTGAGTAAGTACTTGTATGTACTCGTATCGTTTTATCCCTAGCTAAGTTAGGTAGTAGTTGTCATGCACTATACTTACTATCCTCTATGGTAGTATATAATATCTATGTTTTTGCTTTACTTAGTTCCAAAGAGTATATAAGTACTTAGTTTTAGTTCATTTTTTTAACCTCTAAATCTCCATGTCTCAGTTGGCGGTTATTTATTTTTTAATAACTTGTCATATTATAATTAGTGCCATTTAAATTTAAATAAATATTTGTAGAGACAGTTACTGATATAGTCTTAAGTGGCAGTATTATCACAAACATGCCACTAGACGTGCAAGGTACTTTTGTATCACAGAAAATTAATAAAATAAGGTGGATTCCAGAAGATTATGTTGAAACTAAATGTTTTTTCACTGGAAGTTGGGACGATGAAGTTAACTCAATAAAAGTATGGAATTTCGAAAGCGTTAATGAAGACGAAGACGTAGAATATCCTAAACAACTTTCCGAATACAAAGTAGAAGGCGATGTTACAGAAATAAAATTTATAAACAAAAATACCATAGCAGTCTCAACGTCTGACGGTAATGTAAGATTACTTGAAATAAGCTCTTATGACAGACTAATGCCGCTCAGAGAAACATTTGCTTGGAAGAAATTACACAATTTTGGGTAAAAACGTCATTTTTAAACTAATATCTATTTATATAGGCGGTATATTATAGCAGAGTAGAATAGCAGTGAACTCTTTCCTACCGAGGTGTCGTGGACAGCCTTTATTCATCCAGAATAACATCATAATATTCAATGCCTTCACTATACTGGTTGTGGGAATGCAATGGGGAGTAAGATTTTTTTTGACTGGTACTGAAATGACTTGTTCGCCACCCGTCACATCTGTGTGATAGTTTGTTGCCATTTAAGGGTAAATTCCAAATTACTGATAGAAACTTTTCTGAATATTGATGCTATAAAAGTAACAGCCTGTAAATGTCCCACTGCTAAGCACATGCTTCCTCTCATTTCTGTGAGGGTTTTAAAGCCGGGAAGAGGCCTCCATGCTGCTGCAATACGGGTTGGCCGACTTCACATGTCCTCAAAACAGTTATAATTTCTCAGAACTGCAGTTTTTGTTCATCGCCAAACACATGGTAAATCTGCACTTTAAATTGCGATAAACAATTTTAGTGATTCCAGCACTGGGAATCGAACCCACATCACTCACATACTATAAAATTACAAGCAAGCACCTAGCCCCTGAGATACCACGGCTATTTTAAAATAAAAATAATGTCTTATTTAGAACTTTGTAGATATTTAATAAAAGTGGAAACGGGACCTCCTGGTGGAAACAGGATATAAATCTTTCATAGAACTACTGTTGGGGAAGGAAGGTTCCCAAGTAGCAACCTTGTACCAAAAAACAGTGTTAAGCCAATCACTAGATGCAATGACAAACTACATGGTTTTTCATGAAGTTAATGGTAGATGCAGGTGGCTCAGCACCATGTTTTGTGACAGTCCATGCTGTATCTGCTGAACATAGGTATGCATTGCTAAATTATCATTGTTAACATTATTACAGGGAGGAACAGTGTTCATGTACCTCACTAGACACCATGGAGGGTGACATAGCCTCAATTGGTGAGGATGGAAATGTTAACATACTCAACAGTAGAAGGGGAGAGGTCACCAGAAATATCACAGGAGCAGACAGTTGTTCTTTACATGCAGTCTGTTTCTTTAAGCACAATGAGGTATCTATTCTGTCCATTTGTTTTTCAGATTAATTTGCTAAGAACTGCATGCAAAATTAAAAATTGTGTTTATTACCAAGATTTTGAAGTGAAACCTGTGTTATGTTCTCAACTTCAGTGGTGTGTATTTCCTAGTTATAGTGTTGTAGCGGTGGGGGGTGTCTGGTTGCAATATTAGTTTGATTGTGAATTGAATGCTATTGTGGGAGGTCGGCCAGTGGTGCTCTTCAGGTACTAGATATTATATACAATTTAAAATTTTGCATGCAAACTTAGCAAGATAACTTTGATCTGATTCTATAAACTATAATGATATTTGTGTTAAAACTCCAACTAAGCTTAATACCACCTGTGCTAGGATATGATTCACGACAATACTCTAAAGAGCTGAAACACTAAACCATTAGATTATTGGTGCTTCAGTTACATTAAATTACGTGTTTACCGTCATTTAGGTAATCACTGGAAATCTCCGAGGTCATATGAAGATATGGGATCTTCGGTCACCAAACAACAAACCGGCGGCTTCATTTTTACTTGCAGGAGATGAATTAGCAGCAACATGCATTGTCGATCATCCCACACAACCACATTATATCCTAGCTGGCAGTGAGTCAGGATCTCTAGCTGTGTGGGACTTGCGAATAAACTCCTTCCCAGCATCATTGCTCAAAGCACATCCTGCCGGAGTAACAGAAATGCAATTCCATCCTGAAAATCCAAACAAGCTCCTTACAAGTTCACTTTCCGGAGAACTTTGGGATTGGAACTTGGAAGCAATGGCAAAAAGCACTAAAAGCTCAGAGAATTGGATGCCACTTGAAGACAAAAACACTATGTCAGTTAACTCACTCATGCCAGCACTACACAAACCTATTAATACAATTCATTGTGATAAAGGAAGAATTCTCTGTGGTGCGGACAATGAAGCTTTATATTTAATTAAGAATTTTAAGTATTAAATTATTTTTTGTTAAATGAACTTTGTATGCAGTTTTTTTATTAACATCAAATACATTTCACGAATTCAGTTATTTGTTAAAAACACTTTATTAAAAAAATTACCTAGTTTTCTATTGTCATACTTAGAAATTCACTGAATTCAATTCTTACTGGTGGTAGGATTCCTAAGCAGGAATCTTCCTAAAATCGAATTCTGTCGTGAAGCAGTAGTGCGCAAATATTACTGTTTCGGTTTGAAGGGCACTGTGAGCTAGCGTAATCACTGGGCATATGAGACTTAAGAACTGATGTCTCAGGGTGACGGGCGCAGTGTGGTGTCACACAGAAATGTTCTGGGTGACACAGCATTTGTTGTGGGCGGACATTGCACTTACCATCAGGTGAACGTTTTGCTCGTTTCGTCACTTTATACAATAAAAAAAATGCTGAATCTATCAATATAACTACATGAAAAGCAAAGATTCTTCGATTGTGTTGAAAACATACTATGCAATTTTGGAACATATGAGTATAAACTACAGAGCATGTAATCACTGTTTCAGTATAAACTAAATGGTTAGTTAATATTAAGATTGGATTGTAAAAGTAAAGTTTCAGCCTATAAATGTCCCACTACTGAGCACAGGCCTCCTCTCAATTCTGAGAGGGTTTTGGAGCTAGGAAGAATCCGCCACGCTGCTCCAATGCGGGTTGGCGGACTTCACATGTCTTCGAAATATTTTTTATTCCTCAGACATGCAGGTTTCCTCACGATGTTTTCCTTCACCGCCGAGCACGTGGTAAATCAGCACTTAAAATTGCAATTAACAATTTTAGTGGTGCCGGCACCGGGGATCGAACCCAGGTCACTCGCGTACTATGAAATTGTAAAAACCACGGATTGTACTGAAACTATTTTCTCTACCTACTTTATTGATTACCTAAGCTAAAAGCACTTAAAAAATTTCGCAATAAAATAGTCGCCGCTATTAATAAATTTTCACAATGGTAGTATTGTTTTTCCGGAACGTTGAGGTCGTGTGATGGCGGCGAAGGTAATTGTCAATAGATTTCGGACATCATGGAATACAGAGAAACTATCAGACCGATGAAAGGAAAAATCTAAGATACAAGGCCAGACTAGCGTAGAAATTTCGGCACATACTCATAACTTTTAAAAAGCGTATGTCTAACGTGACAATTTTTTGTCTCTCTCAGAGCAAGACGGCTTTAATTTCTTTCTTTTCATAAAACAAACTACTCTTGTCAGCCCAGACCAGACAGCTGCCTTTTTATATTTTCGGATATGTATTAGGTTTCGTTTTTAATTATGAATGGCAGTTCCATTTTTTTTTAATTTAAATTTGCACATGTTTCTATTGCGTTTTTTTTGTCAAAACCGGGAACCTTATGTATTTTGAAGACAGCAGAACTGTCCCGCTAAAAGTGTATGATCATGTTATGTATGTCCTTTAATGATATCATTCGACTAACTTCATTATTATAATCACCTATGTACAATCTAATACACAACACAGGATTCCTTGCAAAAATTAATCCTTGCATAAATTAATGTCAAAACCTAGTATTTAAAGTATGTAAATTAACAATTAATGAACAGTTGTGTGGTACATAGTACTACTTGGATTTTCTCGAAATTATCTCCGCCTCGCAAACAGACACGGCACAGTTAATGCGGTTATACCTGTTATTTAAATGTAGCATTCACCTCACTAAATAAAACACAAAATTATATTCATAGGTTCCTTTTAAAAATACACCTTTGGCGGATGATATTGCCAAGGAAAAGGGTAGCTACCCGCCAGATGGAGTGGCTAGTAATATTTAGATAATTTATATATAGTTCGCATCTCAGAAAACTTTCATAGTGCGATTATGGACGTATGGGAATATTTCTTGAGCTTCTCATGTGCCGACATAGATGTCACTACGCAAAAAAGAAAAAAAAATAGAGGCGTTAAAGTTTATGATATTTTTAATTCTGCTGAGGTAGAGAAAACTGAAGCCAAAAAAAAAAAACCAAAGTCCGCAAATCCGTATTAGAGCAGACCTTCAGATTATATACACAAAGCCCTGTGGGGGCGGGCTGCCCACAAGAAGTGAGTTGTTTATAGGTTATTACTAAATAAGAAAAACTAATTTTAAATAATATATGTATATTTTATTTAAAAGTGGAAGTAAATATGCTTATGAAATAATATCAATATACAGAACCTAACAGTACACCAAAGTCAGTCTTTGCTTGCCTAGTCACATTGGTAAGATATTTTACAAGAGTGTACTAGAAAATACACAACAACGGAATTCTGAACAAAGTTCTTATGTAAAATATCATTCAAAAGGCACCAATTTACAACCAAGAATATAATATTTCGCCAAATGGTAACTCGAAAGAACCGACCAAACAATGGCACCAAATTCAACAAACAAATCAATTTCGTAACTGGCCACTACATAGACCAGACTCCACGATAACTGGAATAATGATCAATATAATATCACTTAGTAGTTGAAAAGATATATTGAATATTTGGCATCTTATTCACATTTTATATACCACACTAAATGCGTTAACTAATAATTAACACGGAGTATATAATTTATCCTCTAATATTAAATTCAATCATTAACTATATCACTCACATTTAAGAATTAATATACAAGGTACTAATGTACTAGTCGGAAATTACGAACTGCAAATAATACCATTTTATAAACATTGTTTCCAAAGAAAGTGTAGGTTTTTTATACAAACTAACAAATCGATATAATATTTACATAAGGTTTATAAATTTTCTAATGTTTACATTTAATTCCATGCAACTGCACAAGAATAAATAATTGATTAATTAATAATTTTACAGTGTAAGCAAAAGAACTGGCACACATTGGATAACATTGTATTACCATATAGTCTAGGGCAGGGGTTCTCAAATTTTCTGCAATGGAACACTCCGCGTCATCGGAAATTATTGAACATTTGACTATCATACAGAATTTTTTGCGGAACACTTATCACCTGCCATTCGATAGGGAAGTAGGGGGAGGGATAGGGAAGTAGGGGGAGGGATAGGGAAGTAGGGGGAGGGGATAGGGGAGTAGGGATCTATAAATTTGTACCAGTTTTCTTTACAAATTGCCACGGAACACCTATTCAGATTCAACAAAACATGTTTTTCAACGGAAAATAGTTTGAGAATCCGTGGCCTAGAAGATGTGAATTAAATTTAGTTGGTACAAATTGGTAACAACCATAGATTAAAAATTTGCAATTAATATTTTTTATTTATTCATGTTTTAAGGACCTCAATGATCTTATTCCTTCCTTTCATTGTTTTTATAGTCCCATCAAAACTTTTCGTACTAACTCGAACATATTGCTTGACCAGAGTAAGCCTCAGACATAATATATTTTAGAGTTTTCTAATTTATTTGCTATATATAACTATAACAATTGACAAGAATTTATAAATTTGTGTGCTAATTTGATGATACAATTTGATAAAAGATTATTTAATTTTGGTTAAGTCCTTGTCTCTAGATTATTGAAAGAGGTATGCTCACCGTTGCGATTTTAAGGAATGAGTAAAGCTATTTTGAATTTGTCAAATTAATAACGTGGCTATTTTTAATATAAATTGGTTTAACAGGTGTGTCTTGGGTATATAATAAAATTATAATTTGCCATAAACTGCGTTTTAAATAAATTAATGTTGAAATCTCAGTGTAGTTTTATAAAACAATGTTCGACATTTCAAACACTGTTAATAAATATATGGTAAACAATTTCAACGCCCTTTGCAGCCGTGGATTCCCCATGGCTCATGAACAATGTCAGCGTTACATTAATATACAATGGACCAGTCCAAAGTATCCAGCACCAAAAAACATCCACTGTAAAAGATATTTGTTGGTCGTTTCCTATAATAAAAATAATTAGTTTCATTTGCATTTTGCACGATGAATACAACGAAGTGTGCTTCAATCGCTTTACATTCACTTGAAAGTATTTTTACAAGCCTCATAAGCAACACTTCTTGGCACGTTTACAACACTAATGTTAATGGAATAGTATTAAATATTCCACTGTGATACAACCAGCTCAAAGATCCAGCAGAATACGCGATGTGCTCTAGCTTGATTTATACAATAAGATTATTCTTTTAACACTTAACATTTCACTAGACTTGATCAACTAGTCCCGCGACTCAGGTATGCAGTTGTCTCGACCGGGGCTTGCGCTGTGCTGCTGCTAACAGTGAGGCGGGCACCACCCACAGTCGCTCCGACCACCGCATTAGTGCCTCTGTCACGTGGCAGCTGTTGGCAGCTGTGGCCAGCTGTGTTTCGAGACTGTCGGACGGCTTGATAAGGAGACTGAAAATAAACATTTTAAATAAACTTGTTGCAACGGAATATACTTTAAATGATATTATTTGTGTTTAAGAAACGGCTGATTCAGCATCTTATAGACACCTTTTTGTAGCTCTACTGGACTACAGACTCATGAGGATGCTAAATAGTGATATATTCGTTTTACCTTAAATTATGTAACAATTCTAAATTAATAAGGCATCTATATAATGTTTTAATAACAAGTCTCTCTATGTTTGGCCCTTCGAGCCGGATACACATTACATAATTATTTTTATTTTATTGATATACTCTAATGAAACTAATAACTAAATATTCAATAATGTATTCAGGTTGTTTCTTCTCACATTAATTATCTTACTCAAACACAGAACTGGTGCTGGAGTCTGTAAGTAGTTACCACTCTAGGGTATGTAAGTAGTTATCACTCGTTACCACGCAGTGTGGTGCAACACAGAAATGTTATGGGTAGACATTACATTTACCATCAGGCGAAAGTTTTGCTAGTCTCGTCACTTTTCAAAAAAAAATTATACCTTATACCGACTGTTTTAAACAAAGGCTTTCCAAATCAATACTTAACAGTTGGCTAAAATGGTGAGTTTAAAAGAAAAGACATCAAACATTTTTTTTTTAATTTAATATAACAGTCTCAACGAAATCATCGTGGGGAAACCTGCATGTTCAAGAAATAAAAATATTTTGAGGACATGTTAAATCCCGCATTGGAGCAAAGTGGCGGACTCTTCCCAGCTCAAAGGCTCTCTCAATAATGAGAGAAGGCCCATGCTAAGCATTAGGACATTTAGCTTGGGGGTTTACTATCACTGATGAAGACAAATCGAAAAGTACAATTTTTGGTCTTGAATTGAATTTTTCAATCACAAGTACACTTTCACGAGCACTTAAAACTTCAAAACTCAAAATGTACACAGAAATTGCAGAATTCAATAAAAAAACACTACCGCCAAAATTTTTGAGTTGGCGCCAAAAGTCCTTTTTCGTTTCGTCGAGTTTCAAGTTGTGACTTGAATTTGATTCGATTCTGTAGTAAAAGTATATGATAGCCAAGTGACAACTGCTTTATTTCTTTTAGTTTGACATAAATTTCGAATAAGTATAAAACAATATGCTACAGATTCTTAGGAAGTTTTAAGCTTCAAAAAGTTCATGAACAATATCTGTCGAACATAGAGGTCAAAGAGGTCGAAGTACCTGGGAGGGAAGAGCGCGGGCGCGATGATCATGGCGACGTTGTGCTCGCTCATCTTATTGGTGTCGCTGCGCGCAACGATGCGGCGCACGAGGCGCAGCAGCTCGCGCAGCGTGCCGCGCTGCGAGCCCGGCAGCAGCAGCGCCAGCAGCTGCAGAGCGCGCGCCTGCGTGCTGCCCGACAGCGCTGTACACACATACACACACTGCTGCTAGGATTCCTATGCACTGGTGGTAGGGTTCCTGTGCACTGGTGGTAGGATTCCTATGGACTAGTGGTAGGATTCCTATGCAGGTATCCGTCTAGGTACGTCCGACGCACATACATACAACCACGCCTTTTTCCCATGTAAGGGGTAGGCAGGGGCCACGGTAGTAGTCCCACTTTTCGTTTCTTATGGGCAGAGGTTACTATTATATTCAGGTCAAAGATTCGCTCGTCTTGTAAAAAAATTAAAGTCATCTGCTTGGTCGAATTGACCAGGACATCATCATCATCTTCTCAGCCTATCACTAGTTTATTGATGAACATAGGCCTCCCCCATTGCGATTGCCAACAAAAGTTGGTAGTTCTGATTTTGGGGGGATTTGGGTATAGTTGCCATGCTTGGCAGGCGGGTTGGCAATCGCAGTTTATTTATTCAGATTTTTCGACGATTTCGATTTCGATTTCGATTTTCGATTTTTGACGTAGACGCTGCTGCCCATCTCCTGGTTTCCACTTTCCCTTTGTCGATTTTTACGACACTTACGGGATGAGATGGGGTACCACCCCATCTCATCCCGATTTTCCTTTTTTATATCAGTATCAGTAGAGGTGAGCTGGGGTGCACTCACCGTAGGTGTGGTAGAAGAGGCGCATGAGCTCCTGCGTGAGCGGCGGCTGCGGCAGCGAGCGCAGCAGGCGCTTGAACACGGCGGCCAGGTCGTGGCCCGCCGCGCGCTGTGTGTGTGTGTGTGTGTGCACTCACCGTAGGTGTGGTAGAAGAGGCGCATGAGCTCCTGCGTGAGCGGCGGCTGCGGCAGCGAGCGCAGCAGGCGCTTGAACACGGCGGCCAGGTCGTGGCCCGCCGCGCGCTGTGTGTGTGTGTGTGTGTGCACTCACCGTAGGTGTGGTAGAAGAGGCGCATGAGCTCCTGCGTGAGCGGCGGCTGCGGCAGCGAGCGCAGCAGGCGCTTGAACACGGCGGCCAGGTCGTGGCCCGCCGCGCGCTGTGTGTGTGTGTGTGTGCACTCACCGTAGGTGTGGTAGAAGAGGCGCATGAGCTCCTGCGTGAGCGGCGGCTGCGGCAGCGAGCGCAGCAGGCGCTTGAACACGGCGGCCAGGTCGTGGCCCGCCGCGCGCTGTGTGTGTGTGTGTGTGTGCACTCACCGTAGGTGTGGTAGAAGAGGCGCATGAGCTCCTGCGTGAGCGGCGGCTGCGGCAGCGAGCGCAGCAGGCGCTTGAACACGGCGGCCAGGTCGTGGCCCGCCGCGCGCTGTGTGTGTGTGTGTGTGTGTGCACTCACCGTAGGTGTGGTAGAAGAGGCGCATGAGCTCCTGCGTGAGCGGCGGCTGCGGCAGCGAGCGCAGCAGGCGCTTGAACACGGCGGCCAGGTCGTGGCCCGCCGCGCGCTGTGTGTGTGTGTGTGTGTGCACTCACCGTAGGTGTGGTAGAAGAGGCGCATGAGCTCCTGCGTGAGCGGCGGCTGCGGCAGCGAGCGCAGCAGGCGCTTGAACACGGCGGCCAGGTCGTGGCCCGCCGCGCGCTGTGTGTGTGTGTGTGTGTGTGCACTCACCGTAGGTGTGGTAGAAGAGGCGCATGAGCTCCTGCGTGAGCGGCGGCTGCGGCAGCGAGCGCAGCAGGCGCTTGAACACGGCGGCCAGGTCGTGGCCCGCCGCGCGCTGTGTGTGTGTTTGTGTGCACTCACCGTAGGTGTGGTAGAAGAGGCGCATGAGCTCCTGCGTGAGCGGCGGCTGCGGCAGCGAGCGCAGCAGGCGCTTGAACACGGCGGCCAGGTCGTGGCCCGCCGCGCGCTGTGTGTGTGTGTGTGTGTGCACTCACCGTAGGTGTGGTAGAAGAGGCGCATGAGCTCCTGCGTGAGCGGCGGCTGCGGCAGCGAGCGCAGCAGGCGCTTGAACACGGCGGCCAGGTCGTGGCCCGCCGCGCGCTGTGTGTGTGTGTGTGTGCACTCACCGTAGGTGTGGTAGAAGAGGCGCATGAGCTCCTGCGTGAGCGGCGGCTGCGGCAGCGAGCGCAGCAGGCGCTTGAACACGGCGGCCAGGTCGTGGCCCGCCGCGCGCTGTGTGTGTGTGTGTGTGTGTGCACTCACCGTAGGTGTGGTAGAAGATGCGCATGAGCTCCTGCGTGAGCGGCGGCTGCGGCAGCGAGCGCAGCAGGCGCTTGAACACGGCGGCCAGGTCGTGGCCCGCCGCGCGCTGTGTGTGTGTGTGTGTGTGTGCACTCACCGTAGGTGTGGTAGAAGATGCGCATGAGCTCCTGCGTGAGCGGCGGCTGCGGCAGCGAGCGCAGCAGGCGCTTGAACACGGCGGCCAGGTCGTGGCCCGCCGCGCGCTGTGTGTGTGTGTGTGTGTGTGCACTCACCGTAGGTGTGGTAGAAGATGCGCATGAGCTCCTGCGTGAGCGGCGGCTGCGGCAGCGAGCGCAGCAGGCGCTTGAACACGGCGGCCAGGTCGTGGCCCGCCGCGCGCCGCAGCGCCGCCTCCACGTCGCCGCGCGCGCTGTACCACTCGCGCTCGATCAGCTGGCACAGCGCCTCCACCTGCACACACGCCCATTTTGCTACATACAGTCACGCCTTTCTCCCATATAAGGGGTAGACAGATACCATACACTACTGGTAGGATGCCTATGCCGGAATTAGTCTGGGTAGGTACAGTAATTCTGCCGTGACCGCAAACATTACTGTTTCGGTATGAAGGGTACTGAGAGCGAGTGTAACGATTGGGGGTTTGGCGTTTAATATTGCCAAGGAAAAGGGTAGCTACCCGCCAGATCGGGTGGTTTGATCTGGGGAGGACGTCTCCTCCAACTAGTAATATTTAGATGTTGTATATATAGTTCGCATCTCAGAAAACTTTCATAGCGCGATTATGGACGTATGCGAATATTTCTTGAGCTTCTCATGTGGCGACATAGATGTCGCTACAGGGGATATGAGACTTAAGAACTGATGTCTCAGGGTGACGGGTGCAGTGTGGTATCATACAGTAATGTTCTGGGTGACACAGCATTTGTTAAGGGCAGACGTTGTACTATCAGGTGAACTTATTGCTCGGTTCGTCACTTTATGAAATAAAAAAAATACACATAGCCCGCTGTTAATTCCTACTAGGACTGTGATGCACATGGTAGCTCTTTTTGGACATGGCGTTATTCCTTGTTTTAGTCGCTTGACAATAAAACTTACTAGACTTATTTCGGAGTTACATCCTCACATATCAGTTGCCGTTTCGTGGAGCATGTGCTCTACTTCTGGTTGCATTTCTGGTGAAAACCAGAGGTGCGTATGCATATTTTTAGCATAATTTAAAAAGTACGCGATGTATATCAATAATACAGAGATTATTTGATTTAAGAAACCATAATGTTATGTTCCGGGCTCGAAGGACCATAAAGATGTACGGGTTGTTTCTCGAAATATAAAGTGTACAGTGCAAGCACTATATATTTCTATTCCGTCAGCATTTTACTAACGTTCCATTGTATTAACAACATTGTTTTAACATTGTATAAATATGTTCACGTTCGGACATCACACATACCGCGTGTCCTCATCCTCCATCAAATCATTAGCAATTATATATATTATAATAACATTATCAAGAAACAATTCGTATAATTTAATATCAACTAAAGATTGTGGGAAGCAACCCGTACATCTTTATGGTCCTTCGAGCCGGATTTGAACCAGCGAAGTTGATTCTTGATATTATATTGTATTTACTTGCCAAATTTATTATGAATTGATGGAGGATGAGAACACGCGGTATGTTTGCTATTCGAACGTAAACTGATTTATAATGTTACTTTTTATTGAGTTTAATGCATCTTGGTAAAATACTAATGAGGTGAAGGGAAATGAATAGTGCTTGCACAGTAACTTTCTCTAATCTTTCTCTAATCTTTCTCTACTTTGAACGCCACGTACCTTGTTCTTGTTCCCAGGAACACGCAGGAGCCCTTCGTCTGAGCAACGCATCTGAAGCGCCGAGGAAACTGCGCGTAGTACACTCGGCACCGAACTCCACGTCTCTTCCCACAGGATCATATCCTTGCGGAGAAGCGTCTCCAGTGATACGCCGAATACTGAACCCTCTGGAAGGGACACGTTTATGAATGAGAGATATTTTATGTCATGATAATTTTAATTTCTCGTATTAAAAGATGTAAAATTGATTGAAGTTTTGTGTGTGGTGTCTAGTGTCAAATGATGGCGTAACATGAGTTTTTTTATAGAATAATGTAAGGACACTAACGATACCTTCACCTGATGTTAAGTGCAACGTCTGCCCATAACAAATGCAGTGTAACACAGAATATTTTTGCTTCCGTCCCCTTGAGAGTTAGTTAGTTGTTAAGTCTCATATGCCCATTAATTACACTAGCACTCAGTGCCCTTCAAACCGGTACACAGTAAAGTTTGCACACTACTGCTTCACCGCAGAATAACTGATCCTGCGGTGGTACCTACCTAAATGCGTAGTAATCCGGTAGGACTGGTGATAACTAGTTGTTACTCTATTTTGACCCCTGAATGTCTGAAGGGTCAGACATTCAGGGTCAGACATATGGGGATTATGATGAAGGTAGGAACCCGTTGAATACTTACTGGCCTGAGGGACACCGGGTCGGCGGAAAGGTTACCCCATTTGTAAAGTGTTAAGATTATACATAGCAACAATTTTATTTACCCAAACAAAGAGGTTATATATGTTTTTACGACTACGATAAATCCAGTTAATCGTATAGATTTAAGCAAAATAAATGAATAGGTAATCTTACGAAAGGCTTAAGCAAAGGAAGAGCTTATGCAATCCCTGTTCCCTACCTTCTTTCCTCTTCTTCTTTGGCGGCTTCCTCTTGTGGAAGGGTAGCGAGTAGCGGTCGAAGAGCGCTGTGAGCTCCAGCCACAGCAGTGGCTGTAGCTTCTTCAGCGTAGGTTCGCTAAGAGTGTCAATGTCTACGGTGCTGTCTTCTTCTGGCCATTCCTGCCATAACGGGTTACAAATAAGTGCTGGGTTTTTGCTATTTTACGCACACACAATATTGGGCATACGAGCGCGTGCACGCACACAAATAAGAATACGCACATGAACGCGCACACGGTCTCGCACACTAACACGGATACTCACACACATATGGACATGCACATGCGCAAAAACTGCCACGCACACTAACACGTATTCTCACACCCACATAGCCACGCACAAAGTCACATACGCACACGGTCACGCACGCTCACCGCACTAGAATACAGATATTCTCTGGCTCTATGGCATTATTTATTATATTACATACACACATACATTCAAGCCTCTTTCCATTGGGGTAGGCAGAGCCCACATCAGTAGCCCACTTTTCGCTCTCTCGGCAAACCTTTATGGCACTACAGTTATTTAAGCGTCGATTACCTCTTCATGATGCAGCACTTGCCGGTCCAGGTTGAACTTGTGCTCGAAGCTCAACGGTTGCTGCGTCGACACTGCGCTTTTAGCACGGGACACTGCCGCGTGCTTATTACTGGAATACATTCAATTTTTAAATTTGTTGGATCTTTGACGCCTGTTGCACGTAAACAAAATATCCACTCACATGAAAGTATCACTGTCCTTGAGGATAGATCCATTAATACGCTCCTTTCCTATTCTCGGACCCTGAACTGTCCCGTACCTTTGGTAGCCCAGCAGCTCTATGCCCTCTGAAAGAAACAACAGAAATATTAAAATACTTTATATTATATATATTTCTCAGAGGTGTTTTTTGGTCGGTATGAAATATCTCCCTTAATACTGTATAAAAATTAATGTTTGATATGCCATTTTGAAGATCATTTTCCGGGCTAGTGACGAAAAATAAGTAAATGTCTTAAAATACGCAATGCATAGTACGTGAGTGACCTGGCTTCGATTCCCGGTGCCGGCACCACTAACATTGATAATTGCAGTATTAAGTGCTGATTTACCACCTGCTCGGCGATGAAGGAAAACATCGTGAGGAAACCTCTATGACTGAGAAATAAAAGATATTTCGAAGACATGTGTAGTCCGCCAACCAGCATTGGAGCAGCGGATTCTTCCTAGCTCCAAAACCCTCTCAGATATTAGAGGAGGCCTGTGCTCAGCAGTGGGACATACTTTACTTTTTTTTGTCAATTTAATTGTAGAAAGCGCCATTTGTTGACAATCTGTTTAACTAACATGCACGACAGCAGTCGGTTGCAGTTTTTTGCATTCTTTTAAGAAGGTAGACGGCGCCATCTGTTCATGATCACGATACTGAGCGAAATATTCGCACTGGTCAAGATATTATATTATAATCGAGGTTGAAATATGGTAACTCCTTTTCTAGAGCGATTGTCATAAAAGTAGACTAAAAGGTTTCGGAAGTGAAGGTCATGGAGACGATGTTGTGGCTTCTAATCATTATATTACTGATATAAAATGTGTACAGATTTTATACAGTAATTGTGAGACTTAGTCTTTCATCACAAAATTAAAAAAATAAAGACACTACCTACAAATGTTCCTCCGCAGGACAAAGATCTTCTTATTAGAGAGATTGGGATCCGAGAAAATTCCGCCACGTAAGCTAAATGCCACTTGGCGGACTTTACGTATCTATGAATTAGTTTCTTTGTTCCTCAGACATGCAAGACAAGCTTTCTTCACGATGTTTTCCTTCACCACAGACCACGTAGAAATAGCACGTTAATGTCAATAAAAAATATTATAGGTTTTTTTATTTTATTTTTAGCAAGCATCCGTCCCCTGACCTTCCTGCATATTGGAGTACATCATCGTTTCTTCCTCCTGGAATTATATTTAAACAGAACAATATATTACGAGAAATCCGAATGATAAGATTTAGTCAATCTTAGGGTTCGTTCCCGCGGTAATATCTGCTTATGCGGTCGGTTTTTTGCAGGACCACGCGGGAGAAGTAGACGCGCTATTTTGCGGGATTCTGCAAGAAAACGGTTCTGCAGATAATAGGATGGGCGCAGTCCCTAGTGGATATGAAACTATGTGGCGAACTAACCGGTGTTGGAGGCGATGTCAGCCCAGTGCAGGTCGTTGGGCTTGAAGAGGTCGTGCACTCGTGGGGGCGATTGCGGCGAGTGCGCGGCGGGCGGCGAAAGGCGAGTGCGTCGCGGCGCCGGAGCCGACGGCGTTCGCGCCAGCGGAGCGTGCGCCGCGCTCGGAAACCTGTCGCTGTTGAGGGTAGACATGGATTATTAGCTGCAAAACTTCCAAGCGTTTGTTTATTTTAAATAGTTTAAATAGGTTTAAATACGCTGAGACGAGTGCGGTGTACACACACAGAACAATTCTGGGTGACACAGCACTTGTTATGGGAAGAGGTTGCAATTACCATCAAGTGAAAGATTTGCTGGTCTTGTCACTTTCTTCCAAAATGCAATTATCGTGATTCATGCCCTACAGAAATATGTCAGTTTAGTTGGAATCCATCAATAGTAATCTCTTAAAAACTCCATCTCATCCAATGGATCTCGTAAAAGGCGAGTAAGGGAATTAAACTGCACTGTACACCCAACAGCGCATGGTGGCGATGGGCTCACCATCTATCACACCAAGTGCATTTTATTGTGTTGGTGAAACGTAGATTGTGGCAATCATATGATTTTGCAGTAAGTGCCCAATCTCTGACTACCTCTTATGGGATACAGTCGTGATCTTATGTATGTATTATTGTATACTGTGGCGTCGTTAGGGAATGTCCCCTCTCGTGGGCGATGTCAAAGCCAAGCTAAATGCTAGAATAATCTCATAGTCTCCGACAGATGGTAGTATAACATACATACAGTCAGGTCTCTTTCCCATTGATGAAGGCATAGAGCACATCCACTTGCTACGATCCTGACACACATCTTTCGCTTCTTCTACTTTCATCAACGTCATCATACACGCTCGTCGGTTGCGGGTACTTTTGACGTGGCCTTTACTGAAAAGGACTCCGATGTGATCGTGATACGTACGCCCAGGTCGACCTTTACCAGTTTGCACATTCACACTCGCCTCAGAAATCTATTGGTATAAACATACCAAATATACCGGACCTTAAACAACCTGATCGGTCTAAGGTGGCAGAGGACTGGTGCTGCGATAGCCAATCCGCCCGCAAAGTTTGGCGATGTCGAAAAATTCTTTATGATCGGGTGAGGTTTGTTTATAGTACCTTGAGACTAGACTATATATGATATATAGACTATTGATGATAAACAAGTATGAAGTCTTCGGACATGCAGGCATGGTGAATACGTACATTAATATCGAATAAAGAAACAAACCCGTGGTAGCTCAGGGGCTAGGCGCTCGCTTTAAATTTCTTAGTATGCAAGTGACCTGGGTTCAAGCCCCGGTGCCGGCACCACTAAAATTGTTAATTTGAAATTTTAAGTGCCGATTTACCACGTGCTCGGCGGTGAAGGAAAACGTCGCGAGGAAACCTGCATGTCTGAGATAAAAAATATTTCGATGACATGTGCAGTCCGCCAACCCGCATTGGAGCAGCGTAGCGGATTCTTCCTAGCTCCAAAACCCTCTCAGAAATGAGAGGAGGCCTGTGCTCAGCAGTAGGACATTTATAGGCTGAAACTTTACCTTTACTTTTTTTTAAGGAAAGTCGACCAAAAAAGGGAATCCTTCAAATGAGTGCGTTTCAAACGGATGTAGAAGTCTAACTTCCTAAGGTGCTGCAGAACCTCAATTAAATAATCACGTAATATTTTCTGACGTGGTTCATGCGAGCGCAAAAAGCCGAGGGATGTTAGAGAAAAAGGAAGTGTGGGACTTCGTTTTCTCGCATCGTTGTTTATACTGCTACTGGTAGCTGGCACAACATAACATAGGAGCTTTCTTGTCACTTACACGAAGTCCGGCGGCGTGGCGGCGTCGGCCCACTCGGTTGGCGGGCTGCCGGACCCACCGCTGGGCAACGAGTCAAGCGAATCGGGGGTCGCGCTTCGCGACCTAGGCTCGCTGCCGCTCGAGTTCTGAAACAAGCAGACGGAGAAATTTAATAACTTACATTGTTTAATTTAATGATCGTATGTGATATGAATTTGGTAATGTAAATTGCATAGTTAAGGAAATGCAATATTTCGAAGACATGTGAAGTCAATCAACCCGCATTTGAACAGCCTGGCGGGACCTTCCCCACTTCAAAACCCTCTCAGAAATGACAGGGATTTGGTGCTCAACAGTGGGGCACTTATAGGATATTACTTTAACAACAGAACTGCTAACTAAGAAACATATCCTCTGGCTGGACATAGGCCTCTTAAGTTCGCCCACGGATGGCTTGTCCTTACCGCCCCGCTTGGCAGGTAGATTGGCGATCGCAATACCAGAAACATCGCACCTTTAAAATTTAGATTTCGTCAAAAGCATTTTTTTTTATAATCCGCCGTCGTTTCTTAAAGAGGTTTCTCTGTACGGAGAAGAAATAGGCGAAAGAAACTCCGCAGGGATCTCGTCGTTTTAGTAATTTTGTTCACGTTTTAATTAGGATGTAGAAATAACCTGGCAGCGGACACCTCATTCCCAAAAAGTTTATTTATTATCATCACACATGGATGATACGAGTAGTTTATATTATATAATTAAAGTTTTGGCATAACTGTTGAGTTGTGCTGGAACTGAGATGGTTATTCCGCTAACTGTTGATTTTTGCATCATCCACTTGATGGAATGGTGGTGGCAGATTCTCTAATGGAATATAACCAAGACTCAAGACTTTTATCACTCCTACACCGTGGGTAGGTTAACAGACGTAAAAACTTAAATAAATCCGAAACAACTATCTGTCTGTCAAACAAATATTCGTTGCGTGAAGGAACCGAAGCCGCATCTTGCGATTGACTTCTCATCGCCTAGCCACTGTGCCAACGTGTTGCTTTTACATTCAAATGGGAATCGAATCCAGAACGCGGGCCCCGACGATTAGAGACGCTTTAAAGCGCAATCCCGCAACAAACAATCTCATAATACGTATTGAAACGAATCGAGCAATTACTAACTAACGAGGGACGGTCGTGTAGAAAGCGAGCTTCCTTATCAGCGGGCGTGTGAAGCCGGGCGACGTCGTATGTCGTAATCGCCCGTCTTTTAATGGCCTTCCAACGAAACAAACACAACTATGATTGTTCGCTCTAATGGAAAGAGAAACTCTTGAATTTTAATCAATGCGAAGATATGAACACATTTAAAAGAAAGCTGGATGCTTTATTTGTTATTTGATGCGGGGATTTTTTTTTATATCGTATTATACTTGGATTTGTACGATGACTGTTTTTTTTATGTACCATGTTCCGGAATGTCGAGTAATGGTTTATTGTATGGTTCATTTTTAAATAAATAATTTTCAAGTTACCATCCCTTATCTCCGATACTGCTGCGCAAAAAATTTACAAAAGAATTTCATAAAATAGGTCTTCACTTGTAGATTATAGGGAAACCTCTATGAAGTGATGGTTAAGATTGTTTTAAAATAACATAATAAATTTCTCAATGTTTGTGTGTCCAAACTTCTGTCGAATTGTGTGTCAAATTTGGGTAAGATTTAAGAAAACGCGGTAGGTGGTATACATTGTACGGAACCCTCTCCACGAGAGTTAAACTCGCACTTGTCCATTTATAAATAAACAACTATGTAACGACCGCGTGGCCCAATGGTCGGAGTACTTGATTTTCTACACCGCAGGGTCTGATTGAATCCCAGCAGGAGTGAATATTTGTGTAAAAACACGAATTGTTTGTTTTTGGATCTAGTTGGGTCGTAATTATATCCTTGTCTCTGACACTGTAGCCTAGTCTACCTTCGATGATATCGCATGAGCGGAACATCGAGCATGGGCATTTGTGGCACTATAATATAGTGGCGTAATCATCATTTAGATTTTAGAGGCTTTTATAAATAACATACATATAGTCACGCCTTTCTCCAGTATAAAGGAGTAGGCAAGGGCTACACATGTAGCCCACTTGTCGCCCCATTTAGGTAATAGTTAAAAAAAAACTTTCCGTTGCGTTCCCACGAGCAGTATACTGACAGTATTGCATATTAGGGTGTTAATCTTCACGAATAAAGGCTGTCCGTACAATACCTTAAGTCGTCTCTTACAACACCTCGGTAGGAAAGAGGTAGGTGCTACTCTACTCTGTCGGACACCTATCGGCTCAGCCACACACCTAAAAATAACATTTGATATGTTATTTTTTTTTTAATTATATTATAAGCCAATACTTAGAATGTGCAGCCTGTACAATGACGTCACGTCAAAAAACAATAATTTAGATATTTCTCTTTTTGCGGTGTCTTGAATTCGTTTTACTGTTCATTAAGAAAAATAATTCAAAGTCATCTTTACTACTTACGTACTATTTATTTTTCCTTTTAAATTGTATAATTCTACATTTCATCGTTCTCTTTTATATTTGTATGTTTATATGTAGATTTAAGATTACGCTTTAAGGACTATCACTAACATGAGCAATCTAGCTATCTGTATTTTGTATTACTGTTTTTTTGTCGGTATGAAATATCTCACTTAATACTGTATCTAAATTAATGTTTGATACGCCATTTTAAAGATTATTTTTCGCTCTAATGACGAAAAATAAGTAAAGGTAATTAAATTAATATTTTAGTTAAAAACATTTAATTAATTAATTGAATCGTAACGAGCGACACCAGTCGGTTGGAGTTGTTTACGTTCTTTAAAGAATGTAGATATATTCGAACGGGTTAACTAGTTATACTGTAATAATAAATGTACTCGTACATGTGTTACATGTGTTAACGAGTCAAGTTAAATTAATCTTTAAAATTGTAAGTTTTTCGATTGTTTCTTGTGCCACAAGTGGTTGGTTGTATTTAAACGCTGTTTTAAGCCTGGCAATATTTGAGATGGCTTCTCTTTTATCTGCCGGAGGCTTGTCATGTTTTGCTACTTTTACTACACGCACGGGAAGAGATTGGAGCGATGGACTCGATCTGATTCACTGTCTCAAGTATACTAAATATGTATAAAAAGCTCTAACATAAATTTGGTTTAAATACGATATATACGAAGCATGATCAGTCATTAAGTCAGAACGTACGTCGTAACCACCACGTTAGTATGTGGATCTTGCCATCACAATATCAGGCCCCTTAGACATTGCAGGCCGTCATTGGTTATTTTTGATCCGGCATTTCTCGAGAGGGTTATTCCGCTACCTATCATAAGCCTTTGGATTTACCTAGCCTCCCCTTAGTCGACTTTTACGATGCCCACGGGATATCGGAAATCCGATGTATATTAATAAAAGGAAAATCTTTAATGACTCTAATAACTTTAATACAACTGAATACGTTAGTAGTTTTCACGACATCGGTACTAGGTCAATCAACCTGTCCGTCCGTATGTACTATCTTTTATATGGGTATCAAAGTTGTCAGCGGTTCCCTGGTCGGAAGCGGCGAGTATAGATCCGGAGACCGTGTACGGAGATACGTGTCAATGGCGAGTCGGACCGGTCCCAATTCAGCTTTTTGCCGCCATTAGATTTCTAAACATTAGTCTTGTAACTTAAACATCTCCAGGCCTCCGGAAGCCTCAGAACTTGTTTGTGGACGGGGAAATGATAAGCGTTTTGTTTTGACACTTAATAAAAATGATTGCTTCGATCATTTTAAAACTATGCTATGGCTATTTTGAACAGAGACATACGTTCAAAAACTATTTATAGTGGTAGAGTAAAGAAATAAATATTTGTCAATAAGTATTATCAAAAAAAATTTATATTGAATAAGAATTTAATCTACTAAAAATGTATTATCTATTAAAACAATAGTTTAATAATAATCGAATGACAAAAGCTTCTTTTACAACTTATCGCTTATAAAATTTTGTCATCAAAACTACATAATATATATGTATAGTTTTATAGTGTAGTTTCATCGTAAAACATCCTGTAACTTAAATCGGTAATTAATACACTGTTAAGTAAAAAAATGTATGTATAAAATAATTTCTGTCATTAAAAAAAAAATAAAGTTCACATAATGATCACTTCGTTATTTAAAAAATAAAGTTAATAAAAGTATAGTAGTATAGTAATGTATAAACATTTGTAACCGTAGTATTTGTTTGTTTTTTTTTATAATTGTGCACATTTTAAGTCCATTGTATTTTATACAGCAAGTGCTCGTGAAAGTGTATAGTACAGTTATAAATCTATAGTAAGTAATGTATAGATTTATAACTGTACTAGTAAATCTGTAGTAGCAAAACGTTCACCTGATGGTAAGTGCAACGTCCGCCCACCACAATGCGCCCGTCACCCTGAGACATCAGTTCTTAAGTCTCAAATGCCCATTTTATTACCGATATTCTTACAAACTTTAAAAGTCTTGCTACTTTTTTGACGACTGGAGATTATCGCGCGTGTAATGCGTTGGCAATGTCACAGATTAAAAAATTTAGGCAGTGTAGCCATGTACGGCGGGAGATAACGTACTTTTATAGACGAGCTAGTCCGACATTATGTTTATTACTCATGAACAGCACAGGTACTCACAAGTACATTAAACATAAGTGTAGATTCAATACACTACAGCTTCCTATACCTATTTTTTATAATATATTAAAATTATATATACTTTTACAATGACAGAAAGCTAACTAAGTTGCCATAAAAAATGTAATTCTGCTCGAAAGGGAACGAAACTTTGTTTACATCATGTACATTGAAAAACATATCGTATGTTATACCTATATGTTATACTATCGTATGCTATATGTATCATAGTAGGTAAAGGGCTTAACGTATATTGATATGGTTCGATGAGGTTAATTTCCCATTCCTGTCGACTCTCATAACATTATTATTCAAGAAGTCCCAACGATTCCGACGGTAGCTTCCAAGTACACGCATGATTTGATTTAAAAGCTCGACGATCTTCTCAGAAACGATGTAGTGTCATTAACCCTAATGGGTCTGATTAATGATTAAGATGCATTATTATCATTGTACACACACTGTCCGTCTGTGATTTGCGATTTGTTGCGTTTTAAATACTTTAATTTTCATTTTGTTTATTTTCTTACTTCACAATATCTTCTTAAAAAAAACTTGGACCTTTTTTCTATACCTTTGCAGTGAGGAGTATGCTGTCTAGGTAGGTGACACCGCAATGACGCTGTCGCTGCTAGTAACCGGTAGTGTGCAAACGTTACTATGTTTCGGTTTGACGGGCACTGATAGTTAGTGTAATTACTGGGCATAATCTAAAAAACTACTGAACTGTACATGAGTTTTTTTATCTAATTGAATATTTACTCTGAGATTTAGTTAGTCTCTATTGCATTGTAACGTTTCTTCCTATGCAGAAATCCTTCTAGGTAGGTACCACCCCAGGGCCAGTTATTCTGCCGTGCAGCAGTAGTGTGCAAACATTGCTGTGTTTCGGTTTGAAGGGCACTGTGGGTTTTGAATTATATTGTATAGTTCACACTCTCGTGAATACAGTAAAAATTAAAGAAAGT
The DNA here is from genome assembly GCA_019845155.1 of Luehdorfia chinensis. Taxonomy (NCBI): domain Eukaryota; kingdom Metazoa; phylum Arthropoda; class Insecta; order Lepidoptera; family Papilionidae; genus Luehdorfia; species Luehdorfia chinensis. Next base: position 4,595,635 of record JAHVAK010000206.1, on the reverse strand, counting down.
ACGAATTTTCTAGTCATCACAGCTGTTGTAAGTCAGGAGCATGGCGCTCGCTGATCATCGATTTCATGGTAAGCGAGTGAACTGGGTTTGATCCCCTATGCCGGCTTTAAAATACAAATTGCAATTTAAGTGTTGGTTTCTCAAATGTTCGGCGGTGAAGGAAAAACATTGTTAGGAAACATATACGAGGAAATAAATATCATGTAAAGTCCGTCATCCATGTGGTGGCGGATCCGTTTGGTGACGACTAAGGATAAACTACCACCCAATCTCATCCCGTGGGTGTCGTAAAAGCTAACAGAGGGAAAATGAAAATCGGGAGATGTGCGGCAGCATCTTCCTGGAAAATATCAAAATATAAACTTTTACAGGTTGCCAACCCGTCTGTCAAGCGTGGCAACTTCGGCAAAATACCCCAAAATGAGAGCTTTTGAATTTTGATGCTTTATCTTGATAAAATAATTTGCAGCAAGTGCACTTTAAAGTATAGTGATTGGTAAACTCAACTCAAGAACCAGATGGCGTTGTTAATTGTCGCCATCAGTTCAACTAATCTTCAATGTTCTTACAAACTTTGAGGTGTTTGATTGCCACACAATAGTGTTTCGGACATTTACTTTTTTTTTATTGTAAAGGAAAATTACTGAATATATTGACTATTGTTGTATTCTTTCTAAGTATTTTATGCACAAATATTGAGAAATATATTTAAGACCCCCCACAACAAGCTCCTTCAGTTAATAAGGTACACGGTAATATTTGGATTTTTTTTAATTTTCTAATTTACTCTCCAAAAGTATTTAATATTCATTTATTGACGTTACGCGTCCGTGTTTGGGTGACAGACCTCAACTCAATCGGTAGAGTACATTCAGAGCTAATTGCCTGTGACAGATGGACAGACAGATACACGAGTGATCCCATAGGGGTTCCTTTTTTCACATAGTAGATGAATCTAATATAATAGAGTTAAGTTACCAAAAACGAATATGGCCAGATTTAAGAAAACGTGGTAGAAATACTCTACACTCTACAATGTACAAAGTACGGAATCCTAAAAATGAGATAAATAAAAAATATAATGCATCATACATTATTTTTACTACACACAAAGGTAATGTGCCGTGTGGTGGCGGCTCGTTAAAAGAATACTACCACTCTATCTCATCCAATGGATCTCGTAAAAGGCGAGTAAGGAATTAAACTGCACTGTGCAGCCAACAGCGCATGGTGGCGATGGGCTCACCACCTATCACACCAAGTGCATTATATTGTTTTGGTGAAACGTGGATTGTGGCAGTCATCTGTTTTTGCAGTGAGTGCCCAGTCTCTGACTACCCCTTATGGGATACAGTCGTGATCTTATGTATGTATGCGATATGCTAGGTGTCTGACATTGCATTTCCACAATGAAATCAGCCTCGCGTTTTAATTTTATTATGACCGTGGTCTAACTGGAACGAGCAATTACAACGCACTTACGCGCTCGAATTGAAATTATTGGTTTCAATGTCGTGCTATAAAACTGATCGCTTTGTTGCATTGATTATTGTTTATAATAGCCGGCGTCGAATATTTAACTCCTGATCTACCACGGTTTGTTTTATCTAAAGATTTTAAAAAGTAACTGTCTATGAAGGCACTATTGCTGGGAACAGACCTCCTCTTATTTTTGGAAGGGTTGTGGGAACTAAGTAGAATCCAACACGCTGCTCTAGAAGACTTTCGGGAACACTTATCTCTGGTGGTAGGATTCCTATGTAGGAATCCGTCTAGGTACGAACCATCCCAAGGCCAGTTATTCTGCCGTGAAGCAGTAATATGAAACATTACTGTGTTTCGGTTTGAAGGACACTGAGAGCTAGCGTAATCACTGGACATATGAGACTTAAGAACTGATGTCTCAGCGTGACGGGCGCAGTGTGGTGTCACACAGAAATGTTCTAGGTAACAGCATTTGTTACATAGTATATATCAAATTTAAAAAAACACATGCTTTGAATTTTTTTTCAGACGGTGAGTATTGTCACGATATTTTCCTTTTTCCCAGTAAACACGGTAAAACAGTATTTAAAATGTTAATCAAAATTTTTAGCGGTGTTGGCACCAGGAAGAAAACCCGGCTAACTTGCGTACGACATATGTCTCGTAACAACAAACAAAATTAGATGGTCTTCTGAAGTTAATAACTTTTCACTGCCGTTTTTATAAAAAAAAAAATATAACAATTTATATATATATTATTTTACTGTTTGTAGTTGTTGTCAATGTTATGTTATATGCATTAAAAATCTTTTGCGCGATACTTGTCATTTTTTTGTGCATTAGGCCAGCCATGTCTGTCACAGATTGAAGGCTGAATTGATATAAGAGGAATGCAATGAGGAGTAGAATATTTACATTGAATCCTAGAGAACAGGTCGGATTTAAAAAAACTATTTACTGGTGAGAAAATAATAATTAAATATCTCGTCGAGCATTATGACTGACCATCATCGTGCCTGAATTACATCCGGCATTTTTTTAATGACTGGACGATTTGCATCTAATATCCATCGCAATAATGTCAAAGTAGCCTAAGTACTTACTCACTATGGCATAAGAAGTTTATCCCTCATTTATAAATTAATTCCTATCTATTAAAATAAGGTTAAAATCCCTAAGACTTAGTAACAATCAACGTATAATAAAGGATTTTGCTTAATAACAGGTCATAATTTTTTTATACTTTCTCTTCAACTTAACTGTATCCTAATCCCTTATGTTCTCCTGGTAGTTACCCTTTAAAGCAGACAACTATTGACATATTAACCCCTACCCATACCTGCCCCATCCACGTCATTTAAGTCGACGTCAGAATGCTTTAACATCTTTTTTCCTTTGTTGATATCGTGAATGGGAAATATGCCATTGTTAAAATTGTTTCATAAACTGTGTATCGTTAGATCATTACAAATGGAAATAAGCGAAATACCATTGAATCTTCAATTATAAAAAAAATACAAACAAATTTCCAGGCTCCTTTGAGATCTGTTTTATCAAGTCTTTGTATCCACTACCGTATCTACAAGACCTAAGTCGTACCAACGAATTTATTTATATACACATACATACATACATACATAAGATCACGACTGTATCCCATAAGGGGTAGTCAGAGACTGGGCACTCACTGCAAAAACAGATGACTGCCACAATCCACGTTTCACCAAAACAATATAACGCACTTGGTGTGATAGGTGGTGAGCCCATCGCCACCATGCGCTGTTGGGTGCACAGTGCAGTTTAATTCCTTACTCGCCTTTTACGAGATCCATTGGATGAGAGGGAGTGGTAGTATTCTTTTCAACGAGCCGCCACCACACGGCTATTTATTGACACATGGAAAAATATATCGAAATAAAACCTTTTTGCGTAGCTTTCATAAGGAAGTGATCTTAAACAAAACCTATACAATTGATTGTAACAATGAACTAAATACACGTAGCTCGCAAGGTTCACGTGCGATAGTTTTGCGTGACGGATCCTAATAATATCGTGATTGGAGGAGAGATCGGGTACGGCCAAAGGTGTACAGGTATCCGTCGCCTTGAATGCACGCGAATAGAAACCTTTGAGTGCTTCCTCTGCGTGAAACGGGAGGTCTATTCTTCTTTTGTTTTTTTTTATTCTGGCAATTAGCTACTTAATCGAACCATTTTTGCCAATGACCACTAATAAATTAATTATAACAAAGGCTACGTTTCGATCAACAACAAAATTATAGTTGACTTTTACTGAAGATTTGTTGGATTGATAGAGGCAAAACGTAAAGTACAATTTTGGTATTGAATTGAATTTTTAAATCACTGTACAATTTCATGAGCACTTGCTGCTTAATAAACTATCAATATTAAACACCAAAACTCAAAATATACAGAGAAATAACAAAATTCATTAAAAACACTAGCGCTACTTTTCGAGTTGGCGCCAAAAGTCCTTTTTCGTTTCGAGTTTCAATTTACACAGTTATCTGTCGAACATATCAAAGAACATATCAGAACAGGTCAAAGAGTAAAAACACTATCGACAGTTTTTGAGTTGGCGCCAAAAGCCACAATAGCTCTATTAATGATATTTCTAATGGCAATATCAGCAAATAGTTTGTCTTCTTTTGATTATCAAGTGTTTGAAATAGCATCTGAACCTTTCTCCTATCGTATCGTTACATTTATTTTCTGTATTTCTAACAACTTTAAAAATATTTATTTCATAATTATAAAAAAAAACTTTACAACTAGCGCTTTCATTTGATACGTTAAACGGTACATACATTGTGGAAAATATATTTTTTTTATTTTCTAATTTGCTATAACTCTAATGCACAATATGTTCAATGTTAAATCTATTGATATTTTTTTTATTCGATTAAGTGACGAAACGAGCCAAACGTTCACCTGGTGATAAGTGCAACGTCTGCCCATAACAAATGCTGTGTCACTCAGAACATTTATGTGTGACATCACATTGCGCCAGGCACCCTGAGACATGAGTTCTCAGGTCTCATATGCCCAGTGATTACGCTAGCTCTCATTGCCCTTCAAACCGAAACACAGTAATGTTCGCACACTACTGCTTCACGGCAGAATAACTGGCCCTGGGGTGGTACCATTATTATCTAATTATTTTGGTTAAATATTGTGATCAAAACTTTTGTGACTTTGGTGATCAGTTCACCGATCACGAGCCGCGTCAACTTTATAATTTAAGTTATATAACCTATTAATAGAAATACTCCTCACATTGCATGGTACTTTGTGAAATTCAATAATACATGGTTATCAAAAAATAAAGCGCGCAACTCAGTATATGGCACTGAAGCGAAACTAACATATATATTAGAAATATAAATAAATAACTAATATAAATCAAATAAATAAAAATGAATTAACGAAAATTTTTTACAGTGAGTAATATTTTTAGCTCAGGGTATAAACAATTATAATTTTGTCGATAAATATTAATTAAGAATAACAAAAAGGTTTCACAAAAACTCTGAAAGTACTTATGGCGCCAATTTGAAAAGTGGGGGCAGTGTTTTTATTGAATTTTGTAAATATTAAGTATATTTTAAGTTTAGATGTTTAATGTTGATTGTTTTTTATGTACATGTATATTTTATTGTCGATTGAAATTTTGAAGTCTTGCTACTGTAAGATTCTTACTTAACTAAAAATAATATATTTATACCTGTTACTTGACACTGCAAAATAGTTTAAGACTTTTTCCATAAATAAACAAATAATAATACTGCACTCAAATTCGACCTTGAAATTAAACACTCTTCGCGCCAAAAGATTTAAAAAAATGTTTCATTAATCCAGAAAGGCAAAGATGTCGTTTCGGTGTAGTCATATTCAACATTATTTATAAATGTTTAAATCAGACAACAGTCTGTTTAATAAAAAATAAAAAATAATTGACGATGTTATTGACTTAAGAAGACGTACCAAGCCGTCAATGTACGATCGAACCATCGCCAAGCTCTTCCAACTTCCCATCTTCTCCCGCATCTTCACTCGCATCGTATCACAAATCATGATAACGGCACTAACATAACATCACCACAATAGCACCACACAACGCTTACTGAGTAAGCAATAGTGTATAAAACACCCAATTTAGTTTTGAAATTTGCCGGACGCGAGGCAATTTGTGTCGGCACTACGTCCGCTAACCAACGCAGATCGAGCGCGTAACGCACTTATTTATTAAATTATTTTTTTTTCGTGGCATGTAATTATCAAGTTTCATTAATAAATCAACACTGACTATTTATTACCGGATTATTATCATAAACATTTACGTTTTGTAACTTTTATAAAATTAAAGTCGAATGGAGCACACGACTTTTATATAAAAAGACAACTTTAAAACAAAATAAATAAACGTCACTTTTCGCGCCATTTTTTTAAGTTTTTTTTCGAAAACTACTCGTGTAAATTCGTAGAATACGGAGGTTGTCAACGACATGACGCTCGAAAACTGTTTACAATGGCATTTGAAATTCCCTTACTCTTAATTGCATATTTATCTAATGACTGACGTTGTTACTTATCGTCGTGTTAAAATGGATTCTACGGCTTACTTCTAACTAGAGTGTGCCATTAAATACTTATAAATCCAGGACTTTAGGTTCTCTCAGATATTGTCTACACAATTCAAAAGTCTTAATTTTCATGTATACTATACGTGATCATAAACCAATTGAAATTTACAGTTAGTTTATTCCGCTTCATTCCCGTTTATTTTTGTTGAAGCCTTCAAAATAGTCAAGGTATACCGCCCATAATGGAATCTGAAAATATTTTTTGGATATCAGTGTCAGCAATTCACCTTGATGCAAACGACTCAATAATCTTAGTTAATTCAATTATAGACTACCTTTTACAGAAAAATCAACATTATATTTTGAAAATTTTAAGTAAAAGCTCTAGAGAATGACCGCTCTCTATCTGGAATTTCTCACGAAATTAAGATAAATTGTTATACCTGCATACAGTCGGCTGGTCTGTGTTGAAATTACCTAAACGATTTCTCACTAACACTTAAACGATTGTTTTCGTGACGTATTAAGTAATTGTCGTACAAAGATCGCGCTGTAATGGATTAGAAATTCCTCTAAACAGGTCAATAGTTGTTCTATTGACCTCTTTAGTCAAAGATAAGGAATACTGATAGTTTTTTTTTATTAAATATATAGATAATTATAACTATTACTTATTTAATAATTTACACAACAATGTGACAATTTGTACTGACATTTCTTCAATAAAAATCGTTAAATGTGATTTAGAAGTTTGGTATTTACAAGCTGATGTAAAGCACCGTCGGTCTAAGAAGTCTTCTCTCAGTGCCATGTCACTAATCCTTGCAAAAGAACACCAAGTCCTACCAAGGATGATTTGCGAGGCTATTGGGAATTTTTAAAAACACCCTATTTTTAATAGACTGGGTACTTACTACCAGCGGTTTGAGATCCCATAATTAATAATATTAAATGCAAAACCAAGAATATCATTGCAATATTTGAAAACACTGTAAATCCGTTTTGATGTTATGATCGGACCAAAACATATAATAAAAAACTGACGGGAGTCCCAATGACCACGGGTGTTATAAAGCGAACGAAACGTCCGGAAATAAATATGAGGTTTAAAAGATAAACGCGATAAAATCCGTAAAATGTGTAAATATAATAACCGGGATCTTAAAACCTCACATATATCTTAAAAGATAACAAGTAAACAATATCGGAAAAAATAGTATGTACCACTCCAGGGTCAGTTATTCTGTCGTGAAGCAGTAGTGTGCAAACATTACTGTGTTTTAGTGTGAAGGGCACTGAGAGACAGTGTAATCACTGGGCATATGAGACTTAAGCACTGATGTCTCAGGGTGACAGGCGCAGTGTGATGTCACACAAATGTTCTGGGTGATACAGCATTTGTTATGGGCAGACGTTGCACCGTTAACCGTCAAGTGAACGTTTTGCACGTTTCGTCACTTTACCCAGTAAAAAAAAAACATCGAGACGCTGTACCAACTATAAGCAAGTTGTGGAATTCCACTACTAAGGTTTTTAGAATCTACGAAAGTCATGCTGACAATGCAAAATGCAATGCAGTTATCAGTAAGGATGACCAGGCATAATAAAATGATTCCAATGTCATAAGACAAATGAAACAGCACTGGATTTTCTTGTCGATTAACCCACTGCGCGGGATTGAGTCTTCAGGCTCGACAGGCCGGTAATGACGTCCATTTGCTAAATGCGGACGACGATCGAGAGTAAACCGCAAATGGCGTTAAACAACTAGGCTCAATGGAATTCAACCGTTTGCTTCACCTTTTTGTATGTGAAAGCAAACAAACTGATGGACCGGATTTCGAGTATGAGGTGAATGGGAATTGCTTATGCGATGAGCTATGTGCTCTACTAACTGTACTCACGATTTCGACTGGACTACGAACTAATGCAAATTTTTGGTAACGATGATTACTGTCTCTAATGTTCGATAGTTTCACGTCAACAGCGTAAATAATTCGTAAGTTAAGTCCGTTGGGACACCAGAGAAGACCATTCTATTTAATAGTCTTATCTTTATCTTTTATCAAATCTAAAGGTATAATAACATTTATGGTAGCTCAGTTAGTTAGCCGTGTGGTGGCGGCTCGTTAAAAGAATACTACCACTCCATCTCATCCAATGGATCTCGTAAAAGGCGAGTAAGGAATTAAACTGCACTGTGCACCCAACAGCGCATGGTGGCGATGGGCTCACCACCTATCACACCAAGTGCATTGTGTTGTTTTGGTGAAATGTGAACTGTGGCAGTCATCTGTTTTTGTAGTGGGTGCCCAGTCTCTGACTACCCCTTATGGGATACAGTCGTGATCTTATGTATGTATGTATGTATGGTAGCTCAGCGGTTGGAAACTAGCTCTAAGGTTCATAGCATGAGCTTGAGTCATGAGTTCATAGAACGACCTGAGTTAGGTATAGGCCGTTGGAATGGTATGGCCGAACGCCGGCACCACTAACATTGATTACTGCAATTTAACTGATGCTAGCGGCGAAGAAAACTTGAGAAAACCAGCATGTCCCAAATAAAATTATAGCGCGACATGCGAAATCGGACAGTGTGAAAGCCTTTTTTGAGCCCGGATTTGAATGTCGCGGACTCTTTCCCGCTCCAACACTTTATCAGTAACATAGCAATTAGACGTTTTTAGTCTTTTCATGTGTCTCTATCGAGTTCCCGAACATTTCGTGAGGTCGTCATTCCACGTAGTGGATGTGTTATTCTGCGCTTCGCTTTTTTGAACTCGAAAATCTTACTGGTCTCTAGAAAAATAGAACTCCATTCATCACATTGCGACATTACAATCTGACAGCAACTGATTAATTTGTACTTTGCGAAAAGTAGGTTACGTAAATATTATTGTCTTATTTTGGAAGTGCACTTTTTAAGGTCAGTCAGCGCTAAGTAAATTTGTTTGTAATGAGAATGAAGAAATAACCGCTGTGGTTTGCACATTAAATTGGTCTTATTTGAGCTCATCATGAGTTTGATGGACAATTTTAATTTTAAAATTTAGTCTACTTTTAAAAAAAAAATTGTATAAAGTGACGAAACGAGCAAGACGTTCACCTGATGGCAAGTGCAACGTCCGCCCACAACAAATGCTGTGTCACCCACAATATTTCTGTGTGACACCACACTACGCCCGTCACTCTGAGACATCAGTTCTTGAGTCTCTTAAGCCCTGTAATTACGCTAGCTCTCAGTGCTCTTCAAACCGAAACACAGTAATGTTTGCACACCACTGCTTCACGGCAGAAAACTGGCCCTGGGGTGGTACCTACCTAGACGGATTCCTGCATAGGAATCCGACCACCTGTAAATAACAATTACTTCAACACTTAAAAAAGTATTACCAACAAACAAAATACCCACGTTAGCTCATCACTTATCCGCGCGAACCGCAGTGATTACGGTCAAGCGCAGTGATTACGGTAGATCCTCCCTTCTTCAGAGAGGTCTACGTCCAGCAGTCGAAACTCGAATTAATTTTATATTCCTACTAACTAATCCGTGCGAATATTTTGCACAGTATCGTGATCATGATCTGATGGCGCCATCCACTTTCTTTAAGGAATGCAACTCCAACCGACTGCTGTCGTGCATGGTAGTTGAACAGATTGTCAACAATTACATAATTTTTGACAACGTATTTACTAATTTAATAAAATAATCCTTTCTTCCTTTTCTTAAATTTTTGTAACGAAAACATACATAAGACATTTTCTCATTTTTCGTCATTTGAGGAAAAATTAATCTTTGAAATGGTGTATCAAACATAAATTTTGGTGCAGTATTAAGGGAAATATTTTATACCGACTAAAAACACCTTTGAGAAATAATAAATTTAGATACTTGAATTCCAAAAAAAATATTGTTGGTGCACAAATATTGACATCAGATTTGATTGATAAAAGCTTGCAGTTATAATATATAGTTTTTTCCGACATATGTTGGAGAATTTGGTCATTGTTAGCAGACACCACCATTCAAATCACCATTACTAGCAGAAATATCATCTGCGTTGATTTTCAACTTATGTGGAACATTAAAAATTACATTTACAAAAGCGACCGAGTTTTTATTTATACCGGAAATGAAGACCATAATTATTAATGTATTATTCGTCTGAAATATAACACGCATCTGTTCGAGAGAATTGAAATGTTAATAATTGTTCGCGGTGTAATCTGTCTACATGCATTTGCACTAACTAGAGAAATACTCGTTCTAAAATTTCAAAATGAACGCTTCAATGAATAGACAAGCTGTTCGAAATTCAAATCTAACGGTTCGAAAATAAAGAAAAAATGTTTGCTAACTGGACACCGCTAGTGAAAACTAGTTTATAAATACGGCCTCTGTTGATTCAAGGTTGCCAGTTACAATTTTTATAACTATAGATGGATTTTTAATAGTCTGTCTTATGACAAATAAATAAATTTTATTGAACGAATTTATCCACTTCCATTAATAATACGCCGCTAAAAAAATACTTTTAGTTACATTCAACATAAACATATTTTTACATAAACTTATACTGCCATTCTTAAAAAAATTATGCATACTTATAAAGACAAACTTATAAAAGTAGATTAAAAATACTAAACTTGTATACATCAATCAAACATTTATTAAATCAATTTTGGCTATATTATAATAATTTTGGCTATCAAAGAAGGATATCAAAATGGTTTATAATTTCAATGATCAGTGTATGCATTTAATATTAGGTGAAACAATCCTTGAATATAAGGCAAATATGAGATAACCCTGAATGGAAAAACAAACTATAGAACAACGTCTCATCATAAAATTATTATCTATATTAAAAGACGAGAAAGTGCAAATTTCGACGCTTCCATTTAAACAACAGTGTTTGTACTGTTATGCAGAAACCTTCATATAGCAAGTCATGACTTGGTGTGACAGACTGTTAATGTAAATAGAACTGTGTTGGTATGTTGCACATGATGTGGTGTGAAACGATGTTAATGCTCTTGGGAAACTGATACATAAATAAATAAAAATTGTTTACTGTTAAGCTTTACTCTGTGGCTCCAATAATATTTGTGCAAAAAAACAAATTGTTGGTTTTCGGGTCTGGTTGTGTTGTGATTGTCTCCATGTTTCTGACACTGCGTCCTAGCCTACCTCCGATCTTATCGCATGAACGTTACACTGGGCGCGGTCAGGACGGAACAAGTGACAATTCAGAGAATATAGAGAACTATTCGGTAGTTGTCGCCGTGGTCGAAAATAGACCAGGAGGACATCATCACTTTCTTCTCTACCGCTTTAGCCTATCACTAGTCCACTGCTGAACATAGGCCTCCCCCACCCCCCAAATTACAGATGACAGAAGACCGGTGTGTAGCTATTTCCCGCTATACAGCATTTATTAGTAAAGCCGTAAGTGTATAAAATGCTTATAATGTAATGTCTTAAAACTAGCACCTCGCTTTTCCTTTAAAAACTTAGTTAGACATACATCTTTCTAGCTATCTAGCTAAAATAAAAAAAGAATATCATGCGAGTAATGGTCAGTTAAACTCGATGTTTATCTCGAGTTGTTGTTAACCGAACGGGAAACTGTCTCGTGTGCGCAAGCAGGTTTAATTCGATTGGATCGAAACGAGCGGCCATCGCGTCAGTGGTCAGCGAAGCTGCACTAACTTGGACCACCTGATTATTATTAAGAAATTCGCGCCCAGTCCAGCTTTAATTGAGATTAACGTTGCTCAGTGAACCGGCGGATGCTTTCCTTTATTCAATGTCAAAATTTGGCATAGAGAAGAAAAGCCGTGTGGTAGCGGCTTAAAAGAATCTGCCACCCCATCTCATCCCGTGGGTGTCGTGAAAGTCGACAGAGGGAAAATTGAAATTGAAGGGAGATGGGTAGCAGCACCTTCCTGGAACATCTGAAGAAATAAACTGCGGTAGCCAACCCGCGTACCAAGCGTGGCAACTATGGTAAAATCCCCCAAAATGTGAGCTACGAATTTTTGTGGCCATCTATCTATGAGGAAGGCTATGTTTAGCAGTGGACTAGTGATAGGCGGAAATGATGACGATAATGATGAACAGCCTATAAATGTCCTACTGCTGCACTACTGCACAAACCTCTCATTTTGAGAGGGTTTTGGAGCCGGGAAAAATCCGCCACGCTGCTCCAGTGCAGGTTGGTGGACTTTTTTCGAAATGTTTTTATTCCTCAGATATACAGGTTTCCTCTCGATGTTTTCCTTCATCGTTGCGTTGGTAAATCAGCACATAAAATTGCAGAACAATTTCTAGAGGTGCTGGCAGTGCCAGGCGAGCTCTCGGCCCCTGAGCCAATACGGCTCAATGCGGAATCCAAAACACAAAATAAGCAAAATAGTGACGAGACGCGGCCGACTTAGCGACGCTAATGCCTTCGCCAATCCAAAGAAAAGCAAAACAGCGCACAAAAACTTAAATTTAACGTTTATAAAGCGTTGCTAATTTTCAATTTATTCATTGGTTTTAGGATGAGGATTTTATATGAAAAGCAAAAGTCCCCCCCAAAATGAGAGCTACAAACTTTTGTAGCAATTTATGGGGGAGGCCTATGTTCAGCAGTGGACTAGTGATAGGCTGAAATGATGATGTTGATGATGAAGTTGTTCATCAAAGACCAATAGACATATTTATTTAGAATAGATTTATTAATGATTTTTATGTTTACATGTATCCTACTCATTGAATAAAGGATTTTTTCGTATTTTTTCGGGTTTTATTAACTGTAATTCCGTCGTTTCGAGCGCTTACAGTATCTAGGATGAGTAAATTGGTCAACTATGACATCAGAATGTTGCTGCTATAAAGCGCTGGAAATGCTTATTCAATAGGTTTTTTAAAGTCTAAGAATTTACTTAGAATCCCTCGTCCATTTGATAATAGTTGGTGGACTTTATGCTATGTCTGCGAAGTCTTTAATTCCTCAAGCATGCCGATTTCCTCGCGATTTTTTCCTTTACCGGCAAGATTATTGCATAATAAGCATTTTGAAATATCAACTTTTGTGGTGTAGCGGAGGTGATCGAACCCAGATACCCAGTACTGGTGGTGGGTGCAGGAATCCGTCGAGGTAGGTACCACCCCAGGCTAGTTATTAAATATTATATAAACCAGCAAACAGCTATGAGTAGTGTATGTTTTTATATTACTCGTAGCTATGATAATTTGAGACTTAAGAACTGATGTCTCAGGGGAACAGGCGCAGAGTGGTGACAGAAATATTCTAGCTGAAACAGCATTTGTTATAAGCAGACGTTGCACTTACCTTTACTTACCCACTTAGACGGCGAACGTTTTGCTCGTCTCGTCACTTTATCCAAAAAAAAGAAAGTTACGTACAACGGAATTCTCTGAGTTTTTCTGTAACAGTATTAAAAGTCGAAACTGACCTCAATATCCCGAAACACATCTCTAATATCGGGCTTCTTCGCCCTGGACGCAGCTCGTTTCCTCCTCACGGTACGGTTGAGCCTCCGTACTCGACGGCGTACTGCAGCTGCCTGCTCCCGTGGCAAAGGGCTGACAGCCTCACCCAGCTGAGCCTCCGTCACTTCTAGTCCAGCTTGGAAAGGCGCCGCGAGGGATCCCAACCCGGCAGCTTGTAGCCATTCTGTTTCTAATTCGCCTTCTGTAGGGACAACGAAAAAATATTATATTATATTAATACCACCATAGCTGTAGTAGTAAGTATAAACCCATAAAATTCCCACTGCTGGACACATCATCATCATTTCTGCCTACCATAGTCCACTGCTGAACATAGTCCTCCCCCATAGATTTCCACAAAAGTTCGTAGCTCTAATTTTTTCGGGGTTTTTACATAGTTGCCACGCTTGACAGGCGGGTTGGCAACCGCAGTTTATATATTCAGATGTTCCAGGAAGATGCCGCTGCCCCGTCTCCTGGTTTTCATTTTCCCTCTGTCGACTTTGACGACACCCACGGGATGAGATGGGGTGGTAGATCCTCTTAAGCCGCCACCACACGGTAAATTTATTATCATTGTGTCTGAAAACAATTCATTGCCACGTTCGTATATTCCGAAAAATGTAAGCGATTATTTTTCATCCTTTGAGCGAATTCGCAACTCATTTCCGCGGGCAGCGGTCATGTGTTGCGTGACCCGTGTTCACTTGCGCCCAGATTTCTATTGATAATGTACTGATCTATGTTTTTGTGGTAGCTGAACAAAAGTCATCGCTACGGAGAACATTGGTAAGGCAAAAACTCTGAGAAGGTTAAAGAACTCATTTACACGAAGGATAATTTGAGTACATGAGTACATGGATCACGATCTTTGTTTATTTTTAAGTTTTTAAGTTATACTTTTTTAGTCGCGTTGAACATACAATTTGTATGACGTATGATATCCACAGCTTTAAGAAAAATATATTTATAGATTTTTCAGTTTAACTTTTAATTAAGGAATTAATAACAATCCAAGAGTCATCAAAAACAAAGTCTAATATCGTTAAAGGACATGTGCAAAAAACAAAGAAGTGATACGATTAGATGTTAATAATTAAAATATCTATACGAATATTTTAGTGTACATACTTATTATACTTATATTTCGCGAACAGCGAAAGCTAATTTATTGCAATATTTAAAACAAGGCCGCTATTAATTCATCTATTATAGTCAGAGGAATCATAAGGAATGTTACAAAAAAACTTAAAATGAAAAAGATAGCATCAACCTTTCCGTGAAATACATTCGCGGTTAAGGAAAACATAAACATTAACAGATACAAAAAGATAGGTTTGTCACGTGGTAGCGCTAACCGCTTATTCAGCATACGGACGGGCCGAGTAAATATAGTTCATTTACAGTATTTAGCAGAAGTAAGCACATACGAAACAAACACACAGGATGTGTTGTATCCTTGTTAGTTATAATTAAGTATGATTTTTTGAAAGTTATTGACTGCGTCTAAATATATAGAAACGTTTAATATTTTTATTTTTAGCGAGTGCACAGTTTTAATACGAGCGGGATCTTATGACGAACTTACTTTTATTGAAAACGTCGTTCCTGATACGTCACAGAAGCTATGTTCGAATTGCCGCTTCTGCGAATTATTTTTTTATTCGTTTTGGTCGTATTGTTGACTTCAATGTCTATGACACTGGATCTGACTCTTTCTCCGATTTTATCGTATCAGCGCAACATATATTTTGATGGTAGGCTTCCTATGCAGGAATCCGTCTAGGTAGGTACCACCCCAGGGCCAGTTATTCTGCCGTGAAGCAGTAGTGTGCAAGTACTACTATCCTTCGGTTTGAAGGGCACTGTGAGCTAGCGTAATCACTAGGCATTTGAGACTTAAGAACTGATATCTCAGACTGATGTCTCAGGGTGACGGGGGCAGTGTGGTGTCACACAGAAGTATTCTGGATGACACAGCATTTGTCGTGGGGTGACACAGGATTATTAATTAAGAATCAAAACGCGCCCCGCAAAGTATATACCGTAGCAGTCTTTTTTTCTCCTTGGCCAAGTACCTACTTTCCTTCTATCTTTTATGCGTCAGAAACGTTTCATTATTAAACGTTACAAATAGAAAAGTGTCACTCAAATTCGACCTTGAGATTTTACTTACATCGCCCAAAGAAGTTTCTCTTCAAAAAAATATCGAACGTGTGTTCCTTAGCTCGTTTCAGTAGTAACTAAAGTGACCATTTATTTTTTCCCTCAGAGCGGGACGCCCTTAAATTATAATAGTTTTAAAAATAAAACATACATACATACATAAGATCACGACTGTATCCCATAAGGGGTAGTCAGACACTGGGCATTCACTGCAAAAACAGATGACTGCCCCAATCCACTTTTCACCAAAACAATATAATGCACTTGGTGTGATAGGTGGTGAGCCCATCGCCACCATGCGCTGTTGGGTGCACAGTGCAGTTTAACTAATTACTCGCCTTTTACGAGATCCATTGGATGAGATGGATTGGTAGTATTCTTTTAACGAGCCGCCACCACACAAAAATAAAACACATATTTACAATTATAATTATGAAATGTTTAATGATTAAAAACAGAAATAAGAACTAATCTTGTGTGTACTGGTGAGCTGGATTTAAATTTTTTTCGGATCAGCTAATTTTGTTCCATATCAGGTTAAGTTTTTAAATATGAATGGAACTATTTGCATGACTTGTTGATGTTACGCTTTCGTTTTAGCAACGCGGGACCATATTACGTATTCTGGGGACAGCGCGACACATATCTTTGAAGAGGGACTGTCCCGCTCAAAGCGGGACGTATGGTCACGTCAGATGTAACGCGAAGTGGGTTATTTCAGGCGAGACGCGAGCGGCACAGGATGTTGTTTGTTAACTCCTGACGCTATTTATAGCTAACCGGGAGTGATATCCGAATACGAAAGCCGGGTCTTCTGCTTAAACTGTAAAGCGAGCCGTATTTTATTTTTCTAATAGTTGAACATGCACCATTTATGATACATTTAGAACTAAGAAAGTGCCATAAACATTGTTAAAATATCAAAATATTGATTACACTAGCGCCACCATTATTACATTACTACTTCCTCTCTTTTCCGAGAGAGTTTTGGAGCTGACAAGAATCCGCCATGCGGGTTGGCGGACGTCACATGTCTTCGAAATAATTTTTATTTCACAGACAAACAGATTTCCTCACATTGTTTTCCTTCATCGCCGAGCACGTGTTAAATCAGCATTTATAATTGCAAAAACAATTTTAGTGGTGCCAGTGCCGGGAATCGAACCCGATACGATGATGATATTAAAATTCATTATTTCTGTGCTTCCGAACTCGTTTTAGAGTGACGAGCGCGGTGTGATGCCACAACTTGCAATTAAATGTTCTAAATGACACAGCGACTATGGGCAGACGTTGCACTTACCATCAGGTGAACGGTTTGCTGTTCTTGTCACTTTCGTTCATTATATAATAGAATCATTAGAATAATAGTTCCGTTTGGAACTTTATAATTATAACGCTGTGATAAAGACGGTTCAGACGGATGAACGGACAGACACGTGAACAAAAGAGCGGGAAATTATCGTGTACTTTACTTCGTCAAATATTCATACTTTCTTAAGTATTTAACTGAAAAGAGGGTCCTTGTAAGTATAGTATTATTACTGGCTTCTTTCACAAGGTTTGTCCAGCCAAAGCAAGGCCGGGCGGTCAAGATGGACGCCAAGGCCGATTATTGTTTAACAGCAAACAATCAATGGCCTCACAAGATTAACAAGGTCTTCAGGCTTTATCTGTAGCACGAATAAGGTGGTAACGTAGCGGATATGTTTGTGAAATAACATAAAGAAAAATACGGTGCCTTGAAAAAAAATGCACTATACTAGATCTCCTGTGACGTGGGTTTATAGATTTAAATTGCGCATTCGCAAACATCCAGACCAAACACACTACCTATACAACTGATAGTTTTTTTTTGATTTTGATAAAGTGACGAAACGAGCAAAACGTTCACCTGATGGTAAGTGCAACGTCTGCCCATAACTAGTGCTGTGTCACCCAGAACATTTCTGTGTGACACCACACTGCGCCCGTCACCCTGAGACATCAGTTCTTAAGTCTTATATGCCCAGTTATTACGCTAGCTCTCAGTGCCCTTCAAACAGAAACACAGTAATGTTTGCACACTACTGCTTCACGGCAGAATAACTGGCCCTGGGGTGGTACCTACCTAGACGGATTCCTGGGTAGGAATCCTACCACCAGTAAAGGGTAGTGTGGGAACAGCTCAGACCAATGCTGAACAAAGTCTTCTCGTAAGATTTTCTATAACTACTATTCTCACCTCCACTGTCGGTCAATTTTATCTAAAATTGTATTACACTAATGTTATAAATCAGAAAAAAATATTTTTGAGAAAAAATATATAAAGACAGATAAATTTATCTAAAACTTGTCACTACTATTAACGTACGAGATAAATGTAAATGTATTTTTTTAACAACAAAGTCACGAATAGATTACATATATAAAGTCAGATAACAGATTAAAAATATTTACATACAATTGACATGTTTCGCCGCGGATTTATCTTTTTAACTTAAATTTTTATCTTACACAATAAACAAGGTCAGATGCCGGAACGATTTTATGTCTTGAATGTGTTCTAAATTTATAAGACATATAAATTTAGACAGTTATAGTAACCGTATCATTATTTAAATGTGAAAAAGATAAGGATGGTCTCTACAGCGAATCTATCTATATAAAAAAAACAATTGCCGCATATATGACAGATCATCAATTGAGAACGGCTTGACCGATATGGAATTTTTTTTTTGTCTTCGTAATTGTAAATTAATAAGCGGCAATAGCTTAATGGTTTAGGGTACGGACTGCGAAACATGACGTCGCAGGATCGAGCCCGCCATTCGACTATTGTCGTGAACCATCTTCTAGCACAAGCTTTTACGCTTAGTTGGAGTGGTTAACAGGAATATTAGTAATGTTAATATAGCATTGCTAGTATTCTTTTTTTTAAAAAAATAGTAAATTGTAAATATTCTATAATAAATATTTTCAGTCATAAGATTATATTTAACAAAATATTTATTAAAATACTCTGGACGCACGCCAACAATGAAAAAAGACAACATGTTTACTTTCAATATTCACTCTTCCTAAAGACGCTAGTTAACGCGACACAACGATATTTCATAAGCGGACACAAGACCACCGACAAAACAGATCCTAATTTAAATATAGAAATGTCAACAACAACAAAAAATAAACTGATCCTTTTAAACATTTTTTTAAATATCATGTACTCGACATAATTGTTAAAAAAAGTAATAACGTTTTGGAATCAATTGTGAACAATTTAAATCGTTCAACTTTAAAAAAAAAAGTTTAATGGAAGTGATGACACGAGGAAATCGTTCACCTGATACTCCCTATAATCATTACGTTCTCACTCAGAACTTTCTAGAATTGTAAAGATCTCTGTGGCGCCGCACTACGCTCGCCACTATGAGACTCCTTAAGTCTCATAATCCTTGTAATACACAAACTACAGCACTCTTCAAATAATAAAGGCAACGATGTTTGCACATCACTACCAACAGCAGAATAATAGGCACAACATATACATACGCATATTGCAGCGTAGTATGCACGCAAAACCAAATTGGATGAATTTACGAGTATATTAGACAGAATACTATTATATAACTAACTGCGCCCTGCTGTTTCACCCGTGTAATAACGCCGACCCCGATCGATGATATACTTCCCTACTTGAATCGGATTTTAGGGTTTTAATTTTTTTGCGCGGTACTCTAATAATTTTTCTAAAATTAAATTAGGTTATAAGGTGTAATATAAGCCATCTGTCAGTGGAAGTCCCGTCAAAATCCGTCTAGCCGTTTCGGAGATAAAAATTTTAAAAACTGATTTTTTCTTATATGTAGGTACCGTATATAATTTCATAACCATTAAGTAAAAAAATCTGTTATTTTGTTATAACAAATAGACACTTCAATCTTATTTATTTGTATAGATAATGACTCTTACTATAATAATACGTCTTAACGCTTTTTATTGATAATAGAGAAGAATTACAACATCAGCATTACGCAGAAGTGCCGGCACCCGAAATCACATTACGAAATAGCGTCTGTCTTCGATTACAACGGCTATTAGCTTTAATTACGAGTGAAATGTTAAATGTGATTTACAACGTTAATAAATTAACATGCGTGTACATCGCTGTACAATCATACATGAATGGACTTAAATGGGTAGCTAACCGCGTGACCTAGTGCTCAGAGCACATGACTTCTATGCCGCCGGTTTTAGGTTCGGATCCCAACCGGACCCAACAAACCAGTGCAAAAACACAAATCGTTGGTTGGTTTTTTATGTATTTATATAACTTTACATATAGGATGTATTACGGCGGACTCAATGCCTGAGGCATTCTCTACCAGTCAACCTCAAGGGTGGTGAAGAGATTGAAAGAGGTAGGTGCAGTTACATGAAATAGAAAAACAGAGAAATATGTGCATATACATAAATACAAATAAATAAATAATGAAAAGTGTGGATTACTGAGATGATTTTGCCGACTTATTTTGAAGAAGTTCCCGAACTTTAAATTTGGTTGTGATGTGCTTGTAAAATGTATACATACTGTCACGCCTCTTTCCCATTGTGCTAGGCAGTGACCACATATTTCCACTTGCTACGATTCTGACCCATCTTTCGCTTCGAGTACTATCATGAGCGTTTTCATACAAGCTCGTCGGTTGAGGGAACTTTTGACGTGGCCTTTCCTAAACGTCTCCGATCTAATAACCCTTACCGGCTACCCCATTCGAATTCGCCCCATAAATCTATTTCGTCATTATTCTTTCATCCATCCTCTCTACGTGTCCAAACCACCTAAGCGTCCCTTTCTCCATCTTTTTTCACTACGTCTTCTCCCACACCGGAACGTACCCGTATCACGCTGTCCTTCACTTCGTCCTACGTAGTGGGCCATAAATTAAAAAAAGGAATTAGTAAAAAAGAGAAAATAACTGTTCGCGCCTTCTACTACGTCTGTAATCATAAAATCAGGTTTAGGTAAAAACTGAAATTTAAACTAGTAGTAAAAACGGGATTAAAAAAAATCGAAATTAATATATTATACGTAAGTATTTAATTTTATATGGTTACTTTTATTTTATTTTTTTTAACTCACCTATAACGTATTTTGCGTGAAATCGGCATAGCGCCCCCATAACACACATTTGACACCGTTAACTTTTTTAACAGTTTTTTAATGAAAGGGATTACAATGACCGAGGCTTTGTGCACACTTCATTCACATAATAGTGCAAAGACCGCCAAACCGAATCGATGCCGCACACATCAACCGTTACTATTGTACTAATTCTAAAAGCCGTCTAAAATTCCCAATTAATAAGTTCGTTATTTTAAAACCTAAAAGTCGAATTTACGATCAACTATGTCAGCGATTTAGTGGGTGTGAGATGAATCAATGGAACGTCATAGCACTGAATGATTATGTAGGAATCCATTGTCTTCATTCATCGTGCCAAGGAACGTGACGTCTGGCGTCTTATGCGGCGTTGGCGGAAAAAAATGCTGCGCGATCTCTTTTTCTATTTGTATGATAGAAAGAGACGAATATTAAATATTTTGAGGGAACAAATGACGTTGTTTTGAGTACCGTCAGTGACGTAGTACGTGCTCGCGTGGATCGGTTCGCGGCGCGTTTCTCACTGCGCGTGGGCACCGCGTCTTCCCGTTTCAGTTCATTATGGCCCTGTATTTATAGACTCGATCGAAATTTAGTCGGAGAATGAGACATGTGAAATAAAACGAATGGTGCAGATAGGTTGAACGACCGGTTGCAAAAGCGCACACTTACTTCTACGTGAGAAGTATTGGATGCTATACGGCTGCAAAAATTCACTGCATCCGATTTGCTTCTCAGATCATGTAAGGTAAACAGTATATTATTATTGGAAAGAAATCAATGCGGAAATATATATACTGTAACAGTATTATCAAGTAAGAAAATGGAATTGTTCCACGATCTTAATATAAACAAACTTCTTTATGATATAATTATCATCTATAGCTAATTGTCACCAGATTGGCGGTTGACAAAAGTGCATTAATTAGTATTTAGAACTGATGCCAACATTTTCGCAACCGATCACTTGGAACAAAGAACGGGTAAACAAAGAATAACAAAATCTATTTGAACTGCTGTGGCAGGTAATATAAATTCTCTACAAAAGATATCTTAACAAATAATAATAATAATAATTCTTTCATTTTTGTACAAGTTGTATGTTTATAATTAATAAGCTGTGCTCCGCAGTTTCACTCGTGTAAAAAAAAGCACATGACTACGTCGTATGGGATGAATCTCTGATCTGATAATTTCGGAGATTTATAATTGCTGTTAGTCTTTCTTGGCTTTTACAGCTTCATCGGATACTGTGCTCACGGGCCAGGGGCCCGCCAGGTTTGGTTTGACCCAAACATAAATAAATGATAAATTCATACAAAAACCTCGAAATTCGGACTGAGACGCGTTCGCTGCGTGCTTGCGCGATTTAGAATATCTTAATATGTTTTTAAGTCGTCTAATGACCGTCCGATGGAGGCTGCAGGCCTCCATTCGGACTGTCGACTTGTGTGTCGGTAACTCTGAGCGGTGAGAACCGCCCTGGAACACGGGTGTATCGTGTGTACGCGGAGTGATTGTCGACTGCTGCGCGCCGCTCTATACGGCGGTCGCGCGTCGTGGTAACGTTTGCGTTCGGTCGCGTTTCTATTTGGTCGGTAATTTGCTGCTTTAACCACCAGCGGGTTTGGATAAACCGCTGCTTTTTCGAAAAACCGCCGTGATAATGCTCTGAAGTGTTCAGAGATTAAGGGCATTTCACAGTCGCTGTGACGACCTCTCTGATCTGAGCACTCATAGTGCAGCCCTTTTCTGTAATGTTCCGACTCAGCGTGCGCCTCTTTAAGGCCGTACCATGAAGTTTAAATATATTTTTTAAGCCTAGGACTCGTTAATCTAATGCAAAACTATTTTATTCTAATTGGATTAATGGTAATCCTTAAAATTAGCACGACAAGATTATTTTACAATAGTATTAAGAAGAAGCCTTCAACAGAAGCTTAAAGTTAATTATCATTAATATTAATTTTGTTGTTGTAAATAAAATTTAGTCGCCGGCTGCTGTTTAGAGGCGGCGATACAGATTCTGTACCGCCATTTTATACCTTGATTGTGGTAAAGGTCCTTGTCAATTACTGAATGTAATGTAATGTGTCAAGTACTGGGATGTAATGAATAGACAATCTCATAGTCTCTGATAGATTGTTGAATAGCCATCGCCATATATGCGGACCTAAATGATCGAGACCGGTATTGGGCTGCAGCGTCTAAAGATCGCAAACGTACTTGCGCGGCGCAGTATTATATTTTTCATATGAGTTTGTATGGAGCAAGACGCACTGGAGCAACAGGCAACTGCGCGCAATACGCGGTCCGCTCATCGTCGTCGTCGTCGTATCAGCCTAGCACAAGTCCACTGCTGAACATAGGCCTCCCCCATAGATAGCCACAAAACTTTGTACCTCTCATATTGGAGGGATTTTGCCAGATTTGCCACGCTTGGCAGGCGGGTTGGCAACCGCACTTTATTTATTCGGATGTTCCAGGAAGATGCTGCTTTGCTGGTTTTAATTTTCCCTCTGTCGACTTTTACGACACCTACGGGATGGGATGGGGTGGTAGATTCTCTTAGGCCGCTACCACACGGCGGTCCGCTCGGCCACTGGCAACTCTCGCGGGTGCGGGGAAGCAACCACCGACGCTGCTATTTTTTTGCCATAGCCACATTTAATATAGTTAATAGAATCAGGCGTTACTTTGCGGAAATCCATTATAATGAAGGAAAGTATGTTATTTTGCTCAGATCCGCATGCAAAATATAATACCTATAGTATAAATAGGCAGCTCTTTGACCGCGCTGCTCACTCGGCGGCCATCTGTCGTAGAGTCTATGACGCTTGATAATGCCCCTTTTGGGGCGAAACACGAGTCGTGTTCTCGACTTCAGTGGTGTATATTATCTAGTGGTAGTATTGTAGTGGTTGGTGGAGGGTACCTGGTGGCGGTGTTAGTTTGCTTGTGCACGCTACTGAGGGAGGGCGGGCTCTTCAAAAAACTAGGTAATATACACCATTTTTATATTTTGCATGCGGATGTGAGCAAAATAACTTACTTTCCTTCATACCCACATTTTACAAATTGATCCAAACGTGAATACTCCTACATCGGAGTCACACGTTTCGAGTATCACGAATGAAAACTGATTAGGAAACAAAGACGTTCTTGCAGCTATCCATTCAGTCACGCGCAGTGTCGCGCAGCGTTCGTTCGTTCGTTACGTTCAGTTCGGTAGTTCGTACGCGCACCGAAGCGTAAGTGCGTTGAAACTTAAGGTGCATAGTGCCCGATACTGCAATCGCTAATCCGCCTGCCTAGCGTGGCAATTATGTCAAATCCTCGCAAGTTTTAAGTGGGCTATGTCCAGTGGTAGATCTTTTACAGAATATATAAATAGCAAAGAAATCCTCACACAAACGCTTCGTAATTTATGCAATAATCAATTAGAATGAATATGACTTCTTCGACATCTTTAGTATTGTATATTAGTTTGCGAATCGAATCATAAGAAGACTGAATAACACGCGATTGTTTGGCTGACTGTACTTCGATACATATTTAGCTCGTCTAGACTCGTCGAGCGTTGACATAAATACCACATAGGAAGTGACGTTCCCAAGTCTATCTATGTGTTTATTTTATTTGATAATAATAGATTGTTACGTTTTCGCCGTATGTGGTGGCTGTGTAATGTAATCTACCACTCATCCCTGTGTTGTAAAAGTTTACGAATCAGAATTCCAGAAAAATCTTAGTAGCCTCCGATAAATGGCGAAACAACACTTTTGAATTTACTAGCATTAAATTATACCGTTGGGTAGGAGCATCAGAGGTGCGGTGCGTCTGGCGCTGCGATCGCCAATACGCTAAGCGTTCTCATTACGAGAAAAGCTTTCGTTTTAGGAGAAGCGTATGTTCTGTGGATAGTGGTGCCGAGATCAGGGACAGTCAGGATGTTAGTTCAGCCTATGTTCGGCCACCTAGCACGTCTTCTTAGAGGGGAAAATACGAGGGGTGATCCAAAAGTAATGATAATCAGTTATTTCTAGTGCACACAAAAATACAAAAAAATTTCAGTCACTTACTCAGTTAACCACTAGTTCAGGGAAAAAAAATCATATAAATAGGCCACGATTCCCGGGAGCTACATTCATTTGAATACGGACTGTCAAGGAGTGAACATCAAAATGGAAAAACACGAAATCAGAGCTGTCATTAAATACCTCTGCTTGAAAAAAATGTCTACCAAAGACATACACAGCGACTTGGTGGAAACATTAGGGGACTCTTCTCCTCCATATTCCACAGTTGCACGCTGGGCTAAGGAGTTTAAGTTGGGAAGAACATCGACGGAAGACGAACACCGCGAAGGACGCCCATCGACGTCCCTCACTGAAGAAAATGTGAAAAAAGTTGAAGAAGTTGTATTGGAAGATCGAAGAGTGACTATCAGGCATGTAGCTGAGGTCACAGGGATCTCATATGGCAGCATTCAAAGAATCCTTGCGAACGAATTGCATATGAGAAAGGTCTCCGCGCGTTGGGTACCGAAAATGTTAAACGACGAGCAAAAGAAGAAACGAGTCGACATGTCAAGAGCAAATCTCGAAAAGTTCCAGGCAGACAAGGATAATTTTTTGTCACGTTTTGTGACCATGGACGAGACCTGGATCCACCATTTTGATCCTGAAACAAAACAACAATCGATGACATGGAAACGATCCGATGAACCGACGCCGAAGAAATTCAAAGTGTCAAGCTCAGCAGGGAAGGTTATGGCGTCTGTTTTTTGGGACGCTGAAGGAATAATCATGGTGGACTACTTGGAAAAGGGGGCCACTATTACAGGCTCCTACTATGCAGAACAAATAAGAAGATTGCGGGAGGCTATTAAGGAGAAAAGGCGAGGCAAACTGCGGGCTGGAGTGCTTTTCCATCAAGACAACGCACCGGTTCACAAAGCTGCAATTGCCATGGCTGCCATTCAGGAAGCGGGCTTTGAGCTGGTGGAACACCCCCCCTATTCACCAGATCTAGCCCCCAGCGACTTCTATCTCTTTCCACGACTCAAGGAACACCTCCGAGGCAAGAAATTTGACGATGATAGCGACGTGATGGCCGCGGTTGAGGACTTTTTTGAGAGTCAAGATAAAGATTTTTTTTCTAAGGGAATTTTAGGATTAGAAAAGAGATGGACTAAATGTATAGACTTGCTAGGAGACTATGTTGAGAAATAAATTTATTTATTTATTTTATTCATTGTGTTTATTATTGATTATCATTACTTTTGGATCACCCCTCGTAGTTCAGTTGTAGAGCATTTGACTGTGCTGAGTTACAATGTTATCTTACTACTATATTAAATCAGAGGCGTTTGTATGTTTGAACGCGTTAATCTCAGCAAATACTAATCTGATTCTAAAATGTTTTTTTCATTAGATAGCCCGTTTATTGAGGAAGGTTTATGACTATAGAATAGAATAGAATATTTTTTATTCAATATAGATCATTTACATAATACTCATTGAACGTCATTTTCTAAGCTACACTGGTTCGCAAGGAAACGCCTCTGTCCTGGTAAGAACCAGTAAGAAACCCAGCGAGATAAAAAAAATTTCAACACAATTACAGCATTATTATAAAGATGTAGAAATAGCTTGGCAGCGCTCACCCCATTCCCAGGGGTTATCATCATCCATGGAATTCATTAATATTATTATAACCCTTCTTAAAAAGTCTTTGTTTAACAAATAGTTTGAGCTTTTTGATTGAAATACTTTGTCCACTTTAACTACATTACTACTACATACTATACTACTGAACTGAGCCCTACGCTGTGAACCGAACATTACCGAGAAGGATCGAACTGTGACTGCTCAGGTCAGCAAGGTACCATGCCGTACGACGCAATCATGTCATAGTCGGATTATTTGACGCCGGTGAAACTGCAGGGACTACTAGTTAATAATAATAAGTCAAATGTTTGATATCGAGTTACGCTCGCCATTATTTTTTTATAACTCTCTTAATTTCGCTGATTAACTGAGCAAAAGCACAACTGGCTACGCAAAAGCGTTATAGCTACACATTCGATGAAGTTTTGTTCTTGTTCTGTATAGCGTTATTGGAAATAAATCCTTTCATTAATTCAAATGAAAATGTAATGGAGAACATGGCGCTGAATTTACTATTAAGTTTCATGAATAACATGTTTAAATAGTCATTACAATTGCCGTCTGAAAATTATAAGCTTTATTTTTCTGGTGGTAGGATTCCTATGCAGGAATCCGTCTAAGTAGGTACCACCCCAGGGCCAGTTATTCTGCCGTGAAGCAATAATGGTAAGCGTAATCACTGGGCATATGAGAAATAAGAACTGATGTCTCAGGGTGACGAGCGCAGAGTGGTGTCACAAGAAATGAATTGGGTGACACAGCATTTGTTATGGACTGGCGTTGCACTTACCATAAGGTGAATCATTTGCTCGTTTCGTCACTTTATAAAATCATAATAAAAAATATTAATGTTCCTTTTTTTCAATTTAATAGGTTTTCGTTTAATAACTAGAGTAAAATTGAAGATAAAATTTATTGTCACTGTTTTGTAAATTAAATAGAATAGATGACTGAGCCGTCATATTGTTATATACCAAGAAGATACGAGTCGGCATTGCAATTGTTTCCAAAATAAATAGAACGGAAAGCCTTAAAATAAAGTTTCTCATATTCATATCACTCTGGCGTGCCTAAATATTAAATATTATATTTAACCTATTCAGACTAAATCGATTCGATCTAATACATGTTTCTAAGTCATCGCGCTAGTGCTTCGGTCAGGCAGGGTTAAAATTTCCTAGACCTGAATAAGAATTGGAATCGTATAGTAGTAAATGACATTGCCCAAATTCGCCTAAAAATCAACATACGTTTCACATTTAATAACTCTTAGCTTATTTTATGCCCGTTATTCCAAATACTAGAACTCAACGGTCACTTCAGATTTATAACAGAAATATAATAGTCATTTCATTACTAACCGCATTTACCGTTCCCCGAATAGCATCTAAAATCATCGCTTCAGCGCTGGATCCGTAAGTCAAGACACAAGAACCAGAGCTGCTTAAAGCGCTAAATGCCATACAAAAAGGCGCTGCTAAAAACCATAGTGAAATGCCAATGTTGACAATGCGAATACATGAAGCTTATCCAAGCGTGCGAGAGAGAGATTTTGCTGAGCTGAGGGTCGAATTACTTCATACAGAAGGTAAAAGAAGCGGTAATCAGTCACTTATTGTTGAATGCAGCGGAAATGTGAGTCAGACGAAACTTCTGAGCGAGCGCGGAGTTATGCGTTTCTATATACGAGTACAAGGCAATTTCGTTACGTTGAGCAGATTTGTTATCATTAATCACTTTGAATGTAAAAACTAAAAAAGTAGTTATTCGAAGGACTTATGAATATTTTACCAACGACGAAGCGATTTATTACCGCATCTAATAATTAGGCGTATAACTTTATCTTAGTTTTCTTTGTATTCCTGCACTAAAAACAACACCGGAACTCTTGTTGTTCCGCATAATATACAATATTTATTGCAAGATTTAACTGAATGAATACGTAAGTAAATAAATAGCTCGGACAAGATCCACAATATCTATATAACTTACGTACATAAAATCATATTATTTATATATTCATGTATATATTGAATATACCAGAAAATAAGTCATAAATAAAAAACATATTGCGGACAATAAATGACCATCGCTTTATAGTTTTCTACATATATTTATATCATATAATTATGCATCACAAAAAATAATCACCTATGCAAAATTACTGAAGCATATATGCCAATATCTGTGTATAAAAAAACTTACCACTATCCGACGGAGCCAAAAATCCACTAACTTTGAACCGCAACAAAACAACCATTTTAACTAAAACAGTATAAAAGTACGTGATGTTTGAACACTGTTTTAACTCACTGCTCTCACTTGCATTTATCGAGTACTTATTCAAATCCATAAGAATAAATATGAATCACAAATGCATGCAGTGTGAATACTTTATAAATGTGACCCCAAAGAACGCCCTTGGTGCACTACTGCACGGTATAGACTAACAATAAAAGTAAATATCGAAAGAGCAATTGTTAGGCTCCCAAAATCCAAACAGATAAGAAGGAAAAAAGATTAGTGATGACCTAACTAATGAGTACACAGCCCTTTGTTGTGAAAAACAATTTTTAAAGGAAACAATTCCTGCGACCAATTAAAACGGAGAGTCAAAAGAATCATTACAAATGGTTTCAAAACAACATTATTTAATTAGAACTCATACACAGGACTCTTGGCGCCAACTCATAAAACTGTCGGTGGTATTTTTGTTTTCATTTATCATTTCTGTGTAAATTGCGAGTTGTGGTTATTAATAATAATAATTTTATTATGCAGATAGTGTTCACTAGGTTAGGTTTTACGGATTTTATCGCGTTTAATTTACTATTTGGCCGAGTGGTGGCGGCGTAAGAGGATCTACCACCCCATCTCGTCACGTGGGTGTCGTAAAAGTCGACAGAGGGAAAATGCGAACCAGGAGATGGGCAGCAGCATCTTTCTGTAACATCTGAATAAATTTACTGCGGTGGTGAACCCACCTGCTAAGCGTGGCAACTATGGCAAAATCCGCCCAAAATGGTCTACGGGGAGGCCTTTGTTCAGCAGTGGACTAGTGATAGGCTGACATGATGATGAATTTACTATATACAGCCCGGCGTTTGCTTTACATCACCCATGGCGGGACTGAGGTGTCAGATGTCCTGATGCCACAGTTAACACGGGGTACCTTTAGCTTTTAATTATTATTTTTAAACGCAGATAGAGCTTCCTGTGTCTTGAAGTCTTGCAGATCACTGCAATACTTAATACTTAATAAAATTAATTCAAAAACCAAGCATTGATATAGCATACCACTCAAAGGGGCCGGCCTCGGATCGGCCAGTTACTTCAATCGGGAGGGCAATATTACTTATAATATTAATAAATATATATGGGAATTAATTTTCTACAATGCCACGAAATTATAAAGGGTTAAGGTCATTTAAAAAATTCTGGCACAATCCTTTTTTTTTACCAATTAAGAAAAGAGAAAGTCATCTGAAATTATAAATGTTTTATTCTGCATCGAAGTAATAGAAAAGCAACAGGAAAGTGGGTATTAATGAAATCGAAAGATTGCTTAAAATATTAAATATGTATATAGTCTGAAGCGGCACAACTCATCGCGTATTCCGTAATGTTAAAAAAATATATACATACATAAAATATATAAGCTAGCTGATGCCCGCGACTTGGTCCGCTGGTTTTTGTAATATCTCGTGAAAACTATAAAATTTTTAATAAACAGTATCCTATGTCAGTCTCCAGGATGCAAGCTATCTCTGTGCCGAATCTCGTCAAGATCGGTGTAGCGGTTGAACCGTGAAAAGTTAAAAAACTAACAGAGGGACAGAGAGAATTACTTTCGCATTTATAATATTAGGATGGATAACGTTGTCATTCAAACTGCGATTATTGTTTATACGTTAAATTTTCGTTATCTATTGGGTTAGCCCCGCGGTTTCACCCGCGTAAAAAAGCCGACCCCGATCGATGATATACACATTTTCACATTGAAATCGGATTTTGAGGTTTTCATTTTATTGCGCGGAACCCTATTTTTCAAAAATTAAAGTAGCCTAAGATACCCGCTAAAGTATCAGCTATCTGTCAGTGAAAGAACCGTCAACATAGGTCCAGCCTTTTCAGAGATTAGCCGGAACAAACAAAAAGACAGATAAAAATAAAAAAAATGTTTTTATTTTAAGTACTGTATATACTCTCTATAAGCATTTAGTAAAAAGCTTTTATTTTATTATAAACGTAAATAAAACAAAATTAATGAACTCACGAACAGTAAACCCGGATTCCAGAAATAACATGGCTCGGATATTCCATTTAAATGTCGAAATGTAAAAAAAATTACTTTTCAAGAAGAAAATACTTTGTTTTTATTTTTTAATAGACACTATCGTTCACGGATAAAGCGTGATTCGCAATGCGCAGCAGATTTATTATTTTAGAAACGTTTCACAGCCGATAAGAGATGTATTGCCGTAGTTAAAAATACTCCGATACCTGTCAAGGGCCACGTATGATGTGGAATTGCGTTGTTATCTCGATAACGCGCTTTTATTGCGTTTGTAGGGACTTCCTTTCTTTAACTATAAAGGGAATCTTCGATCAACTAAAAATACTGATGAAATAGGGTCACTGACTGACTGCATCAGCAACGCGGCGGTAGATTGTAAAGAAATGACGTTTGACAAACGAAATTTATATTTCTTACGTGCAAAAATAAAGAATTTTCATTTCATTTCATTTCTCGCTTACTTCATCATCATCATCATTTCAGCCTACCATAGTCCACTGTTGAACATAGGCCTCCCCCATAGATTGCCACAAAACACGGTCCTGAGCCACCTGCATCCATCGACTTCCTGCAAAACCGTGTAGGTCGTCGCTCCATCTAGCGTGGGGTCGCCCTACACTGCGTTTGCCGGTACGAGGTTGCCACTCGAGAACCTTTCTTCCCCAACGGTTATCGGTTCTCCGAGCTATATGGCCGGCCCAGTGCCACTTCAGCTTGCTAATCCTTAGAGCTATGTCAGTTACACTGGTCCTGCTGCGGATAACATCGTTACAGATTTTATCTCGCAGAGAAACTCCGAGCATAGCCCTTTCCATAGCTCGCTGCGCGATTCTGAGCTTCCTCATGCGCCCTGCAGTGAAGGACCACGTCTCGGTTCCATATGTTATCACTGGCAACACGCACTGGTTGTACACTTTTGTTTTGAGGGATTAAGGTATACTCGACGAGAAGATGTGGCGCAGTTTCCCGAACGCTGCCCAGCCGAGTTGGATCCGTCGATTGACCTCTTGGTCGAAGTTGGACCTACCTAGTCGGACAATCTGTCCTAGGTATACATTTTCGTCAACAACTTCGATCGTAGTGTTCCCAACAATAACCGGTATAGGTGTGACATGGACGTTAGACATGATATTCGTCTTGTCCATGCTCATCTTAAGACCTACCCGTGGGGAGACACTATCGAGGTCATTGAGCATAGCGCTAAGGTGCTCCAGCGAATCTGCCATTATGAATATGTCGTCAGCAAATCGAAGGTGAGTGATGTATTCGCCATTGATGTTGATACCGTATCCTTTCCAGTCCAGTAGCTTGAAAACATTTTCCAATGCAGCGGTGAAGAGTTTCGGGGATATTACATCACCCTGTCTTACACCTTTCTGCAATTGGATCGGTTTCTTACTCTGGTTCTGTACTCGGATAGCCATCGTAGCATTGGTATACAAGCACTGCAACACATCGATATACCGACAGTCAATTCGGCATCGCTTACTTATTAACAAACTATCATTGCATTACAACAGTTTTTTTATTCAGTTCCGTTATGTCATCATCACTTCAGGCCATTACCAATCCACTGCTGAACACAGGCCTCCCCCATTGATTGCATCAAAAGTTTGTAGCTCTCATTTTGGGGGGTTTCGCCACGCTTGGCAGGCGGGTTGGCAACCGCAGTTTATTTATTTAGAGGTTCCAGGAAGATGCTGCCGCCCATCTCCTGGTTTTAATTTTCCCTCTGTCGACTTATACGTCTCACCCACGGGTGAAACCACGTTGAGATGGCATGGTAGATTCTCTTAAGCCGCCGCCACAACCAATACGGGGAATTTGAATTTATAAAACAGCTAGATTGTACAGAATTATAAAATAGCTAGCTGATGTACGCCACTACGTCCGCTTTGGTATAGGTTTTTAATTATCGCGAAGGAAATATTTGATTTTCCGGGATAAAAAGTATCCTATGTCCGTTCCCAGGATGCAAGCTATCTCTGTGCCAAATTTCGTCGAGATAGGTTCAGCGGTTGAACGGTGAAAAGGTAACAAACATGAAGAGGGACAGAGAGAGTTACATTCGCATTTATAATATTGGTATGGATTTACCTGACGACCGCGTGACTCAGTGGTCAGAGTACCTGACTTCTAAGCCGCGGGTCCTGGGTTCGAATCCCAGCCGGAGCCAACATTTGCGCTAAAACATAAATTGTTGGTTTTCGGGTCTGGTTGTGTTGTGATTGTCCCCGTGTTTCTGACACTGCATCCTAGCCTACCTCCGATCTTATCGCATCAACGTTACATCAGGCGCGGGTAGGTTGGGACGGGTGAGTGCCTCTGTGTTTGCGCGTACACTTGTGGCACTATAATATCTCCTGCGCAGTTGATGGCTCTCGACAGTAGTCGGAAGTTGTCGCCGTGGTCGAAATCGGCTAGGAGAACATCATGGATTTACCTTTAGAGTTAAACATGCGAATCGATAACTACTTCCATGTGCGGCCATAAACAGAACAATACGCATCATTATCAAGGGCGAACAGTTAGGTTACAATTGCGGTCAAATTAAACCGCCCACTCCCAAACGGGAACTGTGTTAAGCATTCGAGTACCTGACAAGAATCGATTAAGGCGAGCGTTAGATTTCGCATCGATCTACATTTAAACGTTGATGTATGTATCGAGGTATCTCAGACTAGGTGGGAGGGCTGACATCTTGGCAGCGGACTAAAATGATCCTTGGAGATCAAGCGAGAAAGTCGCGACTTTGAGTTATAACGCAATTTAATTTATGAACAACTAAAACGCTTGTAAATTCTTCATTACATATTATATTTATACCGTGGCATATATGTGGTGGCTAAGTTTCTTTCCACTACACACACAGTTCTACAAAATAACAAGATTACTATACGAACGCAATACACCGGGTTCGTACTTAAACAGTAGCACACATTTTACATTTCTTTTTTGACAAAAAAACCGTGAACAAACTTGTATGCCCCAGAATAATATGACTATAAGGTTATTTGAAATCTTGTCTAAACATATCTATATATACATATATATCTATCTTGTCTATACAGCAGCGATCTACGCGCCTGTATATCTTGTAATGGTCTTTGTAAAAACACTGAGATTTGCGATTAATAATTTTAAAAAAAAAACGATGCCTCAACAGTAGGATTTCTCAAATAAGGTGGGTGTGTTTTGTAGACGTACATATTTTTCCACGCACAATACCATCAGACACGAAAACAATGTTGGCTCCTGCTGGGATGTGAACCTAAGACCCGCGGGGTAGAAGTTGGGTATTTTGACCGCTAGGCCACGCAGTCGTCCACTGGTTTACTCGTGGTAGGATACCTATGCAGGAATCCGACTAGGTAGGAACACCCCGGGGTCAGCTATTCTGCCGTGAAGCAGAAGTTTGCAAACATTACTGTGTTTCGGTTCGAAGGGCACTGAGAGCTAGTCTAATCACTGGGCATATGAGACTTAGTATATGTTAC
Organism: Luehdorfia chinensis; assembly: GCA_019845155.1. Taxonomy (NCBI): domain Eukaryota; kingdom Metazoa; phylum Arthropoda; class Insecta; order Lepidoptera; family Papilionidae; genus Luehdorfia; species Luehdorfia chinensis. Next base: position 4,561,268 of record JAHVAK010000206.1, on the reverse strand, counting down.
TAGAACTCTATCGCAGCGCCACCTACCGGTTCCAATTCTGAATCTAAACCATCCAGGGAACACAAACACACACAAAAAGAAATCATCAACATCGGTCCAGACGTTTAGGAGGAGTTCAGTGACGTACACACGCACAGAAGAATTATATATATATAAAGATATATTTGATAACGGTACCACGAACTACGAAGAAACTGTGGAAATAAAACTTTAACTTTACTTTGTTTACATAAACCAAGATTATTTAAAAACATGTATTTACAATATCAACATGTTTGCGCATACACTTGTTACACTATAATATCTTCAGCGCAGTTGATAGCTTTTAACAATATACGAAAGTTTTCTCCGCGCTCGAAAATGGGCCAGGCGATCATCATCATTACAAATTTGACTGTGAGTTTAAGTTGAATTCACTGAAAAAAGAATATAAGATAGAGTAAGTAGCTTTTAACTACTTAGGTGTATAAAAAAAGTACAGCGGTTGTCTTTGGTTTGTCTTTCAAACCGTGCTTTTCGATATAAGGTATTGAATACAAAAAAAAAGTAAAGTTTCAGCCTATAAATGTCCCACTGCTGAGGACAGGCCTCCTCTCATTTCTGAGAGGGTTTTTGGAGCTAGGAAGAATCCGCGACGCTGCTCCAATGCGGGTTGGCGGACTTCACATGTCCTCGAAAATATTTCTATTCTTCGGACATGCAGGTTTCCTCACGATGTTTTCCTTCACCGCTAAGCACGTGGTAAATCAGCACTTAAAATTGTAGAACAATATAAGAGGTGCTGGCACCGGTGATCGAACGCAGGTTACTCGCTTACTATGAATTTAAAGGCGAGCACCAGGCCCCTGAGCTATTGAAAACAAAATCTAATATAATTCAATAAAACCCGGACTACGTATACGTGCAATATGGTAATGATAAGAGCATTCAGTTTTTAAAAAATGGTGATTTAGACACTACGTTTGACTTTGTGCGGCCAACGTTCTGGGTTTGAAAACATTGAAATTCACCCGTAGAATACGATAATCCAGTCGACGTAGACGTGAACACAAATAACTTCATAGGTAGAAACTCCTATTTAAGTTTTTATATAGATAAAGAAGAACCTCGTACCGGGTATACAATTTGATAAATATGCATTATTCAAACATCGCTATCATTTATTCACAGCGCACACATCATATTGTTGAATGGTCGGCGCATATCATTATTAAAATAATGCGCGTCACATATCTTGGATTGCATTGCATGCCTTGACGCATGTGTGGCGCGCATGCAAGCTTGTCACTCCGTTGCTAAGAGGAAGGCATTGTTTTAGGTTATCAATTGAAAAAAAGACTGAATATAAAACTGCTTTATACAGCAAGTTATGTCTGGGAGAATTAACCTTATTTAACCGATGTAACGCTCGTGCTAAATGTTTGTAGGTAGGCTTCAATGCAGATACACGATGTCAGCTACACCGCTAACACACGATACACCCGTGTTCCAGGGCGGTTCTCACCGCCCAGAATTACCGACACACAAGTCGACAGTCCGAATGGAGGCCCGCAGCTTCCCTCGGACGGTCATTAGACGACTTAAAAGGTTTTAGAGATATACTAAATCGCGCAAGCACGCAGCGAACGTGACAGTCCGAATTTCGAGGTTATTGTAGGAATTTATTTATGTATTTATGCTTGGGTCAAACCAAACCTGGCACGCGGGCCCCTGGCACAGTATCCGATGAAGCTGTAAAAGCCAAAAAAGGCTAACAGCAATTACATCACATAAATTATATATGTCATGTGTTAACTACGGGAGTACCCCGTCAATAGAGTTAGACCTGGCAGTCTCATACTCCTACTAGTTTTTAATTAGGTGCGCCGCTAAAGCAAAATCTCTTGACGATTCCGTATGAGAGCTAGATGTAACCGGACGCTGTAGTCAGCTTTGCTTCTTATCCCTAGTAAATTATATACGACGTTGGTTTATCGTTAGACTTCCTAACAAAAAAGTACGGTTATAAGACTTCACTCATTCTACCCCACTTTCATGTTTGGCGGAATTTCATCACGCAGTGCGGTGGTGGCGTAAGACAATCTGCCACGCCGTCTCATCCCGTGGGTGTCGTAAGAGACTACTAAAGGAAATGACAGGGAAATTTCAGGAAAATCTCATAACTTAGGCAGATGGCGATATAACTATTACTAAAATTCAAGAACCCGTGAGGGATCATCGGCGTCTGAGATGCGAGGCGCCCGGTGCTGCGATCACCAATACCCCTGCCGAGCGAGGCATTTATGGGAAATCGTTGTTGGGAGAGACCTATGTCCAGCAGAAGAATATTAACAGCCTTTCGCCTGTTACTATGTGGAGCATTTAGTAATGTGTACATATACTGGTGGTAGGATTCCTATTCAGGAGTCCGTCTAGGTGGGTACCACCCCAGGGCCAGTTATTCTACCGTGAAGCAGTAGCGTGTAAACATTACTGTGTTTCGGTTTGAAGGGCACTGTGAGCTAGCGTAATCACTGGGCATATGAGACTTAAGAACCTATGTCTCAGGGTGATGGGTACAGTGTAGTGTCACAGAAATTTTCTGGGTGGCACAGCATTTGTTATGGGCAGACGTTGCACTTACCGTCAGGTGAACGTTTTGCTCGTTTCATCACTTTATGCAATAAAAAAAAATAGTATACATTTTTAAAACGCTCCATATACACAGGGGTATAAAGCATGCAAAAGCAAACTAACACCGCCACCGTCAATAATGTTAATAATATTTTTTTACTTTTTTTGTGGGACGGCGGGCGGTGCTCGTCAAGAATTAGATAATATACACCATTTTCAATTTTGCATGCGGATCTGTACAAAATAATTTTCTTTATTATTATTAAACCCCACACTGTAACCAGATTCTATTAACTATGATGAAGAAGAAATCCCAGCGCGAACCCGACCTCATTGAGTTACTATGAAATAGAAGCTCACAGAAACAATACAATTACGATTTGAAAAGCTTTGTAAATGCTAAGCTGCGTTTGACCTTGATGAGCGCGGTGTATAATTTCACTTGCAAATAATTACCCAAATTTCTCCATTCGAAACAATGTTTACTACAGAGATAAGAATTTCTTAATAGAAGTACCACAATGTACACAACCTAATCGGGAAGTCGGCGTCCAAAGTTCCCACGTTCGTGGGACCACGATGTGAGCCCGGGCTCACGTGACAGTCTGCTTCGGGCCCCTTAACCTGCAACTTTTTTTAAAACCGTTTAAAAAGGTTAGAGTTGTTTAATTAGCTTTTCTTTTTTAGCTAATTAATGTTAAAATGATTTTTTTCATATGTGGACAACATGCTGGCCGATTAACAATCGCGGCGACAACATTGGAGACGAACAAGTGTACGCGCGAACACAGAGGCCCTTACTCGTCCTAATGTACCTGCGGGGACAATTACAATACAATCAGACCCGAAAACTTACTCTTTCGGGTGCTGTGACCACTGTGCTAACTAATTTTCATAGAATTCAACAGAATTATTTTTATTCCATTCAAAAGTCGACCCCGATCGATGATATACATATAATATATACTTCCCTATATGTATCGAATTTTGAGGTAGCGCGGAATCCTTACTATTTTTCTAAGTTACCCGCTGTAATACTCGTATCAGCATCTGTCAGTGAACGTCCCGTCAAAATCGGTCCACCTGTTTTGGAGTTTAGCCAAACACAAAGACAGACAGACAGACAAAATTTAAAAGTTTTTTATTTCTTATAAGTACCGAATATACTTTCATAAGCATTGAGTAAAAAGATGTTGATTTAGTTATTACAAACAGACACTTCAATTTTATTTATTTGTGTAGATTATTTTTACTGAACGTCTTTTTTCCTGTTAGCAATAAACAAAAACCAACCGGGTAATTTTATTGTCTAAGTTTTGTAATGAATTACTGGTGGTAGGATTCCTACGCAGGAATCCGTCTAGGTAGGTACCAACCCAGGGCCAGTAATTCTGCCGTGAAGCAGTAGTGTGCAAGCATTACTGTGTTTCGGTTTGAAGGGCACTGTGAGCTAGCGTAATCACTGGGCATAAGAGACTTAAGAACTGATGTCTCAGGGTGACGGGCGCAGTAAGGTGTCACACAGAAATATTCAGAGGTTCGTATAATTATTTTCTGTTCTATAATTATTTTGAAACCTCTCAATGCATTAACATTAGATGTTGTTCATCATAACAAATATATTTTCAGAGCGTGCTAATCAAAATGAATAAAAATATTTCCTTAATTTCTTAACACTTATTAGCACATCACGGCGTGAAATCACAACTTAGAAAATATGAAATATACCGTTAATTGGTCAACACTCGATGCCATACTATGCAAATTAGATTTGCGAAGGCTTTCACGCAAACTGGTATTTTGGTATAGTTTAGCCAATATTTGGCTAAGCATGTGACCACGCCTACGATAGAACGAGCCGAGGGTGTCTCATCTATTTATTAACGAGCCGACTTATAGTTTATGTAACCTTATGTAACTCCAGATGTTATTGAGATAATACTGTGAATACGGCCGCATGTTAAAATACAAAAGTACTTTATAGGACAAATCTGGTCGGGACGACGGACCCAAAGAGAGACCTCCTTTTTATCACGTTTTTAGGGTTTCTTAGTAAACAGAAGCCTTATAATTTCGTCCTGTCCGTCCGTCCGAGTGTCACAGCCATTTTACTTTAAGACTATTGGCATTGTATAGATGAAATTTATAGGAAGGTGTTTTTAAGAACCGCTATAATAAGTGTAGTGAAACTACGATGAGCGGAGCGTGTGAGACCTTTGGATAGGTCTTGAAAATTATGAATCAATGCCAAATAAGCAACACTATAGTATACAAATCAGTCAATCAATCGTCCTAAGTGGATAGCGATCGTCAACCATATATACCATCAGGCCACCCTGCAGGCGAATCAGGCGAAAATGACACCAGTGCATGTTTTAAAGCTGCTAAACTTATTCTTTATGATTTAATAAGCTGTTTTAGCCTTTAACAGGATCTCTATAATCTTGAAACTCATTGTGCTAGTCACAAACTTAAACTGAATGTCTCTAACGTTTTATTTGAGATACTCGTAAGAATAATGCCATAATGTACGATTATAAGCTACACCATACTTCTTTAAGTAGAACTGATTCGTTACTGAGGCGTTACTTTTGACTCTAAACTGCTATTCGGTAACCCGCTTGACGAAATTGTTACGAAGGCTAACAAAGCGCTGATACTGAGACTTTCAAGTGAATTCAAAAACATTACACACAATATATATAACAACAATATAGAATTTAGATAGTATCAAAATTCTATATTGTGCTTTTGTCCGCAGCCACTTGGAATATGTATCTGAAGTTTGGAATCCTCAATACAAACTATATATCGACAGGATTGAGAGCATTCAAAAAGATTTTAGCGTTCCCTACAATTCAAAACAAAAGTACATTTGTCCGACTACATTGTTAGATGTAAAAAAATATTCCACACCACAGAACCCTTCACTGTGCGTGGTCCGACACGATCTTAGCCGGTTTTTTATTAACTCGCTCTCTTGTCTGTCTTTCGGTCAGAATTTTACGATAGATTTAAAACTAACTTCCCGATGGGCTGGAGACTTGAAACTTTAAAGAGCTCAGACATGAATGATAATGTAATATAAATAAAAGCCAGTTAGGCTTTCTTGTCTATCTGTTTCTTTGTTTGTGTATTCGATGCAAATATTGCAATCGATTTCAAACTTTATATTAATTTTATTGTTTTTTTTTTATTAAAATAATTGTTTTAGGTTACGTCAAGAAAGTCGTAAGTAGTAATTCTAAAATCACTGTCTATTCCTTTTAATTTTTGTGATTCGGAGAAAATCGAATGAAGTGATTATGTTATAAATTTTATGAAATAAACGTACATTTGAAAAAAAAATCGTATTATCCGTGAAACCATAACTTCTTTTCGTGTCTAAAAACAAACGTCAATAAAAAAGTGTAGGTTAATTAATGTAGACATTAATAATAAAAACTGTCAAAAAATAGCTATGAATGAAACCACATAAAAACAGAGTTAAAAGTATGACGTATTATTTATACGACGTATTAAAACACTCGTAAGACTCTTGATTATTAATACTTTTGTTACTAACGTAGCAATCTCTATCTTGGAAATAAAGGTACCTACATTTCTAACATACGTTTGACAATATTTTGCAATCTTACGTTTACAGATTGTCAAGAGTATTGTGTGCTAATTGCGAGAAATCGCTACTTCTAATCTGTTACCTTTCGAAACCAGTCGCGGGAGACAATTCAAGTTTCAAAGGTGGATCGATCGATCACCACACGATCCATTTGACAAATCGCTTTTCCTTGAAAATGGAAGAAAGTGCTGGCGCGAGTTTCAAGATCACGTGGCAAACAATGGTCGACCGCAGACAATGGGCTCCCACGCGTAAGTGTGCGTCGGGTAGCAAGCGACGTACGATAATGAATGAATGATCGCACTGGAATATACTCGTATATATAAATATATGTGTATATATAAATTTAAACTTCCATCTTTAAGTTATGAGCTACTTTCGCATGCATTTTTTATAAAGGCCCGTAAGTTATTTAATCAACTTTGTAAAGACTATGATGAGGTCGATCTTTATTGCACTTGTAGTAGTGCTATTTGTAAATTAATCACTTTTCGTTTAGTAAATCTTAATTCATAGTAATGTCTGTCGTGCAATGCAATTTTTTTTGCTTCTTGTGAAAACTTGTAATTGGCTTATCTGTGAACTACGTTTGTAACTATTTTGTTATAGTTGGCTGAAAGTTTTCCAGTATTAAAATAAATTAATAAATATAACGCGCAAATATAGCTGTTGTTTGTCTGTACGTTATCGTGGACTCTATTTCGAATATTATTAAAATTTCACTTATATCATTGAACGTTGCGGTGTGGTAGAAGACGTAGTGACAAAGATAGAGAAAGGGATGCTTAGATAGTTTAGACACGTAGATTAAAGAAGATCTACGAAAAAGATTTATGAGGCGAGTGTGAATGGGCAAGCCGGTAAGGGGTAACGTATTACGATCAGATAGAAATCATTTTAAGGAAATGCCACGTCAAAAGTACCCGCAACCGACGAGCTTGTATGAAAACACTAATGAAAGTAGAGGAAGCTAAAGATGTGTGTCGGGATCGTAGCAAGTGGAAAGATGTGGTCTCTGTCTACCCCTATGGGAAAGAGGCGTGACTCTATGTATGTATATCATAAATGGAAAAGATGCCAACCTTACTTAAAATCAGTGCTTTGCTTCCTTGTGAGCAATACGTGCACTAAGCCACGGCCCATTTTTACCAGTGTAGTCCACACACAAATTGTGCACAAACTGTGCCGGAAAATGTTAATGTTTCTGTTTTTATTGTATACTAGCTGATGCCTACGACTTCGTCCGCGTCGGTATAGGTTTTTTAAATATCCCGTGGGAACGACTTAATTTTACGGAACAAAATAGCTTGGTCTGCGCCTACTGCGTAACAGAAACAGAAGGGAACGAAACGGCTTAAGAGAATATACTACCCAATCCCATCGCGCATAAAAAGCGACAGAGCAAAAATAAAAACCAGTAAACGAGATCCACGACCGACGAAGTCCAAGACGACCAGAGAATATTTTGTTACAAGCTTTTACTTGTGAGGCCTATGTCCATCGAGCCCAAATATGACGAAGCTATCTTGCTATTTGAGGAGATCTTATGACTAACTTCCGGCTCATATCATACCAGCTCCAAGATATAATTGAACTGTCACCGAAGCTACATATGCCAAAATTTAGCTCAATCAGACTTGGGAAAGTAGGTCGAATTTCGTATGCAAGATTTGAACTCCACATATATCGTTTTTATTATTTAATTTTTACTAGCATTAGATTGAGTATTGTCATTGTTACTAACACGAATATGGATGCAAAGTCCGAATTAAATGATTGTTATATACGTAACAAGTTAAATAAAAGCTTGTATAAAGCTTATATAAATTTAATCGCAGAATATAAAGCGATGCCATAAAATCCTTTCCGTAATCATATCACGCCTGTCATAGTGATAGTGGACCACCAGCTTTGTGCATTATGTCTTGATTTAAGTGCCGCGATTGAATCCTATTGGCTGTCTGTATATTACAGAAAGGAGGTCCATAGATAATTTAAAAGGGCTTTAGATATCAAACCAATAAATGCAGTCTGTGTATAAATGCCTTAGGGTCCATTCCCAGTCGGGACCAATATGTGAAAGAGTTACTACAGTACTGACTTTTTTGTTTTAGTTTCTAGTTTTAAAAGAAATGCACTAGGACTTCTGTATCGTGGGTGCGTTTCACAAATGTAAATTTCACTTGCACAGCGCAACCAGACCCGGAACACAACAGTTTTACACACACACTTCGCTCATCACCGTGTGACTTCAGTTTTCAAGTCTACACATGCTCAGCAATTGCACCAGCTAGTTCCAGACTGACATACAGTAATGTTTGCACCCGACTGTTTGACAAAATAACTGGCACTGTGGTGGTTCTCACCTAGGCGGATTCCAACATACGTGATAGAAGGATTCCTATGCAGGAATCCGTCTAGGTAGGTACCACCCCAGGGCCAGTTATTCTGCCGTGAAGCAGAAGTGTGCAAGCATTACTGTGTTTCGGTTTGAAGGGCACTGTTAGCTAGCGTAATCACTGGACATTTGAGACTTAAGAACTGATGTCTCAGGGTGACGGGCGCAGTGTGGTGTCACATAGAAATGTTCTGGATGACACAGCATTTGTTGTGGGTGGACGTGGCACTTACCATGAGGTGACCGTTTTGCTCGTTTCGTCACTTTATACAATAAAAAAAAAAAACACTAAACAAATGACAATCAAGATCGAAATCAAACTAAGATATTGTGTGTTGCAAAATATTAGAAAACAGCCTAGGACCGATACTAACAAACGAGACACTGCACCGCCCTCAAATCATACAATTCCAGTACGACATCCGACAATTATAGCTAGAGGTTTCACGACGAAACAACAATTATATCGATATCAGCGCCACTTATCGACATCCAGGATGTAGGAGGAACCGAAACGAAGATTTAAATATAACACGAGACGGAATCTTACAAATTATCGATGATTTATGTCGCGGCTGAGGACACGTGACAAGGCTAGGTCCAAGTACAAATATGGACTTACGCACGGTGATGTCATGCGATTAATAAAAACTGCGACAGAGCGGTTCGGCAGTTAGCGACTATTCATGCTGATTCGTTCGAATTCGTACATATACATACGTAAAAGCAGTTAATTTTGATATGTTAAAGTAACTTTATTGTGATTTACAATGTTGCCGTGTGGCGGCCTAAGAGAATCTACCACCCCATCTCATCCCGTGGGTGTCGTAAAAGTCGACAAAGGGAAAATGAAAAACAGGAGATCTTGGAGGATCCTGGAGGTCAATGTTCCGCAGTGGACATGTGATGGGCTGAAATTACGATTTACAAGGTAATGTTAGTTATTACAATAATTATAAATAAGTTTTACCTTTACAATATTAAGGTATTATAGAGCTAACTAACTAGATAAAAAATGCTGGCGAAATCGCCGCCGAATGTCAGCTGTGTTGGAAGTAGCGTCAATGAAGTGGTCGGATTCCAATACAGGAGTCTGTCTAGGCGGGTACCACCCAAAGGTCAGTTAATTTGCCGTGAAGCGGTAGTGCACAAACATTAATGTGTTTCGGTTTGAAGGGCGCTGAGAACTAGTGTAATCACTCGGCCTATGAGATTTAAGAACTGATGAGAAACGAGCAAAACGTTCACCTGACGGTAAGTGCAACGTCTGCCTATAACAAATGCTGTGTCACCCAGACACTTCTGAGCACTATACTACCACAATGCGCCCGTCCTCTTGAGACATTAGTTATTTAGTCTCATAGGCCGAGTGATTACACTAGTTCTCAGTGCCCTTCAGACCGAAACAGAACAATGTTTGCACACTACTGCACCGCAGAACAATTGGCCCTGGGGTGGTACTTACCTAGACGGATTCCTGCATAGGTATCCTATCCCCCACTGAGTATTATATAATGTGAGGCACTATAACGTAAGCAAATTCTGGTTTTTAAGAAGTCGCTATATTTCAGTAGATATAATGCTTGTGACGTCATAATATGCATTCGCGTGAGGGTGCATGCGCACGTGTTCGCTATCATGTTGCGTATATCATCATGAATGGAGAAAGTTGCAATTTAATGTGTGTGTCAAATGTGTGTTAAAGTATCTAGTTTCTAGTCTAGTTGTTGCTAAACGTTGTTGCGGAATTTCCCAGCAACAGTTAAAGCCAGAGCATATCGTTTGAACTAAGTAACTACTTCGGCTCCAATTTTTTTTAATCTGTGATTGCGACGAAAGAAAATCTACTACGTGAACGTGCTGTAAAAGTCAAATAAGGATGACATACACATACATATAGTCACGCCTTTTTCCCAACTAAGGAGTAGGCAAAGTCCACACTTGTAGCCCTTGGACCCCGCTGGAAACTAGACGTGACGGGTGGTGAACCACATAATTTTGGTAAAAAAATCTTAACTCCAATTGCGTTCCCACTAGCAGTATAGTGGCAGACTTGCATAATATGGTATTATTCGGCATGAATAAAGGCTGCCCGTTCAATACCTTAGTCGCTTTTTACGACAAGTCGGTAGGAAAGTATATTCCGGACACTTTTACTGGTGGTAGGATTCCTACGCCGTCTAGGTAGGTACCACCCCAGGGCCAGTTATTCTGCTGTGAAGCAGTAGTGTGCAAGCATTAGGTGCTGTGTTTCGGTTTGAAGGGCACCGTAAGCTAGCGTAATCACTGGGCATTTGAGACTTAAGAAGTGATGTCTCAGGATGACGTGCGCAGTGTGGTGTCACACTGTTGACTGTTCAACGGTTGAGCCGTGAAAAAGTAACAAACAGAAAGAGGGATTGCGAGAGTGCGTGCATGCGGTTGTGCGTGAGTGTGTGCGTGCGTTAGTGCGTGCGTGAAAGAGTGCGTGCGTGTGTGAGTGCGTGAATGCGTGCTTGTGTGTGAAGGCTTGCGAGACCCGAAGAATAGTTAGTAGTAACAGTAAATAAACGTACGTAAATACGAGTACTCACCATATTTTCATTAAAAAAAACATCTAAATAATGGAGAATCAAATAAGATATAATTCAACAGCATAAAAACGTCGTGAGGTAATTAAAATCGCATTACAAACGTGCTCCGAAAATTCAAATTGAGCAATGTCGTCATAAACAATACATTATGACCCCTCCCACCACGTAATACGGGTTTTCTGGCGCGTAGCTCGTTAAACCAGTTAAAAATACATCCCACGCTATCATGACGAATGTGACATGGTAATAGCGTAGGCTGAAATTTATATGGACAATTACAATAATCAGCTGGAAGTAGGCCGTCTCCCAGGACGCGCAATGAACGGTCGCTGTTTAGATGATATCACGTTGGTACACGTACTGTTTCACGGACACTGGCCCGTACTAAGCTGATTAGTGATTGACGGCAAATCTGATTAAGAGGTCGTTGTATTTAGAGGCTTCAAAAGCGACAGATAGATATAGCAACGAATTCGATGTGAGAAATATATATATTGTTTATCAAACGTTTCCTAATGATTCTACTGGTGGTAGGAATCCTATGCAGGAATCCGTCTGGGTAGGTGCCACCCCATGGCCAGTTATTCTGTCGTGAAGCAGTAGTGTGCAAAGATTACTGTGTTTCGGTTTGAAGGGCACTGGTGAGCTAGCGTAATCACTGGGCATATGAGACTTAAGAACTTATGTCTCAGGGTGATGGGCACAGTGTGGTGTCACACAGAAATTTTCTGGGTGACACGGCATTCGTTATGGGCAGACGTTGCACTTACAATGGGCGAATGAAACACCACAGGGTACTTCTTTGGGCGCTATAAGAGTACTTCGAGGTGGAATTTGAGGGTGAATCAAAAGATTGTAGCTCTCATTTGGGGGAATTATTACTAAAGTTGCCACTCTTGGCAGGCGGGTTGGCAACCGCAGTTTTTTTATTCTGATGTTCCAGGAAGATGCTGCTACCCATCTCCTGGTTTTAATTTTTCCTGTGTCGACTTTTACGAAGCCCATGTAATGAGATGAGGTGGTAGATCCTCTCAAGCCGCCACCACACGGCACGTTTATATGTGTAACGTTTCAATATGATAGGTTTCTGTCATCATCATTTGAGATTTAATATGTGTTGGATTGTAATACATTAAAAGGAGGATTATTAAAAAAATATTGCTCCAAAAAAAATATTTACGAAGTGCAATGACGCCCGCGTGACCTAGTGGTCAGTGTACGTGACTTCAGCGTCGCGTCCTCCGAGTTCGAATTCCATCCAGAGCCAACAATTGTGCAAAAATACGAATAATTGGTTCTCGGGACTAGTCGTGCTGTGCATGTGAAATTTATGATTGTGAAACGCATTCACGATACAGAAGAAAATGGGAAATCGTAAATAAAAAAATACGCATGGTCACACGCGGTAGAAGTTAAAACCTTCTGAAAACTAAACTTCGAGAAAATGAGACGAATACAGATATATCAGGAGTAGGATAATTGTAGGGTTTATTTATTATACTATTGTTTACAACTTTAAAAATTATTTTACATTTTATTCTTCATATATTACATTACATATTATACAGACTCCAAGTTTTCAATTCCAACAAATGACACGAGTGGCTTATGGTAACTAAAGTGTGAAATGCTTTGGTTTGGATTTGATCAACATATCTTTGAAACACAGCGTCAATGACTGTGTTTGTTTTTGTTGTCGAGCTAATAAGAGCGAAATCTGCGAAGAAATCGAAGATTTGGACGAATTCGAAAATATAAATACAATAGGAAACACTACTGTATTATATTCTCTCGCGAGCTAAATCCTATAGATGTATATCCAATGTTTGTCTCTTCTTAGTATCGCTTTTTCGTTCCATCGAGTTTCTAATCACAACGATTCTAAAGAAGTTACAAAGTTTTCTAAGCTCCGCTTGAACGAAGTAGCGGTCACACCTTGTTGTGGAATAAAACTCTGCAACACGTGTCAAACTCAAGCGAAGTGAAATTAAAAGAAAAGGACGCCGTCGTGTCGCACGCGTTGCGTAAACGGTGATAAAATTCAGCACGCGTGAGTGATCGCGATGCGATGGTAGAAGGCGCTGTCCGTTTGCCGGTCGCCGGCGGTCGGACCGGTTCCAAGTGTTATGTCGACTAACGATGACAAACATTGGTAAGATATTAGAACTCTTTAAGCTCGAACGAATTGATAGACGATGCATAAGAAATCTTTAACGACGCTTTCCTACGTTAAGCGGTATCTTTAAAACATGTTTTAGGGCAGGGGTGCTCAACCGTTTCTCACCGACAATCCTGCATCACAGATACTTGCAGCCTCTCACGGTCGATCGATTGCCAACCCACCTGCCACGAGTGGCAACTATGGCAAAATCCCCCAAAAAGAGAGCTGCAAACTTGTGTGACAATTTTTGGAGGAAGGCTGTGTTTAGCAGTGGACTAGTAATAGGCTGAAATGGAGATGATTTACTTTAGCTGTGATTCGAATTAACTAACGACTTAGTAGACAGTTACGTGACAGCCGCGTACCTGTCTACTAAGTCGTGGCCTAGTGGTCAGAGTACCTGACTTCTACGCCGCGGGTCCTGGGTTCGAATCCCAGCCGGAGCTAACATTTGTGCTAAAACACAAATTCAAAAAAAATTAAAATTAAAACATCGTGAGGTAACCTGCATGTCCGCGGAATACAAATATTTCGAAGACATGTGAAGTCCGCCAACCCGCATTGGAGCAGCTTGGCGGATTCTTCCTAGCTCCTGAACCCTCTCGGAAATGAGAGGAGGCCTGTGCTCAGCAGTGGGACATTTATAGGCTGAAACTTTACTTTTTTTTTACAAATTGTTGGTTTTCGGGTCTGGTTGTGTTGTGAATGACCCCGTGTTTCTGACACTGCATCCTAGCCTACCTCCGATCTTATCGCATCAGCGTTACATCGGGCGCGGGTAGGTTGGGACGAATTAGTGCTTCTGTGTTTGCGCGTACACTTGTGGCACTATAATATCTTCTACGCAGTTGATGGCTCTCGACAGTATTCGGAAGTTGTCACCGTGGCCGAAATCGGCTAGGAGAACATCATCACGCGACAGCTGGACCGGGTCGTCCTCTCTTCGTCACACACATTATGACATGCGCGTGCGGCGTAAAGGGACCGGCCAGCGGACGCTGCCGCACTCAAAATAAATCGTTCGCACCGTTACATTCCGACCGCGGAGCCGGCAAAAAAAAAAGACTCTTAACACGACCAGATTCCGAAGCGGTTCCCGTTGCAAAGACAACTGGACAAAAAACAAACTTTCGTTATTGTTATAACAGTGAGAAATGTAAGAAAAAGCTGAGGATCTCGTTTGTGACAAAAAATTGATCTATATTTTAAACTCGGTCACAATGTTTCGGGTTATTCTATTTCGTGTTGTTCGTTTGTTTATGATAACATGGGAGCTGACTATTAATAATTAGTTTTTCAGAAAAAAACAATGCAGTGTATTTTTCTTTGTTTTTTAATTGGCCTGATGTAGTACATTTTATTTAGAACAAGCTATACCCGCGACTTAGTGTGTAGGTTAGACAAACTTTTCAATAGTCAATAGTCTACTATATAGTCTACTATAGATTGCGTTCTGTGAAATATTATCGAAAAAACATACACGACGAAACTAAGCTAAGTTGGTCCCAGAGTCTTTTTTTTATTGTATAAAGTGACGAAACGACCAAAACGTTCACCTGATGGTAAGTGCAACGTCCACCCACAACAAATGCTGTGTCACCCAGAACACCTCTGCGTGACACCACACTGTGCACGTCAGCCAGAGACATCAGTTCTTAAGTCTCATATGCACAGCGATTACGCTAGCTCACAGTGCCCTTCAAACCGAAACACAGTAATGTATGCACACTACTGCTTCACGGCAGAATAACTGGCCCTGGGGTGGTACCTACCTAGACGGATTCCTGCATATGAAAAATTGATGACAACAGCTTCAGTCAAATCCATTCGTAAACAGACAAAAAAGTACTTTTAGTTTATATATTTGTAGTGTATGATGAATGATAATTAGTCGCTAAATCTTTTTTACATATATTATATCCAAAAATGGAAAAGTAATCTTTTATTCTTCTATCTAACTTTCTTAAGTATTCCATGCCATAGACTTGTCTAACCTTTTGTAAAAAAAGACGATGCCGCACAGTAGGATTTCTCGTGTATCATGGATGCGTCTTACAGACACACATTTCACATGTACAACACAACAAGAGCCGAAAATCAAGAATTTGTGTTTTGCACAAATGATGGCTGCGGCTGGGATTCGAACCCAGGTCCCGCGCAGTACATCAAAGATTTGTTATTTATGTATGCAGGAACAAAAATAATCTACGTGTGCCTAAAGACAGTAACTCTCCCTAGTTCCCTCAAATTACATCGTACGTGAGCAATTCGAGCACGATCTCCCGGCAACACTGGAATTGTTATCTGCAATTTTAAGTGCTGATCTGAAATTTGCTCGTCGGCGAAGGAAAATATCGTAGGGAAACCTGCACGTGTGTGGAGTAGACGTCAAAGAGCACTGGAGTAGCGTGGCCGACTTTCTCCGAAAACCTCTCTAAAACCCCACACGCAGTGTGGTGCCACACAGAAATGTTCTCTCAGCATTGGTTATGGGTAGACAGACGTTTGACTTACCATCAGGTGACGGTTTTGCTCGTCTCGCTTTTTTTTATGTTTTGCTCGTCTCGTTTTTTTTACGTCTCGGTTTATTCTATGTGACACCACACTGCGCCCGTCAAACTGAGACATCAGTTCTTAAGTCTCATATGCCTAGTGATTACGCTAGCTCTCAGTGCCCTTCAAACCGAAACACTGTAATGTATGCACACTACTGCTTCACGGCAGAATAACTTGCCCTGGGGCGATACTTTATACAATAAAAAAAAATAAAAACCCTTTCAAAAACTAATAGAAGACGCAGCGCCTAGCAAGGGGGTCTGTTAAGCCTCTGTTGGGCGATTATTGTACGAAAATATGCTAATCCGAAGCAGATTCATTTATTTAAATAAATATCATTTATAACTCAATTATCAACAATGACTCAAGAATTTTTGGGTATCTTAGGCAAGCTTAGAAAGAACTTTCATTACATAGGAATGAAACGTAAAATTATGTAACGAACAGCAATTCATTGACTTATTTTCTCCTTATTATCATAACTTACATTCATTTTTATTTAAGTATCAAGCTTTCTTAAATGCACTTGCATATGGTTTAAATAGTTTCATCATCATCATCATCATTTCAGTTCACAGCTAAACATAGGCGTCCCCCATAGATTGCCAAACAAGTTTGTAGCTCTTATCGTGGGGGATTTTGCCATAGTTGCCACGCTTGGCTGGCGGCTGCCCATCTCCTGGTTTTAACTTTCCCTCTGTCGACTTTTACGACACCCAAGGGATGTGATGGGGTGGTAGATTCTTAAGCCGCCACCACACGGTATAAAATAGTTTATTTTGATAAAACCATAACTCATACACATACATACAATGATATATCTTCAGTAATGAAAACAAGATTATTCCATTTAATACCCTCTACAAAAATTGCGTGATACTATACAAACATACAAAGAAAACTGTAAAAATATTAAACTAACAAATATTAGAAAACTAGCCTCAAGTTACTTACGTAACTTTGACAACGTCTGTAGCGTGAAATAAACATTTACACAACGACGTGAAATTACACACGGTCGATGCCGACGCGGTAGCGTCGCAGCCCTAGACGAGGCAGCTAACGGCGAGTGTTATTACGACGACCGCACACCGACTCGTCTCACTCTGGCCTAGCCTACCTTTCACACACACTTTTTAGGGTTGCCTCATACTTTACGTCATACATATTTTGCGTCGAAAACTTTTACATAATAACAAAGTCAATACAATTTTCCGTAATATAATATTATAATTATTTAATCGAAAAATTGATCTCCACGCAGCAGTTCCAAACATGCTTTTGTGAATTTAAGAGTTTTATGATTTTCTCATCAGAATTTGAACAAATATATGGGACCCCCTCTACTGTAACCCATCACTAATAAAAAAAGAATCATTAAAATCGCTTCATAAACAAAGAAGTTATGCCCGAACATACAAAAAAGGATATATACAGAATTTTAAAATCAGTTAAATTACATGATCTGTTTGGCATACGGTAAGAAGTAAGGTATAAAGATAGCATAAAGGGACATAAAGTTCATATTCTATTTAATACTTATGAACAGAACTAACGGTCATAAAGGCTGATATATCAATAAATGAAGGGCACTGAGCTAGTGTAATCACTGGACATATGAGACTTAAGAACTGATGTCTCAGGGTGACGGACGCAGCATGGTGCCACACAGAAATGTTCTGGGTAACACAGCATTTGTTATGGGCAGACGTTGCACTAACCATCAGGTGAACGTTTTGCTCGTCACGTCACTTCATGCTGCAAAAGAAAATAGTTTTTATTTACCACTTCCTTGTTCGTCTCACAATTGAATTGGCGAACCTACTCCGCAGATGATGGTCAGTTCTCGAAAGAAGACAGTATGCAACAGCAGAAAAAGTTCGGCGGATATTTTGACTAACATGTGGGTCTATGCTGTTCCTTACCAGTCGACCGCGAGCCGCGTGTGCGATACCTACGCTCCCTTAAAATTTGCAGCGACGCTCAGGATTGTAATGCATGTATAAATAGTTCCCCGTCCGCCTCATCCTGCGAGTATCGTATAAGTGAATTACTGGTGTTAGGATTACCGCAGGAACCACCGCAGGGCCAGCTATTCTGCCGTGAAATAGTAGTGTTCAAATATTATACTGACAGCAAGTGTAATTATTGGGCATATAAGACTTAACGACTGATGTCTCAGAGAATGATACGATGTTACGAAAATTGCTAGAAACTGTTAAATTACCTCGGGAACTGTTCCGGTCTGACAACGTACGTAAGGTCACAGTGAAGGGTGTTGTTCCGGCGTTTGCTTGAGTGTTTATGAAAGTCGGTGATTTGAGTTTTGTTTTATTTATTTTTCCGAAGTTTATAAATTCACATGAAATAATGACCAGTGTTTATTGGATTCAATTTGTGGTAGGAGCCACGTGGTATCGTGGGAGCACATTAATTACTCAACGCGAATTAAGGCTGAGCCATAGATAATTCTTGTTACATTATTATATAATTTAAAAATAAAATTACATATAATAATATCCATGTTTGTTCTATGTGCGTTCTATCGCAGTTTCTCTATTAAAGTAATATCGCCGCATGGACTATATATTATTACTATATATTTGCATTCCATAATCGTAAGTTACCGCGTAAAACTGTAGCGACCGTGTTAGGATTGTGAAATGCATTTTATTTAGCGGATCTTATATGTAAAACGAGACGGGTTGAGTTAGCGGTAAATCTAGAATGGAAGATAGATCGTTCTGCATTGAATCGTGGGTCCTGATTTCGAATATCAGTCGAAGCAAATTTACTGAAATCCGCGTATATCACTGGTTTTCGGGTCTAGACGTATTGTAACTGGCTCCGTCTCTGACTCTGCACACTTACATCTCACAGATCTAATCGCTTAGATGTTTTATTTGATTGGGGAAGATAAGGTCGGATGAATACGCGTACGCTTTAACACGTAATATTTCCTGCGAAGTTGATAGCTTCCCGTCATCGTCATTTCAGCCTATCACTAGTCCACTGCTGAACATAGGCCTCCCACACTGATTGCCACAAAAGTTTGTAGCTCTCATTAAGGGGGAATTTTGCCATAGTTGCCACGCTTGGCAGGCGGGTTGGCAACCGCAGTTCATTTATTCAAATGTTCCAGGAAGATATATATATATATATAGCTTCGCGTAATAATCGTTAAACAGCGCCGTGATCGAAAAAAGCCAAACCGACACTGTACCAACTCGCTGACTACAGCTCTTTACTACACTACTGGTGATAGGATTTCTATGCAGGAATCCGTCTAGGTGGGTACCATCCCAGGGCCAGTTATTCTGCCGTGAAGCAGTAGTGTGCAAACATTACTGTGTTTCGGTTTGAAGGGCACTGTGAGCTAGTGTAATCATATGAGACTTAAGAACTGATGTCTCAGTGTGACGGGCGCAGTGTGGTGGTACAGGGTGAGAGACGCAGGGTGGCACACAGAAATGTTCTGGGTGACAGAGAATTTGTTGTGGGCGGACGTTCCACTTACCATCAGGTGAACGTTTTGCTCGTTTCGTCACTTTCTGTAATAAAAAATATATCGTAATCCTCATTCTCTAGAGAAGGAGTTTCCAGACTTTTTCAGCAATGGACCACTGCGCAAACCCGGATTTTTTTGTGGAACACTTAGCTATCAAGCGCCACTCAATATCAAAACCTTTAAATCTGTACCAATGTACTTAATTTCCAAATTGTCGTGGATAACCTATTCAGTTTCAACGGAACATAGTATAGACGACAACGTGGCCTAGTAGTCAGCGTACCTGACTTCCACGCCGCGGGTCCTGAGTTTGAATCCCATACGGTGCCAATATTTGTGCAAAATCACAAATTGTTGGTTTTGGAATCTGACCTGACACTACTTCTTAGCTTCCCACTTATCGCATGAGGTTCACATCAGGTGCAGTTAGGTTAGAAGCCAGTTAGTGCCTCTGTGTTTGCGTACACTTGCAGCACTATAATATAATATTTATTTAATAATATATTGTTGTTTCATCACACACAAATTTTATTTTTAAAACTTGACTCTATCGATGGTAGGTCTCAGTGTCTCCGGTGGACTCAGGGTCACTCCGTCTATGGACCACTTGCTATCAGATAGACTGGTGCCCGTTGGTCACTCATTGAAACAATGTTTAAGAAGGCAATTATTCCTTTAATAAATAACTGTAAAGAAAATATCACCATCTATCGTAATTCTTGTATGGAATTAAGGCTCTACACGTGCAACGTGTACTTTCTACACGTGCAACCTGTGGGCCAACTACTCTCAAAAGTCATACAACGCTCTCCGTGTTCAATATAACAACTCGTTTAGGGTGCTGATGGGATTGCCTCGTTTTTGTAGTGCATCAGGGATGTTTGCGGCTGCGACAGTTGACTGCTTTTATGCCACTATGCGAAAAAGATGCGGATCGCTGGTGCGCAGACTGCGGGGCAGTACCAATGGCATCCTAAGGATGATTAGTAGCAAGCAAGCAGTCCAACCTGACTGCAAATATATGAGTCATTGCTGCGCTATTTCGAGCGGAGTGGCGCAGCGATGACTCGCATCTCTAATAACGATAAGTTAAAGTTAAGGACTAACATAGGAAATAAGATTGTAGTACTAACAAAATGAGACTGTGTTACTTGAAATATATGTTTGTTATTATTATTATTGTCCAATATTTTTGTTACATTTTGAAAGTCCAACGCAAATTTCAGCTGTTTGTTCGAATCTGGCAACCCTGGTTAATCACGTTGACGTATATTGATTGCCCCAATCAACCCGTGTGAGACACCAACCTCTAATTTTCCTTTCACTAGTTCACTGATCTAACTATTTTTATTGAGACTTTCTATTTAATACTCTACGTGATGACTTGATTACGTATTTTAATGACGACTGCTGACACCTGTTTAATATCTCGTTTAATACGAGTCGGCAAGGAAATTTCTATTTCATTACAATACACGAGAAAGTATGTATGAATTTGAACAAAACGTGTAATTTCGAATGACCACATCATACCAACTTCAATAACCGTCGATGGAAGATTCGCGTAATTGTCCAAGACTTAGAAACAAGTATGAGAAAGTAGCCGATAGAAGGATACAGTTAGGCTGGGCAGTATTTGGACCGCTCAGAATGAAAAATTATACTGGTGATAGGATTCCTATGCAGGAATCCGTCTAGGTAGGTACCACCCCAGGGCCGGTTATTATGCCGTGTTTGAAGGGCACTGTGAGCTAGCGTAATCACTGGGCATATGAGACTTAAGAACCGATGTCTCAGGGTGATGGGCACAGTGAGGTGTCACACAGAAATGTTCTGGGTGACACAGTATTTGTTATGGGCAGACATTGCACTTACCATCAGGTGAACGTTTTGCTCGTTTCATCACTTTATACAATAAAAAAAAAGAAAATAATAGGCAGCTTAATCCGAGCTTCGACGCTTCAAACAACGAACTGTTGCTCGAAGCTGCTTTGGTAGAAGGTATTCGCAATGAAGATGTCCACTGTGAGGTCAAATTGACTAACATAACCTTTCGAGTTTGCAGACAGTTAGACCATCTGTCGTAGAAGTGACAATTCCACGAGTAAGCGAGTCCTGGAGGCAGAAGTAGTGTGCAAGGTGGCAACTGTATACGGGAAACTGAAGGAACTATAATAAATAAACGGTAACTGTGTTTCTTTACATAAATAAACAACGGACTCGTCTCTAGCGTACGCTGCATATAGCTAAGCTAGCAAGGGAAAATGAGAGACTTGTTTTATTGGCTTTAAATCTGTTATGACTTCTGGTTTTACTTTTTTTTTAACATCTCAAAAGTCAAAAGTAACTTTACTAAATCTGTAATAACTCGTTTAATTTTACTATAACGAGTAGTTCGACGTTTCGATCGCTTTACTGCACCAATGGCCACAGTAGGACTGAGGTGTTAGACGTCCTGGTGTCGTAGGTAATCCGGGCTGTCTTCAGCTTTGAATTATTAGGTTTAGTCCGTTTTGCATAAAATGAAAGCTATCATCATCATCATTTTAGCCTATCACTGGTCTTCTATTGAACATAAAAGCCCTTTATAGGTTGGTATAAAGCACGGTCCTGTCCTGTCCTGAGTCACTTGCATCCATCGACTTCTCGCAACACCGCCTGCTCGCCGCACACGAGGACTATTCTTCCCCAACAGTTTCGGTTCTACGACCTATATACCGGCCCATTGCTGGTACAGCTTGCTGATCCATTAACAAAACTAAAAATAAATTAAACCATAGCAATATAAAGTTTGCTATTGTAATACGTAATTCCGGTCGCCGGGCCGGCTATCGGGTGACCGTCAAATTCACTTACGGCTCCACCGTAACTATAGTTGCGTAAACATTACAAGATCGTTAATGGCACACCAGTGAAACAGAAATTTTATGACTGGCCGTAGTTTATAAGTTCATCGCTTTGGTTTATAGCCAACTAGCTGAAGCCCGCGACTACGTCCGCGTGAATTTAGATTAAAAATACCGTGAGAACTCTTTGATTATCGGAAAAAAGTATCCAATGTCCAAGGTGCAAGCTAGCTGTGTGCCGATGCCGATATCGTCAATGTCGGTGCAACGGATGAGCCGTGAAAAGGTATCAAACACACAGAGGAACAGAGAGAGTTACTTCCGTCCCCGTCTTTATAATATTAGTGTGGATTCGCGATTACAATAATATATATAACTAGCTGTGCTCTGCGGTTTCGCCGGCGTAAAAAAGCCGACCCCGATCGACGATATACATATATTACCTATTTGAATCGGATTTTGGGGTTTTAGTTTTTTTTGCACGCAAGCTTAATTAATTTCTAAAATTAAAGTAGCCTAAGTTACCCGTTATGATATTAGCAGTCTGTCAGTGAAAGTCCCGTCAAAATCGGTCTAGCCGTTTCGGAGATTAGCCGGAACAAACAGACAGACGAAAAAAAATGTTTTTTTTAAGTTCGTATACATTGAGAAAAAAGCTGTTATTTTGTTGTTACAAACAGATACTTCAATTTTTTTTATTTGTATAGATAATCATTTAATCAAAAAAACGACTTCAACGCAGCGGCTCCGAACAGAGTTTCATGATATTATCATGGATCCCATAATCAGAACTTGACTAAAATTATATAGGACATTATAAGGTTGTCACCCTTACAATGTTCTTCCCCTTTCTAATAAAAAAAGTCATAAAAATCGGTTCATAAACAAAAAAGCCCCTAACATACATAAAAACAAATATACAGTCGAATAGAGAACCTCCTGCTTTTTTAGCTTGCAGGATTTAATGTCTCTATTGGACTAAACTTTAGCAATGCCTCTTGATATCTCAGAACTAGAACTGTCATTGAATGACATACATACATGAATATTCAAATAACGTAAATTAATAATGGAACAAGGTCATTTTTGTGTTGGAACAAAATTTTCACAAGGTTGAGGACGATCCTATCTAATTGATCACAAATTTACAAATGGCAATCGTAACATGTATAATAGATAACATTTACATATATGACGATAATATCTTCTTGGCTGATTATCTAACACGGCGACAACTTCAGAATGCCATCGGAAACTATCAACTGCGCAAGGGATATTATAGTGCCACAAGTATAGAGATATAAGACCAGTGCGGTCTTATACCTACATGGTTATTATGCAGTGTCAGAGATACGGGGACAATTACAGCACAACCAAACCCGAAAACCGTTAGAGTGGTCGGAGTACCTGATTACTACGCCGAGGTTTTGTATATTTTCGGTGAGGTGATTGCTGTTAGCCGTTTTGGCTTTTACAGCTTCATCGGATTCTGTGCTTGCGGGTCAGGGGCCCGCGTGCCAGGTTTGGTTTGAACCAAACATAAATATATATAAAAACTCCTAACTCTAACATCATATCATATGTATTATCCTTATTTATTTATTTTTTCTTCCGTCTGTATTTAAATCTGCACCTCATCAAAATCTCACTGGGAGAAAATGTCTACAGGCATTAAGTCCGCCCTTTGTATCCTTTTATTGTAAAGGAAGCAATAAAGGTTTAAATAAATAAATAATTCGGTCACTCGTCAGACGTGCCGCAAGGCCGAATATTTAAAATTTTTAAGTCATCTAATGGTCGTCCGAGAGAGGCTGCGTAACTCCGTTCGGACTGTGGACTCGTGTGTCGGCCGCCCTGCGGTCCTTGGTTGGAAAGCCATAACAAATTACCACTTGTTTTCGAGTGTTATTGTGTTGTGAATGTCCCGTATATCTGATACTATATTCTATTCTACCCCAATCCTACCGCGTGAGTGTTATATCGGAGCGCTGTAATGACCAATGAGAGCCAATGTATTTGTGTATACATGTTCTGGATAGAACTATTAAATGATAAACTGCTAAATTTAAACTTGTATATTTGGTATAAAAAACTAAAATAATTATAAACTATTGACGTATGATATGAGTACGCGTGACTTGCTTGCTTGATGATTGCGCACTGATTTTGTATTGTAAAATTATTGCTAATAAGTACTTAAATTAGCAGAAACAGACGACTAGACATAGACAATGTACGTGCTTGCTCGTACATATTCCCGGGCGTGAGAAATAAGGATTAGTAGATGATGATGAGATGTTGATTGTTTGTGAGTTGTTGACAAGGCGATAACAATATTTACTACTAGCTTATATGATTTGTGTTAATTTCCCTGATGTAACAAGATGATTGCCATTACATTTAAAACTTGTGGGACTTTATGTGCTTTATTTTCACATCTTCTAAGCCGTGGTAGCTCAGGGGTTAGGCGCTCGCTTCTTTAATTTGGTAGTACGCGAGTGACCCGGTATGTAAACTGTCGGATACAAATACACCAGGAAACGCTAGTGATTGAACTCGCCAGGATCACGTCACTAAAGCTGACCTCTGGTCGCTCACCTGCGCTTGCGCAACGCCATAATGCTGTTATTGCGTAAGAGTAGGCATTCCAGACACAGCTTCGTGAATAGGTGCGAATTCTAAGCGGCTTGTGGCTTTGTGCACGCCTGTTGATCTTGGGGTAATGACACATCACAACGCTTTCATCAACATTCGGTCAGGACTTAAACGCGATTGTTGCGCTCTCTTGCGGGTATCATACGCTTATAAAATGAAATGTTGGCCTGTTATATTCACAAGTAAAGATTTTTTTCATGCCATTTAAAAAAAAAAAATTTACAATTATACTAAAATCAGAAGATGAGTAGTAGTATGATAAACTGCGGTTGCCAACGCGCATGCCACGCGTGGCAACTATGGCAAAATCCCCCCAAAATGAGAGCTACAAACTTTGTGCCAATCTATAAGGGACGCCTAAGTTCAGCAGTGGACTAGTGATAGGCTGAAATGATGATGATGATTATTATTTTTTAATAATTAGTGGGCTTGTAGATAAAACGGTAATATAAAAGGAGATGCCTGTTAAATAATGTTTACTTATTTAATTAGACACACCAACAGTGAACATATCGAAAACAGACCATAACATAGACAATACAGTACATTATCTTGACATGTCTGCCTATAAAAGGCGTGTTCAACATTCAATAATTCGTGACTAATAAGTACTTCAAAAATATACAAAATTAACGACAAAAAATAGACATGCGCATAACAAATTATATATATAAATAACTTATGCTTAGAGAGAAAAATTATGCAAATGATTACTTCTCTTAACCCTTGTTTGTTGACTTCAATGTGGACGACAGATTATTCCACATAACTTGGCAAATTATTCATTCTATATGCATGTATAATGCATATCCTATTTTTGGATTTATAAATATGACTAAAATCCGTCTGTAACATTTGATTACTTATAGGAAAAAGGGATTGTAAATATTCATCGGAAGATATTACAATTTACAACCTAGTGTGATCAAGCTTTTTGTGAACCTCGGTGAAAGGTCCTAAAATGAACTGTCAGTTTGAATAATTGGAATGACAGCTGTATCATTACATTTTCATAAGAAAAAGAAAAGTCTTACACAAGGAATTCTCCTGCATGTATATGCGTTTCACAGCACAAAAATTGCCCATGCACTCAAACCCGGGTTACCTAGGGTCGGCTATAAAAATATTTGTTCCTTTTCAGGAATAGAACTTGCGACGCATAAGGAAGACATGATACATGAAGTCTTAAACCTCATTTGCCTGGTTATTACACTATCTGTCAGTGTCCTTCAAACCGGAACAGTAATGTTTGCCGGCAGAACAACTGGCACTGCGGTGGTACCTACCTTGACTAATTCCTGCATCCTACAACCAGTAATTTTATTCCGCAGTGGGTCATTCTGCATTACTCAAAAGGAACGATATGTCAGTTTGCTTTTCAAAACAACTAGCCGATACCTGATACTTCGTCCGCGTGGATATGGTTTTTTTTTAAATATCCCGTGGAAACTATTCGATTTTCCGGGATAAAAAGTATGCTATGTCCGTCATTGTCGTGTGGTGGCGGCTCGTTAAAGGAATACTACCACTCCATCTCATCCAATGGATCTCCTAAAAGGCGAGTAAGGAATTAAACTGCACTGTGAACCCATCAGCGCATGGTGGCGATGGGCTCACCACCTATCACACCAAGTGCATTATATTGTTTTGGTGAAACGTGGATTGTGGCAGTCATCTGTTTTTGCAGTGAGTGCCCAGTGTCTGACTACCCCTTATGGGATACAGTCGTGATCTTATGTATGTATGTCCGTCACAAGGATGCAAGCTATCTCTGTGCCAAATTTCGTCAAGATCGGCGAACGACGTCGCCGCCATTTTGACACGAGTCAAAAAACATCTTTCTCCGAATTGCGTTCCCACGAGGAGTATAGTGACAGCATTGCATTACGGT
Organism: Luehdorfia chinensis; assembly: GCA_019845155.1. Taxonomy (NCBI): domain Eukaryota; kingdom Metazoa; phylum Arthropoda; class Insecta; order Lepidoptera; family Papilionidae; genus Luehdorfia; species Luehdorfia chinensis. Next base: position 4,534,448 of record JAHVAK010000206.1, on the reverse strand, counting down.
GGTATTCTGCCCGAATAAAGGCTGTCCCATACAATACCTTAGTAGGAACGACACCTCGGTAGGAAAGAAGTAGGTGCTAGTCTGCTCTGCCGGACACCTATCGACAATAAAAAAAGGTTCCGACGAACTGAGAACCTCCTCCTTTTTTTGAAGTCGGTTAAAAATAACCTCAAAATTCGGTTTCGCAACATACATATCAAAATGGAACGTCCGTCTTCATCAGACTCCGCATATTTTATATTTACTTACTTAAATAATGCAAAGCAAATAACTGCCAAGGTAAAGAATTAAGGCTTTTTACTAGTAAATTAAGCCTTTTAAAGCCGCAAGGCTAAATTTGAATTTTCGCATATAAATTATATATTACGAATATGTTTCGTAACACAAAAATTTGGGTTAAGCTTCCAGTTTTCTAATTTTAATGCCTTGGAAATATTCCCTAAACGATTTAAATAATCATATTGTATGTGTGTAGTGTAGGAACTCGATATCCGCATGGCTCAGCGGTCAGCATATCTTTCCGCTGAATTAATGTAGACGGGTTTGAATCCGCGGTAACAAACATTTGTAATGCACTCACATTCCGTGATAACAATCGCAATAGACGTTTCGAGAAAGCAAGCAAGAAACCTTTCTGAATAGTTTCGAAGCGATTAGCATGGGCCTGATGGCCGGCATTCCGGGTGACGTTGATGCCGAGAATACCATAACGCGAGTATTTATAAACGAGAACTCCATGTCCCGGAAGAAATAACTTTATTATTCTGTAATAGTTTCCCGGCTATCCTTTTTATTAATTCTCAAGAAAATTTTTTAGAAATGCAATTTACATTTTATATGCATCATCATCATCATCGTTTCAGCCTATTCTTGTCTACTGTTGAACAATGTGGGGGAGCCACAGATTGCTACAAAACACGTTCCTGAGCCACCTGCATCCATCGACTTTCCTAAAAAACCATGCAAGTCGTCGCTCCATCTAGTGGCGCGCTACACTGTATTTTTCGGTACGAGGTTGCCACTCGAGAACCTTTCTTCCCCAACGGTTATCGTTTCTACGAGCCGATATGGCCGGCCCATTGCCACTTCAGCTTGCTAATCCTTTTTTTTCTCGTTTTATAATATTTTTTCTTATCTTCACTTTTTTTATTGTAGAAAGTGACGAAACGAGCAAAACGCTAACCTGATGGTAAGTGCAACGGCCGCCCAAAACAAATGCTGTGTCACCCAGAATATTTCTGTGTGACACCACACTGCGCCCGTCACCCAGAGACATCAGTTCTTAAGTCTCAAATGCCCAGTGATTACGCTAGCTGACAGTGCCCTTCAAACTGAAACACAGTAATGTTTGCACACTACTGCTTCACGGCAGAATAACTGGCCCTGGGGTGGTAACTACCTAGACGGATTCCTGCATAGGAATGCTAAAACAATAGGCATAAAAATTCACGATGATCAAACCACATGTCAAGTTGATTACCGGTGGGGTTACCTATGTAAGGGCGAACGTCTCATGGTGCAATGCTGTTATTAAATAGTCTTGTACGCTACAATGCTTGTTTATCAACCATCGGTCACTTCACGTGTACACGCTTGGCATATTGATAAACAGTGGTCGATCCACAAGGATACGAATGACTCGTATAGTTTATGTTTGTATTTTGGATAGAAACATTTAGATACAAAATTTTATCGTACACAATAATAATTGTCCATTATTTTTAGGATCCCGCTGTCATACAAGGAACCGTCATAACTTTGTTCTGGATGTCTTTATGTATCACTATATATACACTATGTATATTTTAAGAAAACACTAACTGGTGGTAGGATTCCTATGCAGGAATCCGTCTAAGTACAGCTATTCTTCCACTAAGCGGTAGTGTGCAAACATTACTGTGTTTCGGTCTGAAGGGCACTGAGAGCTAGCGTAATGACTGGGCATATGAGATCTAAGAACTTCTGAATCAGAGTGACGGGGAGTCGTAAGTTCTTAGTGCTAGTGTAATTACTGAGCAACTGAGATATAAGAACTGATGTTTTAGGATGATAAACAGAGTACGGTGGGACACAGAAATGTTCTGGGTGACACAGACTTTGTTATGGGCAGACTTTGCACTTACCAATAGGTGAACGTTTTGCTCGTCTCGTCACTTTATCAAATAAAAAAAAGTCAAGGTACTTTGAAGCTTAATACGAGTATTTCGAAAAATAATATGTCAAGGCGTCTTGACTTTTAAATGTAAGTAAAAATATTGAAAGAACATTAGACAATTTGGATTAAGATCATAACGAACACAGTTTAAATTAGTTAAATTTAGAAAATTATTCTATCTGAATAGCGTAATTTTTATATTTTGTTTTGACTTATATTTGGTCTTCACATATTGCACAAAATGTAACGTTAAAAAATCTCTCTCTGTTTGACTGAATTTAACTAATAATAACTGAAGATATTTACATAACAATGAGAGTTGCGACAATCGAATTCAGTATTGTGAAAGCTAGACAAAAGTGCCATACCAGACAGAAAATCAAAATTAGGAATATCATTCATGTTTACCATTACTCAAATACTTCGTATTGACAAGTCGTTCGACGAATACGTTGATTATAGAAGAACGTGGGAAAAGATAGATACTACAATGTGCATGCTGTTTACTGTGAATAATTAGGAGTTACCTTGTGTCGTAACTAGAATGCGTCGTAAACATTTTGACTAAATAACTTTGAAGTTAGATTCGGCTAGGTTTTGAACCCAAGATCTATTAAACGGCACGCTGATATGCTAACAAACAGGGTCGTCAAGTAACTAGCATCTTCGAGCAGTTGCCTTCGTCCTTCACGTATAAACGTTGGAACTCGGCCACGACCTTGTGACCCACGGTCCCGGTTGAAACCACGACGCATGCCGTCAGCAGCGCCTGCGAGATCCCGTTACGGTGGTTCTCATTATGATATTACTAGGTATGCCACAATTTTTCAATTTAAACCTGGACTACAGGAAAATTTATTTTAACAACCTACTTTAAACGTAGATTTGAGTCTGCCATTATCGACTCCGGATTTGACCGTCACCCATAGTCAAATGGCGGCAGCGGCTAGGAGCGGCTAGGGAGAGCTTAGTTCAAGTGGCTGGTAGATTCTGGTTTAGGTACGTTTATGAGGCGGTGCTAATTAAAATAAATAACGTGATCAAAAGCGAATACATCACCACAACAAATATCAACGGAAGCAACGACAGGAAACCAGTTTAGCCAAAACATAAAAGCATAATTTGTCTAAGATGTTGAGATTGCCAAAATGAATATGAGACACATCACACCCATTTTAGATAATAAATAAAAATTTCGAATAATCACTTTATTTATTTACTTCTTTAAATAAAAACGTCGCTTTACACCTGGATCGCTCCTGTACCATGGATACAAATTAGCAACACCAAAACGGACAATACAACCATACCAGAAACAATTTGGGTTTTTGCAAAAATGTTAGTAGCGGCTGTACTCAAACCTGGGGCGTAGTCAGGAACTCTGACCACTAGGCCTTGCGGTCGACTTTTCAAAACAAATAATAAATTCTCTAAATAAGGATTGTCCGTTTGGTGACCGGAATTATGGCAAGCCTAAAAATAACGGCCGTTGCCGCATTATTGGTTGGACACATGCGCTTTAATGCTACGACAGAGTAAGCAGACAGCGCAATTTAAGTGCGCGAATTGGTTAATCCTAAATATTTCAACGTTTACTACATATTAAAGTGGTATACATGCTAATTTGTGTCTGCTAAAGATGGCAATTTTTATAGCATGATTTTCCTTTTTTGTTTACTGTTTCATTGCAATTTATAATTAATTGTGTGAAAATAAATCTTCTTTTTCTTTAGGATCAATAGACACATATTTGTGACAGGACTAATTTAATTTTGATAATAGGGTATTACCAATATTATACGGTATTTAATCTTAGGCTTGTTTGTTCCACTGACCTTTCGTTAAAGATCGTAGAGAGTTGGAGGCAGGTTGCAAGCGAAAGGGTGACGTTAGGTCGTTGAGAAATTCGATGGGAATGTTGCCAGCTCTTTGTTTTATCGATTTAACACTGCCGGTATATTGGCCAATAGCCTCAATATTCCTTTACGCTAGAATACAAAACAGTTACCTAATTGTTTCTGGAGGGGAAAATAATATCATGCAAAGAGAAAATGTAAGAAAATTAACATAGAACCTCCTCCTTTTTTGAAGGCCAAAAAAACTACTACTTCCTTTTTACAGTTTGTTCCAAAACACAGTGTAAAAATGCCAGGAAACTACTAATTAGTCTAACTTTAGACTTTTGGCGCCAACTCGAAAAGTGGCAGTAGTGTTTTTATTTGATTTTGTAATTTCTGTCTATATTTGGAGTTTTGATGTTTGATATTGATAGTTTATTAAGCAGCAAGTGCTCCCAAAAGTGTACAGTGATTGCATTCAATTAAAGACCAATATTGTGCTTTTCGTTTTGTCTCCATCAGTCCAGCAAATCTTCAGTAAAAGTCAACTATCATTTTACTGTCGATCAAAATTTTGAAGTCTTGCTGCTTGAAGATTGTATAATTGGATATGTTACTTGACACTGGAAAATAGTTTATGACAGTTTCCATTAATAAATAAATAAATAATCTAACTTTATGGTTTAAATGTTATTGTGAACGTTAATTTTCTAAAAAATTTATATATTTTTTTCTTATACTGAAAAGTTATTATCACTATGCCATGGCACATGATTCGCAAAATGTATCATAACACATCGAAACCTACTGCATTTCGAAATGCGGACCTTGTCTCCTGAGACTTCTGACGCGTAACAGTGCAGATTAAATCGCCCACCGCAATTCGTAATGTTTGAACATCGATCGCTCTATTGTGGTCGAATAATCGATTTTATTACTACACTGACGCGTTTCCCCGCAACACTGAACGCGGGAAAAATAATCGTGAAATGACGGTAAGGGTTCTATCGGATCGATTCATGTTATATATATATATATATATATATATATATATATATATTATATTTCACTATTATTTAATAGAAATGTAAATTTTGTCATTGCGTTAATTTATGAATGAGATTTCGTATTTTTTTTTTTTGAAAATACTATTTAGTTTTCTTTGCCAACATTAGTTATTTGTAGATCATTAGTGAAAGTTCTAAAAAATAAATCTTGTATGATCCTGTACTATGAATCTATTTATAAGAACATTGAAAACAAACTAGTTCCGTAGAAATCTAACGAGTTCTTATATAAAGCATATGCATTAAAAATTATTGTTTCTTAAAAACTTTTGTTCAATCAGTTCTTCAGTCATTTCTTCAATGACTATGATATACGTTTTATTTATAGTCTGCGCAAGATTTTCATTTCAGGCAACATTCATAATCTGCGCAAGATTGTCTGAGTTACATTAAAAAAAATGCTGTCCAACAGGAAACGCTGGCATTACATCGAGTGTTGTTTTTGTACGTCCGTTGCACACAACTCAAATACATACGGTTTTATTACTGTTTAGTTGTTTATTTCCTCATTCATCACTCTATTTACTTTGATTAAGTCAGTTCTGAATAATATGCAAATGACAATGTCAGGGAAATATGGACTGCTTTGTCTAATTATGTAAAATAAAAATGCATACAGTAAACTAGTCCGTGGTATCGCTGTATTGTATACATTGTTATGGATACAATTTTTTTTTATTTATTTGAGCTTAAATTGCTGTTGCAGTAGTAAATAAAAATATTCTAAATTAACAAGCACTGTATTTGATTTACCCACTTGATATTAAATATTATTTTAATTGAGAAATTTAGACAAAAGAAAAAAAAAGTACAATAGTGTGAATTTCGTCATAAAGTTATTGCAAAAAAAGTGAATCGGAACCGCAGGAAGTTCTTCAATTATTTCTTCATTTGTACAATAAAAATGGCTTTGTTTTACTTTATACCACGTTCTAAATAAAAAAAAACAGTTTAAAGTTAAGCAATTGTGAGTTTTTTTTTAATAATTAATGCATCTTGGCGGCTAATACGTTACATGCAGGCATTACATTACATTAATAATCTAAACTTCAAGAGCTAAAGTGATAACCGATAGTGTAACGTGAGATTTGAGTGGGTCCGACCTTGCCGCTGCGCTCCTCGGGAGGCACCCACAAACCTGTTTGCGTGAGCAGCCTCACGCGTCTTTGAGTAAAAGTTATCATGAAATTTCTTTTTCTCATTTAATTGGCTTCCATGTACATATGTGTAAATTGATAAAAAAATATTCGTGATCCAGACTACAGAATAAAGGCAAATAAAGTTGCCTCAATGTCGTTTTAAAAATTATTATTACAAAATATAATTATTTAATCAAAAAACCGACTTCATCGCAACAGCTCCAAACATACTAATGCGAATTTAAGAGATTCATGAAGTCCAATAAATAACTTGATCAAAATGATATGGGACCCTTGAGATACCTCTTTTCTAATAAAAGAAGAATCATTAAAATTGATTTATAAACAAAGAAATTATGCAAGCATACATAAAAAAAAACAATAAACGTATACAGACGAAACGTGAACCGGAAGTTTTTCTGACGAAGAATTTGGAATCGGTTAAAAAAGCTGGATTGTAATGTGGTTTCCTACTACCTCTTTATTGAACATATTTTTATACTAACTTTAAAACCAGTTGAAGCGTTTCGATTACAAAATGGTTTACCATAAAGTCTAGAAGAAAATGATCGAAGGTTATATTAGAATTACATAAATCTTCGAAGGCTAAGTGCCTTTAGCAAAAATGTTTCGTCAAATGTATAATGCAACATTCCGTTTAACCGTCTCGATAGAACCACATACCGTAATCGTTGCTAAAAAAATCTCGCTCTAATTCGCAACTCCATTAAGAATCGCTCGTGGCAGTCATTATCGCGATCGAGCTGTTATTAAAGTAAAGCGGTTGAGTAAGAGAGGACATACAGCATTAATTTCTAAGCATGTAAAGATAAACTTTGCTATTAATTCGATAATGATCCTCCATTTTAATTCTGACTTATTTTGGAATCTGGGAAAGTGATTTAAAAAACTTAAATTAGCACACAGTGACAGCACATTCTCAGCTCTCTGCTCAAGGTTCGGGGAGAACTTTTTGATATAACCTTACTAATTTACCTTACTAATTTTACTTCTTGATATAACCTAAAATACAATTTTAGACACTGGCAGTAATCTTACGATTAAATTTAAAACATACATACATACATACATAATATCACGGCTGTATCCCATAAGGGGTAGTCAGAGACTGGGCACTCACTGCAAAAACAGATGACTGCCACAATCCACGTTTCACCAAAACAATATAATGCACTTGGTGTGATAGGTGGTGAGCCCATCGCCACCATGCGCTGTTGGGTGCACAGTGCAGTTTAATTCCTTAAATTTAAAAATACAACAAAAATCTTTTGAATATCCAGCGGAAGATGTTGCTATGGTCAAAATCTTCTAAAAGTACATCATTATGATAATGTATAGTTTTTTATTTAATCTGGACCCGTAACAACTATCTGTAGGCCATACAAATAATCGTTCCGTGTGGGAAGTATACCCGCGACCTGTCGCGGAAGTTAATTACTTACTTAAAGTTAACTACTTAAAATGTAGTTTTGACGTTATAATTAGAGCTACACATTATATTATCCATCTCTACACCGAGTTTGTTTTTGTACGTCCTTTATACCCAACTCAAATACATACGGTTTTATTACTGTGTGTGTTATATAAAATATATAATTTATTTAGTATTAAAATTCGAGTACCTCTTTCTTAGTGGTTTTTTTTTTCTTTGGCAAATTCAATGACGCTATCTTCAAGGGCGTAGCTGATTAGCCGGCACTTAATAAACGTAATGACTTGTTCATGTCCCAACATTTCCGTTTATTCGCCGTTTGAGCGACAATTTTTCGATAACGTCACGTCGTATTAACGCAAATATATACCAGCATTCGTTTTTATCTTTGCTGTTATATGCACAATTTTGAACGTTATCACAAACGCGTAAGGTTCAAGTTTTCACATTTATATACAATATACATGTTAGTGCACATTGATGTCCTAAAATGTGTTAATTGTATTGCACGTGACTGTACACGTCGTAATTAATTCTACAGCTACTAAAATTACGCTTTTTATCATTACCCTTCTGTTCGGATTCGACGTCGTCAGGTTACAAGGATTAGTAAGTTAAAGTGGCTATGGGCCGGCCAGATACCTCGTAGAACCGACAAGCGACAGAAAAGTTCTTAGCAAACAAGCATTAGATGAGGGTGCGAGTTATCCAATTTTACAGAGTGTCGATGGCCATAAGTGTACCTAAAGTGACCTTTTTTCCCCTCAGAGCGGGATGCCCTAAAGTTATTATTGTTTTAAAAATACAACTCATGTTTTATAATATAGTTATGAAATGGATAATGATCAAAAATGAAAATAAGAACTAATCTTGGGCAATCCGGTTTTATTTTACGCATGAGCAGAAAAAAAGTAATAAAAGTATTTTGGGAACAGGAACACAGTTTCAAAAGTTTTTCGAAAAAGCGGCGGTTCAGCCAAACCCGCTGTTGGTTAAAGCAACAAGTAAAAGCTGTAAAAGCCAAAAAGGCTAACAGCAATTACATCACCGAAATTATATATATTCACTTTAGGTTTACTATAAACTTTTATATCGTAAGTAAATATACTCAGGAAGTTTGTACGAAGATCGCTGATCCATGGACTCGCAGGAAAAGTGTAGACATAACAAAATATCGACTTAGTTCAAGTTTCGTGTCTGGCACTGACCTTCGTAATGATTGTCGTCGTCGTCGTTTTGGTGCGCTGTGCTGATCTGTCGGCAAAGATCCTCGTACTCCGCCCAGTAGGCCGCGAGCGCCGAGGGGTCAGGCGCGCGCGGCTCTACCGGCAGCGACATGCGGACTTCTGGAGACTCCTGGAACAATGCGGGTCAGGTTAGACTAGTTAAAGTCAAACTTGTTCTCAGTACTATATATCGGAAACCAATTTTAAGAGGAAACTCCTGTTGATATTATAACCTACGTATACGAAGACACCACTAGACCACGCCCACAGAAATCAGGGTATAGTAAAATGATAACGGCCCCAATGGACTGAGGTGTAGTTGGCAAATTAATCATGAGATAGATCTTGCGATAAGACCGGAGTAAATTAAGGATGCAATGTCAGAAACATTCAATGAAGGAAAGTAAGTTTAGCAAAGCTAAGATCCGCATGCAAAATATAAAAATGTTAATAATATATAAATAATTAACTACTTTTTTTGAAGAGCACCACCCGCCCTCCCTCAGTAGCGTGGAAACTAACACCGCCACCAGGAACTGCCACCAGATGCCCTCCACCAACCACTACAAAACTACCACTAGATAATATACACCACTGAAGTCGAGAACACGACACGTGTTTCTCCCCAAAACGAGGCATTATCAAGTGTCATAGACTCCGACCGTCGTAGAGTCTATGACACTTGATTGGTTGGTGCAGGGTATCTGGTGGCGCTTCCTGGTGGCGGTGCTAGTTTGCTTGTGCACGCTACTGAGGCAGGGCGGGCGGTGCTCTTCAAAAAACTATGTAATATTCACCTTTTTTATATTTTGCATGCGGATCTTAGCAAATTAACTTATTTTCCTTCATTATAATTTCTTCTAAAGTCAAAAACTGCCATAACTGAAGAGATCAATAATGCATTAAAAATCTATTCATCTAAACAGCTATGACCTTTAAGAGTGAATTAACTAGATAAAGATAGGCATCGAATCATAGACACTTTTATGAACAATAGCCTCAAGTGTCCCGATTGCGTTGCATTTACGAAATTATACATTAGAACGATTGCAAAATGCAGAAGACAATACTATTTCAACACCACGCTGTATAAGATTCACAAATGAAATAATTGTCTTCAAATTAATTATAAAATAATGTACGTGTACGTGTAATAACTATGATTATAGTTTGGCGAGGAAGAAATTTGTAATATTTTTGTAATCTTTTGTTGGAATAAAAAAAAAAAAATTCCATTCCACCATTCCCCTAATGCGATCTGCAGATCACATCTGAAATCCCTGTTAAAGTTCCCCGTCTATAGAAGCGTCCTCTACTCCCATTTCTTCTCTGTACAAGCGGTAAGACTGTGGAATTCGCTCCCCTTTACAATTCGTGAGACTAAAACAGTGTCATTATTTAAAAAACGAGTTAAAGAGCACTACCTCTCCCTTTTGCCACTTTAGTGTATATGTGTATATGTATGAGTATGTATGTATGTATGTATGTATATATGTATATAAATATGTGATTATGTCAGTGTGTGTGTATATGTATATATATTTTGTGATTTTATATTCTTTTTTTTTCTGTTTTTTTTTTTTATCAAAAGTGCACATCGAGTCTGCTTCTCTTTAAGGATATCCAGTAACAGGCCTGCTGGAAGAAATTTTATCATGAAATAAGCAGTGCCTTTCTACTAATTTACTATCTTTGTAATTTCTGCTGTAATTTTTATGTGTACATAAACAGTAAAATTAATAATAAAATAAAAATTACTTAACACTGATATTACTTTTTACTTAATACTGACTTAATACTGATAATATACAAGGGTTATTTGAATGATCACACAAAAAACTCTTATATACTCGTAAAAGTGCTGCAGATCAATAATAATAATCACTAATCGAAATTATAACTTGTTACTTTAACACCGTAAGCATATAAAGGGAAAGTTTTCACTTCAATAGGATTTTACCTGCGCCCATGGCGCGTGTGCGTGTGAATGGGCCATGCAATTGCTTGTCACGGGGAACTGAACCCGCGACTGATAGCACAAAAGTCAATCGATTAGCCACTGTGCCAAAGCCGATCATTGGTCATCATCATTTCAGCCTATCACATGTCCACTGCTGAACATAGGCCTTCCCCATAGGTTGCCACAAAAGTTTTAGCTCTCATTTTGGGGGAATTTTGCCATAGTCTGCCGTGGATTTGCAACCGTAGTTTATTTATTGAGATGTTCCAGGAAGTTGCCGCTGCCCATATTCAGAATTTAATTTTCTCTCTGTCGACTTTTACGACACCCACGTGATGAGGTAGGGTAATAGGTTCTCTTAAGCCGCCACCACATTATTGCTATATCAATATAATTCCCAAAATGTACTACAGTAATACACAAGATGCAAATAAATATATAAAATTCACTGGTGGCAGGATACCTATGCAGGAATCCGTCTAGGTAGGTTCCACCCTAGGGCCAGTTATTCTGCCGTGAAGCAGCAGTGTACAAGCATTACTGTATTTCGGTTTGAAGTCCACTGTGAGCTACCGTAATCGCTGGGCATTTGAGACTTAAGAACTGATGTCTCAGGGTGACGAGCGCAGTGTGGTGTCGCGCAGAAATATTCTGGGTGACACGGCATTTGTTGTGGGCGGACGTTGCACTTACCATCAGGTGAACGTTTTGCTCGTTACGTCACTTTATACAAAAAAAAAACTATACTCAGGGTCTCCTAAGTATTGATTTGCTTTATTAAATCAATAGTAAAGAGTCGCTGAAGTAACCGTTAAACCGTTTCTGAGTGCGTAAAATAATTCTGTTTCTTTGCAAAAAGAATGAGAAATATCAATCTTAACAATTTTACGTAGTAAACAAGATTAAACAGTCTTCATTTGACATGACATCAGCGCAAATTATAGATAGTAACCCTGTGCTTAACTTTGTTAATGTTATTTCCTTATATTCTAAAGAAAACGCGAAAATTTTTGAGGCTTAATTCTATCGATCTTATTCATAAACAATATAGAAGGTTTACCAGCCAGTACAGACGGTATTTTTTTTATAGAAAGTGACGAAACGAGCAAAACGTTCACCTGATGGTAAGTGCAACGTCCGCCCACAACAAATGCTGTGTCACCCAGAATATTTCTGTGTGACTCCACACTGCGCCCGTCACCCTGAGTCATCAGTTCTTAAGTCTCAAATGCCCAGTTATTACGCTAGCTCACAGTGCCCTTCAAACCGAAATACAGTAATGCTTGTACACTACTGCTTCACGGCAGAACAACTGGCCCTGGGGTGGTACCTACCTAGACGGATTCCTGCATAGGAATCCTACCACCAGTGAAAATTAAGTAAATATGAAATAAAATTAAGTAAATAGTAATCTCTTTATGTTATAAAGAGATTACTAATTTTTGACAGAGTTTGCAGTCAAATATATACAAATTCACAGATGTATCACCGTAGATATGTTATTAGGACGACAACATAACCATGTTGAAGTACCCCATAGCGGAATTTTATAATACTCGTACGTTTACTTGGCCTAATTAGCTTTATAACTTTTCAGTGTTATAAATCTATTATAAGATTTTTTTTATGAATAAGACCGTATATCTACTACTATATTCAACTGTCATAAACCGTTCGGTGCTTAACCGTTGAATACATGCGTTTGTGAATACGGCGGTCCTTTATCAGAAATCAGAAACAGCGAACAGAATGGTCGACCACGCCTCTGAATGTATCTAGACGCGATCTCGGCGCACCATTAGCAAATAACGCGATAGTCAAGGCCGTAACTGCGCATAATTCCACTGTTAGACCGCTGATTAGAATTGATATTCTATGGTTAGGAACTAAGGTGCATTATTGTGCTTACTCGACTTGAAGTATATCTTATTTTACGACGTAGAAAGTTTCAGGTGCGATTTAGCCATACACGGCTTAACCACGTTTATTATTAAATTCGGAAAAGAATTGAAAGAACCCGAGACTATTGCTAATATTGCAAATACTGGAAAATAATATGTTTGTACGAAACAATATACCACGAAAAATATAACAAGTTATTTTTTACATTGCATATACTGCCTTCATTTATATTGACATAATTATGACTGTGGTTTTTGAAGCGAGGCTAGGATGTAACTCAGAAAATATGAAACGTTTCGAATGGAAGTACGAATGGGAGTTGCAACGAACCTCATATTATTGCCCATGCGAGTGAGCGAGACAGAGTACTAGGTAATTTGCTTATAATTTGATGCATTAATCGTGTTACCATATTCTACTTTTCCTAATTATAAATTTTATTAACGGTGTAATTTTTTATAAATATTTATATTTTGAAAAAAATTCTCCAATCACTGTACACTTTCAGGAGCACTTGCTGCATAATAAACTATCAATATTAAACATCAAAACTCCAAATATACAGAGAAATTTCAAAATTAAATTAAAACACCACTGCCACTTTTCGAGGTGGCGCAAAAGACCACCCGATTAACTTTTGAAAAGAATAATGTAAAAAGCTTCGGTTTTGTTGGGTGTTTCACGACACCTCACGTGCTTTTTTTAAGTTAGGGTGACACACAACCTATCTCATGGTGTGTGATCACTATGGGCAAACATGGCATAATGATATTTTTTTATAGAAGTAAATAATGTGACGAGAGCACCTGAGAGTAAGTTCAATGTCTGCCCATAACAAATGCTGTGTCATCCAGAACATTTCTGTTTGGCACAACACTGCGCTCGTAACGAGCTGAGACATTACTTTTTAAGTCTCATATGCCCAGTAGTTACAGGTTATACGAGCTAACAGTTCCCTTCAGACCGAAACACAGTAATGTCTGCACAATACTATTTTACGGCAGAATAACTGGAACTGCGGTGGTTCTTCCTACTACTAGACTAATTCTTGCATAGGAATGCTGCCACGGTAATTAATTGTTGTAATTTTGGATACTATATTTTTCTAGTGTATAGTATTTCAGGCATTAGGCTGTCAGTCATATTGTAGATTCTTTATAATGTTATATCCATACTAATATTATAAATGCGAAAGTAACTCTCTCTGTCCCTCTGCCTGTTTGTTACCTTTTCACGGTTATACCGCTGAACCGATCTTGACGAAATTTGGAACAGAGATAACTTGCAACTTGGCGACGGACAAAGGATACTTTTTATCCCGGAAAATCAAATAGTTCCCACGGAATATTTAAAAACCAAAATCACCGCGGACGTAGTCGCGGGCTTTTGCTAGTAGATTATAAAGAAGCACTGACAACCGTGGTTCTGCAGTGTTACCCGAGGATATTCATTAATTTAATTATCGAATACAAACGTAAATGAAAAACCGGAACGGTGTACTGTACAGCAACCCACACTCGAAATGAACATACAAATTAAGGCGGCATTGAGAATTCGTCAGTGACCTTAAAACCAATGACATTAAGCGCTTAAGGAACAAAATATTAACTTCAATTATACTGATCCAACCAATGACGTGTACAAATAATCATATACGTGACAAAACAATGGCGTTCCTTTGTTTTCGGGTTAAAAAAACTCTGATTATGATACTGTTGTACCTCTACAGTTACAGTGAAATTGTATCTGTTTGCTTAACCACGGTAATTGTTTTGAGTAATTGTTCGGAATACTTTTAGCCGCCGAGTTTCACCGTCGTACATTGACGCAGAACTCAAAATTCTATGCACATCATCTTGTTTTTTTTTTTATTCGATAAGTGACGGAACGAGCGAAACGTTCTCTGACGTTAAGTGCAACATCTGCATAACAAATGCTGTGTCACCCAGAACATTTCTGTGTGACACCACACTGCGCCCGTCACCCTGAGACATCAGTTATTGAGTCTCCTATCCTGAGTATCCTTCAATCCGTAACACAGTAATGTTTGCACACTACTTCTTCACGGCAGAATAACTGGCCCTGGGGTGGTTCCCACCTAGACGGATTCCTGCATAGTAATCCTACCACCTATATATTACGAGTATATGGTTCGCGTTCAATCACATTTTGAGGAAATTTCTGCCATTCACTACCACTCTGCGGAATCTGCTATTGCCAGCCGAATAACTCCGAACCGACATTCAAGAAAAGAGTCTACTCCTTTCTGAAAGGCTGACAACACTCCCGCGGCTGGTATTGCGGATTTTTGGGCGGCGGTGATTATTTACATCAAGTGAGCCGCTTGCACTCTTATATTTGTAATGTATATAATATACAAATATTTAAAAAATTACGTAGATTTTTACTAGTAATGCTTTGTTTTTTTTTTTATAATGTGATGAAAAGAGCTAAACGTTCACCTGATGGTAAGTGTTACGTCTGCCCATAACAGTTGCTGTGTCACCCAGAAAAATTCTGTGTGACACCACAGTGTCCATCACCCTGAGTCATCAGTTCTTAAGTCTCATATGCCCAGTGATTACGCTATCTCACAGTGCCCTTCAAACCGAAACACAGCAATGCTTTCACACTACTGCTTCACGGCAGAATAACTGGCCTTGGGGTGGTAACTACCTAGACGGATTCCTGCATAGGAATCCTACCGCCAGTAACGACTTTGTGGTGGCAGCATAACATTATCAGTCAGTCATTTCCCGGGCTGGGATCTTCTTCACAGCTCTAGTTACTCACAGATCACGAAATTATCAGCCGTTTTGAATCCTGCTCAGTAGACGTTTTCTGGTTACCAAATCTGTGTCGTCGTTGAAATATTCGAGAAGGACGATTATAAATATTAATTTACTACATGCTCAAAGCTAACATACGTTTCAAATAATTCAATTGCTCGAGTAGGCAGGCATTATATATAAAAAATATTTATGTATGTGTGAACGTATGTGTAGTATATGTATTTTGTTCTATAGGCAATCTATTTTATATATTTGTTTTCCACGCCGACGCTCTTGACTTTTTCATTGTTCTTGATATCATGTCCATGTAGCGGTTGTCTGGAAGATGTTGCTGTCAGCAATAAGACCACCCATTGCTCACTCTTAGTGTATTTTTTATCCATTTTACTTTTTTGTAATTTCTTTTAAATATGAGGTATGCAATAAAGAATATAAACAAAATAATAAATAAATAAAAATGAAATTTACGGTCCATCTAGATACATTGTTAATGGGAAAGTTCACATGGTCAATGGGGAGTAAGAATTCCTTGACCTGTACCAAAATGGCGGCGACGTTGTTCGCCACCGGTCACGTCTCGTTTTTAACGGGGGCTACCCCTTATGGGAAAAAGGCATGACAGTATGTATGTATGTATGTATGTATTTAGATAGCTATGTGGCTGCCAGCAGCGCGTGCGCGAGCGAGATAACTGAACAAAAAAACAAACAAAATATCTAGCACATCCCTTTCCGTTCCCCGTTAGAATTGTCCTTTACGTTGAGTATATTTTAAACAGCGATAACAAGTAAACTAATAATTCTATATTTATCTTTGATGTATAATTACAATTTTATTCTGTAATTGCTTACGCTTGTAATTACATAGAATAGATATTTATCTATTAAGCTCTGCGGTAAATAAAGTGACGGTACATTTATGTTTACCACGAGCTCTGACCCTAGTTGTTAACATGTAATTGCTGATTCTCATAATAATATTATTAAATACACTTTAGAAAAAAAATAGGGACCGTAGAATTGTGTAAAGTACAAACTGAGCCCGTAGAAACCCCTTTTGAAATTAGATAAATCCATAGACCGATATGAACTTCGTAAATAACATTCCATGATCTTTTTAAACACATTCTTTTTTGAATAACGCTAGTCTTGTTTATTGTAGAAAAATAGTTCTGTTATGCTGCCGTTTGGTAGCGGTTTAAGAGAATCTGCCACCCCATCTCGTCCCGCGGGTGTCGTAAAAGTCGACAGAGGGAAAATGAGAACCAGGTGATGGGCAGCAGCATCTTCCTGGAACATCAGAATAAATAAACTGCGGTTGCCAACCTACCCGCCAAGCGTGGCAACTATGGCCAAAACCCCCAAAACGAGAGCCACAAACTTACGTGTTTGAAGCTGCGAAAGTTTTTTTGGTTCTAACAATGATTTAAAAAAAACTGTGTATACAAAAACTAACATTGACATTAACATTGGAGATAGTTTTCATTGTATAAGTAGTTTATGGAGATGACGAATACGATGCCGTAACGAACGCAGTGATGTAAAAATAGTATTGGTATTATGTCACTTCCGAAACAAAGCACCTTTGTTAAAGTATTAAATGAAACAATAAAGTTAGCTGACAGTCAGATCAATGGATCTACAAGGAAGCTAAAAATAACTAAATTTAGAATGCAAATACGAGTAGATACTAGATAGTCCCAGAAAAATGTTCTCAATGTGCAACGTATCTTAACGGTGAATATGGATTTCTACCAAAAAAAATATCCGGTTCTCGATCTATTAATGAATATTCATTATAATTCAATGAATATTCATCTATTTACTATTCGTTATATTATATAGATCTTTATTAATATACAAACAAACGAAAGTATCTGTTCACCTGATGGTAACTGCAACGTCTGCCCATAACAAATGCTGTATCACCCACAACACTTCTCAGTGGCACCACACCGCGCCCGTCACATTGAGACATCAGTTCTTAAGTCTCGTATGCCCAGTGATTACACTAGCTCTCAGTGCCCTTCAGACCGAAACACACATACATAGACATCACGTCTACACACTACTGCTTCACGGCAGAATAACTGGCCCTGTGGTGGTACCTACCTAGACGGATTCCTGCATAGGAATCCTACAAAAAGTAAAAAAACATAAGAGAAACGGCATTCCGGGGACTAGATATATAATTAACAATACAGCAAATAACATTTGATTTCTAAATGGTCTCCAAGTTGTATGAAAAGCAATGACAATCAAAAGACTACCAATAAACAAATGAAAGTGAACGCAAAAAATTAGATCATGGATCAAAAACAAATTGATTTGCCGTCTTCAGACAGAATAGTTCTGACTGATAAATGAACAAAACATACGACCAAC
The DNA here is from genome assembly GCA_019845155.1 of Luehdorfia chinensis. Taxonomy (NCBI): domain Eukaryota; kingdom Metazoa; phylum Arthropoda; class Insecta; order Lepidoptera; family Papilionidae; genus Luehdorfia; species Luehdorfia chinensis. The sequence continues at coordinate 4,516,532 of JAHVAK010000206.1, read as the reverse complement.
TATGAGTGCCTAACAAAGAAATTATAAATAGATAAATGGGAAAAAATCCGAAAGACAGACAAAGTCCGAATTATAAGAACTGACGAAAAAGACCCCGAAAAGAAAATCTTGTTCAGTTTTACGCAATTCATGGTCACGATGCCTTGCGACCGTATAACAGCGACATAAAACAAAAAGAAGCTGAAAAATCTGAAACCATTAGAATCCCAAATTGAAAAATGAATACAAGTGCCATGGATTATATACCAAAGGGGATTAAGAAAAACAAGATTATAAAAATAAATCATGTTAAACAGATACGGCTGCGGTACTGGGTTAAAGACATGATAATGACTGATGAAATTATAATGAATACAGGTGTAGAGTCAAAAGAAAGTAGCACGGAGATGCCGATTCAGAACAAGAATTCATCAACGAATTGGATGTTTGTGAAGAAGCAACAGTTGGAATTGAATTAACGTTGTAGGTTTCTTTTTACGTCTGTTTGGTTAATAAATTCAAAATAAATAAATCAAAGCTGCAGAATATTACCCGAAATAAAAAAAAAATTGCAATTTTCGCTGGCTGTTGAGCCATATTGACGTTATTTAAAGTCTCATTACAAATCAATATGATATATATATAAATACATTTTATTATTAAAAAAAGTATTAATCCATAGTAATATTATAAGCGCGAAAGTAACTCTATGTCCCGCTGTCTGTTTGTTGCCTTATCACGGTTCAATCGCTGAAACGATCTTGACGAAATTAGGCACAGAGATAGCATGCATCCTGGAGACGGAAACAGGATACTTTTTATTCTGGAAAATCAAATAGTTATATTTAAAAAGTCTATATCCACGCGAACGAAATCGCCGGCATCAGCTAGTAATAAATTTGAAATACTTATTATGACAAAATAATTACTCGTAAAGGTCTACAGGTCACCATTAACTTTTTAAACATAGAAATGACCTATTAGGAATATTTCCAACTAATACAAATACCAAAACATTTGCGATGCCATCAAAATAGTTTGTCTATAATTTTGAAATTTTGGTTTTAAGATTCGTTATTACATAATTTCATTTAAAAGATAATTCTAAACAAACTTTTAAAAATAATCATTAACAATTAGAAAATATCTTTGACAACTTTACATTTTAAATACTTGAAAACAGTATTTAAAATTGTAAATCCGATAACATCACCAAAAATTATGTAATAAATATGTCCGCCCTTACCTTAAAAACTATATTAGCTTTACACGAAATAAACCCAGGCATCAGGAGATACAATTTTTTTAACGAGAAAAACCTTCACCTCATGGTTAGTGCAACGACGGCCCACAACAAATGCTGTAGCAAAAAATTGGGTAAAGTGACGAAACGTGCAAAACGTTCACTAGATGGATAGTGCAACGTCTGCCCATAAAAAATGCTGTATCACCCAGAATATTTCTGTGTGACTCCACACTGCGCCCGTCCCCCTGGGACAACAGTTCATATAAGTCTCATAAGCCCCATGATTACACTAAATCTCAGTGCCCTTCAGACCGAAACGCAGTAACGATTGCACACTACTGCTTCACGATAGAATAACTGGCCCTACGGTGGTAACTACATAGTCTAAGAGAATAAAATATCTGGCACTGCTTTTTTTTTTTAAAGTGACGAAACGAGGAAAACATTCATCTGATGGTAAGTGCAACGTCTGCCCAGAACAAATGCTGTGTCATCCAGAACATTTCTGTGTGACACCACACTGCGCTCGTCACGCAGAGACATCAGTTCTTAAGTCTCATATGCCCAGTCATTACGCTAGCTGATTGTATAATCCTTGTAAAAAATAGGTTCAAATAGGTTGTAGGCTCAAACGGTTGAAATGATTTTAATAATAAATGGCATATAGCCACTTAGGTAATTTTTTTTTGACAATAGTTATATTTTTTTTGTCAAAAAATATCAATCTTTCCTAAACTTTAATTTACTCCAAGCGAGGCTGTTGGGGACAACTAGTATATGATAATACTCGAATATTTGCAGACCTATGCGAAAATAACTCATTCAACTAATTTTAATAATTGTCTTCCGTATGTAAATAATTAAGATAACGTCGTCAACTTTCTTATGATGTAACATCTTATAGGTTATTATTAGTCTGTAACAAGTTAATACGCCGTGTGGTGGCGGCTCGTTAAAAGAATACTACCACTCCATCTCATCGCATCCAATGGATCTCGTAAAAGGCGAGTAAGGAATTAAACTGCACTGTGCACCCAACAGCGCATGGTGGCGATGGGCTCACAACCTATCACACCAAGTGCATTATATTGTTTTGGTGAAACGTGGATTGTGGCAGTCATCTCTTTTTGCAGTGAGTGCCTCGTCTCTGACTACCCCTTATGGGATACAGTCGTGATCTTATGTATGTATGTAACAAGTTCATTTAACTGCGCGTTCACTTTATTAGTGTTGTCATATTACCATACACAAGTATTACAAATATAAATTAAATGCTTATCATTTGTAACTTTTGAAATATTTAAGTAAAAGTATATTAAAACTAACAGACATTTTAAATCGGATTGTATAATTTGCAACACATTTAATTCGCTTTCAAATACCTATAGTTTCAAACTTTGAGACATACCGGTAAATGTAAAGAAAACAGGCTAAAATGTTTTTCCATTTTTGTGAACAGTCTTACATTCCATCTGGTGTTCACTGGTGATGATCCGAAACGTCTCGAATAGTCCCATATTATAGTTCGCCATCGTCTGGTATCGCCAGCTAAGAGTTTAACTCTCTTGCCGTGCGCACTAGAACCGAAGAAGCAAAACGATTTATACGGATCCTGGGAACGTCACCACCTTTAAAGGAAATCTTGCCGTGCGACGTACCATGGCGAAAAGTGAACTGAGTAATGATAATGAGATAATGTAACCGCTGTGACACATAGGTCCTTTCATTTTTGGAAGGGTAATAATATCACGCTGGGAGGTTAGAGGACTTGAACATGTCAGTGCCTCTAAGAGTGTTTTCTTACTCGCCAAGAACCAGTACTATCCGGCTACGGGTGTGGTCTCTGCCTACCTCTCATATGGGAAAGGGGCGTCACTGTATGTAAGTATGAATGCCATTCTTAATATAAAAGAATTTTGTGATATCAAGAACACATAGGTCTCTCTTCGCCCCTTCAGCGTCATCCTAATTTTTAACGAAAAAAAATGTATTTCAAAACAACTGTTCTTTTCGGTCTCACAATTTAAAGATAACATCGCAAGTTATAAAATATAACGACATGAGAAACAAAGATCGATAGAAAGCGCCAATAGCCTAATGGTTTTGGTTAGGATCTACAAAACCTTACAAAGTAGGTTCAAATCAGCCGTACTATCTTGAACCATCCCCTAAATCGAGCAAAACATTTAAGCAAATTTTTTTATAGTTGAAAGTGATGAGACAAGCAAAACGTTATCCTGATGATAAGTGTAACGTCTGCCCGTAACTAATGCTGTGTCACCCAGAACATCTCTCAGTCATCAGACTTCAAGACACAGTTAGCTCTTTCTGCGTAGATCGGACCAAAAATAATAATTAAAAGCTGAAGATACCCCAGGTTAACTGTGACATCAGGACATCTGTCACCTCAGTGCTCCCGTGACCATGGGTGCTGTAAAACACTCGCAACTTCGGGTTATAAATAGTAAAAAAATTAAACGCGATAAAATCCGTAAAATTAGTTTCATTTAAATCAGAACATCTCTGTTTGAACTGTCTGTAGTACCGCAATGCGGTCGTTCTCCTGAGACATCAGTTCTTAAGTTACATATGCTCAGTAATTATAATCAGTGCCGAAAGTTGCGGATTATATAATGCTAGATATTTATATTAATAGTCGAGCTATACTAGCATTTTTTAATAAATCAGGACTTCATTCTCGCATTTAACGTGAAATCTCTTATGTACTCGTAACTTATCACTTAAGAATACTTTTATTGCATAATCCACTGTATAAATGACATTAATTCGACATTTTCAGATAAATATTAAAATTAACTTTCCTTTATTCTAAACAGCTAATTAATGTTCCATAACCTCGATCTTAATTAACAGTGGTATTGGGATCCATTCAATAGCGTCAATAAATAAACGAATACTGGCGACATTTAAAAGGCATTTAAAGCTTGTTGAAATGTTGAAATGTTATGCAGATTATAAGATAACGATTTCCGAATTCTGTGGTGTACAAGTACAACTCACCGGATATCAAAGAATGCAAAGGTTGCCAACACACTAGTGAATTTTTTAATTAAGAAAATGGTATAAACTAATTATGATATTTTAGTTATTGCAGACTACAGGTAGGAAATAAAATTGGGGTTTATCATAATATATCTAAACAATTTTGTTTTACTGTGATATTTTTAAATTAAAAAACCTTTATACTATTATTTTAAGTATCTAAGAGGAACAAGCAAGGAAGGCATATGACCAGCAATGGGACGAGGAGGGGGTGTGGGAAATATAATGGTGATGTCATTATAATGCCCGTGCTCCGAGCAGCAGACTTCTGCGTCATGTGGGTCAGTCGTCTTGGGTTCGAATCTCCAACTGCGGAGCCAATATTTAACTCTGGAATCCTGAATTTATACTGGGAAAAAGGACTGGACACAAAAATTTTTTACCGATCAGAAACTACATTTACTTAGTATGTTTCTTGTCTGACACAAGAGAGACGTCTTAGGGAATATCATCATCATCATCATCATCATTTCAGCCATCACTAGTCCACTGCTGAACATAGGCCTCTCCCATAGATTACCACAAAAGTTAGTACCTCTCATTTTGGGGGGACTTTGCCATAGCTGCCACGCTTGGCAGGCGGGTTGGCAACCGCAGTTTATTTATTAAGATGTTCCAGGAGGATGCTGCTGCCCATCTTCTGATTTTTATTTTCCCTCTGTCGACTTTTACGACACCCACAGGTTGAGATGGGGTGGTGAGATTCTCTCAAGCCGCCACCACACGGCGGAATATAAAAAAAATAATTAGCAAAAAATGTACAGATTTTTTCACTCGAGCCAGTGATTGACAGTAGGAAACCGGTAGCGATCGCGGGCTCTAACAAATACGGCCGAGTGTAGCCGAACGGTGTCAGTAATGCATATTACAATAATTACCGATTATTCTTAACCATACATTATATCAACAACTTCATTGTTAAAGAATTGAATGAATTCCAAGAGACCTTCATGTTATTGCTCAAAATAGATTTTGTTTTATCCTAAAATAATGCCTAATAATTGTTTTGACGTGTTTCGCAACTAAACATTCCTACTATAATAGTAATAATAATAAGGTTCACTTAAAATCATTTTGACCCGCTTAGTATAAACGCACCCTTAGTCTTAATGCAGGATTTAACAGCTGTATGTGGGTGCATGATGTCACCGCTCTCAGTCTGATTCACCACGCGCCTGGCGACATGCTTGATAAACATAAGACTCTTAATCTCAAAACGAAATGAAGAAATTTAGTAATGCTAAACAAACAAAGGACGTATGTCTACAAGGCTTTTGTAATGTTTTATTCAAAATGTTTCTGAACGAAACTATAGATAGTTAATGCTAAGGTCGCGCCTAATTTAAAAAAATGTAAATTCAATTGAACTGTATTACGAAAATGTACAATTAGTTACCATATTTATAAACAGAAGCACTGTGGTGTATGCTATGCTTAGGCATATTATATTATATGGCAAAATATATTAAACAATCATTTTTTTATTTATTTAATAATTTGTGGAAACAGAAGGAAAGTTTTTTACCGATAGCAAATTAAGTTCAAACTGATAGATCACTTTTACTAAAGATTTGTTTGACTGATGGAGACAAAACGAAAGCACGATTACGGTCCTGAATTGAATTTTACACAGTACACTACACGAGCACTTGCTGAATAATACATTATCAAGTATTAAATTAAAAAATGTCGAAATATACACTGAAATTAAAAAAAAACAATAAAAACACAACTATCACACTTTTCGAGTTGGCGCCAAAACACCCCGTAATTTTATAAGTGCTGTGTCGCATATAAACTATATTTATTGTATCTCAGTATAACCGTCGTTAACAAACAAATCTTAGAATCCTATCCCTCGTCAGTGATCATTAGAATCGTCGTTAGTATTTTGTGGAAATATTAGTCATATTAACAACTTAAGTAATTAACATAGGCGTCTTGTTTCTTTGGTGCGGAAATATCGAGGAAGATCACAATCGTTATACCTCATATTATTTTTCGACGTTACGCATAAGATGACACGTTTAAAATACCTTGAATGTATTATATACCTGCTAAAACAACGTACTAAATAAATATCTGCCGCTCTTAATCCATTAGCTATGATTTTTTTATATATGCTGTCATATGTAAAAAATGATTAGTTTAATTTCTGACATGTTGCGTATTAGATTTACGCTGGCGTAATGTATATTCACATAACATATTACGAAATTTTAGAGTGCAATGCGTTACCAAAGTAGCATATACGAGGGGTGATCCAAAAGTAATGATAATCAATAATAAACACAATGAATAAAATAAATAAATAAATTTATTTCTCAACATAGTCTCCTAGCAAGTCTATACATTTAGTCCATCTCTTTTCTAATCCTAAAATTCCCTTAGAAAAAAAATCTTTATCTTGACTCTCAAAAAAGTCCTCAACCGCGGCCATCACGTCGCTATCATCGTCAAATTTCTTGCCTCGGAGGTGTTCCTTGAGTCGTGGAAAGAGATAGAAGTCGCTGGGGGCTAGATCTGGTGAATAGGGGGGGTGTTCCACCAGCTCAAAGCCCGCTTCCTGAATGGCAGCCATGGCAATTGCAGCTTTGTGAACCGGTGCGTTGTCTTGATGGAACAGCACTCCAGCCCGCAGTTTGCCTCGCCTTTTCTCCTTAATAGCCTCCCGCAATCTTCTTATTTGTTCTGCATAGTAGGAGCCTGTAATAGTGGCCCCCTTTTCCAAGTAGTCCACCATGATTATTCCTTCAGCGTCCCAAAAAACAGACGCCATAACCTTCCCTGCTGAGCTTGACACTTTGAATTTCTTCGGCGTCGGTTCATCGGATCGTTTCCATGTCATCGATTGTTGTTTTGTTTCAGGATCAAAATGGTGGATCCAGGTCTCGTCCATGGTCACAAAACGTGACAAAAAATTATCCTTGTCTGCCTGGAACTTTTCGAGATTTGCTCTTGACATGTCGACTCGTTTCTTCTTTTGCTCGTCGTTTAACATTTTCGGTACCCAACGCGCGGAGACCTTTCTCATATGCAATTCGTTCGCAAGGATTCTTTGAATGCTGCCATATGAGATCCCTGTGACCTCAGCTACATGCCTGATAGTCACTCTTCGATCTTCCAATACAACTTCTTCAACTTTTTTCACATTTTCTTCAGTGAGGGACGTCGATGGGCGTCCTTCGCGGTGTTCGTCTTCCGTCGATGTTCTTCCCAACTTAAACTCCTTAGCCCAGCGTGCAACTGTGGAATATGGAGGAGAAGAGTCCCCTAATGTTTCCACCAAGTCGCTGTGTATGTCTTTGGTAGACATTTTTTTCAAGCAGAGGTATTTAATGACAGCTCTGATTTCGTGTTTTTCCATTTTGATGTTCACTCCTTGACAGTCCGTATTCAAATGAATGTAGCTCCCGGGAATCGTGGCCTATTTATATGATTTTTTTTCCCTGAACTAGTGGTTAACTGAGTAAGTGACTGAAATTTTTTTGTATTTTTGTGTGCACTAGAAATAACTGATTATCATTACTTTTGGATCACCCCTCGTACTATGGCAGACGACTTCCAATTTTTATGTTCACGTATTAATGGGTGCATAATTTTCATAACGTGCATGCTGGGTCGTTGACATTGGGTAGTTTAAATAAAACTACTTTTTTACGGATTTTATCGCGTTTAATTTTGAACTATTTTTACCCGACGTTTCGGACGCTTTACAGCACCCATGGTCACGGGGGGACTGAGGTGACAGTGGTCCCGATGTCATAGTTAACCCGGAGTACCTTCAGCTTTTAATTATTATTTGTAGTCCGATCTACGCAGAAAGAGCTTACTGTGTCTTGAAGCCTTGCAGTGGTATGCTTGGTTTTTGATTTAATTTGATTAATAATAGGATCCCAAGCCGGTGGTAATACCCAACCATCTTCCCTATTGAAATTAGGATGTTTTTTTAATTTCAATAGCCTCGCGAATCATCCTTGGTAGGAATCGGTGTTCTTTTGCAAGGATTTGTGGTGTATCAAATCTGATGTAATGGTTGGGATGATCCAGAACATGGTCGCAGACTGCAGACTTCCTAGAGCGTCGATGCTTCACATCAGCTATGTGTTCTTTAACGCGGGTTTTAATGGATCTTTTAGTGTGCCCTATGTAAGAGAGACCACATTCACAATCCAGCTTGTATACTCCTGCATCTTGTAGAGGGATGTTACACTTGACAGATGGTAAAAACTGACTTATCTTCTTCGGCGGCTTGAAAAATGTTCTTATAGCAGCTCGCTTCAAGATATAGCCAATCTTGTCCGTGACTCCTCTGACATATGGAAGAACAGCAGGTACACGCTCGACTGTGGCCGGCTTCACTCGGTCACTGCGACGAAGGCGCGGAACCCGAAGCTTGTTGTCTTGCAAAACTTGCTTGACATGCTGAAGCTCGGCGGCCAGGTGTTTACTGTCACAGATCCCTTGTGCTCTCTGAAACAAAGATTTACCCACGGTAGCTAACTGTGAAGGATGGTGGTGAGATTCACCATTTAAATACCTATTTGTATGGGTCTTTTTTCTATACACAGTGTGACACAAGGTGTTATTAGGATTCCGAATTACTAACAACATGATGCAGGAGTATACAAGCTGGATTGTGAATGTGGTCTCTCTTACATAGGGCAAACTAAAAGATCCATTAAAACCCGCGTTAAAGAACACATAGCTGATGTGAAGCATCGACGCTCTAGGAAGTCTGCAGTCTGCGACCATGTTCTGGATCATCCCAACCATTACATCAGATTTGATAGACCACAAATCCTTGCAAAAGAACACCGATTCCTACCAAGGATGATTCGCGAGGCTATTGAAATTAAAAAACATCCTAATTTCAATAGGGAAGATGGTTGGGTATTACCACCGGCTTGGGATCCTATTATTAATAAAATTAAATCAAAAACCAAGCATACCACTGCAAGGCTTCAAGACACAGTAAGCTCTTTCTGCGTAGATCGGACTACAAATAATAATTAAAAGCTGAAGGTACTCCGGGTTAACTATGACATCGGGACAACTGTCACCTCAATCCCCCCGTGACCATGGGTGCTGTAAAGCGTCCGAAACGTCGGGTAAAAATAGTTCAAAATTAAACGCGATAAAATCCGTAAAAAAGTAGTTTTATTTAAATGTGTAATATTCGCGTAAATAAAAGAAAACATTATGTGAACCAGTACGGACTGGAAATCGCAAATAAAATACGCCGGTTAGAAGAACTCAAGACCAAGCGCGCAAGATTCATAACATCTTTGAATTTCTTGAAGAGATGCAGAGACCATGATCTCATTCCTACGTGTGTCAAAATATCAGCTAAAAAGGACATTCGAGGAAGCGCGAAGATCCTAAGCCAGGCAAGTAAAAAGTTACTAAGGACGGTAATTCAGCAAAAACGTACCGATCTACACACCATAAATACGGCCATAGACAATTCATCCAGTGAATTAAAATCTATCTTAACGACATTTGATTTTAACAATTGCATTGAAACTTTAAATAAGCGCGAAACAGCTAAATATAATGAATGCAAAAATAAACATATAGATAAATACCAAAAATTAACGAACAAATTAAATGTCAAATACAAATCTCAACGTATGAACGGAAAGTTACCGTTGACAACAGACAAAGATCATAGACTACGCGCGGTCTATAATCTGTCAAAACAAACACAGGATGAACCAACATTAAACGTGTTATGGAAAGGAATGAATTTCGCAATAACACCGCGAAAAATCCCGTACGAAGAAATTATCTGTAGTGTCGAAGATTGTCTGTATAAAAATAATATCGGTAAGGAAGATTTGGAGGCCATGCGCCAAGACATTTCGTCTATGTTACGTCGAAGTTCAGTGCCCAAACTAAATCTTCCCAAAGATGAATTTAAAGCGTTGAACAACTTACGGAACAGACCTGAACTCACGATCCTCCGCGCGAATAAAGGAAATGCTGCGGTAGTAATGGACACGTCAGCTTATAATTTTAAAATTGAACAACTTTTGTCGGATGAAAATATTTATAAAAAGGTTAAATCAGACCCAACCGCGAACACGCTGAAAACAACTAGCGAGCTAGCAAAGAAATACTCCGAAAAATTTAATCTGGGCGTAAATTCGGTAATACCATCATGTGCCAAACCACCGAAGTTGTATGGGTTACCTAAAATACACAAACCAAATGCTCCACTACGTCCAATAGTGAGCCAGATCGATTCACCAACTTATAGATTGGCTCAGCATGTAGCGAAAATACTCTCACCGCTCAGAGGACACACAAGAGCACACACAAAGGATTCATACCATTTTGTCAGTGAGATTAAAGACCTACATCTTACTGACAATGAAACTATGGTCAGTTTTGATGTCCAGTCGCTATTCACATGCCTACCTGTAGAAGACTGCATCTCAATTGTATCCAGGAAGCTAGCGGAGAACAACATGCCAGCAGAATATGCAGAACTACTTCGACATTGCCTTACATCTGGCTATCTATTGTGGAAGGAACAGTACTACAAGCAAGTAGATGGTGTGGCGATGGGCTCTCCAGTATCTCCCATTGTCGCCGACATTTTCATGGAAGACTTTGAGGAGAAAGCCCTCCGTACTTCTCCTGTAAATCCAAGATTCTACAAGCGGTATGTAGATGATACTTTCACAATTTTACCATCGCATAAAGTAACTGCATTTCTAGACCACCTTAACTCCCTAAACTCTAAAATTCAATTTACAATGGAGTTAGAGGCAAATAACTCTTTAGCTTTTCTGGATGTGTTAGTAATTCGGAATCCTAATAACACCTTGTGTCACACTGTGTATAGAAAAAAGACCCATACAAATAGGTATTTAAATGGTGAATCTCACCACCATCCTTCACAGTTAGCTACCGTGGGTAAATCTTTGTTTCAGAGAGCACAAGGGATCTGTGACAGTAAACACCTGGCCGCCGAGCTTCAGCATGTCAAGCAAGTTTTGCAAGACAACAAGCTTCGGGTTCCGCGCCTTCGTCGCAGTGACCGAGTGAAGCCGGCCACAGTCGAGCGTGTACCTGCTGTTCTTCCATATGTCAGAGGAGTCACGGACAAGATTGGCTATATCTTGAAGCGAGCTGCTATAAGAACATTTTTCAAGCCGCCGAAGAAGATAAGTCAGTTTTTACCATCTGTCAAGTGTAACATCCCTCTACAAGATGCAGGAGTATACAAGCTGGATTGTGAATGTGGTCTCTCTTACATAGGGCAAACTAAAAGATCCATTAAAACCAGCGTTAAAGAACACATAGCTGATGTGAAGCATCGACGCTCTAGGAAGTCTGCAGTCTGCGACCATGTTCTGGATCATCCCAACCATTACATCAGATTTGATACACCACAAAACCTTGCAAAAGAACACCGATTCCTACCAAGGATGATTCGCGAGGCTATTGAAATTAAAAAACATCCTAATTTCAATAGGGAAGATGGTTGGGTATTACCACCGGCTTGGGATCCTATTATTAATAAAATTAAATCAAAAACCAAGCATACCACTGCAATGCTTCAAGACACAGTAAGCTCTTTCTGCGTAGATCGGACTACAAATAATAATTAAAAGCTGAAGGTACTCCGGGTTAACTATGACATCGGGACAACTGTCACCTCAGTCCCCCCGTGACCATGGGTGCTGTAAAGCGTCCGAAACGTCGGGTAAAAATAGTTCAAAATTAAACGCGATAAAATCCGTAAAAAAGTAGTTTTATTTAAATGTGTAATATTCGCGTAAATAAAAGAAAACATTGGGTAGTTGATTACAGATAACCTAAAAATTGGATTCATGCCATTGATATCCTTAATAATAAAAAAATACTGCATAACCATAAGAATAATCTGCCACCCCATCTCATCCCGTGGGTGACGTTGAAGTTGACAGAGGGAAAGTGAAAACCAAGATGGGCAGCAGCATCTCCCTGGAACATCTAAATAAATAAACTGCGGTTGCCAACCCGCCTAGCAAGCGTGGCAACTATGACAAAATCCCCCCAAAATGAGAGCTACAAACTTTTATGGCAATCCATGGGGGAGGCCTATATTCAGAAGTGGACTAGTGATAGGCTGAAATGATGATGATGATGAATAAACTTCTGATTATGTTAAATATAGTGATTTTATTATGCTGCAATGCCCGTCAATGTAAACAATGATTGGAAATTAAAGAAAAAGAAATTAAAGACCGGGGACAGTAGTTTTCTTTGTCGCTCCAACAATCTTCAGTAAAGGGGAATTATCATTTCAGTCTTAATATTCTGTATGTATGGTTTGTCCGTACTAGAGCGTTCGATATAACTGATCACGCCGTCCTTTTATCAATCTGCAACATGGCATTCAAGGGAAACCCCTGTACTGACATACGCAAACAGTTATCGGAAAGGATGGGCAAACAAGACCTGAACTCCTAACTGTCATAGTTAGGAAATCAGATCAGATCTTGTTTCCCCATAAGAGTAGCACAAGGGTCCGTGATTTCTTATATATTTTTTTGCTGCTAAATGACCTACCAGAGGTTAATTTTATTTGCGAGAACCTGACTAGAGAAAATGACTAGTAACTAAAGATCTCATAGGCAATGCTCAAAAATGAAAAAAGTAATAATGTCCGCCTGGCCGATTTCCGATCACAACGACGACATCTGAATACTGTCGGAAGCATTCAACCGCGCAGGAGATACTATAGTGCCACAAGTGTACGCTCAAACACAGTTTTACTCACTCCTAACCAACCCGCACTCGATGTAACGCTCATACGATAAGATCTGTGGCAGGCCAGTACAAAATAGACAGTAAATAACAAATAGCTCAAGGTATTAGTATATTTCATGAACTATATCCAAATTAAACAGATAAGAGTTCCCTCGACAATCACAATATTTACTAGTATTTGATGTCGCGCGATCGTTATATATCGATGCGTTTATAATTGTTTTGTTTTAATGGAATCAGTTATATCGTTTTAATGCAATCTACCGACGAATTTGTGAATGTTAATTAATTATAACTTACTTCATTATTTAACTTTTTGGCTATGTCTGACGTGACGTATACAATTACAATAAATTGACGCATTACAAGTATTCAACTTTTCGTAACAGTTCATTAAGAAGTGTGTGTGGCTTCATCATCATCATTTCAGCCTATTACAGTCCACTGTTGAACATAGGCCTCACCCATAGATTGCCACAAAACACGGTCCTGAGCCACCTGCATCCATCGACTTCCCGCAAAACCGTGCAGGTCGTCGCTCCATCTAGTGGGGGGTCGCCCTACGCTGCGTTTGCCGGTACGAGGTTGCCACACGAGAACCTTTCTTTCCCAACGGTTGTCGGTTCTACGAGCTATATGGCCGGCCCATTGCCACTTCAGCTTGCTTATCCTTTGGGCTATGTCGGTTATTGTAGTTCTGCTGCGGATAACATCGTTGCGGATTTTATCTCGCAGAGAAACTCCGAGCATAGCCCTTTCCATAGCTCGCTGCGCGACTCTGAGCTTCCTCATGCGGCCTGCAGTGAAGGACTGGCTTTACTAGTTACGAATAATTTAAAAGTAAGTAGCTTAGAAAATAATATCCTTTTATTGCAAATACATTGACATAGAGAATCAAAATCGTTTCGCCGTATGCTGACGTCATAAGAGAATAAAAAATTAATAAAATGATTAGGATGAGGCACTGCATTATCCTCTTTTTTATGAAAATCTTGTATCGTTAGTTTTCGTCACTCAGCATACGAAACGCTAGTGTTTAGCTGCTACATTACGCACATAATCTGTTAAGTGTTATACTTCCCCGGACGGACCGACTTCAATGCTTCATCCAGAAGCATTGAAGTCGTATTATGTTTCATAAAAAAATCTAACAGCCCATAAAGCGAAAGCATTTCGCCTGCCAAGTGTGTTGTTTTTGGTATTGTCCCGATTTAAGAGTAATTGAGATTGGTCCACGGGGAAAATTATTAACATCCTACTTTTTTGAAATCTCTTAATAATCTGTCTAGATCGTCATCATTATTGGTTAATAATATTCACAGTCTCAATTATACCAATGTAGATAGTAAGCATATAATAAGGTTTCTTAAGAATTCATATATTTCCACTTGGTAAAAACCCACGCAATTTCCTTATTACCGTATGAGTAATGGAGTAAATTAAGTGGTAATCAACCTTGTTAAGATCACACATCTAAATTTAAAAAATGTTTTATTTCATTATCAGATCCAGTGTTAACAATAATAGTAAAAAAGTAAAGTAAAGTTTCAGCCTATAAATGTCCCACTACTGAGCACAGGCCTCCTCTCATTTCTGAGAGGGTTATGGAGCTAGGAAGAATCCGCCACGCTGCTCCAATGCGGGTTGGCGGACTTCACATGTCTTATTATTTATATTTTTAATTTCTCAGACATGCAGGTTCCCTCACGATGTTTTCCTTCACCGCCGAGCACGTAGTAAGTCAGCACTTAAAATTGCAATTAACAATTTTAGTGGTGCCGGCACCGGGAATCGAACCCAGGTCACTCGGGTACTATGAAATTTAAAGCGAACGCGTTGCCCCTGAGCCTGCATAAGAATTCTACCAAATGTAAATGTAACTGTCATTTAAATTAAGATACCATTAAATCATTGAAAATAAAGCCAGCGGGTTACATATTATTTCAGAATTGTATTTATTGTAGTTACAAAATCTTCTTGGTCTAAAAAGCACGACTCGGTGTGCGGAACGCAATCACGTTTACGATATTATTTCGATTTGCGAAACGTCCGTTTTGAAAAGCATGAGCGATGTGCGTTTTCTGGTCGAGCTGCTCTAGAATGTGTGGATCCGCGGATGTGTGGAAACCTCACCAGATTATATCACTAGATTATCCAAGGCGACGAGACGAATAAATCTTACACCTGGAATATTTCTGTGTGGGACAACACTGCGCTTGTCACCCTGAGACAACACTTGCTTAAGTCTCATATGCCCGGAATTACACTAGTCCGAAACATAGTAACGTTTGCACACTACTGCTAGACGGCAGAATTACTGGCCACTTGGGCCAAGTGCCCAATCCTACCACCAGTAGCAAAACGTTCACCTGATGGTAAGTGCAACGTCTGCCCATAACAAAACCAATGCCGTGTCACCCAGAACATTTATGTGTGACACCACACTGCGCCCGTCACCCTCTGACATCAGTTCTTAAGTCTCATATAAATAAAATAATGTTTGCACACTATTGCTTCACGGCAGAATAACTGACCCTGGGGTGGTACCCACGTAGACGGATTCCTGCATCCTACCACCAGTAAATAATAAAGTATTACTGGAAGAATTCTCTAAATTATCGAACTATACGTTTTATCTTCAAGTCTTAATTAGTTGACCGTGCGTCAGCAACTAGATCAATCGCCTTAAGGATTAACGGCACTTGTAAACGTAAGTATTTGCATTATTAATGACATGGAAAAAGGCTAACGCGGAACGCGCACTGGTTAATTCCTATAATAAAGTAATACGCACTGTAACATTACTAGTAATTTATTTATTTATTTAAAGTATTTAATGTATCGATTAGAGCAGTTGACTTGTGATCGGCTATGCGCTTCGATTGCCGCGGAACTTATATTGGAACTGATAGTTGGTCTGTGTTTAGGAGTTCGTGCAATTGCAGTTAATGTATTTGTAACGCAACAACGATACCTAAATATTTTCCACGTTTTTAAAACCCCTGGCCCTAATAAAAAGCTAACTCCTCAGCCTTTGCGTCAACCAAATCGCTAGTATAAAAAAGAAAGACAATATTTCAAACTTTGTTGCAAATTTTGTTGCTGACCTGCTGTCCCCCGCGGTTTCACCCGCGTAAAATGGTCGACTACGATCGGTTATATCTATAATTCCCTATTTGAATCTGACTTTGGAGTTTAAATTTTTTTTGCGCGGAATTAGCAAACTGTCAGTTGAAGTCCCGTCAAAATCGGTCCAGGCGTTTCGGTGATTACCCAGAACAAACGGACAGACAGACAGACAAAAACTTTAAAAATTGTATTTCTCTTATAAGTATATACTTTCATGCCGTGGTAGCGGGGGCCTGGTGCTCGCCTTTAATTTCATAATAAGCGAGTAACCTGGGTTCGATCCCCGGTGCCAGCACCTCTAAAATTGTTCTACAATTTTAAGTGCTGATTTACCACGTGCTTAGCGGTGAAGGAAAACATCGTGAGGAAACCTGCATGTCCGAGGAATAGAAATATTTCGAAGAAATGTGAAGTCCGCCAACCCACAAAGGAGCAGCGTGGCGGATTCTTCCTAGCTCCTAAACCCTTTCAGAAATGAGAAGAGGCCTGTGCTCAGTAGTGGGACATTTATAGGCTGAAACTTTACTTTACTTTTTCTTTATATACTTTCATAAGCGTTGAATAAAGGCTGTTATTTTGTTAGTACAAACAAACACTTCAACTTTATTTATCTGTATAGAATACGGAACCTTGGATATCTGCTCACCCAGCAATGTACAGTAATAAAAGTTTTTTTTTCAACACTATATAAAAAGAAACGAACCATTTCCGATTGGTGATTTAAAGTCTAAAAGAAAGACATTAAGTAGTTACATAACTTGCAAAATCTCGAAATTTAATGATACGTTTGTATCGGAAATTATTATCCAAGTCTAAGTATGAATCATAGTGGTATAATTTCACTTAATTAAAGTAACGAAAGGGAACCACACTCGTGCCTAATTACACATAATTGCGAACAACTTTTACGTCGACAAATATGAAGTAAATAATTTTTCATCAAAATCGAAAACCACAAGTTTTCGATCGAATGCCCCTCCAGAGATGTTTACTGTCGATTTCTGTTTATCGACCAAGTTTAAACGCTCGTCTTTCGATTATTTTTTTTTATATATAGATGGGAGGGCTAACTAGCAAACTAAACGGTTTACCTGATGGTAAGTGAACAACAAGAGGAATGTCACACAGAGAAAGACTGAGAAGTCTTAGATAAATACGCAGATTCATAATTTATACATGCGATTGTTGTCACTAGGTGAAACGAAATTACTGATAGGCCCGTATGTTTGCCCACTAATCAAAAGTTTAATAATAAACATATAATCATTAATTTTGGGATTGTTCATTTTGAATTTTGTTTTGTTGATGCTGTAAGGCGAAACGGGTCCGGTAAACTAATAAATGTGATTAGTGAAACGAGTACAATAGTTGGGAACTGCAGTTTATTCATTCAGTTGTTTCAATTTTGAGCCGTGGTAGCTCAGGGGCTTGGCGCTCGCTTTAAATTTCATAGTACGCGTATAGTATAGTATATATATGTATATATATATATATATATATGTATATTTGAATGTGTATGTATTGATATAATTGCGTATATTGTATTGCTATCTACGTATATATGTTTTTTTCTCATGTTGTTTTTTTTTCTTTTTAATATTGGCTGCACCGCCTATCATATATTTACCTCTGCTCAGCCTTATGGTTGACTGGGAGAGAATGCCTTCAGGCATTAAGTCCGCCATATGTACAACTTAAGTGCATAAAAGTTTAAATAAATAAATAAAAATAAATACGCGAGTGACCTGGGTTCGATTCCCGGTGCCGGCATTACTAAAATTGTTAATTGCAATTTTAAGTGCTGATTTACCACGTGCTCGGCGGTGAAGGAAAACATCGTGAGGCAACCTGCATGTCTGAGGAATAAAAAATATTACGAAGACATGTGAAGTCCGCCAACCCGCATTGGAGCAGCGTGGCGGGTTCTTCCTAGCTCCAAAACCCTCTCAGAAATGAGAGGAGGCCTGTGCTGAGTAGTGAGACATTTATAGGCTGAAACTTTACTTTTTTTTTTGTTCCAAGAAGGTGCTGCTGCCCATCTGTGAGTTTTCATTTTCCCTGACTTCAGAATCTCTTAAGCCGCCACGGACAACAGATCACTTAAGAATAGCATAAAATAAAGCAGGCTTGCCTCCAGGTGAGAAAGATATGCACGAAGTATTCATTTGCGGACTAGTAGTCGCTGATAATGAGCGAGCATTACATCACTACGTAATTCTATCATGAGCGCCACATCTCCGCGGAAATAAGCCTATGAATATTAAAAAAATTATATAATATGTTGTAAATGTGCTCGCTCGTGCCGCACTTTCCTTTTACGCGTTAAATATATGGAAATTGTATACAGTGCAAAACTAAATGCGTGTGTAATGTGGTAGGATTCCTAGGCAGGAATCCATCTAGGTAGGTACCACCCCACGGCCAGTTATTCTGCCATAAAGCAGTAGTGTGCAAACATTACTGTATTTCGGTCTGAAGGGCACTGAGAGCTAGTGTGCTACTGGGCCTATCAGACTTGAGAACTGATGTCTCAGGAGGACGGGCGCAGTGTGGTGCCACATAGAAATATTCTAGGTGACACTGTGACACATCATTTGTTATAAGCAGAGCACTTAACATCAGATGAACGTTTTGCTCGTTTTGTCACTCTCCAATCCGATACAATAAAAAAAACAAGTACGCAAGAGACGCTGCATCACTGGTACCTACGCAACGCTGTTTTTCAATTTGTAAAAAGTAAAGTTACTATATAAACGTTTCACTAACCAGCAACCTCTCATTTATGAGATTTTGAAGGATGAAGATAATTTAAATTGATTTGGACAGACAGATCTATTTCTTCCTACGTCTTGATATAAAGTTATATACGTTTGAATTGACGAGATGTTGACGAGATGTTGCCGAGAGATGCTTGATTCGATTAAAATGATTAGATTTTCTGGAAAGGATAAAAATTTAAATGAACGGGTGATGTGTAAATTAACAAAAATGTATTCTACAATTTACCAAATATAGTCTAGAAGAATAATAGATTTTTTCACAAAACACATAAAAAGAGGTAACAGCATCTATCAAAACAAGTGAGAAGAATTTTAAAATGAAAAGAGTAAATTATGAATGGTTTTGCTACATTCTCTTAAGGTACGGCTCGCCCACGCCCCGTACTAGATTCACCTATGAAGAGTTATCGTATTCTCCACACTAGCATTGCAACTTATCAATGAGTTAACGTCTCTGTCGCCATTAAAGATCCAAGTGAAACCAATATTGCGACACTCAACCTTAACAAGTCTCAGTCTATTTGTCGGGGAACTGAACAATGGCTGTTGCGCAACGCTGGGTGATCGCGTGCCCAATCACATGCCAAATATAACGACAAAACCATATTGAAAAAATTGCTTCAAAATTAAGTTCTGCCATTTTTGCAATCAGAAGGATTAGACAGTTGACTGATGAGGCTACAGCTAAATTAGTCTATTCTGCATACTTCCACAGTATTATGTCATATGGCGTATTACTGTGGAGATCCGCGGCCGGTCTGGATACAATATTCATTTTGCAAAAACAGGCATTTCGGGCAATGTATAACTTGGGTCGTCGCGAGTCGCTACGAGAACTATTCAAGGATACTAATATTTCACTTCCGTCTTTGTATATTTATGAAAATATAATGTAAGTAACGGACGGAAACACATGTATTTATTTTTAAAAAAACTGTATCCTGTAGAATGGGCCGAGCTGACGCGCTAGAGTATCCTGTGTTTAGGTTGTCCATAATATTTTATAATAAAATTCCTAAAAGTGTGACTCAAAAAACTAACATAGAATTCAATAAACTTGTCAAGAAGACATTATTGGAAAAGCGTATTATAAAGTGGATCATTACATAGAGGACAGAGATGTGTGTAAATAACTCTTACTCTGCATTTGCAAACCCCCTGGCTACTAAATTTATGATGTAATTTTTAGGTAACATATCGTCGTCGTCGTTTCAGCCTATCACAAGTCCACTGCTGAACATAGGCCTCCCCCATAGATAGCCACAAAAGTTTGTAGCTCTCTTATTGGAGGGATTTTGCCATAGTTGCCACGCTTGGCAGGCGGGTTGGCAACCGCAGTTTATTTATTCAGATGTTCCAGGTAGATGCTGCTGCCCATCTACTGGTTTTAATTTCCCTCTGTCGACTTTTACGACACCCACGGGATGTGATGGGGTGGTAGATTCTCTTAGGCCGCTACCACACGGCACATGTAACATATAAATGACATGTAATATGGCATTGAAAAAAGAAAGACTTCAAGAGTTTCTTGCCGGTTCTTCTCTGAGAAGGTGTTATTTTTTGAACCGGTGTAGGTTTTGACATTCATAAGAGCTTTATACAAGCCTAAACTGAATAAAGAAATTTTGACTTTGACTTTGAAAATTTGTCTAAAAGAGAAGCGAAGGACTAGTTGAATCTATTTTTATAGAAGAAAGTGAACGAAACGTGCAAATCGTTTACCTGGTGGTAAGTGAAACGTCTGCCTATAACATTTCCGTGTACCACACAGCACTCGTCACCCTGAGACATCTGCCCGCTATCGCACTTTCGACGCTGAGCATTATAAGTCTGGAAAAGATTAGACGGGTGTTCCACAATCTGACAGAGGCCATTAGTATTTATCAGAAAATCCCTTAGTTGATTTTACAAAGGGAATTTACCAGACAAGTAGATTAATTCTTCTATGCTGTAACTAAGGTTGAAATAAAAAAAAATATCCTGAGGTTGAAAATTGTGTAATACAATTGTATAATCACTCCTGAGGTCACGTGAATCAAATTTTTCCGCCTACTCAATCCGCTACAATGATGACAAGCGAGATAATGTCTTTACAAAACACTTGGCAAGTAAGATAGAGATCGACCTGTGTGATCGATGACTTCTGCGTCATGTTGATCTTCAATGTTTTTATTTAAATGGAAATCGATTCGTAAATAAAATTATCATTTCTTGTAGGTTTACAATTTACAACCTTACCTGCGTAATGTTTTTACAGTACGAGTAAACGTTTTAAGTGGATGTAATATTTACAGACTCAATTATTTTTTCGAAACGTATGCATATATAATTAATGGTACATTCAGAAGTTATACTCGTATATTCATAATTATTTAAAGTAATATTAATATAAATAACTACTTAAAACTTTTTTTTAGCTTGGTGTGTCAATAACTTCTCCGGAATTACATTTTTTGCAAAAGAAAACAAACTAGAACTAAAGTGAACTGATTGCCATATTAGATTTTACATATTTTTTTAATTTCCCGTTGTGATCAAAAGACTGTTATTTTCTGTTGAGAAAGAGATCTAAACATATTCGTAATTAAATTTTTGTTAAATACAGTGGTAGTGTTTAATGTTCGGTGTTTGATATTAAGTTACTATTATTATGTTGATATTACTGATGGAAGGATTCCTATGCAGGAATCCGTCTAGGTAGGTACGAGGGGTGATCCAAAAGTAATGATAATCAATAATAAACACAATGAATAAAATAAATAAATAAATTTATTTCTCAACATAGTCTCCTAGCAAGTCTATACATTTAGTCCATCTCTTTTCTAATCCTAAAATTCCCTTAGAAAAAAAATCTTTATCTTGACTCTCAAAAAAGTCCTCAACCGCGGCCATCACGTCGCTATCATCGTCAAATTTCTTGCCTCGGAGGTGTTCCTTGAGTCGTGGAAAGAGATAGAAGTCGCTGGGGGCTAGATCTGGTGAATAGGGGGGGTGTTCCACCAGCTCAAAGCCCGCTTCCTGAATGGCAGCCATGGCAATTGCAGCTTTGTGAACCGGTGCGTTGTCTTGATGGAACAGCACTCCAGCCCGCAGTTTGCCTCGCCTTTTCTCCTTAATAGCCTCCCGCAATCTTCTTATTTGTTCTGCATAGTAGGAGCCTGTAATAGTGGCCCCCTTTTCCAAGTAGTCCACCATGATTATTCCTTCAGCGTCCCAAAAAACAGACGCCATAACCTTCCCTGCTGAGCTTGACACTTTGAATTTCTTCGGCGTCGGTTCATCGGATCGTTTCCATGTCATCGATTGTTGTTTTGTTTCAGGATCAAAATGGTGGATCCAGGTCTCGTCCATGGTCACAAAACGTGACAAAAAATTATCCTTGTCTGCCTGGAACTTTTCGAGATTTGCTCTTGACATGTCGACTCGTTTCTTCTTTTGCTCGTCGTTTAACATTTTCGGTACCCAACGCGCGGAGACCTTTCTCATATGCAATTCGTTCGCAAGGATTCTTTGAATGCTGCCATATGAGATCCCTGTGACCTCAGCTACATGCCTGATAGTCACTCTTCGATCTTCCAATACAACTTCTTCAACTTTTTTCACATTTTCTTCAGTGAGGGACGTCGATGGGCGTCCTTCGCGGTGTTCGTCTTCCGTCGATGTTCTTCCCAACTTAAACTCCTTAGCCCAGCGTGCAACTGTGGAATATGGAGGAGAAGAGTCCCCTAATGTTTCCACCAAGTCGCTGTGTATGTCTTTGGTAGACATTTTTTTCAAGCAGAGGTATTTAATGACAGCTCTGATTTCGTGTTTTTCCATTTTGATGTTCACTCCTTGACAGTCCGTATTCAAATGAATGTAGCTCCCGGGAATCGTGGCCTATTTATATGATTTTTTTTCCCTGAACTAGTGGTTAACTGAGTAAGTGACTGAAATTTTTTTGTATTTTTGTGTGCACTAGAAATAACTGATTATCATTACTTTTGGATCACCCCTCGTACCACCGCAGGGCCAGTTATTCTGCCCTGAAGCAGAAGTGTGCAAACATTACTGTGTTTCGGTTTGGAGGGCACTGAGAGCTAGCGTAATCACTGGGCATATGAGACTTAAGAACTGATGTCTCAGGGTGATGGGCACAGTGAGGTGTCACACAGAAATGTTCTGGGTGTCACAGCATTTGTTACGGGCAGACGTTGCACGTACCATCAGGTGAACGTTTTGGTCGTTTCAGCACTTTATACAATAAAAAAAATGTAATACCGAACCTATAGCCATTTACTTCATACTTATAGTGAATCTAGTGAATCAAGTGAATAAAGTGTACTTAGTTTAATACATACATATAGTTACGCCCATTTCACATATAAGGGGTAGGCAGAGGCTACATATGTAGCCCACTTTTCGCTCACGCGGGAAAGGGGACGTGACGGGTGGCGAAGCACATCGCCGCCATTTTTGTACAGCAAAACTGACACTTCGTTGCGTTCCCACTAGCAGTATAGTGGTCTAGTGACATCATTGCATGTAATGGTGTTAATCTGCACAAATAAAGTCTGTCCGTACAATACCTTAGTCTCCTCTTACGACACCTCGGTAGGAAATAGGCAGGCGCTACTCTACTCTGACAGACACCTATCGGCGTTAATTAATTAATTTAAAGTTATAATTCATTACGGCTTTATAATCGTGGAAAATTAAGATTAATTATCAACATCTGGAAACAAATATTACTAAACATCGGAAGAAATCTTATACAAATAACAATGAATTGCTGCATGTATGGAGTATATGATTCCTTGGAAATGGCTCGACCGATTTGCATTTTTTTTTGTTGTGTTCCTAATTGTCAGGATACAAATACAAATATACAACATACAAATCTTTGTATGAAAGAAGATTATTGGAAAATCCACCGGAAATGTTGGAAATTTGGATTGTATTTTTGTATTAGAATCTCAATAAAAAGAAGTAACGTTCAGTTTGACAGTTCTGCTGTAACGTGTTTTCAGTACTTACTTAAAAGAATACTACCACTCCATCTCATCCAATGGATCTCGTAAAAGGCGAGTAAGGAATGAAACTGCACTGTGCACCCAACAGCGCATGGTGGCGATGGGCTCACCACCTATCACACCAAGTGCATTATATTGTTTTGGTGAAACGCGGATTGCGGCAGTCATCTGTTTTTGCAGTCAGTGCCCAATCTCTGACTACCCCTTATGGGATACAGTCGTGATCTTATGTATGTATGTAGTAGTTTTTAGCTGAGCACATTTCTCATTTTCTTCATTATCAAGTTGCACACGTGCCGGGGCGGGTCGCTAGTATAATACAATTATAAATAACCTAATAAACTTTGCGATGAAAGTGAAGTGAAAACATATTGAAACATGCCTCATGTTTCAATAACTGCTTACTTTAACGTGATTTTGCCTTAAATTATACGAACAGCGAGAGACGATCAATTTTATCGTATCTTTGAATCTTGTAAAACCTGTACATAGTGGGGATTAGTAAACAATACATTATACTGACGAGTCAATTACACAGCTACTTGTGTATGCTTCACAAAGCAGTTTTAATCCATGCAGATTATAAATTAAAAAGAAACGCAAATTACAGTCTTATTCTTACGGCATATTGTCCTTCTAAATTTATTACGACTGTAAACATAACTTTGTTTTAACATTAGCGTTGTATTTACAGGCTAACTTCACCTTTATGTAGTTGACGTTGAGCCTACAATAGCAAAATTATATAATATGTTAGAACCTTCTTCGCGCAAACTACGTGTTTTATTGCTATGAAGTTCAAGGTTTATGGCCAGTGTTACAAACGGCGTACCACCTCACGTCACATCACACCAAGTGATAGGGAAATAGTATTCATGCTCCTCTGCCTTATACATACATACAGGCACGCCTTCCCATAAAGGGCGTAGGCAGAGGCCGCTCACCTAGGCCATTTTCGCCCTCGCGGGAAACGAGACGAACCAAAAATGATTACTGCCCATTGCGTTCCCGCAAGCAGTATAGTGACAGCATTGTATATTATGGTATTATTCTGCACGAATAAAGGCTGTCCGTACAATACCTTAGTCGCCTCTTGCGACTCCTCAGTAGTAAAGAGGTAGGTGCTATTCTACTCTGCCGGACACCTACCAACTAATACAATTTTGCCTATATATACATTTGCCTAATACAATTAAAGTTTTTAGTCTCTTTCACAAGTGGCATTTGTCACCACGTGGTGATAATGTTAGAGGATCTGCCACCTCATTTGATAGGGTGGGAAGTGCCGCATTAATCATGAGATAATTGCGGCACTTCCCATTGTCATTCCCAATGTCATTGGCGTATCAGGGTTCCAGGGTTATTTTCCAGGGGGGCGGGAGAAAACTACTCGTCCTGAAAGACTACGGTCGTTCGTGTTGAGTGCAAGTATGTATGGTGTGTTCATTACGACCGCGTGGCACATTGGTTACAATGTCTTACTTCTACGACGCCGGTCATGGGTTCCTTGAGCCAACATTTATCCAAAAACAAAATTTGTTGGTTTTCCGGTCTGTTTGTGTAGTGCACGTCCAATTTAAGTCTGTGAAACGCACTCATGATACACGACAAATCCTAGTGTGAATTTACGTTATTAAGAAAAAATTTGAATCAGTTTTAATCTAAATTGCACTAAGTTTTTAATATTGTTCTGATATTTTTTGGTGTCTGAGAAAAATTAAATACGCGGCCCGCTCCGGCTTTGCTCGGGTACTTTTAGCCATAATATATATATATAAACATAATACATATTTTCTCCATCTGGAATAATGTACCTCTCAAATGGTGATTTACACTTGCTCAGCGGTGAAGGAAAACATCGTGAGGAAACCTGTCTGAGGATTATAAATATTTCGTAGTCCGCCAACCCGAATTTGAGCAGCGTGGCGGGCGTTTCCCGGCTCCAAAACTTTTAAAAGAATGCAAGTTGACTGTACTGAGGAACCTTTATTTTTATTTACAAACGCAGATGCGTTCATTTGAAATTTAAATTTGTATTGGACAAGACATGTTTTTAACAAAAAGGATTTATTAAAGTTTATCGTTTGCGGTCGGGCAGCGTTTGTTGGCTGTTCAGTTGTAGCTTGTAAATTAACACCGATACGAAATTGGTACGAATTGGTTATGTGTACCCTTAATGAAATGAATTTTATAGGATTATCGCAAAAATAAAATATTAAGAACTGATTAAACTACTTAAGTGTGTCAATTCAATAAAAATAAATAAAGTGAAGGATCTCTTCCTGTATATCTGAACAAATACAATTTGGTTCGATTGGCGCGACTGGCTGCTGCGCGAATACATCGCGGGTTCGATTACAGCAAAGAACAAATATTTGAATGACTTACAAATCTTGATTTGGGTGTTTGTGCATGCGCAACTTACGTTTTTAAACGCACCTACGATACTGGAGAAATCCTATTGAGCAGGATCGTTTTTTTGTTAAAAAGAAAACCTAATTAAGTTAATATGAAATCTGTACAAATTATCTCAGATAGTAACCGGAGTACTTAATCATTGTTTCTACATAAATACATATACACAATCACGCCTTTTTTCCATATAAGGGGTACGCAGAGAGCACACCCGCAGCTCACTTTTCGTCCCCGCGGGAAACGAGACTTGACGGGTGGCGAACCACGTCGCCGCCATTTTGGTACGGATTAAAAAATCTTACTTCCCATTACATTGCATTATGGTGTTAATCTACACGACTAAAAGCTGACAAGTAATATCTCAAAAGGTTACAGATTTACATTAACTCTAAATTCGTAAAAGAACATGATGACAACGACGAAAGCGAAAATTTCTAAATGATAGTGTACTAAACTGTACGCGCGATGTAACGGTTTGTTTTTGCGTAAATGTTGGTTGGGATTCGATCGTAGTACCCCCCTGCAAAGTGGTCAGACCAATAATCCACGCGGCTGTATTGATATTGGCGGATGATATTGCCAAGGAAAACCTCCCTACCCGCCAGATCGGGTGGCCTGCAGGGCGTCTCCTCCTACCTAGTTATCTTTGGATGTTGTATATATATAGTTTGTATCTCAGAAACTTTAAATAGCGCGATGTTGGATGTATGAGATATTTTTGAGCTTCCCGTGTAGCGTCATAGATGTCGCTACATAAACATTGCCACCACCCCAGAGCTAACTAAAGTGCTCCCCCCCCCCTCATTTCTCTATTACAAACAAGATGGCAACAGTGACAGGAGAACCGTGGCCGGGAGGACGCAAGAAACATCCAGCGAGGAGTAAGCCGAGCACGCGATGTCCGAACAGTGGAAACAAATCGGTGAATGTAGTTTAGACGACCGCGTATATATTTTCGGTGATGTGATTGCTGTTAGCCGTGTGGTAGCGGCTTAAGAGAATCTACCACCCCATCGTCGTAAAGGTCGACAGAGGGAAATTTTCAAGGTGATGGGCAGCAGCATCTTCCTGCGAACTACTGATAGGCTGAAATGATGATGATGATGATTGCTGTTAACCTTTTTGGCTTTTACAGCTTCATCGAATACTGTGCTCGCGGGCCAGGGGCCCGCGTGCCAGGTTTGGTTGGACCCAAACATAAATATATATATAAACTCCTAACAAACATAGGAATTCGGTCTATGTCGCGTTCGCTGTGTGAACGACCGCGTCGCGTAGTAGTCAGAGTACCTACCAGCAGATACTAGGTTCGAATACCAGCCGGAGCGAACATTTGTGGTCAACTTACATACACATTTTAATTTAATACATCGACATAGTGATGTTCGGAGGAAAGCCGTAGTCGTATGCCACATTGCCCTAAGGATTGCTAACTACTGTTATAACTTATAATATGTTGTATTGTAATACTATAATATATATTGTGTTGTAAACAACCCTTAGGATAAGGTGGCATACGACCACGGCTATGCTGTGAACGTCACTGTCCATGTACTAAAATATATAAGTTGTCTACTTAATTACATAATAAATATTGAATAGTTTGTAAATAATAATAACAGACAAGAATATTTAGATGTTATATAATTTTTAGAGTGCGATTTTTGAGTAATCGGGTTTTAGGTTTAGGCTTACTTTTTACTTGCGTGGATAAAGGTTTTTTTAATTATCCCTAGGGAACTATTTTTGTTTTTCCGGGATAAAAAAGTTCTATGTCCGTCTTCAAGCAAAGCTGTCTGCAAGCCATCTCTGTGCCAAATTTCGTCAATATTGGTTGAACGGTTGAGCCGTGAAAACGTAAAACACAGACAGAGAGACAGAGAGTTACTTTCGCGTTTATAATATTAGTATGGAGTATGGATTTTATCCTGAATGTCGAGTAGTAATTTTCTTGTCATATTTTATCATATTTAGGTAAGTAGCAATGTTCAAGCAACAAATCTTAAAAATTTCGATCGGCAGTAAAATTATAGTTGACCTTTTCTGGAGATTTGCTGGACGGATGGAAAAGTACAATTTTATTCTTGATTTGAATTTTCCAATCACTGTACAGTTTCACGAGCACCTCGTGTATAATAAACCATCAATATTAAACGTCAAAACCTATTACCATATTACAAAATTCAACAAAAACACTACCGCCACTTTTGGTTGTTGTTTTTTCTGGCGCCAAAAGTACAACAATAATGTTATTTATTGTGAAAATTATCATAATAACATTTTATAGATTAAACATTTTAGGACACGATATCAGTTAGCCGATGGTATCGCTGTTCATTCTACATATATAGATGAATTTGTGTTCCATATTATTGGGAACGCTGTTCCATGTTATCGGGCACTGTAATGTCTTCGAACAACAAATATGTTTACTCTTTTATGATTTAATTATTATGTTTAACTACAAATTATAAGTGATAACCCAGACCCTATTATATGATACATGGATATGATGAATGGATAAGAATGATACAGCCTCTCAATGAAGGATAGGAAGATAATTTGCTTATAGATCTGCATGCAAAATTAGTTTTTGAAGAGCACCGTCCGCCCTCTCTCAGAAGAATGCACTCCTTTAATTGTGTACTCTAACGAGGGAGGGCGAGCGGTGCTCTTCAAAAACGGGGTAATATTCACCGTTTTATATTGTACATGCGAATCTTAGCAAATTAATTTAATTTTAATTTTAACTATTTATAACCCGACGTTTCGAGCGCTTTACAGCACCCAGTGTGAATGGAGCCTGGAAGCGTCTGTCACGCTGCTCTAGTACAATAGTTATATTTTATAACACTGGTAGGTTTCGTGATCGGTTTTATTTTGGCGTATGAAGCTCATTTGTTGGTTAACGGGATCAAATGAAACCGATCACGATACCAAACAGAGTTACACAGCAGACTCCCAGGTTGGGGAACTATGTGTAATTACATATATATAATTTTTCAGACATGCTAGTTTTCTCATAATGTTTTCCTACAACGCCGAACACGTGATAAGTGTGCATTCAAAACTGCAATTATCATGTTAGTGCCACCGTCACTAATGCTATGAAATTTAAGGTGAACGGCCACTAAGCTACCAGAAATAATAAGGCTATTCAAAAGAGGTTTACGTATATAAACGTACAAATCAAAACTAAAATGTACAATTTGTTAACGCCTAATTCCTGGAAACATTGTGAAACAAAGAACGACAAATTTCAGACAAAAGAATAATAAAATAAGACACATCTACTATTGTCAATAATGCCCTATAATAACCACAGACACAGATTATAAAAATATTTAAATTCTGAACGTGACCGTTGGCAGAATCTTAAGAGATGTCATTATCATTATACATGTGATACATAACCAGTGTGATGACTTGCGATACGTTGTATCATTGCATTTAACAGACGATCCATTTTTTGCGCGTTCATTTTTTTGTCTAAGTACTGCTCATATTTAAATGGCGGTGGCATCATGCAGTGAACAAAGGAAGCAACTTATAATATATTTTGAAGACTTATTCGTTTATAATAATCCGAGGTATGGCATTAAACTTCAATGATATTTTAAAATGTCCTTGAATTCCTCAGTAGTTACAGCGCATATGACAGAAAAGTATGCAAACTCATGATATTTTTGTTAGTTAAGAATTCGGAGCTTTAATTGTATTAAGTCCCTAGTTCTTTGGTCAAACGACACGTTACTCGGGACGAAAGCTAAAATAAATATAAAAATTACAGCTACTTGCAATTTGTATAATTACAGGCACATACAGGATTTCTGAAAATAAAGTTCAAGTAAATTTTAGTCTAACACAATGAAAAGGTCAAAGCTAAGTAAGCTTTTTCCAGACCAATGAACTATGGCAGATGTGCATAACCTACTATTCCATGCACCAACAGCAGATGTTCTATAGTTTTTGAAAGTATTTAACGTTATGTAATAGTTGCGACTGTACAACACTGGACAACATACAACGCTCGCCGAGGGCCGACGAGAGGATCCTGGAGCTGGAAGAAGAGGTGATAACTTGTTCATCTGGGATATTACAGGGTTATCTGAAGTCCGAAGACAACGGGGACATTGTATTCATCGAATCCGGTAACTTATTTTACCACCGGGAGGGCGGCTAACTATCCCATGGAGGTGTCGGGTTTATGGTCTACAAGTCTCTTTTTTTTTTTTTTCACTAAAGTGACGGAACGAGCAAAACGTTCACCTGATGGTAAGTGTAACGTCTGCCCATAACAAATGCTGTGTCTACCACAAAATTACTGTGTGACACCACACTGCGCCCGTCACCCTGAGACATCAGTTCTTAAGTCTCATATGCCCAGTGATTACGCTAGCTCTCAGTGCCCTTCAAACCGAAACACAGTAATGTTTGCACGGTACTGCTTCACGGCAGTATAACTGGCCCTGGGGTGGTACCTACCTAGACGGAATCCTGCATAGGAATCCTACCACCAGTAAAATCTCATTAACAATGTCATTAAGAGCGCCATTTCAAGAGCCATACATTCCTCCTCACCATACGGTGCTAGTGAGAGACTTTAATTCTGAACTGAAAAAGACGATGAGCTGTTAGTGCTGCAATCTGGAATAGGGCATCGGAATTCAAGGGACCAATAGCTCGCCGACTTTATGGAAAAAAATGAGATCGACTTGATCATGACGACCAAACGTCAGCTGCTCAATGATGTGTCTGTGATAGCTAGGGTAACAACAGGCAGTGATCAGCGGATGGTAAGAGGCACATTGAATCTGAATGAGCACCTGGAGAAGTCTTGTCGACGAATATGTACACCTAGGACAGATTGTCCGACTAGGTCGGTCCAAATCCGACCAAGAGATCAATCGACGGATCCAACTCGGCTGGGCAGCGTTCAGGAAACTGCGTCACATCTTCTCGTCGATAATACCTCAATGTCTAAAACCGAAGTTTACAGTGAGTTTTGCCAGTGATGACGTACGGAACAGAGATATGGTTTTTATGCAAGAGGGGGCAAAAAAGCAAGCGGCTCACTAGATGGTAAGTGATAAATCCGTAACGAAGATATCCGCAGCAGAACTAGAGTAATCAACATATCCCTAAGGAAGCTGAAGTGGCGGCAATGGGCCGGCCATAAAGATCTTAGAACCGATATGATGTTCTCCTAGCCGATTTCTACCACGGCGACAACTTCCGAATACTGTAGAGAGCCATCAACTGCACAGGAGATATTATAGTGCCACAAGTGTACGCGCAAACACAGAGGCACTCACTCGTCCCAACCTACCCGTGCCCGATGTAACGCTGATGCGATAAGATCTGAGGTAGGCTAGGATGCAGTGTCAGAAACACGGTGACAAACACAACACAACCAGACCCGAAAACCAACAATTTGTGTTTTAGCACAAATGTTGGCTCCGGCTGGGATTCGAAACCAGGACCCGCGGCGTAGAAGTCAAGTACTCTAACGACTAGGCCACGTGGTCGTCAAGAAACCGATAACCGTTGGGAAAGAAAGGTTCTCGGATCTAATTCGATGGATGCAGGTGGCTCAGGACCGTGTTTTGAGGCAATCTATGGCAGAGGTTAATGTTCACCAGTGAACTATGATAGGCTGAACTGATTATGATGATGAATAAATGCGCCCCTGCAACCACTATGTATTGGCTAGTTGAATTATAACACTAGCTTAACAATTTTCACATACATCATAAACATTACTGTAAGCAAATACTTGTACAGCTGAGCGTCAGGGAAAATCATTAATTGGGTGCTGTGCCCGCATCGTTTTTCGTATGTATTTGTAATTCTCGTACAAAAATCCTAAAGCTTTTGGGATATTGTAATATTTTATAATAGTCAATTTGATTGGATAACTGTATATGATCTGCGCAAATGTCAATAATTTAAGTCCTTTAGTACATTTTAAGTTTCATCCGTATGGACAGACCGGTACAGAGCTCTATAATCATCATCATCATTTCAGCCTATCACTAGTATACTGCTGAACATAGGCCTCCCCCATACATTCCCACAAAAGTTTGTAGCTCTAATTTTGTGGGGATTTTGCCATAGTTCTCTCTCTCGACTTTTACGACACCCACGGGATGAGATGGGTAGGTAGATTCTCTTAAACCGCTACCACACGGCGCGCTCTATAAAAGCGGACAATATAGTTAACTGTATATTATCTACTCACATTATTTTAATATGAATACAGCTTTTTAAACTATAATATGTATAAAAAGTTTACTGAAGTCAGGAGTGAACAAGTGCAAGTGTGTATTTAATTAAACAAAGAAATACACTGAATACTAAGTAACATAAAAGCATGCCAATGAAAATAAAAATCCAAACGGATATTAATGATGGAAGATAATGAAATAAACTTAACATCGAAACGATGAAACCCGCGAACCATCCAATGATGCATGGACAATTTGTGAACGGCAACGAGTGCAAAATGGCGTCTCACTTTCATCCGATCACCTATTAATATTCTGTAATGTGTGATGTCACGCAGGTTGAAGCCATTCCAAACAATAAGTTCTTGTAGTATAAAAAACCGTAGTAAGCGTAAATAGGCTATAACTTTTACAAACTTGTATTCAGCTCTCATAGCACAAAAAAGGAATTCATCAAGTATTTCATGAGCTACTCAAAACACAGGCTTATAAAAATATATACTTCGTAAGTAGTAAATTTGCAGGACCAGCAGCAGACCAAATTTATTAAGTCTCTAGAAATATCCTCCGAATTTTGCTTAGCAATTAGAAGTACTATAAAACTAGTAATTGCAAAGCAAAATTCGGAGAAAGGTAGGCCGAAGCCATGCCGGCTAGCCACTATGCACAAAACCATAATGCCTAATATCATCAATGCCCAGCATCAGCAAGCATGCCGCAGCATTGTTGCACTTTCTATAAAATGTCCTTTCCGCTAAAGCATTTTCTAAGCAAAATACTTCACCATTTTAACCTCAACACCGATTTTTATCGAGGAATTTTGAAAACATTGGCCAATTTCTTAAAGTATCCGTTCTATTAAACCTACAGTAACGAATAAAATTTTAAAACGAATTTTT
Source organism: Luehdorfia chinensis (assembly GCA_019845155.1). NCBI lineage: Eukaryota > Metazoa > Arthropoda > Insecta > Lepidoptera > Papilionidae > Luehdorfia > Luehdorfia chinensis. The sequence goes on along the minus strand of JAHVAK010000206.1, from coordinate 4,483,016 downwards.
AATTTAAAAAAATAGCAGGTTGTAGACTCTACTCACGCGTTATTGGAAAAAAACCTTCGAATCTAGAGTCTATAGCGATTATTTTGACTGTGTAGATAAAAGTTTTATTTTAATATAATATTTTAATCATAAGTAAATGTATTATTTAAACAGACGACAGACAGATGTATTACTAAACAGAAATTAGTTCTTTCATATAAAATGAACAGTGAGCAAAGAGAGCGAGTACCTAATGTTAAATAAGTGTAAAGTGTACGTAAGTGTAAAGATTCATTATAAAATTAAACATTACAAAACCATAAACATCACAACTATGTATCAGAAAAAACAAATACGTATCCGACATAAGATAAAAATTGAACTTCTGCGTAAAGAAGGCAAATAACCTCTTTCAAATATTTTTATGAAGGACAAAGTTCTGGTAAAATTAGATTAAGTAGCACTATTTAAAAAACTATTAATACAATGTGAAAATAACATACATAGGTATAAAACTTCACTTCCAACTGCCAGCAACGGTAGTGACACGGAAGTGAAATTGCCGTGCCTTCAAATCTTTAAAGAGTGTCGATTTGAATCTCACTAGGAGCAAATAATTGTATAATGAATATGAATGTTTATTTATATTTATTTATAATACTTTGTATACTATGTATGCATATTTTTAATATAACCATCCAAATTCCTAAAATGAAGGACTGGATATATAGCATTAAATTATAAAAATCATGTACTTATCTACAACTCCTAATAACAAGGTTATGACGTCAATAGCTTCATATATAATAATGGATTTAGTCAAATAATCATTATCTACACTATTACCTCTAAGCATTAACATACGACCGATACTTAATTATTAATATCTTATCAAAATCAGATATGTGGACATATCAATGAAACTGCAATCAGGGTCTTAACACGTATTTGTAATTCTCATAAATGAACCAAGCATAACATATAACATAGAAACACAATAAACGCAATTTATGAATGAACACTACTCGAAAATTCAATCAATTCACTAATCGATTAATAATTCGATTATGAGTGTTAACAGTGCTTTTAAAAATACAGTTACAAGGTACTCAAAATTCAAAAAGGGAACTAACCAACTTCAACATTGGTGATCCCGATGCCACTCACTCAGGTCGTTGATGAACGAAACAAAAAGCCTAGTCTAGTCCTAATTGAACCATCAAGCGTCCACACACAAACACTCTTATTAAACTAATTGCCGGGTAACATTCGGAACACGAGTTTCGTGTTATAGCTTCTTGTCAATGCAAAAATATATTTAATACAAACAGCTCACTGTGTACACAACACTAATTCGTAATTCGAAATTGGAGACAACAAATTCGCTTTAAAAAAAAACTCGGACTTCGACAAGTTTCTGTAAACTGACAAAGTTATTAAACAACATCCAACATCGTCAACGGTTGGCGCGACACTGAATGGCTGGCGAGATATCGAAATTGAATTGTGAATCGAGTAGACTCGTGACTAGAGTTACCATATAATTATGCTGACTAGCGTGAAAGGCACGCGTAAATATTGGTAGAACATGAAAATATGTAGTTACAAGTTAGGTATTTGTTCCTTCTTGTATCTTCTTCTATTTTTACTAGCTGAACACAAACCTCTACAAATAATGATTGTTTATTCACTTGCTTGTTAACTTATAAATAAGGATCATTAACAAATAATAAAATGAATTATCACATCTGCAATTCTAACATGCTTTTCACACAACTATATTTAAACTCGTAATATTTCACTTTACTACGAATTTAAAAAGTCTTGAATTTTTAAAATAAATCATGGGGACCGTATTCCAGAGTGATCGTGCCTCTCACTCGACATACACAGCCTCTGTTCGCATCCCGATAGGTCTTTGTTATTTGTTGCGACCTCACGCAATAAACCTGCTATTTCTTTTGCCTTTACTTCAGGTGAATTTAGAATAACATTTATTTCGAAGTTACAGACGTACCCAATTTGACACCCTTTTTTTACCCTCTTTAAGTTAAACGAGTAAGACATATTGGTTATGAAATGCGTATATGATAACTATGTATTTTTTTAATTTCTATGCTTAATTCTTATTAGATTAATTGCTTACTGGCCAGAACTGTAGCAATAATGAATGCGAGCGTTAAGCAATGAAAAGAATACCATTTTGTTTTATTTTTAACAAAAAAAATATTCATGCAGTGTTACTGGTGATGCAACAAGGGACAGTAATATATGTATATGTATTTTAATAACGTAGCGGCTAACGAGGTAAATATTCTATCTATTTTGAAATGAGAACGCGTATCGTTGTGAAACAGAAAGATAGTAGAGAGGTTTAACAATTGAATAAATAATGACTCATTCACATTTTCTGTTTACAGTAAAAAATAATAAGTGATTGAATGCGAAGTCATTGATAAAGATATCATATATCTTTTAATGAACGTTAAATATCTATGACTTGACTACAAGAAATTTAAGTTGCTTATATAATATGTAAATAATATACTATGTAGTTGACGCAGTGGCGCTAAGCGATTGGCTTCTTCTTCTGGCGATTGGGTTCGATTCCCGCAGGGGACTATTTTTATACTACCTTATACTAATTTATACCTGGACTAATTTATAAAACAAATACATTAAAGAACATAGACATACATCACAATACTTATAAGTAATATATCCGATTAAATATTAATACATTCAAGTAATTTTGAAGCAAGCTGATGAATATTCAATATTTTTTACTTTTCCTTTCACACCTATTATGTGAACTACAAAAGCTGTGTCCATCTTTAATAGGCAGAATGACTAATTAAAAAAAAAACTATTGTGTGGTGTCCTTACATGTCTCCTATTTCCACAAAAAAACCGTTAACACTTTATTTTTGCGCAATATTGAGCATTCTAAAAACTAATTTTGATTTTATCGCCTTAGTGCTCGCGCGTATGGTTGTGTCGTCACGCCTATGTAAAAACAATAACAGACAACATTCAGTGCACAGACAATATTTTATTATTCATCATTATCGTCACTTCAGCCCACAATTAGTCCACTGCTGAACATAGGCCTCACCAATAGATTGCCACACTAGTTTGTAGTTCACAATTTGGGGAGTTTTTGCCACAGTTGCCACGCTTGGCAGGCGGTTTGGCAACCGCAGTTTATTTATTCACATGTTCCAGGAAGATGGGCTGCTGCCCATCTCCAGGTTTTTATTATCCCTCTGTCGACTAAATAATTGATAAATTTTAGTTTACACTTAATGTGTAAAAAAAAGTCACAGGCACAGGCCTCCTCTCATAGAAATGAGAGGAGGCCTCTCAGAAGAGAGGGTTTAGGAGCTAGGAAGAATCCGCCACGCTGCTCCAATGCGGGTTGGCGGACTTCACATGTCCCCGAAATATTTCTATTCCTCGGACATGCAGGTTTCCTCACGATGTTTTCCTTCACCGCTAAGCACGTGGTAAATCAGCACTTAAAATTGTAGAACAATTTTAGAGGTGCTGGCACCGGGGATCGAACCCAGGTTACTCGCGTACTATGTAATTAAAGGCGAGCACCAGGCCCCAGAGCTACCACTCCCTAATAATTTTGTTAGCGTAAATTGATAAATTAAAATTAAAAATAAAAGTCGATAACTTTTAAGTTTTTGTTTCATTTCTATACTTTTCGTTGTTCTTATGTGTTCCAGTTGCCAAATTATTATTATCATATAATGTGATCAGAGTAAAAAATGAAACCACAAAATAATTTATAAACAGTGTAGAGATTAGCGATGAGCTTGTAACACAAGAGAAGTTCGAGTGAAACAAAATATTGCTTACTTCAGCGTGAACTCATTTGTATTTTTATTTTAAGTAACATTATATTAATATCGCTTTCAGTATAAATATAAATGCATTAAATAGAATCCTTTTGACCTATTTCATTAATTAAAATCATTATTTTAGTAAAACTTTCTTACTGACTTTATTTTTATTGTGTAAAGAGACGAAACGGGCAAAACGTTTACCTGATGGTAAGTGCAACGTCCGCCCACAACAAAAGCTGTGTCACCCAGAATATTTCTGTGTACGTTTTATTATATACTTTTGTTATACCTTAAGTATATCTATATATACACATATATATAAGTGTATCTCATGCAGTTTTTCATTAAAAAATTTAGAGGTTTTCCGCCACTTTAATATTATTAAAGAGAATGAGCCGCGGATTATGGGTTCGATTGCCAGCCGGAGCCGACATTTATCTTTGTATTCTGCATGATGTCTGTAAATCGCACTTACGGTATAGGAGAAATCCTAGTCTGAAACATCGTTTTTTAATTAATAAAAATAACAGTAACGGGCTGAAGCGATGATGAAATTTGACAATTTTTACTGGTGGTACGATTCCTATGAAGGAATCCTAGGAATGTCTAGGTAGGTACCATCCCAGGGTCAGTTATTCTGCCGTGAACCAGCAGTGTGCAAACATTACTGTGTTTCGGTTTGAAAGGCACTGTGAGCTAGTGTAATCATTAGGCATATGAGACTTAAGAAGTGATGTCTCCGGGTCACGGGCGCGGTGTGGTGTCACACAGAAATGTTCTAGGTGACACAGCATTTGTTATGGGCAAACGTTGCACTTACCATCAGGTGAACGTTTTGCTCGTTGCGTCACTTAATCCAATAAAAAAAATGTATATAAAGTTCCCTTCAGCGTCGCGACGTAAACACAACGGTAACTCCATAGCCACCGCTTCCTGTAACAGAGGCTCAACCAGTACAAGAAATTATATACTGCTGCTTGCGAGTAACACGAACACACTCTTCCTCGTTCAAGCCTTTCATTATTTAATTAATTGGGTATTTTTGGAATAAGGCGCTGTTTAAATATAGACGCGACACAAACATTTGATCACGACTCGCTAATCAGCACCTTGATGGTACGTACTAGTAGATATTTGTTATTATTGCTGTGTTACAAGCAATAGTATTCTTTTAACGAGCCGACACCACACGGCTTCCATCTCATCCAATGGATCTCGTAAAAGGCGAGTAAGGAATTAAACTGCACTGTGCACCCAACAGCGTATGGTGGCGACGGGCTCACCACCTATCACACCAAGTGCATTATATTGTTTTGGTGAAACGTGGATTGTGGCAGTCATCTGTTTTTGCAGTGAGTGCCCAGTCTCTGACTACCCCTTATGGGATACAGACGTGATCTTATGTATGTATGTATGTACAAGCAATAAATAAAAATCGCTTAATATTATGATTATTTTCTGTGTCAATTAAAAAATACTAAAAAGGGAATACCTGCGGACTTTGTTTCGGAATAGAGGAACATCATTAAGAAAGTGTGTGAGAAGGTTTTGGAGCCGGAAAAAGTCAGCCACGCGGCTCCAATGTGGGTTGACGGTCTTCACATGTCGTCGAAATATTTTCATTCCTCAGACATGCAGGTTTCCTCGCGATGTTTTTCTTTATCTTATAAAATAACAATTTTAGAGGTGTCGGCACCGGGGATAAAACTCAGTACTATGAAATTTAAGGCGAGCGCCCAGCCCCTGAGCTACCATGGCTCTGCGTTACGAGCACGAGCTACTTATTATTAAGTTGCTACATTAGTTGTCCATAAAAATACCGCCACTTTCAGTTTTTCTATATATTATACCCCTTTTCAAGCATAATGCGCGCGCGAGGGAGTTGTGAGATTTGGCATAAAGTTTGTATTGAGAAGAAGCAAGAAAACTAAAATTTATATATATGTGTTACAAATACATTAAATTGAATAAAATGACATTCAATATTTACGTTCATACTGACAATGTCAATCACAAAATAGTCTGTCGTTTGTTTACGTTCATACTGCCAAAGTCAAACATATAAACTCCCCTTCTTTATTAGTACCCTTTATTAATGCCCTTTTTTTAATGCCCTTTTCCTTATTAAACAATACAAGACATCGCGGATCTTCAACCGGGGACCATATTATTGGGAAAAAGGCACTTATGGTCCTGCGGGTTACAACGAACTTACACTTCGATTCTTCATCGATGGCGGTTACAATGTCCACCTGGTCAATTTCCCAGTATCGTCCGAAGCCATCAACTACGCAGGAGATATAGCCACGAGTGAGCCAGACGCATTTACTTAGTGTTGCCGATTTGCGCGCGACGGCCCAAGTTTCAAGGGTCTGGTCACACGTCCCGATTCACCCCTAATCGCAATGATAGCATAATGTACCGATTTTTCACTATCCTCTAAATTTATCTAGTTGGTGAAAGTTTTATTGATTTTGTTTCCTGTACCATCCAATGGTAACATGCTATTTAAAAAAAACTGATCATCCGATAAAAATAAAAAATGATTCACAAAAACCAGTTTCTTTTGTAGCCACACAGGATTTTTTGTTACCTTTCGTCCCGAAATTTGACACACTGGACCTGACAACACTACTCACTTGTGCACCTGCCTTACCTGCTCGTGCCCGCACATTCAATAAAATCGAAGGTAAGCTAGGATGCAGTGTTAGATACACGGGGACAACATTTTAGCTAATTAAAATAATAATAATTAATAACTAATTCAACTTCTTAAACAGAATCAAAACGGCTTTATGTCTTAAACCCCTTTATACATACATAAGATCACGACTGTATCACATAAGGGGTAGTCAGAGACTGGGCACTCACTGCAAAAGCAGATGACTGCCACAGTCCACGTTTCACCAAAACAATATAATGCACTTGGTGTGATAGGTGGTGAGCCCATCGCCACCATGCGCTGTTGGGTGCACAGTGCAGTTTTATTCCTTACTCGCCTTTTACGAGATCCATTGGATGAGATGGAGTGGTAGTATTCTTTTAACGAGCCGCCACCACACGGCACCTTAAACTTAAACCCCTTTCAGTCTGATATACAAAATATGATGCATCTGGAGCAGCGGAATACATTTTCGGAAAGAAATTTTATCTCCGTAGTTAACAAATATCACTATGTTTATACGCCGTTTGGTAGCTTAGGTTAGGCTTAAGAGAATTTACCACCCCATCTCATCCCGCGAGTGTCGTAAACGTCGACAGAAGGAAAATGAAAACCAGAAGATGGGCAGCAGCATCTGCCTGGAACATCAGAATAAATAAACTGAGGTTGCCAACCCGCCTGCCCAGCGTGGCAACTATGGCTAAATTCCCCCCAAAACGAGAGCTACAAACTTTTGTAGCAATCTATGGAGCTATTTAGGCTGAAATGATGATGATGATGAAAATTGTTTTTCTTCTCCAACATTTTTGGGAACCAGATTGAAAATAGGATGCATCTCGAGGATCCGAATCTGATACGTTCACTTCTGCAAAACACTTTTATGATTTTTTACTGTTATGTAGTTACGTACGATAATGTAAGAAAACCAAATTGTTCTTGAAGTATTAACTTGAAATTAGATACTATTGAGTCGCGGTAGCTCAGGTGCGTTTAATAGATCGCAAGTGACCTGAATTCGATCCCCGGTGCCGGCAACTCTAAAATTGTTCTGTAAAATTTTAATTGCTGATTTGAAACGTGCTCAGCAAAACATCGTGAGGAAGCCTGCATGTCTGAGAAATATAAAAATATTTCGAAGACATGTGAAGTCCGCCAACCCGCATCGGAGCAGCGTGGCGGGTTCTTTCCAGTTCCATAGCTTTCGTAAATGAGAGGAGGCCTGGGGACATTTATAGGCAGTTACTTTACTATTTTTTTGGTCACAGTGTTATAATATTTATAGTTCTAAATAAAATCGGAATCACGTCAAAAGAGGGGAAGGGCGGTAAACCAATACAACTAACTCAAAAACAATGCCGCCACACTAGCCATGTAGAAATTCTGCAATACACGGCTAATTAAGTTATTAATTAAGAAATCAAAGCCAAATTTTATATCTTTATATTCCGTACATCTTACTAGGTTTAAGATGAAATACTCGTAAAGCCTTTTATTGCGTTTATAACCAAATAAGATAGCCTAAACAACCCATTTTATTTTCCTTTATCTTTTTTTAGACTTCAATAAACTAAGCTCTTTTTCCATTACGCGATGAATAATTTCGATTACGCAGGTTATATCGAGTCGCAATCACAAATTTATTTCGTGCGGCGTCACCGCGTCGGCTTTTTGTACAGTCTCAGAGTCGTTCAACTCTTCTGCAGTTGCGAGTAATTACTTCCTTGAAAAGACGAGTCCTTGTCCTGCCGACACGAAATTATTTCATGGCATCTTTAATTTCGTTACCTCGTCAAGTTTTTTTTTGAGTACAGTGTCAATTTAACTGGCAGTGCGGTGTAAATGTCATTTTTTAAATTATATGTCCAGTTGGTTTGGATATTTAAATTTGCTATTTAAAACTGTTGCAAATATTAAATTTTTGACACGATACGAGCTTTTCGATGAAGTCACAAGGCTCCAACTGAAACTGCTGCAGGTTACTCCGGCTTTACGGATGACTTGGACATTTCCTGATTTATAAATACATATATATGTTCATATGAAACTAATTTTACGGATTTTATCGCGTTTAATTTTTACTATTTATAACGCGACGTTTCGAGTGCTTTACAACACCCATGGTCACGAGAGGACTGAGGTGACAGATGTCCTGATGTCAGAGTTAACCTGCGGTACCTTCAGGTTTTAATTATTATTTTGGGTCCGATCTACGCAGAAAGAGCTAACTGTGTCTTGAAGACACAGTTAGTTCTTTCTTGCAGTGGTATGCTTGGTTTTTGAGTTAATTTTATTTATTATTCTATCCCAAGCCGGTGGTATATATAGTAAAAATTAAACGCGATAAAATCCGTAAAATTAGTTTAATTTAAATGTGTAATGTTCGCGTAAATATAAGAAATCATTATACATATTAATACGACGCACTCACAAAGTATCCTTTTAAAACTATATATTTTTTAATTGGATTAGGTCACGAGACGAGCAAAACGTTCACCTTATGGTAAGTGCAATGTCCGCCCACAACAAATGCCGTGCCACCCGGAGTAATCTGTGTGGCACCACACTGCGCTTGACACCATGAGACATCAGTCCTTAAGTCTTATATGCCCAGTGATTACACTAGCTCTTAATGCCCTTCAAAACGAAACACGGTAATATTTGCACAGTACTGCTTTACGGCAGAATAACTGGCCCTGGGGTGGTAAATACCTAGAAAGATTCCTGCATAGAAATCCTACCACCAGTAGTTCTATTACAGACATAACTAGTTACAGTTTCAGATTTTAAAGTACCGAACTACTTTTATAGAAATATGTTTAGTTGCGCCAAAACGGCTTATTTGTCTTTCTTTGCTTTTATCATGCCCGTTATTTCTTAAACTTAGTGACGGATTATGCTTTGTAAATCAACCTCAGTTGAACCCAACGGGGTTTTCTCATAAACAAACGCCGCGAGGACATCCGGGAGACGAAGTTATCCGATGCATCCGTCCATTGACCGAAACTGGCAACAGAAGTTATAGACCAAGAGCTGTAGATTTTAGATTTCAGAATTATGCACACTTTTTAATAAGATTGAATAAAATAGTCGACTCGACTGGGAAAGGACTTTTTGTATGGAAGAAACTGGCTAGACGAGCAAATAATTCACCTGATAGCATGTGTAACGTCTATCCATCGCGAATGCTGTATCACCCAGAACATTACTGTGTCGCATCCCACTGCGCTTATCATCTGAAAACGTCAGTTCTCAAGTCTCACTTGCCCAGTAATTACACTAGCTACCAGCTCTCTTCAAACCGAAACACATTAATGTTTATACACTACCATTTCATGACAGAATAACTGACACGGCGGTGGTACACAACTAGACGATTTCCTGCACATGAATCCTACAACCAGTAAAACATTATGTAACAACATAACGAATTGTTAAGTTAAGAATATTGTATATAAGTGACGACAAGAATCCAATTACCGAGTAACGAGGTTAATGCGTTATAATCTCAGTAAGACATATGTGTTTTTGAGCCACACTGAGCACTTACCAGACATGTTAGGCAACCCAGGTACAATAAAAAGTTTTCTTCTTCTTTATCGGTCCACTGCTGAGCATAGGTCTCTCCCAAAAAGGGAGGCTTTGAAACGCTTCAGAGCTATTTTCGGGTTTATTATTTCGCCATGTATCGGAAACTATAGTTTAATGTAGTATAGTCATAAAACTATCCCGACTTTCCCATTAGTCGACTCTAGCGAGAAGGGATGGAATATGGAAGGGATTTTCAGGCCACCACATCACTGTCAAAGTTTGCTGTAGTAGTAAAAGTTATTAAAACAAATCCCATCTCTTTCAACTTACATACATACTATCACGTCTTTTTGTTATATATGTGTGGGTAGGCAGAAACCATATTCGTAGCCCACTATTCGACCCCGGAAACGAGACTCGACTGGTGGCGAATTACATCGTCGCCATTTTGGTACGAGTTGCAATCCCACGAGTAGCTGGACATCGAAACGGCAACCACTGGCTTGGCGGAGTGGTAGGGAAAAGGATTAGGTAGGAAATAGACTTCGTACTCCGACTTCGTGGGGTAGGGAATGGGAAGTTGGGAAAGGAACTATAAGATGTAGAATACAACTATCTCGGAAGGAGCAAGAAGAGACAACAGTGGCTCGGCATTCTACCGTAATTGGCGAACTAAGCAACTACAACTACAACTATAAAAAGCAAATAAAACTACTTTTTTACGGATTTTATCGCGTTTAATTTTGAACTATTTTTACCCGACGTTTCGGACGCTTTACAGCACCCATGGTCACGGGGGGAAAAAGTAGTTTTATTTAAATGTGTAATATTCGCGTAAATAAAAGAAAACATTAAGCAACTAAGTCAAGTATCCCTGGTTTTCTCTTTCAAACAACATCTATAATAAACAAAACTACGAACAGAAACAGTGACTTAATTATTATCATCATCATCATCATCATCATTTCAGCCTATCTCCACTCTGAACAAAGGCCTCCCTCATAGATTGTCACAAAAGTTTTTAGCTCTCATTTTGGGGGGATTTAGCCATAGTTGCCACGCTTGGCAGGCGGGTTGGCAACCGCAATTTACTTATTCGGATGTTCCAGGAAGATGCTGCTGTCCACCTCCAGGTTTTGGTATTCCCTCTGTCGACTTTTACGGCACCCACGGTATGAAAGATTCTCTTAAGCCGCCACCATACAACTTCATTATAAACACAATTAATCGATTTTATAAGCAGTCAGTGTTGATTGTTAATTAATATAATTAAGATTGTAATTTTTTTGATTAGACCGATAAGAAAGTAAAGCAAACTATATCCTGATGCAATGTCAACGTACGATATTGGAGCAAACGACATTCTGTCATATGTGCAATAACGTAACAATTTCATTATATGAAATCAATAATTACTTTATCTAGAGCTGTTTTTCTTAATCAGCCTGCAGAAAGTGAACCTGGGGGAAGTCTATCTCCCAAGTTCGGAGGATCCTAACGATTTAGGTTTGGTATAACAGATAGATATTTCACCATTAATCGACGGCCCTGGGATTTTCTTGCCATTTCCTTGAGTCGACTTTTACGACACCTACGAGATGAAATTGGATGGCAGATTCTCATGGCCACCACACATCATCATCACTGCACTAACTCGTAGAACAAGTAGCTTAAGAATTAATGATATCGTTTTATAACCAGTAACAGCCTATAAATGTCCCACTGCTGAGCACAGGTCCCCTCTCACTTCTGAGAGGGTTTTGGAGCTAAGAAGAGTCCGCCACGCTACTCCAATACGGGTGGCGGACTTCATACGTCTTCGAAATGTTTTTATTACTCAGACATGCGGGTTTCCCCACGATGTTTTCCTTCTCCGCTGAGCACGTGGTAATAATAATAATACAATAATAATAAAAATAAGCACTTCAAGTGTAGAACAGTTTTAGAGTTGCCGACAAAAGGAATCGAACTCAGGTGACGCGCTTACTATGAAATTTAAAGCAAGCGCCTGGCCCCTAAGCTACTAACGCTCTTACATACATACATAAGATCACGACTGTATCCCATAAGGGGTAGTCAGAGACTGGAAGACTGCAACACTGCAAAAACAGATGACTGCCACAATCCACGTTTCACCAAAACAATATAATGCACTTGGTGTGATAGGTGGTGAGCCCATCGCCACCATGCTGTGTTGGGTGCACAGTGCAGTTTAATTCCTTACTCGCCTTTTACGAGATCCATTGGATGAGATGGAGTGGTAGTATTCTTTTAACGAGCCGCCACCACATATAATAAAAAATTAAATAACAAACTATTTATACAATTGTTTTACATCATTAATACCTAAGGTAAACCGAGTTATTTGTTATGCAGGCAGCTTTTAATACTCAACAATTTTCAAGCATTTAAGAAATAAAATGATAATTAATATGTAAAGAATATTACTATATACATTTAAATAATAAAATATTGTTAAGCTCATACGCTACAATTCATGAAATTTGCTACTGCATTTGTGACGTCATTACACGACGCACACAATGGTGATTGTGTACGGTTTCTTGCAACAGTGACACCACCTATCGATACCTGTCTCTCTGTAACCTTAATAATTATCAACAAGATTTTAAACTATTGCAGGTTTTTATTAAAACAGACATTGAAGCGCCAGGTGGATAAACCAAATACTTTAACTGAATGATGTTAGATTTTTACGTGTGTCTCTACAGAGCATTATTAATTAATAATGCAACTCCAACACTTTTGTCACTGAAATATTTTTTTAATTGTAGTGGTAACTCGACGAGCAAACCTTTCACCAGTACTACTCGTATACATAAGAGCAACATGTGCCAAATTCTGTGTCACCCTCAACATTCGATTGCAAAGGTATGCGCGCAACTGCACTCAATCTTCAGAGACATCAGTTCTTAAGTCTTCTTTATGCCCAGATACCGGACTGAAGCACAGTACTATTTGAACACGGCAGAGTAACTACGTAGCTCTGCGATGGTACCCAGCTAGACGGATTCCTGCATAGGAATCCTACCATCAGGTTCGGCAAATTCGGATGCTACTGCACATCTAAAGCTGGTCTTTTCTAGAAACCGCAATCAAAAGCCAGTATTAATTTCATAGAAGTTTTGCCCATATACGACGCTGGACAGGCCAGTGAGGAGCTGCAGTTACTCTCGGATTGGCACTAGCCAATGGGATTTAAGTCCGTCAAATTTGGATGTATTTTATGCCAGAATGCGAAAGAGTATGTTCTTTCGCATAAATGTTTTTAGAATAAAAATAGTTTTATCTTTAAACTCTCACTGCTAACGCAACGAATGCGTTTGTCAAAAATGACTTTCGCAGTTTTTTACGACGTGCGTCGTGTCTAAGTCGTGTAATTTTATTTTTTTACTCTACAGTTTATATATCTACAATGTTATGTTTGTTTGTCTGTGTCTATGTACATTAAACCGTTCTATTTAATTTAAAATTACAGGACATAAAAATTTACGAAAAATTCGATATCAATAGTCAGTTCGTTGAATTATTATAAGTTAATATTTAAATATTTCAAACATAAATAATAAAATTGATATAGATAACTTCTAATTTTTCGACTTAACAATCGACGTGTTTTTTGTTCGTGTAAACTCTTGGGCGTGGATTTTGGAGTTTGTAACTCTTAATACGTTTTAGTAGCATCTAGATCACCAAATAGTTACTTTGTAAACTAAAATTAAATAAAAATTTGAATGTAAATGACGTAACCGACAAGTTTATAACACAGTAATTGCATACATACTTACAATCACGCCTTTTTCCCATATAAGGGGTAGGCAGAATTAACACAAGTAGCCCATTTTCCGGCGTGGAATCACATCACTGCCATTTTGGAAGGAGGAAAAAAAATCATACTCCTCATTGCGTTCTCACGAGCAGTATAGTGACAGCATTGGATAATTATAATGGTGTTATTTATCACGAATAAAGGCTGTCCGTATGTAATGATAAGATCTGAAGATATGAGATGACAAAGATGACGACAAAAGTGACTTGGAGGGACCAATAGCTACAAAACGTGCAGAACTGGTGACAATACTGCTTGTGGACGACACGCGCGTTCCTTACATGCACATTTTTAGGTAGGTTAAATGTCATGTATATGTGCATAAATTTAAACTTATTTTAACCTACAATCATTTTAAATTGTCAACTTTTATTATCTGGTTTATAAATCGCTTCAAATGTCTGCATTTGGAAATGTATTATAAAACGATCTCGATGTTTTATATTTATTAAAATACTTTCGTTTAGATGGCTGGCGCCTCAGTCAGTCCAACTATTTCGATAGCACCAGACGACGCGTACTTTATTTGGCGGTTCCCTACACTGCTCAAATGCATCTTGCATCAATGAATACTTGCATATTTCTGCACAAAGTCGGGCCGGGCAGTTTGTATGTTAGATTCACTATTAGTTCTAGCTCGTCACGCGTTAAAAAGTGCAATATATTAGATAGTATATCATAATGGAAACGCTTTCTGACCAAACGCTTATCATGAATTACACGTTATGCCCCTGGTTGCGCTCGCTGTCCGCCCGGGAATTCTCATTAATTAGGATTCTCTTTGTACTTCATCACGACTTTTTTAACTGTTGTCAATCATAGATACATCATATTAATTGTTATGTTTACTTTCTCCGTCAGCATGGCGCACGGATTTCTACTGATTTCTTTAAATGATATCGTGAACGAGTAAAATATTTTTTTCTTCATCATTTATAATTATTTTTGTGCTTCAGTTTGTTCATAACCATCATATGTATTAATACAATAAGAACTCCAATGTATTTATCCATTTTTAACAAAAACCACGCTGTTAATCCATATAAATTTGATATCATTATAGTGTAGATATTTTTATAATTATTAAGTACGAAATAGTTTGTATTGAAATGGTTTATTAATAATTGATTTTTTATGGAATACCTTTACTGTTATTAATTTTTTTCATTAATATGTTTTTATATCGCCATCTATCAGTGATACTATGTACCACGTAGAGAATATAATTTATTTAATCTATCACCATCGATAACTATTTCACGATTTTTTTTTTTGATAAAAGCGACGGAACGAGCAAAACGTTCACCTGATGGTAAGTGCAACGTCTGCCCATAACAAATGCTGTGTCATCCAGAACAGTGTGACACTACAATGCGCCCGTCACCCTGAGACATCAGTTCTTAAGTCTCATATGCCCTGTGATTACGCTAGCTCTCAGTGCCCTTCAAACCGAAACACTGTAATGTTTGCACACTACTGCTTCACGGCAGAATAACTGGCCCTGGGGTGGTACCTACCTAGACGGATTCCTGCATAGGAATCCTACCACCAGTGATGATAACTTTTTTATTGCATGGTGTGGTAATTAAGTAAGAAAATCACCGGTCGATTCGCACGGGCGTATCATCTAGTATAATAAAATAATAATAAAAACAACGTGCGGTTAAAAAATAATTATGTAAATAATGACAAAATATCAATATAATTAAGCCCGTCCACCTGAGTGTGGCGAATACGACTAATAGGTAAGCTACCGTGTCCAGCTTAGAAAGCTTAGACGCTCTTGATGCTAAATAATAAAAAAATGTAAAGTAACAGCCCATAAATGTCCCATTGCTGAGCCTCCTCTTATTTCTGAGAGGGTTTTGGAGCCGGGAAGGGTCCGCCACGCTGCTCCAATGCGGGTTGGCGGACACCCATGTCTTCGCACGCGATTTCACATGTATTCGAAATATATATTATTCCCCAGACATGCAGGTTTCCTCACGATGTTTTCCTTCACCACCGAGCACGTGGTAAATCGATCCTTAAAATTGCAATTAACAATTTTAGTGGCACCGGGAATCGGACCCAGGACACTAGCGTGCTATGGAATTTAAAACGAGCGCATAGCCCCTCAAAAAAATATAAAATCGCTCACAAAATTACCATTTTATGTGGATCGTTGTATTGCCGTTGTCTAACCACCTACAGCCTTAAAGCTTAGCAACCATAGCAACTTATTCTGATCTTAATACTGGTATATATCCTAAGGTGTGGTGGCGGCTTACGAGAATCTACCACCCCATCTCATCCCATGGGTGACGTAAAAGTCGACAGACGGAAAATAAAAACCAGGAGATGGGCAGCAGCATCTTCCTGGAAGATCTGAATAAATAAACTGCGGTTGCCAACCCACCTGCCTAGTGTGGGAACTATGGCAAAATCCCCCCAAAGTGAGAGCGACAAACTTTTGAGCAATCTATGGGGGAGGCCTATGTTCAGCAGTGGACTAGTAATAGGCTGAAATGATGATGATGATGATAGATCCTATAGGCAAATGCCTTCTTGGCTTCTACTTCGCCCATCGGTTAATCGGTTAATGCTTAATAGTTCGGCTTTTCAACGACGATAAGGTCTAGTGCCGTGAGGCCATAGGTCCAAAGAAGGGCCAAGAAAACTAAGTTTTTTGCACAATATTTCCCCTATTGCATTTCAGTAAAATGTCGGTGGCATCCCAAAAAGAAAACCTGAGTAGTTCAGAAAAATGGAGAACGTCTACGTCTTTCCTACCGAGGTGTCATAAGTGGAAACTAAGGTATTGTACGGACAGCCTTTAATCTGCACGAATAACAATAATATGCAATGTAAAAATTTCTGTCCATTGCGTTGTCAAGAGCAGTATAGTCACAAGTATACTGCTCTTGGGAACGCAATGGACAGTAATAATTTTTTGACTTGTACCAAAATGGCGGCGAAGTGGTTCGCCACCCGTCGCGTCTCGTTTCCGGCGAAGGCGAAAAGTGGGCTCCGTGAGTGGCCTCTGCCTACCCCTTATATGGGAAAAAGGCGTGACTGTATTTAAAGTAATGTAATGAAGGTCAATGTCCTTTATCGCATAAAAACAAGTTCACTTATTCCTCGTCACGCTTACGGCGTTCCAAAAGAGAATTGATAATAAACAATGGCTAGAGAACAAATTGAATTTACAATAGTTCCGCGTCCTCCACGGTACCAACAGCGCGATAGTAAACGCAATCTTTAATTAGAATCGTCAAGTGAGGCAAATTGCTGTCTGTCTGGTATTGTTACGTTTGGTAGTTAACCTTGACCGGCGGCCAGCGGTCAGCGGTCAAGCGCTCGAAGTTCACGACTGTTTTGAGCGTGCAGTGCTCGTTACCGGCGCTCGATTTGCTGCAAGTTATGGTAATTAAAAAAAACGGCGTATGAGGTCTTAAGCAATTTATAAATAACGATAATTACAAAAGTTTATTTATACAAAATCACATTTAAACACTAATAGGAAAGACAAAATAACTTATTTTTAACGAACAGACTAATACTGTAAAATAATAACGCAGATATACTACGATGTTCTAAATATTTTAATAGATATCTGATCGGATTGTCGAACTTAGTACCAGACTCTTTGCTCCAGAGACTCCGCTTCCTGGATAATTTAGAACCGGCATATTTTTTCTTTTATTTTACAAAATAAACGTTGCCCCTTTTGCTGTATTGTGTGCGCGTTTTACAGATATAAATTTCACTTGCCCAATTATGCACAATTTTTTGAGTAATACAAGTATTATAGCTAATCAAGAAATGACAAAAATTACATAAACAAACACAAATTAAAATAGTCGAACTAACAACCGCTTAAAGATTCAATTGTCAGTACTGATAACGCAGTCTTTCATGGCTCATTGTGCTTCACAAGTAGTAATCGAACATTAGTTTTTTCTTTGCTATTCTATATTTTAATCCCAATAAAAATAAGTACTCTGACAGTAAACTTCTTCTTCTCTTCTCTTGGCAATTTCGTAACTTTCTACAAACAATCGAGCTTCTACAACACTTGTTTCAAACCCTGTATTACGAAATTCTTAAATCCTGTCACGAAATGAACGTAAATTATCAATAGTGACTTTACCAAGTTAATACATACATACATACATACAGTCAGGCCTCTTTCCCACAGGGGTAGGCAGAGACCACATCTTTCCACTTGCTACGATCCTGACACACATCTTTAGCTTCTTCTACTTTCATTAGCGTTTTCACACACGCTCGTCGGTTGCGGGTACCAAGTTAATAAGAATCCATAGTTCACTTATATTGTTAACGCGTATTAAAATCTCGTACAACACAATCTCAAAAGTTAACATTTTGTACAAGACTGATTCGCAGTCGCAAGGGTTTGGGAATTAGCTGTTTTATTTTTCAGTTCATTTACGCATTCGATGACATCATCCAATAACAAAAATATGGCCTTTACTGCTTCTATTCTACTTTCCCATTGTGTTTCAGAAGAAATTCAATGTCAAGTTTTATTTAGTTTCTTTATGATCCCAATGTTTACTTTATTTTGTGAAGAGTATTAAATTTTATTTATGAAATAGATTTTTTTTTAGCTGTTGTAGATATAATTAAATCCTAAACCAAGCATACCACTGCAAGACTTCAAGACACAGTAAGCTCATTCTTCGTACATCGGACCAAAAATAATTATTAATAGCTGAATGTAATTAACTATGACTTCAGGACATATGTTACCTCAGTCCCCCCGTGAACATGGGTGCTAATAATCGAAAATTTAACGCGATAAAATCCATATAAATGGTTTTTAATGTGTCATATTCGCGTAAATATTAGAAACCATTATGTTGTAGAAGAGTTAGCTGCATTTATCAAAATCAAATTCCAACAATGGCAACCGCATCGCGTGAAGAATGCTTGTGGATTAATAATGAGTATTTTTGTTCTGACACCTTTATCAATGCCGATCATATTGGCGCCGTTATCATGTTTTTCATTTTCTTGTCCTCGACAGTTTTGGATATCTAGACCATTTTCGCTGTTCTTCGCTATTCTTAAATTGCTTTGTTACAATACACATAACTATAATTACAATTAAAATTACAATACATTAATACAGCGACTGCTTCTAAAATGTATCTTTCAACAAATGCTTGTAGTTTATAAATGAAACCTGTTATTGGCCTTCATCATCAACATCATCATCATTTCAGCCTATCTTAGTGCACTTTTGAACATAGGCCTCCCCCATAGATTGCCAAAAAGCACGCTCCTGAGCCACCTGCATCCATCGACTTCCCGCAAAATCGCGCAGGTCGTCGCTCCATCTAGTGGGAGGGCGCCCTACACTGCGTTTGCCGGTACGAGGTTGCCACTCTAGAACCTTTCTTCCCCATCGGTTGTCGGTTCTACGGGCTATATGGCCGGCCCAATTCCACTTCAGCTTGCTAATCCTTAGGGCTATGTCGGTTACTTTAGTTCTGCTGCGGATATCATCGTTACGGATTTTGACTCTTTTGACTCTGAGCTTCCTCAAGCGGCCCGGAGCTTATTGGCTTTACTTATGTTTAATTATTTAAATTATATTTTTGACATCGCTGTTGGTTTTCTCAATAAATAAATCCTTTAAAATTGCATTTGTTAAATACTCTTCCGTTGTTTTTGCGACGACAATAAATAAAACAAATAGGTTTCTTTATCGCTCCACTTGAGGAATTGAATTTTTTTAAATATTATTAAGATTTGTTACAAACGGCTCTCATCTCTGGTACTATAACATTTACACTATTTTCGCTTTCGCTCAGGTCATCGCATCAGGGTTACGAATGCTACACTCGTACGGAAATAAATACGGATAACTAAAATAGTAGTTAACATTTTTAACAACAAAAAAAACTTTTTAGGCCCCCCCCCCCCACAGAAGTGAGGCCGTCAGCTGACGCCGAAGTCTAATGCCGCTACTGCCACCAGTTACCCTCCAACACTACAATACTGCCACTAGGCAATACAGCTCTATGCTCGGCGGCTGACTGTCGTGCCAGTCTATATCACTTGATAATGCCTCGTTTTAAGATGAAACACGTGCCGTATCTCGACTTCAGATTTTTTTTATATATGTATATTGATAATAGAATTTCCAAAGAATAATGTAACAAGTAAAGTGTAAGTTGGATATGTCTATATAGAATGATGATGATGTTCTCCTAGCCGATTTCGACCACGGCGACAACTTCCGAATCCGAATGTCGAGAGCTATCAACTGCGCAGGAGATACTATAGTGCCACAAGTGTACGCGCAAACACAGAGGCACTCACTCGTCCCAACCTACCCTCGCCCGAGGTAACGCTGATGCGATAAGATCGGAGGTAAGCTAGGATGCAGTGTCATAAACACGGGGACAAACACAACACAACCAGACCCGAAAACCAACAATTTGTGTTTTTGCACAAATGTTGGCTCCGGCTGGGATTCAAACCCAGGACCCGCGGCGTAGAAGTCAGCTACTCTGACCACTAGGCCACGCGGTCGTCAAATATAGAATATGTGTAGTACAAAAACCGTCTTATGTAAAAGTATCTTTCTAAATTATACTTTTTATATCTTTTACTTAGTTTTACCTTTCTGCACATATTACACTTCTTCGTCATCATCATCAGCCTTTCTAGGTACACTGCTGGACACAGGCCTTTACCGTAAAAGCCCAGTAACAATTTTCATGCACTTCGTGAATTTTTTTTTTTATTGAAGAAAGTGACGAGACGAGCAAATTTTTCACATGATAAGTGCAACATCTGCTCGGAATCACCAATAACATATCTGTGTTCACGCTGTGCTTGTCACCTTGAGACATCAGTTCTTAAGTCTCATAAGCCCAGTAATTACAATAACTGTCAGTACCCTTCAAACTGAAACACCGTAATGTTTGCACAATACTTCTTTAAGAAACGGTAGTAGCGTAGGGCCTACCAAGTCGGATTCCTTCCACCAGCAGAAATAATAAACATCCCCATTCTTGAGAAACTTAAGTAATTTTTAAATTGCTGACGTTTTACTGGTGGTAGGATTCCTATGCAGGAATCCTTCTAGGTAGGTACCAACCCAGGGCCAGTTATTGTGCCGTGAAGCAATAGTGTGCAAACATTACTGTTTCGGTATGAAGGGCACTGAGTGCTAGCGTAATCACTGGGCATATGAGGCTTAAGAACTGATGTCTCAGGGTGACGGGCACATTGTGGTGTCACACTGTTTTGGGTTACACAGCATTTGTTATGGGCAGACGTTGCACTTACCATCAGGTGAACGTTTTGCTCGTTCCGTCACTTTTATTAAATAAATATAAAAAATACAAATCTGCTACAACTTACGCAATCAGTCTTGAGGGCGCGCCAGGATGTAAGGCTGCTGCTCCTTCTCAGAGCAACGTGGACACGGTCCGCTGACATCGTGTAACTGCCCTGAAACAAAGTTAATGAACCGTATAAAAGTACCATAGTCATAGACAAACCACTGAAGTTGAAACAAATTTATTTACGACTAAACTAAAAGATAATGCTGAACTTTTGTGTCGAATAAAAAGGAATGAAAGTTATTTCCTAAGATACGTGTGCAATGTATAGTATGTATGAAGTGGTGTATATTATTTAGTTTTTGAAGAGTGGAACAGTTTTCGGGTGTATTGTGTGACTAACCGGTCGTTATCGCATTATCTTAGATAAGAACCGGTTGTCACAAAAATTATAAATAGGCTGCTCTTTGTCCGCGCCGCTCTCCGCGTTATATTCACCGATTTCAAGTGGTCCAAAATCGGTTCGTGCGCAAGGCCGTGACGACGTAATGAAAATCTAAACATCGATTTGGAGCCACCCGCAGTTGGCCTCCCGCCGATACTTCGACTCTGCAGTCTCGCACCCCAACCTCTTTTTTAAATTATATAAAGTGACGAAACGAGCAAAACGTTCACCTGATGGCAAGTGCAACGTCTGCCCATAACAAATGCTGTGTAACCCACAACATTTGTGCCCATCACCCTGAGACATCAGTTCTTAAGTCTCATATGCCCTGTGATTACGCTTGCTCTCAGTGCCCTTCGAACAGAAACAAAGTAATGCTTGCACACTACTGCTTCACGGCAGAATAACTGGCCATGGGGTGGTACCTACCTAGACGGATTTCTGCATAGGAATCCTAGCACCAGTAAACCTACTGGTTGTAAGTGCCGCCACAATCAACCCTTTCGCGTTACACATAGTTCAAGCCCTCTACTCACTATTAACACACACAACACGTTCACATCGCCCCAGTCGTCGGCGTGGGCGTAGCAAACAGAATTGCTAGCTATACTGTCACATCTTAGGCCGGTTTTCCCCAATTAATATTATGAATACAAGCGTCGCTGGAGTTTCGTGCGCCTTCTTTCCTGCAATGCATTCCGAAATGGTGGTAAACGTAAATGTCCCCCTGATTGAAGTAACTGACCGAGCCAGGAGCTCGGACCTCTCGGGTCCCTCGACTTACTACGCGCACTAGGTAACGTTCCAAGCCGTGGTTCCCTCTCGGGAGCCCTTATGCTGGTACTCCACCAATAAAGGTTTTGGCTGAGTACCGTAAGCGCTCGGCCACGATTCAATCCGGCGAATCTGAGAAAGCCCACGGGGTAACAGTGGACATAAGCCATAAAAAAACCGCGCTGCCCACTCGCCGGCTGTCTATCGTAAAGTCAATTACACTTCATAATGCCTCGTTTTGAAGTAAAATACGAGTCATTTACGGTGGTGTGTTTTACCTAGTGGTAGTGTTGTAGTGGTGAAGAGTACCGAGTAACTGTTTCCGGTGAACAGTGGAAGATGCCCTTCAAGATAGGTAGTATTCAGTAGTATTCTAGGTAATATTCACCATTTTATATTTTGCACGCGGATCTTAGCGAATTAACTTTCTTTCCGTATTATAATGGATTCCCGCCAAGTAACGCCTGATTTTATCATCAATTTAAATAATAAGTGGAAATCAAAAACGATATGCGTTTCTTACCGTCAAAAGTATCTATAGTAAAATGATGGTGGGCTGATGGATACAATGCATTTTTCAATACCTGTACACTTTCATGAGTACTTGTTGCGTAAACTATCATAATTAAACATCAACTCGTAATCTTACTACTATAATAAAGTGCTGATCTCTGGAAATAAAACTTCTTGCTACGACCTTAAATGTCCCACGTTAAAAATAGAACATTACCAAGAAGAGCCGAATTGTGCGTGATAGTGAAAATGGGCGACCGTGTGTCCGGGCGTGGAACCGCGGTGCACAGTTAATATAGTAACAAAAAAGTAAAGTAACAGCCTATAAATGTCCTACTGCTGAGCACAGGCCTCCTCTCATTACTGAGAGGGTTTTGGAGCCGGGAATAGTCCGCCGCGCTGCTCCAATGCGGGTTGGCGGACTTCACATGTCCTCGAAATATTTCTATTCCTCGGACATGCAGGTTTCCTCACGATGTTTTCCTTCACCGCTAAGCACGTGGTAAATCAGCCGTTAAAATTGTAGAACAATTTTAGAGGTGCCGGCACCGGGGATCGAACCCAGGTTACTCGCTTATTATGTAATTAAAGGCGAGCACCAGGCCCCTGAGCTACCACGGCTTACAGTTAGTATACGAAACGAAATTTAAAACACAGTCTCGTCCTCACCTTCCCAAAACTTACCACTTTGATGATATGATCTGGGAAACCAACAGCAAGGAACCCGTGATCCGAGACTCATTTAGCAGATTTTTAGATACTTTTAACCTTTAACAGTTGCAAAGGCATACGAAAACACATTTGGTGAATGTCATAACTGCGTGCATGTACCGTAATAATGACCGTTTCGAAGCGATTTGTGAAGGATTAACATGGAACTAAGGTCTATCGGAAGGTCTGTCGGAAGTGGCACACTTGACACAGATCGCACGCCATCACGACTGCGCCATTAGGTGCCGATAGCGAGCCAAGGCAAGTGATAAATGCACTCGATTTGGCGCTGTTAACAACCGTCTGCATACGGAACCTACGTGGGCAGACACGAACGCTTCCACTTAAGCTGTTATTGTTTTATTTTAAGTGTTTGTTACATACATACATAAGATCACGACTGTATCCCATAAGGGGTAGTCAGAGACAGGGCACTCACTGCAAAAGCAGATGACTGCCACAATCCGCGTTTCACCAAAACAATATAATGCACTTGGTGTGATAGGTAGTGTGCCCATCGCCACCATTCGCTGATGGGTGCACAGTGCAGTTTAATTCCTTACTCGCCTTTTACGAGATCCAACGGATGAGATGGATTGGTAGTATTCTTTGAAGGAACCGCCACCACACGGCACAATCAAAAATTTATTACACAATCGTATGTGCGGGTAATCCAAAAGAGATATCGATACCAGAGCGATGTGCGATAGCTGACCGCACAACCATGTAGGATACATGGCCAGGAAGAGAGAGAGAGAGACAGATAACGTAAAAGTAAAGTAAAGTTACAGCCTTTGAATGTCCCACTGCTGACCACAGGCTTCATCTCATTTCTGAGAGATTTTTGGAGCCGGGAAGAGTCCGTAACACTGCTCCAAACCGAGTTATTGCTCAGGCCTCTGTCAGTTTCCTTACGATGTTTTCCTTCACCGCTATACACGAGAGATAACGTAATCGTTCAAAAATGAGACAGAGTTCAAATTGGTAATCCAAAAGAGATATCGATACCAGAGCGATGTCCGATAGCTGACCGCACCACCATGTAGGATACATGGCTAGGAAGAGAGAGAGAGAGAGGGAGAGACAAATAACGTAAAAGTATACGTACAAATTATTAAGAGTTAGATCGACATTTTGCAAAAAGCTATCATGATCAATATTTTACAAATGGGTTCTTCCAACCTTACATATTTGTCATAAGCATCATCATCAACCTTTAATAGTCCACTGCTGGGCACAGGTCTCCATCCAGAATCGTAATCACCGCGCTTAGCAGACGGATTGGTGATCTCAGTACCAGATGATTTTAATCTTTAGACGTCCGCGTGGCGTAGTAGTCAGAGTATCTAACTTCTACACTGCAGGTCCTAGGTTCCAACCCAGAAGCAAGAATATTCATGCAAAACTCAAACTGTTGGGTTTTGGGTCTGGCTGGTGTGCTATGTAAGTGAAATTTATGACCTTAATACGCACCCACGATACAGGACTAACTGTGTCTTGAAGTCTTCTTTACATCTGTCACTTCAGCCCTCCCGTAACCATGGGTGCTGTGCCGAAATGTCGGGTTATAAATAGTACAAAATTAAATACGATAAAATATGTAAAAATCAGTTTTATTTTAATGTGTAGTATTCGCGTTAAAAAAAGAAATCATTATCCTTATTTTAATTCTAGCTACTGAGGGGAAAACACGCTCAATTATAGAAAGAAAAACTATGTTCAAATATTTTTTTTAAAATATTTTCCACCGCCGGCGAGATAACGCGCAGTAGTTAACGTATTAAAAAACGTGTTGTCTCTGAGCCGAATGTTAAAATCGAGAAAGTGTTGTGAAAGCGCGCGCCGACGCGCGTGCTCTGTGCATGCACAGAGCAGTCTGCAAGCGAGAGACTACGATGAATTTAATAATTTTGTAATAGGTATCTTGCTTTCTATTTTGTTAATTAGATTTGGCAGTTGGCAGTATGAATGTAAACAAACGACAATTTTGTGATGGACATTGTCAGTATGAACATAAATATTCAATGTTTTATTTTCTTAAATTTAATTTATTATTAACACATATTTTTGTAAATTTTAGATTCCTCGCTTCTTCTCCATAGAAGCTTTGACTATGCCTAATCTCACACTTCTCCATGCGCGCAATATGCTTAAAAATAATACAAATATTTCTCTTCACGTGTTATAAATATAAAGATATGAATACTTGCTAAAAATAAACAAAAAAGAAATCGTTGACTGTAGATGATCAAAACAGGTCTGTACTTATAATCTAAATAATAATCAGGAAATGGTACATCAAAAAAATCAACCTTCCGGTTTTACAAGCTATATGGATGGGCCCATTGCCACTTCAGTATAATAATCTTTAAGACAATACGGGCCGTCCATTAATTACGCGAGGCGATTTTGGCGATTTTTAGACCACTGGTGTCTTGAGATTTGGCTCGACCGGGGAGGTCCCCCACCCCTATTTTATTTGATAAAGTGCGCAATTTTAGTGTAAATACGTTAATCTAGGCTTGATTGCGTTGGATTAATTTATTTTTATTTACGATTAAAAACGTCTGGAACCGTAGTGAGAAAATCATTTTTTCGTCTTTGGGGCGTTCGCATAACCGCAATAAATATTATTGTGTAGGATTTAGCCATATTTTAGTAGAGAAATATGTTTTACTTAACCCAGTCCTCTTGCAACTACATTTTGTAACGGTAAAAAATACGTGTTGTATTAATAACTTGAAAAGTAAATAAAGTCAATAACTTTCAGACTATTCATTAATATTTGCATTCCCTGCCAATTTTTACTCTATGCGTGAAGGACATTATCGGAAGCCGTCTAGTCTGTTTTAGGATAGATTTATTTAATAATGCGCAACGCCTGCGACCTGCTCTACTGTTTTCTATCTTTTGCTTATCTGATTGCTTTACTGAATATATTTTTGTAACCCTAAAACAATACAGTAATTTAGTTTCAGTTTTCAATGTTACGAGTTTACCGAAACCAGGTATTCCATTTATCCACCACAAAAAATCCACCCTGAGATGTATACGCGAAATCGTATTTCCGAGAATACACCCTAAGCCTGGGTGGATAAACGGAATTTCTTTCTGATTCTTATTCTACTTTTTCATCCGAGGTGCAGTTCAGCATATAATACTTCACTTGCTAAATAAACATACATACATACATAAGATCACGACTGTATCCCATAAGGGGTAGTCAGAGACTGGGCACTCACTGCAAAAACAGATGACTGCCACAATCCACGTTTCACCAAAACAATATAATGCACTTGGTGTGATAGGTGGTGAGCCCATCGCCACCATGCGCTGCTGCAGTTTAATTCCTTACTCGCCTTTTACGAGATCCATTGGATGTGATGGAGTGGTAGTATTCTTTTGACGAGCCGCCACCACACGGCCCCCACCACACGGCCCGGTTACTGTTATATATATCTATATGACAATTAACGAAACTATGAGCCTGTTGAATAAATATAAAATTAATAAATAAATATAAATTTTTACAAAAGATGTAAATAGGTCTTCGGCCTTAGTAACATTTGACGTCAAATTTGATAGAAAAAAAAGTAATTAATTATTAGAAAATTATTACTTTAGCCACATTTATATGACGTCATGAGAAATAGAAATAGATTATACATCGCGCTATTGAAGTTTCTTATACGCTTACTAAGATCTAAAGATCTCCAGATCTGCTGGTTGGAGAAGACGTCCTCCCCAGATAAGACCATCCGATCTGACGGCTACCCTTTTCTTTTGGCATAACATCCACATAATTTAGACCTTGGGAAAAACGTTATTTATCGTTCACCGTGAATGTCGTTCCAGTTACATGATAGTCACGACGAAAAATAACCGTGACTTTGTCACGTTGATCACAACTTAGGTACGTTTAGTCGTTCCTATTAGTGTCATAGTTCCTAATTATGACGGTTTTATTTTTTGATCAAAGTTACTTTCAGGGATGTTTAGAAATATACTTGAAAATAATATCAACTTTAAAAAATATATTTTTTTGATTTATAGTTTGCATTACTGCGTAATTGTTATGTTTCAAAATGTATTATATTTTTGGGTTATATATATATAAATTAATTCTTATATTTACTCGAATACTACAGATTTTAATAAAACTAATTTTACAGACTCAACCAACTTCTCTATTGAAATTAGGATGTTTCTTTAATTTTAATAGCCGCGCGAATCATCCTTGGTAGGAATTGGTGTTCCTTGGCGAGGATTTGTGGTTCATCAAATCTCATGTAATGGTTGGGATGATCCAGAACAAGGTAACAGACTGCAGACTTCCTAAGTGAAGCATCGTCGCTCTAGGAAGTCTGCAGTCTGTGACCATGTTCTGATGGTTGGGTACTACCACCAGCTTGGGATCCTATAATTAATAAAATTAAATCAAAAACCAAGCATACCACTGCATTACTTCAAGACACAGTTAGCTCTTTCTGCGTAGATCGGACCAAAAATAATTATTAAAAGCTGGAGCTACGCCGGGTTAACTATGACATCAGGACATCTGTCACCTAAGTACTCCCGTGACCATGGGTGCTGTAAAGCGCTCGAAACTTCGGCTTATAAATAGTTACAATTAAACGCGATAAAATCCGTAAAATTAGTTTTATTTATATATTTATATTTTTAATATAATATAATTTTTAATATAATATTAGTAAATATAATAAAATAATAAGGTTAGTTACGTACATTTTATGTAGCTCTAACCTTATTATCTCTACACAAAATTTTACTATAGTGAAACTTATTTGGGCCCGATCAGAGTAAAATTTTAAGGTTGAATTTAAGTGCAACGTTTCTGTCATACTTATTATTTATCGATTAATTAAAACAGTTATTTTACAGTTAGTTAGCAGGCTGTTGTGGGAGGAAGGGCGGTGCTCTTCAAAACTAGGTAATACACACCATTTCACATTTTGCATGCGGATCTTAGCAAATTAACTTTCACTTCTTTACTATAATGGATTTCCGCAAAGTAACGCCTGATACTATTAGTTAGTAATATTTTTGATAATTCATGTTTATTTATTTGAATCTAATTTCTAACAATATTTATATTAGTTTCACTTCTTTCGCGTTATATACAATTTTAATTAGATAAACCAACTACTAATACATTAGAATGTTAGTCGCTGATAATGTAGCTGTATATAGGTGAAAGTATTTTTTAAATTGGTTTAGTAGTTTTCGAGTTTATTCATTACAACCAAACAAACATACAAAAAATCAAATCTTTTCTCTTCATAATATTATAGTATAGATTTACAAACCTCAGCATAACTTAATACCAAATAAAATCGCAACCGTTACGTTAGCTTATCGTTCGACCCTACGCAGATTCTACGGAATTTTCCGTCCCCAAAAAAAATGTCTCTGAACTTTTCGTGTTGAAACGTGGATTGAGGCAGTCATCTGTTTTTGCAGTGAGTGCCCAGTCTCTGACGACCCCTTATGGGATACAGTCGTGATCTTATGTATGTATGTGAACTTTTCGTAATGTTTTTTTTTATTTGCATCGACAATGCCACACATTTGCGCCGAAAACTGTCCGTGTTTCGCGGATGGCTTTCCATTACAACTACGCTATTATACTGCGTAATAGCTTACCCTGACATAGGGACTCTCGCATCATCGCTTTCCTGTATCCGGTTAAGCAATAAAATCAAAGAGTGGATATGATGAAGTTTCAGATAGAGGAGATAACTAAAACACAACCAGTCATGAAAACTACCTACTTTGTTTGGTACTCTTTTCTTGAAGGCCGCAACACTTCTAGTTTTAAAAAAAAACTTATGGTGCCTTTTTTGTCGATGTCGATGATGCTGAATTTGATTTGATTCAGCAGGCAGGACGTCATCATACATCTGTTTAAGTTAACTTTGCCAATTGTTACCTAATACTCCTGGAATGTAGTGCACAGCTAAGTGAATGGTTTAACGAAAACTAAATATTTAAAACTATACAAATAAATAAAGTTGAATTGTCTGTTTGTAATAACAAAATAACAGATTTTTACTCAACGATTATAAAAGTATATTCGGTACTAATAAGATAAAAACAATTTATGTCTGTCTGTTCGTTATGGCTCATCTCCGTAACGGCTGGATCATTTTTGACGGGACTTTCACTGACAGATAGGTGATGTTATAAAGGGTAACTTAGGCTACTTTGATTTTACAAAAAAATTAGGATGTTATGCAAAAAAATTAAAACTCCAAAATCCGATTCAAATACTTTTTTTACGCGGGTGAAGCCGCGGGGTTCAGCTAGTAATTGAATAAAGGTAGGACAGTAGTTGAATAAAGGGCAGAAAGCTGGATTTGGCGTAGATCTACGCTCCGGCAGTCGAAGGCGTCAATTTTTTTAGCGTAGGTATACGTTCCGGCATTCCAGATGTAAAGTCAGGCTGCGCTTGTAAGACAAATTATTTATATATGCTTGTTAGAAGTGTACTGCATTTTCATTTCCGACAAAACAGTTTCCACAGTACATTTAAGCAAAACAACTTTTAGGGGATAAGCTTGACTATTTATGACCTCTGAATTGTATATGTAATTCACAACGCGCAATGAATTACATAAATAATCAACAATGAAACCAGAAGAAATTAGTCCTTACTGTAAATGAAGTTTGATGCAAATTAGAATGCATTCAAAGCAGATGGCGCGTGCTCCGTTGCTTGAAGCAAGGAAGTATTTACGAATGCGATCTGTGTCGCAAACGTTGACAAAATGGACGCACAAAGCGACTCTGTTCCAATGCAAATTCGTTGCGGCTGTTGCTGTAATATCGCAAAGTTTATATATTCACAGTTGTTTAGGCACTGTGATTGCGCTAATTTCTAGCGAAAATATTCCATTCTTCGCCGTTCGAAGTTCCGTGACGCTTGGCAAAGAACAAAAGCGAGCTCACTATCGGCCCTCGCGTAATCGTCTGTTTTGTTCCGCCGATTTATCATTGAAATTGGCATGAACTAGACGAGGGCTAGCCATATGACCACGTGGCCGTGGTGGACGGCGTTTACTACGCCACGGGTTCTGGGTTCGAATTCCAGCCAGTGCCAACATTGTTTGTTTTGTTTGGTTGTGCTATGTATGCCCCCGTGTTTCTCACATCCTGGCCTACGTTATCGCATGAACGTAACATCGCACTGACAGGTCGGGACGAATGACTGCTATAATATTCTGTGCATTTGATAGCGTCCGACACTGTTCATAAGTTGTTTGTCGATGTTGTTATTGTTTCAGTAATTAGCTCCAGCTTAATGAATGTTGTGAACTCAATAATTGAAAAAGCACACTAATTTTTACTTTTTCAGACACTAATAATAAAAAACTATTTTCTTGATGTCTTTTGTTATTTTTTTATTACATAAAGTGATGAGACGAGCAAAACGTTCGCCTTATGTTGTCAACGTCTGCCCATAACAAAGGTTACGTCACCCAGAACATTTCCGTGTGGCGCCACAATGTGACCCTGAGACATCAGTTTTTAAGTGTCATAAGTCTAGCTATTACGCTAGCTCTTAGTGCCCTTGAGTCCGAAACACAGTAATGTTTGCACACTACTGCTTCGCGGCAGAATAGAGACCTCAACGGATTATTGTGTAGGAATTCTACCAACAGTAAATAACTAGTAAACCAAAAAATAAATAACTTAATATGCTGTAGCACAGCGTAACGATATCTCCATATAGCGAAGGTCTCAAGTTCATGGAGTCTAGTATAAATTTAAATGACTTCCTTTTTTAAGTCATTTCCATTATTGGGATGGGAGATTACATTACATGGACAACACTTAGTTGATAGGTAGCGAAAACTGCCGCGAAAAGCAGCCGTGACGTGTCCTGGAACATCAAGTAAAAACTTAGCGCCACGCGTACAGTGAATGTTATGTTCCAGGTAAGCATTTGATATAAATATTCTGGTGTTTTGTTTTTAACTACTGCAAACATTAAAGTAGTAAAGTGTAATTTGAGCTTCGATGACATGTTAAGCAGTTTGCTTTATTCCAGTTAAGAAGAAACATGTGCTCTCGGAGGGATATTAAAGCTAAAACGATCACATGCGTGTTGGACTTGCTGAAGGAGCTTCATTGTTTTCGCTAAGAGACAGGGTCCATAGGCCGAAATGCAGTAATTTAGTTTTGACAAGATGAGAGTCTCACAAAGGGTTACTCTTAAATTCAAACTTTGATAATCCCGTAGTTTGTAAAGTACTTTTAACCTATAAAAAAAAAAGAAAGTACCACATATAAAACATAACTCTCAAATTGTAACAAACCATCTATTTTAAGGCCAAGATTGCGAGCCTCTTGAACCTGCTGAATTATTTCTCCTTCCAATAATATTCTAGGTTGACTGTCAGCTATTTTCTTAATTTGGTATCCGGATCCTAATATAATAAATTTTGTTTTAGCTGGATTGAGAATAAGCGAGTTAACTTTAGACGACTGTGCAATTATTTATAGCTGAAGGTCGTCGGCATACATGTGATATTGACAGTTTTTAATCACATGAGTCAAATCACTGCTGTATTAAATAAACAGGGGGGGCCCTAATATGGAGCCCTGTGAAACACCCCTAGTAACGGGTAGAGGGTTTGACTGAATAATACAGTGCAGTACAAAATGCAGTGTACTCGTATTTACGCGAATTACTTCCTAAAATGCGAGTACACTGCATTTTTGCTCTTTAAATTGCTATTGCTCTGTCTGTGGTAGTACAATACGTACAAACTTAAAAACCAGTAATTTAGGTACTGCCTAAAAATATTGACTTAGGTTTAGATAATGATTTCTTATATTTATACGAATACTACATATTTAAATAAAACGGATTTTATCGCGTTTAATTTACTTTTCATAACCCGACGTTTCGGAAGCATTACAGCACCCATGGTCACGCAAGCACAGAGAGGTAACAGATGTCCTGATGTCATGGTTAACCCGAGGTACCTTCTACTTTTAATTATTATTTTCAGTCCGATCTAAGCAGAATGAGCTTACTGTGTCTAAGTCTTGCAATAGTATGCTCGGTTTTTTAATTTAATTTTATTATTAATAATAGGAAGATTAGGTTGAGATTCGAACTCAAGTCCTGGTGACTCAACACTGCTTGGAGTGCTGAACCTTTAAACTGTTATATATATACCTAAAACATGTTTTCTTGACATTAAGAAGGAAGCCATACATTAGCTTGCCATAATTACGTTAATAAACCTTTAGAATCATACTCTCACAAGCAGGCAAGAACGTTACACAATACGTTCCAAAATTCCATTTCTTAAAGATTCACTAAATAGATAAGTGAATCCTTCGCATGCACGGAGCGTAAAGGTACAATTAGCTTTACAAATGACACGACGTTGCCAAAGTTGCGTAGTACAGACGAAATTCCGCGCGCGTGTAACGAAGTCTAACCAAGCCTCGATATTCACTTTAACAACAAATATGCAAATTTACGACTGACTTACAGGTTCGCCATAAATTTGAAGGTAATGCAATAATTCGAAATGGATAGAGTATGGAAAAAGATCAGAGGCAAGGACTTAGTGTAAGAAGCTATTAAAAATCCATTCGGACGTTCACGATTGCTTGTTTTAGTTAAAAGTCGCTCAGTCAGCTGTGGAAACATACATATACATAAGCTCACGACTGTATCCCATAAGGGGTATTCAGAGATTGGTCACTCACTGCAAAAACAGATGATTGCCACAATCCACGTTTCACCAAAACAATATAATGCTCTTGGTGTGATAAGTGGTGAGCCCATCGCCACCATGCGCTGTTGGGTGCACAGTGCAAACTGCACAATTCCCTTACTCGCCTTTTACGAGATCCATTTGAAAAAAATATATATCCATAGGAATGTAAATAAACTAAAAGAATATAAAAAATATATAATGAATTCCAGCCAAAAATTATGGATAGAAAGGAAACTTGATGCCAAATTTCTGGACTTTTATAATAATGTTTTTTTTTTTAATGGATAAAGTGATGAAACGAGCAAAACCTTCACCTGATGGTAAGTGCAACGTCTGCCCATAACGAATGCTGTGTCACCAAGAAACTTTTCTGTGTGACACCTCACTGTGACCATCACCCTGAGACATCAGTTCTTAGGTCTCATATGCCCAGTGACTACGCTAGGTCACAGTGCCTTTCAAACCGAAACACAGTAATATTTGCACACTACTGCTTCACGGCAGAATAACTGGCCCCTGGGGGGTTACGTTTTCATACATAAGACATAAGATCACGACTGTATCCCATAAGGGGTAGTCAGAGACTGAGCACTCACTGCAAAAACAGGTGACTGCCACAATCCACGTTTCACCAAAACAATATAATGCACTTGGTGTGATAGGTGGTGAGCCCATCGCCACCATGCGCTGCTGGGTGCACAGTGCAGTTTAATTCCTTACTCGCCTTTTACGAAATCCAATGGATGAGATGGAGTGGTATTATTCTTTTAACGAGCCGTCACCACACGTTTTCAAATTCAAATTTTCGACGTACTTCGTACTTCCTTCCTAATAGGCCTTAAATTTCATAACACGCGAGTGACCTGAGTTCGATCCTCGGTACCGGCACCTCTAAAATTGTTAGGCAGTTATAAGTGCTGATTTAACACGCGCTTAACGTTGAAAAAAAAACATCGTGAGATAACCTCATGTCTGAGGAATAAAAAAACTTAAGGACATGTGAAGTCTGTGAACCCGCACTGTAGTAGAGTGGCGGATTCTTCTCAGCTCCACTGCTGTCTCAAAAATTAAAGGAAGCCTAAAGTTAATTTACTTTTACATGAAAATAAAGAAAGAAAGAAAGAAAATGACTTTACTCGTTGCTACGATCAATACAACAACATAAAAACAAACAATTAACAATAAAAAGTATTAAAATTTATATTGGATTGCAGCAACGAAAAGGACCCGACTCAGCATTGTGCTACAGCAAAATTGCCGCAGCGGTGTTATTCTGTCGGCACTACTAATATAGGACCTACGAGCAGCTGTCAGACAGTTTAAATTTAAATGCATGTCATAAGATAACAGAAAAATGTACATGTGTAGGGTTTTTCATTCAAGAAATACAAACAGCAAAACCGATACCTTTAAAATACAAAGTTGTCCGTTGTGTTCATATTTGAATTTGTGCGACGCAAATATTGCCCAAAATAATTCCAAAACTATTCTAAGTACTTCTGACCGGACCGAAATTAAGTAACGGCGTAATTATGTCGAAAGATTACAGCCAACAAAGAGTGGTATTGTTTTCTTTGACTACACAGATGTGGGTTGCTCAGCCCAATTTCGCAGTTTTTAAATGCTAATGTCAACTGTCATTGTTTTCACTCGTTGTGCAAATTCGTGTGCGCATTAGCGACCATTTCATTATTTCTCTAAACTCCTATTTCCTATACACATATTAATAACATAAGGTAAAAAATTAAATGTTAAATCACGTTTCCTATTGCACTGAATATTTTATTACATAGTATAGGTTAGTTATCTAACTAATATTATACATGTGAAAGCAACTCTCTGCGTCCCTCTGTCAGTTTGTTACCTTTTCACGGAGCATAAGACATTGGGTCTTAAGTCTCATATATGTGTCGCAACATCATGATCGTCATTTCAGCCTATCACTAGTCCACTGCTGAACATAGCCCCCCCCATAGATAGCCACAAAAGTTTGTATCTCTCATATTGGAGGGATTTTGCCATAGTTGCCACGCTTGGCAGGCGGGTTGGCAACCGTAGCTTATTTATTCAGATGTTCCAGGAAGACGCAGCTGCCCCTCTGCTGTTAATTTCCCTCTGTCGACTTTTACGACACCCACGGGATGGGATGGGGTGGTATCTCTTAGGCCGCCACCACACTGCCTATCATTGAAAATTTAGAAATAATCGGTTTATATGAATAGACTTCCGGAAAATTTAATCGAATAGCACTCACGCATCTGTTTATACTAATGCTTACTACGCTATAATATTTTTGAACATAGGCCTTCCTCCATAGATTGCCACAATAGTTCGTAGCTCTCGTTTTGGGGGGATTTTGGCACAGTTGCCTCGCTTGGCAGGCGGATAGGCAAGCGCAGTTTATAAATATGTTTCAGGGAGAAGCTGCTGCCTATCTCCTGGTTTTCATTTTCCCTCTGTCGACTTCTACGATACCTACCTACGGATGAGCTACACAGCTACAATAATATTTGCATTCGTGAAAAGTTTACAATAAGGTTTTTAGGCACCTATTATAAAATATAGTAAATATTCACAATCGCAGCTTCTCCGAAAAATCGAATTTCCAATTTTTTATTTGTTATTGTTAAAAATGGTATTCCGTTAAGGAGGGAGAAGCCTGAAAACACCACAAACAAAACTGGGTATACAAGTAAGGAAAGCCGTCACAGAACCGAATTGGCCAACTCCGATTCCACGTAGTCTTGTCTGCCCTTTCTCTGAAGTGTTTTCGTAAAGCTGGAGTCGAGGACGGAAGACAGCCTCCGAGCAACCAAAAAGCCGATGTTGCGGAGGCGAAAGTGGATGACTGCGCTTTGTTACGCAAGGTCGGAGGGACTGCACTTTCCGCGGCGCCGGAGCAGTCGCGATTCGAGATTATGTTCTAATTTTGCTAAGTTACGTAAAGTTATTACATTAACACTGTTTACATAAAACACAATTACTTTGATGCTGTTGATTATACTCAACTAGATGCTTGAGACAGGAACAGCCAAATCTACATATTTTTTGGTCACTACACACTTCCATTGAAATATTTTATTTCTTAGAATGTCTCGGCTGGACAAGTCGTGAAACGTTATTGAAATAAATCGTTTGCTTGCTTCATTGAATGGTTGTATGTCACACAGGCCGCTGGTTGCACGGCGCCGTTTAGTAAAAAGGCTAGGCTGTCAATTGAAAGGCTAAATAAGCTACTTGGCTGCGACATAAATGATGTTCTCTTAGCCGATTTCGACCACGGCGACAACTTCCGAATCCGAATGTCGAGAGCCATCAACTGCGCAGGAG
Source organism: Luehdorfia chinensis (assembly GCA_019845155.1). NCBI lineage: Eukaryota > Metazoa > Arthropoda > Insecta > Lepidoptera > Papilionidae > Luehdorfia > Luehdorfia chinensis. The sequence goes on along the minus strand of JAHVAK010000206.1, from coordinate 4,446,305 downwards.
ATATTATAGTGCCACAAGTGTACGCGCAAACACAGAGGCACTCACTCGTCCCAACCTACCCGCGCCCGATGTAACGCTGATGCGATAAGATCAGGGGTAGGCTGATGCAGTGTCAGAAACACGGGGACAAACCAGACCCGAAAACCAACAATTTGTGTTTTAGCACAAATGTTGGCTCCGGCTGGGATTCGAACCCAGGACCCGCGGCGTAGAAGTCAGGTACTCTGACACACTATGCCACGCGGTCGTCAAAAATACATGGCGACATAAATATGACTGGTGCTGAGCTGGTGCCCGCGACTCCGTCTGCGTGATAGTTTTTTGAAATATTCCGTGGGAACTATTTAATTTTCCGGGATAAAAATCCTATGTCCATCTCCAGGATGCAAGCTATCTCCTTTGGTAAGTGTTGCACTTACCAACAGGTGCTCTAATTGCACTTAAAGCTACCTTATGGCGGTGTTTTGTCGATGAAAGTATGTTCAGCTTTATTTGAAAAAATAAATTGATTTCTCCCCTCTTGATCTTTCCCCGTGACCATGGGTGCTGTAAAGCACTCGAAACGTCGGTTTATAAATAACAAAAATAAACGCGATAAAATCCGTAAAATTAGTTTCATTTAAATAAATTGATTTCAAAGGACAAAACAAGAACGAAACTTAACATCATTTATCGCGTAATTTAAATGCGATAAAATTAAATTTTATTCAATAAATAGTATTCGCGTAAATATAAAATTTATTTGAAAAACAAAAAATATAAAAAGCTTTACCAAAATGTCCCGGAAGTATAGGTACCTATACGTAACGTAAGAGAAACAGCTTACACAACACTTTAAAAGGTCTAATAATTTCATACAATAAAAAAATTAAAATTATTTCCTATATAATTCTCACTTCTTATGAACGAAATCCATCTAGTTTTATAAGGAAGATGCACTAACAATTACAAACCGCTAAGCAGACCGTGATCTCGGAAACGGTTTTTTTTCTGTATAATTATTAATTACGATGGGAACGGAAGCGAGAGACTAATTAAAAGAAGACGCATATTTCGAAACCTACGCCTGTTTCGATTGCGTCACTCATTAGTTGCCGTGACTTTCCTCGAGTTGCATAATATTAGTTACTTCAACTCGTACCAGTTAGGCGTATAGAATAAGTGATTAACCCGTAACCCGTTATTCGGTGGTTAGCAGACATGGGCCATAGATTTTAATCTTAACCCAATATTTTTACAGCATAAGAGTTATTGGTTTTCTGTTTCTCGGTACATTGATGGTAGCATTCCTGTGCAGGAATCCGTCTAGGTAGGTACCACCCCAGGGCCAGTTATTCTGCCGTGAAGCAGTAGTGTGCAAACATTACTGTGTTTCGGTTTGAAGGACACTGTGAGCTAGCGTAATCACTGGGCATATGAGACTTAAGAACTTATGTCTCAGGGTGATGGGCACAGTGTGTCACACAGAAATTTTATGGATGACACAGCATTTGTTACGGGCAGACGTTGCACTTACCATCAGGTGAACGTTTTGCTCGTTCCATCACTTTATCCAATAAAAAAAAAATAAAAAAAAATACATTGACACGTAAATGCATGTATCTCAAATGCGTCATTCAAATCTTTCACCCTTCTGAAGTTATATGGACCTTATTGGGCGATTCTGTATTTACAGTATTACTTGTGCATGCTAGCTTGCTTGCCATGTCAGTGAGAAAAAAATGGGAGGACACGAGATGCAGGATACGTGGATTTACGTTGAAGTTAACAAGTTTAAGAAAATTTAATATAAGGCGGGGCAAGCAATCGTTCTAAAGAAAACAATAAAATTATCAGGCGGTCTACGGGGCAATGAAGTTTTCTGATCTCAGCTTTAAGTACACTGCAATATATTATAGATTTATTTATTTGTTCTTTATTATAAGACTTCAAACTAATGATTAGGTGTGCGAATTTAAAGACAACTCTATCAGTCCACATCCAAATCCAAAGATTTGTTAGAACAATTCATACTTTCTTTAACAACAAGCCACATTGCGCTCGTCACTCTGAGGCATCATCTGGGGTTCTCCGGTGGTACCCACCTAGACGGCTCCTGTGTAGAAATCCTATCACCAATAAGAAAATCGTCTCAAACGAATGAACATACATTTCCCTGATCACAATCGCAGTATCAGACGCCTCGCACAGATGCCGATGCCATTGTGTAATATCGATATGGCACTTTCGATGGTAATACTGCCATCTGGCGGAAGCATTGAGAATTTCCATATACTTCTCTTAGGGCGGATTTCACCGTTGAAACGAAACGCGGTCAGTTCAAGAAAAACGAAGCTTAAGCGTTTAACTGAGTTCAATGCTACAGTTTGCATTTCATCAACATCAAATGAATGCAGTCAATGCTAAACGCGGTTCAAATTCTGAACGCCCAATTTTCGATGTTCAGCTAATTGTCAATTGCTATGTAAACACAAAATTTATTTTTAATTAGTATTATTTATTATTTGCATACCTATAGAACCTATGCATAAAAACAGGCTGTTTGATGTCGCAAAATACGCAATAAATCGTCTTTTTGTTTTAGATTGTGACGATATTTCATGTAATCTTCGTTTGCGATCAAAATGGAGTCGGTGAAATCGGTTAAGACGAAAACCGAGATCAAATGATACATTTAAACTCAGTTAAGCAAAACGCGGTTTTATTAAACTTTCCAAAGCATCCGGTGAAATCGGGTCAAAATCGTCGCTAACAACACGGGATGAAACGGCGTGGCAGATGTAAATAGAGGTCTATGGGCCCTATTGGTCACTTAGCAGCACTTGGACTTTGTACTCCTAACTCACTGACATAAAAGAAAAATTGTATATATAATACGCCGGTCTGGTTGCACATGCTCTATATGTGCAATATACGTCTGTAAGGACAAGAGAATGGAATAAAAAGAATAGAATAGAATAGAATAAATTTTTATTCAATGTAGATTATTTACATAATACTTATTGAAAGTCATTTTTTTTAAACTACACAGGTTCGCAAAAAATTCCTCTATCCTGGGAAGAACCAGTAAAAAACCCAGCGGGATTTTTTTTCTGTCATTTTTAATATAATGTACAATAACAGCAGTATTATATAGATGTAGTGAATAGCTTTGGCGGCGATCTCCTTATTCCTAGGGGTTATCATCATCTATGTATTCTTTAATATTATAATAACCTTTTTTATGAAGTCTGTCTTGTCTGAAAACATTTCGAAATAAGAAAAGAAAGTAAATTTGCATTCAAAATGTAAAATGATGTATATTACCTAGTTTTAAAAGACCACCGCCCGCCCTCTCACAATATCGTGCACAAGCAAACTAACACCGTCACCAAATACCCTCCACCACTACGACACCCGCCGTGTGGTAGCGGCCTAAGAGAATCTACCACCCCATCCCATCCCGTGGGTGTCGTGAAAGTCGACAGATGGGAATTAAAACCAGGAGATGGGCAGCAGCATCTTCCTGTAACATCTGAATAAATAAACTGCGGTTGCCAACCCGCCTGCCTAGCGTGGCAACTATGGCAAAATCCCTCCAATATGAGAGCTGCAAACTTTTGTGGCTATCTATCGGGGAGGCCTATGTTCAGCAGTGGACTTGTGATAAGCTGAAACGACGACTACGACACTACCACTAGGCAATTTAATTAACTTTCTTCCCCTATTATTCCGCAAAATAATACCAGAAATTTAAAGTCTGACAACCCACAATGGAGCAGCGTGGCAAACTTTTCCCGGCTCCAAAAACTCTCAGAAATGAGAGGAGGCCTGTGCTCGGCAATGGGGCGATTATAGTTTGTAATTTTTTACGTCTGTAAAACCCACCTTATGTTTTTTGTAATTTTTGTGAGGAGAAATAAACGTTTTTGTTATTATTATTATTATAAACACGATTTAAAATAATAAGGATCAAGGATCAAAGATTTCTAGGAATGGGTTGTTGCAGCAACGAAATAATAACGCATTGCCTAATGAGACAACAATGCCAGCTGTATTTCATAATACGTGTGGAAGTGGCGCATCATCGTGCAGATATTGTGCAGTGATCGAGATCGTGCTTCATCATACAACAGCCTTTCAATCCACAAGCAAGGACACGCTAATTTCGTCATTAACTCCACGTATAATATTCTTCTAACTGATGTTACTCTAATATAAGACTTTTTAAGGAAAACTTCTTTGGGCGCGATGAGAGTAAAATTTCAAGGTCGAATTTGACTACAGCGTTTTTAATATTCTTAATTAATATTTATCGATTAATTAATAATCGTTTATTTTTTTACTTATTCTTTTCTACCATACCTTCTTTACAATGATTGAAACGCCGAACCCTGAACTAGGCAAATGCCTGTCCTGTGGGGGAAGCAGCTACGATTTCCATTACAAACACGGAAGTAAACAATAACTAGAACTAATAACAAAAATAGTCAGGGAAAAGTATTTGAATACACATACATACATAAGATCACGACTGTATCCCATAAGGGGTAGTCAGAGACTGGACACTCACTGCAAAAACAGATGACTGCCACAATCCACGTTTCACCAAAACAATATAATGCACTTGGTGTGATAGGTGGCCTATCGCCACCATGCGCTGTTGGGTGCATAGCAGCAGCAGTATAATTCCTTGCTCGCCTTTTACGAGATCCAATGGATGAGATGGAGTGGCAGTATTCTTTTAACGAGCCGCCACCACACGGTGGCATTTGGTATTTGAATGAACATAGTAAATGTAATGTAGTAAAGTAAAGTAACAGTAAAGTTTCAGCCTATAAATGTCCCACTACTGAGCACAGGCCTCCTCTCATTTCTGAGAGGGTTTTGGAGCTAGGAAGAATCCGCCACGCTGCTCTAATGCGGGTTGGCGGAAATATTTCGAAGACATGTGAAGACATGTCTTCGAAATATTTTTTTATTCCTCAGACATGCAGGTTTCCTCACGATGTTTTCCTTCACCGCTGAGCACGTGGTAAATCAGCACTTAAAATTGCAATTAACAATTTTAGTGGTGCCGGCACCGGGAATCGAACCCAGGTCACTCGCGTACTATGAAATTTAAAGCGAGCGCCTAGCCCCTGAGCTACCACGGCTCACATGTAATGTAGACAAAAATTTAAATTAAAAGCTAGCTGTTATTGAACAGATAGTAATATTTTTGTCAATTCATTATTATTTGTTTTAATTTCTATCAAAATTCGAATATAAGTTTCACTTCTGAGATGTGTACCGAACTGCACACTCTCTTTTATAGTATATAGTTTTATAGTATGTAGTTATAGTTCGAAACTAGCCGATGCACTACGTCCATGTGGAAATAGGTTTTTTTTTAAATATCCCGTAGAAACTGTTTTACTTTTCGGGATAAAAAGAAGCCTATGTCCATCTCCAGGTTGCAAGCTATCTCTGTGCAAAATTCGTTAAGATCGGTTCAGCGGTTCAGTCGTAAAAAGGTAACAAACAGACAGAGGGACAGAGAGAGATAGTTTCGAATTTATAATATTAGTATGGATTGTGTACGCTGTTAGCCCAGCGGCTTTTACAGCTGAGTAAAGAAAAGACTTGCGAGCAGAAGACCCGCAAATAGGGAGTAAATGCTGATAGGAACTGGTAACTGGTGGTAGGATTCCTATGCAGGAATCCGTCTAGGTCACCCCAGGGGCAGTTATTCTGTCGTAAAGCAGTAGTGCGCAAACATTATTCCGTTTCATTCTGAAATTTACTGAGAGCTAGTATAATCACTGGGCGTATGAAACTTGCGAACTGATGTCTCTGGGAGACTGGCGCAGTGTGGTGTCACACAGAAATGTTCTGGGTTACACAGCATTTGCTATGGGCAGACGCTGCACTTACCATCAGTTGAACGATTTGCTCGTTTTGTCACTACCTCCAATAACAAAGTCCTATCCAGAAATCCGTCTAAGTGGGTACCATCGCAGTGCTAATTATTAGTAGCTGGTGGTAGGATTCCTATGCAGGAATGCGTCTACGTAGGTACCACCCGAGGGTCAGTTTTTCTGCCGTGAAGCAGTAGTGTGCAAGCATTACTCTGTTTCGGTTTGAAGGGCACTGTGAGCTAGCGTAATCACTGGACATTTGAGACTTAAGAACTGATGTCTCAGGGTGACGGGCGCAGTGTGGTGTCACACGGAAATATTCTGGGTGACACAGCATTTGTTATGGGCACTTACGATCAGGTGAACGTTTTGCTCGTTCCGTCACTTTTATGAAATAAAAAAAAAACAAAAAAATCTACCGACAAGCTACTATGCCATCCTACTATTTCAGTCTATAAGGCACTGTTAGCTAGTGTAATTACTGGACAAATAAGATTTAAGAACAGGATGCCTCAGGGTGATGAGCGCAGTGTGTAGCCACACAGAAATATTCTGCATGATGCGGTATTTTGCTATGGTGCGTTGCAGTTACCATCAGATTAACGATTTGCTCATCTCGTCACATTTTGCCATTATAGATCAAAGTACTAATAAAGAAGACTAGAATTTGTTGACAGCTCTTCACTGCATAATATTAATATTAATTTACAGAATGGTAGCTCAGGGGATAGGCGTTCGCTTTAAATTTAATAGTACGCGAGTGACCTGGGTTCGATTCCCAGTGCCGGCACCTCTAAAATTGTTAATTGCAATTTTAAGTGCTGATTTACCACGTGCTCGGCGGTGAATGAAAACATCGTGAGGAAACCTGCATGTCTGAGAAATAAAAAAAATATTTCTAATACATGTTCAGTCCGCCAACACATTGGAGCAGCTTGGCGGATTCTTGCTAGCTCCAAAACCCTCTCAGAAATGAGAGGAGGCCTGTACTCAGCAGTGGGACATTTATAGGCTGTAACTTTACTTTTTTTTACTTCACAGAATTCAAATCTTACGTTTCAAAGTTCAACTGTATTTCTTGGAATCACTATTGATTTCAAATTACAGTGGGGAGCACGCATTGAAAAAACAGCTCCGAAATTAAGTTATGCCATTTAAATAAGAAATTTTATTTTCATTGCAATAAGAAAGATTAGACAGCTGACTGATGAAGCTACTGCTAAATTATTATATTTTGCATACTTCCACAGTCCTATGGCTTATTACTCTGTGGGGATCCGCAGCTAGTTTGGAAACAATATTTATTTTGCAAAACCAAGCATTTCGGGCAATCTTTAACTTGGGACCTCGCGAGTCGCTATGAGAACTATTCAGGGAGACTAATATTTTGACACTTCCGTCGTTGTTTATTCTTGAAAATATTATGTACGTACGGAAAAACTTAATTTATGTATCAAAAATTGACTGTACTTTGTAGAATGGGTCGATGTGACACGCTAGAGTTTCGTTTTTTTTGTATGTACACAAGAACATAAACCAGTTCACTAAAAAAAGTGATGTTCATAATGTGAATACCAGGAACAAGCACAAATTAATTATGCCAGTTACCCGACTTCACAGAGTCAGTAACTCTTTTATGGGGCAATGTATACGTTTTTACAACAAAATCCCAGAAAGTGCTAGAAGTCTTTCTATCAAAAAGTTCAAATTTTATATTAAACAAAGACTTCATAAAAAGGGTTATTATAATATTAAAGAATACATAGATGATGATAACCCCTGGGAATTAAGTGATCGCCGCCAAGCCATTTCTACATCTTTATATTACTGCTGTTATTGTACTTTTTTAAAAAATGACTAAAAAAAAGCCCGCTGGGTTTCTCACTGGTTCTTCCCAGGACAGAGGCATTTTTTGCGAACCAGTGTAGTTTAAAAAAAGAAAAAAAATGAATTTCAATAAGTATTATGTAAATAATCTACATTGAATAAAAATTTATTCTATTCTATGTTTAGGTTCGCTAAAACTAGAAAGTCTTTTCTTAGTACATCTATAAAGTTTTATAATAAAATTCCTAAAAGTGTAACACAAAAATCGGACATGGATTTTTAAAAACTTATCAAGAAGACATTATTAGATAAAGCGTATTATAAACTAGATCATTATATAGAGGACAAACATGTGTGGAAATAACTCATACTCTGCACTTCCAAACCCCCTGGCTACTAAATTTATGATGTAATTTTTTTTGTAATCTATAAATAACATTATGTAATATGGCATTGAAAAAATAAAGACCCCCAGAGTTTCTTACCGGTTCTTCTCTGAGAAGGTCATTTTTTGAACCGGTGTAGATTTTGATGAACACTTTAAACAAGCCTAAATTAAATAAAGAAATTTTGATTTTGACTTTGACTTTGACTGCAATGGTCTTATTTTTCGAAGTTCCATAGGTATTTCAAATAGAACTACAAATAAGAATTTAAAGTAGATTATAGTTTAAATGAAACTAATTTTACAGATTTTATCGCGTATAATGTTTTTACTATTTATAACCCGACGTTTCGAGCGCTTTACCCATGGTCACGGGAGGACTGTGGTGACAGATGTCCTGATGTCATAGTTAAAACATAGCTAAAACTCTAAAATTCAATTTACAATGGAGTTAGAGGCAAATACTTCTTAAGCTTTTCTAGATGTTTTAGTAATTCGGAATCCTAAAGTCACACTGTGTATAGAAAAAAGACCCATACTAACAAATATTTAAACGGTGAATCTCACCACCATCCATCACAGTTAGCTACCGTGGGTAAGTCCTTGTTTCAGAAAGCACGAGGAATCTGTGACAGGAAACACCTGGCCGCCGAGCTTCGAGCATGTCAAGCAAGTTTTGCACGACAACAAGCTTCGGGTTCCGCGCCTACGTCGCAGTGAACGAGTGAAACCGGCCACAGTCGAGCGTGTACCTGCTGTTCTACCTTATGTCAGAGGTGTCACGGACAAGATTGGCTATATCTTGAAGCGGGCTTCCATAAAAACATTCTTCAAGCCGCCGAAGAAGATAAGTCAGTTTTTACCATCTGTCAAGTGTAACATCCCTCTATAAGATGCAGGAGTATACAAGCTAGATTGTGAATGTAGTCTCTCTTACATAGGCCAAACAAAAAGATCGATAAAAACCCGCGTAAAAGAACACATAGCTGACGTGAAGCATCGTCGTTCTAGGAAGTCTGCAGTCTGTGACCATGTTCTGGATCATCAACCATTACATCAGATTTGATAAACCACAGATCCTTGCAAAAGAACACCGATTCCTACCAAGGATGATTCGCGAGGCTATTGAAATCAAAAAACATCCTAATTTCAATAGAGAAGATGGCTGGGTATTACCACCAGCTTGGGATCCAATAATAAATAAAATAAAATCAAAAACCAAGCATACCACTGCAAGACTTCAAGACACAGTTAGCGCTTTCTGCGTAGATCGGACCCAAAATAATAATTAAAACCTGAAGGTACCCCAGGTTAACTATGACATCAGGACATCTGTCACCTCAGTCCTCCCGTGACCATGGGTGCTGTGAAGCACTCGAAACGTCGGGTTATAAATAGTAAAAACATTAAACGCGATAAAATCCGTAAAATTAGTTTCATTTAAATGTGTAGTGTTCGCGTAAATTTAAAAAACATTACATAATAGTTGAGTTTTCCACTTTTATACCCCCCTCTAGGCTACCCCCCCCCCCCCTCTCGTCTAAGCATCACGTGTATTTTATTTTACTGTTAAATCTAATTCACATACATTAATTATGACACTAACACTGAAAAGTCCCTGAACAAAGACTATCTATTACATCACCAGTGCTAATACACTTAAAGGCAAAATGATCCGACGTCCACTGTATAAAATACTGTGTATTGCAAAATAAAGCCTATGTAATGAGTATAAAATACAAAATAGTGTTAGAGACAGATCGATTCAAATCAACGTCAGAAGACCGCAGTGTGTACACGTAATTTGTAAAATAGAATTAACGCAGAAGCCATTTAGGCTTACAGCCCACATGTCAGTGCACTAAACCTTACGTCTAAGGTCCATTATAACGCAAAACATCTTTCAAGCTCAAACAGGTGAAAAGGTATTTTTTTTTATTTAATGAAGTGACGAACCGAGCAAAACTCTCACCTGATGGTAAGTGAAACCTCTACCCATAACAAATGCTGTGTCATCCAGAACATTTCCGTGTGATACCTCACTGTGCCCATCACCCTGGGACATTAGTGCTTAAGTCTCATATGCCCAGTGATTACGCTACTTCTCCGTGCCCTTCGAACCGAAATGCTTGCATACTACTGCTTCACGGCAGAATAACTGGCACTGGGGTGGTACCTACCTAGATGGACTCTTGCAACCATTAAGTTCACCCTTTGAAACCACTACTTGTAGGTTAAGTTTCATATTACGCGCTTGACCTAGGATTAAAATTAAAATTGTTACTGCAATTTTAAATGCTCACGATAGTTTTCCTTCACCGCCAATTTAGCGAATAACGTAATAAAAAATGCTCATAAGTGACATTCTTCTCATTCTGTTTTGGGTTGGATTTAGAAACGACTGGTACGATTTTGGGGGGAGAGGGGTTGTATTTGATAGATTTTCGGTCCCCGACAGCATCACTCGCACTACAGGGTAATTGCGGTTTTGAGAAAATTAAGGAAAACAAAGAGGTTATCTCTTAATAGATAAACACGCAAAACGGAACAAAATACTGCTGTGAGAACAGTATAACATACCCAATTTTGTAAACAGCTAACAGGGATCGGCCGACACCGCTCTCATGATGAGGCAACACATCATTTTTGAGAAAAAATTAAAGACGAAGTACCATAGACTTAACCTCAAAATTAGAACATTTGCATTATGCGAGTGATATTGTTTGGGATCGAAGACCTAAACCTCTACAAATACAACCCCCCTCCCACTAAAATCAGGCGAAACGATTCTAAATTTTTACCACCCTGCTTTTTTTTCATATGCCTGTAGGAGTCTTCACGTATATACATAGGCCTCAGCCAAGTTAAGAGGATTTTCCTTAATCGCCGCGTTTTGCAGACGGAGTGGTAATTGAAGTACCAGACACTTAGTACTTTAGACGCTGCTGCACGTCTGTCAGAAGCTATTAGATGTCCCTGGCGTTACCCTCCGTCTACTCTGCGCAGTTTACAATATAGTTTCGAAAATATTGGTGCAAGCACAAGGGCACTTGCTGATTTAATCCCACCTTTTTGGTTGACGAACTCGGACACCCACGAAATATGAAATTTAAACCTTCTACCCCGTACCATTTTACGCATAATTATTTCTTACATTATCGCGAATATTATACATTTATCTAAACTAATTTTACGGACTATATCGCGTTTAATACCTACCAAGGATGATTCGGGAGGCTTTTGAAATTAAAAAACAACCTAATTTCAATAGAGAAGATTGGGTTATTTTTTTAAATCAAAAACCAAGCATAGCACTGACTTCAAGACACTGTGAGCTCTTTTTGCGTAGATTGGACCAAAAATAATAAGGAAAAAGCTGAAGGTGCCTCGGGTCATAAATATATTTTTAATCAATTAGATTTATTAAATCAAAAGATCTACTTATTAACCACTAACTGATGACCGCGACTTCGTCCGCTTGGATACAGGTTTTTTAAATATCTCGTGGGAACTATATGATTTCCCGGGATAAAAAGTAACCTATGTCCGTCTACCGGATGCAAGCCATCCCTGTGCCAAATTTCGTCAAGATCGGTTCAGCGGTTGAACCGTGAGAAGGTAACAAACAGACAGAGGTACAGAAAGAGTTACTTTCGCATTTATAATATTAGTATGGATATTGAAGAAATACGAATACCTTGGCCATACTTCAAACAAATAAAGTTAACATGACAGTTACATATGAATGACCGTAATATTATATTTGTAAGCGTTTTTATTAAATAAGACAAGCTTTATGTTCGAAACAACTTCATCATTCCAACCGCCTCACCGTAGGTATTTGCAATACCATTTGCATACTAATTCAGTGCCGTGTCAACGTGAGCGGCGTATGAAACTTATTTGTCCACGGAAATAGTCGCAAATTCCATTCGAAAATATAGCTTATAATTCAAATACGTAGCATTAAATAAGAGCCGTGATAGCTTAAAAGACCCCCGGTAGACCCGGCTCGCCTTAAATACGCGCGTGACCTTGGTTTGATACCCAGTGTCGGCACCTACAAAATTGTTCTGCCATTGTAAATGCTGATTTACCAAATGCTCAGCGAAATAAAAATATTTCGACATTTTTTCTTTTTTTTTAATTGGATAAAGTGATGAAACGAGCAAAACGTTCACCTGATAGTAAGTGCTACTTCTGCCAATTGTTATGGGCAGACGTTGCTGTATCCCGCAGAAAATTTCTGTGTGACGCCACACTGTGTCCATCACCCTGAGACATAAGGTCTTAAGACTCATATGCCCAGTGATTACGCTAGCTTACAGTGCCCTTCAAACCGAAACACACACTGGCCCTGGGGTTGCGAACTCTTCCCGTCTTTATAGCACTCCCAAAAAAATGAGCCCGTGCTCAGCAGTGCGACATTTGAAAGCTGTTACTTTACTTATAAATAGCTTTAAAAGTAGGTGACTACTTATATTGTTATCGTGTGTGTTTAGAACTTAATGGTAGACTTCTACGTACAGAAGTTTACCATTCACATAATTTATATATATATATATATATATATATATATTAGTTATTTAATTACTCCATATTGTATTCACCTTATTAAAAATAAAGGATTACAAAAAGCCGGACTGCGCTCGGCACTCTGACGACAGACAGGCAGTTCTTACATCTCATATGGCCAGTAAATACAGCTATCAGTGCCCCTTAAACCGAAACACAGTAATGCTTACACACTACTGCTTCACGGCAGAACGATGTTCTCCTGGGCGACGTGATAGTCAGGTACTCTAACCACCGCACCTAGACGGATTATTGTATAGCAATCTTACCACCAGTAAAAAGGTTGCAGAAATCGAAGTACCAACTTCAATTATCTTCGATTATATATATATCCTATCGTCGTTGTCCTGCACTTTAGAGGATTTGTCGTAATCAGCACGCTTGCTAGGCGGATTGACAACTGCATCCATGCCAAAAAGAGTAGAAAAGTAAAGTAACAGCATATTATGTCCCCCTCACGCCCACAGTGCTTCATTGCGAGTTGGCGTCCTCGAAATATATTCCACAGACAAGTTTCGTCACCATATTTATCTTCACCGCCGGGCACGTGGCAAACCAACACTTAAAACTGCAGAACAATTTTAGCGGTGCCGGCACCGGGATCGAACTCAGGTCACTCACGTACTAATAAATTTAAGGCGAGCGCCCGGCCCTGCGCTACCACGGCACACCAAACCAAAAGTTTACTACTGCTCAACACCGGTCTGTGTCTTATTGCGCGTTGAGTGCCAATGTGCCGTGTGGTGGCTGCTCGTTAAAAGGATGCTACCACTCCATCTCATCCAGTGGATCTCGTAAAAGGCGAAACAAAACTGCACTGTGCACCCAATAGCGCATGGTGGCGATGGGCTCACCACCTATCACACCAAGTGCATTATATTGTTTTGGTGAAACGTGAGAGTGCCCAGTCTCTGACTACCCCTTGTGGGATACAGTCGTGATCTTATGTATGTATGTATGCATGTTATTGACATTTCTCTTAATGGACCCTTAAGGCGCCCACGAAATGGGTATGGGTGGCACAGTTTCTAACCTCGCTACGTCCGCCGGCACGAAACTGTGTAACCAAGACTGTACACCGCGTGGCCTAGTGGTGAGAGTACCTGACGTCTACGCCGCGGGTCCTGTGTCCGAATCCCAGTCATAGCCAACCCTGGTGCAAATGGTTGTGTCGTGCATATGCAAATTATGTGTGTGAAACGCAACCACGATTACAAGCGAAATCCTAATGGGGGCACCGTAAAAAAAATATGGAGCCAGTCCATTGCGAGTTCAGCTTACTTTTTGCTCTTTGCGCTATCTAGGTTTTGTTTCTACTGCATATATCTACTGAATTTATTGCATACAGAAACTCTGAGAGACTCTGAATAATATATATAGACTTTGAATATAATAGAAGAATCAAATTTCTTTCAGTTCAATCTCTTACAGTCGCCTGATTAGCATAGCTGTTCTCTTTTTATTGGAAAGAGTGACGAACGAGTAAAACTTTCACCTAATGGTAAAACGTCTGTCCATAACAAATGCTATGTCACCCAGAACATTTCTATGTGACACCACACTGCGCCCGGCACCCTTAAGGCATCATTTCTTAAGTCTCATATGCCCAGTTGATTACGCTAGCTCAGTGCCCTTCGAACCGAAATGCTTGCATACTACTGCTCCACGGCAGAATAACAGGCCTGTAGTGGTACTTACGTAGACGGATTCCTGCATAGGAATCCTACCACAAGTAGTCTGTTACAGATATGGAGAATAGTTGCCCACGTTTGGCAGGAGGATGGCTGTCGTAGTGTAATAATGGTTGTTGGTTGCAAAGGTAGATGTTGCTGCCAGTAGCGTAGACGGGCAAAATGTCACGGACCGGAGGCCCTTGGCTAGCTGTTACGCCACTTAGCTAACGAAATTTAACTTTGTAATTTAACTTGTTTAGCGGAAATTGAACTTGTTGTTAATGTTGTCATTAACACTTTGGAAATTGTTGATAAAAAGGAACTACAACATTGGTTAGGCGTGTGGTGGCGGCCTAAGAGAATCTACCACCCCATCTCATCCCATGGGTGTCGTAAAAGTTGACAGACGGAAAATGAAAACCAGGAGATGGGCAGCAGCATCTTCCTGGAACATCTTAATAAATGAACAGCGGTTGCCAACCCGCCCGTCAAGCGTGGCAACTATGGCAAAATCCCTCCGAAATGAGAGCTACAAATGTTTGTGGCTATCTATGGAGGAGGCCTATGTTCAGCAGTGGACTTGTGATAGGCTGAAACGACGACGACGACGACATTGGTTGGGACAACAAAAAAAATTGCCACGGGTCTTAACAGTATAGTTACGGCACTGGTTGCGGCCATCTTTTACTTTATAAACCCTTATCGCTTTCTACAATTCAAATGGCGTATTAGTAAATTTAGCTTTAGTCGTAAGCGCAAATATCTAAAAAATATGCACAAATAGCAAAAAAGATTCGTTCATTTTTTTTGGCTTTGCAAAAGGGTCCCAAACTCTGAGTGCCCCAGAGCCTTTGTAAGGCCTAAGACGGCCGCGACTAGAGTTATGTTCTTTTATTATATTATTTTATGGCAGGACAATAAGTCGTGCATAAGCTATAAGTATTGCAAAATAATAATACATGTGTTCTATTAATGAAAAAAATAATGAGTATATGAAACTTCGGCAAATGGAGTACTTCACCTCGTTGCCTTGTCCGGCAAATAAGGAAGAGTACAGAGGTACAGACAGCTACTCGTAAGAACGCAATGGAGAGCAAGAAATTTTACTCTTACCAAAATGGCGGCGACGTGATTCGCCATTCGTCACGTCCCACGAGGTCTCTGCCTACCTCAATAGGGAAGAGTCGTGAATGTATGTAAGTATGTATGAATTTTCCTTCTATTAATCGGCACAAGAACAGAAACAGAACAAAAACAGAAAAGAGAGTACTGACAGTGACAACACACAACGAGACATTACGCAAAAACAGCGGTGAGCAGATGAACGAGGACGTAGAGGAAGGGTCGCGGACGGTAGATGGGTGACATCATGTCTTTGATTGAATCAAGCACTAGCCTAGTCCTCGATTCTTTAGTTAAATACAGTCTACTTCGATTATATTTCCAAGTGAAATATTTCATTAACGACTCGTGTCGTCCGTAATGACATACAGAACCGAGACCTGGTCGTTCACTGCAGGCATGATGAATCAATCAAATCTCTGTCGTTCAGCGAGCTATGGTAACGGCCACGCTCAGTGTTTCTCGAGCGAGAGAGCGAGATAGAATCCGTAACGATGATATCCGCAGCAGAACTAGAGTAACCGATATAACAAAGGATCGGCAAAGCGAAGTGGCAATGGGCCGGACATTTAGCTCGTAGAAACAATAGTAATCTCATACCAGCAAACCCAGCGCCGGGGACCGCCCACTAGTTGACCACTTGCACAATTTTGGTGATGCTCGATGAGCTGAATGATAACGGTCATGATTTCATTAACTATAGATTTGGCAATCTAGCGCTAAGTTTATAATTATAAAATATTTCAACCATCGACAAAATACATACATACACACACCGTTACGCCTCTTTTGCATTTCGGTATGCAGAGACCACGTCTTTTCCACTTGCTACGATCCTGACACACATCTTTCGTTACAGAAGCAGCAAAGTACTCGGCGGTTGCCGGTACATTTGACGTCGCCTTTATCGACGAAATAACCTAACCATTTCAATGATTTCAACTTATCAATCTTTACTTGTGTTTGCGCACACACTTGTGGCACCATAATATTTTCTGCGCGTGTTTATAGCTTCCCATCATTTTCGGAAGTTGTCGAAAATCGGACATGAAGGTATAATATATTGTACGAGTATATGCATGGTGTGTATCACGGCTCGAAACAAGACCATGTATTTTCTTACGTCACTAAGGGCGGATTTCACCGTTGGAACTAAACGCGATCAGTTCAATAAAAACGAAGTTTAAGCGCTTTTTTGTGTTTACATAGTTGTGCAATTGACAATGACAGCTCTCTAAACGCGTTTAAAGAGCTAAACGTCGAAAATTGGACGTTCAGAATTTGAACCGCGTTTAGCATTGACTTCATTTTATGTTGATGAAATGAAAACTGTAGCACTGAACTCCGTAAAACACTTAAACTTCGTTTAGCTTGAACTGATCGCGTTTAGTTTCAACGGTGAAATCCGCCCTAATACATCGCGAAAACTATTCATCGGGGATACGCATTTTATATATAATGGCATCCCTAATATTTATGAAACATGTAACCAGAAATTCATTAATCGTTGCCGATATTTTTTTGCTACCGCGACAGATTTATTCCTTGCGTCCAGGACAGAATTTTCGGGAGTTGTAAAGATTGGCCCGCTGTAAGTGGTTCGGCAAGATTGAAGGGTCGTTGCCCCGATGCTCCTTTTGCACATAAAACTTTATTGCATCATTAATTTTGATTGCTTTTTATCTGTATAATGTCACTGCTGCCAACATACGCCAACGAAGTGTCCTGGTTTCTGATTTTCTTTTTTTGTATTCAATTTTTTTTTAAAGAAATATAATAACATAAGCAAGAATAGCAAGCATCAAGACTAGCCATAATTTTTAGAAGTTTATTTTAGACTACTTAAAGATAAGCTTTAAGACATTTAGTTTTTTCGTCATTTGAGAGAAAAATAATAAAGAAATAATATACATAGATTATTTTCTTAAATTCTCTCGTAAACAATGCGCATACTGAACATTCCACGATACGAATGGGTAGCATTCCTCCATACCACTGGTATAAAGGAACAACGATATTCATGCATTAAATACCTGCGCGTAAGGCATAGACAAACAAGGTCGGTGGTAAGATGGTTCAGGGCTGCCAATTAAATTTTATTAAATTGTATAAAAATATATTTACGTATTTTGTCGATATTTAATTTTAAATTCTCGACTTTCCGAAAGTTGGGCTGCACCCCTAGTCACAGAAATTTAAGGTGCTAAACGTCTTGATGTCATAGTCCGGGCTAGTTTCAGCTTTTAATTATTAGTTTTGGTCCGATGTAACCAAAACTAATAATTAAAAGCTGAAACTAAATCGATGTAACCAAAACTAATATCATAATAGCACTAATAACATATCTGTTACAGTAATATTCTTAGTTTCAGATTTAATTTTATTAATTACGAGGCCCGACCCCGGTGGTACTCATACCCGGTAGTACTCAGTCATCGTCTCTATCAATAAGACTTTTTGTCATCATTATCATCATCATCAGGCATCTTAGCTGCCACGGTTCTCATTTTTGTCTATCATTTACCTACCGACTAAATTTTAACAAAACAAAATTACTGGCTTCATTTAACCCCGTGGGAACTATTTGATTTTCCAAAATAAAAAGTATAAGTAAAAGTCCGTCTCCAGGACGCAAGCTATCTTTGTACGAAATTTCGTCGAGATCGCTTCAGTGATTGAACCATGCAGAGGTAACACAGAAGGACACAGAGAATTACTTTAGCATTTATAACTTTTTTTTTATTGTTTAAAGTGACGGAACGAGCAAAACGTTCACCTGATGGTAAGTGCAACGTCCGCCCACAACAAATGCTGCGTCACCCAGAATATTTCTGTGTGACACCACACTGCGCCCGTCACCCTGAGACATCAGTTTTTAAGTCTCAAATGCCCAGTCATTACGCTAGCTCACAGTGCCCTTCAAACCGAAACACAGTAATGCTTGCACACTACTGCTTCACGGCAGAATAACTGGCCCTGGGGTGGTACCTATCAAGACGGATTCCTGCATAGGAATCCTACCACCGTTAATATAAAAATGGATTAACTAACCAATATTTTTTTTGCTAAAATTCTGTATCTAATTCAAACAATATGCCAAGATATCTTAGAATGCGAGGGTAAAAATATAAGAAAACCGTAATAAATAATATGGAACGCAGATGTAGATAATTTTCCAGATCTTTGTCTTCCTTCCAATTGGTAAGACTGATGACTTTTTTTTCTTTTTAAACCATTAAAAATGTAGTTTTTGCACGCATCCTTTTAATTTTGAAAAACAAAGTTTTCTTTTATTTACGCGAATATTACACATTTAAATAAAACTACTTTTTTACGGATTTTATCGCGTTTATCGCGCGTTTTAGCGTGTAACGCGATAAAATCCGTAAAAAAGTAGTTTTATTTAAACAAAGTTTTATTAAATAAACTTGCCGTGTAGTGGCAGTGTCATAAAATCCGACACCAGATCCCTTGCACATATTAGTAAGTAAAACAAGCTGCTCGACAATATTTATGACAGTTCAGAGGGTTTACATTGTAGTGACAATAAATTTAGAGCGCAATTGGTTTTGTTTCAAAGTTGCAAAACTAAAAAAATATACTTGATCAATATTCACAAAAAAGTAGAAGAAACTTTGACTCGGCAAAACTAAAGTAGGACTCTTTCAAAAAGTGTTTCATGACTCCGAAAAGCGTTTTACTTTAAGGACATGAAATCTAATAAAATCACTTATCCAAAAGCAACAAAATAAAGTTTATTACATTTCGTTCATTTTCCTGGTTCAACCCAGGACCTTATAAAAAGTTAAAGTCAAACATAATTTTTTCGTTGATATAATAATGCTCGGATCACATTATCGCAGTAAAGACGCGATAGTAAAGATGACGCGAAATGCTATTTAGTACTTATCTACTAATATTTGATACACTGCAGGAGCATTATATCCGATTCAGCATCTAGAACGGGGCATAAATGAATGTTATCATATATACTATACTATCATATATAGAGAGACTTTTCTTCAAATTTAAATATATATATATATACGTGAAGACTCTGTACCCCTTTTTAAGGTTATTGCGCGCACGGAGGTGTGTGAGATTTACCATAGTTAAAGTTTATATGTAATCGAGGAATCTAAAATTGATATAATAATTCATACATACACATACATAAGATCACGACTGTATCCTATAAGGGGTAGTCAGAGACTGGGCACTCACTGCAAAAGCAGATCACTGCCACAATCCACGTTTCACCAAAACAATATAATGCACTTGGTGTGATAGGTGGTGAGACCATCGCCACCATGCGCGGTTGGGTGCACAGTGTAGTTTTATTCCTTACACGCCTTTTACGAGATCCATTGGATGAGGTGGAGTGGTAGTATTCTTTTAACGAGCCGCCACCACACGGCAGTGATATAATAATATGTGATCAAAAGACAAATTCCTGAAGGATAGGGAATTTTAACGGGATTAAAAGTAACGTTTGTCACTTCACGGTGTAAACAAAAAATTACAGCGATCCATTGAACAAATTAATAAACAAACACAGAACAGTGATCATTTGATGGGGTCAGCCAGTATTGGAATAGCGTTATGACTACCCGTATAATATCTATTTTACTAATTATCAACCCTGGTAATGTTAGTATTGAACTATTCTAGCAATGTGTCTGTAGTATTATATGCATACGTCAGTACAAGACCTTGGAATTTGTAAAGGACGACCACAATCTCAGATTTATGGCCACCGGGCTGCGTTCAATTGTTATCGACGCGGTTATGTCATTTGTTTGTCACGTACCTAATAAGGTTCGTTATGTGATTAATATGAATATATTATAGTGACGATTTCTAAAAACGGCCTTTAAATATGGCATTAATTGGCATTCGCCTGAGGTAATAGTGTATTTCCAAATGTGAGCCGAGAACTTCCTAACTAGAGCATCAGATACACCAACCAAAATGTTTTAAAACTGATTTATGAAATGCATTTTCATTTCATGAAATTAAATATACTTATTCTCTACCTTAAGAAATTCAGATTTCGTTTGTCCATTGTCTTTTTTTACACTTTACGAATGTTTCTTAGTGTAAAATCAGGTTCCTCTGTACGGAGAAGAATCAAGCGAAAAAAACTCAGCAGGTGTCTTCTGTTTTAGTCATTTTTCTATGTCATATTAGAATAATAACAAATATATATATATATATATATATATATATATATATATATATATATATATATATATATATATATATATATATATATATATATATATATATATATAAAACTAGTATTTAAAAATAGCCTGGCAGCAATCACCTCATTCCCAGGGTCATTATTATCCATGTATTCTTTTATATTATAATAACCCTTAGTACATAGTTTATATTTAATAAACTTTTTGATAGGTAGGAAGACCTAGTGCATTTACTAGGATCTTATTGTAAAAACTTATAGCATATAGACAAAAGTCCTAACGTAGATTATGCCCATATTTAGTAGGCAACAAACACTATACAATAAAGGGCGCGTACAAATGAGCCGTTACCTAACTGTACATATACGTACGGAAGTCACGCGTGTCTGCGAAAGTGTTACCTAATACGGCAATAAAAAAACAAAGAAGACGTTAAAAAATCTATGGTCTGCGAACAATCGGCCGTATTACGTTTTGGCGAAATTTTGTCGCGTCACTAGCTACCGGTATAATTAGTGTTACCAAGAATTTTGGCGAAAAAAAAATTACCCAACGGAAAACTAATTTATTTCTTATTTTATTAAATAAGATTATAATTGTATTTGAAAAATATGCATTATTGGAAATAGTTCATCACTCCAGGTGACTGGCCATCATAACAAGAAACACTAGATGTTTAGTTTTTTTGTTGTTTCTTGGATAAATAAATTAGTTTTCCGAGGGTTTTTTATAAAGAACCGGTGTATCTTAATATATAAAAATAGATCAAAAACCTCAAAGTAGGTGATATACAACATTTTATATTTTGCATGTGGATCTGTCTTAGAGTCAATTACACTTGATAATGCTTCGTTTTAGGGTGAAACACATGTCGTGGCCAGAGTTCAGTGGTGTAGGTGGTATCTGGTTGCAGTGTCCGGAGAGGTTGTTAGTTTGCTTGTGTATTCTATTGTGGGAGGTCGGATTGTGCTCTCCAAAACTAGGTAATAATCACCATTTTATATTTTGCATGCGAATCTTAGCAAGTTAACTTTCTTTCCTTGTTATAATGGATTTTCGCTAAATAACGCCTGATTCTATGAACTAAGAAATTTTAAAATATCCATTTTTTTTTTTTTTTTTTTAAAAAACGATGCCCCACAGTAGGATTTCTCCTGTGTCGTGGGTGCGTTTTACAGACATAAATTCCACATGCACAAACACCCAGACCCGGAACAACTATTTGTAAGCCATACAAATATTTGTCCCGTGCGGGAATCGAACCCGCGACCCGCGGCGCAGAAGCCAAGGGCTTAGCCACTGCGCCAACCGAGCCGACAATTGTATTGCACATTGTATTGCAGCAACGAGAGAACCCGAGTCAGCATTATGTTACATATATAATTTCGGTGATGTAATTGCTGTTAGCGATTACAAATGTCTCAAAATGATTTTAAGTCGCCTAATGACCGTCCGTGGGAGGCTGCGGGCCTCCATTCGGACTTTTTGTTACAGCAAAATTGCCGTAGCTCTGTTCTTCTTACACTGATATTTAACCTACGAAAAGCTGTTAGACAGTTATCTAATCAATCATAAATTAAATAAAACAAAAAATACGGAAATATTTAAACACAAAAGTGTATATAAGTATATAATAATTAAAATTTAAGGTAAAGATCTTAAGTAACGATAGTAATACATTACTAATATTTTTTTTATCTTAAACCCATAATACATGGTCACAGGAATCGTGACAAAGGTATTCTATTATGATGGCGTACATGCGTGGCTTTCTAATGCAAGACTGACGTAATTCTCAAATATTGTCAGTCAACTACACAGAATCACAATCCTTAAAAGGAAATACTTTCTACTGCGACTGTGAACCTTCTCGAAGTTGTTGGGACAATTATATAACGCAAGTTTTTTTGTTATTGAAAACTTCAAAGATAATTTTCGAACCACTAAAATCCGTATCCCTTTGACCTATATTCATGATACTGTCTGATGATACTGTTCGGGCCCATCTCATCCCGTGGTTGTCATTAAAGTCGACTGAGGGGCAATTAAATCCAGAAGATGGGCAGCAGCATCTCCCTAGAACACCTGAATAAAGAAACTGCCGTTGCCAATCGTGGCAACTATGGCAAAATCCCTCCAAACTGAGAGCTACAAACATTAGTGGCAATCTATGGGGGTGGCCTATGTTCAGCAGTGGACAGTAATATGCTGAAATGATGATGATAATGGTGATTGTTCGGGCATTCCTCTTAGTTGACTTTCACGATGTCCACGGGATGAGACAGGGTAGTAGATTCTTGAAACTATCATTGTAAAACAGTCATCTGTACGTCACGTACGTAACGTACCATCTACGTTTACACTACTTTACAAATCACTGCTGGCCGTGTCGCTCGCAACATTTCTTTCTGGCCGCACATTGCGCCCGTCTCTTTGAGACATCAGTTCTTAAATCTCATAACATATAACATGATCTGCAATTAAACTAGCTATCAGTGCCTTTCAGACCGAAACACAGTAACATTTGTACACTACTGCTTGACGTAGGAGAACTCGGCGCTGCGATGGTACCTATTACTGCATAGGAATTCTACCGATTGAAACTGATTGCTTATATAATTTCGGTGATGCAATTGCTGTTAGCCCTTTTGGCTTTTACAGCTTCATCGGATACTGTGCTCACGGGCAAAGGGCCCACGTGACAGGTTTGGTTTGACCCAAACATAAATACTTAAATAAACACACGATTGAGCGATTTCGAATGTCTCAAATGATTTTAAGTCGTCTAATGACCGTTCGAGTGAGGCTGTGGGCCTCCATTCGGACTGTCGACTTGTGTCGATAACTCTGGGCGATGAGAACCGCCCTGGAACGCGGGTGTATACTCGTATTTACACAATAAAAATAAATGTTAGCTTATTGTTCCTGCCAAAACCCAGTAACAATCAGAAATAATCAATTTATTGAGATAAATAAAAAGAGTCTTTGATTTTGCAGCCTTAAATTTAAAATACACTTTAGTGTGGTTTTTTACATATTTAACGTTTGATGTTAAAACACGTCCATCTATCCAAATTGATATTATTTAATACATTTTACGAAATAATAACTCAATTGTTAAAAATTAAAACCGGAGGACAATAACAAAAGCGCCTGCAGGATCATAATAATTGCACCAAACCTCCAATTAAATAATTTTACTGTTGAAACACTTCCTTTCATGATTCGATGAAACTGGGACATGTCGCCCAGAAAATTTACGCAGAGTGAATGCCTACATATAACATACCACGCTCTAAACTTTATAATTACGGAGCGTATTTATTCCGATGGTTAGTAGCTTCATATCAACACTATCATAATTTCAATCAATCAAACATCATACTGTTTATTTGCTGTGTATTGGCGGCTTAAGAGAATCTGCCAACCCATCTCATCCAGTGGGTGTCGTAAAAGTCGACAGAGTTAAATAAAAACCCGGAGAAGAGCAGCAGCATCTTCCTGGAACATCTGAATAAACAAACTGCGGTTGCCAACCCGCCTGTCAAGCGACCAGCCAATTTTTGTGGCAATCTATGGGGGAAGGCTATTTTCAGCAGTGCATTATGATAGGCAGACATGATGATGATGATGATGATGATGTGCCCAGCAGTGGTAATTTTGATGATATGAATGATGATGACGATGGGGACTCTTTATTGTACACCAATACAGAAATAAAGAGGAAGTACTATGTTTAAGTTAAGTTATAAAAGGCGGTCTTATCCCTGAAAGCGATTTCTTCCAGTCAAAATGAATTTCGTTGAATCAAAGAAGGAATCAATAAAACAGGAGCATGATTGTAGTCTACACTCTATAAGGATATGAACTCATGGAGGCTACAGGGCTACGTGATGATAAGATTGAGTTTGAGACTGAGATTGAATTTAAAATCCCAAAGGTTAACTTTTACTATAAAATTAATCAATCAATCGTTTATTTTATTGTAGGAGGAGCTCCAGAAGAGTTTATGGCACTCCACGTATTATTATATTGTAAGGCATAAATGCCAATGCCCCTTAGGCTCTCGCAATTAGAACATACTCTGACATGTTAAAAAAATTACGGATACCAGTAACTTTCCAATTTAAAACTGAATCAACAGAAGTGAACGAGCATCTTTGCGAGACTTTGCTGCGTCCAAAGTAATGTGTTAAAAGCTAAGTAAACGAAAACGTCCTTGAATTAAACATCGTTTCACAAGTTATAATGCCCCAATGTTTGTCCACTCCGACCACAAACCATCTTTGTATAGTTTTATTAACTGCCAGTTGCAGTAAAACTTTGCATGAATACGCACAAAGTGCACTTTGAAGCTATTAACATAGAAGTTTGTGGTTTATTATTGACAAACAAGCTCGCATAATTACCCACTCCCGACGAAGACACGGCCACGATGCGTTCATCCCTGTGTAAGATAAGACTATTGAAAGCATCTTTGCCTGTTATTAGACCTGGTGGTAGAATTCTTACGCAGGAATCCGTCTAGGTAGGTTCGTAGCTAGGTAGGTACCGTCGTAGTGCCGTATTCTACCGTAAGCAGTAGTACGCAAAGTGCAGACATTATTACGTTTCGGTCTAAAGGGCACTGTTGGCTAATGTAATTACTGGGCATATGGGACTTAAGAACTAATGTCTCAGGTGCGGTGTGTTCCCCAGCCCGACATAGACCGCAGGATTAGTAGAGTGTTAATGTCTGTCAGAGGCCACGAATCTCGGTACCGTCAACCGCTGGGGACAACGTTAAGGAGTGACCCCGTTTAACGTGTGGATAGTCGATGTATGCTGTTGAGACAGGAAGGTATTTTGTGACAATAATTGGGGGAGTTTGGTGTTATCTATGTATGTAGTTTGGTGTCAATTTTATTTAAGTTTATGTGCCGTAGTAGCCCAGTATATTTCATAATACGCGAGTGACCTGAGATTGCTATTATAGGCGCTGATTTTTCCGTTCGCCGACGATAAGTGCAACGTCTGCCCATAACAAATGCCGTGTCTCAGGCACAGCAATGAGCCCGTCTCCCAAAGTTCTAAGTCTGGTCTAAGTAAGTAGTGAGTTCTTAGTCTCAAATGCCCATTAATTACACCCACTTAATTACGTAGCTCTCAGTGCCCTTTCGACCGAAACTCAGTAAAGTATGTACACTACTTATACTATGTTCACGATAGAATAACTGGCCCAGCGGTGGTACCTACCTAGACGGATTCCTGCATAGAAATCCTACCACCAATTATATACCATGTGATCAGCGGTGAAGGAACACATCGTGAGGAAACCTGCATGTCTGAGAAATAAAAATATTTTTACGTGTGAAGTCCGCCAACCCGCACTGAACCAGCGTGACGGACTCTTCCCGGCTCCAAAACCTTATCAGAAATGAGAGGAGGCCTGTGCTCAGCTGTGGGGCATTTATAGGCAGTTACTTTACCTTTTACTGTGGATGTATGTCCTCATTTCCGATTCTATGACTAAGATCAAACGTCTGAAACTCTCAGTCATGTAGTCTTTTGCTCGGTAGACATAGACGAATGATTCTTATACATATTTTTTTTTAATTATTACGTTATAGCATCGGTTTAGATTCGAACCCCATTTTTTGTCGTAGTAGCTCATCGCGTGGTTGCGTCATATTTCATCATATAAAAAAAATATCCTTACCTTTAAAGAATCACAATCGCACTGCAACATCGTAAAGTAACACAAGAAAAATTAAAAAAAAAAAACAAAACAATTGTCTTTATGACAAAACAAAGCGTTTGCAACTGGAAGAGCAAAGGGAGACAATAAAGACGTGACGGAAGATAAAATATCACAAATGTTGATAAATAACATGGTTAACAAGTAAGTCTCTTATCGTTTTTTTAAGAACAATATCTTATTCGAATCTCGCCATCTCACCACAGAGATGATAAAAATGTTACTGGTTGGTACTCCGCACTCGTGACACATTACAATATCCCGGCAATTGTTCAACCTCAATAGACATGGAAAATCACCAAGCGATACACCTAAATACTTGTATACACCAATCCTTCCGTATAAAAGAAATACTCTTTTAAATTATATTTATCACTTGTCTCATGTTCCATATCATGTTGAAGATCTTCATATGACTTTGTAATAATAATATTAATATTTTATTTCACATCAAGATGTCGTACTCTGTAACGTAAGCTGAAGCTATTAATGAATTTCTTATATTTTTTTCACGGGACAAATATTTGACTAAAAATAGTATTTCCGGGTCTCGGTGTTGATGCATTGTGTTTAACAGACATACATTTGTCTGTGAAACTGCACCCATGACACAGGAGAAACACTAATGCTATTAAAAAAGAAAGAAAAAATAATACACTTACACCGATGGTATTACTCGTATCTCGCTAATAAATTGACGTATTGGACGTAAAGCTTATTTACGAAGTAATATCTAACTCTACTAAGGATCATAAATATGCCCATACCACAGATTATCATTAAAACCTCGAACATGTAATTTTCTCTACAACGATTAATGGCACCGTATACGTTGACTTTAGTGAAGCGAGTGAAAACGTTTCCTGCCATTAGCTCACCTTCCGTATAAGGAGGGCTGCAGTTATTGCCGACTAGTAATTCTCAACGATACCCCATTAAATTTATGATTCGCTTTTATAAAGGCATCACGTGCACTAAAAATTCTTTCACCAAAATTATTCGAAGAAATAATGTGGAATAAGTAACTAAATAAAGAGTTTGAAAGTTAATTTTGCTAATTATAACTTAACAGAGATGGTACCTTCCTTAGGACTGTACAATTCATTCTTATGGTTTTCTAGTTTTTTTTTATTGTTATTAGATAAAGTGACGACGAAAACGTATTCCCCTGGTATTACGGATGTTCATGGGCGGCGGTGATCACTTACCAACAGGTGAGTCCGCTTGAACCTGTTTACCCTCCTCCTCTTGGCGATACGTCGAGACGTTTTAGGCTACCCCATGCTAGCATCATGTGTATTTTTAATTATAGTGTCGCACAACTCAATTTGGTAGTAAAAAATATTAATGTGGCTAAAGAGTGTCTTAAGGCTGTAGCTTAAAAGAATATACCACGCCATCTGCTTATAGGTGCAACGTCAGAGCATAGCAAATGCTGTGTCACCTAGAATTTTTTTATATGATACCACACTACGCCCGTCACCCCTACACATCAGTTCTTAAATCTCATATGCCCAGTGACTACACTAGCTCACAGCGTTTTCATACAAGCTTGGCGGTTGCGGCTACATTTGACGTGGCCTTTCCTTAAAATAACTTCAATTCATCGCCTCCAACTCCTCCTACGATGATACTAATAGCACCTCATCATCAGCACTTGGAAAGCATTTAATGGTCAGAATTCTTTATTCAAACGCACTCTCTTTCAAATCTTTCAAGGACTTGTATATATTATAAATAAGTTTAACACTTGATAATGCTTGCTTGTGCACGCTACTGAGGGAGGGCGGGCGGTGCTCTTTTAAAAACTAGGTATTAAACAACATTTTATATTTTGCATGCGGATCTTAACAAATGAACTTACTTTCCTTCAGACTGTTTTTTGATTGACATTGTCAG
This sequence comes from Luehdorfia chinensis, assembly GCA_019845155.1. NCBI lineage: Eukaryota > Metazoa > Arthropoda > Insecta > Lepidoptera > Papilionidae > Luehdorfia > Luehdorfia chinensis. Next base: position 4,418,001 of record JAHVAK010000206.1, on the reverse strand, counting down.
TATGAATATGAAAATAATAAGTTTTTACATATTTGCTTATGGTTGACTGCGATAGAATTTAAAAACCTTTAGGCATCACATAACTCCGCCATATGTACTCATAGTGTATAAAAGTTTAAATAAATAAATAAAATAAATTTAACTTTATATAAAATTTGAGAATTATAAAATGCATTGATTTTTCATAGTTATTATGGATTATGATTGTGTGCCATATGTACGAGTATATTATATTAAAACCTAATCACAAAAGTTACTCTTTTATATCTATGTAAACAAAACAGGAACTGGATAGATAAGAAAACACTATAATAAAATCAAGATCAAAGTAGATACGCTCCCATAGCACACCTTAAGGTCAACGGAATACAGTGGCATATTAATTAAAAAACCACTGCAAATTACTTTCTAAAATTCAAGCTACATCGATAGTTGTTCTCCGGGTCGATGTATAAGCGTAAGTTAATTAGGACAGCTTATCTTCTAGATGTTTTACACGAAACTGACAAATGCTGATATACAGTCAGAGCAAGTAACACAATGTACATCCCATATCTTCTCTATAGTTTCATTCATCACTCTCATAACCCAACCTTTGCATACAGTTTGCTTTTAATGCTGAGCAAGCTAATGCCTCGGTATATTATGTTTAATCATCATTATCATCATCACTTCAGCCTATCACTAGTCCACTGCTGAACATAGGCCTCCCCCATAGATTGCCACAAAAGCTTGTAGCTCTCATTTAAGGGGATTTTGCCATAGTTGCCACGCTTTGCAGGCGGGTTGGCAACCGCAGTTTATTTATTAATTAATATAAATTATGCTGCCCATCTCCTGGTTTTTATTTACCCTCTGTCGACTTTCACGACACCCACGGGATGGTAGATTCTATTAAGTCTCTACCACACAGTTAATACATTAGTGTTAATACACTTTAATTAATAAATGTTAATACATTGAGTATAAGAATTAATTCAAGGGATTCTCATACTCAACCAAAAAAACTGATAGATTAGTTCAAGTATACTGAAAGTCAACTGGCGCAAGTTTGTGTGAGCTACTTTAAGAACACTTTAATAATTTTAATAACACTTTAAGATCCTTGTTCCGGGTTTGGGGTTTGTATTTTCAAAGGTACTCACGATAGAGGAGAAATCTAAGTGAGGCTTATTTGTTTTAAAAAAAAAATCGTTGTATCTTCGGATTATTATCATAAAGGTTTGTATTAATATAAATTTTATTTGATGTAGGACGACCCGACCGGGGAAGGACTGCCCACTCGAACAATACTTGCGTCCTGTCGTAGGATTCCTACTCAGGAATCCACCTACCAGACGTACTACCGCAGTGCGTCTGACGTGAAGAAGTGGTATAAAATAACAGGTTAATGATGCTATTTTCTAAACTGTAATACTCGTATATTCAGCGCTAATTACTACTTTTATTTATGGTTGATATTGAAGACGCTGAAATAGGGTGAGAAATCATCGAGTGTCATTTCATTTTAACGGTGGTAGAATACCCATACAGGAATTCGACTAAACAGGACAACAAAGTGTGAATTATTTCGATGTGAAGCAGTAGTGTGCAAACATTATTGTGTTTCGATTTTGTAGGGCAATGTAGCCAGTGTAATTACAGAACATTTGAGACACCAGGTGAACGACTTGCTCGTCTCGTTACTTTCTGCCGGACCGGAGATCAATTACCGAGGACGAGACGTTGATTTTAGAAAGAAAGAAAAGAAAGCAACATATTTATTTGACCAACACACATTAATATTACATATAACAAAAAGTAGTATATAAAAAATTAAAAAATTTATAGTGCGATGTCAAAGAGGATCCCGCCTCTGTGATAATCTGTGGTACCCCACAGCAGTGGTTTTCAGGCGAGTCCCCATTATTGACCCCACGAACAACCGGACATTGACAAAGTGCAAAAAAAACTTTATTATTAGTAAAGATAAAAAAAAACAAGGAATGAAATGCATGGACAATTTCCTGTAAACTAAATAATAGCAAAAAAAACTCAATAATTAAAAACATATGAATGCAAAATAAAAAAAATTAACAAGAAAAATTCGTAGGCAATAATCTTTGATTATAAAAACAAAGGCAGTTACAATATAATTTTTTTTTAAGATTAGGTAGCGACAATACTCTATGTATAATGAATAATAGCTATATTTATTTAAACTGTGAAACGTAATCTTTGTTAAAATGATTAGTTTGGAGACAAAAAAGAAATCGTTTCGAGACGTCACGAAATAAAAAATAAAAACACTAAAAGTCCCTGAAAAGGAAGATATTGTGCACACGACATTTTAGGTGTCTTTAAGGCATTCTGATCCATCACACACCAGATACTTAGAGTGTTCGTTAATCTCTATTACTATGATACAAAATACCCTAGAAAAAACTCGGGGCATAGGTATGAGGCGACAACCTCCGAATACTGTCGGAAACTATCAACTGCGCAAGAGATATTATAATGCCTGATGTGTACGAGCATATACGGATCCATTAACTCGTTGTGATTTACCGACACCCTATGCAACGCCCATGGGATAAGATCTGTCATCATGCTGCAGTGTCAGAGAATCGGGGACAATCACAACACAACCACACCCGTAAACCAACAATTTGTGTCTTGCAAAAAATGCTGGAATTCGAAACAAGGACGCGCGGTGTTCAAGAATAGACAGGCTTGGGTTTAACAGGAAGATAAAAGTCGTTTTATAATTTGCAATTTGATTTGTAATATACAACCCAGATGCTAATCTAACGCTAATACTAGATTTACATAATAGCCATAACCGCTAACTTAAGAAGCGGTCGACATTAGTACCTTTGCCGATCGAAGACATAGAACTAGCATAGAAAGTATAAATAAATTACAATCTATCCCATCTAGTGCCAATTAAGTGAATGCACAGTACCACACGTGCACTGCGTTTAATTTGCATTTCAATTAACGTGGTGAAAATATACCGCGCACGTCTGACTGGTCTATTCGTATAGCGGAATCCATCCAGGTTTGATTACATTTTTCAAGGAGACACTGACAAGACGAGCTAAACGTTCCCCTGATGGTAAGTGCAACGTCTGCTCATAACAAATGGTGTGTCACCCAGAAGATTCCTTTGTGGCGCCACATTGCGAGATATCAATTTTTCACTTACCATCAGGTGCTCATATAAAAAAAGTCTCGCTAATTACACTAGTATACGACTGCTTCACGGCGGAAAAAATGGTCCTGCGGTGGTAGACAGATTCCTGCATCTCTGCACCAGTAATGTACAAAACACAATTCTATTCAATTTGGGAGTCGTAAGCGAGAAATTATTAGACCCATGGGAGCGTGCATAAGCAAACTAATACCACTACTGGGAACTGTCACCAAACAAGGTAAATAGGTAATACAATTTCTTATTTTGCATACGAATCTTAGGAAATTAACATTTTCGTTCTTAACTACTCGTATAACTGATTTCCGCAAAGTACCGCTTGATTCCATTAACTAATCCAAATTTTAGTAAAAAAAAGTAAAGTAACAGCCTATAAATGTCCCACTGCTGAGCACAGGCCTCCTCTCATTTCTGAGAGGGTTTTAGAGCTGGGAATAGTCCGCCGCGCTGCTCCAATGCGGGTTGGCGGACTTCACATTTCCTCGAAATATTTCTATTCCTCGGACATGCAGGTTTCCTCACGATGTTTCCTTCGCCGCTAAGCACGTGGTAAATCACTTAAAATTGTAGAACAATTTTAGAGGTGCTGGCACCGGGGATCGAACCCAGGTTACTAGCTTATTATGAAATTACTGAGCTACCACGGCTAATTTTAGTGGTATGTATAAAATATCTCTTTTTTACTTTAGCAAAGTCCGACGTGCCTGATTCTTCGAAGCCAGGCCAAGATTACCGTGTGGTGGCGGCTTAAGAGAATCTCACACCCCATTACTGGCAGTACTGTACTGTACCTAGTACCCTCCCCCTACACCACAGCGAAAACAGACTAGTGTAAGACAGCCGCGTCTAAGGCATCTGAAACTGCTATCGCCAATCCGCCTGCCTAGAGTGGGGATTAAGACAGACCCAACAGTGCACTGTTAATAACCTGAAACTCTTATTATAACAGTATATTTATAATACCGCCGTTTGCCATCATCTTAAGAGAATTATATAATATATAAAATTATAAGATATTGTTATGGGCAGACGTTGCACTTACCATCAGGAGAACGTTTAGGTCGTTTCATCACTTTATACAATTAAAAAAAATCTATACCGTGTCGTAAAAGTCGACAGAGGGAAAATTAAAACCAGAAGATGGGCAGCATCTTCTGCCCGGAAGATATAAATAAAACTGCGGTTCTTACTAAAATTTTAGCAAAATCCCCCAAAATGAGAGCTACAAACTTTTGTGGCAATCTACGGGGAGGCCTATGTTCAGCAGTGGACTAGTTATAGGCTGAAATGATGATGATTATATTTCTCAACTGACGACCGCGTGGCCTACTTAGATTACCTGACTTCTAATCCGGAGTTCCTGGGTTGGAATCCCAGTCGAAGACAATATTTGTGCTAAAACACTAATTGTTGCTTTTCAGGTCTGATTATATTGTGTCCCCGTGTAACTGACGCTGCATCCTGGCCTACCTCCGATCTTACCGGATGAGGCTACCGGGTAGGTTGGGACAGTGTGAGTGCCTCGATGTTTGCGCGTACACTTGTGGGACTATAATATCTCTTGCGCAGTTGTTAGCTTCCGACAGCATTCGGTAGTTGTTGCCGTGGTCGCAAATCGGCCAGGAGGAGATCATCATATTTCTAAATGTCAGTTTCTTCCGTCGTGCTCTGTTAAACCATCAGTGTGAAAGGGCACTTAGCATCGGCGATTTTCATTGCCATTTACGCTGCACAGTCTTAGCGTGGAGCCCTACTAATTATAATGGAACCTGTCCATCTGACCCAGTTCGGTATACGAGAAATGCAAATGCTCCTCGCATTCTAAGTCCCACCGGCGCCCGCTAAGGTAACGGAATTTCGCGGGCTATGCCTGAACGCCATTATCATAGTCGTATGCACCGTCGCAAATTTACTTCCGTGTCCAACGTGTGAACATTGCTGGTAAGAGTAAGCATTTGCAAGATATTTAAAGAAACGATTCATATCGCACATTGTCTCATGGCGCGAAGCGGCGTGAGATTGTGTTTTATACCCGACATGTCAAGGTCAAGCGATTCTGCGGTCTACAAATGCCTCTATCACAATTATATTGCACTTATATGCTATTTGGATTGTGGCAGTCATCTGTTTTTGCAGTGACTCTGACTACCCCTTATGGGATACAGTCGTGATCTTATGTACGAGTATATGCTAATTTGAAGAGACCTCATATCAAGAAAACACTTTAATTAATTTATTAAAATTATTTTGAAAAATCATCTAATATTGCTACTTTCAAAATAAACTTTACGTTTAAAATAAAATCACGTGGACGTCCGGATTTTTTTAGGGATGTGGTCATGGAAATGACTTGAAATATTTGAACCTCAATACGATATTTTTTGCTTAAGATTTAAATGACCGTCAAGACGTGCACTTTTGGATTTTCCAAACTTTTTGCTGCAATATTCCCATTCATTTTAATTGTGTATACACAACTTCATCGTGAGTCGTGAGGAAATATCATCGCGTAAAACATAAAATAACATAAAATCCTGCCTAATAACTACGGGGAGGTGATTGTTAGATTAATAAGATATTCGTCTGTGATTTTAATGTTTTCATTTTTTACTTAATTTAATATAAAAAGGAATATTTATTTATTTATTGATTATTTATTAAAACTTTACTATAACACCTTAATTAAAAGGGTACCGAAGGGCGGACTTAACGCATATTGGCATTCGCTCCCAGTCAACCCGTGGGCGTGGAGAAAATTCTGAAGGGTGCAATATAAAAAAAATGTGAAAATTACCTTGAATAACAAGCCGAAGTTGATAATAACAAAAACATAAATCCATGGATATATTTCTATTACATTACATTTAATAAAACTGTTATGATCGAGGAAGACGTATACAAATTAGCTATCCAAGCATGTCTTTAGATAGTATTCCCGCGCCAACCTTTATAAAGTATTTTTGTTGGAAACTTTGTTGTTGAACTCCCTGTCCGAAGATATTAGAAATCTTCGGACAGGGAGTTCCGTATGGACTGAACAGTAAAGGAGTTCCGACGAAACCGGTGGAAGTTGTGGTATACTATCTATGCTTCATGGGAACGAGAATCTTCATGAGTTAAGAAATATGCTGGAATTTACCTAAAACGGTGGATCGTTAATGGTGAAGAGAACAGGAGAATTCTAGAGTACGCCTTGTGAATAGCCATTTAGGTGAGAACTTTCAGAGATATGCACTTCGACCGAAATATAACATACAGTTTGAAAGCGCTCTAGCTTTATAGGAGAACTTTGTTGAAGCTGTGTAACGCACTCTGCTATCAATATGAGTATGATGTCCCGCAACAGGATTTTAGTCTTAACGGGCAGAAAGTTTCTAAGGCGATAAAGTGAACATAATGCCCCGGTCACTTTCCGGGAGACTTCAGTGACGTGTTTCCTCCAGTCCATAGTCGTATCGATATACAGCCCAGGTTTTTTACCGAGTTAGAGAAACGGTATTATCTTATCGTTGTAATCCACGGAAGGCAGATTTGAGAAGTCAATTATAGCTAGCATTTTCGGACTACCTACCAACATAGCTTGGCATATTGTACTATTTACAGTGATTCCAAAGCGTTATGACCAATCGTATATAGATTTAAGATTGTTATATATATATAGCAATCGCGTTATGGAGACTATAAATATTAGATTGCACGTAGATCTGAAGATCATCTGCATACAGGTGATACGTACAATTGAGACTCGAAGTGATGAAATTAATAAAAACTGAAAAGATTAAAGGAGAAAGAATACCGCCTTGCGGCACACCAGTATCTCAATATTAGCCTACTTAGAGGTATTTTCCCAATGCAGACAGATTGCTGACGTCCACTCTAGGACCGAGGGAGCGAATTTAAAATGGGTAAACATAGCAAGGAGGATATCGCGGTCGACTGTTTTAAAAGAATTAGAAAAGCCAACAAGCACGAAACTTTAACTTTCTTCAATTCCATGCCTTCCCTGATGTCTTCAGTGATCTAGTATTCGACCTGCTTTTCCTAATGGATTTACCTTAAAAACTGAGTTTGATATAAACATTTTATTAAAGTCTATAATTTTCCCACTGCTGAGCACAGACCTCCTCCCATTTTTAGCGAATGCACAACAATGTTTCATAGTCACTGAAAATCAAAAAACATTTTTAATCTTATTTTGTAAAACAATAATTAACAAATAATTTGTATAATGCAAATAATATTAAATTTTGACCTATTTGTGTGTTATTACATACAGCCATACAGTATTTTTAGCGGACAGAAAAATTTAGTGCAAACCGTCCCTCGTGTGTGCAAGACCTTACGAAGACAAAAAGTGCTGTGGAAAGTTCGAAGTGTCACCGCACTGGGCTCGTCACCTTAGAACATCAGTTCTTAATTCTCATATACCCTGGAATGACACTAGCTTTCAGTGCCCGTCAAACTAACACAGTGTGATGTTTGCACACTACTGTTTCACAGCAAAATAACTGGCACTACGACGGTACCTACCACGACGAATTCCTACATAGGCCTCCTGTCACCAGGAAAATCCTTCTCATTAATATTCCACGTGCATAGTGAAATTATGCGTACGGTTCGAACTTTCATCACGGTTATCTCATTACATGATTTGAAGGGATAAACAGGCAGCTTCGTCTAAGGTGTATGGGACTCTGAAGTTCGCCAGCCCGTAGTGTGACTTAACAAGGCGAACTTACTCATCTGTTTCAACAAGAGAAAGGGAAAAGATGAAAAAAGACAAATTAAATAAAGCTTAAATAAAACCTTGTAAAGGGCACATGGGACCTCTCCCCCTCCCCCGTCATGATTGGAGCCGAATCGAAATCATTAATTAAAAAAAAGCACAATAAATATACATCCTGATGTTTCATTCACATTTTCTAAAAGTGCCCATGAATGGCCTAAGACGGCTGTGATTGTTTTAAGATAAGATTAATGTCCCACAGCTGAGCACACCTTTAAATTTTGAGATGATTTTGGAGCCGGAAAGAGTTAATTCACCACGGCACATTAATGCGGGCTACACGGGCTTCAAATCAAATGTCAAGTAAATAATTTCTTTTTAAACAGGCAGGATTCCTAGCGATTTTATATATCACTGCCGAGTAAGTGGTAAATCAGCAGATAACATGGTAGTAATCATTTTAGTAGACCGGACCGGATATAGGACACAGGTTACTGATAGCCTTTCTAGGAAATTTGTGCTGAGCGCCCGGCTCATCCACTACCACGTCTCTTAAGCGACTCTTAACTAATTACAATCTTCAACTTAGTTCATCAAGCATTCAAGTTCGTTTAGATAACAGATCTTACGATCTTGTATCTAATTATTGTGTTCAACCCACTTCTATTACGATGTGAAGCAACACACCGTGTCTGAAATACGTAATCGGGATCGAGTTTCCACACGAGGAAGGAGGAAAACAACCTATCTCTGGTAATCTCGACACAGTCGATGAGTCAAACGAATTAGCAGTCGCGACGTTCATGAATGAGCTCCGCTGTAACAACTACACGCAGTTACCGTCCTTGCTGGATGGATACCGATCCACGAAACAACGACTTTAACGGATGTGGTATTTGTCACACATTTATAACAAATTTACTAAACATTTAACAATATTCACATAAAATTATTAAAGAACAAAAATGTAACTGGAGAATCCGCAGCGGACTAGTGATAGGCTAAATTATTCTTTTTATTGTGCAAAATGACGAAACGCGCAAAACGTTCACCTGATGGTAAGTGTACATAACAAATGCTGTGTCGAGCAGAACATTTCTGTGTGGCACCACACTGCCGACATCATGAGACATCAGTTCTTAAGTCTTATATGCTCAGTGATTACGCTAGCTCTCAGTGCCTACCTACCGTGAAGCAGTAGTTTGCAAACATTACTGTGTTTCGGTTTGAAGGGCACTGAGAGCTAGCGTAATCACTGGGCATATGAGGCTTAAGAACTGATGTCTCAGGGTGACGGGCGCATTGTGGTGTCACACTGTTCTGGGTTACACAGCATTTGTTATGGGCAGACGTTGCACTTACCATCAGGTGAACGTTTTGCTCGTTTCATCACTTTATGCAGTAATAAAAAAAACCACCACTAAAATTGATTTTATTTTTGAAACCAATTACCACATCCACAGATTAATAACTGAAGAAACGGAAATGGTGCGTTTTGTCCGCGCGCCCGCGCCACTTCCCCTAAACGTCGAGGAAGCGATCGATCGGCTCTTGCCAATAGGCCAATACACTCTTACCCTATATATAAACCTTCTAACCATTCAAACATGACGCTTAGTACCTTATTTTTCTTACATAACTTGTCTCAAATTACTATATACCGCCACCAGTTATAAATTTATGATGCAAACATACAACGGTACCGGAATTGAAATGTACAGAAGTGGCATTTCTGTTCATTGTAACAATTTTTTTGTTTATATAAAAACAGGTCTATTTTGTAACTCTGGTCGGTTTAGTGATCGGTTTTATATCGGCGCAATAAGCTCATTCATTGGTTAATGGGATTAAATGAAATCGATCACGAAACCTAATCAGAGTTACACAGTAGACCCCTAGGTTTTTAGGCACTATAAGAACACAATACAATACAATGTAGATCTTTGTCTGAAATAAATTGTTATTATAATAATTGTGTATAGGACACCGTTTGACCGGGTTCCTACCTAACGTTAAATGAGAATAGTTAAAATAATTTAACTTTTAAGAACTGCTTCGCTATAAAGGAAACGTCGCATATAAACCCACACGCCTAAATCTGTTTAAATCTTGTGAAGTCCAATCCCCCTTAGCGGAGAAGCGCGGAGGACTACATTCTAACATTATTTATTAATAAAAACATTTACTGTGCACCTTATAACAAAAGGCACACTAAACGCTGAACGAATTTCTTTTTGCTCGTGGCGTGTGCTAAGTACCTACTAAAGCGGTGGTTTTTATTAATAGAAAGAAAGTAAGAAAGCATTCACAGACACAAATACATTACACTATCAATACCAAACAAACAATAAACATAACTGACAGGAAAATACATCAATAACAACATCATAAAACAACATTTAACAAAAAAATTATTACATTAACCATACTGTCATGTGTGTCGTGGCGCATTGGGCAAATGAGTCTCACTCAGCTCAGTGCTGCAGTCGAGAGGACTACACCGCTGGTTTTCAGTCAAAATTCTACTTACAGCATATAGAAGGGACGAACAGCCTTTTCAGAGACACCTGCAAAATGTTATTGTTACTATTAGAATATATTTTATCAACATTGCCAGTAATACCTTATACTCGGAGATACGGTAGTCTTAAAGATGGATTTATAAAAGTTCGTATTATGTAAGCACCCGTGTAAGGTTTTAAAGATCTTAAATGCAAAAACCAGAAGCTATGAATCAATATTGTTGTTAACTATTTGGTTGTTAGGAATATTTGTTATGAATATCGTTAACATGAGGCTTCCTTATATAAATATTTACCAATATCCTGTTTGTCAAATGTAAGGAATCTTTCTCATTCGTAATAAGCTATAAAATATTCCAATATGTGCAAAGTTATTTTACAAATATTGTTAACATAAATATTGGGGAATGTCTTATAGCTTGTCGCATAGCATTAGAGGTTTCCTTAAAAAAATATTAAGCTATGTATGTACGTAATATACGAAATCATTCTCATTCGTGACAAGTTATAAAATGTTCCAATATTTTTCTGCAATAGTCTTACGGATAGTTTATGTATTATATAACTTGCCCCTTATGTCGCTACACACATTGCACACACACAGCACATGCAGCACAGTGAAGGAAAACATCCTTACGATGTGCTAAATTTCGTACAAGGGCGTTTGTCTTACGTTTCTTAATACATACTGTGAAACGTGACACGCGACAAGCGCCTCTGAGCTACCACTGTTTACATATACATAAAGGCTTCCTTATAAGGAGTCAAATCACTTGTCAATTATTATCGCTGATCTCAACTATGTAAGAATAGTTACGTTGTTTGCATACTTTATCCACGGAAGTTGACAAGATAGACATTGTAATGAGCGCCCATCTATTTTTTAACTCAAGAGTTGACTCATGGAAGAATTTGTGAGTGAACACTATCACAGAGGTATCAATTGCACAAAATCTACCAAAGAACTTAAAACATTTTAAATGGATATCATCCATCAGAAATATATGTTATTTTATGTTTTTTACAACAAAATCCCAGAAAGTGCACAAAGTCTTTCAATAAAAAAGTTCAAACTATTTGTTAAACAAAGACTTTTTAAGAAGGGTTATTATAATATTAAGGAATACATGGATGATGATAACCCCTGGGAATGAGGTGATCGCTGCCAAGCTATTTCTACATCTTAAAACTGCTGTAATTGTATATTTAAAATGACTGAAAAAAAAATCCCGCTGGGTTTCTTACTGGTTCTTCCCAGGACAGAGGCATTTCTTTGCGAACCAGTGTAATTTAAAAAAAATTACGTTCAATAAGTATTATGTAAATGATCTATATTGAATAAAAAAATATTCTATTCTATTCTATATAAAACCTAGTAGTACCTTTTTTGTCTGTCTGACTGCTATTGACATACATTTTACACGAGTTATAGATCTTAGACTAGGTAGGTTTCATCGTGTTTGTATGACCGGTTCCAAACTTATATCATTTTAACTAATATACTTTTTATCCTGAAAATCAAATAGTTCCCACGGGATATTTAAAAGAACCTATTCCACGCGGACGAATTCCCGGGCATCCGCTAGTTTGTTTATAATTAATTGTTCTGCTTCGGTTTCGAGGGCACCGACAGCTAGTGTAATTACTTTGCATATGAGATTTAAGAGCTGTTGTCTTAGGGTGTAAAGCGCAGTGTGACGCCAATTTTCTGCGTGACACAGCAAGCGTTGCATCAAGCGAAAGATATGTTCGTCTCGTCAATTTATTCCATAAAATACACTTTCTGGAAAACAACTATGCCTGCTTTTTTTAAACCACTTTAACAAGTGACGTATTGTAATTTACTTGTTACTACATACATACACACATAACATCACGACTGTATCCCATAACGGGTAGTCAGAGACTGGGCACTCACTGCAAAAACAGATGACTACCACAATCCACGTTTAACTAAAACAATATAATGCACTTGGTGTGACAGGCGGTGAGCCCATCGCCACCATGCGCTGTTGTAGTTAGTAATGTAATGCTAGTGTTGTAATTCCTTACTCGCCTTTTACGAGATCCATTGGATGAGATGGAGTAGGTAGTATTCTTTTAACGAGCCGCCACCACACGGCCACCACTTGTTACTAATCTAAGATTAGAGCTGTAGTAGCTCAGGGGGCAGGCGCTCGCTTTAAATTTCATAGTACGCGAATGACCTGGGTTCGATTCCCGGTACCGGCACCACTAAAATTGTTAATTGCAATTTTAAGTGCTGATTTTACCACGTGCTCGGCGGTGAAGGAAAACATCGTGAGTAAACCTGCATGTCTGAGAAATAAGAATATTTCGAAGACATGTGCAGTCCGTCAACCCGCATTGGAACATCGTGGCGGATTCTTCCTAGCTTCAAAACCCTCCCACAAATGAGAGGAGGCCTGTGCTCAGCTGTATGACATTTATAGGCTGAAACTTTACTTTACTTTTTTTAATGTAAGATTAATAATGTTGCTACTATAATAATTAGAGTTTGTATGTTTGAACGCGCTGATCTCAGGAATCTACTAATCCACTATAAAAAAAATCGCTATAGATTGCCCGTTCACTGAGAAAGGTTTTAGGCTATGAAACTTCATGTTACGCCATCAGGAAGCCGCACGCTCAGAAACGAACGTTACCGAGAAGGACCGAACTGTGAATGTTCAGCAAAGAGGTACCTTGCCGTACGGTGCAGTCATGTGGCTTATTTTACGCGAGTGCAACCGCGGGGCTATACTAGTATTAAAGTATGTAGCAAGTTAGCAAGGCAAGTTTGATGTGCGCTGTCACTTTCGATTTTAAGGGGCGCGGCTCGAGAAAGCGTATTTATCAAACATTGGGCACCGACCTTCGACGCCTCAGGCTACGTATTAAAAATCTAATTATCTCTTTGCGAAATACAGAATCATGTGATGGAGATATGTTTATGCAAAAGTTAAGGCGATCACAAAGAGTTACTACAGGTTTTCGATAGCGTTGAGACATGCTGTCAGAGAACCTACCTGAGTCGACTGCTCTGAATTGCATGTTAGGAGCGCATCGGCACTCCATCCGGACTGATCCTTTCAGTTGCAGTATCAGTTTGAACCTGTTCCTGTATACGACTGTATCGCTTGGGAGCCATTACGGATACAAGGCGACGACTACAGAGTTTCTGTTTTCACTTATATTATTTACATACATACCGTCACGACTTTTTCTCATATAAGGGATAGGCAGCGACCACACCCGTAGCCGACTTTTCGCCATCGCGGGAAACGAGACGTGACGTGTGCCGGAACCACGTTGCCGCCATTTTGGTAAGAATAAAAAAATTCTTACTGCCCACTGCGTTCCCACGAGCAGTATACATATATCATATTCTAGTGTTAATGATAACATCTTCTACTGTGCAGGAGTCCGTCTTCGGCCACCAGTTATTCTGCCGTAAAGCAGTAGTGCGCAAGCAGTACTGTGTTTCGGTCTGAAGGGCACTGAGAGCTAGTGTAATGTCTGAGCATATACGCAATGTGCCGCAGAATTGTTGTGGGTGACACAGGATTTGTTACGGGCGGACGTTGCACTTACCATCAGGTTGACGTTTTGTTCGTCCCGTCGCTTTCTCATATAAAAAAAGGGAAATCGACACAATGTTTAAAAAAGACCAGTAGCTCATCATATTCATCATTATTATCTATATTATGTTACCAATTGCACGTTAGTTCATTATCAGCCGACCCCTGTGTTGCATGTAATAGTATAATCATGTAACTTCGACCAAGAGGTCAATCGACGGATTCAACTCGGCTCGGCAGCGTTCGGGGAACTACGTCACATGTTTTCGTCGAGTATACCTCAATGTCTCAAAAGCAAAGTTTACAACCAGTGCGTGTTGCCAGTGATGACATACGGAACCGAGACGTGGTCCTTCACTGCGGGCCGCTTGAAGCTCAGAGTCACTCAGCGAGCTATGGAAAGAGCTATGCTCGGAGTTTCTCTGCGTGATAAAATCCGTAACGATGATATCCGCAGCAGAACTAAAGTAACGGACATAGCCTTAAGGATTAGCAAGCTGAAGTGGCAATGGGCCGGCCATATGGCCCGTAGAACCGATAACCGGTGGGGAAGAAAGGTTCTAGAGTGGCAACCTCGTACCGGCAAACGCAGTGTAGGGCGACCCCTCACTAGATGGAGTGACGACCTGCATGGGTTTGCGGGAAGTCGATGGATGCAGGTGGCTCAGGACCGTGTTTTGTGGCAATCTATGGGGGAGGCCTATGTTCAACAGTGGACTATGGTAGGCTGAAATGATGATGATGATGAAGTAAGCGAGAAATGAAATGAAATGAAAATTCTCTATTTTTCCACGTAAGAAATATAAATTTCGTTTGTCAAACGTCATTTCTTTACAATCTACCGCCGCGTTGCTGATGCAGTCAGTCAGTGACCCTATTTCATCAGTATTTTCAGTTGATCGAAGATTCCCTTTATACGAGTAGTTAAAGAAAGGAAGTCCCTACAAACGCAATAAAAGCGGTGGTTTCCCTACTAGATGGAGCAACGACCTGCGCGATTTTGCGAGAAGTCGATGGTGGCTCAGGACCGTGCTTTGTGGCAATCTATAGGGGAGGCCTATGTTCAACGTTGGACTTAGATAGGTTGAAATGATGATGATGATGATACGCACTCGAACGATGTTGTTTTACTTCGTCTATCTCCCTATACAACATGGTGTCAGGTGTGGTAATTAATGGTTAAAACTTTGTGAAAGTGGGCATACACGTAAATGCGTTATATGAAAACTGCAATATTAGTGGAGACAAACTACAATTAATTAAATAGAAACGGAAAATGATATCGCACTGAACAGAATAAGGGAATATTATCGCGTAGGTTGGCCACACACTAAAAGTTTAGTTAGCAGTGAATGTAAACAGTTCTGGGTAGTTAAAGATGAGTTACATGTCGTTAACGGAATCGTGTTCAAGGACAGTCGCATAGTCATACCGGATCGTTTAAGAAATGAAATGTTAAGTAGGATACATAAGGGACACTTGGGCATCGAAAAATGCAAGAGCAGAGCTAGGGATGTAATGTGGTAGCCATGCATCTCAGCACAGATCGAGCGCACTGTAGCGGGCTGTGAGACGTGTGCTGAGCAGCGACCTGCAAAGCCGCGTGAGCCATTGCTACCGCACCCTGTTCCAACCACGCCCTGAAGTCGTCAGCGCTGTCATATTTCATTTGCAAAGAAAAAATTATCTACTAGTGGTTGAGGTAGCGGCTTAAGAGAATCTACCACCCCATCTCGTCCCGTGGGTGTCGTAAAAGTCGACAGAGAGAAATAAAAGCAGAAGATGGGCAGCAGCATCTTCCTGGAACATCATAATAAATAAACTGCGGTTGCCAACCCGCCTGTCAAGCGTGTCAACTATGGCAAAATCCCCCCAAAATGAGAGCTACAAACTTTTGTTGCACTCTATGGGGGAGGCCTATGTTCAGCAGTGGACTAATGGTAGGCTGAAATGGTGGTGGTGATGGTGGTGGTTGATAATTACTCGAAGTACGTAGAAGTTGTGTCATTAAATGACTTAAAAAGCAATACTGTAATTACTCAATCAAAAGCTATTTTTGCTCGTCACGGTATACCTAAAAAGTTCATATCCGACAATGCTATGCAGTTTGTATCCGACGATTTTTTTAACTTTCGAAATAAGTGGGAATTCGAACACGTTAATGGCTCACCGTACTATGCACGGTCCAACGGTCTAGCAGAACGCAATGTACAAACCGTGAAGAAGTAACTTGAAAAAGCCTCTAACGATAAAACGGATCCGTATCTGGACTTGCTTAATTTTAGAAATACGGCCATAACAGGTGAAAGCTTTTCTCCCGCACAGCTATTAATGGGTCGTAGATTAAACACAAGATTACCTATAGAAAACAAACTGCTACAACCGTCAATACCTAAACAGTCACAATAACCAGAACACAAAACATAAATAAATCAAAAAAATACTACGATCAACACACAAAATAGTTAAAACAATTGCAGCCGGGGCAACAGGTTCGCATCCAGGAAGCTCCGGACAGCAGCGTTGGCGGAGGCGGACGCGTGCGCGAGTCCACAGCATCGCGCCCGAACCCAGGTCGTACTGGATAAGTACACCGGCCGGTGGGCGTTATCGGCGCAATAGACAACACATACGGACAGATACAACAAAATAACTAATAAATAAACAAAAATATACCGATCATTACCCATATCCTATATTAGATAACAACAACAACCACCAACAAATAAACATAACGAATATGAACCTGCATTACGAAAATACTTCTCCTCAAAATGCAGCACAAAACACTACAGAACATTAAGTCACGCGTTCAGGTAGGCAGGTCCGTCCACCTAATCGGTTTAATATAGAATAATATAATATATATTATGTAATGCATCATTAACCTTTACTTAAAAAAAACATCGTCGATATAATGTATCAGTATCATAAGTTTCGTTATTATGATTTCTGGTTATATTGTTACTCATGGTCATAATTTGTGTACATTTTGGCTATAAAAAATGTCAATGTAATGTGTCAGTATTATTATATTTTATTGTGATGGCTGCTTATTATAATATTGATACTTATAAGTCACAATGAATACATTGTCAATGTTTAACTTTCTACAAAAGAAAGGGCATGTTGCATGTAATGGTTATGTCGCTAGACAAATAAAAAATTAGTTGTCATACGCACTCGAACGATGTTGTTTTACTTCATCTATCTCCCTATACAACAACCTGCAGAACGAATAATTTCAAATGCTACATTTTTCAAAAATAGAACATTGCATAGCACACAGCATGTTGTCACAAACTTTTTTTTTATGGGAGTGAGCAAACGAGCAAGCGGCTCACCTGATGGTAAGTGATCACCGCCGCCCATGAACATCTACAATACCAGAGGAATATCAGCTGCGTAAAATCAATATAATTCCGACGTCTGATTTTTTAACAGATTCGTTTTATTACAAAAATAAATATAAGATTAGGCCTCCGGTTAGGGTTATATTTTACTAGTGGTTCTGGGTGTTTGTTATGGGTTATCGACCAAAATTTTAATTTAAAAAAAAAACAATAATATTTCACCAATTTATTTGCACATTCACATAGGCAGCACAATTTATGCTACGCTTTATATTTCATAATACAGTCGAGGAGCATACTGTCAATAACAAACATACTGTGTAAGTTAACATTACGAAAAGATGAGAATATATGTCACTAGTACACATTAATGGAAAACTATGCCAATAGATGGCACTTTAGCCCAAGGTTAGACAAATCAGAAAAGATGTCGTCGTTAGAATCACGGAACAGAAAAAACAAGTAGAAGTGGTACGTTCGTAAATTAATAAGAGAACCGATGTCTCCAAACTCACACACTTGCAACTGTGTAACTTAAGATAACACAATGAAACAACTTTCTTATTGGATGGAATTCTACTCCAAAATTAAGTATTAACTAAATTGTACATCAATCAAAACAACGCTTTCATGCTAAAAATTTAGAGCTTAATGTGTTTTGTACACAACAGATACTTAACAAAATAATTTTGACGCCGTAGACAAAATAATTGTCATACGAGTTTCGCTATTGCACACTAGATGTCGTAACGCTTGTGGCAATATAAATAACATTATTAAGGCGCAAGTAATAAGCCTGATATTTGTTTAATTCTGCTACATGAGAGCCCTATTCGATTAGTGATTGACATTTTAGTTTTGTTATTTAAATATATCGATAATCGTCGAACGATAAGAATTAATTTCAAAGTTGAACTATTGCCATTGAACACACTTATTTTAGATGATAGAATGAAACTTATTATAGAATTGTAAAACCACATATATAAATATATGCATTAAGATGGGCCGAGTTAGAATGATAATAAATGAATTGTTCTTAAAGTTAAAACTTTATTTCAGCCAGTGCAATGGGTAACTGCTAACCAACGTGTTTTACAAGACTTATAAACCTAAATTTGACCCACATAGTGCCGTTGTGTTGCAAAACTAATGGTCTAGATTTAAAGGAACAACTTACAAATGTCCTACTGCTGAACAATTTTCAATTTTTATTGTCCTTGAGTAAGTTTCTTATTTACTTTTAACAAATGATGGATGCGTATATTTATATAACGGTCTGTTTTATTTAGTCGGAAATTCGCCTAATTGGTGATAACTAATAGTATCAAATAATAAAGTTCCCACAAATAGACGCAGTATTTTAACCATTACGATGTCTTTTAAAAAAATGGCCATCGAAAATTTTTAATATGGTTTTTGAGGTTTTACATATAATATTAAAATATGTAGATAATAAATTTACCCTTTATCGATAAGTTTTTTGATCGTCCCTTCTCTAATCGAATAGCTTGAAAACATTTTCAATGTTATGTACGCAAAACTGGACCTTATTACTTTAAATTTAAGTGGAAAATATTGTAACGTGTTTATCTTAAAAAATATTGTCATATATATACACTTAGCGATGATACGAAACTCCACCATGGGACAAAATTTGTGGCTCGTCTATCGTTTTTTCACTCTAAATTAACACAAAAGGGCATGATGTTTCAACTGTGTGTCAAATTTCGTGCCGTAATGTTACGAACCGAGGTTAGAACACGACTAAAGTGCGCGGAGTCGAATGTGCGTTTCAACCCGCGTACTTGTGAAAGACGCGCCACGCCCACGTGTCATTTCTACTTTTTTTTTCTGTTCTGTGATTAGAATCAACTAGTTTACAGCTGTCGCCACTAGATGCCGTTGCTGTCTTAACTCCTGTTGTAACGGTTGCCCCAGCCGCGGCGATGATCATCTTTGTATTCGTCCATGTTACGCTGCCTGGCCAATTCTTCTGGATCCTCCTCTTCGACCAGACGTTCCTGTGTAATTAAAAAAATCAATAAAACATTTAATCTAGTCACTGGACTCACGTTTCACGATGACCTCTTGACTGATGACGGCGTTAAGAATGAATTGAATTATTTTTTGAAAGTATACTGGTTCGCAAAAATGCGTCTGTCCTGGGAAGAATCATCAAGAGACGCAAATTAACCTTTGAAATGGTCATCTAAGTAAGTCATACAATGGATAATATACTCGTATATATTACAAGTCACCTTCACATTCCCCTTATCTATATTGGACATGTCATATAAAGCAGTGTCAGAAACACGGGACGTTGTCATCTGGTGTTCTACGGAGACAACATTTGTGAAACATCACCAATGTTGGTTTCCTTATCTGGTGTCTCGGACACTGCATCCTAGCCAACTTCCGATATTATCGCAGGAGCGTTACATCGGGCACTGGTACCTACCAGTGTCGTGTTGTTCCTCGCACTCGTACTATCCTTAGTACGAATGCGACGAACAACTTGTTCCTGCACAGACGATGATCGAATATTGTCTGACAACATTCTGTGATCGTCATGGTGTAACATCGGTCAATAGGTCACCACATCGGTGTGCTTATACGATAATATAAATATAAACTTAAATCTTTAACCAGTGCATGTTTTCAGCGATGTCATCATATGAAACCGAGACGTGGTCCTTCACTGCAGGCCGCATGAGGAAGCTCAGTCGCTCAGCGAGCTATGGAAAGGGCTATGCTCTGTTTCTATTCGAGATAGAATCCGTAACGATGATATCCGCAGCAGAACTAGAGCAATCGACAGCAAGCTGACCGAAAAACCGAAAACCGTTGGGAAAGCAAGGTTCTCGACTGGCAACCTCAAATGCAGTGTGACGACCCGCGCAGTTCTGAAGGAAGTCGATGGGTGCGGTCAGGACCGCATTTTGTTACAATCTTTGGGGAGGCCTATGTTCAGCAGTGATGATGATAATAAATCGGAAGATGTCATCAAGTATTTGTTTTCATTTATATTTTACGGAGAATCAAAGGTTAAAAAAAAGATACGACATTACCTTATTTATTTGCTCAGCTTCATCTGCATCGTTCTCGGTGCTTTGAATCTTAGTGTGCGCTATATTGGTACCCGCCGCTGGAAATCTGTTAAGTTAATCAAAATTTCGTTAATGAACTAAAACCCTCGGAATATATATTTGCCGAGGTATCCGGCAGAGTAGAATCGCACCTACCTCTTTCCTACCGAGTTGTCGTAAGAAGCGACTGAGGTATTTTACGTAACATTGTTGTGTTCCTCAAAAAATTCCGGATGATAGTTAAGTGTTCCGCTAAAAAATCCGGGTTGGCGAAGTGTTCAATTGCAGAAAAAGTTTAAGAACCGCTGCTCTAGTGCCCTATGAAGTGGTGTTTCTGATATTATCTGTGCCACTATATAAAAGGACACTCAACTGACAAATACATTATTGTGTGATTAGCAATTATATTTAAATGAAGGATTACGCTACGTATTGGTATTTGAGTCTTTTTCGTGAACCGTATGTTTAAATAATTACGAGGCAATATTACCAAATTGGACCCTTTAGCCCCGCCCTACCCTATCGGAATTCCAGCAACTTTATCCTGAAGTATTTGCTGATAGACTAGGAGCATTCAATAAATACAAAATTACAATACAATTAAAGTCGAACTCGAAACCAATATTTTTTAAGGCACGACCCGTAGCTTTTTCGTTAAAGGATAAAATATATGAAGAAATTACTCTATTGGTTAAATTAGGTATTGTAAAGCCGTTAGAATATTCGGAATATGCCTCCCCGATTGTAGCCGTGTTAAAACGTAACGGTGCGGTGAGACTTTGTACAGATTATTCCGTGACTTTATATAAACAGTTAATAATAGACCATTACCTTCTATTCACGAGTTATTCGTAAACTTCACGGCGGTCAACAGTTTTCTAAGATCGATTTATCAATGGCAAACAACCAATTCGTTTTAGATAAAAACTCGCAAAATATAACGTGTATAAACAACAAGTTTTTGGCTTGTCGAGTGGCCCGTCAATATTTCAACGTGCAATGGATTGCGTGCTGTCGGCACTGGACGGAGTGTTATGTTTACTAGATGACGTTTTAATCGCGGGAAGGATTAAGTTGAACACCTCGAAAAATTGCATGCAGTGTTCAAAAGGCTTAAAGCTGGCCTGGTAGTGCAAAAAGAGAAATGCGAATTTTTTGAAGACCAAATAAATTATTTAGGTTATACTATTGATAAGTATGGTTTAAAAAAAATCGCAAGAAACAGTGAAAGCTATTCAGGACGCACCGGTGCCGACCAACGTCAACAAATTGCAATCTTAAACAATTTTGTAAAAAATGAACAGTATGGACAAATTAAGGCACACCGGGAGAAAATCTACCACATCCTTTGTAAGCAGTACAACGATATTGTATAAACAATTTAAAAAAAAGTAATAAATATAATTGATGCCGGGGAAACGTAATTAAAAACATTGGAAGAGTAAATGGTTAAGGATTTATCTACCTCAGCATGTTTTAAAAAACACAAAAATCAAATAATGCTTTTTCGAGGTACACATGGTAACAGTCGACAAAATTGGGATTATGATGTGGACATCCCTGACGTATACGACAATAAAGGCGATACTGAAAAAAGCAATGAATGTTCGTCACAGAATAGCTGCGGAGAAGGAGGTACGGAACATGATGTCATCAATAACGAGGAGCTTAACACCCCTCCGGAGCTCGTTCCAGACGAGCAAAGTTCGGTGCAACCACGCACTACCACATCCATTGCTCGGGACAACCCAATGTCCAGGCTAGTTTTAAGAGCTCTGCCCAGAGTAGATTGTCGTCGTTTTTTTATTTAGAGGAAATTTACTTCTAGTTATATTTATATTATTGTATTCATGCAGTTGTTAACTGGGGCAGGAGATGTTATATATAATCTGTGCAACTGTATAAAAGAACACTCAACTGACAAACACATCACTGTGTAATTAGCAAGCAAGCGTTTCATTCCTACTCCAATTTAAGTACATACCATATCTAAAAAATTCACTTACGTTCCCTCCTTCACCCGCTTGTCGTAGAACTCCTCAATAGTCAAGGTGGGCAAGGATGGATATCCAGCTCCGAAAACGGCCTTCTGTATTGCGTCGCGAGTTATTATAACTGGCTTAAGGGGCGTTGATCGCTCCCTGTGCTTTTGCTTCGGTTCTACAAATAGCAAATACACTTCTTCAATAGCTTGCCTAAAGCCCAGTGACAGACATAGGCCTCTCCCAAGTTAGGAGGATATACCTTAATCGCCACACTTGGCAAGCGGATTGACGATCGTGCCAGACACTTCGCAACATAGACAATACTATCCGTCAACCATGTGACATAATTTAGCCGGTTATTCTACCATCAATCTCAGGCATTTCTCTTAGCAGAAATTACGACTCCCATGGGATGAAATGGTAGCAGATTCTCTAACAACACCACCATATGACTAATCAGTAACATACAATATAGGTTATTTACTGATGGTAGGATTTGTATGCCAGTTATTCTGCCGTGAAGCAGTAGTGTGCAATCGTTACTGTGTTTCAGTTTGAAGGGCACTGAGAGCTACTGTAATTACTAGGCATATGAGATGCATAAGAATGGATATCTCAGGGTAACGGGTGCAGTGTTGTGAAACAGTATTCTCGGTGACCCGGCAATTGGTATGGGCAGACATTGCACCTATCCTTATGAGTATGATTATTTCATCTCGTCACTTTTTTCCATAAAAATCTCTTTGTAAAGTTATTCTTTATTTCTTTTAATTATTACTCTCTATTAAAACTCTATTTACTGCCAGTTTTAAAAACCTACTAAATTTTATTACATTGTACTAATCCCCGTGAGTTCATTGACAGAAGTTTGCCAACCCATATTGGAGGAGCATGGCAGTCTCTTCCGAGATCCAAAGCCCTCTTAAGAAATTAGAGGAGGCCTGTTCTCAGCAGTGGGACAGTTAAAGCCTGTTAATTTACTTCACTAACCTCCACTGTGCTTGGCCATATACTCCAATATCGGTTTCTCCTGTTCAATGCTAGAAAGCTCATCGAGCGCCTGGTTTATGTAATGTAGCAACATTGTATTAGAGTACTCTCGTTTGGTTTCATCGTCAACACTAGCCAATGACAATGCCTTAGATAGATTTGCAAGTTTCTCCTTTAGCTCCTTAGCTTCCTTGTATCGTTTGATTTTGGCCTCTCTTGTTAGGACCTTTAAAAACAATTTAAATTTAAATTTAGTTGTATGTTCTTCAGTCATAATTTGCTTCTGCATTACGAGTCAGGGGTTTGATTCCCACATTAAACTAATATTTGTTTAACCTACAGATAGTTGTCTTGGGTTTTGGTGTTTATGCATCTGTAATTAATGTCTGTAAATAGTCTTATAATACAAGAGAAATCCTACTGTGGGGAAACTAGTCTGACAGTATAAAAAAACAAAAAAGTTATGAAGGCTAAAATTATATTTACTATCTATTATCTAACAAAATAGATCTTAAAATTAGTCTAGATTCCTGCATGTATCTTTATCAAGACAATATTATTTGAAACTTAAATATGTGAGAAGTAAGTAATAAAGTAATAAATATGTAAATACTGACCATGCTAGTAATCTTTTCCTGTTCACTCTGTAGCCTGCTGACTGTATTTTGGCTTTCATTATTACCCGGTGTTATCTCTATGTCTGTGAGGCCATAATCTTTGCACCTCGTTAAAAAATCTCTGGAACATTGTGAGAACATACAATTCAACAATTTGAAATCATAACAATAAATTTATATTTTCAGTGATTTCAAACCAAAAGAGACATGATGAAAATAGACTATAAGAAGATAAAAATCTCATAATAAAATTTAGTGAGATTTTTGAAGGTGTATTGTTACCCTTTATAACATACCACTCCCATAGCCCACTTTTGGCCCCTGAGGGAATGAGACGTGACGGATGGCCATTTTTGTATGAGTCAAAAAATTCTTACTCCCCATTGCATTTCCAGCAGTATAGTGACAGCATTAAGTATAATGAACTTGATAAGTAACCGAAGTAATTTTAGAATAAGTATAACTTTTTTAATCTCCTTTACTCTGTTATTAACTAAGATAATGTAATTGTACATACTTAAAATAGACTTCAGCAACATCTATAACATCTTTTCTGGGCCTTCCGCACAACTTCAATGTGAGTGTTCCGAGAAGTGCGGGCAGTAACAAATACTGCAGGGTCTCAGTAGGTAACTCATCAACACTCTCATTCCTACTGAACATTTCTGTCATGGACACCAGATTAGTTGCCTTTTCAAACTTTGATATTGCTTTTCTGATACTCATCTAGAGAAAAAATTATTAAGTAACATTCAACATATATATCTATAAATTAAAATCCTATTGCGGTTCGTCCGCCTGCAAAACGTGGCAACTATAGCAAAATCACCAAAATCTATAGGGGAGGCACATGTTCAGAAGTGGACTTGTGACAGACTGAAGTAAGTAAGTTAAGGACCTGACCTTTTTCTTCTTCTTCGTCTTTGTTTAATGGTTGCTCTCAAAAGAATTCTGACCTGACTTTTTTACTATTTTAAGAATTAGACGACCATAACAGAAAATTTCATGGATTTTATAACATCGCTTTTACATTATATGATATGATTAGATGATTATAAATATTAAAAGATGTAACAAAAATCAATCAAAAAAATGTTTATTACTCTAAGAACGTAGCAACTGGCAAACCTGAACCGGATCACTATTTGTAGCTTCTTTACCGTTCTCAATGTTATTGAAAAGCTTCATGGCCTCATCGAATATTTCTTTAAGGGTTTCATTATTTGAAGATTGAGCTGATTCATATTCCGCCATAATTAATACATAAATTTCAAGAAAAATCGCTTTCTTCTTCTTTTAGTTTGGGAATCGCTTTCTTTGTGAAAAAACAAATGTTTTGTGACAGTGACGATTACGTTCGTGTTGCCAGATTGCCGACTTGCGTTCTCCCCAAATCCTACTCATAATCCCCAAAAATCAGGTTTGACGAAAAACACCGCCAAAACAAAAAATATTTATTTAATAAACAAGTACATTTTTATTTACTTTTGCAATACTTTTTACAATTGTTTCGATTACTGGATCAGCATCATCAAACGGGTCGTCTGCAGTTACGTACATTTTCTCAGAGTTAAATCTGTTAAGAATGTTTAAACTAGGTTTGAAATTAACAAATCCTTCTCTCAATATATACCTAATTCTCAAAATGGATTCGGTAGTCCTAACTCAAACTAGCAACGTTCGTTCTCGGCTATCATCGTGCTCAGCTTTCGCGTTCACCGTGGACTAATCGAAAGTTAGAAGGCGTTATGTCAGATGTATAGGTCTGAGCAAGACAAGAACTACGGTGTTTTTTTTTTGCGTAATAGAATAAACAATAAACAAATTTACGTTGCTTTAAGAGTTTTTCATAAAATTATTGTGTTAAAACTTTCAAAGGCTGTCACTGGTGTTTTTTTATTTTGAATAATGTACCTAGGTATCATACAGTTATGGTAAATTTCTGTATTATAGGCTGTAAAAGCCGCAGTGAAAGAAATCAACCAAACATTATCTTCCATCGGTAAGTAGGTATTTTTTTATGGCCCCGCGAAATTTAATATTAAATAACTAACTATTATAGCAGCATAAAACTATCTTTACATGACTAACCGACCAAATTGCGGATCGCGTAATACGTAATATTGTTAGATAACTTACTTCGTGTCAACTGTAAAGAGTTGGATTGGGGCTACCATCAGTCGACTAATTTTGCCACTGATAAAAGATTTTCTTTTTTCAGTTTTCCCAGTGGACCAATTATAATTAGAATCATTTATTAATAATTATTTTGAGTCTTCTCCGAATTCCATATTTTTCTTGATCGAAATACATATTATTAATTTTGAATGTAATTTTATTTTTCCTTAACTATGTTGAAATTAAAAGGAGGGCTATGTATTTACCAATATGTCAGGTCATATTTTGTATCAAAATGTACGTCTTGAGATACACCCAGCGTCACAAAAATCGCACCTCTCTGAGTTTGCGCGAAAAATGGCTGTAATGGCTAGAAACGAATTATATTTATATAAATATTGGTATGTTTGAAATGGGTATTTGAATAGCTTTACATTGTTAATAAAAAATCATGAAATCATTAAAACATTTATCATTATGGAGCGTCAAAAATAAACACTGTCAAATGCTCGTTAGTAAGGACGCTAGTTACACCACCTAAAAACGGTATAAAAGGGTCGATCTGGATGAAATATGGGCCAGTCGTAATTTAGACTTTGCAGTGAACACACGTGAACAAGTAACCCAAGTAAGAACAAGTAAAGATGGACACCAGCTCTGAAGAAGCCGCTCAAGTGATTGCCCTATTGCAGTCGGGGATGCGGCAGTGTGACGTTGCTCGTACAGTTGAACCTGTCCCGTTTTTCAGTTCGACGGGTGTTCCAACGTTTTCAGCAGACTGGTGGTTATGTTAGAAAACCGGGATCTGGAAGAAAACGGTGCACATCAGAAAGAGATGACCGTTTCATCGTTACGACATCTTTACGAAACCGTTTTACAAATGCTGTTGAGTTGCAACAACAGCTTCGATCAACTCGGAGAACATCTGTGAGTGTTTCTACGATAAGAAGAAGGTTACACGAAAAGAGTTTAACAGCCCATAGACCTGCTAAAGGTCCAAAACTTACTGCACAGCATCGCAGAGATCGCCTAGAGTTTGCTGGCAATCATTGCGAGTGGACTCTAGAACAGTGGCGGACCGTACTCTTCTCTGATGAGACGAGGGTCTGTCTCTTCTGCAATGACAGACGTAGAAGGGTCTACAGAAGACAGGGGGAGAGGTTCACACAACCCTGCTTCGAAGAATCCGTCGAATACGGGGGTGGCTCGTGGGTGCTCGTGGCAAACACTAGGTTTTAAGACCTTTTTTTGTATTTATTAAGTTTTTTTTAAATTATTAATTTGCAAATTTGTACATACCGTCTTTTTCTTTAATTTCTCTTTCGTCTCGTTATAAAAGTAAAATTCAATTAAAATTCCTGAAAGCTAATGAAATTACCTTTCGAATGATATCCTCAAACCACAACATTGCCATTGGCCTGTTGTGTTAAAATAGTATTTAAATTATTGTTTTCGGATGTGCGATTTTTTTGACGCCGAGTGTAGTTGCTTTTTACCCATAGATATGGGTAAAATATCTCCCCTGGCAACTCCTTAAAGTACAAAGAGTATTTAATTTTATAGTAATGATATCCCTCATCCCTCTTAGCCGTAGAAGGAGGATAGCAAGCACTTTGTCATCTCTTTGACTCCGTCTAGTGTCTACAATTTCCAGTGTATTCCTTTACTCTATGGTCTACACTCTTAACTGTAGGCTCATAGCGCTTCTATTGCTATCCTCCTTCTACGGCTTTTACATATTAGAAAAGGTTTGATCGCGTTAAATTTTTTTTCGTTATGTTTTGTCGTATATAGAATGTAATTATATTTTTAACTGTTACGGCTTTTCCCAAATTACAGTTTTTGTAATAAAAATCCCCCAATTCACTCCAAATCAGTTTTATCTAAAAATTTCCCCTATTGTTCCCCAATGATCATAAAAACTCGCCAATCTAGCATCAGCGATTACGTAGACAATCAGGATAAATGTTGCCACCAAAGACAATTGAAACACTACGATAAGCCATCAATGTCTGCTGTAAACGCTACCGCAATATTTATTATATTTTTTGTCTATTTCAATGGCATGAATTAGACACGAAAAAAAATAAAAATAGGGTAGTACACTAATTATTTAGTTCGCCGTAAGGTGGCGAATGATCGATGATACAGCAGATCTTAAAATTAATCTGAGCTCAAACCCATGTGCTGGTATTACTAAAATTGTTAACTGCAATTTGTAGTGCTAATTTACCACGTACAGTTCGTAGTATAACGATAATCATATGAATAAAAATAATGAAACCCATGTTTTATTATGATTATTAATGTTAAATTTTGTGGATAATGTTAATGCTGCAACATTGTAACTTCTTCTATGCAGCAAAATACCTGTTATATAATCATATGATATAGTTGTTTGTTATCTATATATATGAAAATCCCTTATAAATATACAGCTGAACTTTTAACTAAGTGTAAATGGGTATGCATAAAATGGTTAAACATTTCGTGAATCTTCATCATCATCATAATTTCAGCCTATAGCCACTAGTCCACTGCTGAAAATAGGCCTTCTCCATAGATTGCCACAAGTTTGTAGCTCTCATTTTGGGGGGTTTTGCCGTAGTTGCCACGCTTGGCAGGCGAGTTGGCAACCGTAGTTTGTTTATTCAGATGTTCCAGGAAGATGCTGCTGCCCATCTCCTGGTTTTATTTTCTCTCTATCGACTTTTCGACACCCACGGGATGAGATGGGGTGGTAGATTCTCTTAAGGCGCCACCAGACATTTAAAATTTATTCTGTTGCTATAAAATATGTTGTTAGAACAAGTTATGTGATAATAAATAACTTTTTTTCAAGAATAATATGAGCACAATCGACACGATAAGCACGATCGACGATGTAATATATAGCGTATTGATAGAATTGCAACGTTTTTGGAGGCTAACCAAACCGATGCGGGAGCGAAAAGTTCTACTACAATCCTGACATAAGACGTTTGCAGTGATTGGTGCCCAGCCTTCCAGGTGTTGTCATCAAGTGCTCCGAACCAGGCCTCCGCGTAAAACATGCGACCCTCCATTAGAAATTAGCGCCAATCCGCTTCACAGTGAGCTTTTCCCAGTTAAAGTGGCGAATTTTAAAAATAGCCATGTCTTGCATGCCGCAGTCCTTAGAGCGAAGCAAAGGCCTTTCAACGTTTTGCTTTCGCTATAGCGTGAAATACAACAAGTTGTGTTACTATGTGTCAGAAATCTTTAAAGAAAGTTATTAGACTATGTGACAGTAAACTTCAAATAAAGTTATTATTACTTGTACAGTACAAATAGCAAACCGTTGTATCATCATATCATTATTTTTCCCACTTCGTAACGCCAGTTTTCTAGATTCCCCTTCTATATCTCCATCATTCTTAACACGCCTAGCTAAATGATTATAGCAATGATTGCACTAAAAGTAACAATGTGTTCGCATTTAAAAATAATATCTATAAAAAATATGCTCAGTACTTTTAAATATTAGATGATGATTTTTTTTAGTGAAATTAAGTGAAGAAACGAGCAATTCATTAACCAGATGGTAAGTGCGAAGGTTGCATGACCTAAAATTTTATGTTGGAAAGTTATTTGTAGCATCGCACTGCGTTCTTCACCACGAACCAATGGTTCTTGTAATTACACTAGATTTAGTGCCCTTCAAAACGACGACAGAATGACATGCACAACACTAGGCGGATTACTGCATTAGAATCCTACTACCAGGATATACTCCTCATTCTCTCCAACAAAGTTGGAATTTCGGTTAGCAATATTATAGCGCAACGAAAAGAGACACTCTTGGAAGTTACACTAGTTAACGTGTTATTTACAAAAAAATAAACAGACTGGTGATGGGCAACAGATCCTAACATGAGAGGCGTCATGCACTGCCATCACTGATCCGCTGCAGGCTGCACGCATGTCAGTGTGGTGATTATATATTAACAGGCGTGGCCTAGTGGTCAGAGTACCTGACCACTACGCCGCGGGTCTTGGGTTCGAACCACAGCCGGAGTCAACTTTTGTTCTAAAACACAAATTCTTGCTTTTCGGGTCTTGTTATGTTGTGATTGTCCCTGTGTTTTTGATACTGCATCCTAGCCTACCTCCGAACTTACCGCATCACCATTAATCGGGCGCGGAAAGGTTGGAACGAGTGAGTGCCTCTGTGTTTGCGCTTACCCTTATGGCATTATAATATCTCTTGCGCAATAAATACCTTTCGACAATATTCGGATGTCGTCGCCGTAGTTAACATTGACCAGGAGAACATCATCATCATTAACAAGCTGATGAAAGACGAAGTGAAAAACAGCAACAAGAAAGCAGCAAACACACAACAAGCAGCAAAAAGAGAGACAATAGCAACGATTTTATTAAGATTAAAAATATTGAACGTGAGGAGCTCGCCTTCCTGCATCTGTTGAAACAGCTAGGATAACGATCGAAGACTGGAACACGGTTTAGATGCATTGTCGGAAGATATTCACACCAATTACTGTATATTTGTTGCCCAAACATTGCCATGTGTCGGGATTCGTACCCTGGGATTTCATTATGCCGATAAAATCTGTGTTATTTAGCTGTATATATAATCTGTGTTATAAACTGTATGTAAATATATATTACTTTATTTATAGGTGTAACATTATAATTAATAATGATTTGATTTCTTTATAAAAGTAAAGATATTATTTACAGTCGAATCAAAATGTACAAATGCAATATTTTTTATTTTTTATATATGTTATTCAATGAAGATCTTCTAATTATATAAAATTGTATGATTATTGCTGTCGATATTTCTCCTGGAGTATGCAGTAACAACACTAAATTACATTTCTGGCCAGTGGGGAGTTGTCGATCGAGGAGAGTGCTCGTGTGTTAACAACGGTGTCATGTAAGTTTATATTCCTTGTATGCAGCGGACCGGAAAATAACAACAGACCCGACCTCGATATCAAGTGCAGTTACGTGGATATTACATTTTAAAGCCGTTTAATGCTATTTTCTTGTATAATGACTGTCCTCCAACATTAACTAAATAAAAATGTAGTTTCAAGAGAAAATAGAGGAGTGTCTGTTGTTAAACCGTGAACTAGTTGTAGGTCAACAGCAAATGTGCATTACGACGAATCTAGTTATTTCGAATTTTATACCTGCTTTGTCACTAACACTTTTATTCTTAATTGATAGGCTGAATTTTTCGTAGCATACAAATTATAGTTTTTGTATTTAACTTGACATATAAAAGAGCTTGTCTGAAAATGCAATCACGTTTATAAGATAAAAGAAAATCAGTAGTAAACTTTGCAGCATATTATCAATAAACGTTATCCTATTATGAAAACTGTTTACATTTTTTCCGAAACGGGACAATATGAAAATTTTGTCTAACAATTATGGGTACATAGAAATTTTTAATACTAATTATTTATTATATATTGTACACCAAAAATAATTAAACAATGTTTGATATTTTTTGGAAGAGCTCTTAGAAGGCGAATGAATTTCTTGACATTTTTCTGTATTATTTTGATAACCTTGGCAATGACAAAAGCGATGTTGATTACCTTAGTTGTCAATGTCAACACTGCCCTAAGAATAAGAACTGAGACCTACAGCAGTATTTCTTTTGCGGTTGCTAATTTTCTGAAAAATACGACAATTTTGCTTTCTAAAGTCTTCCCAGTTTTATCCTGTCTTGTTTTGGAATATACTAACAACAACTATTAACAGTAATGTAAATCAAAAAATAATATTACCAATTATAACCGGTGTACGTGACGACCCTGCAGACTGTCTAGAAAAAGATGTACATATATACAAACAAGGAGAATTGTATAGCTTTTATTTGTTGCGCACTTTCATTTGTCTACGTTTTATTTTTTAATTACAAGACCTTATTTACATCGGACCAATTTATATTGGACGAATCCCTTTTCTTAATTAACGATTAATCAATATTTTTATGAATTAACTTTGATAGTGGATCGATTTTAATTGATGGCCGTATCGTTTACGTAGTTCGATGCTGGCTATAAGGTCATTTGTGAATACATAAAACAATTGCATGTGGTTAAACTACACATTATATCGAGTTACACAAGCGAATAAGACGTAGCGTTTTTTCATGAATAAAACACTAGTATCAAATGACCTTTCCCTACAGTTCTATTATTTTTTG
The DNA here is from genome assembly GCA_019845155.1 of Luehdorfia chinensis. NCBI lineage: Eukaryota > Metazoa > Arthropoda > Insecta > Lepidoptera > Papilionidae > Luehdorfia > Luehdorfia chinensis. The sequence continues at coordinate 4,385,619 of JAHVAK010000206.1, read as the reverse complement.
TAGAAATATTCTTTAGTAAGAAATTATTCTAATTTTTTATCCAGATTAATTATTTATTTTCTATTCTGTTAAATTACTTACATTTGAAGTATTAGTTATTTCTGTTACTCGAATGTTATATAAAATTTATTAATCTCGAAACATTAAGATTTATCAGTTTTGACGGAATATATATAATCTTTGGCCGGTTACTTAATTATTTTTTTAATTTAATATTACTTTAAGATCAATAGAATTGCATTCGACTCCCGAACAGAAAAATTGCAGTGGATTCCCGAACAGGTGTTTGTGAAACGAAAATAGATAAATTCTAGAGGAAGTGAGCCTTAAAAAAATAAAATTTAAAAAAGTTGAAATCGTTGGTTTATCGGTTGTCAAATTTCACTTTCCATACCAAAACAGTAATGTTTACTTTTAATTAAAACTTTGTAACCTAACTTCGTACGTTGTATAAATTGTCTGTTTTGATATTATGAAGTATAATGAGCATAAAGTTTACATTTTCGGTGATGTAATTGCTGTTAGCTTTCTCGGCTTTTACAGCTTTATCGGATACTGTGCTCGCGGTTCAGAGGCCCGCGTGCCAGGTTTGGTTTGACCCAAACAAAAAAAAAAAACTCCTACAAAAACCTCAAAATTCGGACTGTGTCGCGTTCGCTTCGTGCTTTCGCGATTTCGAATATCTTAAATATTTTAAGTCGTTTAATGACCGTCCGAGGGAGGCTGCGGGCGTCCATTCGGACTGTCGACTTGTGTGTCGGTAACTCTGGGGCATTAAAGTCTACAAATAGTCACTAGCCTTACAAAACTACGAGACGTAATGACTGTCATGTTGACGTCGCTTTGATTCAGTAATAATGACGCGGCAATGAGTCAAACAATGAAGTCTGATTTAATGTCTACTTGCGATTTGCATTGAACATTTGTCATGATATTAGTTGCACTCTGATGATGTTGAATCGCATCTAGTAGTTATGATTTTAATGCTGGCATCCGTCTAGGTTGGTTTTACTGGCCCTAGGGCCAGTTACTCTGCCGTGAATCAGTAGTGTGGAAACATTACTGTGTCAAAACACAGTAATGTTTCTGTCCGAAGGGCACTGACAGTAGTGTAATTACTAGGCATATGTGATATTCTGAGGGCGGCGGGTGTGTTGCCACACAGAATAGTTCCGTGTGACAGCATTTTTGTTACGAGCAGACATTGCACTTCCCATTAGGTAAACGTTTTGCTCGTGTCATAACTTTCTCTAATGAAAACCAAAAAATATAAAATTAAGAATGCGACCACAAGGCAGCTTCAGGTTAACCTGAAGTTTTCATCAGCGCAGCATATTTAATATATAGCTGAAATATTATCTTTAACACATACACTTACTTCTTTTTACGATCCCGTATTCGTTGTAACGCTTATTGCAATAAGGTGTATGAGGAGGTCTAAAGCAGTACCGAAGATAGGGGACTGTCACATTCAGATTAATAATCTCATCCTTTGCGAGTTTTTTTTATACAAATATTGACTCCGGCTGAGATTCAAACCCAAGACTTGGCATGCGGGAGCGGTGTCCACTGAGTGACGCGATCTATGCTACGCAAAATGTCCGTTACTCCCTATAGTTATAAATTTAAGGTATGTATATAACATGTATTTTATAAAATGTATATCATTCGTAATATGGAGCATCACTAACTCAGGACATTGACCCCTTGGGATGTTTTTGATTCAGAAGTAGGTCAAAATTTTTCTTGGGTGAATTTCTTTGAATGATAACCGAAAGTAATGAATTAGGGCTTCGCTTTATAAGTAATTACGTTTTACAAATAATTCGTACAGATAAGTAAGGTAAAATAAAATTGTCAATTTCCTCGTTGAAAATTTCTGAATCACTCGTTTCATTCATTCATTAATTTGTAATAATGGTCTTGAGTCATATTATATGTATATTTTAAGCAATTACTATTTTAGTTTAATTTGTTTCTTGAATTCCACAAATGCTGGTTTATTTATAAAAGAAATTAATGCGCGAACTAAAAGAAGATCCAGTCCTCTTGCTGGTCAACCCTTTTTTTTCCATCTGGGTTTTTGCGTTTGTTATATGTAAGATATGACTCAGCGACATATCTTTAGCATTTGACAATAAATAATTATTTAATCAAAAAACCGACTTCAAAGCAGTAGCTCCAAACAGTTTCATGATTTTCTAATGGATCCCATCATCAGAACTTGACCAAAGATATACGGGACGACCCTTTCGATATACTCTTTAAAAAAAAATATTTAAATCGGTTCATGAACAAAGAAGTTATTCCCGAACATACATAAAAAAGTATATATATATACAGACGTATTAAGAACCTACTTTTTTGAAATCTGTTAAAAATAACACGTTTATCTTTTATAACTTGATTAAGGATGTGTAATTTGCTTAAAAATATTGCTTCTTTCTGCTCGTTGTTATATACTTACATTAATACTTATATTATTTCCGTCAATTAACCGCATCTCCAACTTGACACTGAAAAACAGTGCTGTGACGGAATTCGCTTCCGCTGCAGTGTATGCTGGGTTGTCAATGTCGTTTACTAGGAATATGGAGTACAATTTCCATACTTTTATTTTAGGGAAGTGTGTTTTCGTTTATTTTTTTTGTATTTTTGTTCTTCATTTTTTTATTATGAATTACTTTTGTGTACGCCCATTTCTAGTAAATAAATTATTTCTCTTTCTTTCTTTCTTTCATGTAGAGCATAATACTGTAATTAATTATCAATCTTCAACTGTTTATATAACTGATCAATTATTTATCTCTTTCTTTGTAGTTTCTTTATTGTTGAATCAACTTTGCCCCACACTTTGATTCCTCCTGTGTCTTGGAAGCGTTTTACAGACAAAAATAGCACGTGCAAAAATAGCTAGACCCGCAACAACTCTTTGCAGGACGTACACATTTATTGCTCCGTGCGGGAATCGACGACCCGCAGCGCCGAACCCAGTCGCCCAGCCAACCGGATTTCTGTCTGTCTCTAAAGATAACCTAAAAGTACTAAATGTACTGGACATACATTTTGCCCAGATTATAGGCAGTAATTTTTTAAATGACTGTATAACAAATACATCTATGTATGTACTAGTAATTCTATAAATTCAAAGTTATTTTTCGAAAATAACATGTATTACTCAAATTCCGAGTGTGATACTTATTCTGTATTATAGTCTGTTGAAATATATTAAAAAAGTAAAGTTTCAGCCTATAAAATGTCCCACTGCTGAGCACAGGCCTCCTCTCATTTCTGAGAGGGTTTTGGAGCTAGGAAGAATCCGCCACGCTGCTCCAATGCGGGTTGGCGGACTTCACATGTCTTCGAAATATTTTTTATTTCTCAGACATGCAGGTTTCCTCACGATGTTTTCCTTCACCGCCGAGCCTGTGGTGAATCAGCACTTAAAATTGCAAATAACAATTCTAGTGGTGCCGGCACCGGGGATCGAACCCAGGTCACTCGCGTACTTTGAAATTTAAAGCGAGCGCCTAGCCCCTGAGCTACCACGGCTCTAAATATATATTAACAGCATATAAATTTCCTACTGCTGAATGCTAATAATCTGAGATGGTTTTGGAGCGGGGAACTGGCGGACTTCACATCATCATCGATTTTTTTTTCTTCCTCAGTCGTTCATGATTTCTTTTACCGCCTAGCACGTGGATCAATACTAAAATGGTTTCTACAATTTAATGACATCGTACCCAAAACACTCGCGGTCGAACCCTGAGCTCGGCTCTGTTACTTTACTGATATCCTATTTACGCCCCTTCTTTTCACTATTTAGCTTAATTATATTGCATTAATTGCACATTTCAGAATTTGAATTTGCAAAAAAACCTTAGACTAGGATTTTGGGCAGATTTTATTTTGATTTAGAGTATCGTGGGGTTTAGAAACATAAATTGCACATTTACAACACAACCAGACCTGTAAACCAACGACTTGTTTTTTAGTACTAATATTTAGCTCCGTTACGGATTCGAACCCATTACCCGCAGCGTAGAAGTCAGATACTCTGAACCTAGTGATCACCACGCGGTCATCATATATACACACCCATTACACTATTGCAACAAGACTTATTTGATCGTTTCTCAGAGTCAAGGTTCTAGGTCGGCCGCGTGGAGCAGTCACAGTTTCTGTCTGTTAAACAATAGGTCCCCGTTCCTTAGACACACAAATCATCGCTGTTCAGACATTGGATGCATTACATATATCCCCATATCCAGTTGATTTCATTCCAAGAGCTCCCTTTCCCCGATTAAATTAGTCAGGCGTTACTTTGCGGAAATTCATTATAATAAAGAAAAGAAAGCTAATTTGCTAAGATCCGCATGCAATGTAAAATGGTGTGTATTACCTAGTTTTGAAGAGCATCGCCCGCCCTCCCTCAACAGCGTGCACAAGCAAATCAATATCGCCATAGTGAGTTACTACCGTGTTGTAGTGGTTGAGGGTATCTGGTGGCGGCAAGAGATGCGAAAAGGTGAAGATAAGTGACTGCTTTTATGTCGCAGCATTTGTAATCAGCGTAAGTTATTCTTTCCGGTTGCAGACGATGTCGCATTATCAAGCCATGAAATCGCCCTGGAGGATATTATAAGATTATAACGTTTCTCTTACTAATATTGTGCTGCGCTTCAAAAGCATGTTTTGTAAACGAACGAAGAGGAAATGTAGAAAAAAGTTATTTAGTAATTGGTTAATAATCAAGCGTCAATAAAGTACGATGTGTAATCGTACTCTGACTTTAACACTCGGTCGGTGATCGTGGACCGATAAATTGATTTCTTGTTTATTATCGATAAAACTTATTTTAATGTTGTAATGTTGTAATGTACATATTGAAAAAAGTTAGTCAAAAATCTTGGAAGCGTTATAAAAATACATGAATAGTAAATTATATATGAGTCAGTAAAATGGTTATTAATATTTAACCAAATGTTATCGTTCTTAAATATAAATAAGACACAATTTTATTATTAAATATAATTTCACTAACGAACGCTCCATAACTGATGTAGCAGATATTTTAAATATCACATTTGGATGCCCGGAAGATTCTTAAAATTCTTACTGCGTTTTTTGTTCAACATTTCATGTTGTAAAACATTTGACTGCGTAGATCATACTTAATAAAATGGTTTGTGCACTTGGTAATAAGGTGCACTTTTGCTTGCAGGTGAATTTGTTAAATGAAACTGTGCGTTCCTTCTGATTGCTTTATTGTAACTAAAAATTAAAAATACTACATCTATGGTTACTCGCCCTAGCTATACATATGTACGTTTGCAATACATATGTACGTTTGCAATACATATGTACGTGTGCAAAGATGTATGAAACAAACTTAAAACAATAATCGGACTAAACATGGTTTAAAAGAGCTCTTAATTTTTGGATTCACTATTTATCGATTCAGCGGATTCTTATAATTTTATTATTTTGTATTACTTCAAAATAATTTAGAAAATTCCAGAAAAAGCTTATCTCAACAAGATTATGCTAATTTATAAATCAGTGAATAATATTTTTATGTAGTTTAAATATTTGGTAATTTTAGTTTAGATATACATAAATACAAGCTAACTGAACTACTTTTGGTTTTTTTATTGCATACAAATAATAACACCAGATTCATAACAGATAAAAAAAAAGTTTTATCTGCCGCGAACGTATTAATATATGATCGTCAATTTCAAAGGAGATTAGTTTACAGTTGACTTGTATTAATTTTATCCTGCAATTTAAACACTTTTTTACCACACTGTATATATTCCAAAAATGTCTTATTAATATTATCTGTACAAGTCGCGAATGGGTGTTTTGTAGATTGTTACGTATATATGATATTCGACAAAAATAATTAAATTGTCTTTGACACAGTGTCACTCATTGTTTCAAACAGTATTCTTGGTCTTAAACGTTTTCCTTATTAACTTAAGTCGATCTTGACTTTGCTATGGCCATGCGATCTACTATTGAATACAGATGTAATTTTTCAATTCGCATGTTCCTGCGAATTGCGAATTTTTTTGAAAGTGTTTTTCTCACTTTAGTAACACGGTCAAATTGCTTAGGATAATCTCCTCTATGGTAAATACTGGTGTACCACAGGGATCAATTCTATGCTCATTATTGTTTTCGCGCTCGCCAAACCGTAGACATATATTATATTTGGCCGCACCCAATGAACGGATTCGCAGTAATGGCCACTATTGGCAGTCGGATGAACGATCATAGTACTAGACAACTTGCAATTTAGACGCTACTGCCAGTCACTGATCTGGATAATTTAGATCTGGCATATTTGAAAGAAAGAAAGAACAACGAAACAAATTTTAGTTGTAGCTACAAAACACTACAATACGCTACATACTAAATACAATAGACAATAAATATATTGCAATTTATATTTGAGAACTCTTATCTGCCGGCTAATTAATTTAGTTGACTTTTACGACTCCCACGATGCGTTATGGGAGTTATGGGAGTCACACGGCTCTATATTATTGGTGTACAATCAGGAGTTTACCAATTAAAAGCCTATTGTCTTTGATTTTGTCTAATTTATATCGATTCATTTAAATCAATGAGATTTTTTTTCAGTAAGGTTATTTTATATTATTGTGGATAGAAAATCAGGTGAGTTCTCTAACATTTACAACATTATAATTATAGTTAGATTGAGGTTGTTTATAACCCGTTGCCTCGTGAACACTAAGTATTTAAGTCTACCGCAGCAACAAAGAACATGATTCAATGACCATTGATTATAATGTTACCGATGTTGCTTATAAAAAACAATCAATCTAAAGGTACCTAGCAGACTGTGGCATATAATATTGATAAACGTGAGAGAGAGCGAGAGCTTAATGAATACATGACCTAATCACAGTAAACGTTGCTTCTGGAAAATTCTGGCGGGAAACGACTCGTGGCGGTCAGCGCAGGATGGCGGCTATTAGGACTATTGTCGCGCCATTCTGAATTACGCATAATGTCACAATGGCGCGTTCAATACACAGACCGCGTGAGGGTTTAACAAAGGGCTGACCTCGGACAATTGATGGTCGAAGGGCAAAACTTGCCGAAAATTACGTGTTTACCATATCGAAGCTAAACTATATATATTACATATTTGCATTCGTAAGAGGATTTTTTTCTACAACAATAAACTGCAGCACTAAACTACAGAATAATTCGGTGGTGCCTCTAGTTCTTCTGGGCCCAAACACTAAGTGGTCAGCGTATCAGCCTAGCAGCCAAGCATTAAACGGTTCGAAAACTTAGATCTCTACAGACAAAAACCGGCAAGAAACTGATAACCGTTGTTAACGTTAAAAACAGATTTTGTAATTTAATGGATTATTATGCATTATAACATAATATACCTTATTATGTACTGTGCAGAAATCAATAATTCTCATACGTCGTTTTCCTCAATTAGTCATTAATATTGTGCAACACGAGAATTGGCGGCTATACGTGTATTGCGCTTTTCATCCTGTCTCTGACACAGCTTCTGAATCTTCCCCTTATGATATTAATCAGACTATTCTCTCAACTTAGTACTCTTCTCTTACCTTTGTGTTGATATTTATTGCATTACTTATGATACAGCATATACAATATGGTTATGGTACTCACTAACTGGAAGATTGTGCCGTAGTGAATGGCCCAAAGGTCTCTCCAGTGCATTGTTTTCAAAATGGCGCCATACACACAAAAAGGCTTCACTCTTGGACCTTGGTATATCTATAAGATTTCAACTGATGTCCTATTATAGAAAGTCGAATAAGTAACTTATAAGATGTTACAAAAGGCGTTACATAGCCTGCTTATGTCCAAAATCGGTATTCACTCTAAAACATATCTACTCCAAGCGTGAAATTCCTCTTCAGTGTAACGTTATGTAAAATATATTAACCACTCCAGCGGAAATTTTTCATTACGAATACTATCCAGCAAAGTTACTCCTGTCATATAATTTTAAGAAAAAAAAGTTTTGAGGTAAGTAGTAGTAGTAGTAGTGGTTAGGTAGCCCAACACAACAACTGGGAGAAGGGAAGAAAGTAAGAAGTGATTTAAATGATTCATGATTGTAGAATATAAAATAATATATCAAAAACGTCTCCGACCTGATCTTCTTTATACATACATACATATAGTCACGCCTCTTTCCCATAGGGGTAGGCAGAGACCACATCTTTCCACTTGCTACGATCCTGACACACATCTTTAGCTCCCTCTACTTTCATTAGTGTTTTCATACAAGCTCGTCGGTTGCAGGTACTTTTGACGTGGCCTTTCCTTAAAACGATTTCGATCTGATCGTAATACGTTCGCCTACGTCGACCCTTGCCCATTCACACTCTCCTCATAAATCTGTTTTGTCAATTTTCTTTCATCCATCCTCTCTACGTGTCCAAACCATCTAAGCATCCCTTTCTCTATCTTTGTCACTACATCTTCTACCACACCGCAACGTTCTCTTATCACGTTGTTTCTTAGTTTGTCCATCGAAGTCACTCCAGCCATACTTTTCAAACTTTTCATTTCAACAGCATTAATCTTATTTTCATGCTTCTTCTGCCAAACCCAACATTCACTACCGTACATAAGTGTGGGGACCAGTACTCCTCTATGTACAGCCAGTCGTCCCTTTTTAGATACGTTCTGGCTGCACATAAAGTTATGCAGGGCTTCATATAATTTATTTCCTGCCAACGCTCTTCGTTCAATATCACAGTCGTACTTTCCGTCTCTCGAAAATTTTGAACCCAAATATACAAACTCTTTCACTTGTTCCTCTCTTTCTCCTTCAATCAGAACTTTGCAATCCGACATACTTTCTTCTCTTTCAAAAACCATTACTTTCGTCTTATCTACATTAATTTTCATTCCTTTGATTTGTGAGCATGTTAATCGTCCACTACAAGACACAGGCCCCTCCTAAGAAAGGAGACTTTGCCGTAATCAACCAATCACTAAGATTGGCAGGCAGATTGGGGTTCGCGGTACCAACCGCAGCTTAAACTGCGCAGCCCGTTACCGCTCTATGTATTTTCTGTTTGGTTATTTACGAGACGATTACCTACCAGACGACGTTCAAGCTAAACTCAGTTTAACCATTTAACTGAGTTCAGGTCTACAGTTTGCAACCAAGTCGAACGGCGAAATCGGTTCTAAAAAAAGTTCGTGTCCTGTTTTCGAAATCTTGATACTTTTTGTTTAGATCAAAATGCATCGAGTATTTTCAGCAGATTCTTATGATTTTATAATTTTGAATTTCTTCAAAATTATTTTAAAAATTCAAGAAAAAGCTTATCTCAACAAGATTTTGCCTTTGTTTGATTTTTACTAATTTATAAATCTGTGAATAAAATTTTTATGTAGCTTAAATATTTTTTAAATTTAAGTTTAAATATACATAAATACAAGCTAATTAAACTACTTTGGGATTTTTTTATTATATACATCGATCGTCAATTTCAAAGAATATTAGTTTACAGTTGACTTGTATTATTTTTACCCTGCAATTTAAACAATTTTTTTTTTGAAAGTGTATTTCACAGATACATACCTCACTGTATATATTCCAAAAACGTCTTTTTAATATTATCTGTACAAGTCGCGAGTGGGTGTTTTGTAAATTGTTACGTATAATATGATATTCGACAAACATAATTAAATTGTCTTTGACACTACTCATTGTTTCAAACAGTATTCTTGGTCTTAAACGTTTTCCTTATTAACTTAAGTCGATCTTGACTTTGCTATGGCCATGCGATCTACTATTGAATACACATGTAATTTTTCAATTCACATGTTCCTGCGACTGTTTATGGACGTCATTATCGAGGCACGACCAAATTGACTGATAAATCAACTCACGTCGCAATCTTGACAGCAATTTAGTAGAGCGCGGGGATCAAGTGTGCAAATTTATAAATATTGGAAGCGATTGGAATTTAATAAATTTCTATTACTACCTGGTATTTATTTCCACTGGGTAATGCCATGTCTTTAAATTTTCTTTCTCGTATTCCGCCACGACGTCCAGTGAAGCGATTTTCTAGATAATTCTAAACATTGTCATGGAAGTTCTTCTTTTCTGCATATTTTTAAAATCTCTATCTCTGTTAGCATCAATGACCTTATCACTGTAGTTTTTAATTGATTAAAAAGGACTGTGATCAGACGTTAGCTTATCCTTTTGATAATAATTATCATACTATACAGTACTTTTAAGGGCTAATTTCACTGTTGAAACTAAACGCGATCTGTTCAAGCTAAACTCAGTTAAACTGTTTAACTGAATTCAGGGCTGCAGTTCGCATTTCATCAACATCAAACGCGGTTTAAATTCTGAACGCCCAATTTTCGACGTTTGATTCTTAAAACGCGTTTACAGAGCTGTCATTTTCAATTGTACATCTACGTGAACCCAAAAACATATTTGATTTCGTATTAATTATTATTTGCATGCCTACATATGTGACTAATGTATAAAAACAGGCTATTTGATTTTTTTTTTATTGTATAAAGTGACGAAACGAGCAAAATGTTTACCTGATGGTAAGTGCAACGTCCGCCCACAACAAATGCTGTGTCACCCAGAATATTTCTGTGTGACACCACACTGCGACCGTCACCATGAAACATCAGTTCTTAAGTCTCATATGCCCAGTGATTACGCTAGCTCTCAGTGCCCTTCAGACCGAAACACAGTAATATTTGCACACTACTGCTTTACATCAGAAGAACTGGCCCTGGGGTGGTACTTACCTAGACGGATTCCTGCATAGATATCCTACCACCCGTAAAAACGTGGTTCTATTAAACTTGATTTCCAAAACGAACAGTGAAATCAGTTCTCAGTCATTTAAATATGCGAATTATTTTGACGAGTGAATTGCATGGCCGTCAATCAAAATAAACTTAGTACATACAAACCTAAATATAATTTCAAAAAAAAGTTACAGCAAATTACAGAAATACTTGGTCTTTGACCACATATAAGATTATTAATTATTAAAAGTCAATACAAGAGAACCAATTGACGACCGCCTGGCCTAATGGTCAGAGTACCCAACCTCTACGCCGCGGGTCCTGGGTTCAAACCCTGCCGAAACCAACATTTGTGCATCAACACAAATTGTTGGTTTTCGGGTCTGGTTATGTTGTGCATGTGAAATGTAAGTCTGACCTATGATACCTGTAAAACGCACCCTTACATTTATAAGATATAGTTACAAAAGAAATCTTAGTGTGCGGCATAGTAAAACCAAAAAAAATTTATAGCAAAAATATTGACCTCATAGTTACATATATAGCATACCTATCAATTTATTTGAAACAAATCATTTATTTGACGGCAGTTATGGTTAAACACCCGAGAGTTTGTATGTATGAATGCGCTAATCTCAGGATATACGAATCCGATTTGAAAAAAAATATTTTTTTTGGTTAGATAATGTTTTAATGGTAGTGGTTAGTTGTGTTTTACTTATTACAAGTTTATTGCTTAATATACGTATATTATATTCAATGATATAAGATCTAACTTAACGATAATGTTTTAGTTGCTAATGTAATGATATGCCTACTAGCAAGAACCCCTCCTCGGGTGTAGGCCTCCTCTAAAGAGGTCCATTTAGAGTAGATATGAAGTAGAGTACCACGCATACACTGTCTCAATGTTATTAAATAATTATAATTCTAGTTTCATTAATTTTAAATTAACGTTAACTAACTAATCTTTAAATAAATATAGCATTGCAACGCTTAACGGAAAGTTTTAATTGCAGTTTCACCTAATATGGGTGCAGAGCCGTTTTAAAGAAGTTCTGAAATATCCAAGAAGACTATCGAATATGGCTCGCTACACGGTCCTCGCTATGTTCCTCGTCGCGGGTGTGGCTCAGTGCTTCAATGGCGACAGCTTTGAGCTGGAGTGCCCCGACGAATGCGACTGTCACTACTTCAGAATCAACTGGGTCACGGACTGCTCGGAGAGCAACCTCACCGAAGTGCCCTACGATGAACTGAGCATGAGTGTCTACATCCTAGACCTTAACGGGAACAATATAACCAGCTTAAAGTCTTTCCCGCCGGACATCAAGATGAGGAGGCTCCAGATTGCGAATAACAGGATTACGCGAGTGGAGAAGGAAGCGTTTAAGGGACTCGAATATCTGATTGACGTTGATTTATCCGGCAACAATATCACCTACGTAGATCCAGAGGCCTTTCTGTAAGTTGATTTGTTAATTTTTTTATGGAAGAAATTGACGGGACCAGCAATTCTAACCTGCTGGTCAATTCAACGGCCGCCCATAACAAGTGCCGTGTGGTAACAGTTTCTGAAAACAGAACGTTGCTGTGTGGCACTCAGCCGTGGTAGCTCAGGGGCTAGGCGCTCGCTTCAAATTTCATAGTGCGCGAGTGACCTGGGTTCGATTCCCGGTGCCGGCATCACTAAAATTGTTAATTGCAATTTTAAGTGCTGATTTACCACGTGCTCGGCGGTGAAGGAAAACATCGTGGGGAAACCTGCATACAGACATGTGCAGTCCGCCAACCCGCATTGGAGCAGCGTGGCGGATTCTTCCTAGCTCCAAAACCCTCTCAGAAATGAGAGGAGGCCTGTGCTCAGCAGTGAGACATTTATAGGCTGATACTATACTTTTTATTCACTGCGCTGGTCACCCAGAGATATCAGTTGTTAAGTCTCATATGCTCAGTAATTTTACTACCTACCAAAACAATGTAATGTTTGAGCACTACTGCCCCACTGCAGAATAGCTGGCACCGCGGTGCTACCTACCTAGACAGATTCCTGCATAGGAATCCTACCATCGGGTACTCCGCAGTAGTAATCAGGTACTAGGCCACGTAGGCACACTCGATCATAATCAATTAGATTTGGCCTATTTTCTAAGGTAATTGCCCCACCTTCTCTTATGCGGCCAACACAGGGGTTTGTAACATATTGTATACGCTGTACGCTGTAGTCGTGATTTAGTTAGGAGATAAAGCAATAAAAAAGCTACGTTAGTTTCCCCTTTATCACTCCTCATCCTCGACTGTTTCCTCTTGTCAGTGTACTTTTAAAATTTTCGGGTCTTCTTCTACACATAATATTGTAGCATTAGTTTCTTTGGTTGCGGCATCCATCTGGTCATCAGATTGTCCTACAATCTTTCCAGACGACCCGCCCATGTGACTTGAACTTTACTATTTCCTACTACTTATTCTACCCATAATCTGTGCAAAATTTTATGTTACCTAGAACTTACATATACTCGTACTTCTTCCTTAAATGCAGATTTCGGGTTGAATTCAAACTCTGAGATATTACACGTGAATAAGTGAAAAAGTGGGTATTGTTTAATGTTTTTGTCCTGTTACTTTACATTCCCTAGGCGGTCAGTCGTGAAGTTATGGAGAGAGTCGTGCGCGAAGTTACAACGTTCGCCCATAACATCAATGCTAATCAATAATTTCATTTTTATTTAATTTTTGAAATTTTATTCTAATTTTTTATTTCATTTTTATTTAAAACTTTCTGCCTTAAACATCATTAGGATAGTAGGTACGTCAAAGCTCTTTTTCAATTGCGGAAATCCAGCAGAACCACGAGCAAGTTGAATTAACTTGGATTATTAAGCATTTAACGCACAAAAGACGTTGTAACATTAGACGGAAAACCGAGTAATGCCAGGCCATTGTAATTGCTTATTAAATTACTCGCAGTAACGTATTGTGTTGCCACTCATTAAAAGTTATTCTGCTTGGTCAAGGGCAAATTAAATGTATCAAATTTCGAGCTGATTCAACGAAACGAAACGGTTTACTTATAACATTGTTCTTTTTCGTGCAGAGTTACTGGTGGTAGGATTCCTATGCAGGAATCCGTCTAGATAAGTACCACCCCAGGGCCAGTTATTCTGCCGTGAAGCAGTAGTGTGCAAGCATTACTGTGTTTCGGTTTGAAGGGCACTGTGAGCTAGCGTAATCACTGGGCATTCGAGACTTAAGAACTGATGTCTCAGGGTGACGGGCGCAGTGTGGTGTCACACAGAAATATTCTGGGACACAGCATTTGCTGTGGGCGGACGTTGCACTTACCATCAGGTGAACGTTTTGCTCGTTTCGTGACTTTAGTCGACATCTTTAGTTATCAGCAGAAGCTCTAATATGTACCGTGATTCCCTTGGTCGCGGCATCACGCGTGAACGGCTGGAACGATTTCGCTTATTCTTTTTTTTTGTGTTTGATATCGTCAGCAGAAGGTTCCTATGAAAGAAAAAATTTAGAAAGTTGCGCGGGAAATAAGAAAATTTAAGAAAACTTAACGAACATATTAACTTTTCTAATGTTACCTTTGCGCTTTTGACATAACTTTCAGTCGTTTGCCAGTTGACGAAAGAATGCGCGTCATCGAAGCCACAATTTTTAAAATTTGGCGTCAACTTGAAAAGTGTCGGTAGTGTTTTAATTGCATTGTAATTTCTGTGTTGTTTGTAATATTTTGAGTTTTGATGTTTAATATTGATAGTTTATTATGCAGCAAGTGCTCATGAAAGTGTACAGTGTATGGAAAATAAAATTTAAGACCATCAGTCCAGCAAATCTTCAGTAAAAGTCAACTATCATTTTACTCTTGATTGTCATTTTGAATTATCTATTGTCACTCCCGTGACTGACTTGACGTTGGTAGAATTCTATTAGAATTATATATAGAGATAGAGGCCACAATTAAAAGAAGAAGAAGAGAACTACAAAGGCGAAGACTTTTTGATTCCACGGATTCCTTTGATTCCGAGCGGCTAGCATTTGCAATGTCTATAAATAAATCGCAAATGGCAGTCGCTAAGCGTTTGTGGCATCCATCTTGAAAATCCATGTTTTTCACATGGCCAGTTGTATGTCGTCTGTTCCCGTGTCGGAATACCAACAAAACTATTCATATACGCGCCAGAAAATAAACTGAGAATGTTTTGTGTTCATAGTTAAGACAGGACAACGTCTGTCGGTTCAGCTAGTAAACAATATTAAAGTGTACTGAAGAGTACAACAAAACAGTTCCAAGTCCTCGATAATCATTTCATGATATAGAGTTAGTAACATGGGTAGTGTACCATACATACGCCATCCAATAATGCGTGGATTGTATTTTAGTGGCACTTGCCGTGTAATGGCGACATACTATAAACTGCTAACCTATCTAATTTCGTTGGGGCGGATTTCCCTGTAGGCCGAAGAGGCCCGGTCCTGGAGTGGCAAAATTTTGTAATTTTTTATATTGTTATTCACTGTTACTCTCAAATAAAAATGGTAGGCATCAGTTTCTGAAGACACTGATTGAGATAATTTACAGACTTTCGTTATTTTTTATTTTAATTTAATTCTTATACGTAATTAAATTTTTCGAGCTTTGCAGAGAGTAGGGGGCGGCAATCGTCCGTGGCCTAGGACAGCCAGGGTATCAAATCCGCCCCTGTCCGTAGAGATACCTACGATTCGACTATGTGAATAGTGAAAAAGCGTAATAATCATCTCTGATAGACCTTAAAAATCGGTGACTGTCAGCCAAGAGTAAATTGCGAGATGCCCTCTGATCACCAATCAAGAAAAGAAATGTTCTGGGTAATACAACATTTGCAGACGTTGCACTTACCATCAGGTGTACGGTTTACTCTACTCGTCAGTTTCTTCCATAAATAAAACCTTCAAGTTTACCCTATAAAATAATCAACAATGCTGATGTAACGCGAACTAACGTTGATTATTTACATCAGAGTCATGTCTGACGTTATTCAATTGTTTGCTTGTAAAGGTCGTAGTTACCTTTGCAACACAATAGCAGAGGATGAAATTATGCCAATTGCTTCTGAACTTGCGACTGGGCAGTCTGGTGGCAAATTGCCTCAACTCGCACCAATATTAGATAATGGACGTACAAAGAATGCAAATTGAATTCACTGCATTCAGACACTATTTACATCTTATTTGGGCCTGGTTTCGTATCTTGTCAGATAGCCACGTGACCGTTTGTATATAAAACGTGAAAGTTAGTCAATAGAATCAGACGATACCTTGCGAAAATCTGTTACAAAAAACGGAAAGAATGTGCTTAGATCCACATTCAAAATTAAAAATGATGTGTACTGCGTAGTTTTTAAAGCCGCATAGCCCCCCCCCCCCCCCATAAATAGCCACAAAAGTTTGTAGCTCTCATATTGGAAGGATTTTGCCATAGTTGCCACGCTTGGCAGGCGGGTTGGCAACCGTAGTTTATTTATTCAGATGTTCCAGGAAGACGCTGCTGCCCCTCTGCTGTTAATTTCCCTCTGTCGGCTTTTACGACACCCACGGGATGGGATGGGGTGGTATCTCTTAGGCCGCCACCACACTGCCTATCATTGAAAATTTAGAAATAATCGGTTTATATGAATAGACTTCCGGAAAATTAAAACGAATAGCACTCACGCATCTGTTTATACTAATGCTTACTACGCTATAATATTTTCTGCGCTGACGACAACTTCCGTTTGATAATCAGCAGATGTCGCCGTGGTCGATATCGGTCAAGAGACATCATCATGAACATCATAATTTTTTTAATTCAATTCAGTAGCAGTGCCTGATCTCTAATGTTACACGAGGGTGGATTGAAAAGTACTCGGCCTAACCAAGAAAATAAACACATACTAAATCAGTTATATTTTTATTTTTCTACATAATCACCATCAAGTTCAATACACTTTTGCCACCTCCCCTTCCAAGCATTTAGACCGTTAAAAAAAATGATTCTTCCTTAGAGTCAAAATATGCGTCTACAGCTGCTTTGACCTCGTCGTTTGTCGAAAATCTTTGACCTCCCAAGTGCTTTTTTAGGTTAGGGAACAGAAAGAAGTCTGATGGTGCCAGATCAGGTGAATACGGCGGATGCGGTAACAGTTCAAAGCCACAGTTGTGAATTCCAGCCATTGACTGTACTGACGTGTGAACACGGGCGTTATCTTGATGAAACAGGACTTTTCTTCTGAGCATTCCTCGACGTTTTTCTTTTATTTCCTCTCGTAACCGACGTAGTAAGGTGCAGTAGTAATCAGAGTTTATAGTCTGACCCCTTTCAAGATAATCAATCATAATCACACCTTTCGAGTCCCAGAATACTGAAGCCATCACCTTATTTGCCGACAAAATCGACTTAGCCTTTTTAGGGGGTGGTGAACCAGGTCTTCTCCACTGTTTTGATTGTTGTTTTGTTTCCGGTGTACAGTAATGAACCCATGTTTCGTCCATAGTAACAAAACGATTCAAAAAATCATCTGCATCGGCTTCAAATAACTCCAAACAGTCGCGTGAAATAGTCAATCGCGTCCTTTTTTGTTCAACTGAAAGCAGTCGCGGAACCCACCTCGCAGACACCTTGTGGAAACCCAACTCGTTGACAATGATGTTTTGAGTTCGTTCATAAGAGATGCCTATAATCTCGGCTATCTCTCTAATTTTTAATCTGCGGTCTCCCATTATTAAATCAAGTACTTTTTTAATATTTTCGTCAGTAGTTGACGTCGAAGGCCTTCCAGAGCGGGGTTCATCTTTCACACTCTCTCTACCACGCTTAAATTCTGCTATCCATTTTTTGACGGATGAATATGACAGAGCACAATCGCCTAATGTACTGACCATGTCATCATGGATGGCTTTTGATGATAGCCCCTTCTTATGGAGGTACTTAATGACGGCACGCTGCTCGATTTGCTCCATTCGCGGAAATTATGACCGATTACTTTGTTAATAAATTTATAAAATCACAACTAATTATCGCACACGTTTCGAACTTCACACAATGAACTAGTCTGAACTGAACTAAATAATGTGGGTAGATTTGATTTTTAGAATTGAATGGATCTGTGTTAGGCCGAGTACTTTTCAATCCACCCTCGTATTATTTTATTGTAAATAATGTGGGTAGATTTGGGTGGGTGGGTAGATCAATCCACCCTCGTAATATATTTTTTTCTATTATTAAATATTTAAATAACGGTGTATTTTATGGGCCCTATACCTTTTAAATATACCGTCGATACTAAATGATTTTCCGGGATAAAAAGTATCCTATGTCCGTCTCCAGAATGCAAGCTATCTCTGTGACAAATTTCATCAAGATCGGTCCAGCAGTTGAACCGTGATATGGTAACAAACAGACAGAGGGACAGAGAGAGTTACTTTCGCATTTATATACGAGTATTAGTATGGAAGTATGGATATGGATATACACTAAAAGATTAAAAAAAATTGCAAATACACAGGCTTCCTCACATACAATAATATTTATAATTCTGATTCCAGAGACTCCCATGGACTTCTGAACGTGGAGCTTCAAGACAATCCAATCACAACTGTGGAGGGTCCGTTCCTGATTTCCAGCACTCTTCAGTACCTCGACATTAGCTCTTGCAATCTCTCCGTTATTAACTCTCAATTCTTTGACAATATAACGTCCTTAACCACATTAGATCTTTCTAGTAATCCTTTACGCACTCTGGACGCAGGTGTTTTTGATGTCCTCACAAGTCTCGACAAATTGAATCTTAACGACTGTCAACTCACGACTATTTCAGAACATATTTTTTCTTCACAGTCGAATCTTAAGAAATTAGAACTCGCTGGAAATTTCTTATCCAACACCAACTGGTCCGAAGTATTGGGTGATCTTATTAGACTTGAATATCTCAACTTGAAAAAGTCGCGTCTGACGTCACTGTCCGAAGACACATTTTCTAATTGTACAAATTTGGTTACACTTATCTTAGCAGACAATGAATTGCGTGACCTTGATGTTGCAGCGGTATTGGGCAAAAGCGTTACTCATTTGGAATTACTAGATTTGTCCAATTGCCATATACAAGGTCCGATTTCAGGAGAGGCGTTCGCTAACGCAACCAATTTAAAAGTTCTTTATCTCTCTGGTAATCCATTGTTTGCACCCGATCTACAAGAAGCTCTTGCACCCCTCCCTAAACTAGAAAGATTATTCTTAAGCAACTGTGGTCTCCGTAATCTTCCAGACAACTTCAATGTTTTTGACAACCTTCTCGAACTGGATATTTCACATAATCCTCTGGTTAACGTGTTTACCAGATTGTTAGCGCCTCTCGAGAAATTGGAATATTTAAATATGGGCTACAGCAACTTGTCTTACATCGGCCCGGACACATTTGCAAAAATGACTTCGATGAAACGTCTGGTGCTCTCTGGCAATGATCTGCTATCTCTTGAAGCGGGTCTTTTCGGGAATCTAACACAATTAACAACGTTAGAGCTAGAATTCTGCGGATTGAAGAGGCCTCTTAATGCAAACGCGTTCTTTAAAAATCTCACATATATGGATTTGAGAGAAATTCGCCTCAGTGGAAACCCTCTAGTAATTCCAAAGTATGGGCCTGTATTTCCAACACAGTTGTCTCAAGTCACAATACTTGATCTTAGCAATTGCAACATCTTATCCTTAAATAGAGACGGATTTAAAAACACTGAGAACATAACCGACTTGAACCTAGCGGGAAATCTGATCAAATCTGGGGAATACAGTCTTTCATTCTTGGAACGACTACATCACCTAGAAAAAATTAATCTTAGCAACAACAATCTGACAACTATAGAGCCAGTAGTATTTATAAACAACCCTAAGCTACGGTCACTGAATTTGCTTGGCAATCCCTTCATATGCGATTGCAAGATTGCTGAAATGTGGGACTGGGCAAATATGATAAAGGGTGATTTAAATATGTTGGTTGGAGCCAAGAGTGCTGAGAAAGATATCATTGTAAAAGGCAACAAGAAGAAAAAGTACCTGCATTGCCATTACAATGAAACTCAGCTTCGTAATATGACGCTAACGACCAACAGGACAGTACCAGGAAGAAGGCCATTCGTGAAGCCTAGGGAACTGACCTATGCTAACAGAACATGGGCGAAATACGTCAGGGAGTCAGGCTGCGAACCTGTGGTAAAGATATTAAGGCCCGTTGCTTTGGTAGCCGATATATTCGACGTGAAACATGGCCACATATCCGCTACAGCGCTTATTCTAGCGGCGGTCGCTATAACCTTAGGTCTATCTACTTTTGTAATGACTCTGAGATTGTTACGAAAAAATGGGCACGTAATAATAGACACGGAGCAAAGGAAGCAGAGATAATCAACAAAAGGTTTAGCTTCTCTAAAAGACAGCTAATTTAAGATTAAATATATATTTTTTAATTTTTCATAAACATCTTTTTGATTATAATAAAAACAGAAAACAAATATGAAAAATATTTAAAATTTTGCTATAGACTGTAAGGAACAAAAAACATTGCCTAAATAAACTTAGAATATACATTTTATAATATAGTTTTGTATGTTACTAGTCAAGGCCTATAGTTACGATTCTCAGATATTAGTGGATAAAAAAGTAATTTATTCATATCTTAGGTATTTTTCAGTATTGATTTTACTAATAAAATTAACCACTTTGAAGGTTGTTTTTTTTCACCTAGCAAATTCTAAACATTCATGACATATTTAGCATTCGGTTAGCAACAAACGTTTGTTAGAAATTTAGCAAAGTCGCAAAATAGTCTTAATCCAAATTCATTGGAAAATAATTGAAAAAAAAAAACTTGTCATAACTTCGGCAACGATAGTCTGATTATTAATTATTAATTCTGTTAATCTTTAACCTGATATACTATTATTAAAGTTTAATGTTACTTGCCAACTTACTTTACAGTACAATGGATTTTAAGAAAACATTTGACATAGATTTTGATATGATTGGTCTAGTAAATCAATGTCAAAGGAGAACATTCTCTGAATCGTCAAATGTCAAGAAAATCACAGTCGTTTACTTCTCGTGCGTACAAGAACGGTATTTCTTAATGCATTTATGAATATTTGAAATATATTCATAAATGTATTAAGAAAAGTACATTATTGTAAACTAACATACTCCATTACCCCATCAGGTGTTTACTGCTGAAAATTGGCCTCCATTACAGATTTCCATAAAGAATGATTTTGAACCTTCCAGATACTTTCCGTAAAGTTCAGGTCATCGCATAATCGTAAACAATACATAGATGATGATAACCCCTGGAAATGAGGATCGCTGCCAAGCTATTATATTATAGCGATCGGTCTCTCTTACATAGGTCAAACAAAAAGATCAGTAAAAGACCCGCGTAAAAGAGCATATAGCTGATGTGAAGCATCGTCGCTCCAGGAAGTCTGCAGTTTGTGGCCATGTTCAGGAACATCCCAACCATTACATCAGATTTGATAAACCACAAATCCTCGCAAAAGAACACCGGTTCCTACCAAGGATGATTTGCGAGGCTATTGAAATTAAAAAACAACCTAATTTTAATACAGAACATGGTTGGGTACTACCACCAGCTTGGGATCCTATAAATTATAAAATTAAATCAAAAACCAAGCGTACCACTGCAAGACTTCACGATACAGTTAGCTCTTTCTGCGTAGATTGGATCAAAAATAATAATTAAAAGCTGAAGGTACTCCGGGTCAACTATGACATCAGGACATCTGTCACCTCAGTCCTCCCATGGTCCTCACGCCATAAGTGCTGTGAAGCACTCGAAACGTCGGGTTATAAATAGTAAAATTAAACACTATAAAATCCGTAAAATTAGTTTCATTTTAATAAGAAAAACTATCTAAGAAATAAACATTACTTAGACGACATATGACCAGGGGCGAATTTCCCTCTAGGCCGAGTAGGCCCGGTCCTAGAGCGGCAAAAGTTAGTGATATGTTTTATATTTTTTTTCTTTGTTACTTAAAAACAGAATGGCCACCTGTTCCGATTCTGCCGGGACAGTCCCGATTTCCATGATATTGTCCCGCGTCCCGACGACCTATCAATTTTGTCCCGGTGTTTGATAACAAGCGCTCAATTCACTCAGCTTTACAGCACACTGCATCCGTCACCAACCGCACGCAGAGCTTGGCCAGTGAAGTGAATTAAGTGAGTCTCCAGATGAATAAAGTTTCGGTCAGACAGTGGGCGGGGCGGGACGGCGACGCGATGTGGATGTCACACTGGCGGCATGGCGGTTGCTTCAGCGTCAAGCCGGCCGACTCGTCGCCCTGAAAGTGATTTTTCGAGCATTTTTTTCCTATTGATTCTCAAATCGTCGATTATAGACCAGTATTTTTATATTGCAGGTGATCATACAAAAGAAGGTGGCCTCGAACAAATTCAATGAGCTTTTCCACTTTTTTGTTGTCCATTTTTCCTATGCAGGAATCCGTCTACGTAGGTACCACCCCAGGGCTAGTTATTCTGCCGTGAAGCAGTAATGTGCAAACAATATTGTGTTTCGGTTTGAAGGCCACTGTGAGCTAGCGTAATTACTGGGCATATGAGACTTAAGAACTTATGTCCTACTGTAATATATATGTAATATATAATTTTAGCCTTAATAACTAAAGGCAATCTAAAAACATAAATTAAAAACACGGCAAATCTACCGTAATTACAGTGGATATGGCAACGCTGAGATTGGCCTAAAGATATCATGGACAACATCAACACGGACATGTCTAGCACGGAGTTCATATATATATTTATATATAAATGACTAGGAATTAATGAACGCGACCTGTAGTAATAAGAAGTATGCATGGAAAACAAGCAAAACTAAGTACACATAAAAACGAAAATCGTTTTTATTTTCCTTCAGTTAGATGGTCCAAATCGGTCTCAACTCCGATCGTCTTCGGTCACTGGCCGACCGGTTGTCCAGACTTTTTATTCTAAAAGGTGGCAACACTGCTCACAAATAAGAATAGTAAGTAAATCAGTATCTAAGACACCTACTGAGGTAACTTTATCATTTATAGACTTTCCTTGTCTTCCCCTGCATATGACTTCCTTCAACTTGTGATGTTCCTTCAACCTTATACCATATATCTTGCCTAAAGCCTTGAAGAGGCTTATAGGCCGATATGCGGTGGGATCGGACGGACTCCGCAGTCCACGCGTATTGATATGTATGTCGAAGGCTTGGTTACTTCTTAATAATGTTAAGTCCATACCCAAACATTACATTCAAACGTTGTTATTATTATTATAAATCCGGCGTTGTTGTTATTATTATAAAGATTTGTAGACTTGTTGGAAGACCTTGCACATTTACATTTTTGAGCACATATTGTTGCAAACAAGTGTACCTACCAGACATGATTTACAAACCTATGCGCTCATGGTACCTCGAACAGACGATAAATACTATGGACGACGATACTGTGGACGCGGTTTACCTGTATTATTTATGTGCATGTAATTTTTTATTATTATAATTTGCGTCACTGAGCGAAGCGGTCGTTTCGTTTCTGCAAAAATAACTAAAGTAACCTACAGGTCCTAGGTGTCATCTCTTCAAGCATTTTCTTCTTGGTAGCTCTGTAAATCAATCATAAATAATAAATAAAAACGTTAATATATAAATACATTTCAGACATCCATTCGCGTAAATTAGTAACATTAATTGCTATGCAGACGACAGCACTGGTGATGCCTTATACACCGACTGTGTCAATTTCGTCATAGTTTTTTAAAAGTAACATTTGGTTGAGTATAATTGGTATTCTTAAATTAATTAATACAAATTTGATGGTTGAAATAGATTAAGATTTTTTTTTGCCTTTTCAATTTTTCTATAATAAACAACAGCATACTTGCGTATTTAAATAAAAAACTTGTTTTGAAATTCAGTGTCGTTAGAAGTATTTCTCCGAGAATTTGGGGCCAATTCGTCTTGCATCAAGTTTACCTAGAATGGGACAATTATTACAAACAGAGAAAAGTTTTAAACAATTAAACGCGAATTTTAATTACATATGTTGTGTTGTATCCTAAATAAAGCGTTCAAATCACATTTTATCACTACAAGTACTTTTTAGGGGCTAATCCAGCATATTTTTACTGGTGGAATCCTATGCAGGAATCTGTCTAGGTAGATACCATCCCAGGGCCAGTTATTCTGCCGTGAAACATTGCTGTGCTTCGGTTGGAAGGGCACTGAGAGCTAGTGTAATCACTGGGAATATGAGACTTAAGAACTGATGTCTCGGGATGACGGGCGCAGTGTGGTATCCCACGGAAATGTTCTCAGTGACACAGCATTTGTTATGGGCAGACGTTGCACTTACCATCAGGTGAACGTTTCGCTCGTTTCGTCATTTTTTCCAATAAAAAAAATCATAATGATAAAGATTTTTATTTTTTTTTAAATATTTTAATGATTCTTAACTGTCCGTATTAAACTAAATAAAAAGTCAGTTTTTATTTTCAGTTACATATGGAGTACCTAAAAATTGTTAATGTATATGTTTTTAAAAGAGTTTGAATTGACATATGTACTCGTAGAACTATATTTTCAATTGACACGTATTGAAATATGATATGAAATACAAGAAAATAATAATACGAAAAAGAACGCGAAAGACTTCTAGAAGATCAAAGATGACGACGAAGAGATCAATTTTCAAACATAATAATTTTCGTCCATACAACAGCAACTATAGCGGGTAACTAATACAGCCTAGTTATAGGTTACATTTCGTTACGGGTATCGTATGATAAAAAAAATAAAAATCTGGATGTTTGCATTATTCTTTACTGTGGTAGTTTGACACAGATTCCGATTTTAGGTCGAGATTTTATATGCATGTTTTTAATATAAATTTATGTAGCCTAAATTTTTTGATGACAACTAAATTTCACATTTAGCAAAAAAAATATAGTAACGTATTTTCTGATAAATTGGGTACATTTAAGAACTATGAAGTTAAATTGTCATTAAAATCGGATGCTAAGCCAATATTCCTTAAAGCTCGCCCGATGCCTTTCGCGTTGCGATCTAAGTTAGATGAAGCATTAAATAAACTTTTGGAATTATATATAATTGAGCCAGTGGATCACTCCGATTTCGCAACTCCCATTATTCCTGTACTAAAAACTAATGGCGATATAAGAATTTGCGGCGATTGCTCGCTGACATTGAACAAAGTTCATAATATAGATAAATATCCACTTCCTGGAATCGAGGGACTTTTTTCACGATTACATAATAGACAAGAGTTTACTGAATTAGATTTATCAATGGATTACTTACAAATATTGCTGGCAAAAGATTCACAACTCTACCACTATTAATACTGAACGACGGTTATTTAAATATAAACGGCTTGTTTTCGGGTTGTCATCGGCACCAGCTATTTTTCAGAAAGCATTGGAAAATTTATTAGTAGGCATCGATGTGGTAAGCATATTTTTTGATGATTTATTAGTAACGGGGCCTTGCAAAGTATTTAGAGCGATTAGAGAAAGTATTGGAGATATTACAAAACGTAAGTCTCACTGTGCGAAAGTAAAAATGCAGATTTTTACAAGAATCCGTAGAGTATTTAGGTTTTATAATACACTAACAAGGGTTGCGCACGTCGCATGAAAAAGTTCGACCTAATCTTGAAGCTAGACCACCACAAAATGTATCCAAAATTAAATCGTTTATAAGATTGGTAAATTACTATCGCGTTTTCTTCCCGAATATGTCTAGTATTTTAAGCCCTTTACACAAATTGTTGAAAAGCAACGTTAAGTGGGAATGGTCAAGCGGACAACAATGCGTTTAATATAATAAAAAAGAAATTATCATAGGTGCGCGTTCTTGCTCACTACGATCCGCAGTAAATAACCATTCTAACAGTAGACGCCGGGCCACAAGGGCTAGGTGCAATATTAGCGCAAATTCAAACGGACTCAAAAGAACGCGTCATTGCTTACGCGATTAGCTTAAGCGAAATCGCATACTCAGAAATCCAAAAGGAAGCTACTGCTATTATTTTTGGGATAAAAAAGTTTCACCAATATTTATATGGCAGGTCACCCTTTTATTTTAAAGAACGGATCATTAATCTTTTTTTTCGATATTTGGAAATAAAAAGGGCGCACGCGCTTTTTTATCTTCATACAGTTACACTGTACAGTACGTTCGTAGTATGACCTACGTAGCGGATTTTCTTTCTCGCTCAACGGTACCGGCGGCGAATGGAACAGACTCAACATTCATACCGTCCGAAGAACCGTATTGTGATATTCAGTTTAATTTATATTTGCACTTTTTATCACTCGACAACGATGAGTCACTCTCCCTTAGTTTAATGCGTAGAGAAATGGACAGGGATGAGGTATTAAACAAGGTAAAAAAAAATATTAAGGGTTGGCCACGTAAAATAAAGGACGCGCAATTGTTACTATTTCTTAAATGCCGTTTAAAATTAGAATTGGAAGGCGATTGGGTAATGCGAGGACACAAACTGATAGTTCTTGTCGGTCTTAGGAAAAAATTCTGGAATAATTGCATTCATCACATTTGGGAATTCCTAAGACAAAAATTGCAGCTCGATCGCGGTTTTGATGGCCGGGTGTACATAAAGACATCCAGGTTAAAATAGGATCATGCGAAAAATGTTGCACTTTGCGAGCATCACCGCCTCGAGCACCTCTTACTTCTTGGCCGCCTCCCGATGCAAATAGAATCCAAAAATATATTCTTTGTAAACAGATCTCACAATGTAGACAGTATGGTGGAAAAAGAAAAATAGATTTACAGGTTGGTAATAGTGCTAGTGAAGAGACACTATTGTAACGGGACAAAACACACATGGATTAAAGGAACAATTTTACACAAAATAGGATCACGGATGTACCGGGTACTGCTTCCTTCGTTGCAGTTAACAGTGAGGAAACATGCGGACCAAGTGGTGCCATACAAAGGATTTGATGGTAACTCAATGCATACAACACCTACGTATACTGGAATCAACAACACTGTCTCAAACTACGAGTTTATTTCTTTAAAAAGAGAATTTACAAGAGAAGTAAACGTACGGTCTCCACAGATTAGGTGCGTGGGAACCAAGTGTTACGATTTCAGAGGATGACGTACCTAGCGGCGAGTATAATCTGAGACCCCGACGGCGAGTAATAGATGCATCGGATTAAAGGTTTTTTTTATGGTTTATCTTGTAATTTTATTTGTTATTTTTGTTTTTTTTTTAACTATTGGTGGAAGAGTGTAGCATATAAAAGGGTACTCTGTGTTAACGTAGGCCAGTGTATTAAACGACGTATTACCGAACGGCTGTTATTTAATTGCATGCTCCCAACTATAATACACTACAATTCATCTTCGCTTAATTCTATGTGCGTGTGTGCTTCTTGAAGCAAGATTTTCAGTTTTAGGTATAGCATTAATGACGCAACATTAACGCAGTTTTTCGCGCACACCGACGCTCCACTTTAAGCGCATACGATTTTCTTAACATAAGGAATGAAATACCTACTGATAATAACATCAATAAAAATAGTAAATATAATTTTTTTAAAATACACTAGGAATAGTAAACTAAATCGTCTTAATGAAGTGCAAAGTCACGAAAAATTATATATTTTTTTGTTCATTTGTTATTTGAGTATTTTTGTCAAGTGTTGCAAAGATTTCAGTGAGGGCACTAGCAATAGCATACTACTAACTTTTAATTGAAAACTATAACAAAAACGAATTACTAAATAGTCTTTGCAATAATTGTCAGAGTTTACAACACAACCTCTTAATCGTATTTCGCGATCTAAACTTTTTTAGCGTATATAATTCACCATTGGGTAATGCCTGACTTAGTGGCAAGTTATAATTTAATAAGGAAAAAATATTATAAGTAATACAATAACAAATTCTTCTACTGTTCTATATTTTGGTCTTTTGGGGGAAAAGGATTTGAATGGAGTTACTTAGGATTTTTTTTTTGTGAAATGAAATGTTTTTATTATACGATAGAGTTATTACATACACCGTATTTTGACTATCTTTTTTTCTTCGTTTGTAAAAAAAAACTATTCTACAGTGTTGCAGAAGTGTAAAAAAAAGTGTTTCGGATGGTTTTTGCTACCTTTACAACAGCGGCAAGCTCCGTTGAAGCGCAACGTAATTTTGATTTTCTGTTTATTTATAGTTAAATAGCGAAATGGGCACAAGAAATGTATCTCGTCACGTAATATATTGACGGTGAAAGTTTTATTGCATAACATTAAGTAATTTGAAATTTTCACTATTTCGTAATACCAAATAAACGAAATAAAAGTTATAAAGATTTATTAAAGAACTCTATCATTAGCTTACATTAATATTTGGTTTAATAAATAGTTTCATCAGCTAGACGGGCTTCCTCCCGACGTACTTGTCTTTTTGATGTACCAATTCTCTTTGTAAATATTTTTTCTTGATCCGGGATTTTCGCTTTCAGGGCTGACGTTGCTGGCCATCGTCGCTAATTCACTGTCAAGTAAATGTGGAATCGACGATGGCTCGAAACCGTATTGGAATTGAGGTTCGACGAATTGAGTTTTCGTTTTGAATCTTTGGTGCGGATGACTCCCGTAGGCTGAATTGTCACGAGGACCTTTCTTTGTGTAATCAAATTCGTATATTTGTGGAGATATTTTGAACTTTGCAAACTGTTGCGTTGGTTTCTGTTCATTAGCGTGATTAAAAAAGTAGGTAGGAACAGCCGAGTACTTAGCGTTTTGCTGTTCGCTTTTATTCTCGTTGTGGTCGAAACCATAATATTTTTCTGGTCTGTGTTTCTTATACATCTTATAATACTCCACTTTGTTCTTGTATTTATCAATCATACTTTCTGGTTTATTAATGGAATAATCCAAAAAGTAATCTTCTTTAGTTTTGTCTCGAGTATCCTTGTAGTTAGAGTGTGTATATTTAGGAAACTTGTCGCCTTCCTCATAATACTGCTGGAAAGGAGCATGATCGATATCACGATCACGGGTAAAACCATACGTCTCTGGATTGTAAATGTCTTTTTCTATTTCTTCAGAATTTGTTTCGTACGCCGGAAATCCGAATGCCGCGTTTTTGTAAGACTTTTCGAAATTTTCTTCATTGTTTTCTTCTTGATCCACCGTTTCAGTTGTCTGTTTTTCATTATGAGAGTGAATGCCTTCCGGAGTTTCATCTTGAATTATAATACGTTTAGACTTCTCATGAATATGTTGTTTGGGTAAATAATTGAAATTTTGTGCGTTCTGGTGGCGTACTAGTTGCGGTTGCTGAATGTGCTCATTAGGTTTGTGTGTTGGTAATAAATTTTCATCTCGATTATATGCTGGCGTTATGGGTTGGAAGTAGTTAGCCTGTTCATTGATTATCTGGGCAAAAGATTTTGGAAAATCGTGGTGGGCTACCTTACCATCACTTTGGGTTAATCTGTGATTGTATTTGTCTTCCCTATGTTCTGGTACAAGATGATGAGAAGACTGCGGTGCGTCTGCGTATTGCTCATGTTCAATGTTATTGATTTTGTGCGTGGATCGTTTATCTGAACCCTCATCTACAGAAATATCATCCGATATTTTTCCAGGAGTAACTTGCGGCGATTCATGACCTTGATTATTTTGTTCCTTTATGTTGTGATCATTTTTAAAGGTATAAACTAGGTGTTTTGGACTCCGCCCTTCACTTTCGTAATAGATCTGTTTTTCTTCTTGTGGTTCCTGTGAATTATGCACGTAACTATAATACACCGGTTTATTTTGAACCTGTTTCTCATAAGTGTACTGCTTGGGTTCAGACTGTTTTTCTTTTTTGTAACTATAATGAACGGGATCTGACTGTGACTCCTTATTGTAGCTGTAGTTGACCGGCTCTGATTGGGTTTCTTTGTTGTAACTCACTACTTGTTCTTTGTACGTTTCCTTGTAATTAGGTGAATTAATTTCATAAGAGTACTCGGGGCTCACATTAGGAGTTCCTTTGACTGTAATGGAAGGTGTCAGAGGATAGGTTTCATTCTCATTTTGTGATAACGGCTTCGTTTGTTTCTTTTTTGGTGATTTATTTGTTGTCTTCGATTTGTCCTTAACGAGTCCACCTTCATAAGACTTAGGTTTTTGATCGACAAATCCATGCAGATTTTTATTGTTAACATCGGTATTATATTCCGGCAATTTGTAATAAGTTGCTTCATTTATCCTAGGCAAGAAATGTTGTACTTGAGGAACAAGTGGGTTGTCAAAAGTCAACGGCTCGAGCAAACTAATATCTAATAAGGGCAAAGGTGGTTTTGTATGCAATGTTACTACAGATTTCTTACCATTAACGTAGGTTGTAATATTAGATTCGTTAGCTGGAGCAACTTGCAATTGTTCGGCTGATGTTGTTTCAGCATGGAAAGGCTGGGGATGTTTATAATTTGTATTCTCAGTAGCGACATGAACATTTTTTGAAATATTTTCTCGCATATTATCTTGTAAGCGTTGAAACTTTGGTTCATTTCTGAATTTATTATTATACTTTTCATGAGCTTGTGCATTTACAAAGATAGCGTTATTGCTACTCGGTTGTTGTTGAACAACTGGATGAGAATTAAAATTCGTGTGCAAAAATGGAGAAGGAGCAAAGTTTCCAATATTTGTTTTCTGAATGATTGGCTGCGGAACAGCGTATCTTGCGTATGGCGACGGACTAGGCGCCTGTATTCCAGAAATCCTGAATTGAGCCGGTGCAAAAAAGTGCGGTGTCGCTTGCTTGAACTGATAAGTAGGTGCTGCAGATACTAACGGCTGAGTTAAATGCGCCGGCAATTTTTGCAGCTGTAGAAACTGTTGTGGGAAAGATGCCTTAAATCCCAACGTCTGCGGTGAGCTTAAAAATTGATTACCATAAGAGTCTTTTAAAAATCCACCTGTATTATGTTGAACACTGTCTTCGTTAACTGGGATGACAGGCATGTTCTTCGGTGCTGTCATGAAATTCGGGGCTTGTACGGAGTATACAGCGTGCGGCGAAGCACTAGCGTACACTCCTATAGGAACATTGCGGTGAAGCCGAGAAAAACTTGCTTCACTTATGTTGTCTGGTATCCCAGAACTAGTCTTAGATTTTTCAGCTTCATCCAACGCTTCGCTGAACGCTAGACAGCACAAGAAGATAAGTAATGCCTGAAAAGAAATACATTTAATTATCAAAGGTGGATTAATTTTAATAGCTTTAGTAGATAAAATAGATTGACTTATAATTATAATTTGTTAACTTGTTGTCTAAAACTTAGTGTTTACATTCGTGGTTGTATACTTGCATCACATGCCGCACAATATTGTGTATTGATGATTATCTATGTCTACCATTAAATAGCTTCATTTAATTATCTGTCCGTCGTTCTATCATATTTTAGAGTAAGAGACAAACGAGCGCGCACACTTTCTAACATAGTAGCACTGTTTAATATATTAAGCGCAGTAAATATTTTTGATACTTGCAGGTGGAGTTCTGTAAAACGTCTAAGAAGTCGAGAGCTCGAAAGGTTTATTTAGCATGCCTTCCTTACCGTCATTCCTTAGATCGATATCGATTTGCAATCAGAATAAATCGTAATCAATATGACTACTATCTAACATATCTAATTATGTAATAATACTGACTAAAATCAAACACAGTCCCGCTATATAAAGACGATTACTTATTGAAACACCAGAACACTGTTATGTAATAAATCTAATGACATTTTATAATCTGTTTATTACCTTTCTTCCCATAGCGATCGGTGTTACTACCGAGAAGGTGGGAACGGCACTGCAGCAGCGCGTCACTAGAAATGCTCTTATATTGAATTACACGCGAACGCTTCGGCCTGCCATTTTCCGAATATTGAGTACC
This sequence comes from Luehdorfia chinensis, assembly GCA_019845155.1. Classification (NCBI taxonomy): domain Eukaryota; kingdom Metazoa; phylum Arthropoda; class Insecta; order Lepidoptera; family Papilionidae; genus Luehdorfia; species Luehdorfia chinensis. The sequence goes on along the minus strand of JAHVAK010000206.1, from coordinate 4,353,751 downwards.
TTATTATATCATTCGATAATGCAGTTAAATAACTTTATAAGGTCTATTATGTGACTCGATGTAATACGAATGTATTTTTTTAATATATAATAACACTTTCGGTTGATAAAACATTACATCACACAGTACGGCACAGAATTCCATAAAGAAAAAAGGAGTTTAATTACAACAGGCCTCAGATTCCGCTTTTCGTAACGGAGTACACCAACAACTCAAGGAATTGCAATAGAAAGTTCTCCAGTAGTATAAAGAGCAATTACTTGCAGTCTAGACGAACAATTTAATCGTTGTGAAAACGTGATAAATATAATGTTTTATTTCTAAAAGCTGTACCACGCTGTTTCACCCGCGTAAAATAAGCCGACAACGATTGCGCCGAGGCATGGCTTTATTAAAGTAAGTAAAAAGTAAGATAAGATGAAATAACTATGAACTAGAACTATGAATTTTCTAAGTCACTTAGCATCTTATCTTACTTCTTACTTTAAGATATTAAGAGAAATATTTAAATAGCGAAGAACTAAAATAATAATGACCAAAATGCAAATAAAAGGCGCGTAGCACGTTTTTTCGCAGAGCCCTAATTTCTTCAGTTTTTACGCGGAAACCCTAATATTTCCGAAATAAAAAGTAGCTCAGATTACTCTCTGAAAAATTGCCAATGAAAGTCTACCCATATAATAGACAGACAAAATTTTTAAAAGCGCGTGTTTGAGTTTTGGTATCGTGCAATTTTTTATATGAGATTAAGAAAACGTATTTACTGTTAATACGTTTTACGTACGTACGCTTAAAACGTTTTCTTTATTTGTATAGACTTCAACTTTATTTATAGTCATAGTCATATCGTTTATTGCTTCATGTGGTTTTATAAGATGTTATTTACACGACATGAACCCTGTCAGGACAATGCAATTTTTAAATAAAATGAGTATGTCTCAATTAAATAAAGAGAAATTATTAAATATACAGAAAACTTATGTACTAAATAATAATGAAAATTGCACAAAATTATAATAAATTGTAAAAACAATACAAAAAACCAGACTAATAAATAATATTGAAAATTGCACAAAATAATAATAATGCTAATAATTAAAAAAATATTATTTATTCAGCCTTTATAATCAAAATACTCTTGCGTGCTATAGAAACATTTTGATATGAGGAATTCTTTTAATTTGTTGTAAAATATGGATTTATTTTGAATGTTTGCTATGATTTTTGGTAAATGATTATAAATTTTAACAGACATGTGGTGAGAGCCTGATTTAACAAGTTGTAATTTGGTAAATGGAAGTGTTAGCCCGTTTTGGTTTCGGGTGTGGTGTTGCTTTTGCGTATTTATTTCGTTCGCCTTTAGGTATAAATCTGAGTGTGTTCTTACAAATTTACATATTTCAAATATATATAATGATGTTAACGTAAGTATTTTTAGTTGAGTGAAGTGCTGTCTGCAACTCTCATATTCCTTTATATTTGCTAAAATCCTAACGCATCTTTTCTGAAGGATAAATAATTGTTGAGTGTCAGTACTATTACCCCACGTAATTATTTATTATTTCGATAGATTAGTTTTTAACAATTCTTACAAATCAATCATTAAGTAAGTTTCTCATTGGCAACCTCGTACTATCAAAAACAGTGCACGACGACCATTTTATGAGTGGAGTTATTGCATTTAGGTTACTAGTAGCTTGTTCTTGATGAAAATCTTTGAGGTCTGTTCAGCCATAGACCATTAATTGTATGTATTATATTGTAATAACAAGCTGAGATGAAAATTTAAAGCGAACTCAAGTAACAATGCGACTGGCTACGCTACAGACTAGTTACGAGTAGTTATAAAAAGCATTAGAGAGTAGAAAAATTACGGATACATTTTTACATTAAAAAGTATAGCCCATTATTCTACACATCGTTCCGGAATAAGCTTGCGAATCTCTACTACAACGGTCTGACAGCCTGCTTCAATTTATAATCCCCATTGTGCACGAACGTAATACAAAACTCCTTCTTTGTAAGATAAACTTAATATTTTAATAAGATTTTTTTTTATTGTTAAAGTGACGAAACGAGCAAAACGTTCACCTGGTGGTAAGTGCAACGTTCGCCCACAACAAATGCAGAATATTTCTGTGTGACACCACACTGCGCCCTGTCACCCTGAGACATCAGTTCTCAAGTCTCATATGCCCAGTGATTACGCTAGCTCACGGTGCCCTTCAGACCGAAACATAGTAATGTTTGCACACTTGCACTACTGCTTCACGGCAGAATAACTGGCCCTGGAAGGATTAGTTGCCTAAATATTGCTGTTAATAAGTAAATAACAAAAGACTGACTTGAACCCAACAATGATTTAATCGAAGCGGTCGTAGACTGTCAAGTAGCTAAGACTATGACGGAAATTTAAATTTTGAATTTTAAAATAAAAAAAATACTTACTAAAAGATACTACAACATTCTTAAGAGGTAACAATATATTTATCTTGATTCTTCAGCGATAACGGATGAAGGTATGAACTTCGATACCTGGTGGTAAATGGTCACCGTCACAAAGTAGTTGTATCTAAGTGTATAATAAAAAATAATAAAGGCACTGCTGAGCGGATGGCTTGAAGAAGGCATTTTGTTAGCGAGTTAATGAAGATAATATTTTATTAAAAAAAGTGACAAGACGAGCAAAACGTTTACTTGACGGTAAGTGCAACTTCTGCCTATACAAATGATGTGTCACCCATAACATTTCTGTGTGGCACCACACAACGCCCATCTCCCTGAGACATCAGTTCTTGACTCATATGCCCAGTAATTACACTAGCTCCCAGTGCCCTTCTAAAAGATTGCTTTGCCTAACCTGTAATTGAAGCCAAGCGGTTTATTAGCGGATTGTATTTACTAAAATTATAGGCGCGTCAGTCTTGAACTAACTTTGAGATCCAATACACCTTTCATTCGAAACAACTGTAATGAATTGAACTAATGGGAACAAGGACAATTCACTGAAAATGAGAATTATCCTTTTTTAATAGTATTTTTTAAAAGATATGTAATTTATAGTTTGTGACAATATTAAAAAAAAAAATCAGTGACCTTATTAATCAAACATACATACATACATTATTAGTTTCGTCACTTCATCCAAAAAACTCTGAATTTTGGGTTTTAAATATTGTATTTAGTAACTCTGTCACTGCATCTGAGTCTTCCTCCGATCTTATTGCATTAGGGAAGGTGAATGAGTCAGTGCTTGCGTTTGTGCAAATACTTACGCCATTGACGAAATGTAACTTTTATACACCTCATCATCATTACTTCATTCATCAGACGTTCACTGCTGGATCATGCTCCCCCATGAATTGCCACAAAACACGGTCCTGAGACACCTGCATCCAGTCAACTGCCCACAAAATAGTTGCAGGTCGTCGCTCCATCTGGTGGGGGTCGCCCTAACCACCATGTTTAAGAGCTTGTTTTATGACTCTGAGGTACTCGACGAGATGTGACGCAGTTTCCCGAACGCAGCCGAGTTAGATACGTCGATTGACCTCTAAGTCGAATTTTGACCTACTAGAGTTATATACGAGTATATATTCGTCGACAACTTCGAGCGTATACGCCAACTGCAACCGATATAAATGTGATATGATCTTCGTCTTGTCCAAGTTCATCGTAAGATCTACTCGCTGGGAGACACTAATAAGGTCATTGAGTATAGTGCTAAGTTCCTATCGCGATTTTCCCATAATGAGTATGGTATCGATAAATTGAAGGCGAGTGCTTCGCTATTGATAATACAGTATCCTTTCCAGAGCAGTAGCTTTAAGATACTCGTAATTTCAAATGCAGCGGTGAAGAGTTTCGGGATAACAGCGCCGTCCTACACCTTTCTGGAATTGGATCGGTTTCGTGCTCTAGGTCTGTCCATCTATTTAACAATATATATGAAAGTAATTCTTTAAAAGATCCTGTCAAATTTAAAATTACTAACATGCCGAAATGTTGCATTTTACAATAACAAAAACATTTTATAGTGAATCTGAATTGTTGTGAATTTTCCAACGGTTCGAATAGAAGTATTCATTTTAACTTTGTAGATTTAACACTACATGGAACTTATTGTTTTTAATATGTTCTACTGCAGCCAGCCATGCTTGTTATAATATTGAATCTAATGATATAATCTAATAAGTTTGTTTTCCAATTAATACAGAATCTGATATAGGAACGGATTCGCTTTCACGGGGCTTTTATTGCAGACATTCATGGCTTCCGCGCATGGGTACTGGCTTCCGCGCTAGAGTCAGTACCCTTGCGCTACGCATCCCGGTGAAAGTGTGGTACTCTAATGAGCATAACATGTTTCAAATGTACTCTAAAATGGTAAAATTTTAAGTAAAACGCGTTGTCGCTATAAGGCAGTCGCATCGATCGCACACGATCCGGTATCAAGCAATTTGTAATTTTTTTTAATCCGGCCGGATGACGGGTAATGACATGTCGGATGACGAACATAGCCGAGTAATAAATGAAGAAACCCAGTAAAGTATAACTAGTAAAGATTTCGACCTAGACCTGATATTACTGAAGCAACAACTCCGATGAACACTTCAATTTACATTGAATGAACAAAAGAATTGAAAAGAAATGAATATGTTGGAAGAGGAATATGGTCTTTATGGTCTTTCGAGGAAGTTGTCAAAGCCGCCACGATAACTGCGTACTACAAATTCAAAAAAAAACGCTTTTATGCACATATCAGCACATAAAATAAAGTACATAAAATTTAAATAAATTCGCAATGACGGTCATGTCTTTACTTAATTTTGTAATTTCTTTTTAATTTTTTTTTTTAGTGTATAAAGTGACGAAACGAGCAAAACGTTCACCTGATGGTAAGTGAAACGTCCGCCCACAACAAATGCTGTTTCACCCAGATTATTTCTGTGTGACACCACACTATGCCCGTCACCCTGAGACATCAGTTCTTAAGTCTCAAATGCCCAGTGATTACGCTAGCTCACAGTGCCCTTCAAACCGAAACACTGTAATGCTTGCACACTACTGCTTCACGGCAGAATAACTGACCCTGGGGTGGTACCTACCTAGACGGATTCCTGCATAGGAATCCTACCACCACATTAACAACAATGCATAATCCAGCAAGTGGCCGGGAAATTCAACCGAAATAAGGGAAGATAAAGCAAACAAACTTAAATATCAATCAATGGCTTTTTATTTATAATAATTAATATTTACAAAACTTATTATCGAAAGATATCAAATATCAAAGAAAAACTTGGCAGAAGGTATTTTACAGTTACAAAGTTAACGTCAAAAGCATCACAAGCAAAATAAAATAGTAAATTATTTCAAATAAGAAAGTATTCTTCGAGGTTAATTTTTACTTATTAGGTGGAAAATTTTCATGTCAATCAAATTAAATTTTAAAGGCATCCCTGATCCCAGTCTATCGGTTTCTGTAACTTCCGTCCACATTATTCACCTTCATTGCAATTTTGTCAGTAATTCATATTTACGAAAATACGTCTTTATTTATAATATTATTTACATTAAAAACATATCGGCCTTCCTTCTCTGCTTTTTATATGTAATTTATAATGTATTAGTTTACAAAAACAGTAAAATAAATGATGTAGCTCCCACGATACTATTGTACGCTGACAATTATTTTCACAGTTAATTACTTTCTAAGGAAATTCTCCTTTAATATTAGCCAGGATATACTTTACGACACGAAAACGAAAAGTTAATGTACTTTAAAAATTACGAAATCTAAGTATTTTCTCGTTGATCCCATCATAAGAACTTGACCAAATTTATTTTGAAATCAACCTAAACATACCTTATCCGCATGGCCCCTAATCTACAGTTTTTCAAATTGTACGCAGGAACTCTAAATATGTCAGAAATTAATATGTTAGATTGCTCTTTTAGCTTCTTCAGAGAGCAATCTACCTGTCAATGAAAGTCTCGTCTAAATAAATTTGATTAAAGTCGTTTGTGAGATTAGCCTCGACAAAAAAACAGACACAGACCTTTTTTTTTCAAAACGCCTGTTTGAGTTTGTGCTGCCATGACACCAATTTTAAAAATATTATGAGAAATTGTAAAATAATTTTAATTAATAAAAAGAGAACTTTCTACCGACATGCAAGAACGAATATTTTTATAATGTGAAAATAAACCTAGTTCAAACAGAGGGTCTGAAATAATATATGAAACAAATTAAAGCCAGCTTAGTGGATTTAAAAACGACATTGTGCTAGAGCACAGGTTCTAAGCTGGCCCACCGCCCACTTTTCTCTGGGTCTTCTATGGTCCCCCTGAAAGTCACAAACGCCCACAAGGGGGCATTAAAGCCCACGTGGACAGTCTATGTGTTAGAGCTTCGTTCGTTTAGAGAAAAGACTTAATTGTAACAGCAATTATATGCTTTCACACGACAGGAACCCATTCGCCCCCGAAGTTAAGATATTCACAGAAGACACGGATGAAAGATGAACTTTTAAATAGAGCTCTTCCTGGTACTTAAAGCAAACCCAGCGACAACGTACGGATACACTGCAAACTCTTTTTGGCGTCATTGGTTTCGCAAACCCAACCAAAAAAATAAAGAGAACATCCAAACAAATTGACTGCGATTGCCAACCCACCGAGCGTTTCAAGTATAGCACATTCCCAAGGAATCTATGGGGGAGGCCTATATTCCGCAGTGGTCCTGTGATGGCTGAAAGAAGGAGGCACGAGTCTGACATTAAAACTGTTTTGATTAAATCGATATCAAAGAGGAATATTTGGCTTTCAGGGATGTGGATATAACACATATTCATTTACAAATATTTTTGGCTACTGACACAACCACCATCGCATCACTATTAAGTTGCATTAGCAAAACTGTAAGTGAAATTGATCCCACAGAAATATCTAACGGCAGAGAGTGCGTGCCGAAATCTTTAACAGTCAATACCGCCTCGGCGTCAACCACTACTACCTTCACCACTTCAACGATAGCTACCACAGCCACTGTCGCTTAAGTACCAGTCACGGTTCGTTCAGTGACAGCTACTAAGGCACCTGTAGTTTTAGTGCCACTACTGCCACTGTCACTCCAGAAACATACATACATACATAAGATCACGACTGTATCCCATAAGGGGTAGTCAGAGACTGGGCACTCACTGCAAAGACAGATGACTGCCACAATCCACGTTTCACCAAAATAATATAATGCACTTGGTGTGATAGGTGGTGAGTCCATCGCCACCATGCGCTGTTGGGTGCACAGTGCAGTTTAATTCCTTACTCGCCTTTTACGAGATCCATTGGATGAGATGGAGTGGTAGTATTCTTTAAACGAGCCGCCACCACACGCCATCACTCCAGAAACAGCTACTAAAACCACGGTCGTTTTTTCTGTCTATCGAGAAAAGTAAAAAATAGTCAAATTTAAGATCAAAAAGATATTTCAATTCCATATCAGAAGACTTGTTACCTTTACCAGTGATCAAAGGCGGCGAAACATAGAAATCGTGGATCGCTTATAATACTACTATTTGACACAAGAACTTCTCCTGTCTAGTGAGTGCGTTTTACAGAAATAAAAACAACAATTTGTGATTTTGCACAAATGTTGGCTTCGGCTGGGATTCGAAGTCAGGTACCTTCTCTGAACGCTAGGCCACAAGGTGGTCAATGCAATAGCCTTCTGCGCTTCGGATCGCGGACTCATTTCCCGCACAGGACTAATATTTGTATGGCCTACAGATAATATTATTGTAGGTGTGGGTATTTGTAATTTCTTTGTCTAAAACATACACTCATTATACAGGAGAAATCCGACCCGTGAATGGACGTAGTTTTCACACTGGCCAGCCTTGTTGCTATTTACGCTTACTGCTGGCCAGATTTTTTTTTAAGAGCAGCCATTAAACAAAAAAGAAGAAGAACGTTTCTATCCAAGTACTAATCTATCCAAGGACACAAGAAGTATGCCATTTTAGACATTTTTTCACCTAGTAATATTATTAAGATTTATTTTTTGATTAAGTTTCAATCATCTTTTAATAAATTCTTTGATTGATTTTCTACATTATTTTTTCCTACTACGCCGCTTTGAACTCTCATGAAGTATTGAGTTTGGGATAAACCTGGCTATCTTAAGAATTCGTACAATAGAGATTTTTTAATACTTTTTGTTTGTATGAGATGTAGGATTAGCCTCCTCTCAAAGGGATAGCAGATCTCGTCAAGTTCTGAGTACTTTCAAGATCTGCCAGGCAGACCACGAGTAATAGAGACCACGGTGAAATCTGTAAACACATCGAGAAAAAGCACTAAATTGCAAATAATGCTCAGCCAAAATACAGCGACATTATGCATTGAAAAACGTCCTCTTAAGAATGCTTCAAGTTGCCTAGTTCTGGAACTAATCCATCTAAGCCATTCAGAAAAAGAACCAGACAGACAGACTAATGACGGACTCCTGGCAGAATAGAAGCCGTGCCAAGGAATCATCACCGTTATCTACCAACATAGAAAGAAACCTATGTGAATACTTCCGAACCATACAATCGACACATTACAAAACACATAAGCTAAACATACTTTTGAATAATGTGGTCCCTGGCTAAGGTAAAGTCGGTTGGTAAAGGAGTACTTACTGTTTTGAATATTATCAAATATGAAAGCATATAACATATATACAAATAATCAACACCAATGATCCATGGATAAAGTCTGTGTTTAAGAAAATAGTATCTTTTGATGTCTATTATTTGAGAAGAAAAAAAAAAACACATAGATTAAGTCTACCATTTAGTAATTTTTACATATTATCATGTGAGCACCGCATGATTTACTTGAGCAAAATCGCAATTTACCTCTCAAGCTTTTGTTTTTTTTTTCTTAAAACTTTCTCCTTAATTCTTATTATTCTTTCGCAAACAATCATGCACCTAATCTATTAAAGACGTTTCTTGTTATAGTCAGATCATTACTATTTTTATTACCTAACCTAGACTTAATTCCATTGTTAACACCGTCAGGCATAGATAATCTTCTCTCTGGTTTATTGAAAACTTGAGTAAGTTTTGGCGCGAAAACCTTTTGCCTGACATTCATAGGTGACAATTTAGGTGCAAACACTCTATTTTTCAAGGTTATTTCATTTTTTATAGTCTCTATTTCTTTATATTGTACTTGATTGGAGAATTTGACGGATTTTGTCTTGGGTATAGCTAATTTTTCCTTAACACTAACAGGGGCCTCATCAGCCCGCATAGTACCGACTGCAATCTTCCTAACATTGTTCTTAGATGTTGTGACAGTGAAAACCTTCTTTGCTGTTGGATTTCCTTTCAATATGCCCTCATACTTAAGAGCGTCCTTTTGCAATGGCAAAACTGGTTCTCCTTCATTGGTATCAGATTTTGAGCCCAGTCTGGAATATATCTGTTTAGAGTTTGATTTCTGTGGGACGGTTTTGACAGGCTCCGAGCTTCCTAAGCGTGCGAAAACAGTTTGTTTGCTTGATACACCTGCAAATGTTATAAAATTTAGTACTTATTTTCTTAATATATTTTTATTTCACTCTTCATGGTATTCTGGTTGTAAAGGAAGTATGTTACTGTGTTATCGACAAGGAACAACAGGAAAGAAAATAATATTACTTCTCTGTATTTCTTGCTATGTCATTGCAGGCTGCCCACACCTATCAGCAGTTATCAAAGCTACAGTACAGACAGCTCATGAAAGACACTTTAGATTATGAGATGTATGTAACTATAAACTATAAAATAACTAGCTTATGCCCGCGACTTCGTCCGCGTGGACACAGGTTTTTTAAATGTCCCGTGGGAACTATCCGATTTTCCGGGATAAAAAATATATCCCATGTCCGTCTCCAGAATGCAAGCTATCTATGTGCCGAATTTCGTTAAGTTCGGTTCCATGGTTTAGCTGTGAAAAGGTAACAAACAGACAGAGAGACAGAGAGAGTTACTTTTGTATTTATAATTTTAGTATGGATTTAAATTTATTAATGCAATTTTTTTTCTTACCATCTTTAACAGGAGCCGCTGCTTGCGGAGACGGCGAGGCAAAACGTATGAGCCGAGCTTTCTTTATGCTCGCGTCATCATCAGCACTGAGAACAATTAACGAAAGATTTAATGCAAGTATATTTCAACCTATATTTTTCGATTATTCTTATATTAACACCTTAGGCTGAGGCTGTTTTTACACGACTGCCCATAAAAAGGAGTGTTCCGTTTTCAGAGTTCATTTATATATGTGAGTTTCTATAATCCACCATAACTTCTGAATGCCTGAACCGATTTAGATGTATGATTGTTGGAATCTTCTTTTTTATAGCCAGCTAGCATTCGTATATATCATGTTTACTGAGCGCATATATTTTTGAATTGATAGTATTTCGATAAAAGATTCACATAGTTTTCAATGAAAATATATATCATATTTATTTTCCGAATGTTGGCACTATGCCAATAACATATTAATAAATTATTTATCTGAACAATACAAAAACACTATATAGGGACTAACTGTCGTCAAAACACTTGCTACTTTAATTATTTAGGTAATGAAGATCTGTGTGAAGTATTTCCACGTGCACTTCACAACAGTAGTCAAAGGAAGTCTGCAGTCTGTGACCATGTTCTGGATCATCCCAACCATTACATCAGATTTGATAAACCACAAATCCTCGCAAAAGAACACCGATTCCTACCAAGGATGATTCGTGAGGCTATTGAAATTAAAAAACATCCTAATTTTAATAGAGAAGATGGTTGGGTATTACCACCAGCTTGGGATCCTATAATTAATAAAATTAAATCAAAAACCAAGCATACCACTGCTAGACTTCAAGACACAGTAAGCTCTTTCTGCGTAGATCGGACCAATAATAATAATTCAAAAGCTGAAGGTACTCCGGGTTAACTATGACATCGGGACATCTGTCACCTCAGTCCCCCTGTGACCATGGGTGTTGTAAAGCACTCGAAACGTCAGGTTGTAAATAGTAAAAATTAAACGCGATAAAATCCGTAAAATTAGTTTCATTTAAAACAGTAGTCAATGCAGAAAAAATCTAAGCTGCTAGCTATCATCACCAAAACGCGATTGGGGTTGGATCAATGTCAAAGTTCAACATCAGCCTATTAATAGTCTAATACTGGACCATAGGCCACCATAGGCCATCATAGGTCTCCCCAGTACCAGACATTTTGCACCTTAGAGGTCTGGTCATTTTTCAATTGTTCTTCTTTTGCTCTTCATCTGACTGAAGCCATAAGATTTTCCAGACTTCTATCTCAGTCGACCCTTACGACACATGAGATGGGGTGGTAGATTTTCTTAGGCCGCCACCCACACAACAAGAGCCGGAGTACAACCAGTAAGTACAAACATGTCCGGTTGACCTCCACAATTAAAATTTGTAGGTAAAGTTTCCAATGAATACCGAATAATATGCAAAATTACATTTGAAAAAAAAATCATCCAAGTTCTTTATTATACTCATCTAAGGTATTATATATATATATATATATGTTTGTAGCAATAATTACATTTTTATTGCAATAAAGAAAACACTTGAATGTAAAAAGAACGGTTTAACTCTTTTGAAAAATTATTCAGAGCCTTGTTTGTTGCCCAACGGACTTCACATATCTCAATGTGATGTTTGGTCGCCGTCCAATTCCATCGCACAACTACTAACCTACCAACTCAATTTAAAAAAATATACTGACCCACTATCATAAGACTTCCTCTTCTGATGTAATGTATTCACTGGCGAAGTTTCTTGTACCTGCGGATTGCGTGTGTAGCGCTCCAGAATACGACTGGCTGCTGTAAATATTTTTATCATAATTAAAGGTCTTGCAGATTGTAGTTTGCTTTATTTGTGCCGTTTTTCTCAACATGATATCAGATTCACATGCACAACCCGAATACCAACACTTCGTGTTTTGCACAAGTGTTGGCTCTGGCTGGGATTCAAACCCTTAAGGACCCCCCCCCCCCCTTAGGTTTTTAAAGTAAAAGTACAGAGGGACAGAGTTACTTTCCCATTTATAATGTAAGTATGGATAACGATTTTATTATGCAAATGTAAATTAACTTACGTGATGATGGCTGTGTGATTGTTGCCCGTCCAGTGACTGCAGCCACAGGCACTTTGGTGGTTACCATTGTTGTACTAAGTACTCTATCACGAGCTGTGCTCTCATGAACTTGTTTAGCATGCCTGAAAGTGAAAATATAAATATATGAGTATAAAACACACAAAAAAAGTAAAGGAACAGCCTATAATGCCCCACTGCTGAGCCCAGGTCCCCTCTCATTTCAGACAGGGTTTTGTAGCAAAGAAGAATCCACCACGCTGCTCCAATTCAGGTTGGCGGACTTGACATACGCTCGAAATATTTGTATTCCTCAGACAAGCAGGTTTTCTCACAATGTCTTCCTTTACCGCAAAGCCTATGGTAAATAAGTACTTAAATTTTAAACTAAAATTTAGAGGTGCCGGCAATGGTAATTCTGAAAAATCTGGGTAAAAAAAATTATTTATATAACATTTCGTTCTATTTATTAGTCTCAACATTAATATTGGCATTGTTAGTAGTAATAGAGTATTAAAAAATTCGCCCAACTATGTTACTGCAAACTAACCTTAAAATAGCAATTACATCACCCATCCTTGTGATGCCCATGTCTCTGAGGTATTCCTTGTTGAGGTCAAGCAACATGTCATTTTGGATACGATTCTCAGTGAAAGTTAGAGCATATGTTGCACCAACATCCGATGGGATACCAGCTGCTGTGAAAAAATTCACCCACAAGCCTGAAGCAGAAATATTAAATATATTAGTTTCCTATTGATTGTGACATGCTTTGTACTTATTTGTAAGCTATATTTACCAACCGATTATTTGCCTAACAGGTTTGTTAAATTCTCTATCATTTCTCTTAACTATCATAACGCACCACTGTAACCTCAACATTGCAACTACCTTTATTGTTGAAATTTGTTTCAATTTTACAGTACACTAGATTTCTATATAATTGCATAGCCAAACAGCCAGTACAGTACAATCTCTATTGTCCGCAAAACCTATCTCTTAGCCTTTCTAACCAACTCAAGAATACCAACATTTTTTATATGGGATTTATATAGATTGTAGAAACAAGGCCTGCCTAGTACAGACATTATAAGAGAGATAAGTGATGTAAGTGATGTGAATAAGGGAATCTACCACCCCATCTCATCCTGTGGGTGTTGTTAAAATCAACAGATAGAGAATGTAAACCTCTTCTGGAATATTTGAATAAATAAACTGCAGTTACCAACCTACCTGCCAAGAGATTCAGTGTAACAATGGCAAAATCTCCCCAAAATGAGAGCTATATACTTTTGTCCCAATCTATGGCGGAGGCCTATGTAGGCAGTGGTAACAGTGCAGGTGCAGGTAGGTGAGCAGTGGACTAGTGATAAGACTGAAATTACGATATAGATGATGATGAAGTGATGTGACTTCTAACTTGTGGATTTTCCATAGGCTTAGTACTTTACAATTGTTCATTGAGTCTATGGAGCTTACAATCACTGGATTGTTAAATTATAGCTTTTTTTTATTACTTGCCTCAGGATTTGTTCTCATACCTTTTTCCTCTTAAGAATCAGTATTCATTTATTGCTAAAACACCTAAATTACATTATTTTCAAAAATCACGGATTTTGTTTGTGAGTGAATAAATTAGTAGCAATTATAATTTAAAAATGTCATATTACTCAATGAACCCTTACTCCACCTTAAATAAGTTATGAAAATTATTATTACAATATTTAGGCAAAACATTTTGAAAAATCAGGAGAGCCTCCCTAAAATATCACATATATAATATATAATCACATTACTGTTTATTTATCAAATATAATACGATAACGTCAACAAGAATGAATGATATTAAGAAATAAGTAGCCCCACCTGTTTAAATAACAATGTATGTACATACACAATTTTATCTAGTTATAATAAACAGAATTTAAATATCACATGAATAATTTAAGTTTCATTCCTATATCTTACTTGTAAGGTTCGATTCCATTATGCTTTTTTTAATTAAAACAAATTCACATCCATATAAAAATAGGAAGAAAATATCAAGTTTCCGAAATTTATTTTTGACATTAGAAACCGTGTTACCCGTATGGAAATCAAGAAACTTATTTTTTTTTTAATTAGCATCGCGCGGCTTGCGCATATGCCACTGACAAATAAAAAAAAATTAAGTAACTTCATAGTTTCACATACAAACACAATAGCTCATTCGACGTTTCCCGCCCTTTTCAGCTTTTATTTATTTATTTCCACATTTCTTGGCCTGAACGGTTTGTGCGTCAGCCATTTATCCAAGTATACAATCTACGAATCTTCGTTAAAATTTCGATTTCGATCAACAGTAAAATAATAGTTGACTTTTACAATGATTTGCTGGACTGATGGCGACAAAACGAAAAGCACATTATTGGTTTTGAATTGAATTTTCCAAGTGTACAGTCACTTTCAGAAGCACTTGCTGTATAATAAACTATCAATATTAAACATCAAAACTCCAAATATACACAGAAATTACAAAATTAAATAAAAACCCTACTGCCACTTTTCGAGTTGCGGCCAAAAGTCAGGAAACTTATTTTATCGGTAGCTTACTAGCTTATGACAGCCGCCTAGGGTGACAAATTCATATTTTATATTTTGTTAAAACAATTACTTTGCTCGCAATAATTAGAGTTTGTCCGTTTTTAGTTTTTTTTTAAACTATTATTAAAATTTTATAACTTAAGTTGGCAGTAATGACAGATTTTTCACCTCATCTCATCCTGTGGAGTTTAAAAGTCGAAAAAGGGAAAGGGGAAATTAAAACCAGGAGATGGGCCGCAGCATCTTCCTGGAACATCTCAAAAAAACAACTGCGACTGAGAACCCTGCCAAGCGTGGCAACTATGGGAAAATACGATTACAAAATTTATTTCAAAAAAGGAAAAACTGCAACGAACATTTTTGTGACGTTCATGGACATGTTCATTATGAGCTTTTACCGCCGGGCAGAACCATCGATTCGAGTCTCTACTGCTAACAACTGATGAGAAGAAGTTGAGATAAAGCTGCCGGAATTGATCAATAGAAAGGGTATCTTTCATCAAAACAACGATAGATCACACACATTTTCAGCCACTCAGCAAAAATTAAGAGTTTGGCTGGGAAGTGTTCATGCATTCGCCATATAGCACTGACCTTGCACCTTCATATTTTTACCTGTTTCGGTCTCTTCAGAATTCTTTTGGTAGTTTCAGGTTAACATCAAGAGAGGACTGCCAAAACTTCAGTTTTCATATAAAACGCGAAGAAACAACTCCCCAAACGAATAAAACGATTTGATACGTATCGTGAATTAGTTAGTTATCGAAATAGTGAAGCTAGCGGTGCTTCTTAAGGAGTACGGAGAAACAATTTCGGGCTCTGGAACCCCTGTTTATGACTGTCTGCGCCGTTTATGTATGCAAGCGTGTCGTTTGGTGTGGCTTTTCAGCTGTAGCGACGTTTGACCATTTGATTGGCCGGGCGATGTGGTATGGTATCTTCTTCTGTAGAGACTGGCTTTTTTACCCCGCCCTCTGCGCGGTACTAGCCAGCCGGGTGAGACCCCATGCAGAGAGGCACAGCTAACGACCAGCGAGCAGGCGGCGACTTACGCTTCAGTGTGCTGGATCGCTGTTGGTGAGATCCCTGGGGACCGAGAAGGCGTCTGGAGGGCGCGCATGTAGAGCTGTGCGCTATGCCTCTTATGTGCGGCATCTCCGAGTCATCGGCTCTATGGAACATCTCTGGCTGTGCGGTGTGCGATCGCGCACGATCATCGTCGGACGTCTCACGGACAGCGACTTGGGTGGCTATGGCTCTCGGCTGCGTCGTGAGTGCCAAGGTGACGGCTTCCTAATATTTCTTTTGCTGGAAAATAGGACAAGAGGTGTTATTAGCGGTATGTGCATTGCCGCAGTTAGAGCATTAACGTCGGTCTAATGCTAGCGTGAATCAAAATTCAAATATCGCCACCTACATTTTACATTTTCTGAATTATTTTGTTTACAATAATCAGAACTGTTCTCAACTCTCTCTCTCTCTCCCATACCTTATACTCAGAACAACCGAATGATATTCGCTGAATAATATTCTACGCGCTAATTACCTCTGAATTATAATGAAACTGGTATAACACCGAGTGGTAGCGGCTTAAGAGAATCTACCACCCGATCTCGACCCGTAGGTGTCGTAAAAGTTGGCAGAGGAAAAATAAAAACCATAACATGGGCAGCAACATCTTCCTGGAAGACCTGAATAAACTGTGGTTGCCAACCCGTCTGCCAAGCGTGGCAACAAAACGTGACTCCTTCCAAAATGAGAGCTACTTTTACGGCAATCTATTGGGGACGCCTTAGTTCAGCAGTGGACTAGTGAAAGGCTGAAACGACGACGACCACGAAACTGGTATATATAACTAATTACGTTACATAATTTAATCTTAATTAATGAAGCAAAGATAAGTGTATTTTTCCTGTTGGTAACGGGGCGCGATTTTTATTAAAGCTCTTAGTGAAATATAGTGTATTTCACCCAAAGCTTAATAAAAATAAAATTTAACTATTATGGACAAACGAAAAGCAATCGAATTATTGTTATAAATTTTGGTATGTCAACGCTAACATAAGACAGCCTAGCCTAGCATAAGTTCCACGATTTGCACAGAGATAGCTTGCATTTTGGAGTTGGACTTAAGATATTTTTATCCCCGAAAATCAAATAGTTCGCACGGGATATCAAAAACCAAAATCCACGCAGACTATGTCGCATGCATCAGCTAATTAGTAATAATTGGTCTAAGATTTACTCACAGTTGAGAACTTTTGTACGTTTTCGTATTGATATAAAATATTTTTGTCTAGTAGAAATAGATATAGAATAATTATAAGTCTATGGTGGGCATTTCTGCGTACATGACATTTAAGTCAAAGAGATTAATTAAAATCACTTCATCTTATTCAAATCATAGAGGTTATGCTATAAAATTTGACATACAAACGCTTTTCGATATTCGCTTACTTTTTTTGTTTCCTCGAATGATAGGACATAAGATAGGCTTCAGTTTGAGAAACTTAGGATCACTACTCAATTTAAGATCTTTGCTAGGTAAACATTTGTTCCCGATTATCTTTTTTCTATAAATAATGTACATTTTGTTATAATCATATATATATTCTATTTAACTGTATTTGGTAAAAACAAGTGTTTTCTGTTTATTGGCAGTAGAGGCATCAAATAAAAGCATAATAAAAATGTCTACAGGTGTCCCTTTGGACACCATACCAAAGGTTGACATTGATAATTCGGGCATCTTCAAATATATTTTAATTAAGGTATACGATAAAAAGAAAGAAGAGGATACACCGTTAATAATTGTCAGAGGCTATAAACATTGCAACTATCATTCAGATATATATGATGAGGTATTGTATATTATTTTATGTAATTATACTCTAAGCTTTGGAAAGGAAATAAGAAGTAATAAATTTGTATTTACACATACAGAGTCACGCTTTTTTCCCATTAGGGTAGGCAGAGACCACATCTTTCCACTTGCTATGATTCTGACACATATCTTTTGCTTTTTCTACTTTCATTAGTGTTTTCATACAAGCTCATTGGTTGCAGGTAGTTTTGATGTGACCTTTCCTTAAAACAACTTAGAACTGATTATGATATGTTTGCCTATGTTGACCCTCACCAGCTTGCCCATTCACACTCACCTCATAAATCATGAGGTGAGTGTGAATGGGCAAGCTGGTGGCTGTTGTTGGTGTTGTGGTGGCTGGTTTTGTCAATCTTCTTTCATCCACCTTATCTATGTGTCCAAACCATCTAAGCATCCCTTTCTCTATCTTTGTCACTACATCTTCTACCACACTGCAACACTCCCTTATCACACTGTTCCTCACTTTGTCCATCAAAGTCACTCTCACTTTTCACACTTTTTATTTCCACAGCATTAATCTTATTAATGCTGTGGAATCATGGATTGTGGATTAATCTTATTCTGCCAGACCCAACATTCACTACCATACATATGTGTGCGAACTAGTACTTCTCTACATAAGGCCAGTTTTGCCTTTTAGATACATTTGGGCTACACATAAAGTTACACACAACCCCATATACTTGCCAACACTCTTCACTCAATGCATCCCCTCTTTCGTAAATTTTGAACACAAGTACACAAACTCTTTAACTTGTCCACTCTTTCTCTTTTAATCAGAACTCTGCAATCAGTCATACTTTTTTCTCATTTATTTTCATTCCTTTGCTTTGTAGAGCATGATGCATAATACCTTCATCTGCAACTCCTCCTCCGATGTTGCTAATATAACCTGATCATCAGCATATAAGAGGCATTTTATGGTCAGAACATTCATTGGCTTATTTGATACTGCATGGAAAACCCAAACTATCCCTATATTGTTTTCTAAAGTTGGTCATGATGTAATGCACATAAGTTGAAATATATTTTTTTTTACCTATCCCAGATCTAATAGGAACTTGTTTTAGATAAATTATCTATCCATTATTGGAAAGGGATTACAAACTCTGTAGATAATTTCTCTATTTTATTTCATGTCCATATCTATTTATTGGCAGTAATTAAAATTTATGTTTCTAGGTTCAAGAAAAACTATATCCGCTTGAATGTGAAGTTCTCGGAGGAGGAAGAATCTCTCATGATTCTGATTTTAAGAGAATTAAAATATATGGCTATTCACAGGGATTTGGAAAAGCAGATCATGAGGTTACTGCAAACATTATAAAAAATACTTATCCTAAGTATACCATTACTATCAGTGATGAGGGTTATTAAAATGAATTCATCTATCAACTATGTTATATGTGAAATCTGTGTTGTATGTTTGGTGGCTAATTACTTGTCACCAATATACTGTGGTTTGTACTCAAAGCTCAAGTTATGAATTAAAGGTCTTGTATTTATGAAATGAATATTGATGTTTTTAGATATTTTTTTATATTTATATTTATGATTTGTATTTGATGATGCTTGTGATAATAAAATATACTATATCAGTGTTTTTATTTATTTATTGTTAAGGTGAACTCTGGGGTCGGTTGAGTGTTTATTTCATTGAAACATCTCAAATACTTGCACTCACATAATGCAATACTAGAAGTTTTTCTTACATCTGCCTAATTTTAAAGGTAAGATTAAGGACTAATTTTAAAAATTAATTACTATTAAAAAGTATTGCAACATTTCCAAACGAGGCTTGAGCAAAGTTTTTTAACTTAAACACAAGATAATAATTTAAAGTAGTAAGTGCTGCAATTTGTTAAATTTAGATATTGTTTTTTGTTTTATTTTTAGGATGTTTCATAAAGTCGACATTAGCAAAAGGATCATCTAAGGAGTTGAAAGTTCCCTGATCTTTTGTTCTTGGTCTTTTTTCAGTCTTTGTAAATTTGATTTGAAATATCTCTGTCAGCAGTAGACACCCAAAAATAAAATGTTCACATGTTTGCTTAATTATTTTTTATAGAAGAGGGTGCGAACATGCAAGCAATCAATTGTGTCCAATGTTTTTAAAATATTCTTTAATTTGTCTTTCTTAATGTAATTAGAATAGAATAATTTTTATTCAACATAGATTTTTTATGTAATACTTAATGAACATCATTTATTTTAAACCACTGCTTCACCAAAAGCCTCTTGGCTAATCTTTTTGTAAGTTAAGTAATTTTACAAATAATATACAATTATAGTATACAGAAATAGCTTGGCAGCGATCATCATCCTCATTCCCAGGGGTTATCATCATCCATGTATTCTTTATGATGTAATAACATATATTTTTATGAAGTCTTTGTTTAATAAAAAAATTATTGAAAGACATACATTGCCCCATAAAAGAGTCACTGACCCTGTGAATTCAAGAAACTGTGACTATTAATTTGTGCTTGTTCCTGGTGTTTACATTATGAACGTCACTTTTTTTATTAACCTGTTATTTGTTCTAGTACAAAACATTTTCAAATATACATTGAGAGATCCAGGTTAAGATGTTAATTTCTTTAAATTTATCTATGAGACACTTTAAGACCAAGATCATATATAGCTCTTGCGGCCCTCTTTTGCAAAACAAAATCACTTCTAGATCAGTCGCATTTCCCCATAGCAAAATACCATAAGACATTATGCTATGAAAATAACTAAAATAAAATAATCTAGCAGTTTTAACATTTATCAAGTTCCTAACTTATTTTACAGCATAATCTGCAGAGCTAAGTCTAAACTAGCAAGAAACTAAGAGTTTATGGGGATAGGATAAAGATATATAGGGGCACCATTGAAAATTCGCGTCAAGTTATTACAAGAAAGACAAGACAGTAGTATCCACAAGGCTCAACTCTTCCCCATTCACAAGCACATTTACATCTGATTTTGTTTTATTGCTGTTTAAAAGCAAATTGTTAACATTAAACCAATGTACTAATTTTGAAATAGCATTATTCAACTCGTCATAGAATATAAGTTGACGATTTATCTTAAAAATCAAAGATGTATCATCAGCACATAACATTATATAATGGTTGTCCCCTACTAGGTAAGTCATTAATGTTAATAATAAGAAATAGAAATGGGCCGAGAATTAAACCCTGCGGTACACCTATAGATACTGCTGATCCGGAAGAACTCTTGCTATTGATAACTGCTTTCTGCGTTCTATTACTTAATTATGAAGTTAGAAGTGCAGAATTTCTTATACAGTAATGATATAGTTTCCTGATGAGTGTTTCATGATGAACGCAATCAAATGCTTATATATAATTTCGGTGATGTAATTGCTGTTAGCCTTTTTTGGCTTTTACAGCTTCATCGGATACTGTGCTCACGGGCCAGGGGCCCGCGTGCCTGGTTTGGTTTGACCCAAACATAAATAAATAAATAAACTCCTACAAAAACCTCGAAATTCGGACTGTATCGCGTTCGCTGCGTGCATGCGCGATTTAGAATATCTCAATACGATTTTAAGTCGTCTAATGACCGTCCGAGGGAGGCTGCGGGCCTCCATTCGGACTGTCGACTTGTGTGTCGGTAACTCTGGGCGGTGAGAACCGCCCTGGAACACGGGTGTATCGTGTGTACGCGGTGTGATTGTCGACTGCTGCGCGCCGCTCTCTACGGCGGTCGCGCGTCATGGTGCGTGTTATATTAAAGCTATTAACTGTGTGTACAGTGTAGCCTGGATCGTGACTGACCGTATCGTGGTCAGGGAGTGCTGAGACATCCGTGTCGTCTAGCACGCTTCGCGGGCGACGTTTGCGTTCGGTCGCGTTTCTATCTGGTCGGTAATTTGCTGCTTTAACCACCAGTGGGTTTGGATGAACCGCGGCTTTTTCGAAAAACCGCCGTGATAATGCTCTGAAGTGTTCAGAGATTAAGGGCATTTCACAGTCGCTGTGAAGATCTACGTTGCGTTGGTACCAACCGGCTCCGGTGGCAGTTCGCAAGAATCGATTTTGAACGCTCTGTAACTTCTTTAATTGATTGCCCGTCGCGTGAGCAAAAGCGACGCAAGCATAGGCCATTACGGGTCTTATGCAAGTCTTATAGAGGCGAAGTGTGTGTCTTAAGCACATTTTGCTTGAAGAGCAAGTTAGTGGATATAGTCGACTTGAGATAAAAGCCGCTCTATTTCGAACGTTTTTTAAGTGTGCAGCGAAAGACATCGCTGCGTCTAAAGTGACCCCGAGGTATTTGACGCTCTTTTCCCAGGGAATAGAGCGTCCGAACAGGGTGATCGTGCCTAGTTGATTGTTGCCGATTGTGTGAATTCGTCTAGTGGGTTTTGGCGTGCCCCTCGAGAAGTATATCGCTACACTTTTCTTGGGGTTTACCTCTATTCTCCATTTCCGGAACCATTCGCCTAGGCGATCGGCTGCGGCTTGGAGATGAATCGTTATGCGGCCCTTGTGCTTGTCGGAATAGTACAGGGCCGTGTCATCTGCGAAAAGCGCAAGATTGACTTTCTGGTCTCTAGGAATATCG
This sequence comes from Luehdorfia chinensis, assembly GCA_019845155.1. NCBI lineage: Eukaryota > Metazoa > Arthropoda > Insecta > Lepidoptera > Papilionidae > Luehdorfia > Luehdorfia chinensis. The sequence goes on along the minus strand of JAHVAK010000206.1, from coordinate 4,331,533 downwards.
CTAGTATATAGCGAGAAAAGAAGTGGGGAGAGGCAGGAGCCTTGAGGGACACCTGCTCGGAGAGGGCGGCTTGAGGAGCGCGTTCCCTCTACCCGGAATCGAAATAGGCGGTTGGACAAGAAGGCTCGTATGATGTTCACGAGTCTATCCGGCACTTTAGTGTGATACAACTTGTAATACAAGCCGTCGTGCCAGACTTTGTCAAATGCCTTTGCGACATCGAAAAATAAGGCCCCTGTGCCTACAGGCTTAGGGCGGTCGTTTAAATTCTCTAAAATGTGCTCCGTTAAGCGGTGCACTTGATGAGTACACGAGTGTTCGGGGCGAAAGCCGAACTGCTCGTCTGGAAGAATATTATTAGTAAGGACATAGTCTTTTAATCGACTGAGTATAATTCGCTCATAAATCTTAGCCATCGAGTTGAGGAGACTTATTGGGCGATAATTGGACGGAATGTTCCTAGGCTTGTTAGGCTTCGGAATGCCTATAACGTCGGCTTCCTTCCAGTCGTCCGGGAAGGAGCAGCTGGAGAGGAGCGCGTTAAAAATAGTAACTAACAGACACAATAGCGGCGTAGTTAGAGCTTTCATCACCCTGTTGTTTATGCCATCGAGGCCAGGCGCGGATCGGTTTTTAAGCTTTTTGATTATCTTAGTGACTTCTTCGAGAGTCACTGGAGGCAGTGGTTCGCCCACTGGTGGTATTGCAGCCCTGCGTTCGATTTCCGCGGCCACCTGCTGCAGATGGTCGGGATCCACAGGCGCGAGAGACGGAGTGCATTGGCTCTCTAGACTGTCTGCGAGGCATTCGGCTTTTTCGCTGTCGTCGAAAGCGAGCGAATTGTCGAGTGATCTAATGAGCGGAGGCATGGGTGAGACCGGCTCTGCTTTGAGAGATCGTGCCAACTGCCAGTAGGCAGTGTGCGACGGCTCGATTTCTCCGAGCATCAAATGCTTATGAAAGATCACGGAGCTTTGTATTCCATATAAATTTCATAATGATTAGGTTTCATCAAAAGTAATTTCAAAAATGTTTAAGTTACAATAAATAGTTTTCTAATCAGTCCTTAAGTGTCTTTTTGGTTTGAAAGTAATCCCATAAGCCACATCTACCATTCAAGATATATTTTAAGTAAGCTGCAATAAAGAAATAGTGAAAAATAATGAAGTAGCAACATACATTTCGTATTTAATCTTTAATAAAAATTTGTACTGGCAGCCCTGATGTTCATCGCTTCTGTTTGGCTTCTGTTTTCTAGCGACTGTGTCGACTGGTCAGCGACTGGTTTCCATCTTTGTTTAAACTTTATATTTTTTACATTTACTTACTCTTTGCAATTATGGAAAATTTAACTATTGATGGTAAAATATGTATTGATCGTAAGCTAGAAATCAGTTGCACTAAAAAAGACTTTAATAATTTAGTATCACAATTTGATGTTATTGAAACTTGCAAATGGATATCAGATAACAACATTTATAAGGTAAGGCAAAAATAATGTTTAACATAGTCAGGTACAGATTGTTTTATTTAAATTTTTCTTCAGTTACGAGATATCTCGAAAATATTTAATTTATTTCTGCAGGTATGTCTACAGTTTCCTGATGAGCTCCTTCCGGTGAGTGCACAAATTTACGAGGAAATTAAGAAGAGGAGCGATGTTGATTTATATATTTTAGGAGATACTTCATATGCTAGGTATTGCTAACAATTGTCTACGATTTTACTACACTGAGAACATTATATGTGTATATAGTTGACCGATTTGACAAATTAATTTATGTTATTGAGTTATGATTTTTTAGCTGTTGTGTAGATGCAGTGGCAGCAATGCATGTGCAAGGGGAAGCAGTGGTACACTACGGTCGTTACTGTTTCACAAGATCTACCATTCCTGTCTTCGCTGTATTACCTAAGAAAGATCTTGATATTGAGGCTACTAAGAAATCTTTACAGGGACATTTTAATAATGATAAGCATACTAAACTTTGCTTATTTTATGATGCTGAATTTGAACATTGTAAAGGTAATTTTTCTTATTTGTATTAATTTTTCTGTTTCACAAGTCATAATATTTATCATAAATTTATGTCAAACCGAAAAGTACCTATGATTCTCATAATTTCAGCCCAATACATGTCCACTGCTTGAAAAAGGCCTACTCCTGGATTGCCGTAAAATGCAGCCATAATGCCCAGTTTAGGCTATTAAATTTTCATAAAATAATATTTTTTTACTTTTCATAATTTTTTCAGATAACATAGTTCAATTCTGGTACCACCAATACCCTCACAGTTATATAGCATTTGTTGAAATGGAAGACAAGAGTAATAGGTTCCTAGGTCGTTTGATTAAGGACAAAAATGGGGAAGAATTCTCTGTAGATGCTCTTAAAACCTGCATTTGTATTTACATTGGATTAAATGGACAGACACTATTCAATTATACTATATCTGTTGAAGGTAAGGTTATATATGAAGGTCATCAAATTAAACAAACTTGTGAAAAATGCAAAATGTAAAACATATTACTTAAAGAGTGACATTTTTTGGCAGGCAGCATGACTTGTACTTTGAGCAGGTAATGCTTGTGGTGTGTGGTCTGCTTTGAGTTTGTTTATTCACTTATTTGTTATATGATTTTGATTAAGTACAGATTTATAACCATACTACAGTCATCTGTGAGAGTTTAGTTAGTTTTTAAGTATTGTGAAAACATCTAAAATGTTATATTTAAATAAAAGCAATTTTCTAATTTAATGTTAAAGTAAAATTTAGGTTGAAATCCTTAAAGGAAATCTTTAGAATATAATTCTCATTATAAACAGATACAAAGATTTCAGCTTACACTTTTAAACTATTATTAAGGTATTTATTTTAATGGTTTAATATACTCTGCCATGCCATCTCATCCTGTCAGTATTTTAAGGTCTCCCCTCAATGAAAGTAAAGCCGTGGCACAGTGTGGCTAAATTAAACTATAGAACTACTTCTGCACTTCTAACTATACTAGTCTGATTTCATAGTAACCAGAAGAGTTTAAGTTTGCCACTTTAATTCAGATTAACATCAGCTATCTTTTCTTATAGTAGAAAGGAATGAGATAAGCAAAATGTTCACATTGTAAGTGCAACATCTGTATATAATAAATACTGTGTCACCCAGAACATTTCTGTGTGGCATCCTACTGTGTCTGTCCCTCTGAGATTTTATTTATTTATTTAAAGCTTTATTTATTCCATATCTTAATTTCAAATTAAGATATGGAAATTTTAATTTTTTTTTAGTCTTTGTTAGTATTAGATATGGATCCCTTTTGGGTATTAACAAACTTCTTTCCATAGAATGTTGACATGTTGTAATTTTATTTTTTATTCTATTTTCATTCCATATGTCAGGCTTGGTAGAATACAGGTGTCTATTACTATTCTTTTAAATTTTAAATGGTAGTCTCCTTTAAGGATATCTTTTAGTGCCCAGAATTTCTTCCAAGTGATGTTGTTTCTCCTGTCTACTTCGTCCTCATTGTTTTTAGCATTGAAAGACATTTGTTTTCCAAGGTAAATATATTCATTCACATATTCGACACAGTCACCCGACACATATATTGTTTTTTCAAAATAATTTGCCATTATTTTAGTTTTATTTATGTTCATTTGTAAACCCACTTTTTTGCTTGCTTTATTTAGACTTTGTATCATTTGTTCTAGCTCCATTGCTGTTTCCGCAAAAAGGATGATGTCATCAGTAAATCTGAGGTGGCTTAAATGTTGACCTTGTATCTTGAGTCCCTTACATTTCCAGTCGATTTCTTTAAATATTACTTCTAGCACAGCTATGAACAGTTTGGGAGATAAAGAATTGCCTTGTCTGACGCCCCTTCCTATTGTTATCTCGTCTCCCTTGTTTTCCAGTCTGATTCTGCTTGTACACTGCAAGTAGATGTTCTTTATGATGTTTATATATTTTCTATTTGTTCCACATAATACGAGGGTGGATTGAAAAGTACTCGACCTAACCAAGAAAATAAACACATACTAAATCAGTTATATTTTTATTTTTCTACATAATCACCATCAAGTTCAATACACTTTTGCCACCTCCCCTTCCAAGCATTTAGACCGTTAAAAAAATGATTCTTCCTTAGAGTCAAAATATGCGTCTACAGCTGCTTTGACCTCGTCGTTTGTCGAAAATCTCTGACCTCCCAAGTGCTTTTTTAGGTTAGGGAACAGAAAGAAGTCTGATGGTGCCAGATCAGGTGAATACGGCGGATGCGGTAACAGTTCAAAGCCACAGTTGTGAATTCCAGCCATTGACTGTACTGACGTGTGAACATGGGCGTTATCTTGATGAAACAGGAATTTCTTCTGAGCATTCCTCGACGTTTTTCTTTTATTTCCTCTCGGAAATGACGTAGTAAGGTGCAGTAGTAATCAGAGTTTATAGTCTGACCCCTTTCAAGATAATCAATCATAATCACACCTTTCGAGTCCCAGAATACTGAAGCCATCACCTTATTTGCCGACAAAATCGACTTAGCATTTTAGGGGGTGGTGAACCAGGTCTTCTCCACTGTTTTGATTGTTGTTTTTTTTCCGGTGTACAGTAATGAACCCATGTTTCGTCCATAGTAACAAAACGATTCAAAAAATCATCTGCATCGGCTTCAAATAACTCCAAACAGTCGCGTGAAATAGTCAATCGTGTCCTTTTTTGTTCAACTGAAAGCAGTCGCGGAACCCACCTCGCAGACACCTTGTGGAAACCCAACTCGTTGACAATGATGTTGTGAGTTCGTTCATAAGAGATGCCCTCTCGGCTATCTCTCTAATTTTTAATCTGCGGTCTCCCATTATTAAATCAAGTACTTTTTTAATATTTTCGTCAGTAGTTGACGTCGAAGGCCTTCCAGAGCGGGGTTCATCTTTCACACTCTCTACCACGCTTAAATTCTGCTATCCATTTTTTGACGGATGAATATGACAGAGCACAATCGCCTAATGTACTGACCATGTCATCATGGATGGCTTTTGATGATAGCCCCTTCTTATGGAGGTACTTAATGACGGCACGCTGCTCGATTTGCTCCATTCGCGGAAATTATGACCGATTACTTTGTTAATAAATTTATAAAATCACAACTAATTATCGCACACGTTTCGAACTTCACACAATGAACTAGTCTGAACATTTTTAGTATTGAATGGATCTGTGTTAGGCCGAGTACTTTTCAATCCACCTAGTATGAGGGCTTTCCAGATCGAATTGTGATTTATGCTGTCGAATGCCTTCAAATAATCTATAAATGCTATGTACAGTTGACCATTATATTCTTTATACTTTTCAAGTATTTGGTCTAATGTATGTATATGATCTACAGTGGTAATACCAGAACGGAAGCCTGCTTGCTCAATTGATTGTTATCTATTTTTGATGATATTCGGCTTAATATAATAGAAGTGAAAAGTTTGTAAATGATAGTATAGTAAGCTTATCGGCCTGTAGTTTTCGATGTTTGCTGGATTTCTGAATATATTTTTGGATGTACTGAACTGCGCCATTGCTTGGGAACTCTTTCTGTTTCAAGCACCATGTTGAACAGTTTTAACAGATGGGAACAATATAGGTGCTCTTATTTTTATTGTTTCGTTATTTATATTGTCTGTTCCAGAACTTTTGTCAAATTTTAGTTTATTTATATGTCTTAATAATTCATTTTTATTTATTGGTTGTATTTTTCCTTTTCTGAATTTTCGTAATTTGTGGGTTCTTCGCAGTTTGTGCTTTCTAACGATTTTTTGTATAGCTCTTTGTAAAAAATTGTTGCGTGTTCTAAAACATCTTTCCTTGTTTTAGTTTCTTCCTGTCCTTTATTAAGTTTTTGAATCCAAACTTTGTGTGTGTATAGTTCTTTATTGGCCCGTTTAATGCTTCTATAGTTATTTAAGTTTTTCTCTATGATTCTCTGTCTATGTTTTTTATAATATTCTTTTATGGCCTTGTTAGTAATTTTGAATATATTTTTTAGTTCTTCCTTCATATCTTTGGATTTATTTTTTGTTGCAATTAGTTCTGAGCGTTTCTTTATTAAGTTTATTGTTGTAATACCTAAAATTCCTTTATCTTTCTTTGTTTCAATGTTAGCATTTTCTAATTTCAGACTGGTTCTAAAGACTTTTTCCAATTTATCATAATAGGTTTGTACCATATTTGTATTTAGAACGGATTTGAGCTGTTTGTTTATGTTTTCATTTAAATTTTGGAAGTACGTAGATTTTTCGCTGTCAGTTTTGGGTGTTTTGGGTAGGGACTTGATTGCTTTTCTGCTTAGTTTAGGAGACTTTAATGTTAATCTTAAAAGTCTGTGGTCTTACGAAAATGATACATTATTCAAAACTTCTATGTTTGTTACCTTTTTTGGTTTGTTGCACATAATAAAGTCAATCTCATTTTTTGTTTGTTGATCTGGGGAAATCCATGTCCATCTACGACTTTGCTTCTTTTTAAAGTAAGTGTTCATTATGTATAATTTCTGTTCGCACGCGTATTGGATAAGCCTTTCTCCTCTTTCATTTTTTTTCCGTACCCATAATTACCCATTACTAACTTTTCATGACTCCTCGGTTGTCCAATTTTAGCATCGAAATCTCCTATAACCAGTACTATTTTATCTTGAATTTCGTGAGCTGTTCTCAGGTCCTCATAGAACTTGTTAAGTTCATCTTCACTTGCTTTTTCAGTGGGAGTTTACGTTTGTATTATTGACATAAGATCATCTCCGAATTATAGTTTTAGTACTGCCACCCATTCTGATATACCAATATAGTTGACAATATTTTGTTTATAAATTTTCTTGACTATAGACCCCACTCCGTAAAGCCCCTTAGCTTCTCCTGTATAACAGAGTATATAATCTTTGCGTTCTTCAATGTGCAGCTCAGCTTTCTTATTTCGCTGAGTCCTAGTATGTCATAATTAATTTTCTTGAGGGCGTGGGTTAGTTCCAGTAGTCGTGATGTTGATCATAATGATCTTACATTATAGGTGCATATTCTTAGCCGTTTGTTTCTTTTTGTTGGCAGGTGTGGGTAACAGTCATAGTCTTCATGGTGATCCACTTGGTTGGATAATATGTTGAATTTGTTAAGTTTGCTTAAAGTTTTAGCTGAGCTTCGGTTTCGAATTTTTGGAGGGTAGTAGTCTACTTTCCCCACGATGACTAGCCGGTTTGGGGTGCGATTTGTTTGAGATATCAATTCTTCAATCTCATATAACCAGTAATTACACTAGTCAGAGATCTTGAGACTGCAACACAGCAATTTTTGTACACTATTCTCCGCCGCAGAATAACCGGCAATGGTATCTACCTACATGACTATTTTCATAATGTGCAGTGAAAGGTAATGCAGAAATTTATTTTACAGCTGAAAAATGGTTCTCATTGAGCACAAAAACATTTAAAATTGAAAGCAAGAAGGAGATTTACTGGTTCAAACGAAGATACTATTTTATTGAAAGGTGTAAAGATGCCAAAGTTATTGGTATACTTGTATGCAAACTTGCTGGAGAACAAACAAAGGACATTATTAGCAGAATGAAGCAGCTTTGTCAGGCAAATAGCAAGAAATGTTACATTATTTCAGTTGGAAAACCTAATGTTGCTAAACTAGCTAACTTTACCGAGGTAAGTAAACAAAATGAGTCTGTGTTACTTGAATTAAATGTTTATTATTATTATTATTAAAATTGTAAAATAAAATAATACCATTTGCTGGATGGCTGCAGTTATAAATTAGGGTAAAATTACGATAAAAGCGCTCTTTTTTATTTATTAAATGCACTTTATTACATATATTTTTTTGATAATTTTTATTATATATGGTAAGTTTTTTGCCAGTGACTATGGCACCAATAAATGTCTTTTTTCACCAAAATTTTGATAACTCATTTTTTTTAAATTGTAATTTCAGATTGATATTTTTGTCATGATTGCCTGCCCGGAGAATGATCTTTACAATAACAGAGAATTGTACAAACCTATTGTATATCCATATGAACTGGAAGTGGCATTGAACTCAAACCGAGATCCATACTTCACCAGCCATGTTACTGACTATGATCAGTTACTGCCAGGCAAGCGGCACTACTGTGATATTAATCAAGCAAGTGAATGTGCAGATGTCAGTCTTATCACAGGCAAGATTAGGGAGACAAAAATTCAATGCACTACAGAGAGCTCTAGGGAGTTGGCTGAAAAACAAAATATGGCACTGGAAACTATTAGCCAGAATCTTTTAGGGCTGTCATGGAAAGGTTTGGAACAAAAATTGGGTGAAACTGAAGTAAAGGAAGTTGAGGAAGGTCGCAAAGGATTACCGCTACAGTACAGTAATGAGCCAGAGTAAATTACAAACATATATATTTCTTACATACAAACTTTTTATTCACATAGAAGTTTACAAATATACTTGTGAATTGAGACTGACTTCAGACAATAAAAATGCTTCTGAGCAGGCCACATTTAGTTTGTTTTGTGTTCCGTATAGATAAGTGAATTACAGCAATATCAAAAAGCATTTATTTGATGTTTGTAATAAGACTCCAGCTTTGGACTGGGTACTTAATACATATTTAACAGTCCACATTTTTAAATCTTCTGATTGATTGGATTCTGGGGAGACTTGGTCCATTCCTTTCTGAGCATTTGCTTGAGTTGTGATAACCTGAGTGAGGGATTTTCAGCCTTCAATCTTGGTAGGTTTATTTCTTCAAATGCTGTGTATGCAGCTTTCAAACGTCTCTCAGGATGCTTATCAACTTCTGCCTTATCACTGAAAAGTATTATTACAGAATTATATATTTATATAATACACGCACTGGCTTCAACTGAAAGTTATTATTATGTTGTATAGACAGTATTAGCCAGTGTACACACTAAGAAGTAAATATATGTAAAATCTATTCTTAGTCAATGTCTATATCGGTAAAGGAATATGTATGCCAAACTTCAAGACAATAAGGGCTTGTATTTTCGAAGATATATTGTATTCAGTGTGAGTAAAAGGTAATTGTTGTCGTGGTCGAAAATCGCTCGAAGTTTTAAGCTTTCAAAAATTTTAATCTACATGCATAAGCCAATTAAAAAATTGTTATGGGATTATTTAAATGAAATTCAAAGAAAGAATGTCCTCATCCCCATCTCATCCTGTAGGTGTCATAAAAGTCCGACAGAGGGAAAATTAAAAACAGAAGATGGGCAGCAGCCCAGAACACCTGTATAAATAGACTGCGGTTGCCAATCGTGGCAACTATGGCAAAATTCCCTCAAAATGATAGCTACAAACATTGTAGTAATCTTTCGGGGAGGCCTATGTTCGGCAGAGGATTTGTGATAGGCTGAAATGATGAACAAGTTAGAACTCATCATACAACATTATGCATTTATATCTTATCGCCTGTACTTATTAGACGCCGGCATTTCGTGCATTAAACGTAATTGGCGAGCAATGGGTAGCATGTACAAATACAGGCATACAGACAACAATCGCCTTTTCTTAGCTTCACTTACGGGATGCTGGTGACATATCTCTTCTATTTTGTAATATCATTTTATATTCTATTAAAGGTTTCATGATGTGACAATTTAAAACATAACATCTTTTTTATGCAGTAAATGATTTGAATTTGGAGTTATTCCTACATCTTTACATTTATTACTGTTTCCCAATAAGTGACAAAAACTGCCTGAGCTGTGGAGCTTAAAACTTATGTTCAATTACTATTTTGTATCTATTATGAATAAAAATAATCATATACTATATTATAAAAAACTTTTATATATTTTACCTCAGTATAGAGATAGCTTCTTCTACTGATTGGGCAACTTCACCATCCAATTGTAATCTATTAAGATTTTCTTCAAGTGGGGGCTCTTCAACCACAACCCTAGCAGGCTGCAATAAATACATTTAAATTAGCTGTAAATTTAGTAATTAATAATCTCTTTTAATAAATGTTATTAAAATGAAACTTGTATTGTATTGCAAAGCTGTTGTTACTTGTCTGGACTTCAGACTTAATGCAAGTTCTTAATTATTAAGCTTTCGGTATTTTCAAGAGATTTTTTACTTTTAAACAAACTTTTAGTCTACAAAGACATACTAAAAAATTTTCAAAGTGCCCAACTAATTGCAAAAATCCTAAAATGGACACAATTTCATCACAAATTGTGCTACTTAAACATTTATCTTAATTGTAATGGGGATATTTATGAGTTTGTTTCTAACACAATCATCATAAATCATGAGCATATTTAATCTTTTTCTGATTTTTATCAAAATATTCTTTACCACAGGTTTTTCTGGTTCAACTTTCATTGACCTTTCCTTAATTTGTTCTATTTGTACACGTGTAATCTTTGGTTGTGGGGCTGCCTTCACATTGCCTTTTATCGATTCCATCTCTTTTTCTAACAGAGCTTTTGCTTCAGCTTTCTTTTTTAACTGCTCTAGTCGTTTTTTCTCTTGTTCATCCTGAAATACAAATAGCAATACTTATTTCAAGCAATACTAAAAATTTCAAACATTTTTTTTTTGCTTTTTATTTTAAAATCCCACACTAGGATTTCTTCTGTATTAAACTAAGTATTAGACATAAATGTGACATCCACAAAGCAATCACAGCCAAAAACAGACAGTTAATGTTTTTGCACAAATGTTGGCTTCAGCTAGACTAGACTAGACTAGCTAGCTCTGACCACTAGGCCATGTGGTAGTTATTTTGTATGCAATGGTAAGTTATCAATCTTTTTTTTTTATTTATAAAGTGCGGAAACCAGCAAAACATTTTCAGCTGAAGGTAAGTGCAACATCTGCCCATAACAAATGCTGTGTCACCCAGAACATTTCTATGTGACACCACACTGTGCCCATCACCCTGAGACATCAGTTCTTAAGTCTCATATGCCCAGTGGTTACACTAGCTCCCAGTGCCCTTCAAACTGAAACACAGCTGCTTCACGGCAGGATAACTGGGCCTGGGGTGGTATCTACCTAGAGAGATTCCTGAATAGGAATCCTGCGACCAGTAATATTTAATATCTTTTATAAATAATCAAGAATTCTTTCTTTACAGAAGAAAGTTATAGACTATGGTCTGTTGTCCCCTAAAGATTATGATGGAACCCATTGTTGTCAGTAATTGGGTCTTTGGTTTTCTACACTCATCACACTAAATATAAATTTATTGCTTGTCAACTGGTTACAGTACTTGACTTCTATGCTGCGGCACCTGGTTTCAAATCCCAGCCAACATTCACATGCAAAATCACAAATTGTTGGTTTTCAGGTTTAGTTGTTTTGTGATTGTACCCATTTCTCTGACACTCACTCTAACCACCTCCAATCTTATTGTGTGAGCGATACATTGCGAATGAGTAAGTTGGGTCCAGCCAGTGACCCTGTTTGTGTGTATGTACACATGTCACACTATAATATTTCCTCCACAGTTGACAACTACCAATTTGCATTTGGTAGCTGTTGCCAACAAGCATTCATTATCGAATTAATGCTTGTTGTTATCTTACTAGTCTAAACTATAAATCAAAATATATTTTTTTATATATAATTAAAGAAATGGAACCTTCTTTTGCTGCTTTTTTTTCAACTTATCATCATCATCTTGCCATGCCGAGTCCTCTACTATCTTCTTCAGTTTAAGATCATTCTCTTGCTTTGCCAGCTCTTTACGCTCACGTGCAGCTACAGCCTTGCTATTTTCACCAGCAAACTTTTTCGGCATTCTTATCTAAGCAGAAAAATCACAAGTATTATTAGAAAAGAATTAAACAATATAAACTAAGAATGTACATACTGATATTCATAATAGATTTTTAGATACTAATGATTGCAGCCAGTGATGGATTTAGGTTTAATTCCCTGAGGCCCGGCACTAGGGCGGCAATATTTAAACCGCGCAGAAAGGTCAATAGTGATTGGCTTCAGTCATTCTATTGTTTAAAAGATGTTTTAATTTCATGATTAGAATTATATTTTTAGAACTATTAAGTATGCAATCAGTAAGAAAGCGCATTATAGCAATGGGCCTAGGGCGCTTTATTACATCAGGCCCAGGGCGCTTTATTGCATCAGGCCCAGGGCGCCATTTAACTTAATCCGCATTTGATTGCCGCGTTTTAAAAATAATATAGTACATGCTTTATCAAATTTTAGGTAAAATAACAAACAAACTAAATAAAATTATTCGAAAATTTGCATTTAGATTAATTTAAAGAATTTCATTTTATTAAAAATAAGATATACATAATTTCCATTTCTTACTGTGTTTGCACAAGCATTAACGTACAGTTTAAATCCTACTTGCAATGTACCTAAGCGATACCTATTTAATGTACAGATAACTAGAATTATAAGGCTATACCTAGTATAAATTTTCAATGTAAAAATATGAAAAACTATAAATTATCGCTATTCCAAGACAGTAAAAGTAATGACACAGACACTTGATTGACAATTTACAAGTTGACATATTAATATATACAGTAGAGTACAGTTTTTTTTCATAACTAAGACAATATTAGCAAACTTTATGCCACCGCCAGTCAAATAAATATATAAAATGTATGAAATAATAAATATTTATAATTTTTAATGTATTATTAGTGTAATGTATTAATGTATTGTAAGTTGTAACAGTTGTAGTCGCTGCCGCATATCTTATCTAACAGGGGTACAAATTTTATTTACTAGCGGATCTTCAGACCGAAATAGTAATGTTTGCTCTAGTGATGTAACGAATTTACATTTTTAAGTATTCACGAATGCGAATAACTGCAATTGACGTTGCTAATTCGAATTTTCAAGTCTTGGGCATAATAGTTTGCCATTAGGAGCGCTCAATTTTGTCCGTAGTCACCATAAAATTTTATAATTTTTATTAAAGATCTATATACTATAAAGTTCTCTTATTTTAACTGAAACAAATAAAAATATTAAACTGTTCAATAAAATTAAGCATATGGAATAATTATTTTTGATCAATAAATAATTACTGACAATAATTCCGATGGCAATGTTTTTTTTTTTAAGTAAACTAGTATAATTTATTTCATGTATTTTTTTATATTTCTCGAGATTTAGGCAGAACTTTTCCATACTAGCGGTACATTAATTTATCATCATCGAAAGATCATTTATCAAAAGCTCGTCTCACTTTTGCAATAAAGTATGGAAACTGACAGTCAGACAGGGATTTTTTTTATTTTTTCTGATGAGATTAAAATAATAAAGTGTGTTCTGATATAAACGATACTTACCGACGCCCTCTGAATAAAGCAAGGCGGAGGAAACGTATACATTAGGGAATGCTTTCTTGGTTATGGAGTTGGATCTGTTACGCTGATAGAAGGGAATGGATTAATTCTTATTATTTGAACTTTCCAGTACGGCAATGACTCAAAGCATACCTCCTCAATGCACGCACGGTAAAGAATACATTTCATAATTACTTTCTGTCTTGGACTGACCAGATCTAAATCCAATGGAACATCTTTGATACGAAGTCAAGAAAAGGGTATCAAATCAATAATGTGGCTATTTAAGAGGCTATTTTCTTTGAAGGGTGGAACTGTATCGCTCTGACAAAGTGTCCAAAATTAATAGTCAATATCTCGCCAGTTTAAGGCAGTAATTAAAACCGTGAACTAATTATTAATTTTAGTATTAAATAAATTAATTTCCGTATTTTAATTTTAATAATTTCGTCGTAGTAGTAAAAGTAAGTTCGTAAAATCGTTCTTAATAATTTCTCCAGCTTCATTTGTATTTAAAATTGTTACTATTGAAAAGAAATTAAATTTACTACAAATACTGAGTATAAAGTATTATAACTCTATTCTTTATTCAGTTTGCTTTTCCAATGTGGCTATTTCATGAGATATTTATTAACTTTTGAAAAGGAACACAAAACTATATGTAACGTGATTTTGATCAAAAATTTGTGAAGCTACAGATTGCTCCCAATTATATGACCATCACTGTCAAAATCCTTTATAATAACTTATATGTATAATATTGTGTTATTTTATATTATTTTCTTAATTTATAAAAGTAAAATATGAAGTATTTATGACAATAATATTAGCAAAATATTCGCATTTTTGCGAATATTTTGTTAAGAAACATGGGTATATTCGCGAATGCGAATATTCGTTACATCACTAGTTTGCACACTACTGCTTCACGACAGAATTACAGGCCCAGGGGTGGTCCTCTGGGGCTGAAATTCTGTCGTGAAGAAGCAGACCAACCTTCTAGGGATGTTGCGGATATTCGCCTCCGCATCTGGCAATGCATGCATTTGGACATTTGTATCCGCATCTGCATCCGCAATAATTAATGCGGATCGCGACTAGAAAGGAATTGGGTCGAGCCGGCGAGTGGCGATAAGTTGTTTTTGGAGACAGTATTCCTATAAGACTGCAAATAAGTGATTGGGAGATAAGTTATTGTCCGCTGGGACGGAGAGGAGTTTATTACAGACGCTTGAGAAGCAATGACATCTGAATATGGTCTCCTGACTGCTGAAAAGCGAGCAGAAGCCCATAAAAAGGATACATTTTCTTGAGACAACTAATTTGACGGTTTTTTGTCTAGAGTGCTCTGGACCATTTTTATCAATAGCTAAGTGTTTCGCTGAGCAAAACAAGCATGTCGGTGAGTCTGTGGTACAACTATCTCCAGTGTGCTGTTGAGAGCATTTTAAACACCGAGGCTTTGATCTACATTGTGCTTTTACATGCCCAAAACGGCAGCACTTCAAGCACTGTATTGTAGAGAGAAGATATGTTTCTACAGGAATTGAGGTGTAAAAGAAATATACATGAGAAGGAAGCACTGGGCCTGAAAAAGTAAGAAAAATCGTTTGGGTAGCTATCCACTCTGTTTCATCACCCTTCTTCACTTTTCGATGCAGTCTTCTGGCCTTTATAATTTCACCCTCTGTCAGGAGGAAGTTCGGATTCACTAACAAGCTCCTCCATAAAAATATCAGTTGGAATACCTTTAGCAACGCCCATTCTAGTTAAATTAAAAGTTGGAATGACAGCTGATAGTTTGTATTTATCAAGGAATGGATAATCAATAAAATTATTTGGACTAACTCTGTTACGTCCTACATTTGATATACTCAGTTTAGCAATGTTGGATACCTTATTTTGTGATAGAATGTAACCAATTTTAACAGGTCGATTTGTATATCCCGACGAGAGATCAGGTTCTGAGCGTTTAAGATGAATCCTTAAAATCAGGGTGGGTGTAAATATTTTGGTATGATGCCGATGGCGTATCTTCATGACCTACTTTTTTCTTCTGTACACCAGTTGAATCAATTAGGAGTTTTCGTTTGACATTGCCAGAATCACCGGGTTTGTCCAGTGCCGTCTACCTCCATTATTGACACATAGCTACATAAATTAACTACTACAACCTTCCAACTATACCTTAATATTAAAGGACGAACACAAGAACAACACAATTATTAGAAAGAAAGCTCAACACAATTAATTACAATATTATTACGACCGAAAAATTGCTTAAAATTAAAACACCTGTGACAACCAATCACTCTGACAGCAGAATCCTCGTAAGGGCGTCGTCTGCTAGTCTGTGCTTTGACATTGACACTTGAAATCTTGTCGAAATACTTATTATTTAAATTTATGAACATAAAATTTAATTTTTGACGACTGTTTTTAAATTACTGATTTACTAAGTGGTAAATATAATAAATATATAAGGTAGACAAAAACACAATCATGTCTTTAGTTGCTTACGATAATAGTGATTCAAGTGAATATGAAGATGATGACCATGAAAGTTCACCTGTTATATTGCATAAAACAGTGGAAGGTAATATTTCTTTAGTTTATGATAAATATGTATCACCTAACACAAATTTTAAAGTGCAGGTTTTTCACAATTTTTCTAGTTATAAAAACAGGGCCATCATCTTCGCAATGTGAAAAAAATGAAAAACACGAATCAGAATCAGATGGAAGTTTATTTAATGCTCTACCACAGCCAATGAACCTATTAACGAGTGTCGTAGAGGAAGAAGATGAGTTTCTACACAAGAAAGAGCCTATCATTAATGTTGTTAAACCTAAATCTAAGATAACTGTACCTTCGCTCAGTGATGTAAGTGGAATGAAACACTAAGACAGTATCGCTTTTGTTTCTCTTGCGTTAAAAATAATGCATATTATTCAATTATTAAATTTTAAGAGCCATTTAGAAATCTCTCCTATCTTTTTAGACTAAGTTATATTCAAAGATATTAAAAATAACAATAATCATCTTGATACTACTTAAATAAATTTGTTTATTATTTATTGTTGACACCTTAAATTATGTCTGCTGCCTTACTTTCTTTTTCTCTGCCAGTCAAGCCTGGTTGATGGTGAGAAAAAATATGGCAGGTGCTATCTAATAAAAGCCTAACCTATATTATTGTATAAATAAAATGAATATATAAATGAGACTAGAATTTAATCAGAGAAAATCATTCAGTTATTTCATTGATAATTCAGTTTTGCATTAACACCTGCTTTTAATATCACCAGGCAAATCTTGAAAACATTTTTATTTTGTTCACCACCAGGTTCTATTCAGTATTTGTAATAATTTTACTCATCAGAGAACTGGAATTTTACTTTTGTTTTATTTGAATGGTCAGACTGCCATCTGTAAAGGATTGCTTACATTTATAATATTAGTGGGGCAAAGGATTTTGTTTTATGGCATTTTCCTTGGAAGGACTTTAGCCCTTTTACATTAAGTAGAACACAACTGAATCAAGTTTGATTTAAAACAATTCCTAGATAGTGATAAATATTGTTTGCTTAGAAGCACTATAAGTATGGAGTTCTTGAGAACTATAGACAAAATATTACTTAAATATTATTTATGTGAAATTTATTACTAACTAGCTGAAACTGGTGCAGCAGTCCGTCTAGGTAGATACCACCCCAGTGCCAGTTATTCTGTCGTGAAGCAGTAGTGTGCAAACATTACTGTGTTTCGGTTTGAAGGGCACTGAGAGCTGGCGTTATGGGGGATATGAGACTTAAGAACTCATGTCTCAGGTTGATGGGCGTAGTGTGGTATCACACAGAAATGTTCTGGGTGACACAGCATTTGCTATGGGCAGACGGTGCACTTACCACCAAGTGAACATTTTGCACCTTTTGACACTACAAATAAAAAAACAACCCACAACTACATCTGCTTGGATTTAGCTTTTTTGCATATACCGTGGGAACAGTTTTTCCAGAAAAAAAAGTGTAGTTAGCTATGTCCCTCTCCACTATGTAAGTTACCTCTGAGCTGAATTTCGTTCAGATCGGTTCAATGGTTGAGCCGTGAAAAGATAAGAAACACACAGAGGCAGTTACTTTAACATTCATAATATTAGTATGGAAAAAAATTATTTTGAGTGCTGAAATAATGTGTATGGTTCATTATATATTCAATAGCTGTATTTATATTATTTCAGTTTAAAGATGTTGAAACTACTGTACCAAGTACAAAACCTAGAGCTGCAAATGGTGTAAGTTGTAAATATTACTATGTTTTTTTGTGCGTCTGTCAATATATACTATTTTATTTAATGCCTTCTTTCAGCAAAAGTCCGGTTTACTGAGTATATTGCCGCAACCTAAAAATGAAAGAATAACTATAACAACAAAATCACTTATTCCCCATGTCCTAACAAAGAAAACAGGCAGTAGTTCTATTAAGAAAAAAGAATCTTTAACACCTTCAAAAAAAAAAGCTAATGTTGATTTAAATAAATTGATAAAAGACTATTCAGATGAAAGCGACAATGATGAAGAGGTACAAAATGATTTCTTCTCAATAAACAAACCCATTGATCTTGAAGAGGTATTGCCATTAGATATTGAACAAAGTACCCAAGAGGAATTAAAAAGTGAAGCATCTAGTAAAAAGGAACCAAGAAGTATTGAATCTTACTTTAAAAAAGATGTGGTAGATCATGTAAACCTGGAGCCTGATCATCCTGAGCAAGAAATACATGGATATACTGAGGTGGAAACTGCAAACTCTGGGGCTGGCTCTGTGAATGCTCTTGATACAGCCACTGAGGATAATGGATTACTGGATGATGAAGCAGTAAGTAATACATAATTTCAGTTCAGACATGGACAATATTAACATCTGTTACATCTTATTTAGCTAGGTATTATATTTTCATAAGACTTAAT
Source organism: Luehdorfia chinensis (assembly GCA_019845155.1). NCBI lineage: Eukaryota > Metazoa > Arthropoda > Insecta > Lepidoptera > Papilionidae > Luehdorfia > Luehdorfia chinensis. The sequence goes on along the minus strand of JAHVAK010000206.1, from coordinate 4,313,230 downwards.
AAAAAGGTGCCAAACTCATTAGATAGCCGACTTTTGGTCCCCGCAGGAAACGAGACGTGACAAGTGGCGAATCACGTCGCCCTATATTTTTTATACCTCGCAAATGTACTGGTTTTACTTATTATGTTAATAATTAGTTTCACAATAAATTATTTATTTTAATTATCAGATATTAAAACTTGCTGGTGCTCGCGGAAAACGCAAGAGAGAAGAAATTCAAATAATTGATGTCAATCAACAAGAAGTTCTTGCAGAAGCAAGGCAATGGTTGCTCAAAGGTCTCATGGATGACACTAGCAAAAGGGTTTCCGCTAGTAAGAAGAGAGGCAATGAACCTACAAACATGCAGAAAAGAAAACACCAGATCACATACTTGGCTCATCAAGTAAGAGTTCTCCATTATTCACCCTTTCACATCCTACTTTTATATACAGTCAATGATAGTCATAGAAAGAAGCACAGCATCCATCCAGCTCTGCGGAACACTTAGATATCATTTGGAAAGCTTTGCGGAACACTTATCTATCACCTGCCATTTATCTACTTTATAAAGTAGAAGATCTAGAATTTGTACCAGTGTATTTACTTTCCAAATAGTTGCGGAACAGAAATAGCAGAATTCTTGTGTTCCACATGGAAAAGTTTGTAAATACCTGATTCAACAGCCAAAAATAAATAATTTCGCGGAACCGTGGTGACTACGAAAATTAGGAACCTACTTTAAGAGGCGCTGGTTTAGGGTACCGACTGTGCAACATGATGAATATTGATTTTAATAGCATTGCTAATTTAAAAAAAATGTAGATTGCAATGGGCTAGTTTCTTCAACTTCCTGTTTATGAGAATTACTGTTCCAGTATCTATCAAGGTCAATAAGATAAACAAATGGATTATATTGTATTAAATACTCTGCTCTGCTACATAGTGGTTGAGGAAGAAGAAAATCCAGCACTCCATTTCTTTGGTAGTTGTTTCATGGCAGAGTAACCATCTCAAATATTTAAAAATCAAGAAAAATGGGCACCTGCAATTCACACGGCAGTCATCGGTCGACAAGTATTTGCATCAGTTGATGAATATGTGATTAATTTATTATATGGCAAATAATAGTCATATTTTTGACGTTGGTTGAGTATAGCATTTTAATTTAGTATTAGTTCTGCGGATGTGTGGATTAAGAGATGAAACTCTATAGTGGTAGAGTAACACACATGTAATATTAGGCTTTAAACATTACTTTTTAATTTTCAGGCTAAAGCAAATGAAGTGGAGCTACAAAACAAATGGGCAAACAACAGAATGTCGAAGAGACAAACTCAATCGAAATATGGATTTTAATTGTCTATTTTTTAAATGTAATGTAAATATTAATTAGTGTTAGTAATACATTTTTTTATAAATGAAGCAATCTTTAATTTAATATATTTACTATAAATAACTACATAAAATACATTGTGTGTTGTTTACAATCTCCTGGCTTTTCTTGGTCGTGGTGGATTCCAAGAAACATGTGTGTTGTCAGTCACTGACACTATGTCTAAGCCACCCATTTGTAAACCCTTTACAGCGGACTGAAATATAAAATAGTGTTGAATAATATTTATTGTCTTATAATAATATCTCCAAAATGTTCAAAATCCTCTTTTTTTATTGGACAAAGTCATGAAACAAACAAAATGTTCACCTAATGGTAAGTGTAACGTCTGCCCATAGCAAATGCTGTGTCACCCAGAAATCTGTGTGGCACGACACTGCCCCCATCATTCTTAAGTCTCATATGCCCAGTGATTACATTAGCTCACAGTGTCCTTCAAACCGAAACACAGTAATGTTTGCACATTACTGCTTCACGGCAGAATAACTGGCCCTGGAGTGTACCTACTTTTTTCTTGCCAGCTCAGTTGTTAAGGGATGGTCCTTTAATCACATGTGATTCGAACAAAAGGGGTGGGGGGAGGATGGGATAACTTGACAAACACGTGTATTTTTTCGTGCGTGATATAATTTTATTTGTGATATTTTTTTACCAAAAATGAATTGAATTGATTTTTTTCATCAAAACTGATTCTAAAAATATCTGATCTTTTCAATATTAAAAATAATCGTGATGCTGGAAGGGGAGTAGCTAAAAACCTCACGACGTATTACCAAGGGGTAGACAGTAGCCTAATAAACCTCATGTGATTAAAGGATGGCACCTAAACTGGTAGAAAATAATCTACACAATAATGGTGATAACAACAAAACCCCCATATAAAAAAAAAGAAGAATAAGAACATTTTCCATTAAATATATTTTCATTAAAAAAAAAAGAGCCATGGAGCTCAGGTGCCTGGCACTCACTTCGAAATACATGTGTGGGAGACCTGGATTCAATACCTGGTAGTGCTGACATTGAAATTGTCAATTGCATTTTAAGTGCTTATTTACCATGATGAAGAAAGTCATCATAAGGAATGCTGTCAGACATGACATATAAGTAATGTTTTGGCAACATGTGTAGTCAGCCAACCTGCACTGGAGGCATGTGATTGGATTATTCCCATTTCCTAACCATCTAAAAATGTGAGGGAGACCTGTGCACAGTGGTGAAACTTTACTATTAAGAAACCAGAAACACAAATTGCAATCTTACCAATCTTCCAGGCCCCAAGCCTCTTACTCTTACTCGGATAGTTTTAAATCCTCTATCTATGGCTTTCTGAAAACAAAAAATTAGTGAATATGCAGACATTGTTATTTGGTTTATTATGCTATTTTTAACTTTTATTGGGTTTGTACAAAAATCAATCATTCTTGGTACTTTAGTTCTGACAAGATTTTTACTGAACAGATTTTAATAAAATGTTCTTAACAATTAAAAAACTGTAATAAATATACACTCAGCGTCACAAAAATCGCACCTCTCTGAGTTTGCGCGAAAAATGGCTGTAATGGCTAGAAACGAATTATATATATACATTATTATATATAATATATACATTATTAATAAAAAAATCATGAAATCATTAAAACATTTATCATTATAGAGCGTCAAAAATAAACACTGTCAAATGCTCGTTAGTAAGGACGCTAGTTACACCACCTAAAAAGGGTATAAAAGGGTCGATCTGGATGAAATATGGGCCAGTCGTAATTTAGACTTTGCAGTGAACACACGTGAATAAGTAACCCAAGTAAGAACAAGTAAATATGGACACCAGCTCTGAAGAAGCCGCTCAAGTGATTGCAGTCAGGGATGCGGCAGTGTGACGTTGCTCGACAGTTGAACCTGTCCCGTTTTTCAGTTCGACGGGTGTTCCAACGTTTTCAGCGACGAGACCGTTTTACAAATGCTGTTGAGTTGCAACAACAGCTTCGATCAACTCGGAGAACATCTGTGAGTGTTTCTACGATAAGAAGAAGGTTACACGAAAAGAGTTTAACAGCCCATAGACCTGCTAAAGGTCCAAAACTTACTGCACAGCATCGCAGAGATCGCCTAGAGTTTGCTCGCAATCATTGCGAGTGGACTCGTAGAACAGTGGCGGACCGTACTCTTCTCTGATGAGACGAGGGTCTGTCTCTTCTGCAATGACAGACGTAGAAGGAACACTTCTACAGAAGACAGGGGGAGAGGTTCACACAACCCTGCTTCGAAGAATCCGTCGAATACGGGGGTGGCTCGTGTATGTTTTGGGGCGGCATTTCCGTCGACGGGAAAACGGAACTTGTATGCGTTTCCCGGACTCGGGGTGGCCGTGGGCAAGGGTCATTAAATGCTGGTCGGTACATTACTGAAATCCTGGAGGAACATGTGGTCCCGTATGCTGGTTATGTCGGTGATGGATTGATTGGATGCATGATAATGCTCGTTGCCACACCGCGGCTATTGTACGGGATTATTTACAGGAGGTCGATATCCCTGTTATGCATTGACCAGCACGAAGTCCAGATCTTAACCCAATAGAACATCTCTGGGATGACCTAAAACGGCGCGTGCGAGCTCGAGATCCAGCTCCAGCCACTCTTCAAAAGCTCCAAGATGCGGTACTTGAAGAGTGGGAACAAATACTCCAAGAGGCTGTTGCGATCCTTGTAAGGTCCATGAAAGATCTCATGGAAGCCGTTATCAAGGCAAGGGGGGGTAAAACTAGGTTTTAAGAACTTTTTTTGTATTTATTAAGTTTTTTTTTAAATTATTAATTGGCAAATTTGTACATACCCTGTCTTTTTCTTTAATTTCTCTTTCGTCTCGTTATAAAAGTAAAATTCAATTAAAATTCCTGAAAGCTAATGAAATTACCTTTCGAATGATACCCTCAAACCACAACATTGCCATTGGCCTGTTGTGTTAAAATAGTATTTAAATTATTTTTTTCGGATGTGCGATTTTTTTGACGCCGAGTGTATATCTAAATTTGAATGAATTGCTGAAATGTATGCCTATATAACACCTAGGCCTTTATGTAATAGTACAGAAACAATATGTGGGACCGAGCGATAAAAGTGTAAGTCTGGGTAGTTTTGTATACAAATTATGTTTAATAGTGACCAAAAAACTAAATAAAACAATTCATAAGCAAACAAGGAATAAAAACTTGAATAATACAAGAAATTAGATTATTATGATAAAAGAATCAGTTTTCACTGCTAGGTATTTTGTAGGGTTGGTAGGTAGTTTGATATTGGATTCAAAGCCATTTGTAGCTGGGTCCTCGTCTTAATTTCATAGTATGCAAGCAACTTGAGTTTGAACCCTGGAGCCGTTAACTTTAAAATAGTTCTGCAGTGTTATGTGCTGATTTACCACATACTCATTGGTCCAGGAAAACATTGTGAAGAAACTATGTTTGAAGAATAAAAATATTTTGAAGATATGTAATAACCACCAACTCATATTGAAGCAGCTTGTCCCATACTCTCACATGTGAAGTCAATCAACCTACACTGTAGCCATGTGATTAGATTCTTCCCAGTTCCAAAACCCTCACAAATCAAAGGAGACCCTTGCTCAACAACAGGCACTTTCTAGGCTGTTACTTTACTTATTTAAAGAATCAGTTTTACATAGTTTCAGTGACATAATATAGTGAACTAAGGTTTTATAGGTACTACGTTACTAACAAAAAAAAATATAATAAATTTCGCCGGAAACATATGTTCCAACACTAGTGTGTACTGTGGGTGAAGTAAGGAATTGAGAGTAACGCGACCTGAACGACAAACGCCATGTATTACTATATAATTGTTTCATACTCTGTACACATAGCAATCTTAGTTTTACTGTTCAATTCAATGTAGCACTGCACAAATTCCAACTAAATCAAAGAGTGTCATAATTAACATACACACATCAATTAGTTATGACTCAAAAATAACACATAGCCATGGCTCGGTATCAATATTAGTGTAGAACAAAACCACCACCCAATTTCTGGTTACATAGCATTACACCTACCATTCTTTATCAAGGATTTTATCTTTCTCATCATTACTAAAATAACAACAAAAACTCATACAACAATAGAAGAAATGTTTAAAATAATAATAAATATCTTACAGTAGCTATACTGATTCCTGTAGTCTGTGCAGCAATATTTGTTCCTTTCTTTGTATTTTTAAAACCTTCCATACCACATGACCTGGTAAGTTTCACTGAACCTGCAGAGTCTGTCATTGTGAAAATTGTGTTGTTGTGGGTTACACGGATATTGCATATAGGTAGTTCTTTGTATTGTATACCATTAAACAGAAGATTGTCCGATTCCAGTGTGGGAAATAGATTTTGTTTCCTTGAAATACAAACCAATACAAAATTAGTATAACCTACCTACATTGAATTATGCCAGTTAGATAATTGTTATAAAAAAAGTGAAGTGAAGTCAATGTGACAGAAAGTTGATTAAATAAAAAATAAATAAACATGAATTAACGAAAATAAGCCGTGGTAGCAAAGGGGCTAGGGAAGCCGTGGTAGCTCAGGGGCTAGGCGCTCGCTTTAAATTTCATAGTACGCGAGTGACCTGGGTTCGATTCCCGGTGCCGGCACCACTAAAATTGTTAATTGCAATTTTAAGTGCTGATTTACCACATGCTCGGCGGTGAAGGAAAACATCGTGAGGAAACCTGCATGTCTGAGGAATAAAAAATATTTCGAAGACATGTGAAGTCCACCAACCCGCATTGGAGCAGCGTGGCGGATTCTTCCTAGCTCCAAAACCCTCTCAGAAATGAGAGGAGGCCTGTGCTCAGTAGTGGGACATTTATAGGCTGAAACTTTACTTTTTTACTTTTTAACGAAAATATTACTCATTTTAAAATGCTAAGTATTTAAAAAAAATATTAACTAATAAATATTATATAACAATAACAGAAATATTGCATGAAAATGATGCATTCATATTCGACCTTGAAATAGTACTCTCATCGCGGCCAAAAATACTTAATTACTTGTATATCAAAGGCGATTAATTATATATTACTATAAACTTTCACATTTTGGAATAACTCCGGAATTATTCGTTTTAACTACCATAAAAAGCCCTAGAGGTTAGGTTTCGTGTTTGTAATCCTTTTACTTACAGCTTTAAAACGGAATCCAAGTCAACTATTTTCTCTCCTTGTACTCCTTCATCATCAGCAGGGATTCTTTTATGATCGAACTTTTCTGTTGCTTGCGGTGCGGTTGTATGAATAGACTGTGCCGCTGAGTTAGCTGTTATTCGTACAGCATTTCTTATGATACTCAACATGGCTTTAGTGTGCGGTTATACGCAAATTTTTATTTAACTATATTAGTTATAAAATAACCTATTCATCAATTCTAATAATTCTTCACAAATTAAAATTAAAACTGACATTTAATGACAATATTTGTTATCGATTAGGGTTGTCAAAAAAATATCGATAATCAATGTTCTTTTGATATTTTCATATATCACGAATCAAAAACGTTTTTTTTTCAAAAGCATTGGTCACCACTGACTAATCCCGATTGTTAATTGTAAAGAAACCAACCGCAACTTGCGCGTCAGTCAGTGTGCTTGCAGTGAATTATTTGTCGGGGTTTTGTTTCGAAAGTGTTTTCTATTTTATGATCTTATCATGCTGTTGAGATTTTTCAAAAAAAACAATTGTGCGGACGGGAGACCCCGTCAGGAACGAAGTTCCTTATGTTATTTTTTTAAGTATAATTATATTTTAATAATAATTTTATTTTTAAACCAGAATATGGGCAGCAGCATTTTTCTGGAACGTCTGAATAAAAAAATGTGGTTGCCAAGCGCTTCATATATGTGGGGGAGACCTATGTTCAGCAGTTGCCTAGTGATAAGCTAAAATGATAATGTTGATGATATTTGTAATTTTAGAAATGCATTGTTTATGGAATACGAATCGCGAGTCATCACATACATATATAAAGTCACGCCTTTTCACATATAAGGAGTAGGCAGAGGCCTCACGTAGCCCACTTACACACACACCACGGGACGTGATCGGTGGAGAACTATGTCGCTGCCATTTTATGTGTTTTTCTCCACGAATAAAGGCTGTCCGTACAATACCTTAGTTAGACGCTTTTTACGACACATCAGTAGGAAAGAGGTAGGTGCTATTCTATTGTATAGTATACATTCTTTATCATACCAGCATTCCTTTATTATTTAAATATTTATCGGGCTACAATGACGGCCTTGTATTGGTAGCTCTTGTTCCGAATTGTTAAAACCTTCATTCTATGCGTCAAAACTGGACTGTAATTATATAAAGATTGAGTACGCAATGAGAAAGCCTTTACTAATTGGATTTTACAATAGCAGTATTTCAATGATGAAAAGGAAAACTTGTTTAAGTGGAACTTTGGTTAAGCAACACCTGTAACACACCACTCGGTCTGCTCTACGTTCTGGCTCGTACCCAACATTTAATTGTAAATGTTTCGGTACTGTACTGCTCAGATCAAATGATGTGATGATGATGATGATGTTCTCCTAGCCGATTTCGACCACGGCGACAACTGCCGACTACTGTCGAGAGCCATCAACTGCGCAGGAGATATTATAGTGCCACAAGTGTACGCGCAAACACAGAGGCACTCACTCGTCCCAACCTACCCGCGCCCGATGTAACGCTGATGCGATAAGATCGGAGGTAGGCTAGGATGCAGTGTCAGAAACACGGGGACAATCACAACACAACCAGACCCGAAAACCAACAATTTATGTTTTAGCACACATGTTAGCTCCGGCTGGGATTCGAACCCAGGACTCGCGGCTTAGAAGTCAGCTACTCTGACCACTAGGCCACGCGGTCGTCAGATCAAATATTAAATTTAGAAATCGGAGACTATTATGACGTAATAAAACCCGGCTCATATATGGAAAAACAAATAGTGTTCATATTTAAATTTCCTATAATTTCTAGAGATAATTTTGATTTATATATATTATCCATTGTCCCAAATAAAAATTCACAGACCCTTATCCCAACCTATCCCTTCATAGCAACTTACGAGTTATCATTCGTGTACATAGAGACAGAATGTCCGAAGTTTCCACTGGTATCTCTGTGAAGAACGCACTACCTATCAGATTCGAACACAACCAGATTGCATCCAGGAGTTGATCACCAAGCAAGTCATAAAAGAATCCTGCAATCTTACTACTATCATCTTATCGAAAGAAGCAATAGAAAAACTAGATGACCAGCATTATATCCTGTCCTTTCCACAGTATACCAAGGTACAATTGTGTTGCGGAAGAAAATAATTCACCATGCTACAAGGGAGTTACCTAATTCGATTTCAGCCAGCTGTCTTCTTAAAACCGCCGAGTTCACCATTGTCAACGACAATAATGAGATAAAAGGTCAACCACTAAAGTGGACTACCTTTCAGATCTCTGGAACAAGCTACAGCGTCCACCCGTATCCACCTAAACTCAATCTATCTCCAAGGATTGCACAGCATCCAAGACAAAATTCTCATGCAATCACTAGTACAACTACGTGCCGTACGTGACACACTATACCATACGACAATTCCCTTTTATATCATATTATCGAGTGGAGGTATCCCTTATATTTGTACTGGCCGCCCGGCGCTACATATCAGGATTCAGTAAGGAAACGAGCAAAGCAGCGCAATCAGCAACATCTACTTCAGAATAACATGGAAATCCCGAAATACCGGCAGCATTTTCCCTGAACATACTCAAATAGTTGCCGTTCTGAGGGTGGAGGAGTTACATATACCTATGCTGTGACGATCGCTGACTATGTACCTAGAACAGTTGCTATGTAAACCAACGAATGCCGCCGCAGCAATTCAAGCCACGTGCCGGATATATAAAATATCATGTACTCAATTACAAAACCCCCATTCAATAAGAATAATTATTTTATAAGTAAATTTGTTTTTTTTCCAACCTCCGGGCGCAGCTAACGTAATTAGCGCGATACCATAATCCTTCAAAATAGGTCCGATACTACTGAGGCAGGTATGGGACGTTTCTTCGCCACGAACTTACCGGACTTGTTACTTGCTCTGTTTAGACGTCTTCGTCGTACCTCTCTCTATATTACTATATTTCCTCCGTGCCTCTACACTCCATAGTTGTAAGATTCTCGCCACATTACACATATTTGGCTAGACAAGCGTAACTTTTAGTTTAAAATTTTAAGACTTGAATGATAAAAGTAATGTAAAATTTCTACACAGCTTCAAAGCAATTATAACACAAAAAAGCAATTTATATATTCAATATTCCAATAATTATCTTTTATTATATCGACAAAGGTACAAAGGACAAAGCTAGCCGTCGGTGACGAATTATTTCATGATAGAAGCTATCAAATTAGAGCACTGGGTGTGATCCTCCCGTCCTGCAGATGTTTACGGAATATGCTATAAACTAAATTCAATATTTAATTTAATTTTAAGTCGTAGAACCGTTAACCGTTGGGGAACAAAGGTTCTGGAGTCGCAACCTCGTACCGGCAAACGCAGTGTAGGGCGACCCCTCACTAGATGGAGTGACGACCTGCATGGGTTTGCGGGAAGTCGATGGATGCAGGTGGCTCGAGACCGTGTTTTGTGGCAATCTATGGGGGAGGCCTATGTTCAACAGTGGACTAAGATGGGTTGAAATGACATACATACATACATAGAGTCACGCCTCTTTCCCATAGGGGTAGGCAGAGACCACATCTTTCCACTTGCTACGATCCTGACACACATCTTTAGCTTCCTCTACTTTCATTAGTGCTTTCATACAAGGTCGTCGGTTGCGGGTACTTTTGACGTGGCCTTTCCTCAAAACGATTTCGATCTGATCGTAATACGTTCGCCTACGTCGACCCTTACCGGCTTGCCCATTCACACTCGCCACATAAATCTGTTTCGTCAATCTTCTTTCATCCATCCTCTCTACGTGTCCAAACCATCTAAGCATCCCTTTCTCTATCTTTGTCACTACATCTTCTACCACACCGCAACGTTCTCTTATCACGTTGTTTCTTAGTTTGTCCATCAAAGTCACTCCAGCTATACTTCTCAAACTTTTCATTTCAACAGCATTAATCTTATTTTCATGCTTCTTCTGCCAGACCCAACATTCACTACCGTACATAAGTTTGGGGACCAGTACTCCTCTATGTACAGCCAGTCGTCCCTTTTTAGAAACATTCTGACTGCACATAAAGTTATGCAGGGCCCCATATAATTTATTTCCTGCCAACGCTCTTCGTTCAATATCACAGTCGTACTTTCCGTCTCTCGAAAATTTTAAACCCAAATATACAAACTCTTTCACTTGTTCCACTCTTTCTCCTTCAATCAGAACTTTGCAATCCGACATACTTTCTTCTCTTTCAAAAACTATTACTTCTTCTAAATGTCTTATCTACATTAATTTTCATTCCTATGCTTTGTAGAGCATCATTCATAATATTAACCATCGCCTGCAACTCCTCCTCCGATGATGCTAGTATAACCTGATCATCGGCGTATAGGAGGCATTTGACGGTCAGATCATTCATTCTTAATCCAAATGCACTCTCTTTAAGATCTTTCAAGCAATTGTCTATAAATAGGTTAAACAGCCACGGTAAAGCCACACATCCCTGTCTAACACCTTTTTCGATGTTAAACCAGTCTGTGTACGCCCCGTTTACCCTGACACAAGCACTGGAATCCTTGTACAGTGATTTCAGTGCTTGTATCAAGCTGCCGTTCACCCCATATATAGACAATGTCGACCACAGTTCATTCCTCACCACTCTGTCATAAGCCTTTTCCAAGTCTACAAATGCGCAATAGACCTTTTGACTTTGAGCCAAGAATTTATCGGCTATGCTTCGTAAGGAAAAGACCTGATTCATGCATCCCATTCCTCTCCTGAATCCCGCTTGTACATCCCATACTTCTCTTCAGTATCATTCATCACTCTCTTAATCAACACCTTTGCATACAGTTTGCCAACAATGCTGAGCAAGCTAATGCCTCGGTAGTTTTTGCAGTCTTGCTGCGACCCTTTTCCTTTGTAAAGTGGTACAATGACGGCCTTGCACCAGTCTCCTGGTACGACGCCGTTCCTCCAGCAAAGGTTAAAAAGGCGGTACAGCTGACTAGCTACCACGCCTTGTCCAGCTTTCAGCATCTCTACTGTAATTCTGTCATATCCTGCAGCCTTGCCTAATTTCATACTGTTCAACGCTTCCACGATCTCTTCCATGCTTATATCACTTTCTTTGCAATCTTCATTCATGTCCCCGAATGGGGCCTGTACTTGCATAATTCCTTTCTCAAATAAGTTTTCAAAATATTCCTTCCATCTCTTTAGGATGCATTCCTCTCCTTTCACATTGAAATGACCCCATAATATAATTTTATTGTAAGGTCAGGAAGGTGAATAAGTCTGGGTTTTCATAATTGCTTTAAATAAAAGAGTATGTGACATTCATATATATATATATAATTTAATAACTTAGTACATTTATATGTTATTGGATTAGAATAATAAATATGCGATTTATTGATTAAACATGCTCTTAATATATGACACCGATTGTGAAAACCCGCGCAGAGGCGATGGAACTCCAATGCACGAGAGATGTAGATGTCCCGCTTCTGCGATATAGTTTGCGTTTTGCAGTTCATTTGTTGCCCACGTTACCGTGTAAACCGTGGACTCTTTTTTTGACGACTCCCTGTTCATGATGTAGTTGATAATGGCGGAGTACAGCGGAGTTGGTACAAGAGGTATAAACAAACCATTATCGAGCAGTTCCTTAACCAAATCGTCCTCTACTAATTGGTTTTGCAGACAATCCTGTAAAATTAAATTGCTGTGAGTTAGTCCAAATAAATTGAATGGTTAGGTCCTCACAGAGGCTAAATGCTTGGATTATGCGCTACGGGTCGGAAGCTATCCACAATGCAGACAGTATAGTGCCGTAAGTGTACGGGCAACCACACCTACACTACAAACTCGCGACTCCAATGTAACACTTATGCGATCAGATCGGATAGGGTGCAGTGTCAGAGGGCACACATGGGGACATTCACTACACAACTTTAACCTAAAACCGACAATTTGAGCTTTTGCATTAATGTGCACTCCGAGATAGTTTCGAACTCGGACTCCGTGGAGCAGCTGTCTGGTACTCTGGTCACAGAGTCACGCAGTCATCATGAGGATGTATATATGTGTTTATGGGTAGCATTATTCACCTTAGCATCAGATGCAGTGCAGGCTACAGCTAATTTAAATAATTAAAAAAAAATACCTTATGTTGTAGAACCAACTGCAAGATAAGTTCTTTGGAATGTTCACAATTGTTGAGCAGCACTATCCATACGGCATTGAGTACCGATAGAGGTGGTATACTCTCGCACAGCCACTTTATTTCCTGAAAGTATACAAGAAATTCAATTCAACAAATACAAATATGAAAATATTTTATTTATTTATTTATTTACACTTTATTGTACAAACTGTACAAACGGCGGACTTAATGCCATATCGCATTTTCTACCAGTCAACCAGACAGTCAGTGGGAAAAGCGTGTACGGCGCTGGGCGAAGAACATACACAAGTGAAAAACAAGATACATATATTTACATATATGAATAAACACACAGTCATGTACACACACACACACACACACACACACACACACACACACATTATATATATATATAAAGAACAGTATACTAAACAAAAATATAGAAAGTAATATACGGATATGATATGCGTCTCAAGTTTACACGAGTTATTGAAACAACAATATTATCCACGATAACTTAGTAAAGTTTAAACAAGCAGTAATGCGTTGTTATACGACACGCATATGATCGGACGCTTTGCTTCAATTGTTACTTGATTGTTACTTCTTACTTTAGGTTAACGTATCTTTTTTTAATTTTGTATAATATGTTGCTAATGCTCTGTACACTGAAGTTGTCACATGTATCAGAATATTTTGCATTGTCTTATTTCTATTGTAATATTATTAATATATGTGATGTAGTGTACTTTATAATAATAAAAAAAAAAAACAAAGTAAAGTGATAGGATTTTTTGGAAATTTATTTAACACTGAGGTAATTTAAAACATAATTCTGTATAAAAAACTGATTTTTTAAACTAAATAAAGTTTACAGCATTTATTTATACATTAAATAATCCCTGGTCCCAATAGTCCAGGATAACATTCATGCCATGATGAAATGTATCGTATAGATAAGAAATAATAATTTCAAATATGATCTTAAGCAAGAGAAAAGTTTGTCTTTTATAATTATCGCAAAAATAATAAAAATGAACTTTGAATTACAATATCGGAGTACGTAAGTACGTGCCAGAGTACAAACGCAAAAAGGAAAAATATTTTAAATAGGTATAAGGTAGCAGTATAAGTGTGTCGAGCCGTGGTAGCTGTGTAGTGGTAGTGGCCGGGTGCACGCCTTTAATTTCATAGTACGCAAGTAACCTGGTTTCGATCCCCGGCGCTACCTCTACCTCTAAAATTGTTCTAAAATTTTAAGTGCTGAATTACCACGTGCTCAGAGGTGAAGGAAAACATCGTGAGGAAACTTGCATATCATCCCCGCTCCAAAGCCCTCTCAGAAATGAGAGGAGGCCTGTGCTCAGCAGTGGGACATTTATAGGCTGTTACTTTAGGTTTTTTCATAAGGTAGTATTATGCCTGTAATTAAATATATATATATATATAACATGTAAGTCTTGTTGATTAAAATAGATATCCGATAACTGAAATTCCCAGACCGGTAATGGGATGCCAATATGACAGGAGGCGCGTAATGCGATTCCTGAACCGCCTGAAAGCTAATTAACTTTAAATCCAACCAAACTGAAAAGACATGAGTTAAGCAATGATTTCTGCTAATGATGAATATCAATATCCAGAGTCGGCAAAGCCAACCTTGATTGTGTGGACAGATCTGATCATGTAATATGAATATAAATTCTACCTCTTCTCAACTTACCTCTTCATCCAGTACGGGCTGTCTCAGAAGTAACTTTACCAGCACCAGTGCTTCATTTTGGTCAGAGGCAGTTGACAATAGTGACTGTAAATATTCACAGTGCAGGCTTCTCGTGTCCCTGCGGCAAAGTTGCAAGTGTTAGTGAGACAATCAAAATTAAAAAGAAAAGATTTGGTAATTTTTATGTGCCATATCAAAATGACATAAATACAACGTTTTATTAATTAATTTATATCAATTCTGATTTTGATATTTGGGGAGCAAAATAGTTAGGATCTGGAATAGTACTATGGGCATAGCTAAAACACTTACCCGGTTCTGGTGGGGGGCCAGCAATTGAGTACGTCCACTAGCGCCTTCTTCTTGTGCCAGGTGTTGGATAGTTCCAGAAACTTGCTGAATACCTCTCGTCTGCCCTCTTCAGTGAGTAGCGCATCATCTGCAATGTAAGCATTTGTGTGACATTCAAGTTACGTTAACATTTCGATTATAATTTTGGGGAACTATAATAAATATTATTTCTTATATAATATTCACCCGAATGCTACACATCTGATAAAACTAGGTTTACGGATTTTATGGTGTTTTATTTTACTGTTTATAACTGGACGTTTCGAGCGCTTTACAACGGCCATGGTCACGGGGGGACTGAGGTGACAGACGACCTTATGTGACACGGTGCAGTGCGGCTGGTGCGTAGCATCGGTCGGCTCCGGTACCTGTGAGCTGAAGCGCGCAGGGTTCGTCGGGCCACTCGTTGCGGAACAGCTCGGCGGTGGAGTGCAGCTAGTGCGGTGCAGTGCGGTGCAGTGCGGTGCAGTGCGGTGCAGTGCGGCTGGTGCGTAGCATCGGTCGGCTCCGGTACCTGTGAGCTGAAGCGCGCAGGGTTCGTCGGGCCACTCGTTGCGGAACAGCTCGGCGGTGGAGTGCAGCTAGTGCGGTGCAGTGCGGTGCAGTGCGGTGCAGTGCGGTGCAGTGCGGCTGGTGCGTAGCATCGGTCGGCTCCGGTACCTGTGAGCTGAAGCGCGCAGGGTTCGTCGGGCCACTCGTTGCGGAACAGCTCGGCGGTGGAGTGCAGCTAGTGCGGTGCAGTGCGGTGCAGTGCGGTGCAGTGCGGTGCAGTGCGGCTGGTGCGTAGCATCGGTCGGCTCCGGTACCTGTGAGCTGAAGCGCGCAGGGTTCGTCGGGCCACTCGTTGCGGAACAGCTCGGCGGTGGAGTGCAGCTAGTGCGGTGCAGTGCGGTGCAGTGCGGTGCAGTGCGGCTGGTGCGTAGCATCGGTCGGCTCCGGTACCTGTGAGCTGAAGCGCGCAGGGTTCGTCGGGCCACTCGTTGCGGAACAGCTCGGCGGTGGAGTGCAGCTAGTGCGGTGCAGTGCGGTGCAGTGCGGTGCAGTGCGGCTGGTGCGTAGCATCGGTCGGCTCCGGTACCTGTGAGCTGAAGCGCGCAGGGTTCGTCGGGCCACTCGTTGCGGAACAGCTCGGCGGTGGAGTGCAGCTAGTGCGGTGCAGTGCGGTGCAGTGCGGTGCAGTGCGGTGCAGTGCGGCTGGTGCGTAGCATCGGTCGGCTCCGGTACCTGTGAGCTGAAGCGCGCAGGGTTCGTCGGGCCACTCGTTGCGGAACAGCTCGGCGGTGGAGTGCAGCTAGTGCGGTGCAGTGCGGTGCAGTGCGGTGCAGTGCGGCTGGTGCGTAGCATCGGTCGGCTCCGGTACCTGTGAGCTGAAGCGCGCAGGGTTCGTCGGGCCACTCGTTGCGGAACAGCTCGGCGGTGGAGTGCAGCTAGTGCGGTGCAGTGCGGTGCAGTGCGGTGCAGTGCGGCTGGTGCGTAGCATCGGTCGGCTCCGGTACCTGTGAGCTGAAGCGCGCAGGGTTCGTCGGGCCACTCGTTGCGGAACAGCTCGGCGGTGGAGTGCAGCTAGTGCGGTGCAGTGCGGTGCAGTGCGGTGCAGTGCGGCTGGTGCGTAGCATCGGTCGGCTCCGGTACCTGTGAGCTGAAGCGCGCAGGGTTCGTCGGGCCACTCGTTGCGGAACAGCTCGGCGGTGGAGTGCAGCTAGTGCGGTGCAGTGCGGTGCAGTGCGGTGCAGTGCGGTGCAGTGCGGCTGTGCGTAGCATCGGTCGGCTCCGGTACCTGTGAGCTGAAGCGCGCAGGGTTCGTCGGGCCACTCGTTGCGGAACAGCTCGGCGGTGGAGTGCAGCTAGTGCGGTGCAGTGCGGTGCAGTGCGGTGCAGTGCGGCTGGTGCGTAGCATCGGTCGGCTCCGGTACCTGTGAGCTGAAGCGCGCAGGGTTCGTCGGGCCACTCGTTGCGGAACAGCTCGGCGGTGGAGTGCAGCTAGTGCGGTGCAGTGCGGTGCAGTGCGGTGCAGTGCGGCTGGTGCGTAGCATCGGTCGGCTCCGGTACCTGTGAGCTGAAGCGCGCAGGGTTCGTCGGGCCACTCGTTGCGGAACAGCTCGGCGGTGGAGTGCAGCTAGTGCGGTGCAGTGCGGTGCAGTGCGGTGCAGTGCGGTGCAGTGCGGCTGGTGCGTAGCATCGGTCGGCTCCGGTACCTGTGAGCTGAAGCGCGCAGGGTTCGTCGGGCCACTCGTTGCGGAACAGCTCGGCGGTGGAGTGCAGCTAGTGCGGTGCAGTGCGGTGCAGTGCGGTGCAGTGCGGTGCAGTGCGGCTGGTGCGTAGCATCGGTCGGCTCCGGTACCTGTGAGCTGAAGCGCGCAGGGTTCGTCGGGCCACTCGTTGCGGAACAGCTCGGCGGTGGAGTGCAGCTAGTGCGGTGCAGTGCGGTGCAGTGCGGTGCAGTGCGGTGCAGTGCGGCTGGTGCGTAGCATCGGTCGGCTCCGGTACCTGTGAGCTGAAGCGCGCAGGGTTCGTCGGGCCACTCGTTGCGGAACAGCTCGGCGGTGGAGTGCAGCTAGTGCGGTGCAGTGCGGTGCAGTGCGGTGCAGTGCGGTGCAGTGCGGCTGGTGCGTAGCATCGGTCGGCTCCGGTACCTGTGAGCTGAAGCGCGCAGGGTTCGTCGGGCCACTCGTTGCGGAACAGCTCGGCGGTGGAGTGCAGCTAGTGCGGTGCAGTGCGGTGCAGTGCGGTGCAGTGCGGTGCAGTGCGGCTGGTGCGTAGCATCGGTCGGCTCCGGTACCTGTGAGCTGAAGCGCGCAGGGTTCGTCGGGCCACTCGTTGCGGAACAGCTCGGCGGTGGAGTGCAGCTAGTGCGGTGCAGTGCGGTGCAGTGCGGTGCAGTGCGGCTGGTGCGTAGCATCGGTCGGCTCCGGTACCTGTGAGCTGAAGCGCGCAGGGTTCGTCGGGCCACTCGTTGCGGAACAGCTCGGCGGTGGAGTGCAGCTAGTGCGGTGCAGTGCGGTGCAGTGCGGTGCAGTGCGGTGCAGTGCGGCTGGTGCGTAGCATCGGTCGGCTCCGGTACCTGTGAGCTGAAGCGCGCAGGGTTCGTCGGGCCACTCGTTGCGGAACAGCTCGGCGGTGGAGTGCAGCTAGTGCGGTGCAGTGCGGTGCAGTGCGGTGCAGTGCGGTGCAGTGCGGCTGGTGCGTAGCATCGGTCGGCTCCGGTACCTGTGAGCTGAAGCGCGCAGGGTTCGTCGGGCCACTCGTTGCGGAACAGCTCGGCGGTGGAGTGCAGCTAGTGCGGTGCAGTGCGGTGCAGTGCGGTGCAGTGCGGCTGGTGCGTAGCATCGGTCGGCTCCGGTACCTGTGAGCTGAAGCGCGCAGGGTTCGTCGGGCCACTCGTTGCGGAACAGCTCGGCGGTGGAGTGCAGCTAGTGCGGTGCAGTGCGGTGCAGTGCGGTGCAGTGCGGTGCAGTGCGGCTGGTGCGTAGCATCGGTCGGCTCCGGTACCTGTGAGCTGAAGCGCGCAGGGTTCGTCGGGCCACTCGTTGCGGAACAGCTCGGCGGTGGAGTGCAGCTAGTGCGGTGCAGTGCGGTGCAGTGCGGTGCAGTGCGGCTGGTGCGTAGCATCGGTCGGCTCCGGTACCTGTGAGCTGAAGCGCGCAGGGTTCGTCGGGCCACTCGTTGCGGAACAGCTCGGCGGTGGAGTGCAGCTAGTGCGGTGCAGTGCGGTGCAGTGCGGTGCAGTGCGGCTGGTGCGTAGCATCGGTCGGCTCCGGTACCTGTGAGCTGAAGCGCGCAGGGTTCGTCGGGCCACTCGTTGCGGAACAGCTCGGCGGTGGAGTGCAGCTAGTGCGGTGCAGTGCGGTGCAGTGCGGTGCAGTGCGGCTGGTGCGTAGCATCGGTCGGCTCCGGTACCTGTGAGCTGAAGCGCGCAGGGTTCGTCGGGCCACTCGTTGCGGAACAGCTCGGCGGTGGAGTGCAGCTAGTGCGGTGCAGTGCGGTGCAGTGCGGTGCAGTGCGGCTGGTGCGTAGCATCGGTCGGCTCCGGTACCTGTGAGCTGAAGCGCGCAGGGTTCGTCGGGCCACTCGTTGCGGAACAGCTCGGCGGTGGAGTGCAGCTAGTGCGGTGCAGTGCGGTGCAGTGCGGTGCAGTGCGGTGCAGTGCGGTGCAGTGCGGTGCAGTGCGGCTGGTGCCTAGCATCGGTCGGCTCCGGTACCTGTGAGCTGAAGCGCGCAGGGTTCGTCGGGCCACTCGTTGCGGAACAGCTCGGCGGTGGAGTGCAGCTAGTGCGGTGCAGTGCGGTGCAGTGCGGTGCAGTGCGGCTGGTGCGTAGCATCGGTCGGCTCCGGTACCTGTGAGCTGAAGCGCGCAGGGTTCGTCGGGCCACTCGTTGCGGAACAGCTCGGCGGTGGAGTGCAGCTAGTGCGGTGCAGTGCGGTGCAGTGCGGTGCAGTGCGGTGCAGTGCGGTGCAGTGCGGCTGGTGCGTAGCATCGGTCGGCTCCGGTACCTGTGAGCTGAAGCGCGCAGGGTTCGTCGGGCCACTCGTTGCGGAACAGCTCGGCGGTGGAGTGCAGCTAGTGCGGTGCAGTGCGGTGCAGTGCGGTGCAGTGCGGTGCAGTGCGGCTGGTGCGTAGCATCGGTCGGCTCCGGTACCTGTGAGCTGAAGCGCGCAGGGTTCGTCGGGCCACTCGTTGCGGAACAGCTCGGCGGTGGAGTGCAGCTAGTGCGGTGCAGTGCGGTGCAGTGCGGTGCAGTGCGGTGCAGTGCGGCTGGTGCGTAGCATCGGTCGGCTCCGGTACCTGTGAGCTGAAGCGCGCAGGGTTCGTCGGGCCACTCGTTGCGGAACAGCTCGGCGGTGGAGTGCAGCTAGTGCGGTGCAGTGCGGTGCAGTGCGGTGCAGTGCGGTGCAGTGCGGCTGGTGCGTAGCATCGGTCGGCTCCGGTACCTGTGAGCTGAAGCGCGCAGGGTTCGTCGGGCCACTCGTTGCGGAACAGCTCGGCGGTGGAGTGCAGCTAGTGCGGTGCAGTGCGGTGCAGTGCGGTGCAGTGCGGCTGGTGCGTAGCATCGGTCGGCTCCGGTACCTGTGAGCTGAAGCGCGCAGGGTTCGTCGGGCCACTCGTTGCGGAACAGCTCGGCGGTGGAGTGCAGCTAGTGCGGTGCAGTGCGGTGCAGTGCGGTGCAGTGCGGCTGGTGCGTAGCATCGGTCGGCTCCGGTACCTGTGAGCTGAAGCGCGCAGGGTTCGTCGGGCCACTCGTTGCGGAACAGCTCGGCGGTGGAGTGCAGCTAGTGCGGTGCAGTGCGGTGCAGTGCGGTGCAGTGCGGCTGGTGCGTAGCATCGGTCGGCTCCGGTACCTGTGAGCTGAAGCGCGCAGGGTTCGTCGGGCCACTCGTTGCGGAACAGCTCGGCGGTGGAGTGCAGCTAGTGCGGTGCAGTGCGGTGCAGTGCGGTGCAGTGCGGCTGGTGCGTAGCATCGGTCGGCTCCGGTACCTGTGAGCTGAAGCGCGCAGGGTTCGTCGGGCCACTCGTTGCGGAACAGCTCGGCGGTGGAGTGCGCCAGCTGGTGCAGGTCGTCAGCGCCGCGCAGGGAGCTTCGGCCGCTGAGCGCCAGCAGGACCAGTTGCTTGTGTGGAGGCAGTTCCAGTTCCCTGGCTCGCTGGAGTACCGCTTCTATAAGGTCTTCAGGGAACTTGACGCCTTCTTTGTGATACTGGGCTATGCGCGTCACTAGGCAATGCATGTCACTGATAGGAACGTCAGAACATTTAATTAAATGTATTGAAATACAACTCATAGGAATAATATAATTGTAAGATAACATACTAAATGCATGTATTTTTCACGAAACATATAAAAGACAAAATATTTAAAAAAAAATCATCAAAAAACGATCGTCGCACTAAATATATTGTGCAGCCATGTAAGATAATTGTAACTTATCAAGCTAGAGACAGCGACTACATCCGCGTGGATGTAGGTTTATTTAAAATACCGTGGAAATTCTTTGATTTCCGGGTATAAGAAGTATCCCATGGCCGTCTGCAATCTATTCTTGTACTGTATTTCGTCTAGATAGGTTCAACGGTTGATCCGTAAAAAGGTAACAAACAGATATTAGTATAGATTATCTTTACAATATTTTATAATTAGATATAATAAACTCTAGGTAGCTATCACTCCAGGGCCAGTTATTCTGCCGTAAAGCAGTAGTGAGCAAACATTACTGTGTTTCGGTTTGAAGGGCACTGAGAGCTAGCGTAATCACTGGGCATATGAGACTTAAGAAACGATGTCTAAGGGGGACAGGCGCATTGTGGTGTCACACAGAAATTTTCTGGGTGACACTGTATTTGTTATGGGCAGACGTTGCACGTCTTCCCATCAGGTGAACGTTTTGCTCGTTTCGTCACCTTATACTATAAAAAAAAACTCGTGACAGATGTAAAACTTGCAGAAAAACGCTGAACTAAAATTTGACCTGGAAAATTTATTCACATCGCGCCCAAGATATAAAATAAAATTAACATCAAAGAATGTATTTTTTTAAATCCTGGTGAAAACTATGCGATTATTTTGTATATAAACGTGAGTGCGTTTCGCAGTCTTATTGCACATCCACCAACATTCAAAATCGAACTACGTATGGGCCAGATAGATTTGTTTGGTTTGATTCGATCCGTGCAACCGATCGCTCGGATGGTGCGCCAAACGAGCCAATTCGTGACTTAAATTAGCTACCCGAGATACGTAGAAAGAGCAAAAGCGGAGCGCTCACTCGAGATCGCGAAGGCAGTGGCGCACGATGTGCTCGAAGATGCGTGGTGGGGGCACGTCGACGTGCAGGCAGTGCAGCAGCGAGGAGAGCGGCGCCGCGCGCAGCCCGCACACCACGAGCCGCGCCGCGCCCGCCACCACCGCCTCCGTCTCGCCGTGACTCATCTCCAGCTCGCTGCATCATCATCATTATCGTCATCATTTCAGCCTATCACTAGTCCACTGCCGCACAGATTGCCACAAAAGTATGTAGCTCTCATTTTGGGGGGAGTTTGCTATGGTTGCCGTGCTTGGCAGGCGGGTTGGCGACCGCAGTTTATTTATTCAGATATTCCAGGAAGATGCTGCCCACTCTATCGACTTTTACGACACCCAGGGGATGACAACTGGTGGTAGATTCTTACCACATGGCATCATTTTCATCATTTTACTGCTGGTAGGAATCCGACTAGGTAGGTACTTCAGGGTCAGTTATTCTGCCGTGAAGCAGTTGTGTGCGATCATTACTGTGTTTCGATTTGAAGGGCAATGTGAGCTAGTGTAATCATGGGGCATATGAGACTTAACAAATAATGTATTAGGGTGACGGGCGTAGTGTGGTGACACAAAGAAATGTTTTGGGTGACACAGCATGGGCAGACGTTGCACTTATCATCAGGTGAACGATTTGCTCGTTTCGTCGCTTTATCCAATAAAAAAAATCATCATATCAGCCTATCTATATATCACTAGTCCACTGCTGAACATAGGCCTCTCCCATAGATAGCCACAAGCTTTCGCCATAGTTGCCACGCTTGTCAAGTGGATTTGCCAATCCGCAGTTCATTGGTTCTGATATTCCAAGAAGATGCTGCTGCCCATCTCCTGGTTTACATTTTCCCTTTGTCGACTCTTAGGACACCCAAGGGATGAAATGTGGTGATAGATTCTCTTAAACCGCCACCACACGGTGCACTGCGCATCGCGTGCTCGCATATATACTTGTGAGATATCAGGATACAACATTTCATGATTTCATGACGATAGTTTTGTATTTATTTTTATTATTTAATCAAAAAACCGACTTCAACGCAGCAGCTCCAAAATGATTATGCAAGTTTAATAATCTCTGCGAAATTGTATATAGAGTTTCATGATTCTCATGGATCTTACCATCAGAACTTGACCAATTCTTAAAATCTTGCTACCATTAGGCATTGTAAAGTTTTTGTTTCATTGTAATTAGGATGAATAGGATTTATGTGAATTGCATGTAAAACAAAGAAGTCGGGAGCACAATCTGTTAAAATTGTATTTTAACATAAGACTTTCTCATACTAAAAAAACTATCGCGCACAGGAAGATAATACATTATCTTCCTGTGCGCGATAGTTTTTTTAGTAGATAGGTAATAGAAAACGACTGCTTTAGAACTGACATACGAAAAAGGAAAAAATATGCCAATAAGATGTAAAATAGATCATTAATAGAACGAGAGACTCACGGCCATATTTGCTCTCGCGGGATCTCGCTGGTGTCGATGATGTTCTGCACGCTGGACGAGTGGAAGTTCTCCAGGAAGCGCGCCCACCGCGTCAGCTCCTGGCCCACTTGCGACCACGGCTGCTCGCTGCGAACCGGTACAGGAATTGTGATATCATATTTACTTACTAACAATTAGCCAGAATTGTGTTTGCCTCAGAACACTCTCAAAACAAGTCCCGCATTCATCATCATTTAAGCTTATAACTAGTCCACTGCAGAACTGGACCATCCACCCCCCCCCCCTCTCCACGCGGGCTCTTCTTTGGCGGGTTGGCTACCCCAATTTATTTATTCAAATGTTCCAGGAAGATGCTGTAGGCCATCTCGTAGTTTTCGTTTTCCCTCTGTCGACTTTTAAGACACCCATGCGACGAGATAGGGTGGTACATTCTCTTAAGCGGCCACCACACGTATTGCATCATCATACATCGCATGCATTGATATACAGTTGCACTTACCATCAGGTGAACGTTTTGCTCGTTTCATCACTTTAGACAATAAAAAAAAAACCTATTCTTAGAACGGAAGTTGATTTCATTTAAAAAGCTATTTTATGGCGGCGTCGGAATTTGTGCTCTTTGAGGATACTATCCTGGTGCCGGCACCGCTAAAATTGTTAATTTCAATTTTAAGTGCCGATTTACCACTTGCTCGGCGGTGAAGGAAAACATCGCGAGGAAACCTGCATGTCTGAGAAATAAAAAATATTTCGAAGACATGTGCAGTCCGCCAACCCGCATTGGAGCAGCGTGGCGGATTCTTCCTAGCTCGAAAACCCTCTCAGAAATGAGAGGAAGCCTGTGCTCAGCAGTGGGACATTTATAGGCTTACTTTACTTTTACTTTTATTGAGAAATAAAGTTTTTTTGTTCTTTCTTTCTTATTATTAATTTTGTCTGACGCCATGATGAAATTGGCTCTTTAGCTTCTGAAGTTCGCCGACCCTCGATTACTGTAATACAGCAGCGTGACGAACTATGGAATATACTTCAAACTTATCCTGAAGTTCAATACAGGTGTTGGTAGAACCTACTAAATAATTCCGCAGGCAACGATATGTCAGAATACTTACTTCTTATTAAATTTGTAATCATTCTCTTGCTCCTGGTGGCAGTAGTCCACAGCTTGCATAATCATTAAATTCCTAGTTCCGGCCGGCACCCTGTTTTAACATAATAAGAAGTTTTTAAAAATCTGTCGTGCATGATTGAACCAATTGTCAACAGATGTCGCTTTCTACAGTTAAATTATATCTCTTTAACAATTTTTTTATCGTAAACATTAATTTCAAGACATTTACTTATTTATCGTCATTAGAGGGAGAAAAATCTTCAAAATGGTGTATCAAATATTAATTTTGATGCAGTATTAAGGGATATGTTTCATACCAACAAAATTATGTCATAATATATATATATATATATATTAGATAGATTATTGTAGAATTTCAAGCGCATTAAATCTATATTGGTTGAATGTATGGATGTCGTTGTTGATCTCTTGAGAGTGAGCGACGATTTACAACTTAAACGCAGCTTCATGTCTCCAGTGTGGCTACTACAGAACTAGCCTATAGGCGATGATAATTCTGCTATTTATCTCAGACAGCTAGATGTCTTGGCATTTCTCTTAGACAACTTTTACAATCAACATGGAAAGAGAAATCTCCATCTCGATGGATAGTCCTTCCCCAGTCACCATACGGCTGTACTATATTGCAATCTGTACAGTCAGTTCAACAGAAGTCTCACCGCTGCAGCGCGGAGCTGGAGAAGCAGGTGTTGGCGACGAACCGCAGCAGGTCGTCTTTGGTCAGCTTGGTGAAGTAGCTCGCGCACTGCCGGTACTGCTGCATCCACTTCTTGTTGCTCGCGTTTGTAGGCACCTAGTGTATGAAGAAACTTTGCTTAGTAACAGCTTTATTGGTAGAATGGGGCTAGCCCGGAGGTGGTCGATCCAAGTGGGCTAGGCAGGGTCTGAGACATCACTTCTTTAATCTCGTTTGAATTACATTGGCTATCAATGCCCTTCAAACCAAAATAGTCATGTTTGTACACCTACTGCTTCACGGCAGAATAACTACTGTGGTGGTACCTACTTGGACGGATTTCTGAATAGAAATCCCAACATCAGTAAAGCACTCTAATGCCGAATACGATACTCTCAGTTAGTTTCGTATATAGATATATTTTTTCAATCTATTAATAAAAAATAGGTATTTAAAATGTACAAATAGGCAACACTAAAATTTTGCCAAATAGGCAACACTACAACGACTACCCAGCCGTTGTACTCTACCATTAGGTGAATGATTTGCTCTTCACTATATTCCATAAATGAACGGAAACGAAACGAATGTAACAAAGAAACAATGAAAACGAAAAAACGAAAATCCAAAAAAAGAAAGAAAAATAATGTATCTATAAATAAAAAAACCCCACCGTGCGGTGGCGGGATAAGAGAATTTACCACCACATCTCATCCCGTGGGTCGTACAGTATCATTTTCTAGTCGTCGACAGCATCATTTTCCTCTAACATCTAAATAAAAAAACAACGATTGCCAATCCGCCTGCCTAGCGCGGCAACTATAGCATAATCCCCACAAATTGAGAGCTAAAAACTTTAATAGCAATCTTTGGGGGAGGCCCTATGTTCGGCAGTGGACTAGTGATAGACTGAAACGATAATGATGAGCATAAAAAAAATCATATCCGTCTTGTAACGGAAATCGCTAAAAACATCTGAAGTCCCACATCCCTACGGAGACTTAGAACCGTCTCGCGTTATAAGGGAGCCCGGTATGATTGTGTGAGCTACTCACGCTGAAGAAGTGCTCGGTGAGCCAGAGCGTGTAGAGCGCGTTGACCGCGACGGGTATCTTGAAGGCGGGCGCCGGCAGCCCGCGCAGCAACTTGCTCAGCAGCCCCACGTTCTCCGGCTTCATGATGCTCAGCATGTGCCCGGTAAACTGCTCCGCGGTCGGCTGCTCGAGCAGCAGCTTATAGTCCAGCTCTGGGAAGGAGTAACGGTTTGATTGAACGGTGAATGTAAACTAGAATGTTAAACATACATACATACATAAGATCACGACTGTATCCCATAAGGGGTAGTCAGAGACTGGGCACTCACTGCAAAAGCAGATGACTACCACAATCCACGTTTCACCAAAACAATATAATGCACTTGAAGTGATAGGTGGTGAGCCCATCGCCACCATGCGCTATTGGGTGCACAGTGCAGTTTAATTCCTTACTCGCCTTTTACGAGATCCATTGCATGACATGGAGTGGTAGTATTTTTTTAACGAGCCGCCACCACACGGGAATGTTAAAGAGTACAGCAAATGACGAGAACCGAAGACTTAATAAATAACAATGAAACGTAGACCCACGGGTCCAACGCAACTATAAGATATGGCATGTTCCATGCAGTTTGACTACACAGCCTTATATTATTATTAATACAAATCCATATTTGTGCAATATGATGATATTTGAAATCATCCGTCCCTCTGTTTGTTTGTTACCTTTTCGTGGTTCAACAGCTAAACCGATCTTGCCGAAATACTATATAAAAGAATAGTTTATGTGTATCGAGAGATAGTATTGTAGATTTTACTGTAAAAATTGTTAATCGTTGAATAAAATCAATATTTTACATTATCCCGTAGTTTTGAGCGCTTTACAGCACCAATTGTCACGAGAGATTTGAAATGTTGGACGTCCTGATGTCACATTTATCCGCACATTATACCTTGAGCTTTTATTATTTCCGGTCCGATCCGATTATTAATCAACTGCAAACAAGTAAGAAGTTTTCGGCTGTCTCTTTTGTTTAAGTTATGCCATATTTGTATTTTTTCCAATTCGGGTGCTCCTTATTTATCAAAAGGTAAACTTACAAATAATATTTATAAATTCGGTGCAGATCTAATGAAGCATTTAGGAGATACCGTGCGAAAGTCGAATAGTTTTAAGTTCGGTTTGAAATAATTGTGTGAGATCGTAGTAGCATTTATTTTAGTACTTACTGGACCATTGATATCGAATTGAAAACTGCTTTAGAATCGTTGTAATATGAAACTTGATGAAAAGAAAAAGCCAAACATCTATAGGATTTAGCCTGAGAGAGAATGAGATAGAATACAGTATATTGTTTCCTATAATATTTATATTTTCGAATTCGTCCAAATCTTCCAATTTCATTAACTCAACAACAAGATCAAAAATACTAATTGACGTTGTATTAGAAATACATATTGTTCAAGTTCACACCAAAGTATTCAATTCATGCTTTAGTTACTCGTACCATAAATTTCTAGTCGTTTGTTGAAATTGAAAACTGAATAGTCTGTATAATATGTAATGATATTACAATGTAGAATAAAATGAAAATTATTTTTAGACTTGGTAACAATATTACAATAAATAATCCTTACTCCTAATACTCTGCATTCGTCGCATTTTCTCGTAGTGATGATTTTTTTTTATAGAATAGGAGGCAAACGAGCAGGTGGCTCACATGATTGTAAGTGATCACCGCCGCCCACTTGTACTGTGAACTGGACAAATATTTTTTTTTTTTTTGTAGTGTTTTCGTAATATAGATCGGAAACGCCACATACCAGGGCAAGCGGCCTTTGCCTTCTTCAGCAGCTTGATGTGTTCGGCGGCGGACAGACCGTCTATGAGCTGGCGCTCGTCGACGCGCTGCAGCAGCGACAGCACGCCGAGCAGCTCGGAGTGCGCGCTGCCGGCGCACACGCGCCACAGCGCCTCTTTGATGCTGCGGGATTCATTGCCTATTTTATTACTTTACTAAAGGCATAATCCATCGACGAAACAGCCCAAAAATCGCTTAACATAAGAAAGCGGTTTCTGACAATACATCATACCTATTACCTAGGGACGCAAACCATACATCGATGTTTTGATGAACGATACATCGCCGATGCATCGAAGGCAAAATTGTCAAACATTAAACATTAAAGACATTTATTCCGACACTTCCATCTACACACATAATACATGGTACACATAGCATAAGGTATACATAATACAAAAAAAATAAAAATAAAGAAAAATAACAATGTAAAGAGGAAAAAAAATATGTGTTTGTGTGTGCGGTGATGAAGCGGCGGAAGGGACCGTCTCAGCATAGTGCGCAGTGCGCGGGCGGCACGTGCGCGGCGTGCGCGAGCCACACGTGGAGCGCGTCCAGCCCGTGCTTGCTTACCGTGCGTGTGCGTGCGGCGCGTGCGGCAGTGCGCGCAGGGCGCGGTGCGCGGGCGGCACGTGCGCGGCGTGCGCGAGCCACACGTCGAGTGCGTCCAGCCCGTGCTTGCTTACCGTGCGTGTGCGTGCGGCGCGTGCGGCAGTGCGCGCAGGGCGCGGTGCGCGGGCGGCACGTGCGCGGCGTGCGCGAGCCACACGTCGAGTGCGTCCAGCCCGTGCTTGCTTACCGTGCGTGTGCGTGCGGCGCGTGCGGCAGTGCGCGCAGGGCGCGGTGCGCGGGCGGCACGTGCGCGGCGTGCGCGAGTCACACGTCGAGTGCGTCCAGCCCGTGCTTGCTTACCGTGCGTGTGCGTGCGGCGCGTGCGGCAGTGCGCGCAGGGCGCGGTGCGCGGGCGGCACGTGCGCGGCGTGCGCGAGCCACACGTCGAGTGCGTCCAGCCCGTGCTTGCTTACCGTGCGTGTGCGTGCGGCGCGTGCGGCAGTGCGCGCAGGGCGCGGTGCGCGGGCGGCACGTGCGCGGCGTGCGCGAGTCACACGTCGAGTGCGTCCAGCCCGTGCTTGCTTACCGTGCGTGTGCGTGCGGCGCGTGCGGCAGTGCGCGCAGGGCGCGGTGCGCGGGCGGCACGTGCGCGGCGTGCGCGAGCCACACGTCGAGTGCGTCCAGCCCGTGCTTGCTTACCGTGCGTGTGCGTGCGGCGCGTGCGGCAGTGCGCGCAGGGCGCGGTGCGCGGGCGGCACGTGCGCGGCGTGCGCGAGCCACACGTCGAGTGCGTCCAGCCCGTGTTTGCGGCCGAGCGTGCACGCAGCGCGCACTCGCTCCTCGTCCTCGCTCCTGCCGGACGAACACACTCACATTAGGATTTTATTTTTGTACTAAATATTTTGAACACTTAATTTTTTATTGCAAATAAGAAATTCAATTAACAATTTCAGAGGAGCCGGTACCGCGAAGATAATTAAGGTTGCCAGCGTACTATAAAATGCTATCGAACTCTGAACTAGCACAACTGACGATCGTTCGATCGATCATCTTCATCGGTCTATAATAATACACTCCCGATAATAGGCCAGAAAAGATACCTCTCGTATTGCTGGTATCGGCGTGCTAGGCAAGCGGGCTGATGATCGCACTACTTCGACACTTTCTACCTTACCATTATGGCACATAGGAACAATATATTATTTAAGGATATTGTAAGTCGATACAGCCATATCTTCTCATACAAATTTCCAATGTCACTATGAACCTACCTGGCCAGTCGGTAGATGATTTCGCGACGGTAGTCCTCGTCTGCGTTGAACAGCAGCCCGTTGACATTGAGCCCGAAATGACGTAGTTTCTCCACCTCGCCCACACCCGCCAGCTTGTCCAGACACTGCCGGATGATCGCCATCTGCTCCTCCGACGCGTTATTTTGTTTCAGCGTTGTGCGCGCCATCTACAAAGTTACTAATATAGTATTAATCCCGTTAACATTCTGTTAAACATCCACTGTAAGTATGGGCCTTTCCCAAAAAGGGGGATTAAAACATAAGTACGTTTCTACTACTACTACTACTACTACGTTATTACGCTTTACTTTTATCACTGTTTGTCAAACTTTAATTTTGTCATAATATCCGAGATATAATGACGAGGTGTGCTCGTTGTAATGCAGTCGTGAGTGATAGTGCGAAATGTTCTATGTGCAGAAAGTATCTTGGTTTTTGCTGTGCTGGAGTATCTGAACAAGGCTATCGTAAGCTGGGTGCAGATCGCCGAGCGTTATGGAGGTATTCAATGTGCAGAGCAGATACGTCTAACTCTAGTTCGCCGCTGCCATACAATGAACCCGCGTCACTGGAATCGATCATGAGAGAACTGAGAGATATGAAATTTCACTTATCGAGTCTTCCCGTCCTCACACAGGATATCAAATCTATTAAGACGGAAATTGAAGCCCTCAAATCATCATGCGAATTCAATAGTTCTTTCTGCTCTAGGTGACAATGCCAAGAGTTAACTTGAAAATAAGTTGTGGCTACGAATAAAAATGAGTTTAACTATCCATCAGTTTAATACCAGAATGTAAGGGGTCTCTGATCTAAAACCATCGACTTTTTTCGAATGGTATCAGTAAATTCATATGATACAATATTTTTAACAGAGACATGGCTGGTAGATGGAATTGTTGATGCTGAGTAATTTGATAATAGGTACGTGGTTTGGAGACGGGATCGTGATTTAACGGTCACCGGGCAGAGCCGGGGAGGAGTTATTATTGCTACTCGTAAGGAGTTGTCAGTTATCCTTCAGCCCATATATTATTCTTCTGCAGAAGATATATGGTTGACCATTTCCCTGACAGACTATTATAATCAACCAAGTAAGTTGCATTTATGTGTGTTATATTGATGTAAACAAAACAATAGTAATTCGTTCTCGCAACAGTTAAGTAACTTTTTGGATAAATTAAATACCATCTCTTTAGACAAACCGAATGATAAATATCTGTTGATAGGAGACTTTAATCTGAGCAGTATACAATGGTCTCTCGATGTATCTCTCGATCTCCTATTTATTACCGACCAACTATAATAGTCATGATGAATATACATTGATCGATGAACTCACTTCATTAGATTTAAAACAGTTTAATGGCGTGTTTAATGAATTCGGAAAAATATTAGATTTAGTATTAGCTATGCTTCGACCCATTAGTACCTATTGATCCACACCATAAAGCACTCAACATTTCCATTAGTTTTGCAGCCATGTCACCGCTCAAACCAGCTTCATCTACTAAGTACTTTTATAGCAGAGGAAACTATGAGGCTATTAATACTGATCTGTTAAATACTTCCCGGAGTGTAGAGTTTGGTAGCCGAACTTTAGACGAAAGCGTTGCGTTTTTCTACAATAAATTTAAACAATTGAGGGTTGCACATTCCTAGTAAGAAATCAAATCGAAATGGTTATCCTAAGTGGTATTCAAAAGCGCTAATTAAAGCTATTTAAGAAAAATTCAAATATCATAACAAATATAAAATCTATGAAAACCAGGCAGATCTTATTTCATTTAATATTGAAAGAGAACGAATAAAAAAAGTTGAAGAACAGAACTTTAAAGAATATATTAGCTCAGTTGAAAATAAAATCGAGAAAAATCCTAAACATTTTTGGTCTTATTACCGTGCTCGCTCTGTTTCTCATAGTATACCGAGTGTTATGAATTATGGTAGTTTGAAGGTTAGTACAGGTGTTGATATCTGTAATGCCTTCTCCAGTTATTTAAGTTAAAATTTTTCAACCCCTAGTCCTAGTGTTCATATTCTGGACTGTAACAGTAACGGTTTAACCCATTCTCCGGGCTTATCAATAATTGAAATTGATCCTGATCTTTTAACATCACTAATACTTAAATTAGATCCTACTAAATCTGCTGGACCAGATCAACTGCCACCTCTATTTTTAATTAAATGTGCTCAAAGTTTAACTAAGCCAATTATGCCACTATTTCAACGTTCGCTTACAGAATGTCGTAGTAGTGTGTAGATATACCATCAATATGGAAATCTGCGTACATTACACCAGTTTTCAAGAAGGGTATAAAGAGTCACGTCGAAAATTATAGGCCCATTTCTAAATTGTGATGTATCATAGCCAAAATTTTTGAAAAAATAGTTTACACACAATCATACGCAGTCTTACGCAACTATTTCTGCTCCTCTCAGAATGGTTTCTTACATCGACGATCTACTGTTACAAATCTTACACTATTTAATGACTTTGTTACTGAATCAATGGATAATGGTTGCCAAGTCGACGTTATATACACGGACTACAGTAAAGTTTTGACCGTATAGATCACAATATATTGATTTCTAAATTATTGGCGATGTGTATTTGAGGAGACCTCCTCAGATGGTTTACTTCTTATATATATAATAGGTTGCAGGCTGTTGTCATTAACAACCACAGATACGTCTAACTAACTAACTATACCAAGTATAACTATACCAAGCGGTGTTCCCCAGGGTTCGTTACTGGGTCCATTTCTTTTTAATAATAATATAATATAAAATAAAAATAAGATACTTAAAAAGTAAGTAAATCGTATGTTAAAGCTGAAGCCATATATTACTTAATAAGTATACATACATATAGAAATCGCACCATTAAGTGGTTAGCTATAAATGCGCGTCATGTAGTTCTAATGAGGCAAACTCTGAGAGCCGAGCGTAAAGATAAAGATAATTTATTTGTAAAAAATGGGTGTACAAAGCAAACATGCTGGTGTTATAAAGAAAAAACGGAAGTCCCACATGTTTTCGCAGTATAAAGCGTACAAATTTTTTTCGTTAGTCACAAAATTAAAAAACAAATTGAAGTTAATTATATAGGTAATAGAAACAACAGTAAAAGAAAAAACACCTTAAGCTAATCAAATGTCAATTAATAATTTTGGCAATGTCAATTTCATAATGTCAACAGAATAAATTAATATTAAAATAACTATATCAAAACTTATCATTTAAAAAATCGGAAATATGATAGTAACATTTGTCAATTAAAATTAAGTTAAGCTTATGTTTAAATTGGTTAATATTTAAATTTTTTATGTCCTTAGGTATTTTATTATAGATCGTTGGAGCCATGCAAAATATACTTTTGCGCAAAAGTGCTGTTCTAGCTCTGCGCACGCAAAGTTTAGTATTGTCGCGTCGATTTCGATCCGTTACATCTGCCATGTGCTCAAATAGGGATGGATTATTCTTTACAAAGACTGCAATTTCAAAAATATACAATGACGCAAGAGTCAATATCTTGCGCGCTTTAAAGAAATTCAAGCAGCTGTCCGTTTTCTTTAATTTTAACATTGCCCGAATGCATCTCTTTTGTGCTAAATGCTAACTCTTTATTGGTCGAATTTCCCCAAAAAATTATGCCATATCTTAATATGGAATCAACCAGTCCATAGTATGCTGCACGAGAGACAATTTATAAAGTGCGTACGCGGCTGTGTTAATTTTCTTTGCTATCTTCGACATGTGACTTCGAATACAGTTTTCGGTCAATAAGCAAACCTAGAAATTTAACAGTATCTGTTTCGTCAATATTTTTGTCTTCATAATTAATATTCAAATTTGGTGTAGTAGGCAGTAGCTGACTAAATTGCATTAATTTTGTTTTCTGTAGGTTAATCCGTAAATTATTATATTTTAACCATTGGATAATTGAATTAAGTGTATTGTTAATATCATTCTCATATAATTTTTTGTTTTTACATTCTACTGTCACTGTACTGTCGTCTGCAAAAAGAGTCATTCTGTTGCTTTAGCAAGATCATTAATATATATAATAAACAGCAAAGGACCCAAGACACTGCCCTGCGGTACTCCATAACGAATTGTGCGTTTTCGGGATATATATTCTTCTTCACGTTTATTCCAATAATTTATTCTACAAATTTGGGTATATTGTTCTCTATTTTGTAGATATGATCTTATCAACTGTAATACATTACATCGTATACCATAATTATGCAATGTGTCTAGTAAAATATTGTGATCGACACAATCGAAAGCTTGGGTCATATCACAATACATAGCACATACTGGTTTTTTCTTGTCGACATTTGCCATAATAACGTTTAAAAAGTCGTAGATTGCCATATTAATTGTCTTATTTTGTCTAAATCCTTTTTGTGCTTCTGTTAAAATACACTCAGCGTCACAAAAATCGCACCTCTCTGAGTTTGCGCGAAAAATGGCTGTAATGGCTAGAAACGAATTATATTTATATAAATATTGGTATGTTTGAAATGGGTATTTGAATAGCTTTACATTATTAATAAAAAAATCATGAAATCATTAAAACATTTATCATTATAGAGCGTCAAAAATAAACACTGTCAAATGCTCGTTAGTAAGGACGCTAGTTACACCACCGGGTATAAAAGGGTCGATCTGGATGAAATATGGGCCAGTCGTAATTTAGACTTGTGTAGCAGTGAACACACGTGAACAAGTAACCCAAGTAAGAACAAGTAAAGATGGACACCAGCTCTGAAGAAGCCGCTCAAGTGATTGCCCTATTGCAGTCGGGGATGCGGCAGTGTGACGTTGCTCGACAGTTGAACCTGTCCTGTTTTTCAGTTCGACGGGTGTTCCAACGTTTTCACCAGACTGGTGGTTATGTTAGAAAACCGGGATCTGGAAGAAAACGGTGCACATCAGAAAGAGATGACCGTTTCATCGTTACGACATCTTTACGAAACCGTTTTACAAATGCTGTTGAGTTGCAACAACAGCTTCGATCAACTCGGAGAACATCTGTGAGTGTTTCTACGATAAGAAGAAGGTTACACGAAAAGAATTTAACAGCCCATAGACCTGCTAAAGGTCCAAAACTTACTGCACAGCATCGCAGAGATCGCCTAGAGTTTGCTCGCAATCATTGCGAGTGGACTCTAGAACAGTGGCGGACCGTACTCTTCTCTGATGAGACGAGGGTCTGTCTCTTCTGCAATGACACTTCTACAGAAGACAGGGGGAGAGGTTCACACAACCCTGCTTCGAAGAATCCGTCGAATACGGGGGTGGCTCGTGTATGTTTTGGGGCGGCATTTCCGTCGACGGGAAAACGGAACTTGTGTGCGTTTCCCGGACTCGGGGTGGCCGTGGGCAAGTGTCATTAAATGCTGGTCGGTACATTACTGAAATCCTGGAGGAACAAGTGGGTCCGTATGCTGGTTATGTCGGTGATGGATTCATGTTAATGCATGATAATGCTCGTTGCCACACCGCGGCTATTGTACGGGATTATTTAAAGGAGGTCGATATCCCTGTTATGCATTGGCCAGCATGAAGTCCAGACCTTAACCCAATAGAACATCTCTGGGATGACCTAAAACGGCGCGTGCGAGCTCGAGATCCAGCTCCAGCCACTCTTCAAGAGCTCCAAGATGCGGTACTTGAAGAGTGGGAACAAATACCCCAAGAGGCTGTTGCGATCCTTGTAAGGTCCATGAAAGAT
The DNA here is from genome assembly GCA_019845155.1 of Luehdorfia chinensis. Classification (NCBI taxonomy): domain Eukaryota; kingdom Metazoa; phylum Arthropoda; class Insecta; order Lepidoptera; family Papilionidae; genus Luehdorfia; species Luehdorfia chinensis. The sequence goes on along the minus strand of JAHVAK010000206.1, from coordinate 4,277,854 downwards.
CGCATGGAAGCCGTTATCAAGGCAAAGGGGGGGTAACACTAGGTTTTAAGAACTTTTTTTTGTATTTATTAAGTTTTTTTTTAAATTATTAATTTGCAAATTTGTACATACCCTGTCTTTTTCTTTAATTTCTCTTTCGTCTCGTTATAAAAGTAAAATTCAATTAAAATTCCTGAAAGCTAATGAAATTACCTTTCGAATGATACCCTCAAACCACAACATTGCCATTGGCCTGTTGTGTTAAAATAGTATTTAAATTATTTTTTTCGGATGTGCGATTTTTTTGACGCCGAGTGTATTATGTTTTTCAAGATAATTATTTATTTCCTTGTAGTAATATTTTACAAATATTTTAGAAAATATTGATATAAGTGCAATGGGTCTGTAACATTCCATTAGCTGCTTGTTTTCTTTTTTAAACAAGGGTTTAACTTATACTCAGATTGATGATATAGCTTAAATGATTACAAATATGTTTTGCTACAAATTTGACAATTTTGGTTGAAATACCATCATAACCTACACTATTTGTGTTTCTCAAGGCCATTATAATTTGATAAACATCGTATGGTAAACAAGGTGCCATAAACAATGAATTACTGCATTTTGGAATTGATGTTATCTTCTTAGTCACACCCAATATAGGTTGGGTTTTATCTATGAAGTAATCATTGAATGCATTGGATATTTGTTGTGGATTTCTAATAATTTTATCACCAATTTTAATTACAGAAATTGAGTCTTTTGGTAAATTTTGCTTAGTAATGTTTATTATCTGCCATGTAGTTTTTCCTTTATTTGATGATGTTTTAATACTATAGTCATTTTGTGCCCGCTGTGTTAGTTTAATTATTTTTCGTAATTCACTGGAATACTCTTTGAAACGCAATTTATTAAAAGAATTAGGTTTACGTCTGTACTGCCACAATAATTCTCTCTTTTTCTTGCTACTAAGTTTTATTCCGTGAGATACCCATTTTTGTTTTATTCTTGGTTTTATATTGATTAGTTTGTATGGAAAACATAGGTCATAGAAAAGCTTGAAATTTTCCAGAAATATATTATAGGCTTCGTTTGGGTTATTAGTCTTATAAATGTCACAAAAGGAAAGTTTACGAATGCAGTCACTAAACTTTGTCATGTTTTCTTTACTAAAATCGTGTCGTTTGATACGCCAAGAGTCAATAATATATATTTTTTTAACAGGGCATTTTAGTAATTGCGCAGTATGATCAGATAAGGCAAACTCAATTACTTCTGATTTACAATTATGTTGGAAGTTATGTGCAAAGTTGTCTATACATGTTCCACTTTTACTTCTCCTCGGTTGCTTGATCACTAACTTAAGATTGTAATTTAATAATAGACATTCGAATTCTGTTGTAATATTATTATGTATTAAAGTGTCAATATTAAAATCTCCTGTTATTATAACATTCTTGTTCAGAGTTCGTTTTGTTACTTCCAAAACGTCTTTTAGTCTTTTGAAAAATAAATTTAAGTTATTAGCTTTTGGAACTCTGTATATACATACTATGATCGTTTTGTAACATGTTAATTCTATAGCGCAGCATTCAATAACATTCGGTATTGAGATTCTTGCTATGTCCGTTATTTCTATAGACTGATTCCCTTTTTTTTACTAAAATACATGCTCCTCCTCTTTTTTCATTTTTTCTACTATAGCATGCAGCCAAGCAGTAGTTAGGGATTGTAAGATATGGTTCGTAACCGGACATAATAAAATGCTCTGTAATACAGATCACATCAATGTTGATGTTTTTTTTCTTCTAAATCGTTTAAAGAGACTATCAATGCATCTGATTTAGTTAATAAGCCCGCGATATTCTGATGTAAAACATTTAAAAAATTATTATAGAAAAAAATCTGTGTTAACAGTAAATTTGAAGTCATTGGTGGTTAATTCTTCACTAAGCTGTGAGCTGTGATTGTTTTCTATACCGTTAATCAACTGTTGAATATCTTTGAATATCACATCAATGCCACTATTATTAATAAGCCCAGTGCGTCTATTAAACATTCGGAAATCGTATGTAAAATTCAAATTTGAGTCAAGAAGATAAGCGTATTCATGTGTAAGTATGTCCATGTATAATAAATTATTAAAATTCTCTATTCTCCAATTGAACATGTTTGTATTATATCCGTATTTAAAAGTCGGTAAACAGATTATAATATTAGTGTTTTTTATATCTTTTAGGGTCTTTCTAATAGTAAATATTAAGTTGAAATAACTGTGTGTTGTATTGAAATCTTCTGGGCCTAATAGTATTATGCAGTAATCCTTTAATGTTAACTGTTTAAGTTTAGTTTCAATGCCATTTAAAAGATTACTACTGTTCTAACAGACAGCTTCAGAAAATGACATATTTGAAAATTATATGCCAGATTTCTTTCTGCAATTGACAATATATTATTATTCTTGTTAGTACTCAAGATACAGATTTGATTCTTCGTTTTATTTGTTTTACTTTGTTGTAGTTGTACATGTTTTTGATTCCCGTTTAACGGTGTAGTGGTCAAAGTGTTTTGAGTACTGTTTAATTTGCTGCATAAAATATTATCATTTTGTAATTTTGTGTTTATCACTTCTTCAGATTGCATTTCCTTGCTCACTTTGTCTTTTGTACTATTATTACTCTTCATTTTTTTTGCTGTTGGACTGCATGTAATTTTTTTATACAGTTCATTTAGTTTCAATAGCTCGTCATTCGAGCGCTTAAGATCATTATTTTCCAGTGAGAGTACTTCAATTTCTTCATGTGCACTATTTAAGTTAATTGTGAGTTGTTTGATTTCCTCCTTTAATTTTGTTATTCATTACCGAATTTACCGAATACCGCGTTACCGAATAGGACCGAACTGAGAATGCTCGGGTCAGTCATGTGCCAGCTGTACGGCGTAGTCATGTGGTCGGCTAATTTTACGGGTGAAATCGCGAGGCACAGCTAGATCTTTCATAAAAAATCACTACTCCTAGTCGATTCATTTTCAATGGTAGTACCTAGATCAATGTTATTATGCGACCTGTGGAAGGCCACGAGATTTTTCTAACACTTTCCTCAGTCGGCTTAAGGAACGAAAACGAGTGATAGATCCTCTAACGCCGTATGTATCAATTTAACAATAACCAGAATACCAGTGATGGTAGGATTTCTATGCTATTGAAAACGTCTAGGTAGGTAGCGCCGCAGGACAAGTATTCTGCCGTGAAGCATTAGTGTGCGAACATCACTGTTTCGGTCTGATGGGAGACTTAGAGAACTGATAGAACTGATGTCTCGGGGTGACGGGCGCAGTGTGGTGCCCACACACAAATGTTCTGGGCGACAAAACATTTGTTATGGGCAGACGTTGCCTTTACAGTCAGGTGAACGTTTTGCTCGCTATCCAATCGAGAAAAAAAGGTGACAAAACAAATCGTTCATCTATAAAAACTATTACAAAACGTCTATGCCTGATCGAGTAATTGTCAATCATAGTACCTGCTCACTAATAACTAATCACGATAGTTACTCTGCGATTTTTCTGTCGAAGGCTACGAGATTTTTCTAGCACTTCCCTCATACGCCTTAAGGAACAAAAACGGGTGATGGAGCCTCTAACACAGTGAGTACATTTAACAGTAACCAGGCGTGCGTGGGCAGGAGAGCGCGGTATGCAGTAAGCAGTACGTACGTGTCGCGGCTCCGCCAGGTACACGTTGTCCCTGAGCTCGGGCGAGTTGCACTTGACGAGCGCCGCGTACAGCACCGCGCTCACCGCGCCCGCCGACTGCTGCGCGTGAACCAGTTTCGCGGTTTCGTTGCAGTCTTGCGTCGAACGGAGCAAGCATGCGACGCTCAGCGGCGTGTCCTTGTACAGAATTTCTTCGGCGCATTTTTGGACGACTGCAAACGACCAATACAGGAGTTGTTTACAGAAAATTAAAAAAAATATTGCCATGTTTCTAAATACAAATTTTAAATAAACTGGTGGTAAAAATAATGTTGGGAGAATATCTAACGATCAGAGCTGATTCAAGACTTCTTTTTTATAGAATAGGAGACTAATGAGCAAACGGATCACCTGATGTTAAGTGATCACCGAAGCCCATGAACAGCTCTTTTCTTGAAGGACCCTAAGTCGTATCGGTTCCGAAAAGCCGCTGGAAGCAGCAAGTTCCACAGAGTGGACGTGCGTGGCAGAAAATTCAAAATCAATCAAGGTGTTTTGGATGAAGTTTTATGCTTTGCCGCGATAATGAAAGTGAGAAGGCTGCGCACCTTCAGGCTCCAGGCGGCAGGTGGCGCCGTCCTCGAGGCAGTTGTGCACGTAGTAGCAGCTGAGCAGCTCGGCCGGCGCGCCCGGCCCGCCCGGCCCGCCCGGCCCGTCGCGCTCGCCCAGCGAGAAGCGCTCGTAGCCGTACTGCGCCGCCGACACCTGGTGCGCGCCGTACAGCGACCGGTAGAACTCCGGGCAGTGCACCGCCCGCTCCACCTTCTCCTGCGTCGCCTCCTTGTTCTCTCTGCCGGTTAATAATACTCGTACATTGCTTATGTTCGACACATCAGCCTATCATTAGTCCACTACTGAACATAGGCCTATCCCATAGATTGCCACAAAAGTCTGTAGCTCTCATTTTGAGTGGATTTTTCCATAGTTGCTACGTTTGGCAGTCGGGTTGGAAACCGCGGTTTATTTATTCAGATCTTCCGTGAGGATGCTGCTGCCCATCTCCTATTTTTTTTTATTCGATTAAGTGATGAAACGGGCATTTCATGATGGTAAGTGCAACGTCTGTTCATAACAAACGCTGTGCCACCCAGAAAATATCTGTGTGACACCACACTATGCCCATCACCGTGAGACATAAGTTCAAAGTTCAAGTCTCATATGCCCAGTGAATACGCTACCTCACAGTGCCTTTCAAACCAAAACACAGTAATGTTTGCACACTACTGCTTTAGGGCAGAATAACTGGCCCTGGGGTGGTTCCTACCTAGACGGATTTCTGCAAAGGAATCCTACCACCAGTAACAGTACCACCAGTCCTTTACCCTGTCGTGATATTAGAAAAAGTTTTTTATAACGACATGCAAATTTCTTGATAATGTTTTTCTTTATTATTGCCGTGTTGTGCTACAACAAAAACAAAACGAAGAACCTTCATTCAATTTTTATGTTTTTTTTTTATTGGAGAACATGACAACACGAGCAAAACGTTCACCTAGTGTCAAGTAATGTCTGCCCATAACAAATGCTATGTTACCCACAAGATTTCTGTGTGGCACCACACTGCCCTGCTTATTCCTACCACCAATAACTGTATACTTTATTATTCAATACAATGCAAAGGAGTGTCCTATAGTAACCTTGTGGTTCAGCGGTCTACGTCCTTATCCTTATTTATGTAACGAGCTGTGTAAACGACGTAAAAAAAATAGTTAAGTTTATTTATCTTTGAATGTTTAAATCCTATGTACTCATTTTGTAACTGTTTCTGTGCCTACCGAACCTACTTACGTATATTCCTTCACCACTACAGTCGCTTTGTTGTGTCAAATTTCGAATTAATTCCCCACATGGTCCTTCGAGCCGGATATTGAAGGAGAGATGTTAAATCAGCTATTTATTATATAATACTATGTAAACGAAATATATTATTACGCAAGCAATTAACTGACTTACATGAAGTTAAATTTATTTTGAAACGTATCTATGAGGTAGTTAAATATTGGAATCTTCTTTTCCGATTGAGAGGGAACCAGGTCTTTCTTCTCAATAATTGGCTGAAACAGACGGTATAATATAGTATTAAGTAAAATATACGGGTTTTTATAAAATGATGAAACGTGACTGATAAACAAATGTGCAAATTTCAAGTTAAATACTTACAGTTGTAATGGCGTCGGCGAACTCGTCATCAGTAGAGGGACAACGAGTGGTGGCTTGGCTGTAATCCTTGAGCGCCGCGCCCATCTGCTGTAGGCTTTCAATTTCCAGACCCAGCCTGTTTCAACAGATAATAATAAAAAAAAAAGTAAAGTTTCAGCCTATTAATGTCCCACTACTGAGCACAGGCCTCCTCTCATTTCTGAGAGAGTTTTGGAGCTAGAAAGAATCCGCCACGCTGCTCCAATGCGGGTTGGCGGACTTCACATGTCTTCGAAATATTTTTTATTCTTCAGACATGCAGGTTTCCTCACGATGTTTTCCTTCACCGCCGAGCACGTGGTAGCTCAGGGGCTAGGCGCTCGCTTTAAATTTCATAGTACGCGAGTGACCTGGGTTCCCGGTGCCGGCACCACTAAAATTGTTAATTGCAATTATAAGTGCCGATTTACAGATAATAATAATTACGTTTATTACAGAAACAGCGCTATTGCAGCTGTGACGCATGCCTAAGTTTCATACAACCTGTGTGATCTTGTTACGGTCATCAGCGGCACGTGCTCCAGGCGGGCGGGCTCGCAGTGCGCGGCGGAGCGGGGCACTCATCGGGCGCGCAGCACGTGCTCCAGGCGGGCGGGCTCGCAGTGCGCGGCGGAGCGGGGCACTCACCGGGCGCGCAGCACGTGCTCCAGGCGGGCGGGCTCGTAGTGCGCGGCGGAGCGGGGCACTCACCGGGCGCGCAGCACGTGCTCCAGGCGGGCGGGCTCGTAGTGCGCGGCGGAGCGGGGCACTCACCTTGCGCGCAGCACGTGCTCCAGGCGGGCGGGCTCGCAGTGCGCGGCGGAGCGGGGCACTCATCGGGCGCGCAGCACGTGCTCCAGGCGGGCGGGCTCGCAGTGCGCGGCGGAGCGGGGCACTCATCGGGCGCGCAGCACGTGCTCCAGGCGGGCGGGCTCGCAGTGCGCGGCGGAGCGGGGCACTCACCGGGCGCGCAGCACGTGCTCCAGGCGGGCGGGCTCGTAGTGCGCGGCGGAGCGGGGCACTCACCTTGCGCGCAGCACGTGCTCCAGGCGGGCGGGCTCGCAGTGCGCGGCGGAGCGGGGCACTCATCGGGCGCGCAGCACGTGCTCCAGGCGGGCGGGCTCGCAGTGCGCGGCGGAGCGGGGCACTCACCGGGCGCGCAGCACGTGCTCCAGGCGGGCGGGCTCGTAGTGCGCGGCGGAGCGGGGCACTCACCTTGCGCGCAGCACGTGCTCCAGGCGGGCGGGCTCGCAGTGCGCGGCGGAGCGGGGCACTCACCGGGCGCGCAGCACGTGCTCCAGGCGGGCGGGCTCGCAGTGCGCGGCGGAGCGGGGCACTCATCGGGCGCGCAGCACGTGCTCCAGGCGGGCGGGCTCGCAGTGCGCGGCGGAGCGGGGCACTCACCGGGCGCGCAGCACGTGCTCCAGGCGGGCGGGCTCGTAGTGCGCGGCGGAGCGGGGCACTCACCTTGCGCGCAGCACGTGCTCCAGGCGGGCGGGCTCGCAGTGCGCGGCGGAGCGGGGCACTCACCGGGCGCGCAGCACGTGCTCCAGGCGGGCGGGCTCGCAGTGCGCGGCGGAGCGGGGCACTCATCGGGCGCGCAGCACGTGCTCCAGGCGGGCGGGCTCGCAGTGCGCGGCGGAGCGGGGCACTCACCGGGCGCGCAGCACGTGCTCCAGGCGGGCGGGCTCGCAGTGCGCGGCGGCTGCGGCGAGTAGCGCGCGACGTGCGTGCGTGTCTGCGTGTGCGTGCGCGCGCTCCGCCACGGCGGCCAGCAGGCCCGCGGCGGGCGCGTGTCGCAGCGCGGCCAGCCTGCGCGCCGCGCTGACCGCCGCCGCGCCGCCCGCCGCGCCCGCCTCCAGCGCCTGCTCGCCCACTAATTGCAGCACTAGGCCCTCACTATAAAACAACATTAAAAAAATACATCACATAATAAAACAATACCATGACAATTTATGTCACTTAATACGTAAAAACTTTTTAAATTACCGCGTCTGCTCGTCTTCTCCAGCGATCCTCAGCAACTTCGCTAGTTTCAGCAATTTATGGCTGGCGAGATATGCGCTGCGATCCAATTTCAAGCATTCTTTTATCAGAGTCATTCTATCCTCGCAAAGACGAACTGAAAAAATAACGATTCAGGTACAACCTGTCACTAATTGTCAGAAACTGTCAGAAACATTTAAGACTTTTAAAGGCAAGGCAAGGCCAGGTCGCAGCCTTACCCATTTGAAAGGTCTTGACCAAAAAAGAGCGCCGGCAACTCTGTACAAAGTACGGAGTGAAAGTGTTCATATTATAAATGTTATTGAAATAAAAATAAATAAACATGAATTAAGAAAAATATACGAACAGTAAAAAAACTGCTCAGTATATAAACAATCACTCATTAGTCGATAAATATTAATTAAGAATAACAGAAACGTTACACAAATAAGCGGCACTCAAATCAACCTTGAAATTTTACAACCCAGTTATCCTGCCGTGAAACAGTAGTGTGCAAACGTTACTGTTTCGGTTTGTAGAGCACTGAGAGCTAGTTTAATCACTGGGCATATGAGGCTTAAGAACATGTCTCAGGGTAACGGGCGCAGTGTGGTGTCACACAGAGACGTTCTGGACGACACAGCATTTGCTATGGGCAGACGTTACGCATACCATCAGGTCAACGTTTTGATCCTTTCGTCACTTCATCCAAAAAAAAATTCGACAGGCGAGCACCAACCTGTAAATGTAATTGACGTCATCTGATTTTGTGTGGATAGCACGTCCATGTGTGCGAAAGTGACTGTTGCGTATTGTTTAAGCTTGCGTTGCCTAAGTTTGTCGTGCGCATGAATAGTAATCATACATAAGATCACGACTGTATACCATAAGGGGTAGTCAGAGATTGGGCACTCACTGCAAAAACAGATGACTGCGACAATCCACGTTTCACCAAAACAATATAATGCACTTGGTGTGATAGGTGGTGAGCCCATCGCCACTATGCGCTGTTGGGTGCACAGTGCAGTTTAATTCCTTACTCGCCTTTTACGAGATCCATTGGATGAGATGGAGTGGTAGTATTCTTTTAACGAGCCGCAACCACACTGCAGTAATCATAAACTCTAAATATACACAGAAATAACAAAAGTCAATACAAACATAACTGATACTTTTCGAATTGGAAACAAAAGTAATTTATGTGAGTTATCACCGAAATGATCAAACAAGTTCGTCCTTTATCTGTTGCAGTGTACCCTGGGGTCCTCACAGGTTTTACTATTATTTTTGTCTGCGTGCTCTATACATTTATATTTTACAATATTTTTATATTTTTTTGAATTAAAAATTTTAAATGTGGCGAAAGGTTCTCAATTAAGATCAGTCATTTTCGTGTTTGATGTTTTATATGTAAATATTTCGTTTTCTAATATAAAAGGAATATATCTGATTCATTTATACATATTTGCAAGTTAAATTAAATTTACAACAGTAGAATTATATATAAGAAATATGACTAATCTTGAAGATCGTATACGTCGACCGTATAAGATATATGTATAAGATATCATTACACTATATACTTATGTAATATGTTTAGGATAGCATTAAAAAGAAAGTAAGCTAAATTTATTTCTACATTATGAATTACTGACTGATAAATAAATAAGTTAAAATACCTTGAATAGGAAGAATTGTTAATCCAAAAGCACTCAGTATCTGCAATGAGGCGATAAGGTCTAACTCTTGCTCTATATCGTCGTTTTCATCTTCTACTAATATGAGACAGCATCTGCATAAAAAAGTTGCTATATAGGTTACAATATAAATTCTATATTTCGAATGAAAAAAAGGTAATATTAATATAGCACTATTATATATTGCGTTGACTAATAATAGACGACGAATAATATCGACTAAATAATATAGACGACCGCGTGGCCTAGTGGTCAGAGTACCTGCTACTTCTAAGCCGCGGGTCCTGGGTTTGAATCCCAGCCGGAGCCAACATTTGTGCTAAAACATAAATTGTTGGTTTTCGGGTCTGGTTGTGTTGCGATTGTCCCCGTGTTTCTGACACTGCATCCTAGCCTACCTCCGATCTTATCGCATCAGCGTTACATCGGGCGCAGGTAGGTTGGGACGAGTGAGTGCCTCTGTGTTTGCGCGTACACTTGTGGCACTATAATATCTCCTGCGCAGTTGATGGCTCTCGACTGTAGTCGGAAGTTGCCGCCGTGGTCGAAATCGGCTAAGAGAACATCAATACTATTTCAGTTTATTTTATTTTTATTCTGAAGTCTGAATCAAGCATTAGCTGCAAACCGCTGCTGAATCCTATCAATATTAATTTAAAAAGAATGGAACGGCTGCATTTTTTCTATCGGATAAAGTGATGAAACGAGCAAAACGTTCACCTGATGGTAAGTGCAACGTCTGCCCATAACAAATGCTGTATCACCCATAAAATAACTGTGTGACACCACACTGTGCCCATCACCGTGAGACATAAGTTCTAAGACTCATATGCCCAGTGATTACGCTAGAACACACACAGTGCCCTTCAAACCGAAACACAGTAATGCTTGCACACTACTGCTACACGGCAGAATAACTGGCCCCGGGATGGTACCCACCTAGACGGATTCCTGCACAGGAATCCCACCACCGGTAAAATTTTATATTTTCCGTGAAAAAAAAAATACCTGGCCAGCTCCAAGGCGGGGTCAGTGAGCGAAGAGGCGGAGTTGAAGTACTCCTTGGAGGCGGCGTGCACGAGCTGCACCGAGGTCGCGTGGTCGAGCGCGGGCGGCGGGCGGCGCAGCGCGTGCGTGCACGTGAGCACCGACGCCGCCAGACGGATGCTCGCGGCCTCGCCCGACGCCAGCAGCGCTGACGCGTAGATCTTTTCGTTCATAACAAACGTTAAACGTTATTTTTAAAGTTTAAACAAAATCTTTTTCTACTGGAATAACACTCACGGTTCTATGCGTTATTCTTTCTTTTTTTTTCTTTCTTTTATCAAAAAAACGAAGCCCCACAAGTAGGATTTTCTCCTGTATCGTGGGTGCGTTTTACAAACATACATTTCACATGCACAACACAACCAGACCCGAAAAGCAACAATTGTGTTTTTGCACAAATGTTACCTCCGGCTGGGAATCGAACCCAAGACCGGTGGCGCAGAAGTCAGGTACGCTAACCACTACGCCACGCGACTTATAATGTTAGTGATATGGTAGTGTATACTTTTTTATGCCAAACAATACTCGTTTACAATTCGAGCAATCAAGACGAGAATGAAGATCATAATCTCTTGCATTATGAAAACAACAACGCAATCTGTGGCAAAGCCGCTAGAATAAACTTATACAAGAGCCACTATAAAAAAGTACAGTCTCAACCCATAAATGTGCCACTGCTGAGCACAGGCCTCCTCTCATTTCTGAGAGGGTTTTGGAGCTAGCAAGAATCCGCCACCCTGTTCCAATGCGGGTTGGCGAACTGCACATGTCTTCGAAATATTTTTTTATTTATCAGACATGCAGGTTTCCTCACGATGTTTTCCTTCTCCGCCGAGCACGTGGTAAATCAGCACTTAAAATTGCAATTAACAATTTTAATGGTGCCGGCACCAGGAATCGAACCCAGGTCACTCGCGTACTATGATATTTATATTTTCGGTGATGTAATTGCTGTTAGCCTTCTCGGCTTTTACAGCTTCATCGGATACCACCATGATATTTAAAGCGAGCGCCTAGCCCCTAAGCTACCGGCTCTCTTACCACTATAGCGCGTTAAAATAAACAAAATCGTCGTTTACTCGAATTAAAAATTGTCGGTTATTATTAAATAATAAGTTATAACTATTAACGAACATCTCAGTAATAATTAATGAAGTTAAAAAAATATTGAGTTAAATTAAATGTTTAAACCGTTAATGATCACCTCCAGTATAGAACTGTGGTCGTCAATTCAAGATTCACCTGCTTTAGGCGAGGCGACTATGGCAATTGCTGAAAATTCCACCCACTTACATAGCGCACATGTTACATATATCAGATATTACAAAAACTACTCGAAAAATATAAATAGCAATAAATATAAATTTTTAGGTACCTCATAGCACTGTTCTTTGGAAACACAATCAAATAGGGTGGCCTGCAGCTCAAGGATATCTTTAAGAAGACTTTCCCAGTCCTGTTGTGTCGGTTTTTCGTCTCTGAAATAATGAAATCTGATAAAACATAATATTTCCAAAAATAAAGCATAGTTTCGACTATACGAAAAAAAAGGACTATTACTTTAAAATAGAACCTAACTTTAGCAGTCATTAGTTGTATTCTGTATTATATTGTCCTTATATCGAAATCAGTGAATTTCAATACTATATCGAAAAAAAAATCATCAATCAAAAATTAAATCATGCTTTCATATAATCATCATTATAATATATATTGCCCTAAGCCTCTCGACCTCCCTGATTTAGCTCACGGGAACCACAAGTAGACACGTGCGGCACGCTACAGTCGCCAAGCTTACGGAATGCATCTGTCCGGGTTTCAATTAATTTGCTTTTTTATCAAGTAAGATTTTCGGAATTCAGCAAAGTTTACTTCGAGCTTTGAACTAGTAGTCTCTTAACACCATGTTTAACCCACGATCCGACGACATATCCCAGTACGCAAGGCGCTCCACCAGTTCGCTGCTAGATATGCTGCCATCTCAGCAATGATGAGTCGCCCACGCTACAGCAGTACATACATTTTATTTTATTTTATTGGATAAAGTAACGAAATTAGCAATACCTTCACCTAATGGTAAGTGCAGCGTCTGCCCATAACGAATACTGAGACACCACACTGCGCCCGTCACCCTGAGACATAAGTTCTTAAGTATCATATGCCCAGTGATTATTCTAGCTCTCAGTGCCCTTCAAACCGAAAAACCGTAATTTTTTTTATATAGGAGAGGGGGCAAACGAGCAAGTGGCTCACCTGATGGTAAGTGATCACCACCTATGAACAACCGCAATACCAGAAGAATTGCGGGTACGTTGCCGGCCTTTGAGGAAGGAATAGGCTCTTTTTTGAAGGTCCCCAAGTTGTATAGGTCCGGAAAATCCGCTATTTCATAAAGTGGTCGTGCGTGGCAGAAAATTCCGCGAAAAACGCACTGTGGTGGAATGCCAACCATCCAGGTGTTGGCGATGGCGAATTTTGTGTTCTGCCGCAAAGTGCGATGGTGAAAACTAGCGGCTGGAATTATTCCGAACGATTCCTCGGCACATGCCCCGTTGTAAATCCTGTAAAGAATGCAAAGAGATGCAACATCTCTTCCCAAGGCCAGTGTATTAAGCCGATCGGAAATAATGCTTCCCGCTGGCACCAGCAGGCGCGCGGCGGCGAGCGTGTCGCCGAGCATGTCGCGCAGGTCGCGCGCTACAGCTGCACGTACGTACGGGTGCGGCGCGGAGTGCGGCAGGCTGCGCGCCAGGCGGGCCAGCAGGCGCGCGGCGGCGAGCGTGTCGCCGAGCATGTCGCGCAGGTCGCGCGCTACAGCTGCACGTACGTACGGGTGCGGCGCGGAGTGCGGCAGGCTGCGCGCCAGGCGGGCCAGCAGGCGCGCGGCGGCGAGCGTGTCGCCGAGCATGTCGCGCAGGTCGCGCGGCGGCACGCGCACGCCGCGCCAGGCCGCACGCGAGGCTCCGCCCACGAGCCGCTCCAGCGCCGCCACTCGCCGCACCAGCTCGCTGCTCGAGATGCTGCCGTCGCTGCAACGATGCACCACTTACATTAATACTGAGCCACGGATGACTTAACCTATATAACGATTTGACGACCGTGCCGTTCAGTAATCGACTTAGACGCCAACAAATTTGTGTTCCACAGTTCGAATCCCAGCGAAAGCCGATGCATTTCAGTAACGGCTACTTGAAAGTTTGGATTGGGGCCATACGTTTAGATTCCTGGCTGATATGTCCTCCGTACAACAAACACAGGATTTTATATGCACCTTAGCCCGATCTTCGACTTCACACATTCAGTTACTGCCAATTATTACAGACAGATCGTTGATCAATCTGGCCAAAGAGTTCCGCTTTTTCAAAATGGAGCTACCCATTAACCTAAACAATATCTTCAGTCTAAGATGCGCTTACTCCTGTCGTGGTTATCTCTACGACAGATGTGACTAGCCCATTGTCAGTCCAATTTGAGAGCATGGAAGGCTATGTTGTCTCCGGCGGATTACTCTATTTCAAACCCTATTTCAGTACTCTCTTAACTTGTGAAATAATTGGACCATAAGTGCCCTTTGACTGCCACTTTTCTCTTTTAATGTTATATATTATAAATTATATTAGCATTAAAAAGGCACGACTGGCTGTACATAGGGGAGTTCTGGTCCCCACACTTATGTATGGTAGTGAATGCTGGGTCTGGCAGAAGAAGCATGAAAGTAGGTTTAACGCTGTGGAAATGAGAAGTTTGAGAAGTATAGCTGGAGTAACTCTGATTGACAAAGTGAGAAACAGCGTGATAAGGGAACGTTGCGGTGTGGTTGAAGATGTAGTGAAAAAGATAGAGAAAGGCATGCTTTGATGGTTTGGACACGAAGAGAGGATGAATGAAAGGAGATTGACGAAACAGATTTATGAGACAAGTGTGAATGGAAAAGCCGGTAAGGGTCGACCTAGGCGTACGTATCACAATCAGATCGGTGAACTTTTGAGGAAAGGTCACGTTAAAAGTACCCGCAACCGACGAGCGTGTGTGAAAACGCTAATGAAAGTAGAAGAAGCTAAAGATGTGTGTCAGGATCGTAGCATGTGGTCTCTGCCTACCCCTATGGGAAAGAGGCGTGACTGTATGTATGTATGTATGTATGTATTAGCAGAAGAGAAGTAAAACAATTTATTGTCGTCATTTAGTGTTGCTATTCATGCAAACTACGCAACACAAATGAGTGTGAGTTAATACTTATTCCTCTTGATACCTACTACAGATTGTCATTCGTAACGATAAACTATATGTAACCCCTTATTGTTAATGTCTTATCTAGCTATTCTCCACCAGAAAAGTAAGTAAATAACGGCTTTAAAACGTCCTACTGCAGATTGCAAGCTTCCTCTTATTTTTGACAGGATTTTTTTAGTCGGGAAGTGTCCACCACCGTGCTCCAGTACCGGTTGGCAGAATTTAAATGACGTCGAAATATTTTCTTTATAAAACATGTTGATTTCCTCACGATGTTGCCCTTCACCAATTTTACTTTAGACGATATTGGGGCACGTAATCCCGCTATGACGCGTACAATTTAATTTAAAGCGAGCAAACGGCGTCTGTGCGTCGCGCGCCGCGGTGTGGTTGAAGATGTAGTGACAAACATAGAGAAAGGGATGCTTAGACGGTTTGGACAGCTAGAGAGGATAAATGAAAGAAGATTGACGAAACAAATTTATGAGGAGTTATTTATGAGGCAAATGGGAAAGCAGGTAAGGGTCTACCTAGGCGTACGTATCACTAGATCGGAGAACTTTTGAGGAAAGGTCACGTTAAAAGTACCCGCAACCGACGACCGTGTATGAGAACGCTAATAAAAGTTGAAGAGGCGAAAGATGTGTGTCAGGATCGTAGAAAGTGGAAAGATTTGGTCTCTGCCTACTCCAATGGGAAAGAGGCTTGACTGTATGTATTATTTATATTATTGCTACTATAGGGAAAATATAATTACAAAATTGTTGTTGAGGAACCTCTCAGCTCAGTAACTATAAGAATATTGTCAATAGAATCAGGAATTACTTTATGGAAAACAATTAAACCGTCAAAAATATTTTTGTAAAGGAAGTTCTAGAAATATTTGAATGATTGTCAGAAATGTTTATTTACCAATTATGTTAACTTTAACTGACCACTGATAAGCAGAGCTGTCAGCCATATAGGTGTATCATAATATAATTTGAAGTTAACCTTTCTTTAAGTATGGTGTTGAGCAAGTCGCAGGCCATATCCAGCTGGTCGGTGTTGGTGTGCGCGAACAGGCAGCGCTCCGCCAGCTCCAGGTGCGTGCGGACGTCCAGTTCGAATTCGTTCGGAGATTGCAACACCTGGACGGGCATACGTATTTAAAAAAGAAATCACTACTAGTGAATTCTTAAAAAACGTTACATGTTAAGTACTTCAGTGTTAAATTTTAATACCCATTTTAACAACAAGAAGAGAAAGTAGTGGTACGAAATGTAGATATACTACTTGTACTGTACTTGTACTGGTGGTAGGATTCCAATGCAGGAATCCGTCAAGGTAGGTACCACCCCAGGGCCAGTTATTCTGCCGTGAAGCAGTAGTGTGCAAGCATTACTGTGTTTCGGTTTGAAGGGCACTGAGAGCTAGTGTAATCACTGGGTATGTGTGACTTAAGAACTGATGTTTCAGGGTGAAGGGCACAGTGTGGTGTCACACAGAAATGTTCTGGGCATTTGTTATGGGCAGACGTTGCACTTACCATCAGGTGAACGATTTTCTCGTTTCGTTACTTTATGAAATAAAATAAAAATTAAAAAATATGTACAAGTTTACCATAGTCTCCATATTATATCATCATCATTAGCCCACGAGCCCATCAAGTCTACTGCTGAATATAGGCATTGCACATACATATATGTATACATATATATCAGGACATACATCATCTCATTCAGGTCATCGCTCCATATAGTGGATGTGTCTACTGCGTTTGACAGTATGAGGTTGTCACTTGAGAATCATTCTTCCTTGTCTTAGTATATTTTAGTTTTATTTATTAACTTGTGATCGTTATTGTTTGGTTAAAATGCATCGATATTATTTATAAGAATTTTTACTCTTTTGACTACTTTTTTTGTCTACATAGCAATATATTTATTATTTTTTAAATAGCACAAAGTAAGTTATTAGCGATGGTAGGATTGGTTTGCAGGAATCCGTCTAGGTAGGTACCACCGCAGTGCCAATGGGCAATCTGGACCAAATGGCAATCTTATGTGCAGATGTTGCACGTACAATCACGTGGAAGTTTTTCCCCTCTCGGCACTTTATCCTATCAAAAAAAACTATGTGCTAGTGTCCGTCTTCCGCTTCAACTTTTCTTCAACGTGGAGATACTGAAATAAAAGTTTTTTTTTAAAGTGACGCGACGAGCCAGTTGTTCACAAGTGCTGCGCCTGCTCTTGACAGTTGCGGAGTAACCCAAAACTTGCACCGGAAAGTTCTGTATGGAACTGCACTGCGATTATCACCGACATCGGTTTTTACACCTCAAATTCCATGTAATTACACACTTATTACACTATCTTCAACACCATTTAAGCCTAAACACTGGTAACCCGTGAGTTTATATATATATATACCGTGGTATAACTAGCGAATTAAGGCATAGACATGTATGTAATCACCACTAGATTATGGATGCAGTAACATAACAAATGATTTATCTTTGATAAAATAATTCTCACCAGCAGTATGGACGATAGGTCGTCTACACTAATACTTTCGAGAAAGTCGGTGAGACCGGTGAGGCAGGCATCGCTTCGCTTCGTCAAATTCTCGTAACGCTTCAGGAACGGTATCACGAACTGCTTCAAGTCCGACACGAAAGTCGCCGGCGTGGACTGCAATGTCAAACAATGTCAACAATTACTTTCATATTCAGCAAGTACAGGTTTTTTTTTCGAAAACTTACAGTTACTACAAATTACTATTAATACATTAGAGAAAGACTGCCAAATGAAAGTTTTCACAAATAAAATGAAACAGACAATTGCAGCAAAGGTTAACTTAATACATACATCCATACTAATATTATAAATGAGTGAGTAACTCTCTCTGTACCTTAGTCTGTTACCTTTTCACCGCTGAACCAATCTTGACGAAATTTGGCACAGAGATAGCTTGCATCCTAGAGACGGAAATATTTTTTATTCTAGAAAATCAAATAGTTTCCACGGGATATTTAAGAAACCTGTACACCTATATTCACGTGGACGAAGTATTTATAAATGTATATTTAAGGTAGTTATTCTGTTATCTCAGAAGCGTTAAAGAAGTTATTTTTCTTTATCATTTCAGCCTATTACTAGTCCACTGCTGAACATAGACCTCCCCCATAGATTGCCACGAAAGTTTGTAGCTCTCATTTTGGGATTTTCCTATAGTTGACACGCTTGGCAGGCGGGTTGGCAACCGCAGTTTATTTATTCACATGTTCCAGGAAGGTGCTGCTGCCAATCTCCTGGTTTTTACTTTCCCTCTGTCGACTTTTACGACACCCACGGGATGACATGGGGTGGTAGGTTCTCTTAAGTCACCACCACACGCCTAAGTTATTTTTCTTAATCGAACTTAACGAAATCCGTAAGCCGATATGAGGTGTTGGATTCATTATTGCTGCAACCATATGATACGTAGACATCAGACAATACAAAAGAAAACAAACCATTTTTAACATTTGTCACGTGCGGGAATCTAACCCGCGACCCCTAACTACGATGCCAATCGCTTCGCCGATCCCACAAGTAAGCCGAGCCTATTCTAGAACAACTACTGCCGATGCAGATGACAGACAGCTTAAAAAAGAAAACTGACCATTTTCATGAGCATGGTGCAGGTCTCGAGGATGGACATCTTCTCGAGCTGGTCGAGCGTGACGCCCTCCAGGTTGATGTCGTAGAGCAGCGTGCTCAGCGTGAGCAGGTGGAAGAGCGCGTGGTCGAGGCCCGGCACCGCGCCGCCCACCGCCGCCAGCGTCACCAGCGCCAGCGCGTGCGACGCCAGCCCGCTGCGCTGCTCCAGCGAGCGTGCGCGCCTCTCGTACCACGCGCCCAGCTCGCCCGCCTCCCCCGCCTCGCCCGCCTCCCCCGCCGGCTCCTCGGACCAGTTCGAGTTCCATATCGATCTGTTGACGAATTTCACCACGGTTACTTCGACTTTCGAGTTTCCATGGTAGCGCTCTTTTTTAATAGTAACTTACAAATTTAAATGAAACTAATTTTACGGATTTTATCGCGTTTTATTTTATTATTTATAACCCGACGTTTCGAGTGCTTTACAGCACCCATGGTCACGGGCGGACTGAGGTGACAGATGTCCCGATGTCATAGTTAACCCGGAGTACCTTCAGCTTTTAATTATTATTCCTTGTCCGATCTACGCAGAAAGAGCTTACTGTGTCTTGAAGTCTTGCAGTGGTATGCTTGGTTTTTGATTTAATTTTATTAATTATAGGATCCCAAGCTGGTGGTAATACCCAACCATCTTCTCTATTAAAATTAGGATGTTTTTTAATTTCAATAGCCTCGCGAATCATCCTTGGTAGGAATCGGTGTTCTTTTGCGAGGATTTGTGGTTTATCAAATCTGATGTAATGGTTGGGATGATCCAGAACATGGTCACAGACTGCAGACTTCCTAGAGCGACGATGCTTCACGTCAGCTATATGTTCTTTTACGCGGGTTTTAACTGATCTTTTTGTTTGCCCTATGTAAGAGAGACCACATTCACAATCCAGCTTGTATACTCCTGCATCTTGTAGAGGGATGTTACACTTGACAGATGGTAAAAATTTCAATAAATAAATAAAATTTCATTTAAATGTGTAGTGTTCGCGTAAATATAAGAAATCATTAAGTAACTTACAAATATTGAAAAACTGTTAAGAAACCAACTCCGGCACAACAAATCGGCAAGCGTTAATAATGTGGCACAAAACACTTTTTAATTTGCAAGAGTACGACCAAATGCTAAATTTTTTAATAAATTGTCAAGGATAGTTTTATGTGCGTTAAGATCGATCTTTATTTTTGATTATTGAGAGACTAATTTATTTATTACGTGAATTAAATTATTTTTATTAAAAATATACATTTATGAAAACTTTAAAGTTAGCTAATTTACTTGAATGCAATATTATGCTGGTGACCTCCTGGTTGAATTCGACCACAGCGACAACTTCCAATAACTACAGCAATTGTCAACTTCTCAACATTCATTATAGTGTCGAAAATGTACACGTTAACCCTAAGGCATACAGTGATGGTAGGATTCCTATGCAGGAATCTGTCTAGGTAAGTACCACCCCAGGGCCAGTTATTCTGCCGTGGAGCAGTAGTGTGCAAACATTACTGTGTTTCGGTTTGAAGGGCACTGAGAGCTAGTGTAATCACTGGGCATATGAGACTTAAGAACTGATGTCTCAGGGTGACGGGCGCAGTGTGGTGTCACACAGAAAGGTTTTTACCCTTCAGAGTTAGATGTTAACGCTAGAGTAAGTTATAACATATAAATAAGATCACAAAACGGATCCCATACAGTGTCGGAAACACGAGAACGCTTACAGAATAGAAACCAATATATCTTTTCTTTCTTTTTTTTTTTATAAAAACGAAGCCCCACAGTAGGATCTCTCCTGTGTTGTAGGTGCGTTTTACAGACATAAGTTGCACATGCGCAAACTCCCAGACCCGGAACAACTATATGCAGGCCATACAAATATTTGTCCCGTGCGGGAATCGAACCCGCGACCCGCGGCGCAGAAGTCAAGGGCTTAGCCACTGCGCCAACCGAGCCGACATATGTTGCACATAGACTGGTTACAACTGGAATTCGAGCTTAGGGGCTAAAGTATAAACGAACTAGTCGTGGCCACAGTTTGTACTGAGTAAAGTATTTCTTAACCTGAAAATCTCCTTCCTACACCAATCATTCTCTGGTTTCATTGGCTTAATCTTCACAGGTGGTTTGTGCTCAAACAATTGCAACGGTTGCTTGGTTGGCAGCAAATGTTGATAGTCCAGTGGGTTGACTGTTTCTGGAAGCTTCTCCAGTACCGCCATTTGCATGGCGGTTGTTTTGATATGAGGCCAAAGGCAAGTCAGGGCTTCTATGCGGCCCTCTTTGGCGATCTCCATCGCGCTGTGAACTATGCTGTTGCTGCGGAGTCGGTCGTACTCGTCCTTGATGTATGACGATTTTTCACATTTCAGTATTGCCTGCAATTATAAATAAGCCATTATTATTATTACCGCAAAGGTAACTTTTTTATTTAATTGATGTAAATGGTTATTGAATAACTAGTATTACTAAAATACTAGAAAATTATATCTTCCCCTTAAATCTTACCTTCGCCTTAATGAATAGCGAAGTTTCTTGATTTAAAACGAACGAAGACTGTTTGTTCACCGGGATCATTGGTCATGTATAAGTTTTAATTTTTTTTCGGTGGTTTAAAATATTCGATTGCCAATATAAGGCGACTATCCATTCGACGGTGCGACTTTGACTTCGAATTTAGAATATTGTGATACATTGTTAATCGGATCTTGGATACATTTCCTGGTGGTAAGACTGCTATGCTCGTCTAGATGGGGTACCACCGCAGTGCCAGTTATTCTGCCGTCAAGCAGTAGTGTGCAAACATTACTGTGTTTCGGTATGAAGGTTATTGTTGGCTAGTGTAATTACTGGACATACGAGACTTAAGAATTGATGTTTCAGGGAGATGAGCGCAGTGTGGTGCCAAACAGAAATATTCTGAGTGACACAGCATTTGCAGCAGACATTGCACTTGTAACGTCATTTTCTAAAAGAAAACGATTATATTTGTAATGTTTCTATTGCGTATATAAATAAAAGACCGTCGACCTAGTGCTCAGAGAATCCGCATGCCCAATTAAAAATGGTTTGTATTAGCTAGTTTTTGGCGCCCTCCCACAATAGCGTGCACAAGCTTACTTATACCGCCACCAGATGCCCTCCACAACTACAAACACTACTAAGCAATGTACACCATCAAAGTTGGGGACGTTTCTCACTTTACAACAGTGTTTTATCAAGTATATCTTAAAAAACTAGGCAATTTACACATCTTTAATTTTGCGGACGGGCAAATCAACTTTGTGCGCTCATTGACTCAAATTTTCTCAAAGTAACGCATGATTCTATTAACTAACGCAAAAGTTTCAGACATTTTTGTTCATTAATATGTATGAAATATGATTAAAAGCTCATAGAAGAACTTACTTCATACAACCAGAGTCTCTCCTTATAGAAAAGCATGACGTGCCGACATCGCAATAACTCGCTGGTATACGCATTCAGATCTTCCAGAGTTATATCATCTGGGGTCTTTAGGTCGTCTTCACTTTTGTCCTTATTGATTTCTGGAATGTGACGTTCAGAGCTTAATGAAGGTTGTTGTAAACTAGTCGAGATCGCGCAAGCACGCAGCGAACGCGACATAGTCAGAATTTCGATGTTTTTGTAGGAGTTTATTTAAGTATTTATGTTTGGGTCAAACGAAACCTGGCACGCGGGCCCCTGGCTCGTGAGCACAGTATCCGATGAAGCTGTAAAAGCCAAAAAGGCTAACAGCAATTACATCACCGAAATTATATATGTTAACTAGCTGAACACTCAGTGGCGGATCCAGGATTTAGGTTTGGGAGGGGCCTTGACCTAGCTGAGGGCAGATTTTATCAACGACAACACTAAAACCACTAAAAAATCTCAAAATTTTTTTTTGTTATTTTTCGCATTGCAAGAGACTGATAACTTTTTGTAAATAATACAATGAATACATGCACGGGAGACAAATCGTTGTCATAACAATGCTTTCTTCGCGCGTTACATACGAGTAAAACTATGAAATTTAAGGCGGCGGCGGCGGACGTGTATAAAAAAACGAACAAACTCAATGATTGATTTATTATCATCATTTCAGCCAGTCTTAGTCCACTTATTAACATAGGCCTCCCCATAGATTAACATAGGCGTCCCCCATAGCATTTCCAAAACACCCTGGTCCTGAGCCACCTGCATCCATGCAAAGCCGTGCAGGTCGTCGCTCCATCTAGGTGGGGGAGTCGCCCTATACTGCGCTTGCCGGCTACTCCCGAACCTGTCTTCTCTAACGATTATCGGTTCTACGAGCTATATAAATGGCGACCCATGGCTAATTTATATGCTTAATTTTTTAAATCACGCACTTGTTAAAGACTAGTTTTGAGACATTGAGGTAGTGTTCGACGAAAAGATGTGACGCAGTTTCCCGAACGCTATCCCCGGCGCGTTGGATACGTCGACTGAACGTCCGGTATATCATCGAAATAGTGTCGGACGAGTTCTGCTCTTTGGTCGTTACTACGATGTGTACAGCTGTCCATTAAAATCTCACGATCTCACTCAAAATCTTTGGTTCAGTGGAAATGACGCCACCGCTCTCGGTCCTCAATTTAGTCAGTTGGCCCTTTCCGGCAGGCATGTCCCTGGCAAAGACCTAGGAGTCTCGATTACGCTCTATCGCTCTTTCGCCTAACCATTACACCTAAAAACATAGTTGTGGCTGTTTGTTCTACAATTTCTTCATTAAATTTTAGTGTCATATTGTTAACTTTCATTTATATCCTATTTTTAAATATTGTATATTTTGTTCTTCTTTACATTTACGCGGAAATTGTTTTATTTTAACCAGTCATACACCTCCTCCATTGATTTATTAATGTTTTTCTCATTATCTTCATTCCTAATACAAGGTATTAAAATAAAAACATCATCGGCAAACATCAAACACTGATGGCATATGCAATCTGGAAGATATTGATGTATAATAAAAAATTAACGGGCCTAGCACACTGCCTTTTGGCACTCTGAATTCTTAATTTCTAAGTCGGATCTGTAGGTTACTATTTCTTGTTTATCATTTATTTTGGTTATCTCTACCATTTGTCTCCTACCATTTAGATATCTTTTAAGCCAATCGTTACACACTCCTCTAAGTCCATAAGCCACTTTTTGTAAGCAGTAAGTCTGATGAAACATAGTCAAAAGCTTTCGTCATGTGACAAAAAATCAAGCCGGATTTCCTTTGTCAATATTTTCAATGATATTTTTAAAGAGCATGAATCCTGCCATACTAGTGGATTGGTCTTTCTGGAAGCTACACTGTTCTGCTTTTATAATATTATGTTTGTTTAGGAAAAGGTTAGCTCTAAAATACATTGCATTCTAGAAAATTTTGGACAGAACAGAAATAAGTGATATTGGTCTGTAGTTGTTTATGTCAGTGTAGCACCCTTTTTGTGAATAGGCTTCACTATTGAAATATTGAGACTTGAAGGAAAATTGCCATGTTCAAATGATAAGTTTATCAGATGTGTCAGCGCCGGTTCAATTTCATTCAAGGAATCTTTTATAATTTTTGTGTTAATTTCGTCGTAGCTGCTTTACACTTTAAATGACATAAGCATATATTGTTTTTATAACTAGCTGATGCCCGCGACTTCATACACGTATATTATTCATTTACGTCTTTTAAATATCCCGTCAGAAATATTCGATTTTCTATGATAAAACGCATCTATGTCCGTCTCCAGGATGCAAGCTATCTCTGTGCCAAATTTCGTTAATATCGGTTCAGTGGTTGAGACGTGAAAAGGTAACAAACAGACAAGGGACAGAGAGAGTTAGTTTCGCATTTATAATATTAGTATGGATGATTTTTGTAGAATTTAAATCTAAGAATTCTTTTGTTTTGCATGACGTCTTTATGCCAAAAGGTTACCATTTTAATTTGTTTACAGCATATTGAGGTCTTAGTTTAAGTATCGGTAAACAGAGTTCATAAAAAAGCATAAACGTTTCATTGAACTCATCAAATATTGTATTAGAATGGGTAGTTTCAACGTTAGTCTCTTAGAAAACTATGGGATAATTTTTGCCAACATGTTCAACAACTCCTGGTTTCTGGTTCTCCTGGTCTCCTGGTTGTCCCTCTGTCGACTGTTACGATAGCAACGGGATGAGATGGGGTGATAGATTATCTTAAGCCGAGGTTCTCTTATTACTATAATAAAGCTGGAGAGTTTGTACGCTACGCACTAATCTCAGGATATACTAAACCGATTCAAAAACTATTTTTGCAATTGACGGCCCATTTATTGACGAAGTTATAATAGGATTATAAAACTTTATGCTACTGTCTAAAGGAGGTATCCTGGTTGAGAAATTTGAAAGAATCGATTCGTTTTCGTTAAGACCTTCAAGTATTAACCAAATGTGAGTGTCTAGTACCGTTATCTGAGTTTGAGTTCGCTGCCCGAAACTTTTGACTCAAACTTTGAACGAGTTTTTCTCGAATCTACTTTTTTCGACATAGTCAAAACGATATCTCAAGTTATGCTAAATCGATTGACTTGAAATTTGGTGGAAATGTTGTTTGTATAACCCGCTATAGATGGGATTTTATCTGTTTTAAAAAAATTCGGAAATGTCAAAAAACAGGGGCAATTTTTTTTTTTTTCAAATCGAATCAATATTTTCGAAATTTTATTTTTTAGATCCGATGTCCAGACCATAGCGACGTCTTTACTGATCAAGTTTTTTTTTTATCGTTTCAGAGCACTACAAGATTTGGAAAGATGTCGAGCAGGACGTAACTTTTTTAGCCCCTTCAATATTCATATTATTTTGATTATCGATTTCTTTTCAGTCTTTTTTTTTGTATTTTGAGAATATCAAAAATTTGATAATAAAAAAATAGATGGTAAAAATGTTTTTACTCGTAATTTTTTTTATCCTACTCGGTAACTGCGGATAGGACAATTTAGGAGCGTTACTAAAAAAACATGACTGTTTTAACAGAAATAATTCAGTATATGACCATCATGAATCATGTGGACTTACCATCAAGGATCCTTTCGTTGGTAAGTTGTAAGCCGAACTGAAGTAGTTCCTTTGCAGCTGGCAAAGTTTCTGGCAAACGGTCAACACACTGGTGCACTGCCCAAATTTTCTTTGACACTTTGCTCTGTCACATACAAGATTAATAGCCTGTTTTTCATGGTGTGAAAAATAATAGAATTTTAGTTTCTAAACTCTTACATTTTGATTAAGTTTAATATACAAATTTTGGAAGCTACATTGGACAAGAGAGGAGTAAAAAACTATGTAACAAATATTAAAGAACTGAAATTCAAATAGGAGTAAAAACTTTCATTGACAGTTTTCTGCATTTTGTTTTCGCTATATTAGATTCAGAGTAATATTACAGAGCATAAAACATATTCTACGAGTAAGACACGCATCACACCTCTTTCGTTAAAAGCTTTATATATAACTAGATGATGCCCGCGACTTCGTCCGCGTGAATATAGGTTAGTAAATAGCCCGTGGTAACTGTTTGATTTTCTGGGATAAAAAGTATCTTATGTCCGTCCCTAGGATCCAAGCTGTCTCAGTGCCAAATTTCGTCAAGAACAGTTCCGCGGTTGAAAAGGTAACAAACAGACAGAGGGGACAGAGAGAGTTACGTTCGCATTTATAATATTAGTATGGATTACATATAATACATACAGTGGTAGCCTAATGTGGCCGGGCGTTTATCTTAAATTTCGTAGTACGCGAGTTACCTGGAATTTGATCCCCGTTGCCGGCACCAACACTCAACGTTTCTAGTTGGTTGTTGTTTTAAAACATCGTTAAGTAACCAGCATGTTCGGGGAATAAAAATATTTTGAAAACATGTGGTAGCGGCTTAAGAGAATCTACCACCCCATCTCATCCCGTGGGTGTCGTAAAAGTCAACAGAGAGAAAATAAAAACCAGATGGGCAGCAGCATCTTCCGGGAACATCTGAATAAATAAACTGCGTTTGTCAACCCGCCTGCCAAGCGTGGCAACTATGGCAAAATCTCCCCAAAATGAGAGCTACTAACTTCTGAGGCACTCTATGGGGGAAGCCTATGTTCAGCAGTGGACTATTGGGAGGCTGAAACGACGACGATGACAACGATGTGAAGTCCGCCAATGTCCGGCTTCACAACCATCTCAGAAATTAGAGGAGGTCTGTGCTCTGCAGTGGGACATTTATAGGCTATTAATTTACTATTACTTTTAAAGATACAAAGGCCGCGTAGTGACAGCGTAAGAAAGACTGCCACAACATTTCATGCCGTGGGTGGCGGAAGACTAGACTGAAGGAATTGCTTGGGAAAATCATATGGCTTCCGACAGGTTACGGAATAACCATCTCCTAAAACATAACATATGTGGTGATTATAGTCCCTTCTTGGGAGAGTTCTACGTGCAGCGGTGGAATATCCCATAGGTGGTAGAATTCCTATGTATGAATACGTCTAGGTAGATACCATCGCAGGGTAAGTTATTCTGACGCGTGCTGCGTCAACCAGTTGTGTGAAAACATTACTTTGGATCGGTCTAAAGCGCACTGAGAGATAGTGTAATCACTGGACATATGAGACTTAAGAACTGAAATCTCTGGGTGACTGGCGCCGTGTGGAGCTACACAGAA
This sequence comes from Luehdorfia chinensis, assembly GCA_019845155.1. Lineage (NCBI taxonomy): Eukaryota > Metazoa > Arthropoda > Insecta > Lepidoptera > Papilionidae > Luehdorfia > Luehdorfia chinensis. Next base: position 4,250,611 of record JAHVAK010000206.1, on the reverse strand, counting down.
AAGTTTTTGGTGACACAGCATGTGTTATGTATGGGCTGTCATTGCAATTACCATCGGATGAATGTTTTGCTGTTCTCGTCATTTAACCAATCAAAATGGTTAGTTTTATTGTAGATAAAAACTGTATCGGGTAAAAACTGGTGATACTTTTGATTTCCAAGTGTCTTACCAAGTAGTTCTGTATGGCGTCAGTGGAGACGGGGTTCTTCCTCCACTGCTGCTGGTACACGAGGTCGCTGTCCAGCTCGAACGTTTCAGCCAGAGTCAGTGCCTCTGCGTAGTTACCACTCTCGATCTGTTGGTGATACGTTATATTAATGACATTTATTTATGGAGTAGGAAGTCCAATGAAACGGCAGGAAAACCAATTTTGAGTATAATGCAAGAAGTATCTAAAAATATGTTAATAGTATTTGTAAAACTTTATTTACTTCAGAAGCTTCCAATAAATCTTTAAGGAACTAAAATCTCAATCTGATTTCGATTTCCTAACTATCGGTTAAAGCTTTTTCAATGTTCAGTTCAAATACAATTATAATGCGAAAGGTTGAGATTGACCAAAGATATTATTAAAAATAAATATATAATTTCCGAATAAATTTAATTCTTCCAAACGGCGAAGCAATGGCGGGCGTCAATATATCGGAATGGCGTACTTTGTGTTTTCAGGATGTATCATTATTTTTGTAATGAACCTTTATATATATTTTCGGTGATGTAATTGCTGTTAGCCGTCTCGGCTTTTACAGCTTCATCGGATACTAAGAACCTTTATATGTATCTTTTTATAGAAAAAAAAATTAAATGGAATATTATTATATACATTACTGTATTAATTACCGCCGAATTTAGATCTCGCTCCACACTGTATGTCACCATTAAATTAATCTCACCTTCCTCGAGAACAGTTCCGTGGGAGTGGTACTCTTGACCCCCAGCAGTCGGTATATGCGAGACACCACCGTTATCTTCTTGGGCTTCGGCTGGAACGTCTCCATGTCTGTGATTGCGAACAGCACCGTTTTGAACAATTCCTTAGCTAGTTCCATCATCGTGTCGTCAGTCTCCTCTTCCACTTTAACCACTTCCATCTGTAAGAGATGCTGGTATACAGAATATTCGAATGTTTATATCGAATAGAATAATAGTCAACGAACTGCAGCGAGAACCAAGAAATCAAAGTAGCTTGTGGATAGAAAAGTAAAAATGTCCACCTTGTTCCTTACATAATACAGGGACAAAACGAGGACGTTGCTGTAGGTACGCACGCATAAACGTACATAAGTATATACGAAAGCACGTATGCACGCATACCAACGCACATGTTTCCTTTGTTATATGCATTATTCGTTTTTAGACCGATACATCATATGAAGATCATACGTGGTTCGCTAAATATATGTGGACGTTTTAAAACATGGCAGCTTGATAGACAGTCAATCTGAAATTTATTTTGAAGGAAGGTAAGTTAATTTGCTAAGATCCGCATGCAAAATATAAAAATGGTGTATATTACCTAGTTTTTTGAAGAGCACCGCCCGCCCTCCCTCAGTAGCGTGCACAAGCAAACTAAGCACTGAAGTCGAGAACACGACACGTGTTTCGCCCCAAAACGAGGCATTATCAAGCGTCATAGACTCTACGACAGACGGCCGCCGAGCTAACCGCCACTCGTGTTCTCGACTTCAGTGGTGTATATTATCTAGTGGTGGTATTGTAGTGGTTGGTGGAGGGTACCTGGTGGCGGTTCCTGGTGGCGGTGTTAGTTTGCTTGTGCACGCTACTGAGGGAGGGCGGGCGGTGCTCTTCAAAAAACTAGGTAATATACACCATTTTTATATTTTGCATGCGGATCTTAGCAAAGTAACTTACCTTCCTTCATTATAATGGATTTCCGCAAAGTAACGCCTGATTCTATTAACTATATGAAATTTATTTCCTTTTTAGCTCTAAGCAAATTTTTTTAAGCGCCTATTAATTTAAGAATACATAGCTAAACAAAATTACAGGATACTACCTGGTGTGAGGCATATTTTTTCGTTCTTAAAAATAAACGTTGTCTATGAATTAGTTAAACTCGGTACGATTGGCAGGTTTACGATCTGATTGGCTATCGCAGTACCAAAGACTTCCAACTTAAGATGCAGCGCTGACAGGTAGCGCTGTCACTGGTCTGCATGTTTTAGGCTTAAAGTTTCAGTCTATAAATGTCCCACTACTGAGCACAGGCCTCCTCTCATTTCTTAGAGGGTTTTGGAGCTAGGAAGAATCCGCCACGCTGCTCGAATGCGGGTTGGCAGACTTCACATGTCTTCGAAATATATTTAATTTCTCAGATATGCAGGTTTCCTCACGATTCACCGCCGAGCACGTGGTATGTTAACACTTAAAATTGACAACAAATTAACAATTTTAGTGGTGCCGGCACCGGGATTCGAACCCAGGTCACTCGCGTACTATGAAAATTAAAGCGAGCGCCTAGCCCCTGAGCTACCACGGCTATTTTTAGGCTTGATATCTTTTAATTTGAGAATATTTTAATGCACATAAAATTACTAACACTTTCATCGCTGCGTGACTTCTTAGCCGGCAGTACATTAGACTCGCATTCTAATGCCATAAACGCGCCATTATGAGCGCGTGTGACCTGTCAAAAAAAATTAGACAAATTCAATGCCGAATAACTGTTCAATGCTAATTAGCCGTGTGGTGGCGGCTCGTTAAAAGAATACTACCACTCCATCTCATGCAATGGATCTCGTAAAAGGCGAGTAAGGAATTAAACTGCACTGTGCACCCAACAGCGCATGGTGGCGATGGGCTCACCACCTATCACACCAAGTGCATTATATTGTTTTGGTGAAACGTGGATTGTGGCAGTCATTTGTTTTTGCAGTGAGTGCCCAGTCTCTGACTACCCCTTATGGGATACAGTCGTGATCTTATGTATGTATGTATGCTGATTATGAGCAGACATAGATCAAGAGAAACATTGAACATTATCAAAACCTTTACAATGTAAATAACCATCAAGAAATGAATAGAAAAAAACTGTATAACTACCCAGGAGATTGATAATATGGATATCATATTGTGTCAAAGTGGGCAAAGTTTTAGCGCTATGAAAAAAAACATACAACTATTTATAGTGAATATCAACGCAGTCTATGAATAGAAAGATCAGAATATATAGAATTAAACCACTTTGATTGCGTCTCTTAAAATTTAATTAGTACACATTTCTTAAAATAAATTCAAGATCAAATTACAAAAAAAAATGTACCATATTTTAGCACAGCACTAACCTGCGGCGTTCCTTGAAAAAATTCTGGTTTCTTTCCAAGTATATTAACCATATCATCAATGTCACACAAGCTCACTGCGCCGCTGAATCGCGACAAAATGATTTCCTGAAAATGGACCATCAACTATAATGCCTTCATAAAAATCAATTCATTATCATGCTGTCCACTGCTGACCATAAGCCTCTCCCAACTTTGGAGGATCTCCATGCTTGACAGGACTGTCGTTTGCTGACAACTCCTTCTTGGACCCTGGCCTGTCCATCGTCGGTCTGGAAATCTCAGTTAGTTATTGCGCCACCTGTCTTCCGCCTTAGTCAACTTTTACTGGTGGTAGGGTCATTATGCAGGAATCCGTCTAGGCAGGTAATGACCCTGGGCCAGTTATTCTGCCGTGAAAACAATAATGTGCAAACATTACTGTGTTTCGGTTTGAAGGGCACTGAGAGCTAGTGCAATCACTGGGCATAGGAGACTAAAGAACTGATGTCTCAAGGTGACGGGCTCAGTGTGGTGTCACACAGAAATGTTCTGGGTGACACAACATTTGCTTTGGGCAGATGTTTCACTTACCATCAGGAGAATGTTTTGCACGTTTCGTCACTTTCTTCAATTAAAAAAACACCGACAGGAACAGACAGAATTTTGAAAGCTGCTGTAACATACAAAATTACCCTTGGATCGCTGCGATCGCATCATATTATATGATTTTCTGACTTATTATCGATCACAGCGTCAACTACGCAAGGGATGTTATAGGGGCACAAGTGTATGCTCAAACACAGAGACAATCACTCGTTCGAATCTATAAGCCGTGTGGTAGCGGCTTAAGAGGCCACCCCATTCCGTGGGTGTCGTAAAAGTCTACAGAGGGAAAATTAAAACCAGGAGAATGGCAGCAGCATCTTTCTGGAACATCTGAATAAATAAACTGCGCTTGCCAACCCTCCTGCCAAGCGTGGCAACTGTGGCATAATTCCCCCCAAAATGAGAGCTACAAGATTTTGTAGCAGTCAACGGGAGATTTCAGCAGTGGACTAGTGATAGGCTGAAATGATGAATGATGATGAATCTATAAGCGCCCGATGTCACGCTCATGCGATGATATATATGCATAAGATAGAACCTGTTAACATATATCATATTATACGGTAACGGGGGCTGAGAGCGCTTCAACGCCAGCAGCATCATTATACTCACTGACCTTGTACCGACAAGTCTCTTCTGAAGAAACTGCTAATACCGTCAGTCTACAGCATTCTGGTCCATCAGTTCATCATCATCATTTCAGCCTATCATTAGTCCACTGTTGGTCATAGGCCTTCCATATAGATTGTCACTAAAGTTTATGGCAACTTTGGCAATATCCCCCCAAATAGTGAGCTACAAACTTACGTGTTTTGTGACAATCTATGAGGGAGGCCTATGTTCAGCAGTGGACTAGTGATAGGCTGATATGATGACAAACACAATTTAGTTGTATACTCACCTCATTACTCCACCAGTTAACATCGGCCGGGTAATACAGAGACATATCCTTGTTTGTTTGCTTGTCTGCTTGCACGAGTGGATTTCTCAGGTCGTGGCCGGGTTGACAAGCTAGCGGCCAACGCTTTAGCAACTTCAGCAAAGGCAACCGCCACATTGACACGTCGCCATTGCAGTGTACGCACACCAGCTTGGTGCTGTCGCCCGACAGCTCCATACGGACAATGAAGTTCTGGTATGTGGAAATTATTTATTGGATAATGATATTTATCGCTACTACAAAAAATATTGCATGGAGGGTGTTCAGTAGTGATCTATGAAAAATCTGATAGGCAAACATTGGACCACCTCATGTCGTGTCCTGCGTGCCCCTCCACCTGCACGTTACAGGACTTAATGGAGGCTACTAAGAACGCAACACTCGTAGCTGAGTTCTGGGCGGACAAAATTTAGGTAGCCATGGACACGCTAAGAAGAAGAAGTAGTGATCTTATTGACAAGCCGTCATAATAAGGAATAATATAGTCGACTCCTACCTTACCTGAGAGACGTAATCGGGGACTACTTGCGCGACAGGTACATTATATACATGGATCTAAACGGTAGAAGAATCCGGAGGGAGATCCAGTGCGGTGTTCCGCAGGAGTCGGTGTTGGGCCCATGACTGTGGAACATCGCTTACGATGCAGTCCTACGTGTCGATCTTCCCGTTGGCTTAAATATCATCTGCTGTGCAGTTGACATATTGGTGGTCGCCAGCGAGGTCAACCTTCGAGAGGACCAAGGAGCTCGCCGAGCTTGGGACGGAAATCGAAATCAACGAGTTGGGACTGGAGATAGCCCCTCAAAATACAGAAGCGATATGATTCCACGATTTGCCACGTAGCAAACAACCTCCCAACTCGTGCGTCCGAGTAGATGTGTGTCGTGATGTGCAGGCTGGGGCGGTACATGATACGGTATACCGTGATGGGGGTCTCGAATGCCCAGTAAAGAGACCCCGGGGAGGACAGAGTGCTGGGGGCAGTGAGTTATGTCCCCGGATCGGGCTAATATTGTAGCGAAGCGATAGAGGGGCCACGGTTGCGTTCCGAACGGAGATCGCGTAACCCTCCTGAACGCTGGTGGAGACCGCCGTTGGATTTTAGTCGGTAAGAGTCCGACATAACCCGGCTGCCCCCTCCTGGCCGGTCCATGTAGGGTTTCCCCACGTAAAAAAAGGCTATATCGTCTACACGACCGCGGATTTGTACGTTACATCGTCCTAACGAATTTTACTAAGATTTACGGATTTTATCGCGTTTAATTTTAACTACGAGTATTATCCCGACGTATCCGCATGCTATTCCACACACTTGTTAGACGTTCTGGTGTTGAAACGGGCTTCCTTCAACTTTTAATTGTTAATTAGTAACTAAGATCAAAGATAAAAATGTTTAACATGTTTCACTGAGCCTTAGCCTAAAAAATACTTTGAAAGAAATAGTGGCAGTAAGACAAACTAGCACAAGTTCACGACGTTAACTTTGCAATGTAAGAGGCTAACTATGGGACTTACCAGCGAAACGTATATTATTAAATTCATCCCTGATAAATATACGTAATACACTCAGCGTCACAAAAATCGAACCTCTCTGAGTTTGCGCGAAAAATGGCTGTAATGGCTAGAAACGAATTATATCTATATAAATATTGGTATGTTTAAAGTGGGTATTTGAATAGCTTTACATTATTAATTAAAAAATCATGAAATCATTGATGTTCACGGGTGTTCTAACGTTTTCAGCAGACTGGTGGTTATGTTAGAAGTCCTCCGTGAAATGCCCTTAATCTCTGAACACTTCAGAGAATTATCACGGCGGTTTTTCGAAAAAGCCGCGGTTCATCCAAACCCGCTGGTGGTTAAAGCAGCAAATTACCGACCAGATAGAAACGCGACCGTACGCAAACGTCGCCCGCGAAACGTGCTAGACGACACGGACGTCTCAGCACTTCCTGACCACGATACGGTCAGACATGATCCAGGCTACACTGTTCACACAGTTAATAGCTTTAATATAAAACGCACCACGACGCACGATCGCCGTAGAGAGCGGCGCGCAGCAGTCGACAATCACGCCGCGTACACCTGTGTTCCAGGGCGGTTCTCACCGCCCAGAGTTACCGACACAGTCCGAATGAGGCCCGCAGCCTCCCTCGGACGGTCATTAGACGACTTAAAATAATTTGAGATACTCGAAATCGCGCAAGCACGCAGCGAACGCGACATAGTCCGAATTTCGAGGTTTTTGTAGGAGTTTATTTAAGTATTTATGTAAATTATTAATTTGCAAATTTGTACATACCCTGTCTTTTTCTTTAATTTCTCTTTCGTCTCGTTATAAAAGTAAAATTCAATTAAAATTCCTGAAAGCTAATGAAATTACCTTTCGAATGATACCCTCAAACCACAACATTGCCATTGGCCTGTTGTGTTAAAATAGTATTTAAATTATTTTTTTCGGATGTGCGATTTTTTTAAAGCCGAGTGTATGTAATCACGTCATTAATTAATTTTCGAGATAACCAACTCTTTGAAAGATAATCTTTTTAAGGACAGGCTGTGTCGTCATTATTTTTATAGATCGGAAGTCGGAAGGATTTGATGGTGGCGATAACCCACGGTTTGCAGAGGTTTCGCTCTCTGTTGCTATCACTTTTCAGTCCGAAGTTCTTTTGTTTTCTTTCGTACTTTATATTAAAACTATTTCAATTGCCACATTTTCTCACAATATTGATTTCATGTGGTAGCAATGCTGTTATCAAACACTTACGGGGCATCATCAGTCTAGGAAACGCTTATTTTCTGTTCTGATTTCTGTTCGGAGGTTACGTCATAGTGTAGGCACAGTATTATACATTGAAGCAAATAGTATCATAGACCACTTTTGATGTACATAATACATTTTAAACAATTTTAAGTTTATAATACTACTAACTGAATCCTGCGACTACGTCGCTTGTATTGAGGATTTTAAAAATATCGTGAGTACTCTTTGATTTTTCGAAATAAAAAGTATCCTATGTCCGTCTCCTGGATGCAAGCTATCTCTATACCGATTTTTTTCAAGATCCTTTCAACGGTTGAAAAGGTAACAAACAGACAGAGGGACAGAGATATTTACTTTCGCATTTATAATATTAAGTATGGATTAGTTTTTTTCTATATCCGACAAAATGTGACCTAAGTCGGCGCGATCTATTCGCTGACTCAACTAGCGGACAATAAAGGTTCTATATACTATGAGCCGTGGTAGCTCAGGGGATAGGCGCTCGCTTTAAATTTCATAGTATGCGAGTGACCTGGGTTCGAGCCCCGGTGCCGGCACCACTAAAATTATTAATTGCAATTTTAAGTGCTGATTTACCACGTACTCGGCGGTGAAGGAAAACATCGTGAGGAAACCTGCATGTCTGAGAAATAAGAAAATATTTCTAAGACATGACCAACTCGCATTGGAGCAGCGTGGCGGATTCTTCCTAGCTCCAAAACCTTCTCAGAAATGAGAGGAGGCCTGTTCTCAGCAGTGGGACATTGATAGGCTGAAACTTTACTTTTTTTACTTTTATACTATGCGCACTTTTGTTTACACTTCGTTTCAGTGAAGATGTTAACATTTCGCAAAACTGAGATATTCACATTTTCTATCGATTTCCTTGCTTCGATCGATCATCCTTCCCTTCGATAATCTCATTTTCAAACATTCGCTACTTTAAGAAATTCATACAATCAAAACTTTTTATACAATAAAGAAATATAAAGTATAGTCGAAATATACCTGTTCGACGGGTCTGGGTATTTGTGTGTAAATTATGTCTGTAAACCGCACCACAAATCAATGGAACATAGTTTTTATTTATGTCCAAAAGGCCTACTATTACTTACCAAATTTTTGGATGTCACGAAAGGTATGTACAGCTGGAACCTCTCATTGGCCAGCTGCGCTTCCAGCTGATCGGACACGACGGACAGCTTATAGAAAGGGTCGTCATTCAAAATGCGCCAAGCAGTAATTCCTGCACTAAGTGGCGACGATGGATCCTTAAACAAAAAAAATCCATTTGCAGTACAGCATACTCCCTCTTACATACATACATACATAAGATCACAACTGTATCCCATAAGGGATAGTCAGAGATTGGGCACTCACTGCTAAAAACAGATGATTGCCACAATCTACGTTTTACCAACACAATATAATGCACTTGGTGTGATAGGTGGTGAGCCCATCGCCACCATGCACTGTTGGGTGCACAGTGCAGTTTAATTCCCTTACTCGCCTTTTACGAGATCCATTGGATGAGATGGATACCACACGGCTCTACTCCCTCTTACTGATAACGTTATATCTAGTGCATACTTACAGTCACGCCTTTTTCCCATATAAGACGTTGGCTGCGCCAACTTTTCGCCGTCGCGAGAAATGAGACTTGACGGGTGGCCAACCACATCGTCGCCATTTTGGTACGAATCTATAAATTCTTACTCCCCATTGCGATCCCACGAACAGTATAGTGACAGCATTGCATATTATAGTGTCATTTTGCAAGAATAAAGGCTCCGGGCAAAACCTTAACCTTAATATCCAGTAACCATAGTATAATAGAGATACAATCTGATTACGGTTAAGATGCAATGACATGTGAGTGGGTGGAAATGAACACACTACATTCAAAACCTGGAAAACCATTATTTATTTGTAGCTCATTGTTATATTCTGCTTAGATCTGAGATTGATATTATTGATTGAGATTGATTAGATTGCATATGAGACTTAAGAAGTAATGTCTCAGGGTGATGGCGCGGTGTGGTGTCACCGGTGAATGTTCGGTGAACATTTCTGTGTGACACCTCACTGTGCCCATCACCCTGAGACAAAAGTCTCATATGCCCAGTGATTACGCTAGCTCACAGTGCCCTTCAAACCGAAACACAGTAATGTTTGCACACTACTGCTTCACGGCAGAATAACTGGTCCTGGGGTGGTACCTACCTAGACGGATTCTTGCATAGTAATCCTACCACCAGTAAAACTTTATACAATAAAAAAAACAATGGTACGCACCTGCGACTATAACTATCGCCTTACGTGGCACCCATAATTAAGCTTTAAATATTTTTTGTCTTCTTTATAATCATGTTTACAGTGTTTCTTTAAAAGGAGAAAGTGAGGAGAAGAGCAAAACGCTCACCTGATGTTAAGTGCAACATCTGCCTATAACAAATGCTGTTTCATGCAACACATTTCTGTGGGTTCTGAGACATTAGTTCTCATATGCCCAGTAATTATACTAGCTCTCAGTACCCTTCAGACCGAAACACAGTAATATTTGCACACTGCTGCTCAACGACAAAACTACTGGCCCTGTGGTGGGTACCTACCTAGACGGATCAGTAAACCATAGCATGGTTAGGAACACTTTACATTCAATAATGTAAAATTTACAATTTTAGCGCTACTTGCAGCGACTTGCATACAAAAACAGTTTGTCCAAAAGTTTTGGCCAACAACATGTTGCACTGTACGGCGTCCACGCGATAGCGACATCCATTCGCAAACAGTTTGTGCAAATACGCCTTTTTAACGTAAATGCTTGCTTGCTTGTTTTTTTTATGAAAGTGGATGGCGATCGAGCAAGCGGCTCACCTGATTCAAATGAACATCTACAATACCAGAGGAATAACAGATGTGTTGCCGGCCTTTGGGAAAGGAATAGGCTCTTTTCTTGAAGGTCCCTAAGTCGTATCTCTCATAGCAAATTTCATAAAGTGCTTGTGCGGGACAGAAAATTCCGTGAAAAACGCACTGTTCTGGAATACCAACCATCAAGGTGGTGACGATGGAATTTTGCGCGGTGCCGCAATGTGTGCAACTTTGATTTAAGCAAATTAGCGTTTGTGCAAACCTTTTGCACGGTATACCTTGCTTGTGCAAATTGTAATTTGTGCAATGTAAGACTGAGCATTGTAATCCAACTTTCTATATGTGTATACATACCTTTAGAGCTCGGGGCACGCCGGCAACGTACAGCGCGTCGTGCGGAGCGCAGTAAGCAATTGCAGAGACCCCGCCGGGGAAGCGGAACGAGTGCCGCAACTTGTAGCCGTCCGTTTGCGACACCACGTAGCCGCGGAGCCGACCGTCGAACGTCACCACCAGCACTTCCCAGTTCCTGCACATTATTTAATTAAGAAATACAGCCGATAGGTGTGCTGCAGAGTAGAACAGCGCCTACCTCTTTCCTACCGAGGTGTCGGAAGAGGTGACTAAGACATTGTACGGACAGCCTTTATTCATGCAGAAATTCAGGGGCGAAAAGTGGTTTACATAATTATGTGGTCTCTGCGATACACCTTATATGGGAAAATGGCATACTGTCAAATACTTTGCAGTAAATATCAGAAACTAGCAGCGGTGCATTGTTATATTTATACATGTTATGTAAAACTTTAGGATTTTTTTTAAAGTAAGGAAGAAAATAAACAAATAATCCTTTTGATGGTACTTTTACTATCAGAAGGATAGATATATTGATTTATGATGAAGAACGATTACATACTTTTACTGGCGGTAGGATTCCTATGCAGGAATCGGTACAAGCAGATACCACCCCAGGGCCAGTTATTCTACCGTGAAGCAGAAGTGTGCAAACATTACTGTGTTTCGGTCTGAACGGCTCCGAGTTCTAGTGCAATCACTAGAAATACGAGACTTAAGAACTGATGTCTTAGGAGGATAGGCGAAGTATGCCTCATTTTGTTAGTAACAGGGTTAACAGAGATCCTTGCCCTTGTGACTAACTACTTAAAATGCAGAAGGGAGGGGGGGAGGTAAGGCAGAGACCACATCTTTCCACTTGCTATGATCCTGACACACATCTTCAGCTTCTGCTTTTATGAGCGTTTTCATACAAAACTTCTTCGATCTGATCGTGAAACGTTCGCCTACTATGACCGTCACTGGCTTCCCCATTCACACTCTCCTCACAGATCTGTTCCGACAATCTTCTGTCATTCATCCTTCATGTCCAAACCATCTAAGCAGTCCTGTCTCTATCCTTGTCACTACATCTTCAAATCACCGCAACATTCCCTTTTGACGCCTTATTATCTTTACTACTTTATGCTGGTATATTGTGATAATGAGATCCTTCCCTACATTAGTTAACCCATTTACTTACAGCTGCTATTGTCTAACATATATTGCATTTTTCCTGAACAGGCAACACATTATTTTAATATTTGAAACATTTCTTAAGAAGCAAATTATTTAAATGATTTTGTCTTTAAAGAGTATATTTTTTCTTTTTTATTCCTTAAAAAAAATTTATCCTTCACTAGGATTTGTCCTGTATAGTGGGTGCGTTTTACATAAATTGTACATGTGTCATAACCAGACCCAAAAACAAACTATTTATACTAATATTGGCTCTGACTACAATCTGAACCAAAGACCACACTGTAGAAACCAGGTATACTAACCACTAGGCTATGTGGTAGTCATATCATATCCAATTATTTCCTATATCACAATTTTGTTATGGAAAGCAAATGAATGAACACTGCCTTTTTTTTATTTTACTGATGATCATCACCCAGTTTGAGTAACCAATGTGTGAAATCAAAGAAACAAAATATATAAAATGAAATTATGACCTCGTCAATCTGATGATGGATATATAACTTTAAAAAAATGTGAAATAAAATGAGGAACATAGTTTACACTGATTTTAAGAATACCATAGTGTCAGCAATCTAATAAAGCAGTCTTACAAACTATATGTACACTTACTGAAGATTATTTGCCTAATGATCTTACCATTTAGTATCTTTAACTCTAAGGGGCATAAATATAATATCAGTCACTGCATGAGTGTTATCTGTGCATTCCAAACCACCAGGCCTTGAGCAATCCTAAAAAAGAAACAACAGATTATGCAAGTGTAAGCCTTCAGTCTTCACATTGTCCAGAGCTTTCAAAAATATTTTATGTTAAAACTTTCTAAAAAATAATTGGTTTTTAAATTTACAATAACTTACAACTGGAATATTGAAGAGGTTTGAAGCAGTCAGGTCAAAGAAGCTGACCACACCATTACCATATGCCAGCACCAAAAATGAGCAATCCGGACTCCATACAAGTTTACGCCACTGTGCAAATGGATCACGACTCACTGCAACATTTCAATATTTTTATGCCACAAGCATTTATAAAAATTCTTTCCATCTACAGAATCCCATATAGTTACAATAATTACATATGGTCAAGATTAGTTACAATGCGCATAATAAAATAAAAAATAAAAAGTACTGAATTTTACATTGGTAGATTGTGCATTGCAATGGGCTGGTTTCCACAACTATGTAGTTAGAGTATAGACATGGACATAGAGTATGCATATATTTTCTTTTGTAATCATTAACAATTATTTTCACTGGTGGAAGGATTCCTATGCAGGAGTCCGTCTAGGTGGGTACCACCCCAGGGCCAGCTATTCTGCCGTGAAGCAGTAGTGTGCAAACATTACTGTTTCGGTTTGAAGGGTGCTGTGAGCTATTGTAATCACTGGGCATATGAGACTTAAGAAGTAATGTCTCAGGGTGATGGGCACAGTGTGGTGTCACACAGAAATTTCCTGGGTGACACAGCATTTGTTATGGGCAGACGTTGCACTTAACATCAGGTGAATGTTTTGCTTGTCTCATCGCTTCATCCAATTAAAAAAAAAATCTCCCAAATACAAAAGTAATAATTTTTTTTAAAGGTTATTCATTTACCTGTAGTCCTAGCTGCTATTGTAGCATACTCTGAGCGTTTAGTTCTAATTTCTAAAATATTATCAGTGAGCACAGCTATTACTTTGCCTTCATCACCAAGAGCAATGTGCCACTTCTGTTGCTTTTCTTTATGGCTGAAAAAGATTTTTTCTATTGATGTAACATAAGCAATATTAAGTTATATTTTAATACAAATCAAATGAAATCATGCTTAAGCGGTGTTGTGTAATATTTTCATTTTAATTATTGTGAATTAGCATCAAAAGACCATATCCTTTATTGCACTACATTAGAAGCAATTTTTTTTTGTTTCTGAATAACTTTTAACACTTGGTAGGATTCCTGTGCAGGAATCCATCTAGGTGAGTATCATCGGTTTGAAGGGCACTGAGAGGTAGTGTAATCACTGGGCATATGGGAACTGATTTTCGAATCTGAGATATGGAGCCCTACAAATATATAACTAGGATTTTTGATTAGGTTTACTAACACTAATACATTAAAAAAAAACTTATTCTGTATACTAGGTAAGTGTAGTGATTACTTAACAAGGATAATTTATCTCAATAACTATTTCACTTATAATTTGATATGCTACCTTATGTATTAGGTACTGGCACAAGACTAAATCTTTTTGGTTTAAATAACACTGCAACAGCTGTTCCTTTCATATAATGTATAGCATTGAGTAAAAAATGTAAGAAAGTAAATTTTAATACTGAATATGTCAATAGGGGATCATTTCAACGCCTACTTAATATTTAAATATTTATAAACTTACGCCGTTACGCTGTCAATCAAACTTTTTTTAGGGCCGAAAAATTTCACCCAACGCCAAAGAGCCGATATATTTTCCGGTAAAATATTATCAGGTTTTTGCTGTAATTATAAATTAAGAATATCAATAATTTATTTTATAAATAAGCAAAAAACCTTTTAAAAATACCTAAATACTGACTAAATATTCGGGTTCAGGTTTCCATTCCGAAAACACGTATAATTCGTGTAGGATAGATTTACTTTCAGCCATTTTTAAGATATATTGAAACTGGTATAAAATTAGCTGATTGTTTTAATGTCAGATTATGTTACTGAATTTTCAAAATTCATTATCAGCAACAGCAAAAATATAGTAATATATTTTGTAAACTGTTCATGTTCTTGACTTTTTTGACAGGATTATCTAGTTGGTTGGCGAAAATATTGACGTTTTCAATCCGTTTCACGTAACTTCTTATTCTTAGGTCCTTCTAGTGAATTACATATTTCTTTAACCATTTTCAAAGTATTTTATTTTATGCATTAATTAATATGATTCCAAGTAAAAGAATATATTAATATTATAAAATATAAATTTGAAAGTTATAGTTACTGTGGCTGTAAATAGTAAACAACCTTTGCTATTACGTTTTGAATGAAGAAGTAGAAAATATTATTAGATTTGTTTATTTTTATCAATTTTTATTTTAACTCAGATTGCATTTTCTATTTGAGAAAAAAATATTTTGTTATATATAAATATAAGTGCAGTGCATCTATCTATATACCTAATGATTAGAATATCTTGGAGGGCATAGAATATAATAATTACTTTATAACCTAAAGGAACTTCTATTTCTAAAGAAATAATGAACATTTTGAACGATTTGTATAAAAAGGTAACACGTAGTACATAACATGTACTGTTAATTTTTTTTAAAGAATTCTAAAATTCAGGTATGTGTAAAAAAACATATGCTTGTAGAAATTGGCGGAAAACGAAGACGGCTTTCGGTTTTGGAAAAACTATTTAGAAAGTTTAAAAGCACTCAATTTTGGCCTGTTCTCCGACAAATTAACAGTTCCAGTGCTGGTACCTGTTGGCAGCAGAATTTATTTCAGAGGTGTATTAAAACATACAAATGAAATAACTGTTTCATTGGGTGCCGATTATTTCGCTAAGTGTTCTGCACAACAGTCAGAAATTCTGAGACAACATAGGATAAAAGGTAAATCGGTTTCATATTCATTTTACAAATTAAAACAATTTAATGGTAATTATCTTGAGTTTATAACCCAAACATGTTCATAATTACTGTAATTTTAGTAAGATACCAAAAAATTTCTGTAGGAAATATATACATTTAAAAATAGTTTCTAAATATGTGTTTGTCTTTTTAGACATTGTCGTTTCTAATTAAAAAATTTGATGTGTCGATAGTCTCGAGTTATAACAAATTTTTATTACAAAATAAAAATATTATTTAAGCAAATTTCTTATTACAAAAGCTGGTTTAGTTCTTAGACGTAATTTATGTGTTGTTAAGGTTTAACCTAGTTTTGACGTGTTTTTAATATAGCAGAAATTGACGAGCTGAATAAAACAATCACCTGATTGTAAATACAATGTCTGCCCATAGCAAATAATGTGTAGAATATTGATGTATTGCACCACTGTTTGCCCATCCACCTAAGAAATCATTTCTTCAGTCTCATATACCCAGTAATTATACCAGCTCTGTGTCCTTCAGACCACCAGTAATGTTTGCATACTACTGGTTCAGGGCAGAAAAACTGCACACATTCCTGCATAAGAATCCTACCAACAGTAAGTGATAGTACAACATAACATATTTTAGTGTTTAATGTAAGAAATGTAAGACCATTGCTTTCAGGTCATGTTAGTTTTATTATTGTATTCTTCATTATACATATAAAATTAAAGAAAGATGGATTTAAAGTATATTGATTTGATGGATTTAAGATGATATTGAAGATATGCATGGTAGTTGAAGAGCCCATAAAAAATTTCCTGGCATAGGTATTGTTAAGTTCTTATCTACCTATCTATATATATCTATGTCTATATTATCTACCTACATAATAGGTATATAACAAAATTAAAAAGTGTTGTTATATATTAGTAGAATACACCTAATTAGCCACCTTTTTATTTACCTCTTAACATTTCCTTACAATTTCAAAATAACCTTTATCGAAAATTTATTAATTTTACACTAACCAACAACTTATGTCTCAGGGTGATAGGCACAATGTGGTGGCACACAGAAATTTTCTGGGTGACACAGCATTTGTTATGGGCAGACAATGCACTTACCATCAGATGAACATTTTGCTCGTTTCATCACTTTATCCAATAAAAAAAAACATTACTTTCTATCCGCTATGAATCTGATGAATCTCTTATTAATAACAATTTAATATTTTTCTGTTAGTTTGGTATACTTTTTATTTAATTCCTTCTATTTTAACAGAAGGAGAAATATAGCTTACTTAATATGTATGAAACAAAATGAAATAAAAAATCTTTACTGTTCTATGTAAGAAATACACATATTTGGTTTGACATTTTCGTATTTTGCTGACATCATTCATATGGATGTAGTGCATATACTTGCAAATTTGATTTATGAATAGACTCAGTACGAACAAATGAATGAACTGAACTAAATTTGATTATGATTTTATTTTATAGCTCCAGAGATATTGTGGTCAGGTAGTAAACCAGTATAAAAAAAAAATCTTGTGAATAAAACAAAATCTGATCTGAAGTACAATCTAAAATTGTGATACAAATATGTTCAAAAATAACAGTAGGGTTATCGGTAACAACTAATTTGATATTTAAAAAATACCTTATACAAGTATTTATACTTAACTCTGTTGTTATTTATATTTAAGATGCGGAAGCAAAATTGGAAATATTTAAGAAAGAAAAAGAATATTTAGAAAGTCAAATCAATTTTACCAAAGAAAATATATTTGGTAATGTCGGACAAGAAATAATTGAAGTACATACTGAAGAAGAAGACAGAGTGTGGAGAGAAAAACACCGAGAACATGTAAGACAGTACAATCAAAGAAAAACAAAGAAACAAGAGTTTCATAATTACAAAGTTTCTGATGATGACTTATGGAATAGATTGGAGGAATTAGAGCTTCAAGAGGAATTAGAAAATGAAGTATTAAAAATTGATGATTGTGATATAATTGGAGAAATGAACACAACAAAGAAGAAAATCAAAACAATGAAATAGGTTTAAAAAATAAAGTTAGTGATTTTGTAGAAACGAAGAAAGAAAACTTGTCACAGTTGTCCTCAAAACAGAGTGAAAAATTAGACCTTTTACAACAAATTTTAAATAAGCAAAATGAACTGGAGAAGAAATTGACAGATTTAAAGAACAGTGATTGTAGTGCCAGTAAAACTGAGAATGACTTAATGTCAAGATTAGATGAATTGGAGCAACTAGATGAACTCGAAGACGAGATGGACAGGTGATTATGATTACAACCTTTAACACATCTTACCCTGCGCTTTCTTCTAATTTTTGGAACCTTGGCTTATTGGTCATTGGTCAAAGGTTCTTTGTAGGCTAGCATGTGATCCAAGCCAGGGCACATTGTTTGCTGAGGTGCAACACATCCTTCTGATACAACTAGATCCTTGGTAACCCTGCTTCTATATAGTCCATTTCTGTCTATGAACCTCTCGCAAGTTAGTAAATTTACAGTAGTTGCTGCACTTGGTAAGCGGATTAGCGATTCCTGTAAAAACTTTTTGCGCCTTAGACACTGCTGCCCATCACCATTTTGGATAATTTAAAGTCATGCTTGTAATTGTTGTAGATTGCAATAAGCCGGTTCCTGCAACTCCACGTCTATGCGCGTATTTTGCGTATGAGCAGGAACCATTTAGTTATTCAAGCCAACAAGTCTCCTGGAACCACAGCAAACTCCTTGCCCACAGGCAACACAACCTCAGGGTGAGATATCGGCGAGCTGAGATACTTAGGCCGGTATTTTGTTACCACTTGGCAGTCCAGCAGGACAAGTGCCGCCGTTTCCACCCGTGTCCATTCAGGCTCTGCACAGTGAGCTATCCGTGACACCTAAAGAAAACAGATGTTTGTTAAAATATCCGTCTTGTTATGGCGCTACTGTTCTGATTTGGAGCTTGTTAAGATGCCTTGGAGGTGCGATTGTTAGCTATACAGCTCTCCAGCGCTCAGAAAAATGTATCTAAAAAAAAATTCCAAGTGATACCCAAAAATATGTTTTTTTTATAAAACATATGTTATTTTTACTTTACTACACATTCATGTGCACAACTGCCACAAAGTAATGAAATTTGTGGCGTTTTTGGTGTCGTCTTATTCCTGATAGAGTATACTACTAGAAATACATTAAATAATATAAGTATCTATGATAGCTGTGATGAGAACTTGAATTTTTAACATGAAATTTGATACCAAAAATAATTTTGGCATAGTTTGAGTGTTTCATGTAAAAAAAAAATATGAAAACGTAAGTGGCCAGCTATTTTAAAAAAATGCGCAGTTCATACAGTTTACAAAATGGTATAATACATGTTTTTATCTAATACCACTACGAAGTTATTGCTATTGCGATGCAAAAAGAGTAAATACGACTAAAGACACAAAATTGTAAAATGATATTTTATCTTGTCTTAAAGGGTAACATTGACAATAGCGTTCCAAAAAAGGGTCCCTTTTTATTGTACTAGGGATGGTTACAATTTACTACCTGAGCTTGGCCCAAGCCCATAACTTGTTTACACGAGACAAGAATAGGTTGATTTTGTAGAGTATGAGCGAGTGAGAGAAAAGACCTTTTTTCGCTCGGTACACCGGTTTGGTCATCATCGGATCGGTTTCAGATACATAGCAAAGACATTTACTTTGTTTAGTTAGTTAGTGCGTCTCTCGACTTGTTCGGTATCGCATGTGTGCATTCCTTTCGCAATTCTCCGTGAGTTTGAATCAGTGTTTTAACGACGACTTTGGGCTATTTATTGGACTACTCGTTTTGCTTACTGATTTGGATTTTGTTTGGTGATTTTACGACGACTTGGCTTGTATTTGGACTGATTCAGTGAATCAAAATGCCGCGGATTCAATATACGGCACAAGAATACGCCAACATGCACTTCATCTATAGTGAGGAGCAACGCAAGTGCTGCTGCAGCCCTTTATAGAGAAAGATATATATGCGCGTCATCCAGATTACCGTGTATTCGTGAGAGTCCACAGATGTTATTCGGAAGGCAGAATACCTGTCAGTGGCATTGGTGGTACGAGCTCCGGAAGACAAGCTAATATCAATACTCAAGACATTGTGCTTGACGAAATTCAGCAAGACCCGTCGACCTCTGTAAGAACAATATCACGGCGTACTGGAATCCCGAAAACGACCGTGCACCGTGTACTGAAAATAAATAAATATCATCCTTACCATATTAGACGCGTCCAAGCTCTGCAACCGAGAGATTACAATGCAAGATTGTTTTTTTGTCGACAAATGCTTGCAAAAATAGAAGATCCACAATTCTTTGGAAAAATTATATGGAGCGATGAATGTACTTTTAAAAAAGACGGATACTTTAATATGCATAATATGCACAGCTGGCAACTCTCGAATCCAAATTTAATGCGAGAAGAGAGGTCGCAATACCAGATCAAAGTAAATTATCGAACTGGTATATTAAACGGGATAATTATTGGTCCTTTCGAACTGACGGGAAATTTATCTTCTCATAGTTATTTAAATTTTTTGCAAAATGATCTCCCGAACTTAATGAAAGAACTGCCTGAGGAGGTAAGGGAATCCCATTGGCTACAGAATGATGGCTGCACTGCACATTATGGTACAAACGTCCGTGCTTATTTAAATACCACGTATCCAAATAAATGGATTGGTCGTTTGGGTCCCATTTTGTGACCTCCTCGATCCCCGGATTTAAACCCACTGGACTTTTTTTACTGGGGCTGTCTACAGGAAGAAGTGTGCTCGAAAACAATTTCAAATTTGGAGGAATTACGCAACCGTGTTCAAGAGGCCGTTTCAAAAATAAAAGAACGACGCTATGCACGTTATCTTAGTAGAGCCTTTATTAGAATATGTCGAGCGTGTATTAGAGTCGGTGGCAGACAACTTGAACACCTGTTGTGAATAAAGCTTGATTTATGTACACCCGATTTTTTTTTAATTAATATTACAATTTATTAAGACTTATCTTTTCTTTTTTAGTCGTATTTACTCTTTTTGCATCTCAATAGCAATAACTTCGTAGTGGTATTAGATAAAAACATGTATTATACCATTTTGTAAACTGTATGAACTGCGCATTTTTTTAAAATAGCTGGCCACTTACGTTTTCATATTTTTTTTTACATGAAACACTCAAACTATGCCAAAATTATTTTGGTATCAAATTTCATGTTAAAAATTCAAGTTCTCATCACAGCTATCATAGATACTTATATTATTTAATGTATTTCTAGTAGTATACTCTATCAGGAAAAAGACGACACCAAAAACCCCACAAATTTCATTACTTTGTGGTCGTTGTGCACATGAATGTGAAGTAAAGTAAAAATAACGTATGTTTTTCTAAAAAAAAATCATATTTTGGGTATCACTTGGAATTATTTATTTATATATTTTTTTTCTGAACGCTGGAGAGCTGTCCCGTGCGGGGTTCAAGGATTATCCATTCTTTCTGGGACAACCTGTATATACCCTGTTTTATAATATTGCTTTTGTTCGGTGATGATTAGGTTAATGGTGATGAGATAATTATACACCCATGACATATTCAGGCATTTCTGCTTAGTCGACTTTTACGACAACCACAGGACGAGATAAGCTGTCATATTTTAACGCTCTCGTCAGCAGTTATATTATATTTATTATTTTGCCCAAATAAATGTTCAATTAAGATACATTGATATAGATAAGATATACTTGGATGCGATAAAAAATAATAGAGGTAGAAATTATGTATATTTATGTTTATTCCTGTTTTTAGATTAGATGATATCCTTCATGATGATAATGAAGAGAGTGACGACGATATTAAAAGCAGCATAAAAATAAAAAGAAGTGTCTGTTTTGTTGATGAAGATGAAAGCCAAACATTGGAAGTGACTTTCAAACATTCAGAAATAGAACCATTTATAGAACCATACAATAAAGAAATGGGTATCCTTAAACCAAGCGATATATATGCTGCATTCTCTCACCTATTTACCGAAACAACATCGATTTTAAGAAAAACAAAATATGAAAGTAATGTTGGAATGCATCAAATAGATAAACCTAATGACAAGGAAAAAAAGGAATTATCTGTTGATTCTGAAAATATACATGATAGAAACAGAACAATTTTAATCAAAGACATAGAAGAAAAGGCAACAGTTAATGAAAACATATTAGACAGTAGACAGAAAAGACCCTTAAGTATTTTCAAAAAAAAGCGACAAAATAAATCTTAAACAAAGTTAATTTAATTTATAGTAAGCTAAATCAATAAACTATATGGAAAAGACGTGCAAATTTGCTTTGATTAATATTTTATATTAAATATTTACAATTTCCCATTTTTTGATATTTCTAAACTTGCATAGCATACTTAATTATTATTATAAGCATTTTTTTCCATATATATAAGCGATTTCCCACTGAAAATACAATATAGACTAGAAATTTGGCGTACACGTACGTTGCTTTAAACACCTTTAAAAACGGATTTTCCGAACATTTACTCATAAATGTGTAACGGGTAGAGCTGTTTTTCTCGGACGAGTTGTCTAGTAAATTTTAAATCCACCACCATTAGGTACCACCCCAGGGCCAGTTATTCTGCCGTGAAGCAGTAGTGTGCAAACATTACTGTGTTTCGGTTTGAAGGGCACTGTGAGCTAGCGTAATCACTGGGCATATGAGACTTAAGAACTTATGTCTCAGGGTGATGGGCACAGTGTGGTGTCACACAGAAATTTTCTGGGTGACACAGCATTTGTTATGGGCAGACGTTGCACTTACCATCAGGTGAACGTTTTGCTCGTTTCATCACTTTATACAATAAAAAAATATAATCATATTACTGTAGTGCAGGGCTGTTCAAACCAAATACGATCTCGGGCCATTACAAATTAATAAATAGATTGGAGGGCCGCAGAAACAAATACTTAAATTTTTTGAAAATAGGAATTGCACAAATATCAGATGCGGCCCGCATCTTATATTTGTATCCCTGTCTATACCCGACAGTGAGGGAAGCTAAAAAACCCGGCATCCCACTGGCGGCCACTTCCCCGTAGGATATTAGATTAAAAAAAAGAAAGATGAACGCGTTAGCTTACGCAATTCTCGCCATCAAGACGTTCCACCCGGAAATATTCCGCTCGCTATCGGCTATCCCGATATTCGCCTCAGCTTGTGAGGCACTCTCCAGGGCCTTATCAACTTTTGACGAAACAGTAACGTCGTATTAAAAAACTTTAAGAGATCCCGAACTCGAAGAGATGCTCGCGCGGATCCCTATATCTTCGCTCAAAGCCAAACCTCTGCTACCTCTAGACAATCCCAAGCTGCCTCACAGTAAAGTCCCCGTTGATTTTTTTGTTGAAATTGTTTGAAAAACAATTGCTTGTTGTGAAGCAATTGTTTTTCAAACAATTTCAACAAAAAAATGGGTCCATAAACGTTACATTTTTTTGTCAGTAAGAGTAGCACAAATTTGTTTTAAGCGTCTTCAATCCGGGAATTTTGATCGCCCTGTTACAGATAAAATGGACGCCATTTTTGAAAAAGTGAATCAAGATCGGCATATCAGTAGTTACGACATAGCTGAAGAACTGTGAATTGACTACAAAACAGTTTTGACCCATTTGAAAAAAGCTGGGAAACCAAAAAAGCTCGATATTTGGGTGCCACACGAGCTCACTGAAAGAAACTTAATGAACAGGTGTACCTACTAATTTACGATTCTTTATTGAGACGTAATGAAACCGACCGGTTTTTGAAGACATTGATAACTGATGATGAAAAGTGGATCACATACGACAAGAACGTTCGAAAATGGTCATGGTCAAAGGTCTGTCAAGCTTCACAGACTGTCCCAAAACCCTAGTTAGCTCGCAATAAGGTGATGCTGTGTGTATGGTGGTATAGGAAGGGCGTTGTTCATTTTGAGCTTTTACCGCCGAGCAGAACCATCGAACTAAATGCGAAGACTTTCCCCAACCCAATATAATATGTAGACTAAAATTTAAAATAATTTTTAAGCTTTGTAACAATGTTATAATAAATAAACCCCACACTGGAAACAGTCAACGTTTTTTTCTACAAATGCCAAAGTAATAAAGAAAAAAATTACGAAAATAACTGTGTTTTTACTTTATTCTATGTTTAAAAATGGCTGCGAAAATTAAGATTAAAGACCGCATTTTCGTTAAAAAATATTTAAAAACGCGGGCAGCACTCGAATCGCGGGATGACGTCACCAGTCCTGTTGCCGGTTGTTTGGGGGTGGACTATTTGTTGACTAATCGCTGGCGCTTTCCTTCATTCATGAAATTTGCTACAGATCATCTAAAAATTAATATTAAATACTGTGTTGCGCCTCAGTGTTATAATTCCAATGTAAAAACATCTGAAAAACTGTTTTTTTAGCGTGCCGAAGGATCCATATTCCAGAAAGAAGTGGATAATATCTATACGAAGAGTTGACTCAATAGGACCAAAATGCTAAATTTTCTCACTGTGGTTGTAGGTATATTATTTTACTGAAAATGAACTATGTTAATATTTATTATTGAATGAAGAGATCTGGTTTCATGTTTCTTATTTATTTTAGTAGTAGGTACTACTTGGAAAATGGGTATTCATAGGTAAGTAACTAACAAAACTTTAAAAATATTTTTATTTTATATATGTCCATGAATTTAATATCACATTCAGTTTAAAGTTCGAAATAAGTATCATGTAGGTATTTATAAGTACCTAATCTATGGTTTATAACAAATTAAGCATAATAAAAAGATATACCTTTTCATTTTTATTCTACGTACATATTTCAGCTGTAAAATTCTTATTTTGTATAAAATTTGGACCCACCATCAAGCTATCCTCTCTTGGCTGATTGTTCGACAGGCCTTGTTTTGTCCGACCCGAAGCTTGTCGTGCAAAACTAGCTTGACATGGTGAAGCTTGGTGGCCAGTTGATTCCTATGTGCACGAGTGATCTGTGACATCTATGAAAGTTATTTGTTATTTCTAGCTAAAATTATAATAATTACCTTGTATTACCTACATACGTCTATAGTACTCATTTTCTATGACGTTTGTCTATTCCAATTATGTGTGATTAAATGTTAAATTTTTGGTTTGACTACAAAATTGATTATCCGGATTTTCGATAACGTCTGGTTAAAATTGATCCGGATAATCGAGATTCTATTGTATATATCCCAAAGTACATTTTTTTTGTTTTTCGTTGTAAACTCCACAAATTAATAAAAAAACATTTTTGTTCTCTTGACACTATGTAAAAGTTACATACATTTCTGAACGAATTTCAATTACTTTTGACATTTAAAAGTTAGGTTATGTTATTCTTTTTATAAAATAACAGAAAAATAGAATTGTTACTTATACGTTACCAGAAAACCTCTTTGCAGAAAACTGTAATCGAAAAATAATGTTTTCGCGAAACTTAAGATACTTTTGCCGAAGGTCACATACACAAAGTGTAACATTCAGAACTGTAGAAGCTACACCTGTAAGTAATTCTATTGCATGATATTGTTGCAATCATCATTCAACCTATCATTAGGCCTCTCCCATATATTGCCACAAAAGTTTGTAGCTCTCATTAAGGGGAGAATATGCTATAATTGCCACGCTTGACAGGCGGGTTACAGGCAGTTTATTTATTCAGATGTTCCAGGAAGATGCTGCTGCCCAACTCCTGGTGTTGACTTGCAATTGCATTTAGTTATTATTACTCTGAAGAGACGAGAAAATGCATGACAATACAAATGATAAATATAGCTTTGCCTTATTTTTTTGAAGCTTACCTAGTCTGCATCTCAATTATTTATTCAATTTTAAATCTTTTAGTGATTTTCATTAATATTCCTGATTGTGATATGATGCTTAACGGTTTATTGACTAAACGAACAATACATTCTAAATTAAAATATTTTTTTTATGTTTAAGGTGCAGCAAAATGAAAATCAAATAGGTTTATTTTACAATTTAGACAAAGATTTGTGTAAAAAATTATTTAGTCATGGCGGACTACCAAAAAGTTATTTGAAACAAACCAAGACATTTACGGAAACCACACTTATGGTACGCCAGCCAGCTCTTGACATAATGGATTGCATAAAATCAAGTGATTTAAACAAACCTGCAATCAGATATGTGTTATGTATCCTTTTGTATTTTTATTAATGATGAATATTTCAAACCCGAATGTTAAACTTTCATACAAGTTAATTGGATTAACCTATTGCTTTTTAATGTAATATTTGTAATGGTATGTCAGGTGATCATTTTTATCAAAAAGCATTATTTCGTTTCTATTAAATTTTCATAGTGTGGTGCATATTTTTGTAGCGAGTAGTAGAGAAGGGATGATGTAGGGGAGGGGTGGGAAATTATTCCTTTAAAATCCCACAGTGCAGAGAGTATAGTTTTAAAATATATTTTTTTTGTATAATCATAACATCACTTTTTGTGCCTTAATCTTACTTTTGACACATTCACCTGCACACTCGACCTTGCACCGCTAGGGATTTTTTATACACACTCTAGGGGTTTCTCACCACAAGACTGGGTGGAAGTGGGTGCTCTGTATCAGTTCTGAGGTGGCATTGACCTAATCAAACTTATATTTTTTAAAGCAACAACTATGAAAATATGAATTATGTAGCTAGTAATATTTACTAGTGTAGTCGAGTGATTTGGATCGGAATGAAGGAAAACAAATTGGCAGTGTTTTTAAATCTTTAGAATCAATAGATTAGTAATCTTAAAAACACATTAAAATGGGTAAAACAAAATGTTTTACTAACCAACACAGTATGTAAAACTGACAGAATAACTTTTCATTTCACACATATTCTGTATATTTAGTTTTTGTCATAAGTAATGAAACATGCACTTCAGGCTATAAAATATAGGCTCAAAAGTTCAAACTAAACCCTGATGTCCAACAGTAAAACCCAACCCCATTGGCGATATTAGCAAACTTATACTCTTTTTTTTATTGTATAAAGTGATGAGACAAGCAAAACATTCACCTGATGGTAAGTGCAATGTCTACCCATAATAAATGCTGTGTCACCTAGAATGTTTCTGTGTGACACCTCACTGTGCCTATCACCCTGAGACATCAGTTCTTAAGTCTCATATGCCCTGTGATTATGCTAGTTCACACTGCCCTTCAAACCGAAACAGTAATATTTGCACCCTACTGCTTCATGGCAGAATAACTGGCCATGGGGTGGTACCTACCTAGACGGATTCCTGCATAGGAATCCTACCACCACTTGTCTTTGTCAGTCTTTGAAAGCTTGAAAAAAAATCTTGTAACTCAAATGACACAAGATTTTGAATTCAACCAGGTGGCAAAGAAAATCTTGTAAACAACTGTCATTTTATTTAGACAGATAATTAGAGTGCAGGGCTATGATATGATAGGAAGTGCAGGGCTATGATTTTCAATTGGATTAAAATACTGAATCTTCATAGGTGCCTTACCCCATTAATGTAATATCCCAGCTTTTACCAATGCTATCATTCAACTTTTTAACCAAATGTCTGTTAATCAAAAGCTATTGAGGTTTCTCTTACTGGAGAAGAAATGGCAAAAAACTGTACTGTTTGAGATCCACTTACGTTTAAATATTTATGCCCTCTTAAAAATTGGAGGCCTGTACTTAGCAGACTTATAAGCTGTTGTTGTATTTTGATTCTTTAGATTAGTTATTCCTTAACTCAATAAGTAGATGGTGAAAAAGGAACTGGGAAATCCCTAACTTTAGCACATCTTTTACATTATGCTCATGAGGATGACTTTTTGATAGTGCATGTTCCTTGGGGTAAGTATTAACTTTGTTTAAAGTGAGTTTTGAACTATTTAAAAAAAAAAAATATTTATTTGTCTTTTTTAAAAAACAATGCTAGGATTTTTCCTGTATTGTGGGTACATACACTCAGCGTCACAAAAATCGCACCTCTGAGTTTGCGCGAAAAATGGCTGTAATGGCTAGAAACGAATTATATTTATATAAATATTGGTATGTTTGAAATAGGTATTTGAATAGCTTTACATTATTAATAAAAAATCATGAAATCATTAAAACATTTATCATTATAGAGCGTCAAAAATAAACACTGTCAAATGCTCGTTAGTAAGGACGCTAGTTACACCACCTAAAAAGGGGTATAAAAGGGTCGATCTGGATGAAATATGGGCCAGTCGTAATTTAGACTTTGCAGTGAACACACGTGAATAAGTAACCCAAGTAAGAACAAGTAAAGATGGACACCAGCTCTGAAGAAGCCGCTCAAGTGATTGCCCTATTGCAGTCGGGGATGCGGCAGTGTGACGTTGCTCGACAGTTGAACCTGTCCCGTTTTTCAGTTCGACGGATGTTCCAACGTTTTCAGCAGACTGGTGGTTATGTTAGAAAACCGGGATCTGGAAGAAAACGGTGTACATCAGAAAGAGATGACCGTTTCATCGTTACGACATCTTTACGAAACCGTTTTACAAATGCTGTTGAGTTGCAACAACAGCTTCGATCAACTCGGAGAACATCTGTGAGTGTTTCTACGATAAGAAGAAGATTACACGAAAAGATTTTAACAGACCATAGACCTGCTGAAGGTCCAAAACTTACTGCACAGCATCGCAGAGATCGCCTAGAGTTTGCTCGCAATCATTGCGAGTGGACTCTAGAACAGTGGCGGACCGTACTCTTCTCTGATGAGACGAGGGTCTGTCTCTTCTGCAATGACAGACGTAGAAGGAACACTTCTACAGAAGACAGGGGGAGAGGTTCACACAACCCTGCTTCGAAGAATCCGTCGAATACGGGGGTGGCTCGTGTATGTTTTGGGGCGGCATTTCCGTCGACGGGAAAACGGAACTTGTGTGCGTTTCCCGGACTCGGGGTGGCCGTGGGCAAGGGTCATTAAATGCTGGTCGGTACATTACTGAAATCCTGGAGGAACATGTGGTCCCGTATGCTGGTTATGTCGGTGATGGATTGATTGGATGCATGATAATGCTCGTTGCCACACCGCGGCTATTGTACGGGATTATTTACAGGAGGTCGATATCCCTGTTATGCATTGGCCAGCACGAAGTCCAGACCTTAACCCAATAGAACATCTCTGGGATGACCTAAAACGGCGCGTGCGAGCTCGAGATCCAGCTCCAGCCACTCTTCAAGAGCTCCAAGATGCGGTACTTGAAGAGTGGGAACAAATACCCCAAGAGGCTGTTGCGATCCTTGTAAGGTCCATGAAAGATCGCATGGAAGCCGTTATCAAGGCAAGGGGGGGTAACACTAGGTTTTAAGAACTTTTTTTGTAAGTTTTTTTTAAAATTATTAATTTCCAAATTTGTACATACCCTGTCTTTTTCTTTAATTTCTCTTTCGTCTCGTTATAAAAGAAAAATTCAATTAAAATTCCTGAAAGCTAATGAAATTACCTTTCGAATGATACCCTCAAACCACAACATTGCCATTGGCCTGTTGTGTTAAAATAGTATTTAAATTATTTTTTTCGGATTTGCGATTTTTTTGACGCCGAGTGTATTACAGACATAAATTTCACATGCACAATACAACCGGACACGAAACCATCAATTTGTGTTTTTAAAAAAATGTTGGCTCATGTGGAAATTAGGACTGGCCAGTAGTCAGTTCTACGGCCACTTTCTGGATTGATATTATCTTTCTTTGTTTTAATTTAACCTACACTGTTTTAAATATGTTCGGTGTTTAGTTTCTGAATGGCTACGGAGGGTACCACGCCACAAGGAGATGTCAAACTCACAGACTCGTGAGGGTTTTGTTGATCTGCCGCTAGACGCAGCTGCATGGCTGTTGCATTTCAAGACCCAAAATCAGGCAATACTTAAGAGTGAAAATGTAGGTATGCAAGTGTGGGTATGTAATCTGGTGCAATCAATAGTCAACAGTACTGGTGGTAGAATTCCTATGCAGGAATCTGTCTAGATAGGTACCACCCCAGGGCCAGTTATTCTGCTGTGAAACAGTCTGCAAACACTACTGTATTTCGGTCTGAAGGGCACTGAGAGCTAGTGTAATCACTGGGTATATGAGACTTAAGAACGAAGGTCTCAGGGCGCATCGTGGTGTAACACAGAGGTGTTCTAGGTGACACAGCATTTGTTATGGGCAGAAGTTGGACTTGCCATCAAGGAAATATTTTGCTTGTCTTGTCACTTTATTCAATAAAATTATCGCCTAGTATTACCTTGTTACAGTGTCATTTAATTAATCTGCTTTGAAAAAATCTCAGAATTTATCACCCTGCCATCTTTTTTTTTTTTTTATTGCATGAAGTCATGAAACGAGCAAAACGTTCACCTGATGGTAAGTGCAACGTCTGCCCATAACAAATGCTGTACCACCCAGAAAATTTCTGTGTGACACTACACTGTGCCCATCACCCTGAGACATAGGTTCTTAAGTCTCATATGCCCAGTGATTACGCTAGCTCACAGTGCCCTTCAAACCGAAACATAGTGTAATGTTTGCACACTACTGCTTTACGGTAGAATAACTGGCCCTGGAGTGGTACCTACCTAGATGGACTCTTGTATAGGAATCCTTCCCAGTAATCTAGTATGGATTTAAGAACTGTTGTGGTTTTAACAACTACCTGTAGAGTTACAGGTTTCAATATTGGTTTGCCGCTTTATTTTAGCTCATGCTCGGCATGTCTTGCTATGCTTATTTCATTTTTTTTGGGATTTATTTAAAGTAGGTACCAGTAGCACAGCACGTGTACAAAATAAAAAAAAACGATTTAATGTTCTTTAATTTCGTGTAAATGCCAACAACAACTGTACAAAGTTTCAACTTAATCGGATTTACGATGCCCGAACGCATAGAAGGCGAATAATTATCCGATACGACTTGCGTGCCACTTATTATAAAATGATTGTTGACGACCGCGTGGCCTAGTGGTCAGAGTACCTGACTTCTAAGCCGCGGGTCCTGGGTTCGAGTCCCAGCCGGAGCCAACATTTGTGCTAAAACATAAATTGTTGGTTTTCGGGTCTGGTTGTGTTGTGATTGTCCCCGTGTTTCTGGCACTGCATCCTAGCCTACCTCCGATCTTATCGCATCAGCGTTACATCGGGCGCAGGTAGGTTGGGACAAGTGAGTGCCTCTGTGTTTGCGCGTACACTTGTGGCACTATAATATCTCCTGCGCAGTTGATGGCTCTCGACTGTAGTCGGAAGTTGTCGCCGTGGTCGAAATCGGCTAGGAGAACATCATCATAAAATGATTGTAATAACTCACCAAAGTTTCATCACAATCGCATGAATGGATGCATACAATGCAAAAAAAAATATTTTTTATATAATATATACCAACGATATATATGCAACAAAATTACGCTACGAAAAAACTATATATTCCAGCTTAAAATTTCAAAAGAATACGTGTGGAGCAAACGGGAAAAGACTGTAGCTGGCGCGTCGCTCATGGAACTTGTGGAGCAAGGCATTTCTCGTGTCAAATACGCGTGTGACGTCATCGACGCTCTAATCTACGAAATCAAACTATTGTCCAACAACAAACAGTAAGTGATATATAAATTAACTCAATAGAATGATCACAGATGTAATGGAAAACGAACAATTTCTAGTCCAATCAAAAGTCTAATATATTTCAGCTTAGCCTTATCTAAGTCTTATGTGTAGTTCAAATCTTAATTACACATCGGTTCGCATAGTTAGACCTTTACAAAGAAGAATCGGCTAAAAACCCTGGTTTCATAATTTTTTAAAACACATTAAACATGTATAATTCGATTTTGCTTAGGTACATAATTAATTTGTATCGGAGTTAGTGCATTTTAGTAATTTTTAAGCACATAGGGAGTTTTTGTATTCCCATCTGAAACTGACTAGTTAAACAAAAAACTATTAATTGTAGACGGGACAGGACTTTTATCATTGGAAAAGGGCAAAAAAATAATGCAAGTATGGTACAGAACAAATGAATGTTGTAATCAGTATTTTTTTATTTATACTTTTACTGTTTCAAAAACATTGTACTTATATAAAAAGTTATTTATTCAATACTTGTTTATTAATAAACAAACTATTTATTTTCAAAAATGATCTACGATAATGAAAAGAGCTGTATTATTGTAGCACACTTAGGTTTTCTTATTATGAAGTGTGGTGTGATTGGAACGTGGCCAATGGCGAATTTAATTTATTTTCGATTTTTTATTTCAGGTGTAAAACATTCGTGGCTATAGACGGATTCAACTGCTTCTTCTACCCGCTAACGCGGCTAAGCACTCCAACCAAAAAAAAAGTAAAGCCCGAGGAAGTCACACTTACTACTTCTTTTATGGAACTAACAAAGAACGATTGGGTAAGCTTTATACAAGTGTTGCACATAGGTTAATCTTGATAGCTAAACATGATCTTCACCCATGAACTGAAGCTGCAGCCCGGATTGTATCCGCGTGAGGGTACTCGTCAATATTTAGTAGCATGGATATAAAACATTGCACATAGGTGGACTCTTCAACAATAAGCTTTGATACGAAACATTGTACATAGGTTTAAATTTGTTACCTTAAAACATAATTTTTACTACGATCTTATGCTGTAGCCAGGATTGTCTTCGTTAAGGGCATTCCTTAACGGTGATTTAGAAACAAAGTCAAGGTGTGAGGCCCTGTCAAGGATTGACTGGTATCAAAGTCTAAAATAATCTCGTGAACATACCACCTCTAGGGAACCAGGGCACACACTGTTTTTGTATATTAGCCCTTGTCCTTTTATTCGAAGCTCTGGAAGGGTTGGCTGATATAACTGGATTGCAAGAAAAATAATTGGTGAGAGACCTTGCAACAATGATGCATTACTTAAAATGGATAGATTGCGAAATGTGTCTAATCAAATTTTTTTTTAAATAAAATAAGTATTTTTTTACAAGCTTCTGTGAAAATGCACTAAAAAGAAAAGAAGGAAATTAAAGTAGAAAACTTTCAAGGACAAACTTTTAATGAACAAAAAAAACTTACAATACACATAAACAAAAAATTGGTTCTTAAAATCTTGAGGCTTAACTTCCGCAAAACCAACTTATAAACCACACCATAACATTAGAAGTTATTTTCTGGTTTGCGTATAATGTAACATAATTGATTGTAAGTGATTATGTAGTAGGGTTGTTGCGGATGCAAGTTTTTTACCATCCGCGGATGCGGAAGCGGATGCGAATTTTTGAACGCTCAAATCCGCGAATGCGGATGCGAATCATAAGAGTGTATCCAAATTAAATGTAAACAATGCCACAATAACACTTTCTTTGCATCATCTTTAATCTACTATTTTGCTTTATAGGAACTTTCAAATATACTTAACTATTCAGGGCGTAACGATTTTAGATAATTTTTCAAAGACAAGGTGGTATTGTCCGATACGTACTGTATATACATACATAAAATCACGACTGTATCCCATAAGCGGTAGTCAGAGACTGGGCACTCACTGCAAAAACAGATGACTGCTACAATCCACGTTTCACCAAAACAATATAATGCACTTGGTGTGACTGGTTGTGAGCCCATCGCCACCATGCGCTGTTGGGTGCACAGTGCAGTTTAATTCCTTAATCGCCTTTTACGAGATCCATTGGATGAGATGGAGTGGTAGTATTCTTTTATCGAGCCTCCACCACACAGCTTATACTGTATATATCACTCTAAAATTGAAATTTAAATACAACAAGCGCAACTAAACGCGTTGTGATTGATTTATGAGAAACCAATGATAAACAATAACAAACACGTTGTATCTGGTCACCTAAAAATTCAGTTGGTGGTACATCTGCATCCGCATAAAAATCCGCATTGATTGTTGCGGATGCAGATGCGAATATCCGCAACACCCCTGTTATGTACCTCTGTGCAAAAGCATTATTAGAATTGCCTAACTTCTAAAACATACGCACTGAGGGTGCGATAAGCATCAGGCTCAAAAAAATCTATTTAAAGTCATCTATTAAACATGTAATCTATTAGAGTAAAATATATTTTTTTCAATATTCATTATTACAAAATACGTATTGAACGTCATTTTAAACAAAATCGTACAATTAAAGCAGTATTATAATGATGAAGACAGAAATGGCTTGGCAGCGATCACCTTATTCCCGGGGGTTATCATCATCCATGTATTCTTTAATACTTAACTAAACATTTTGATTACACTTTATTATCAAATTAATCTTGGTATGAAAAATAAAGCTCTTGTGCTCCTCGGTGAAGAAAAGCATGGGAGCCACTGATCTAGGTAGCCACTGCATTTGTCAGTACGAGGTTGAACATTTAGAACCTGTCTTTCCCAACGGTTATCGGATCTACGGTATCGGTCGGCCCATTGCCACTTCACCTTGCCGATCCTTTAAATTATATTTAGTACTGATTCATGTAGTGTGAGCTACACTTCATGAATCGGCAAGAATTTGTAATGAAGAGCGGCCATTAACTAAATGGCGACAATCTGTATATTATAACTGGTAGAAACATTTCTGTATTTAAATTTGCTCTGTATTGGGTTCGTTTTAGATACTAATTCCATAAACATTCAGATACAAAACCCCCATCTGTAAGATAAATGAATGTTTTTTTCCGTGCGGGAATCGAAACTGACTGTGACTCCTCTGACAGTGCCGAATGCAATGCTTTAACCAAGTCGATAAATAATGCTTATTTGTGAAATTCTCTTTAACAGACAAATAGTGTAATCGTGCTGTCTGTGGATCAAGTAGCGGTACCCGAAGACCACCAAGAGAGCTGTCTGCCCAAGTATTTGCTGTACAAAAAGGTATTATTTACACAAAAAATGGACCTTTTCTATTTAAGGGAAATAAAGTTAATTTGCTAAGTATACAAAATTTAAATTAATAATTCGCTGAATTCGACGGCTGAATGTCGCAGAGTCAATATCATATGATAATGCCTCGTTTAGGTCGTTGAGGTGAAACACGTGTCATGTTCTCGACTTCAGTGGTGTTGTATTTGTGGAGGGTATCTGATGGCGGTATTAGGTTGCTTGTGCAAGCTAATGAGGGAGCGCGGGCGCTGCTTCTCAAAACCAGGCAATACACACCATTTTCAATGTTGAATGCGGATCTTAGCAAATTAAGTTTATTTCCTTTACAAATAATGGATTACCGCAAAGTTACGCATCATTCTGTTAAAACCATAATTTACAAAGATTGTATGTTTATTATTTGTTCATAAAGTAGCATTCGCCTTGCAGGGATTTGAACATCTGGACCCATTCGTTCCCGTAGAAGTGGGAAGGTACTCTGAGAAAGAGTTCTTATCCTGTGCCGGCTATTACAGAGATAGGTTGTGGCTGCGAGGACCTGAGGAGCTGGAGACTGAACTGAAGTTAGCAAGTGCTTGCAACCCCTACAAGTTCATGGAGCTCTGTGCTCCACTGTAGTTTTAATATAAGTTGTGTTGTTAATATAGTATTTATAGTTGATCAATTGTTTTATTTATTAGCAGCATGCTATATTCTATTTATTATCATCATCGTCAGTCTGCGGCAGTCAGCTCCTAGACATAAATATCCAAGAAATCGCACTAAGCCTAAATATGGGGCGTCTTTCACTATGTTCGCCTAAACTGGAGTTGCCTACTGCACAGTTGCCATTTCTACAACAGATGTACTGCTGCCTTTTGATTTTATACAACAAAGAAACCCCAAACATGGCTCTTTTTGTTGGTCTCCTAGCTATTTGGAGCAACTCGCATCGTATTATTTCATATTTTTTGCTATTTTTGCTTAAATTTATCCATCTCCATGACTGAATGTTAAATTTCCACTGTACCAATTTACTAATCTCATTAAAAGAATCTACGCTGTAAAAATGTATTTTATTTATTATTATGACAAATTGTAGTTTTACTGCTAAATTATTTTTATGTAATGTTATGTATGTAAAAAATAGATAAGACGAAAATTGCATACATGGTATAAAAATATTTTAATATATATTTCGTTTACTTTGTCCGGCGTAGAATAGCACCTAGCTGATTCCTACCGAGGTGTCGTAAGAGGCGACTAAGATATCATAATTTTTCGGTGTATTATAGCTGCGTAGAATAGAATAGAATAATTTGTATTCAATATACATTAATTATTTACATAATACTCATTGGACATAATTTTTTTAAATTACATGTATGGCTCTAGTTGTATAAAATAATATCTAAAAACCTATTTCAATAAAGTCAGTTCTATCAACCATCTACCAAATTTTATTCAATTGTCTCTATAGACAATGCTTGCATTTGCCCAAAGGCATGTTTTTTAATATAAGAAATGTAGGTATCCTGTGCACTTACAGTATTAGAAGCTCTTATTTGATCCAGGCACAGTGATGGACTTAGCTTTAGGTCTAGGGGGCCAAAATTAAAAAAAATTGTTTAAAGTTTTATTTAGTTTAGTTTCTGTCAATTTTTGAAATAAAGTCAGTAATGCATTTAAAAAAATACCCTCTAAGCTTTATAGAAAATTAATCATTTATTTAATAAATGTAAATTAAAGTATCTTATTTATTGTGTAAACATTATTTTATTATAATAATTTCATTAAGTTGAGTGAAATGCTAGATTAATGTATTATTTTGATTATCAACCATTTGTGATAGTATTGTTTATTTTTACTAAGCTAGACTGCTGCAGCTATTGGATAGGAGATAGGAGGGATATAGAGGATAAGGCAAGGGCCTAGGGTGCAGCCAAAACTAAATCTGCCACTGCCCAGTCATATTTTATTAGTTTAAATTCATACAAGTCACAAACAAGTACTTTTTAGTCTAATTATTTCTATTTATATCTTGACACTAAATGGTCTGTGAAACAAAGAAACATCCTTATTGATGAAAATCATCATATAGGTATATTACCTTTCCAGATTGCATCACCATTCATACTGTTTCGGTGTTATATTTCTACTGCGGGGTTCCTAGTTGGCTTCAATAACTCAAATGCTTGTCCACAAGCAAATGACATGCACAGATGTGGAAACCAGCTCATAGCCATCTACAATCTTTGTTGCCACTGTATGCTTGTGTTAATATTCCCAGCAGTTGAGCTAATTCATTTAATAAAATACATGCTCAGATGTAGAGTTGTGGAAACTGGCCCGTTGCAAAGTACATTTAACAAAAAAGTAAAGGAAAAAGGCTACAAACTGATTAAATATTTTATTTTAGTGAATGAAGTATCTACATAGTTACACTTATTATAAATTTAAACATTGTAGCCAACGATATGGCGTTTTCCAATGCATTCTCCTACATAGAACCAGAAAAGTACTTCAGCACCAATTAGGGTGTTAAGTGTAGCCTGTTTCACTGTCTGCTGCTTCCATGCCCCAGCCTTTGCGCTTGTTAGGAGCTTAGCAATACCTGCTTTGATCTGAGGAATTTCGCTTAGTTTAGGAGGAGCTAACTCCACTCTTGCATATTTCATGAAAATGTTGAATTTGGGCCTAGCATTTGTTAGGGCCGCTGTAAAAAATGTTTATTACAATCATAAAAATTTTGAAAAATATCAGGTTCTTATATTTAATTAAAAAGCGAATTTCTTAACCTTCACGTTTTCAATAAAAATTACATAACCAGAATTATACACATACACAATATCAAACAAATGTGTTAAACAAGACTTACAAGAAATCATCGACGGCACTTTAGCAACTACGCTAGCCATAATGTTAGTTTATTTAATAGAAACAAAGGAAGAAATTAATTCTAATTTTTAATTTAGGAATGAAATTGAAACAGACTACGAAACTAAGATCGAGCTAGATGTCAAAATTCAGTCATTCAGTGTTTTCAACAGAAATAATTTACTCCCTAATTTTTACTGAAAATTGTTTTATAACATATTGTATATATTTTATATATAATATTCCAATAAATGTTGGAACCAGTCACTGACGTATCTAGAGTTGTTTTTCAAGGGAGCCATGGTCCCTGAAAAGCGATGGTCGATGAAGCCGATGCTAAATGTAAGTAATGATATTCGTCTATGTTGTTATAATGAACCCAATCCAACATCTTAGGGTGGGCACTAGACAATTCCTTCTCTATATACGCCAACCACCACGTAGCGTAGTGTTTAGCGCACCTGACTTCTGCGCCGCCGGTCCAGGGTTCGATTCCCAGCCGAAGCCAACATTAGTACGAAAACACAAATTGTTGTTTTTCGGGGTTGGTTGTGTTGTGCATGTGAAATGTATGTCTGTAAAACGCACCCTCAATACAGGAGAAAATCCTACTGTGGGGCATCGTTTTTAGAAGAAAAAAAATGGAACCAGTAGAGTAACGACGAACAACAAGACAAGAGCGAAGTTCATACGACACTGCTTCAAAAATATCCTGAATGTCCGTCAGCTTCTGAACGCTTGTTGAAAATGCGTAGCTGTAGTCCATAAAAGTTGTATAATTCTGTGGCATACGTGGAATGGGTGGATACATGCAATAGAAAGCGTGATGATCTTACTTTTCAAGATACGTCTACGTCTATTAAATCTTTAATATCCTAAGGAAGAACCGTAGACCGATATCACTACTGAGCCGCATCTTCGTGGTGTTTTCGAAAGTCATCACGAATCACCTAGCATGCACATTTACTTTCAGCCTCTCAAACAAATCAGTTTTTGAAAAGACTTATGTACCATAGAGCACAGTACCATCTTGGGCAGATTGTATATAAAATTGAAGAGTTTAACTATAATCTACCAATGTATCTGGAATATGATGCCTTCGATTTTTGAAATTAAAGCGGTGCTATAATCTTTACAGAGGTGCCAGATTGACTACTGGTATAACGAAGTGATGAAAAGTAATGCTACGATGGCTATCCAAGGACGAATCGATGATATTGCAGGAAGATTTAAAGCAGGGAGTTTATGGCTTCGAAATTCTTAGACACTGGAAAATGACTTAAAGTTACTGGACTAAGTAATTGTTCGACTAGGTAAGTTTAATTGTGACCAAGAGGCCAAACGACGCCCCTAGCTCGGCACATTCTCAAAATTGCGACACAATTTGATAAGTTGTTTGATAAGTATTAAATCATATATTTACTCACTATGTTATACGTTATCAACAAGTGGCGGTTCATAGCGGTTCCGATCGCGGCCTACCTGCTCGCAAGTCTCTTCCGACAAAGTTGTCAAAGCCTCCGGACTAACAGTGCCCTACACATAACAAACAAAAAAAATCTCATTCCGATTCTTTAGTCGTTAATTCGGCTCTTGCAAGACTGTACCGCAGCAGAGCGGGCTCTCAATAATTTCATACAGCCATCCGTTAATATTAACGGGCTATGGGTTTGCTAGTTTAGTATTGACTGGATCTGATTTGATAGTAACTTTTTTTTATGGCTGATTGTTAGCCCGAAGGCTTTTACAGCTTCGCCAGATTGAAAGGGGGTCGAGCGTGGAGGGAGCTTGCCGAGACCTTTGTAATGGGTAACTAGCGCAAAGGCCCCCAGTGGGGTCACAGTCCAAGCAAAGGTCCCCAAGAGGGACTGTGACCCTTTGCGCGTAAGTAAACTGAGCGCCCGAGAGGGCCAAACCACGGCTCGATCAGTTAATTCTATCAGGAGCACGTTTTTAAACATCTATTTTATCACCAATTCGAAATGCGTAGAAGCTGGAGAAGAAATGGCGCAAGAAACTCCAGCGACGCTTCTAATCATAATTATAGACAGGGAAAACCAGCCTGAGGGCCGGTATCGCGAATGATTCATTTGTATGCTAAAATCATTGTGTATGTGTGTGTGTTACAATGGGAGAGAATCCAGTAGGGCCATTAGTCTTGCAAAATAATTATAGCCGACACTACGAGCTGGTACTGCATTGCTGCGGCGATCCTGTTCTCAGGCTTACCATTGGTATTCCTGAGGCGCCGTTGAAGACGGCGGCGAAGCGACAGACTAGAATTAAGTCGCTTTCGTCGGCGGGTCGACTCGCGACGGCAAAAGTCGATACATTCAGCGAAGCCGAGCTTATGATGGTGACCGTTGACCTCGGGACGTTTGGAATTCGGCGCCTTGGGGCAGCCGAGGTATATGGCCGTGTGGCCCTCTGTATTGCAAAGAACACAGGAGGTTGGCCCGAAGGAGAAGGCCGAATAGTGTTTTGTCCTTTGGACTGGGACAGTCGAGAATAGCGTGGTCGCCTAGGCACTTTACTGACATTTATGGCATTGTAGGAACTTTGCATTGAATTTAATTATATATCGAACGTAATATTTTCACCAACTGTTACTGAATCGATTAAAGTCGATAGTCTATGCGTGGTGAATATATTATCCGGTCTTTGCTACCACTACGTCATAATTTCTCTTAAATAAAATCTAGCAACATTTTGTTTCTTGGCACTGGAAAATATTTAATAAATAAATAAAGTTAATCTAGCAACATTTTCTGTCGACGTCGAACTTTTCTGTCAACTACAGATAGATTAATTTTTATCTGTCAATCGGCGCCGGTGTTCAGTTCACCTATTATGTATACCGAATAAGAATTTACTTATATTAACTAGTTTTATGATTTAAAGTTATTAAGAACACGAAAAAAAGATTGTTTGTCTATTCAGTAACTATGATTATATACATACGTGGTAAGTATCGCCCTAAACTTACGTTTTAAAATAAAAGCATTCACTTTGTTTCCTGTATTCTAAAAAATAATATTATTAGACCATTTAAAATTCGTCCAAATGTTATATTAACAATAGTTTTTATTTTATTTCAAATTAATAAACGCATCAATTGTTGTTCTTTCTTATAAAACTCAATTCTCGGGCCACGTCATTGTCAAATTCTAACCGGCGAGGTAAATTCTCATTAAGGTTACTTTTTATAATTATAAAACGAAACTCAAAAGTAAACATTAATTGCAATGCAGCTATAATTGACCGTGCATATTTTTTTTTTTACTTCAAAATAGATCCTTAATTAAAATATCATTTACCATAAAATAATTTACGTCCTTTTACTTAAATCATTCTTTTTTGTTTTAGTGTCATGTCTTCTTTTCATAAGTACACTGGCTCTGAGTGAAGCCAACATTCTCCAGAGCACTGTTAATGTTAAGAAATTACAAGGAATCTTAGAAGAAGGCCTCAAAAGTAAGGATATCAGTGCTCTGTATTATGCTATAAAAGGCTTAAAGCAACTGAATGCTAAGATACCTGATGTCTGTGAAGTAAGTTCTTAAATTTGGAAAAGTTTTGTTAATTAACAGACCTAGTTACTATACTACTATACCATTATGCTAGCAAATCAACATAATTCAACATGTATTAAATATTTCATCATGTTTGCACTGGTGGTAGAATTTCTTTGCATGTATCAGTCTAGGTATCCCCAGGTCCAATTACTCTGCCATAACACAGTAGTATGCCAACATTACTGTTTTGGTATGTAGGGCACTGAGAGCTACTGTAATCACTAGGCATCTGAGACTTATCAACTGATGTCTCAGGATGATGGGTGCAGTGTTGTGTCACACAGTGATGTTCTGGGTGGCACAGGATTTGTTATGGGCACATGTTATCATCAGATGAACATTTGCACATTTCATCACACTTTATCCAAACAAAAATCACCTACCTATGACATATATAGTATCAGAAGTTTGTATGTAAAGTGTAAACATAGAGGCACTTGAAATCCTAACCCAGCCACACCTGATGTAACACTCATGTGATAAGAGTCACAGGGACAATTTGTGACTCTGACTGAGATTCACACATGAGACCTGCAGCACAATTGTCAGGAACTTTGCACTTTGAACCATAAAAAGTACTGGTATAAATACATCCATTACAATTATAAATATAATGAAAGTTTATTAAATGAATGGAAGTGTATTAAGTGCACTTTCATTACTTGGTTGCATTTCTAGTTGTCTTATCATGTTGGATGTTATGTACATTCATGCTGATTATATTATATGCAATAACTTTTTTCTACAATTACCTTATTAAAATTTTCAATTCTGAATCTAAAATGGTGTTTGTAAATTATATTTGTAATCCTTCTGTTAGTGTAATATATTTGAAATTCCTGTTTCAGGATTTAAAAAATTCTAAATATGATCTCAAAAGCATAGAGCAAGTATTCTACCTCACAAATGCAGCAGCACTGTCAGACTGCCAGAACACTTTGAAACCAGATGTACTCCAAACACCGACCCAGACACTGGACAAAAAATATGTCACTATTCAAGAACTGTACTATGCAGTGTACTCTCTCAAGGCTTTGGGAAAAGGCACTATCTTTGATAAAGAAGATGCCCTGAAGAACCTTATACAGTTGTTGAAGAAAGATGATTCACCTGCTAAGTGAGCTCAAAACTTAATATCTAGAAAGTTTACTTATTTATATTTATTTCATTCAGCAAAAATTTGATTTAACTCTAACAAAGTATGTATTTTAAATTAAAGGTTACTAATTATGTCCTAAAATGGGGAACCTAATCAAATTCATAAATCCTCATCATATAACAGATCATGTGATTTCCCTTCTCAGTTATCTTTATTGTAATTTTTATCACCATTTGAGCAATATGGTCATTTTTATTAAAACACGTTTAATAGTGCACCAACTAGAGTTACCACCTTTTTTTTTTTGAAGAAAAATAGTATTTGTTTCAAAAAATTGATAAAATATAGTATTTTTAGGAAATTTAGGAAAAAAATAGTATGAATTCATTTTTAATCATTATTTATTTTTCCATGTATATTTGTTACAACTGTAGGTGCATTCCAGACAGTTAATATGAAAAAGCGTCACAGTTTAATTAGCAATGAAATAATATAGTATTTTTCATACTATATTATTTCTCTATGATTTATAGTACAATTCACTAAAATATAGTACAATACTATATATTATAGTACTCTCTCTCATACTGTATTTTATAGTCTGCAAGTTTAGTCATGAAATGAGGCCCTCCTCTTTCACATTATTAGAAAAGGTTATATATATGATATAGTGCTATATTCAGAAGATTAGGAAATAGTCTGGGACCAACAAGGCTGATAAATATGTTCTTAGTAGGTAGTTAATCTATCAGGTAGGATTTGTATTATTTGGCCTACAACAAACTGTTAAAATTAACTGATATGAGGTTTGAAACAAAAACTATTAAATATCATGACAACTTATGTTATACAGCTATGGGTATGTATTCGCGCTTTGTGAGCACATGGGGTGCGGCACGTGGACGTCATCGCATGCAGAGGGCGTATTGCTGGCGGCGGACGAGAGTGACTCGCGGGCCTTGCATTTCGAAGGTGGGCTGCCTATTACTGCATTGCTGCTCGGTACTATTTCTAGGTGAGTGAGTCCCATTTGTACACTTTCAAAAAGTATTTCTTCATTATGTATGTATGTGTTTGTGGTTGCATCTTATCAACGACACAGAGTAAAGTAGTTCATGGCTATTTTAAAGAGTCAAAAGCATCATACAACCCTAATTATATATGTTTATTGTATTATTTACTGCTGTGTGGTGGTGGCTTAAGAGAATCTACCACCCCATTTTATCACCATGAGATGGGTAGATGTATTCCAGCATCTTGCTGGAACATCTGAATAAATATACTGCTGTTGCCAACCCACCTGCCAAGTGTGGCAACTATTATAAGTTGAAATGATGATGATGATGATGCCTATCTCTGTATTTTTTTGATTATGTTACATATGTATATCTATACAAATAAATAAAATTGAAGTGTCTGTTTGTAATAACAAAATAACAGTGTTTTTACTCATGCTTATGAAAGTATATTCTTATAAGAAATATTGTAATCAATCTCCGAAATCTCCGAAACGGCTGGACCAATTTTGACGGGACTTTCACTGATACATAGCTGATATTATAGCGGGTGACTAACGCTAATTTAATTTTAAAATCCGATTCAAATTAATGTATATCATCGATTGGCGTCGGATTTTTTACGCGGGTGAAACCGCGGTTTCAGCTCAGCTAGTAATAATTATAATTTGTCCAAAAGTACATACACTAGGCCAAAATTATATAATTATGATAATTTAATTAAAATTTTATTGCACTGACTACTCCTTCTCTAATACTTTGTTGACAGAACATACAAAGGTCTGAAGAAGGCTTCTCCCCTCAATGAAGAACAACGGTACAAGTTCGCGAATTATATAGCAGGTCGATCTGTTAGTACTCCACGTGGCGCCGCTTTATTGTTGGAGGCAGCGACCGCCCTTGCTGATGATGAGGTGAG
The DNA here is from genome assembly GCA_019845155.1 of Luehdorfia chinensis. Taxonomy (NCBI): domain Eukaryota; kingdom Metazoa; phylum Arthropoda; class Insecta; order Lepidoptera; family Papilionidae; genus Luehdorfia; species Luehdorfia chinensis. The sequence goes on along the minus strand of JAHVAK010000206.1, from coordinate 4,206,591 downwards.
TTTTATGTTTGAAATAATGTTTGTGTAATGATGTATCTATGACATATATCAAAAAGATTGCCAAAAAAAAAATCTGCTCATGAACTTTATGACACTATTTCTAGTCTATATTTGTTGCTATTTTCGAAATTTTGCTTAATTCTATGACAGTCGGCAGAAGAGTGTATCTTGAGTATATCGCTAAGGCTTGTCATTATCGCTTGCGATTGATCCACCTCTTGTTACTTCATCTTTTTTCTGTTTTGTTTCTTTTTAAAACATTGATATTGTTGTATAAAGTTAAAAGACAGTGTTGAAAGCTTGAATATAAAAGAAGTACCGATCTGTGATGTGACTTGCTTTGACATTGCCGCAGAAATATTTTGAAATGTCAATGATAAAAAAAAAATTCAAGTTGACACCTGATTGAATGACGGGTTCATCATGCAAATGCACACATTAGCGCCGTGTGCATCTTGTTCCGGAAATTTTCAAGCTGAACCAAACTAAGCCTATTTGTTTGATTACTTTATGACAAGTTACCTAGAAGGTGGTGGTCCGTGCATAGAAATCCTACACATTTACTGGTGGTAAAATTCCTGTGCAGGAATCCGCCGTAGGTAAGTGGCTACTGATGGCCACCACCGCAGGGTCAATTATGCTGCCGTGAAGTAAAGGAGCAGTGCGCAAACATTACTGTGTTTCTGTCGGAAGTGTGTTCTGAAGGGCACTGAAAACTAGTGTAATAACTGGGCATATGAGACCTAAGAACTGATTCTCAAAGTGACGGGCGCAATGTGGTGCCAGACAGAAAAGTTCTGAGTGTCACAGCATTTCTTATGGACGGACGGCGAATTATGTAAATAACCAACTTCCATAATAAAAATTAATTACTAATGTTTTTTGTGTTATTTTATATTATTTTCACAATTTTTATAAGCAAAATATGAAGTATTTGTGATAATCACATTCGCAAAATATTTGACCGATTTTTACAAATATTTGTTACGTCAATAGTAAACAGGACAAGATGATTTTGTGGTGTGATATGTTGAATAGGTGTTTAACGTAATATTAATTTGTAATATTCTTCCACAGCCATCTCCAATCAGTATTGCGATAAAAGGCAAAAAATATGTGACTTCCGAATCGGATTCTGTGGAGTTCTCCGTCACAGATCTCATTGGTCGTCCAGTACGCGGCCTGAAGCCTGAAGAAGTGATTGCACAGTCTGCCACCAGACTTGCAGATGATGTAGTTGTGCTTTCCAAGCAGCCCCTAACACAAAAGCCCAATGAACCCACCACTTTCGTTCTTAACTTGGGGAAGATTAAGGCTCAGTATGGATTGTATAAGATCTCCCTTAGTGCTGGCACAAAATCGGCGAACATTAACGTAGCTGTTCTAGGTGAAATTCAAATTGGTAGCTTGGAGATGGGAATTGGTGATGTTGATGGAACAACAAGCCCGAAAGTCACAACAATCACTTATCCAAACAAATTGACAGAGAAACTTCAAGCTGATCACATGCAGAAGTAAGTAATAACGTATATTGCAATATGCTATATTTATTATTGGCATTTTCGAAATTGCTAATAGGCATTAAAATTTGAGCCGTGCGGTGGTGGCTGATATAAGAATACTACCACTCCATCTCATCAAATGGATCTCGTAAACGGCGAGTAAGGAATTAAACTGCACTGTGCACCCAACAGCGCATGATGGCGATGGGCTCACCACGCACCACTCACACTCAATCACGCCAAGTGCATTATATTGTTTTGGTGAAATGTGGATTGTGGCAGTCATCTGTTTTTGCAGTGAGTGCCCAGTCTCTGACTACACCTTATGTGATACAGCCGTGATCTTATGTATGTATGTATTAAAATTTTTGGAAATAAGGAGAATCAATTTTTGAGATTCATTGTTTGGTGCAATGTAATGTAATCTGTTGGATATAAAATATCTGAAATGCGTAACTCCTTTACTACTGAAGCTACATATGAAAATTTTGGAGGTAGTAACAATGGGATTAACCCAGTTTCTATTCGAATTAATGTATACTATTTATTTGATAAAAATACACAGAGATAGGTAGTTATAAAAGCTGTCAAAAAAACAGACACAGTAGTGCAATTCCGTTTAAATTTACTAATCTATGTGAGTAATAGGCTGCTGAATCGGACAACAACTCAACTTATGGATTTGAGCTGCGCTCGCGAGTCTTACTGAAGCTCATTTCTCTTTGATATTTACAAACAACTACAGTCTTTGGTAAAAAGAAACCCACATTCAATGATTTTACTGGTGGTAGGATTTCAAGCCGTGTGGTGGCGGCTCGTTAAAAGAATACTACCACTCCATCTCATCCAATGGATCTCGTAAAAGGCGAGTAAGGAATTAAACTGCACTGTGCACCCAACAGCGCACGGTGGCGATGGGCTTACCACCTATCACATCAAGTGCATTATATTGTTTTGGTGAAACGTGGATTGTGACAGTCATCTGTTTTTGCAGTGAGTGCCCAGTCTCTGACTACCGCTTATGGGATACAGTCGTGATCTTATGTATGTATGTATGTAGGATTTCAATGCAGGAATCCGTCTAGGTAGGTACCACCCCAGGACCAGTTGTTCTGCCGTGAAGCAGTAGTGTGCAAGCATTACTGTGTTTGAGACTTAAGAACTGATGTCTCAGGGTGACGGGCGCAGTGTGGTGTCACACAGAAATATTCTGGGTGACACAGCATTTGTTGTGGGCGGACGTTGCAGTTACCATCAGGTGAACGTTTTGCTCGTTTCGTCACTTTACACAAAAAAAAATGAAATTTAATACAACAGAGTTCTACTCTACCAGGTTGAGTCTGAAGTTCAGTGTCCGCGACAAATACAACAACCCGGTGTCGGTGCAGCAAGCCTTCGTGCGCGTGGCTCCGGTCGACAACGACGCACTGGAAGCCATCTACGTGGCAGAGCCCAACGCTAAGACCTATAGAGTCGAGCTGGTGAGAATTTCGTCAATGTTTCATTCCTTGTATCTATTACAAATATTGAAATTATTTATGGATGTCTATATAAAGTGTGTTCTGTGGCTGTTCTGGTTACTTTGTGCAAAGTATTTATTTCTTCAGCAACATACTATTTTGAAAAGTTACAGGCTTTTCTTACCTATGGACAATAAGAAACAAAAATGTCATTTAATGCCGATTTCTTCGATTTCTTTGTATAGACCAGTGTCATTACTAGTGCATATATGTTTAGGGGTAAAGTATGAAGGGTCAGATGCTGTGTCAGAGACATGAGAGCCACAATACATTCAGACTATGACCATAACCTATTCATACTGTCAGCAAGAAAGTTGGCGCCTCAGTCTACGGGTCACCTGCAGTCTATATAATGTTCCGGTTATTTACAGAACGTGGGAGCAATCTCAAAGCATCTGAACTACGCTACTGGTACTTATTCGTTGACGCTGTATTTGGGTGACAGTGCAGTGTCAAACCCCTATCTCGTGGCAACTCGGCGAAGTCTTCTTCAACTTCGGCAAGGACGCCAATGCAGTTGGTAAGTTTAGCTCTGTCTGATATGTATTGTAATTTTTGTACTGTTTTGTTGCTTACAAGGCTCGCCTAGTTTGGTACAAACCAAGTTTTGCGTTCATCTTTTTAGTTTTAAATATGCACACATTCTAAGAAGATAATTCAAAGATTTAAATCATCATCATCGTCATCATCATCAAAATTTTAGCCCAGAACTAGCCCACTGCTGAACATAGGCCTCCTCAGTAGATTGCCACAAAAGATTGTAGCTCTCAATTTGGGGAGATTTTGCCAAAGTCACCATGCTTGGCAGGCGGGTTGGCAACCGCAGTTTATTTATTTAGATGTTCCAGGAAGATGCTTCTGCCCGTATCCTCGTTTTTATTATCTCTCCGTCGACTTTTACGACACCCACGGGATGAGATGGGCTGGTAGATTCTCTATAACTATCACTTATTAAACAGTACTAGGAACTTTACTTGCCTCAGTTAACTTTAGTCAGATAAACAGAAAATTCAATGAATAATTCATTGCATTGCATAATGCAATATATGATATTAGAAACTGGTAAAGAAACATTAGTTAACCGGATATTGCATGCGGGATCCTGTATTGTATTCTCTAATACTGAGTGTACATATAAAATAAATAAAAAGAGTACTACCTGTTACTACCGGCTTGGGATTCTATTATTATTATTAATCATCACCATTACCACTACCACTACCACCACCACCACCATCATCATCATCATCATCATAATCATCATCACCATCATCATCATCATCATCATCATAATAATAATAATAATAATAATAATAATAATAATAATTTCAGCCTACCATAGTCCACTATTGTTAATAAAAATAAATTAAAAACTCAAGCACACGATACTCCGGTTATAAATAGTAAATTAAATACGATAAAATTCGTAAAATCTAGTATTATTTAAAAATAAAAATAGTATTTAATCTGTATACTGCTACTGTGTAGTATTTTAATTTCCTTTAAAATTTCATTTAAAAGTGGGCTACATGCAATAAAAAATCTTATAGAATTGCATATTTATTGTACTTAATTATTTATATTTAACATTACAAGTTGATCACTCTATGAATTTCATCGAAACCTGGCTGCTGGGGCCAAATAAAATATAATCAAATTGTGTCTTGTTGATAATATAGTGACCATAGTGGTGAATAATCACTTCTTGAGTTTTTCGAGTTGTTTAAACTGTACCTCAGTATACATAAAGACATTTAATTCAAATTTATCACTCAAACATATCACTACTGCTAACTAATTTTTCTATGTGGTACCACATTTCTCCCTTCACCCCGAGAAATCAGTTATTAAATCTTTGTATGTTCAGTGATTATACTAGCTCTCATTGCACTCCAGACCGAAACACACCAACGTTTGCACACTACTGCTTCACGGCAGAAAAAGTGTCCCTGCGGTGGACGGATTACTGCATAGGTTTTTGCGCATGGACTCCAACTCCTGTTTTTTTTATTGTATAAAGTCACGAAACGCGCAAAACGTTCACCTGATGGTAAGTGCAACGTCCTCTCACAACAAATGCTTTGTCACCCAAAACATTTCTGTGTGACACCACACTGCGCCCGTCACCCTAAGTCATCAGTTCTTAAGTCTCAAATGCTCAGTGATTACGCTAGCTCACAGTGCCCTTCAAACCGAAACACAGTAATGCTTTGCATCAGTAATGATTGCATCATCTTGTGTGTCAAATCACAACCATTCTAAAGAGTTTTCATTTCAATTATAATCGAAACGTGTGTGTAATTGTAAACATTTTTCGCAGGGCCGGCGGTGAGCGGGAGCAGCGGTCGCAGCGTGCGGGCGCGTGGCCCGCTGCCGGACATCGCGCACCAGTTCCGCACGCCCGAGCCGCGCCCGCCGCGCCTGCTGTCCGACGTGTTCGCGGCGGCCTGCACGGCGCCGCTGCTGCTGCTGCTGCTGCTGTGGACGCGCCTGCGCCCGCGCCTGGCGCCGCCGCCCGCGCTCAGCGCGCTGCTCTTCCACCTCGCGCTCGGAGGTACCTCGCACCTCGCACCTTGCACCTCCCTCGCTCTGTGTCTGACGTGTGCGCGGCGCCGCTGCTGCTGCTGCTGCTGCTGTGGGCGCGCCTGCGCCCGCGCCTGGCGCCGCCGCCCGCGCTCAGCGCGCTGCTCTTCCACCTCGCGCTCGGAGGTACCTCGCACCTCGCACCTTGCACCTCCCTCGCTCTGTGTCCGACGTGTGCGCGGCGCCGCTGCTGCTGCTGCTGCTGCTGTGGACGCGCCTGCGCCCGCGCCTGGCGCCGCCGCCCGCGCTCAGCGCGCTGCTCTTCCACCTCGCGCTCGGAAGTACCTCGCACCTCGCACCTTGCACCTCCGTCGCTCTGTGTCCGACGTGTGCGCGGCGCCGCTGCTGAGGGCAAAGCACACTAACACCGCCACTAAACACCCTCCACCACTACAACACTACCACTAGGAAATACACACCTCTGAACTCGAAACCAACTAACCAACCAACCGAATCCGGGTCGGGTTTCACCTCTAAACGAAGCTTTTGCTCTAAAGTTTTTTTTGTTTAGTTAAAACGTCGGAGACAATCAAAACGTTCACCGGTAAGTGCAACGTCTGCCCATAACAGATGCTTTGTCACCCAGAATATTTCTCTGTGGCACTAATGTCACCCTGAGACATCAGTTTTAAGAACTGATCTCATATGCCCAGTGATTATACTAGGTCTCAGTGCCCTACAGACCGAGGTACAGTAATATTTGCTCACTACTGCTTTGCGGCAAAATAACTGACGGTGCCGTTGCACCTACCTCGTCGGATTGCTGCCTACCACCAGTAGAATTATCTAGTGTCATTGACTACGATAGTCAGCCGCCAAGCGAGCGGCGCGGTCAAAGAGCTGATTTATACTCTCGGTGACGCAACTGCTCCCCCATCATAGATGGGGACCGGTTCCGCCACTTGGTGCTCCTTAAAAGCTAGGTTACATACACCATTTCATATTTTGCTAATAATTTTTTTCTAAATAAATTTCTTTCCTTTCAAAGATTTCTGCAACGTTACTCCTGATTCTATTTACTATAGTAAATGAATAAACCATATGGCCACTGGTAAAGCTGTTCGTCAGTTGTTACATTATTTTGATCAGACTTGATTAATAGCAACAACTCGACTTGTCCAGAGTTGTTCTTGTCTTTGACCAAAATGTTATTAAATTGATTGACATTAATATCTTATACAGTGCAATCGTGTTAAATAAGACAAATAAAATACTAATAAAGAACTATATAATATCTCAATTCTACTTAATAATGAGCAAAAGAAGAAACATTAACCGGTGGTAGGATTTCTATGCAGGAATCCGTCTAGGCTAGTACCACTCAGGGCCAGTTATTCTGCCGTAAAGCAGTAGTGTGCACGCATTACTGTGTTACGGTTTAAAGGGCACTGTGAGCTGGCGTAATCACTGGGCATATGAGACTTGGGAACTGATGTCACAGGGTGATGGGCACAGTGAGGTGTCACACAGAAATGTTCTAGGTGGCACAGCATTTGTTACGGGCCGACGTTGCACTTACCATCAGGTGAACGTTTTGGTCGTTTCATCACTTTCTCCGATAAAAAAAAACATACTAGATCTGAAATGTCAACCAGCAGAAACTAAGAAGCTAAGTGCCTGTTACCAATCTGCCTGCAAAGTGTGGTAGTTGGAGTTAATCCTCCATAAGTGGAGAGAAATATATATACAGCAGTGGACTAATAATAAATCATGTTTGGAGCAGGACATGGCGATAGTCATTATTTCCAAGACCATGGCCGTTAGAAAGAATAGAAAGCCAGTAATTGGACCATCTCACAAATGTTAGCATAGATAAGTAAGTGCAGTAATTGATACTCCAAGGAAACGTAGTGAGAACGTTACGTCCGCAGGGTCGCTGGGGCTGTACGCGTTGCTGTGGCTGCAGCTGTCGATGTTCGAGACGCTGCGCTACCTGGCGCCGCTGGGCCTGCTCACGTTCCTGTCGGGCCACCGCCTGCTGCGCCGCCTCGCGCACGACAAGGCGCAGCCTCGCTAGCCGTTGGGGCCATGTCTAGTGTCTCTAACCGTTTTTTACGAATTTTATGTTTTCCGGCTAACACATTCCCTTTATTCCTTATGGGCCACACACACTTTAGACTGTCAGTTTGTGAACACTTTTCTACTATATATAAAAAAAAATATGTAACAGCACACGCCTAAATTTTGTTAACAACATAAAAATTATAAATATTTTTAAAAACAACCAAATCTTTTAACTGTATTGCAATGGTGTCTTTAAAAATACAGTGTTAGCCTTAAGTAGAGATTGTTCCTGACATTAAAACATTTCGTAAAGGTCGAGCAATTGTTTCATTTGCTTAAATTGTATGCTTATTTGTTCTGTGTAAATAACGGTACATTTTTAATCTCATTTAAGCTTTTTGCTTTTCTCATTTAAGCCGTGTGGTGGCGGCTCGTTAAAAGAATACTACCAATCCATCTCATCCAATGGATCTCGTAAAAGGCGAGTAAGGAATTAAACTGCACTGTGCACCCAACAGCGCATGGTGGCGATGGGCTCACCACCTATCACACCAAATGCATTATATTGTTTTGGTGAAACGTGGATTGTGGCAGTAATCTGTTTTTGCAGTGAGGGCCCAGTCTGACTACCCCTTATGGGATACAGTCGTGATCTGATGTATGTATTTAAGCTTTTTTAAATCTTAATAACTTGAATGGGCAGAATTTACACTTTTGTCATTATTTTCAAACTTTCGAAATTTCGTATGTGGACTTTTTTGTGATTAGAATAGAGTAGACAGGCTTACATTTGTTATGACATCAAGGTGATAATTTTGTTGTAAAGACCTGCAACATATATTGATTAACCTTTTCTATACTAGCGCTGTATATATCGGGCATCCACGCCCTATGTACGGGCCCCATATTCATCTTTTTTTAAAAAACGATGCCCCACATTAGGATTTCTCCTGTGTCGTGGGTGCGTTTTACATACATAAATTCCACATGCACAAACACCCAGACCCGGAACATCTATCTGTAGGTCATACAAATATTTGCCCCGTGCGGGAATCGCACCCGCGACCCGCGGCGCAGAAGTCAAGCGCTTAACCGCTGCCCCAACCGAGCCGGCATCCACACGATGATCTGTGCACGAGGCGTCGTTAGCGTAAAAACATTTGATAACTGGCCCAATTTGCTTCAAACTGCCTCTGGGTAATATTCCATAGAACTATATTGGATTAGATCCACTAAACGCATTACCCATTTAAGCATATATATATTTTAGTTCGAATACTCGTAATGTTTCGTAAGTCGAAACAAGTTTCTTCTGTGTTATAGGTACTTTCGAATAATCTTGAATTATTAGATTTTTAGTTACCTATAATATTTGCAGAATCTCCAAATATATTGTTTTCGTAAAATCCTAAGTTCCTTCTAAAATCCGTCAGGTTTTTAGAACGTCAGGTTACCAACTGTGCACACTTCGCAACGAGGTGCGCCGTTCAATGGCATCACTTCAGCCGGAGGACTGCCGTAACGAAAAAGGGTTTAAAGTGAAGATCGCATTGTGGTTTTACATTAGAAACAAGTTGTTTTTTTAGTTTAATGACATTTAAATTTTTTTGAATATTGTAAGGACTCCTTCAAATTTGTCATTATTTATAGATTTCTTGGAAAAAATTATCTCAATGTCTGTTATTTTTATTATTTTCTAACAGCTAACGGCTCGCTATCTACAACCCTGTCCTGTTTCCATTACGAATATGTAGACCTTGGGGAAATTATCGATAAACTATGTGACATTGCTAAGTATACCTTAATGCTTGAAGTTATTTTTTATTTTAAAATAAATTAAAAATAATGCTTGAAAAGTAAACTATTTATACGTGGGCCAGTTCTGTTGTCAGTGATTGTTTAAAGAAATGAGATGTGGTCCTTTACTACTGTTTGAGGAATTTAATCACTCAGTTATCATTTAATCGACTATTGACAATGTTTTCTTGCGAGATGTGATTCATAATGATATCCACAGAAGAACTAAAGTAGGTAACTGATAGTCCTAAGGGTTATCCAGCTGATGTGGGCTAGTACACAAAGGTCATAGAACGAAATAATCACTAATGGCCTTATTCATAAAAAAATACTTATGACAGATTTATAACATTGAATAGTTATAAAGCTAATTATGCCTACTAAACCTATTATAAAATTACAATATGGGATACTTCTACTTTGTTATGTTGTCATCAAATGTCATATATACATAGGTAAAAATCTGTCAAAAACTTGGTATCTATTTGGCTGGAAACTTGTCAAAAATTAGTAATCTCCTTGATATATATATTTTCGGTGATGTAATTGCTGTTAGCCTTCTCGGCTTTTACAGCTTCATCGGATACTAATCTCCTTGAATAAGGCTATATAAACCTATATTTTTTATGAATAAGACAGTTAGGTTTTAGAGTGGCAACTTCGGGCCCGAAAACGTAATTTAGGTCTTATGAGAACCAAGTAACTCTTTGTAATTGCAATGAGAAGTACAAAATTAGACGAGTATTATTGGCCAGTCGCCGGCACCACTAAATTGTTAATTGCAATTTTGTGCTGATTTACCGCGTACTCGGCGGTGAAGGAATACATCGTGAGGAAACCTGCATGTTTCCTAAATAAAAAAATATTTCGAAGACGCAGTCCGCCAACCGCATTGGAGCAGTGTGGCGGATTCTTCAAAGCTCCAAAACCTCTCAGAAATGAGAGAAGGCCGGTGCTCAAGCAGTGGGACATTTATAGGCTGAAATTTACTTTTTATTAAACTGTTCAATGCCATTGGTTTCGTAACTGTTTGTGTTTTGAGCCAAAACAACAATAATCTTTCTTTCAGAGTCTGTTATCTTCAATCAATTTTAACAACCATCCATATAATCTAAAATATTAAGAACATTTAACAAAAACCTGGACAACTACATAGAAATATATTTTTTATTACATGAAAAATTAATATTATATCACAATCTAATGATGGATTAAATTCACAATGATTTCATCATTTCGCATACATACATTATAACACATTACAAATACCTTATTGAAAGATCAGTTCAAATCACTGTTTAACACTCATCAAACAATTTTGTTAACTAACCTATTAAGTTTATTAATAATTAGAACTAATTATATTTCTAAAATTAAAAGGTACATAAATTGCAGTGCAAGCACACTCAGTGCTCTCGTCAGATATTTTTTAAGTGCAGACAAAACATTTCTCAGATTCCTTTTACAAATGAATATAATTTACCAGATCCACCGGTAGTTAATTTATGGAATCATTCATTGAGAAAAAAATTAACAGTTAATGTTCCAATATAACATCAGAACATTCAACTGTTCAAGTCTATGTCCTTAATACTGTCAGTCTAAAAAGCTTTTTAATCTAAAAATTTAAAACTCTGCATCTAAAGTGAAAACATTGTCCATGCGATTGGCCATCACACCCCACTTCTGGTACTCTCCTACTTTCTTTTCAAAGAAGTTTGTCTTGCCTTCTAAGTGATATTAGATTCATAAAATCAAATGGATTCTTTGTTTTGTAATGCTGAAACCAAGAAACAACCAATTATTTTAAGTTGGTGATTATAGAAGAAATTGAGCAAAATATTGAGCACTAAGAATATATTTGAACTTACCTTTTCACCTATCAGATCCACAAGTAGCCTGTCAGCAACAAACTCAATGTACTCAGACATGAGTTCACAGTTCATTCCCAATAGTCTCACTGGTAAGGCATCTGTAAGGAACTCCTGCTCAATGACAACAGCATCCTTAATGATTTTCAGGACACACTCCTTGCTGGGCTTCTGAACCAGATGTTTGAACATCAAGCAGGCAAAGTCTGTGTGCAAACCCTGCAACAAAAAATAAATTTTATGTTTTAAGTCTATACATATAAATATATAAGACGAAAGTAATGGTTTTTAAAAGAGAAGAAAGTATGTCAGATTGCAAAGTTCTGATTGAAGGAGAAAGAGTGGAACAAGTGAAAGAGTTTGTGTACCTGGGTTCTAAATTTACGAGAGACGGAAAGTATGACTGATATTGAGAGAAGAGTATTAGCGGGAAATCAAGTGAATAGGGCTCTGCATAACTTTATGTGTAGCCAGAATGTATCTAAAAAGGCACGACTGGCTGTACATAGTGGAGTTCTGGTCCCCACACTTATGTATGGTAGCGAATGCTGGGTCTGGCAGAAGAAGCATGAAAGTAGGATTAATGCTGTGGAAATGAGAAGTTTGGGAAGTATAGCTGGAGTAACTCTCGATTGACAAAGTGAGAAACAGCGTGATAAGGGAATGTTGCGGTGTGGTTGAAGATGTAGTGAAAGATATAGAGAAAGGCATCCTTAGATGGTTTGGACACGTAGAGAGGATGAATGAAAGGAGATTGACGAAAAAGATTTTATGAGGCAAGTGTGAATGGAAAAGCCGGTAAGGGTCGACTTAGGCGTACGTATCACAATCAGATCGGTGAACTTTTGGGACAGGTCACGTTAAAAGTACCCGCAACCGACGAGCGTGAGTGAAAACGCTAATGAAAGTAGAAGAAGGTAAAGATGTGTGTCAGGATCATAGCAAGTGGAAAGATGTGGTCTCTGCCTACCCCTATGGGAAAGAGGAGTGACTGTATGTATGTATGTACATATAAAAATAATAAAAATATTACAATCAATCTCCATATTTAAGTATCAAAATTATATTCTCTCAGCAGTATAAACTAATCATCAATAAAACTTCTTTTATTCTATATTTTCTGAAGGCATAATGATATGCATATTAGTTAAAAGATGAGAAAATAACAAGTTTATTAAAATTCCAAATAACACAAGACAATGGAGGCTTTGTGCTTTTGTCACATTGTTGATAAGGACTTCATAATCACTATGTAAATAATGAGTTCAGAAAGATTAATATGTATGATATGACAAGTAGCTAACTTAATAATACAAAGTAAAAGTTTTGTAATAATTTTTCTGTGTATTTTGTGAACTAGTCTGATAACTTATCACTTGTGCTGCCTGTATGTAACAAGTAAACATGACTCATGATTATATTTAAATTAATGCAGCTTACATGTAACCTACATGTGTTAAATATAAACTTTCAAAATTTAAATAATATTGCAATAAAAAATTTAATAACATATTGTTCAGCAGAACATTTTTCTTAAAAGGGATGTTAAAATATTGATGAAAATTTAATCCAAGTTGAATAGTGGACCGAAATGTATTCATTCATTAAGACAGTAAAGTATTATTTTTGTTTTGCAATCTAGTAAGCACTTTCTTCTTCTTTTAATTCTGGCCTATCTCAATAGAATTCTGCCAATATCAAGTCAGTCACGGGAATGACAATAGATAATTCAACATTTTAATTAAAAGCATAACAATAGCAGACTTTTACTGAAGATTTGCTGGACTGATGGACACAAAATGAAAAGTAAAAGTCTGGTCTTAATTTGAATTTTCCAATCACTAAATTTTCACAAGCACTTGCTGCATAATAAAGTATCAATATTATTAAAAACATTACTATTCTATGTAACATATATTTACATCATATGGAAATAGAGCTGCAGTAACCAACCCAAATTGATGTACAATTCTAACATTTTATCATCATTTACTGGTGATAGGATTCCTATGCAGGAATCCATATAGGTAGGTAGCACCCCAGGGCAAGTGATTCTGCCATGAAGCAGAAGTGTGCAAATATTACTGTTTCGATTTGAAGGGTGCTGAAAGATAGTGTAATGACAGGGTACATGGGACTTACTTGATTATTTAAGCAATAAAAACAAACATCAAACTATTAATGTTGCACTGCTGAACATAGGCCTCTCAGGAAGAGAGTTTATCATAATTACCATGCATCATAAGAAGATTTATGTTTTACTAGTTGACACCCGCGACTTCGTCCGCGTGGAAAAAGGTATTTTAAATATCTCGTAGGAACTATTTCATTTTCCGGGATAAAAAGTATCCTATGTCCGTTCTCAGTATGCAAGCTATCTCTGTGCCAAATTCAAGTCAAAATCAGGTTCAGCGGTTGAACCGTGAAAAGGTAACAAACAGACAGAGGGACAGAGAGAGTTACTTTCGCATTTATATATTAGTATGGATTTCGCCTAATAGATATATAAATGAAATTCTTACCTCATCCCTAGAAATTAATTCATTGCTGAAAGTTAACCCTGGCATTAACCCACGCTTTTTCAACCAGAATATTGAAGCAAAACTTCCAGAGAAGAATATTCCCTCTACAGCTGCAAAAGCCACTATTCTCTCTCCAAATGTAGCAGACTTGCTGGCAATCCATTGCAGAGCCCAGTCAGCCTTCCTCTTAACACAGGGCAAAGTCTCAACAGCATTAAACAGGAAGTCTCTATCAAAAAAATAAATTCAATGAATTCTTATATTTAAATGATGTGATTACTACACATGGAATAACTCAAGATGTCTAAAGCCTCATTCTCAGTCATGACAATGAATGTTGGAAAGCAATTTAAAAGTGTAAGTATTATAAAGAGTATTATTATAAACAACATTAACAGAACTAAAGTGGGTCACTTGAAATTATCATATGGGACACTTGGTGACCTGCAGGTCATTGTTTGCATATCCCTGGTATAATATAAAAAAGTAAAGTTTCAGCCTATAAATGTCCCACTACTGAGCACAGGCCTCCTCTCATTTCTGAGAGGGTTTTGGAGCTAGGAAGAATCCGCCACGCTGCTCCAATGCGGGTTGGCAGACTTCACATATCTTCGAAATATTTTTTATTCCTCAGACATGCAGGTTTCCTCACGATGTTTTCCTTCACCGCCGAGCACGTGGTAAATCAGCACTTAAAATTGCAATTAACAATTTTAGTGGTGCCGGCACCGGGAATCGAACCCAGGTCACTCGCGTACTATGAAATTTAAAGCGAGCGCCTAGCCCCTGAGCTACCACGGCTCTCCTAGCCCCTGAGCTACCACGGCTCTGGTATAATATCTATATAATATAATATCTTATAATAAATTATTTAGATATTGATTACATGTAAAATTAAGTTATATGAACTTAAAAAAGAATAATTTGTAAAAAATTAAACATAAAAAACCTACAATAGTTTTGGAAAAGTAAAGATACAACAATTTCACCAAAATCATGGAATTGTTAAAATTAAAATAAATAAGAATTATCGATTGTTAGAACAGTTTTAAAAAGTATTTTTAGTACTGAAACACTTACCTCTCTTTTGGGTCTCTGATATAAGTATCTATGAGCAACGAGTACATCTCAGAGTGTACATTCTCCATGGCAATTTGGAACCCATAAAAGAATCTAGCCTCTGTTACTTGAACTTCTTGAGAAAATCTTTCTACTAGATTCTCATTAACTATTCCGTCAGAAGCAGCAAAAAATGCCAGAACATGTTTGATAAAGTGCCTCTCACAGTCTTTCAAACTTTCCCAGTCAGATAAATCCTGAATATAAATTGATAACATTAAAAACCATAACATTTGTTATTAAAATTTACAAAATAAACTAGTGTGTTAATTAACAAAAGATAACCTATAACGTTACAAACTTACGATTACACTATTTCATACATTTGATCAAATTGCTACAAGATTACAGAAAATGGAAATAATAAGTACAAATGAAGCTGCAGGTGATATTTAGAAGGGCTATCGTTAGTTACCTTTGATAAATCAACTTCTTCTACTGTCCAAAAAGACGCTTCAGCTTTTTTATACATTTGCCATATATCTTGATACTGTATGGGGAAGATGACGAAAGCGACGAGGGTTTTCCCTTAAAAGCGGCTCCAGTTGCGGATCGAAAGTGGCGACTTTAGTATCTTCTTTTTCAATATCCATATTGTCCTCATTTACATTTCCATTTTGTGCAGACAAAACATTTTTGACGGGAGACTATAAGCATTTTTGTAATTAAATTAAAATATTAAATAAAAGTGGAAGAACAAACTTGGGAGTTTAAATTAATAAGAAGTACATAACACCATAGTACCTTTATATGAACGTTGCTGATTCCAGTGTAAATATTTTCCTTGTCAGTAGGTTGAGACATTTTTAATTTAATATATTTTTATAAAACAAGATAGTTCACAAATGCAGCAAAAACGTGTTAATTTGTGAAGAATAGAAAGTAGAATAATAAAGTGAAGCGCGATTGAAAATAATGAATGTAAATTCTACAATGGCGGGAAAACAATGGTCGTTCCGAAACTAAAACTGCATTTGTATGTCATTAGTATAAGCGAAATTGTAAGTGAAATTACAAAATATGCTGCATCGATTATGCCATAAAATGCATCAAAAAGGTTACATTAATAAGAAATATTATTATTCTAAGATTTAAATTAGGAAATGTATTAAAAAGTGCTATGGTTATGCCTCAGAATGAGAAAGAGAACCTGGATTTTGAACACACTTCACACAATTGACGTAACTCCTAATCATTTCTAAATTAAGAATGGCGGGAAATGATAAACCCCCACCCTACGTAGGTTAACTTTGCTATAATCTCGAAAACATAGTATAAATCATAATTTTCTATAAATGGAGAAATATGTAATATATTTCATACAATATAAGAGTAATATAATAAGAGCAAATGCAATATATTGACAAAAATAAAATATAGTTTTTTCCCGCGAATGTTGTCACTGAATACAGTATGGTTATTGGCGTAATGTTCCTCCAATCACCGCTAGCTTTTTGTTTTTTTATTAAGTGCAGTTTATGTTTTTTTTTAACATGGAACCTTATTTTTCCTGATATGATTTTAACAAAAATACATAATTTTTTGATCAGTAACATATTCATTATAAACCAATTCAATGTTTATTGTAAGTGATGTAACATAGACGTACAACATGAAGGATTTTACAGCTTCGCACGGATTGAAAGATGGCCGAGCGCTGAGGGCGCCTAGCCGAAACAATTATTATGGGTAACATTCCCAAGCACGGGTGAGATACACTTTCAAAATTCAATACCAGGGCGTCCAAGCACAAGTATGGAAAAAACCAGGACCGAAAACCAGGTTTTAAAATATTTGTAAGTATTTGGCAATATTCTGGTACGGGTACGGGTTTTTTTAGATGAAATGAAATGGAATATTTTCTTCCTACTAACCTGGCTTAAGACTGTCTGCTAACAGTATTTTGTATTTTTTACTGTATTTTGTCTTTAGCTAGTTTAGCGTTAGCAGGCGTAGTTTAAAGATTTCAAGTTTGATTTCAAATTCACAGTTTTACCACACTGTTATTTACAGTTTCAAAATCGTCTATTCGATAAACTCGCGTAATAACTTCTTATTTTCAATAACAAGAAATGAACACAAAGTTAATATATAAAAAACAGGTTTATTTTCACACTAAATTTTAAAGGAAACTTTAAAAAATATATTAAAATATAAAAAAAAATATCTTTTATCAATAAACTCGCAAAATAACTTTTATAAGGTCTAATATAAACTATAGGACAAAGTCGCAATCATATCCCAACTAACCAAAAAACGAAAACAAAATATTTACTTCAATTCTATGTATTAAACATAACTATTACCACTTACTATGTCCAAGCGCCAGCGTACCTTGCGATAAGCGTCGGACGTTTCAAGCTGGAGTCTGATGCCGTCCGTAGAAGAGATAGCGTTAAAAGGAATGTTATTAGACAAGGCCGATGAGACTTGTGGTCATTTATCTTTCGCCTGAATGAAAATAGGTGGCGGACGTTTGGAGCAGAGGCTTTTTGTAGGTCGACGTGAGCATTGCCGTTAGGCGGCGGGTGCGTCGGGGGGTTGAGGTGGCGGCGGCGGCGGCTTGCTTTATTTTTTGAGCGGCGACATAGGCATCAGCGCGTGCGAGCATCTCTTCAAGCTCGAGATCTCTTAAAGATTTTGCAACAACGTCTGGGTTAGGGGCAGCTTTTCGCCTCTTTATCGACTTCTCTACAAGGGTGAAGCCGGTGTCGCGGGAGTTCTCAGAGGACTGAGGAGTTTCCGATGACGACATTGCTGTTTTCTCGGAAGTTGATGAGGCCCCAAAGGGGCCCTAGAGAGTGCCTCACCTGATGAGGCGACTGTCGGGATAGCAGATAGGGAGCGAAATATTTTCCGGGTGCGTCGTCTGGATTGCAAGGAGTGCGTTAGCTAACGCGTCCATCTTTCCTGTCTTTCTATTTTGTCCAATGTAATATCCTACGGGGAAGTGTCCGCCAGTGGGATACCGGTGTGTGTGACCTAACTTCTCTCACTGTCGGGTATAGACAATGAGAATTGATGCCTAGGTGTGTGTGTATCCCTAGTCTCCAAATGTGAATCTTATTTTGCACACTTACGGGTGTGTGCTTAAAAATAATTATATCTACGCGAGGACTTAGTCCAATCGCATAAGTCTACGACGACTAGAGCTCTACCTAAGTCCAACTTGTGTAGACCACTTCCGTGCTGCGATTCCCTAGCGTCTTTATCACCGTCAGGTATCCACTAGGCGCAACTACTCGAGAGTGGATTTACAAAATGATGTTTGACAAATGCTTCTCTAAGAACAATAGAACAAAGTAATATAAGTTGCTTTGTTTATTAATTCCCGAAAAGAGTCGGAGCGCAGGTAGCTGCTCGGGATTATCGGACTACCTGAGCGGGTCGTGGCAGAGCGCTAGGCGATCGACAGGATTGGATTGACTGACTACTATTGCCGCAGCAAAGAAATTGTACTGTCTGTAACAAAGTACACCTACAGCTAAATTTTCATAAATATTACAATATGCAAAATCTTAGATAATGGACCTTCAGCTTAAAAAGGCGAACGGCTTATTATCTATGTTGTAGATTAGCTACTACTGGATCGATTTATTTTTTTGGGACTGTTAAAAAGGTACCGTAAACTGCCGCAAGATTGCCTGAATTTTGAAGATTTTGACCTATATCGCAAAATTCACAAAACTGTAATCCATTCTAATGCTTGCGAAATAATGTTCAAATCAGCATCTTCTTTATAGTGCTTGCTAAGTGCGTGCTAAGCCTTGCAATGTATCTTTACAGAATTCTATATTTTAACCACTTTTGTGAGCAGGCAATGATAGGACCAGTTAACCATAACTTTGTCTGTTACCCTAAAATAAACTGAAACATGTGATTTCAATTCGATTTCCAAATAATAATGTACCTGAAGCTTTAAACCTTTTCAATGTTATTAATTTATCAAAATCATCGTTACTTTCCCGTGTATATGCCGAGGCAAAGTTGGTATAGAATTTTATATTTATAGTGTAATATATTATAAAGAGTTTAGTGAAAGTATATGTTGGAATTATCTGTCACAAAAAAACGTAACTGCCGAAATCAAACATACTCGTCACTAATTTTTTAAATATTTAGGTTTTACGTGCTTTCAAAAGACCTGTTTCGCATACATCGAAGTGAAAATCATTAATCTGGTTTGTTCTTCTACTAGTTACGTAAACGTGACAACCCTACACTACGAATACGATTACATATCCGAACTTTACTTATGTGTATTTTTTTTAATTTCGCAGGAATATTGCATTCAATGAGTTATTAAATGTTATGAAGAAATGTGTTAGCTTTATGAAAATACTAGAAACAATAATAAATTAATGAAAATGTTCAAGTTACATCAAAAGTTTTGAACAAGAAAAAAAATCTGGTCAAGCCAGGTATTGTTTGTCAGCGTATTACGTAAATTCTGTAACGTTTAACAAAATATCCGCTAGCTTCGCAAAAACTCAGATAAAAAATATTAATATCTACTATATTTTTGTTTACCAAGTGTGCAACGTTTATGACATATTAGGATTTTTCTGTTTTAGGCAAAGTTGATTAAGAAAGGTAAAGTTGCGGCGGTTTTCGGTATATAGTATCGTAAGTGTATACAGTCTGAGAAATTCTTTTATTTTTATAATATCATAATATTACTAGTGGTAGGTTCATATACCATTAAGTGCTTCTGAAATATGCAGTTAAATTTCAGAAGTGTGCCGAACGACGGAAACTCCGGTGTCTTCTTTTTCAGTATTTATTTTCAATATTCTTTTTATTACTGAATTGTTGTAATAAAAATTTATGCTTGATGGCAGGAGTTGGTCTTGGGTGCTCGAAGGTATTATGACTATCTCTCTGTCTTGATCCATACATAAATTCTCCATACGTAAACCTTTCAAGCGCATACCGTATGGGGACGTAAATCTTTTGTTAGCACGCAAAGTTTATCTAAGCAATCATCATTTTAGTTGATTATGTTCTACTACTAAACTTTTCCATAAAGCCAAGAGATAATTATGTATATATGAGAAATAATGTAATATGTGCTTATTCAGTCAGTAGCTGTCGCTTAATATCATTTTCCTTTTAGTAAGCTTATTAGTACTTCGCGCCGATAAGTATGTATGTTTTAGTACTTCAAGGTTTATAGAACGTTGGACTATTTCTAAAATATATACATTTCGTCCAAATAAAAAAAAATAAAAACATACTCTGTGGGTCACCTCTTTGTCAATCTGTCAGCGGTGCTGTCATTCTGTCAACGAAAAATAAAAAAGTGATACCAATAATATTTTGATACTTTTAGTTTTGTGATAATTTCGAATTAAGATTTAATATTACTTAAAAATGTCGGATAATGATGATGATTATATGTGCGAAGAGGAGGAAGACTATGGCTTGGTGTGTTTACTTTACATATTTGTAAAACGATGCAATTGTTGTTGACTTTCCGATTAATTTTGCCTTTTCTGGCTACCTTAGCCGAATTAAGAGTAAAGGAATACGTTTTAAACTTGTTTAAAAACCAATTTAAAAATTATTTGTAACAAATATTCTCTATCAAATTGTGTTCGTAGAAGTTGTTTTTATAACCTCGTAATAATTAACCTTAAGTTTATTATAATTTCATTAAGATATTATTTAGGACTAGACATTAAATTGTTACCTATTGTTTATTCTGAATAATGGCTTTCTTTAAAATCAGATTTAAGAGTTATTTTACAATTCAAGGTAGTAATACATCTTTCACATAAGGTTTCATATGATCCCTCTTTCCTTATAGGAATATTCAGAAGACAGTAATTCAGAACCAGATGTAGACCTTGAGAATCAATATTACAATAGCAAAGCTTTGAAGGAGGATGAACCACAGGCAGCATTAGTAAGCTTTCAGAAAGTTCTGGAACTTGAAGGTGGAGATAAAGGTGAATGGGGTTTTAAAGCCCTAAAGCAAATGATAAAAATAAATTTTAAATTGGTGAGTTTTAAGGTTTTTCAATTATCTGCAATGGTATTTTCTTTAGCAGCTTCCCTTTACATTAGTGTCTACAACATACATACAGTCACACCTTTTTCCAATATAAGGAGAAAAGCAAAGGCCAGTCACATACTCCACTTTTCGCCCTTGCGGGAAACAAAATGTGATGGATGGCAAACCATGTCAATTTTGGTATGAGTCAAGAAATTCTTACTTCGAATTGTGTTCCCACAAGCAGTATAGTGGCAGTATTGCATATTATGGTGGTTTTTTTTATAGAATAGGGGGGCAAACAAGCAGGGGGCTGACGTGATGGTAAGTGATCACCAATAAATAAAGGCTCTCTGTACAATACCTTAGTCGCCACTTAGGACACCTCAGTAGGAAAGAGGTAGGTGCTACTCTCCTTTTCCAGACACCTATTGGCTATGCTGGTACAACAAACAACAAGATATAAAAATTATTGGACCATATTTATGAAGCATGAATAAAATGGCCTGATTGACATGTAGTATTTTTTGTCGTGAAGTCTTGAAAGTTCCTTAAATTGTAATTTTTTTTTAATGGAATTATTAACAAATAAAAAATGCTAGAAAAGTGTACAATAAATTGTAGACTGCTAGTCAGTATTGTAACTGAAATATATAATTTTTATAATGAAGTATTTTTTATAAAAGCAAGTAGCAAATCACATTCCTGTTTGTCATGTTACATCATCACATGAATTGTTACATATTTTTTATCTTTTCTTTAAGTTTATTTTTAATTTGTTTACTGTTATTCTTTTCCAGGGAAATTTTACAGAAATGATGGCTCGCTATAAACAGCTCCTTACCTACATCAAAAGTGCTGTTACGAGAAATCATTCAGAGAAGTCTATTAATTCCATACTGGACTATATATCTACATCAAGAAATGTAAGACATATTTCTAATACATAAATACATATAGTCACGCCTTTTTCCCATATAAGGGGTAGGCAGAGGCCATGACACACTGTAGTAGCACACTTTTCACCTCTGTGGGAAACAAGACACATTGCATTCCCACAAACAGTATTCTAATAGTATACGGTGTTAATCTGCACAAATATAGGCTGTCCGTACAATACCTTAGTCGCCTCTTACAACACCTTGTAGGAAAGAGATAGGTGCTATTCTAGTCTGCCAGACACCTATCAGCTAAAAAATATTATTTGAAGTAAGTAATCATTATTTAATAACAATTTCATATAGTAACATATAATGGTTAGGTATTAAATAGGTTCAAGAAACCAGATAAAATATATCAATGATCATATGTATAGATATACATATGATCTCTGTAATCTGATCTTATCAAGTATTATTTTTTAAAGGATGGCATTACATGAAGATGAAATTACACTGTAGAAGTGTAATTTCTCATGTATTGTTGGTGTAATTTACAGACAAATTTCACATACATAACAACCCGAAAACCTACTATTTGTATTTTTGCACAAATGTTGGCTCTGTTTGAGATTTGAACCAGGTACAGTAGTCAGGTACTCTGACCATTAGGCCACATGGTCACATATACTTTCATTTATAGGTATTTATGGGAATGTTATGTACATTCCCATATACTTTGTACTAAACTATCAGATTTTACCAGTGGGTAAGGTGTGTGAAACGGATCATTCGGCTACATTTGAATTATTTATTCGGCTTACATTAAATATTAGTTATTGGTTCAATGTAATTTTTATATAATTAAAATTACCAGCACTTCTGAGAAGACCATCTGTTTATGAATAGTTTTAATATGAACAGCACAGAAACACTTCTTCCCATGATCATTATTTGTTTGTTTTCAAAATAATATTTATTATGTAGGAAATTTTTGAATAAAAAAAAGCGTCTGCCTTGTATACATTTCTTGAAAATATAATGCTCATTAGGATTTCATCGGTATCACAGGGACGGTATACAGACAAATTGAGGAAAATTAGTCCATGCCCTTCCTACCTGTTCATCCTCTATTTGTGTACTCACTCCTGCATTTATCTAATGAATCAACATGATTTCAGTGATTGTTGTACAGGTGTATGCAACATGTGACAAACAAATTTACGTACTACATTTTCCACTTCAGTTACAAACGCGTGTCTATCACGCACAGTGAAGGTTTATGTAGTGGGGAATAACCGGCGTTTAACCGAAAATGTACGATATCTCAAAAACTACACGACATATCTCATTCAAACCAATTTTCGTTGAAAATGTGTTCTGTAGGTTGCAAAGTTACGAATTTAGTAGAGCTTATCGCATCTACAATTAAATTAGTTATTAATAGTTATTTTGAAATTACTCTTCAAGACTTATCTAACGATGCCTCATATGCTTAAGTGCACTGAATTTTTTTTTTCAGCTACAAGTGTGGCGTGTGTGAAATTATATATTCACTACACCATTGTAGGTGGTAGCTCAGAGGCTAGGCGCTCCTTTTAAATTTCATAGTACGCGAGTGTCCCGGGTTCGATTCCCGGTGCCGTCACCACTAAAATTGTTAATTTCAATTTTAAGTGCTGATTTACAACGTGCTCGGCGGTGAAGGAAAACATCGTGAGGAAATCTGCATGTCTGAGAAATAAAAATATTTCGATGACATGTGAAGTCCGCCAACCCGCATTGGAGCAGTGTGGCGGATTCTTCCCAGCTCCAAAACCCTTTCGGAAATTAGAGGAGGCCTGTGCTCAGCAGTGGGACATTTATAGGCTGTAACTTTACTTTTTACACCAACAATGGTTTAAAAAGTAAAGTAAAGTTACAGCACAAAATTGAAAGAAAGTGTTATTGTGTAAGAAAGTGTTATTGTGTGTGTGTTTTTGTGTTTGTATTTATGAATCGATCTACAAATATCGGTTCATAAATAACACTTTCTTTCAAATTTTCATGTATATAGTGCCAAATATAATGGCTGTGATTTACGGACAAACGGACAGGACAAAATTGTAACGGTTGCGTTTTTCCTACGGAACCATAAAAACGCGCACGTCGACGAAAAATTGTGCGAGCCGATTACGAGACTGTTTTGGGACTGACTGTTCGCCTGTTTTGAAGTCGAGTTTTCGGCTGGTAAGAGGCCGACCAGGCCGACTGTCCGGCGGGTTAAGGCTGACTTTGAGGCTAGTTAGCCTTAGCCTATATCGGCTTATCTTTGCATTATAACGTGACTTCCGTTTCGTCTTCCGTCAGATGGAGTTACTCCAAGATTTCTACGAAACAACTTTAGAAGCACTGAAAGACGCAAAGAACGACAGATTGTGGTTCAAAACGAACACTAAGCTTGGTAAACTGTATTACGATCGCGGTGATTTCAACAAACTTGCCAAGATCCTGAAACAGTTGCATCAGAGTTGTCAGGTAAGACCAGGAATATTTTGCTAGGGCAAATGTTTTTTAAACATGTAGCTAAGCTGTCATATAATCCGTATTTTGTTTTCTAACGTGCCAGTAACAAGGTTCGATTTCGTAACGATTTTTTAGCGAAACTAAATTAAAGTAGTTAATTTTTTTTTTACTTTTACTGAATTTTTTTTTCTTAAGATTTCTTTTTATTAATTATTATCTCATAAATATAATTCAGAGCCTGAGGTCACTTCTCAAATTTTCACCAAAGATGGAGTAACACGTAAAGTGTAACGCAATTAACCAAAGTACACAAATATAGATACATTTGATCACGATTGAATATAAAGACATCTTTGACTGGGACTTTTTATTGGGGATTCACTAACTGTACGCACACTATAAGTGAGTAGTAGCGCACGGACTTTAGACTATTCATTTGTAGCGCAGCGCACACCCGCCGCTCCATCTTTTGAAATTATTTATTTAACAGAAAGAGTATAGGTGAGCTGCGCTACAAATTAGTAGTGTCAGTCATTTTCGCCCGCCGCGCCCCGTTAGTCGTTTTTATTTCATCAACTAAACTGAACAATCGACTGATTCTATTAGTTTTAGTAATAAACGCCCATTTCTAGTATGTATAACAATTAAACAAAAGCTTATTTATCCCAGAGTCGCTATCAATGATGTATGCAAATTTCATTGTAACAGCCTTCACTTGTTTTAGAGTTTTTAATCTAGTCTGTACATGCAGGAAACTTTGTTTTGTAACATCAGCTTAAATCGAGTATCGATAAGAATTTAAAAATATTAGACGCACACTTTTATTTGTGTATGATTCTGTAGACCGATGACGGCGAGGACGACTTGAAGAAAGGCACGCAACTGCTGGAGATCTATGCGTTGGAGATTCAGATGTACACGGCGCAGAAGAACAATAAGAAGCTGAAGGCGCTGTACGAGCAGTCGCTGCACATCAAATCCGCAATACCGCATCCGCTCATCATGGGCGTAATAAGAGGTTGTCCCCTTTTAGAAAATTATTAGGCATATCTATATTTTGAAGTAAATGGAATCTACTTAGAAGGGGGACCTCCTTAATGATACGTCAAAGGCGCACTGGCTGGTGCGTCAGAAGTCATTCTCGCAGATCCTAGGTGTAGGCCGAAATTAATTCTTGTAGATCCTACGTGTAGGCCTAAACTAATTCTTGTAGATCCTAGATGTAGGCCTAAACTAATTCTCGCAGATCCTTGGCTGAGGCCTAAACTAATTCTTGTAGATCCTAGGTGTAGGCCTAAACTAATGGTTCTAGATCCTAGGTGTAGACCAAAACGAATTCTTGTAGATCCTATGTGTAGGCCTAAACTAATTCTCGCAGATCCTAGGTGTAAGCCTAAACTAATTCTTGTAGATCCCAGGTGTAGGTCTAAACTAATTCTTGTAGATCCTAGATGTAGGACTAAACTAATTCTTGTAGATCCTAGATGTAGGACTAAACTAATTCTTGTAGATCCTAGGTGTAGGCCTAAACTAATTCTCGCAGATCCTAGGTGTAGTCCTAAACTAATTCTTGTAGATCCTGGGTGTAGGCCTAAACTAATTCTCGCAGATCCTAGGTGTAGTCCTAAACTAATTCTTGTAGATCCTGGGTGTAGGCCTAAACTAATTCATGTAGATTCTAGGTGTAGGCTTAAACTAATTCTGGTAGATCCTAGGTGTCGGCCTCAAGTAATTCTTGTATTTCCTAGGTTTAGACCTAGACTATTTTTTGCAGATCCTAGGTGTAGACCTAAACGAATTCTCGTAGTTAGTAGGGGTCGGCCCCAGGGGCCAAGCGCTAGCCTTAAATTTCATAGTAAGCGAGTGAACGGGGTTCAATCCCCGCCGTCGGCACCATTAAATTTTACTAAACACATTTATCGTCGTCGTTTCAGCCTATCACAAGTCCACTGCTGAACATAGGCCTCCCCCATAGATAGCCACAAAATTTTGTAGCTCCCATATTGGAGGGTAATTGCCATAGTTGCCACGCTTGGCAGGCGGGTTGACAACCGCAGTTTATTTATTCAGATGTTCCAGGAAGATGCTGCTGCCCATCTCCTGGTTTAAATTTCCCTCTGTCGACTTTTACGACACCCACGGGATGCGACACATTTATAAAACCATTAATTGTAGTTTAAAGTGTCACTTAAAACTAATAAATCATTACAAATTTTAATAGCACTCAACAGTGAAAACAACGACTGAAAAACGTAGACGGTGAAGTCTGGAAACTGGGAGTCATCGTCACGTGATGATATTTTTGTTTCAAACGTATTGAGTAAACATCAATCTACTTAATAAATGTTAAACACTGATTGACTGAAAGACACACAACCTACATCCGGCGGGTCCAGCAGCACGAAATTTTGGACAGAAGTTTCTTATATAACAAAAGTGAGCTCTAAGAAAGGATTAGGTTATAGCGAATACAGACAATCTTTACCTCACCAAATGGCCGCGCGTTATCCTATCGACAAGCAAGAAAAATGATACATTTGTTTTATTTAATTTTGTGAGTAATGTTGTTACAGAGTGCGGCGGCAAAATGCATCTGCGCGAGGGCGAGTTCGAAAAGGCGCACACGGACTTCTTTGAGGCGTTCAAGAACTACGATGAGTCCGGCAGTCCGCGGCGAACCACTTGCCTCAAGTATCTCGTGTTGGCGAATATGTAAGTTCCTTTTACAGATAAAATTATTAATTTTATTATTCTCGCGGGTGGATATGATAAGTTTGGGAAAAAATAATATTAGGCGGGTCTGCATAATGCAAAGGAAATCGGCAAGAATTCCATGGTGCAGAAAATGCATGGTTCAGATCATACATATAATAAAACATATATCATATCAGCCTACCACTAGTCCACTGCTGAACATAGGTCTCCCCCAAATTGCCACAATAGTTTGTAGCTCTCATTTTGGGGTGATTTTGCCGTAGTTGCCACGCTTGGCAGGCGGGTTGGCAACCGCAGTTTATTTATTCAGATGTTCCAGGAAGATGCTGCTGCCCATCTCCTGGTTTTTATTTTCCCTCTGTCGACTTTTACGACACCCACGGGATGGGGTGGCAGATTCTCTTAAGTCGCCACCACACGTAAACATACAACATAATCAAGGATCAACTTATTAAATAACCGGTTTTTTAAATACTTTTTTAATATACACTTTTTTATATTTGTAGGCTTATGAAATCTGGCATCAATCCGTTCGACTCGCAAGAGGCCAAACCGTACAAGAACGACCCTGAGATCCTCGCAATGACAAACCTAGTAATGGCGTATCAGAACAACGACATAAACGAGTTCGAGTCCATTCTAAAGCACAACAGGAAACAACATCATGGACGACCCCTTCATCAGGGAACATATTGAAGACTTGCTGAGGAATATTAGAACGCAAGTGCTGATCAAACTGATTGGACCGTACACTAGGATCCATATACCGTTTATATCTAAGGAACTGAATATTGACGAGAAGGAAGTGGAGAATCTCCTAGTAACGTGTATTTTGGATAAGTGAGTTTTATATGATTATTTTTATATACCATGTTTTGAAGAGCTTTGAAGTGCGTCCACACTATCCAGCCCGACTCATAAATCCTCTCAAAAATAAATTATTTGCATGCGTAATAATTGTTTTAGTTAGATCAAAGAACCGTGTCTCGGTCTGAAGGGCACTGAGAGATAGTGTAATTACTGCATATATGAGACTTAAGAATTGATGTCTGAGGGTGACAGTCACACAGCATTCGTTATTGGCGGACATTTGACTTACCAGCAGGTGAATGTTTTGCTCCTCAAATTCCACTACATACATAGACGCACACGCCTTTTTTTATGCATTTTTCCCATATAAGGCTAACGGAGCCCTCGTCGTTTTCGTCCTCGCGGGAAATGAGACCTGGTGGTTGGCATACCACGTCGCCGTAATTTTGGTACAAGTAAAAAATTCTTACTCCCCACGTTCCCCCAAGAAGTATAGTGCCAACATTGCGTATTTTGGTGTTATTTTGCACGAATAAAGGCTGTCCGTACAATACATTAGTCTCATCTTACGACACCTCAGTAGGATAGAGGTAGGTGCCATTCTACTATGCTGGATATCTATCGTTTACACATTCTACTATAAAAATTCTCGTTTGACACAAGTAAGACTTTCGTAGCCGTGTGGTAGCGGCTTAAGATAATCTACCACCCCATCTCATCCCTTGGGTGTCGTAAAAGTCGACAGAGGGAAAATGAAAACAAGGGGATGGGCAACAGCATTTTCCTGGAACATGTGGTTAAATAAACTGCGGTTGCCAACCCGCCTGCCAAGCGTGTCCAACTATCGCAAAATCCTCCCAAAATGAGAATTACAAGCTTGTCGCAATGTATGTGGAGGCCTATGCTCAGCAGTGGACTAGTGATAGGCTGAAATGATGAGAGCTCCGTGTGTGTCCGCAGCACGATCAGCGGGCGCATCGACCAGGTGAACGCGGTGCTGGAGCTGGCCAGCGGAGCGCGCGGCGCGGCGCGCTACTCCGCGCTCGACAAGTGGACCGCGCAGCTCGCCGCGCTGCACCACGCGCTCGCCAACAAGATGGCCTGAACACACACACACACACACTACTTACACTTCTACTTACATCTCACACACGCGAACGCAACCTACAAACCACGTCCCCCTCCCCTGCCGACTTACGACTTATACACACCAACGCGATCCACGACGCCCATCGCACGCAGACTGGACAATACTACACGTCGTTTACTACACCATCCGCAAGGGGTGCGGTGCCTGGCACACACACTGCGCCCTGTAAAGCAACGCAATCGGTTTCCCGTGACATGGAGCATATCCAATAAGATTCCACATACACTGCTTCCTCGTGCTCGACAATTTAAAACTCATCAGTGGTGTACAGTATAAAAAGAAATATTTCATATCTCCAAATACAAATAATTTCCTTCGAGTATGGAGGCGTTCTTAACGTCTTTATGGGGGTCAGCCTTTTACTTTTAACCCCCCCCCCCCTCCCCTCCACCTTTCAAACCTCACTTGATTAAAGAATAGTCCCTTTTTAAACTTCATCTTTAATTTGTACTGTGAAGTTTCTACTTTGATATCATGCAACCGAGTACATGTTTCCATGAGATACTTGTAATTTTTTCAATGACCATCGTTAATTGCAATGCAATCAAATAATATTTAAAATGGCAAAAAACACTGCAATGTCCTTGTGTGCCTTCTATGGGGTGGAAATTATGTAATCAAAACCTGTCAACAAAAATTGCATGACAATAAGCACTCTATAAACAAAATTATCGACTCATAAAATACTAGTTACTGAAAAAGTTCATTAACCGTGATATCTTTATTTGTTTACTGTTGTATATTTTGAAATGAAAATAAAACAAAAAATCCGTCAGCTCAATTCTAAACCCTAAGCAAAACATGTTTACGCAATACAGCTCTAATTTTTTAACCCCTTGCTTTCACTACATTAAAAATCCATATAATGCATGCATTATCATATTTCGAATGAAATAAAACGCCTTGTATATATATGATAAGTGTTTATCCAAAACCCTAATTGTAAAAATTTAAAGATCAAATGTCCAGAGTGCAAATCGAAATAAAATTGCGTCTTATGGGTAACTGTGTTTTAATTTGTGACCTTCCAAATATATGAAACAAAGAAATTCAGTATAAAATTTTATTATATTCTTAATATAGTATATAGTAACTACATAATTCAAAAATGGACGGATTGGTATATCACAGGTTAGTTATATACATTGACGGTTTTTAGAGTAAATATTACATAGAAAGTTTTATAAACATTCACAGTTTTTAATCTTCATTAATATTAATAATTCATAGACAACTGTCATAGATATTATTGCTGCCGAGCGTGGATAGGATACAAGAAGTAAATATCAAAATGGCACTCCACATAATATTAATCACACCACTTAATATTTGTATACATTAACATTTTATAAATTGATTAATCACTCAGGTATCAGACAATGAGAACTATTTTTCGACCAAATAATATTTCCAAAAAGTTAACTCCAAAGTTTGAGATCTACGAAGATTTATAATGGTAAGCCCTCCCTATTAACAAATCGCCGGTACCCACAGGCCTCTCCAAGAAGAGGATAACATTTCTATTTATCTTTATTAAACTCGATTGTTCAACATAATATTGAAATCAAACCGACCGCGATGGCCTAGTGGTTAGCTTACCTGATTTCTTAAGCCGCGGGTCCTGGGTTCGGATCCTAGCCGGAGCCAACATTTGTACAAATCACAAATTGTTTTTGGGCTGTGTTGTGCATGTGAAATGTATGTCTGTAAAACGCACCCACGATACAGGAGAAATCCTTCTGTAGGCATAATTTTATTTAGAAACAATAATGATTTCGAATCGTCCCCGATTAAAGGACATCATTATTTGAAAAGAAGTATAAAAAATATGAAGCACCTAATAATAAAATAATATAATTTGTCACAAAAACGATTATGAATATTTAGAACCGTTTTAATGCCCTAAATCAAAAGTATATTAAAGATAAAAAATCAAACATTACGCAAATTTGAAACAATAGAATGTACAACAATTATTGCATACTGCGTCAATTTGTGTAATAATGTAACCGTTTGTTTAGGGCACACGTAGGTCAAAATATCTGCATGATTATTATGTAATTCGACCTGCTTTGGCCGGCAAAAATGACCGTCAAATAAAGATATGAAGGCGGTTTTGTTCTTATTCCGTAGTGTTTCGCTTGATTAATATTAAATTACGTTAGGAGCAGGAGCATTTTTTATTTTTATTAGTTGTATGAAGTTCGCTGCCGACACAGCGGTTATGAAGCAATGCGCGTCGTCCGAAACGGCGAGTGTTAAAAAGCTGATAGAAACGTATCAGACAGATACACATTAACGTTACAAGTTATCGATACGATATCGATACGATGTTAGGGTGCGGCGGGCGGTGGGTGGTGGGTGGTGCGGTCAGCGCGGCTTGTCGTGCAGCCAGGCGCGGAAGACGGGCAGCGTGGTGGGGTAGTGCGTGGGCGGCTGCTCGCCGGCCTCGCCCGCCTCTCGCAACGGGTAAGTGCCCAGCACTATCGGCAGCTGCAGCTTCACCTCCTTCTCCAGGCTCTTCGGCTCGATTATGAACTGCCAACATTTTTAAACTACTTTGGCAGTCTTGATACATATAATTACCCTCATGAAATATAGCTTATATGAAAATGTTGAAGTGTACAAGTGAGGAAGTGTGCAACATTTTTAAATTTAACTGTTCTGACGCAGAAAACACTGAAATAGGTACTTGGATAGAGATAGAAAAAGGGAGCTATATGTTGCTGGGCTCCTTTTTGTTATTAATAATTATTTATTGATTAATTGTTTATATGCTAAGCAGTTAATTCACCGTGAGTAATGTTTTTGTGAATTCATGTTTATTTATTTTTATCAAATTCTAATAAATACGTAATGTACAACATCCATACTAATATTATAAATGCGAAAGTAACTCTGTCTGTCCCTCTGTCTGTTTGTTAACTTTTGACGGCTTAACCGCTGAACCGATCTTGTCGAAATTTGGATACTTATTATTCCGGAAAATTTAAGAGTTCCCACGATATTAAAAAAAACCTCAATTTACGCGGGCGTAGTCGCGGGCTTCACCTAGCACTACTATATAAGTTTTATCGTACACAAAGTTACTTTGCGATTTTCCTCAGTTGTGGGTACATTCATAACACTTTTCGTCACAAGTTTTGAAAAGTAATTCAGAAGATTTTTGGTTAATTTTTGAAAATTTAACATGAAGGCCACTCGTCGCGACATATGTGTATAACTTTAACATGAAGGCCACTCGTCGCGACATATGTGTATAACTTTAACATGAAGGCCACTCGTCGCGACATATGTGTATAACTTTAACATGAAGGCCACTCGTCGCGACATATGTGTATAACTTTAACATGAAGGCCACTCGTCGCGACATATGTGTATAACTTTAACATGAAGGCCACTCGTCGCGACATATGTGTATAACTTTAACATGAAGGCCACTCGTCGCGACATATGTGTATAACTTTAACATGAAGGCCACTCGTCGCGACATATGTGTATAACTTTAACATGAAGGCCACTCGTCGCGACATATGTGTATAACTTTAACATGAAGGCCACTCGTCGCGACATATGTGTATAACTTTAACATGAAGGCCACTCGTCGCGACATATGTGTATAACTTTAACATGAAGACCACTCGTCGCGACATATGTGTATAACTTTAACATGAAGACCACTCGTCGCGACATATGTGTATAACTTTAACATGAAGGCCACTCGTCGCGACATATGTGTATAACTTTAACATGAAGGCCACTCGTCGCGACATATGTGTATAACTTTAACATAAAGGCCACTCGTCGCGACATATGTGTATAACTAACATGAAGACCACTCGTCGCGACATATGTGTATAACTTTAAGCGTGGCTAAAAATTAACAATGATAACAAAACAACAATGTGCTGAAGAAAAGAGTGGGAAACATGTCCGTCTGTGAGGACCATAAAAAGGTGGTCTATCCAACTCAATCGTGGCAATTTTAACCAGGAGGACGATTTGAGACCGGGCAGTCCAACAGAAACGACTACGGATATAAACATCGAGGCAGTGCGCAAACTTTAGAGGAAGACAGATAGAGGAAACCCTCCACTTGATGTCACTTGTGGTAGGATTTCTATGCAAGAATCCGTCTAGGTATGGACCACCCCAGGCCAGTTATTCTGCCGTGAAGCAGTCGTGCGCAAACATTGGTGTTTCGGTGTTAAGGGCAATGAGAGGTAATGTAATCACTGGGCATATAAGAAGGGCAGAAAAAACTGATGTCTCTGGGTGTAGGGCGCAGTGTAACGCCACGCTGAAATATTTTGGGTGAAACAGAATTTGTTATGGGCAAATGATGCACTCACCATCAGGAACGTTTTGCTCGTCTCGTCACTTCATCAAATAAAGCTCGGCCTAAAAGAATCTACCACCACATCCCAACCCGTGAGTGTCGTAAAAGTCGACTGAGGGAAATTAAAACCAGGAGATGGGCAGCAGCATCTTCCTGGAACATATGAATAAATAAACTGCGGTTGCCAACCCGTCTGCCAAGCGTGGCAACTATGGCAAAATCTCTCCAATATGAGAGCTACAAACTTTTGTGGCTATCTATGGGGGAGGCCTATGTTCAGCAGTGGACTTGTGACAGGCTGAAACGACGACAACGACGAGAGATACTCACGAAGACGTCGTAGTGCACGGCTATGAGGTGGCAGCCGCGCAGGTTGGTGGGCGGCAGCGGCGGCACGTACAGCAGCTCGCGGCGCCACCAGTCCGTGTCGCCGGGGCGCGTCTTGCCGTGCGCCAGGCTCGCCAGCTCGCGCACCTCCTTCGCCGCCACCTTGCCGTGCGCCGAGTACTGGATCGTCTGGATGACGAACATTCACCCATATCCAAAACGCGACAAATATAATAAAGTCAATTTTGTGGCTAAAACGGTGTCTTCAACTCAAATTTAAGTCTCGGACAATAACCATACAAGGGACAACTAAAATTACAAGATCTATGTCGCGTCGGTAACACACTTATTTGCCGAAACTTTCGAAAATAAAACTGTCAAAAGCTTAATTGGACTTACAATTTCTATTTTAATTTTGCATTGCCAAATGACTTTACATTTATACGTTGGCAACTAGTCTCGAATTCCTGGTAAACTAACTAGGAATCTCAGAGTCGAAAGGGATGAACCTTTGGAACATACACAGTCATTGACATCTACATATCCTCATTGATAAGTTACTTTTCGTTAAAAACGTAAAGTAACTTAGCAATTATGCAATTGGTTACTCGTCCGGCAGTCAATAATTGGCAATATTTTACACAGTACTTATAGATTACAGTAGATATAACACAGTAGATAGAATTTGTCTTCTTTAAAAACAAATCACTATCAATACAAAATTTAATTTTGGTTGGACATTTTTTTATGAATTTGGCCTACATAACTTATGTGTTACGATATTCCTTTTACACGACAATTCACACTCATGCAATTGAAAGTATTCTGAACATTGTCTAGTTCAACAGCAGCATAGCAGAATAACACTGACCTCAGTAAGCGCTGCACGTGTGCACTTGATCGCCGTGCGAGAGTTGTTGACGAGGTGCGCGGAGATCGCGATGCTCTCGCCGGGCACGTATGCACCGCGGTCCAGTGTCACGCGGCACGCCACCGCGCCGCCGCCCACGCAACCCACGCCCACGCGGTGCTCCACACTGCACTCCAACTCTTGCTGAACAGTACACCAGATCCCTTTTAGGTTTTTTAAACGCTATGGGGGAAATGCCAGGGCCCACAGCCGAAGTCATTTAAAAATTACTAGACATATACGAAAAACACGTACAACAATCATGTGTTTGTACATTCGTACTTTAAGCGGTGATTTAGAAAACGGAAACTACAATGTTGGTTGCGCTTCTTTATATTCAGAGAGAACACCATCTGATGATCATCATCATTTCAGCCTATCACTAGTCCACTGCTGACTATAGGCCTCTCCCATAGATTGCCACAAAAGTTTGTAGCTCTCATTTTGGGGGGAATTTACCAATCATTGCCACGCTTGGCAGGCGGGTTGGATTTCTACACTAGCTGATGCCCGCGACTTCGTCCGTGTGAGCATTGGTTTTTAGATATCCTGTAGGAAGTATTTCATTTTCCGAAATAAAAAGTATCATTTTACTAGTGGTAGGATTCCTATGCAGGAGTCCGTCTAGGTAGGTACCCCAGAGCCAGTTATTCTACCATGAAGCAGTAGTGTGCAAACATTACTGTGTTTCGTTTTGAAGGGCACTGTAAGCTAGCGTAATCACTGGGCATATGAGACTTAAGAACCTATGTCTCAGGGTGATGGGTACAGTATAGTGCCACACAGAAATTTTCTGGGTGGCACAGAATTTGTTATGGGCAGACGTTGCACTTACCATCAGGTGAACATTTTGCTAAATTCATCACTTTATACAATAAAAAAAAATTGTTTCCAGGATGTAAGCTATCTGTGTTCAATGGTTGAGCTGTAAAAAGGTAACAAACGGACAGAGAGACAGAGGGAGTTACTTTCGCATTTTTAATATTAGTATGGATGAAAATATAATAGATAATTGTAATTTAATTAAAAATGGTTTAAATACAGTATTTTGTTTTATACATTGCAAAAAAGTATTTTCTAATTTGTGTTTTAATTGAAGCATAGGATGTGGTTCACTGAATGGCGATGGCTTAAAAGAATCTACCACCATATCTCATCCCGTGGGTGTCGTAAAAGTCGACAGAGGGAAATTTAAAACCAGAAGATGGACAACTTCCTGGAACACCGGAATAAATTAACTGCATTTGTCAAACTGCCTGTCAACTATGGCAAATGGACCCAATATTAGAGTAACAAACTTTTCTAGCAATCTATGGGGGAGGCCTATGTTCAGCAGTGGACTAGTGATAGGCTGAAATGATGATGTGTTAGCCGAGAATGGCCAATAAGCCTTTGGAGATATTATATATATTATCTCAAGTCAAGTACAAAATGGCAATGTGGTTGGTTGCCTCAGCTTACATATTATGGCAGTACCTATATTGATATTTGAGTGATACAGGTGTGATGAGAACCTAGGAAATAATCTGCTTATGTACTATAAAAATATGTCTATTGGAATGAAATTTGTGTAATTATTTATATAATTATAAGTCATTTTTTATAACTCACAGATAACACAGGAGGCTCCAAATTTAGATCAATCGGGTTCATAACAATAAACACTTGCTGGTTCTTATGTGTTAAGCCATTTGGCTCCCTCAGTGCAGCTTTACAGTAGTATTGGACCCAGCCATGTGTACCAAGGAATGTTGAAGGCAGACCCATAGGCAGACCAAGCTTAAATGGAAAGCTATGGATCCCAGGGGACAGCAGTGATGGTGTGTGACCTATAAGGATAATAGATATCTTTAGTTCATCAATATTATGTCCTCAGTTTACTTTCACTGTAAATATGAACAATCCTCATATTGATAGATTGATTATTCAGCCAACACCCATCTCAGTCATTTATTTTTTATTATATTTATTTTATCTTCTAATTGATAATTCAGTGTGTTTATATTTACAAGTTTTTTTATTAACCCAATATGTGACAAGAACTTGGGATAGATGCAACAACTTAGATGTCATATATTGTTATAGGTTAAAAAAAATATGACATTTTCAAAAATAAACACTGGATACTTACAAACATTCACTTATAAATACAGAAACAATAATTATTGAAAATTATCAATTATAAATTGATATTTAAGTTCATACATTTTTAGAACATATTTAAAAACACTAATAAATTTTTGGTTTACCTGGTTCACCAAGTAGTCGCATTCTGAAATCAATGTAGTTTTCTTTATCAAACAACCGCTCATGCCTGCCAGAACCGACTCTGACTACTCCCTCTCCTATGACATGAAAGTGGAGACCTGGGAAAGCAAGGATTTACATATTAAATTGTTTTCCTTTTTTCCTTTATAGTTAAACTTACAAAAAATCCTATTTATTATATTTCAGTGGATAAAGAAAAAACATATAATTTATAATACAATTTCCAATTATCAAAATATATAAACTAAGGTTTAATTACTCACCTAGCACTGGGGTGTCATCTTGTAATTCCATTAACACTTTACCTGACAAAAACTGCCCAGGGAAATATAACAATGATGTGTTATCAAACACAATCAAGAACTTTAACAGTTTCCTCGGCATTTTTGCTTAGTTCACAATTATCTTGAGTTAATTCAATTAGAATTACAACGAATAGGAACTAGAATGCAACAGCTTAATAATATTCAACATTAATATGATTGATATATGCAAATGTATGAAGATGAAGGCGTGCGCGGAATAGTTTCGTAACTAGTCACACGGAAGCAATTGTTGAGTAGAAAGTGATCGTAAAATATTTTTAAAACTAACAGTGAAAAATGTCGCAGTTATGAAACACACTTAATGAGTAGGACATTATCTAAGCACTTTTCAAATAATCCGTAGGTTGAATAAAGTTGAGAAATATTTTGTGTGAAGGCCAACAAGCTCAAAGTTTACCTTGAGTAGATGCGAGTTTTATAAAAATGATTGTTATGACACAAATCTAATTTACCAGTCTATTAAGTTTTATTACTAGTAATTTTTAGTAATTAAAAAGTAAAAAACTAAGCTATCAAAAGAAAAATAAAAATTTTTAGAGAAAAAATATTTTTATTGTGACATACGAAAATGTTGCTATTAGTTGATAGTTGCCTTTTTATTATTATTTATTTATTAATGAAGGAAAGGAGTCATAAACTATTTTCCAGTGTCAAGTAACATATTCAAGTATACAATCTTCTAGCATCAACACTTCAAAATTTTGATCGACAGTAAAATGATAGTTGACTTCTACTGAAGATTTGTTGGTTGTGGACGAATGGAGACAAAACAAAAAGAACAATTTTGGTCTTGAATTGAATTTTCCAACCACTGTACACTTTCAGGACATAATACTTTGCTTGCATAATAAACTATCAATATTAAACATCAAAACTCCAAATACACAGAAATTACAAAATGAAATAAAAACACTACTGCTTCTTTTCGAGTTGGCGCCAAAAGTCCATAGTTGCCTTTTTAGCTACTTATTAACATTATCTTTTCATAAATAATATTAGTACTGAGTACCAG
The DNA here is from genome assembly GCA_019845155.1 of Luehdorfia chinensis. NCBI lineage: Eukaryota > Metazoa > Arthropoda > Insecta > Lepidoptera > Papilionidae > Luehdorfia > Luehdorfia chinensis. Next base: position 4,168,438 of record JAHVAK010000206.1, on the reverse strand, counting down.
TATTAATGTTGAGCCCCCAGATTCGTGTTAGATTTAAGGTCCGGGCGCTGCCTTAAATTTAATAGTACGCGAGTGACCTCAGTTCGATACCCGGTGCCTCTAAAATTGTTCTGCAATTCTAAGTGCTGATTTACGTGGTAAATCAGCATGCAGGTAAATCGCTGAGTCAGCGATGAAGTAAAACATCGTGAGGAAACCTGCATGTCTGTATTAATATAAAAGATAGAAATACAATATTTCGAAGACATGTGAAGTCCGCCAACCCGCATTAGAGCAGCGTGGTGGACTTTTCTCGGCTCCAAAACCCTCTCAGAAATGAGAGGAAGCCTGTTCTCAGTAGTGGGACATTTATAGGCTGTAACTTTTACTTTTTACTGAATGCCAAGATTTTTTAAGAATACTTTCACATAATTTTAGTAAAAAGTTAATATTTATAGACCCTAATCTATTAGAAATCTTTCAACATATAATTCATAGACGGCACTGTTGTCGTTACGATTACAGCATATTCTTTTTTAATTTATTTTGTATTGGTAAAAACCGGTTTGACCAATGTAAAAATTTATTTATGATTTTTTACGTGAAACTTGTCAAGATGACATTTGTTTGACAAATTGATATTTATTATATGGTGAAACTGAAACCGACCAGCGACTTTTGAATAAATTAGTAAATTTGTTTTTATTATTTGTTTATTTGAATAACCCTAATACGATTTAAAGAAATCCAACAAAATGCCGAGTGAAATGATAACTCTTCAGCTCGGTCAATGCGGAAACCAAAGTAAATTAAGATTTATCTTTTGTCATATATTTTGTTTACGATTCAGTTAATTTCAAAAATGTTCTATGTTTGTCTCAGTCGGCTTCGAGTTTTGGAAGCAATTGTGCATTGAACATGGCATTTCTCCGGAGGGTATTTTGGAGGAATTCGCATCGGCAGGCTCGGACCGTAAAGATGTTTTCTTCTATCAAGCAGATGATGATCATTACATACCCCGGGCTGTTTTACTAGATTTGGAACCTCGAGTTATACACACTATTATGAATTCTCCATATGCAAAGGTTTGATAATATGAATTAATATTTTTTTACAATGCTAAAAAAAATTCTGTAATTAATGCATCAAAACAATAAAAAACAGAAATTTGAAAAATGAAGCTGCTCTCCTGTGATTAATAAAGGGTAGTTGTGTTTTCGAACTTCTGGGATTTGTATTTATTCTCTATTGCAGGCATGAGAAATATGTGATATAAAAAGTTTGCTAGTTGTCTCAGGATATTATTTTAAATCTTGATATTATTTTAAATTTGTAAAATAACTTAGATTTTGTATACAGTTGCTTTTGAAATTATATTAGTGATATATAAATTAGAAAATAATTTATTTATTCATTAACATTTAATGCACTTTCAAATAATTTACATTCTGTTTAGAAATGTAAACTGTTTAATTTTAAATTTGTTAAGAAAAATATGTATTCCAGTTATATAATCCCGAAAATGTTTATTTATCAAAACATGGAGGTGGTGCAGGAAATAATTGGGCGTCAGGGTATGCACAAGGAGAAAAGCTCAATGAAGAAGTATTTGACATTATCAATAGAGAAGCTGATGGCAGTGATAATCTAGAGGTGAACAATGTCATTGTTTTTTTTTCTTTAAATATTATATTAAAAAATTATAATTTGTGGTACAGCTTTGATGCAACTTGATGTCTATCAATTCATAAGTCGACTCAAGTGTGTGGGTGGAGAGGCGGGGAAGAACCACACTTACAGAATACCTGCAGATGTTCATGCATTCTGCAAGGTGAATGGCAAGAACTGGCGACTCAATTACACATCATACACCTCAGAAATAAATTTGCACCAAAATTTTAGTAAAGTTGTAAGTGCGTTTAGTCTACAGTCACCACTTACTAAGACTCATTTATTGTCCTTGGTTGAATCAAAAATGTGTTAGCTGTTAAATATTGTATGTCCTTGTGTGTTTTTTGAAATACTTTGTATTCAGCTTTTCTGGTGAAGAAATAAATTTTAATTATACTTATATACACCTGTGTGAATGTGTGTGGGAGTGACTTTGATGCACAAAGTGAGGAACAGTCTGATAAGGGAATGTTGCAGTGTGGTAAAAGATGTAGTAACAAAGATAGAGAGATAGGGATGCTTAGATGATTTGGACACTTGAAAGGATGGATGAAAGAAGATTGACCAAACAGTTTTATGAGGTGAATATGTAAGGGCAAGCCAGTAAGTGTCAATGTACACGAGCATATCATGATAGATCAAGTCATTTTAAGGAAAGGCCATAGCAAAAGTACCTACAACCTTGAATGAAAACACTATTGGAAGAAGAAGAAGCAAAAGAGGCATAAAAGGAATGTAGTAAATGGAAAAATGTGGTCTCTGCCTACCCCAATGGGAAAGAGGTGAATCTATGTATGTATGTATGTATAGACCTAGCTGAGACCTCTCATCATGGCATTTAGAACTTGAACTCAACAATGGATTAACCAGAAAAAAGTATTTTGCTTATGCCCTAGAATTTATGAAAATAAATAGTGATTTTGGATGCAATGTATGTATTTTTGACAGTGATAACTTAAAATTGAAGACATTTTTGTAATTCAGTATTTAAACAATATTGTTTAATAATAAATGCAAAGGATCGTAAAATTTCATGAAAATGTCAGCATTGTAGAACAAGTCATCTTAAAGGTTTTCGAGGTAAATATTCCAGCAATCTTGCAGTCTATTATTCATGATGCCTTGATCACATGTCTAGTACCTTTCTACTTATTTATCAATAGCTTTAAAACATGTCATGTGCATAAAATGAACAAAAGAAAACATTTGAGAATCAATTATCCATTATAAGTTATATAACAACTGTCTTTAATCATGTTTTCCAGGGTTTTGTTCTTTGTCATTCTATTGCTGGTGGCACTGGTTCTGGAATGGGATCCTATATTTTGGAACATTTATCAGACAGGTTTCCTAAGAAGCTAGTACAGACTTACAGCGTTTTTCCTAATCTTGATGAAATAAGGTAAATGGTATGAGTATTTGTTTTTTTTTAAGTAATAAGGTAACAATTGAAAGTTTGAGTGATAAGATTTTATACTGAGTCTGATCCCTATACAGGAATCCATCTAGGATAGTGCTAACACCGGGCTAGGTATTCTGCTGTGTGCTTAGGTTTCGATCTGAAGAGCACTGTCAGATAGTGTAATTACTGGCCATATGAGACTTAAGAACTGATGTCTCAGGGGGACAAGCGTAAAGTGGTGCCATGCAGAAATGTTCTGTTATGGACACAGCAACTGTTATGGACAGACATTGTACTTATCATCAGGTTAACATTTTGCTCATCCTGTCTTTTGCTCCAAAAAAAAAATGTTAACAGTAATACCTCATTTTTTTCTAATACTAATATAAATATGTAGACTTTATTTGGATTTTGGTTTCGGAATAGCTTCAAATAAATTAAAGATAAATTGCCCCTGGTATTATAGTGGAATGCCCTTTTACGAATAATTATGTCTATATATAACAATATTAGGTTTAATAACAATAATTATGTTTGTATTTTACATGCAGTTTTTAGCAAATTAACTTCCTTTCCTACATAATAATTATGTCTTCAATTATTGTCAGTCGCCTTGTGAAGCATAGTCACCTTGTGAAGCATATTTCAATGAAAATGAAATATTTTTAAAGTTTGTCCTCAAGGGCTGTGCCATGCCATGGATGCTACAAGTGTGGTGTGTGGAGGGACTGTGTGCATTCATTTCATATAAGATCGAGATTCTGCATTATTTATTAGGACCCACGTGTCCCACTGAGCAGCTACCCAAGGCACAAAACACAGCCCTTATGTTCTAATGATTAGTAGACTGGAATCACACAAATTTGTTTCTTTTTAATTTCAGTGACGTTGTAGTACAGCCATATAACTCACTTCTGACATTAAAGCGTCTGACAGAGAGCGCGGACTGTGTGATGGTACTAGACAACACGGCGCTCAACCGCATCGCCAGCGATCGCTTGCACATACAGAACCCCTCCTTCGCACAGATCAACACACTTGTCTCTACAATAATGAGTGCCAGTACAGCTACATTGAGGTATTATGTCACATATCACTCCAATTGCATACAAAATTAAAAAGATGATAAACATTAGTTCATATTTATTTAAATAATTGAGTCAACCTCTGATCCATACTAATATTATAAATGCGAAAGTAATTCTCTCTGTCCCTCTGTCCGTCAAAGTATTTTTAAAAAACCTAAATTCACGCGGACGTAGTCGCGAGGTTATTATGTTCCTGACAACTGTATTTTACTATGAATTTGATTACATCTTTCAATGTTTTATTAGTAACACTTCTACATTGCCTTCGACCGCGTGTCTTATTGGACAGAGTACCTGATTACTTCACTGCGGGTTCTGGGATAGAATCCCAGACGCAGTCATCATTTAAAAATAAGAACACAAGTTGTTGATTTTCGGGTGTGATTGTGTTGTCTCCAAGTCCGAGTGAGATTGTGTTGTGTCCGAGTCTGACACTGCATCTTAGACTACCACTGATCTTAACGCATGTGCGTTATATCAGGCGCGGGTATGTAAAGGCGGCTGTGTGCCCCTGTGTTAGTAGTGCTATAATATTTTCTGCACAGTTGATAGCTTTCGACAGCAAACAAATAGGCGTATATTAGCATTTATAGGCATATATTAGAATATATAATATGGGAGGAGTTTGTTCTGTTTTGTTAAGAGGGAGTTTATTGATATTTTAGCCAAATATGGTAGAAGGGTTAGTAACCGCAGAACATTCTTTAGCAAGAGAATGCTGCCGCTAAAGGCATTAGAAGAAAGATTTTAAAAACATGTATGCCACTATTACAGGTTACACTATATGGTTAACTTTATACAACGTTATTCATAATTGGTGTACTCGTAGCATCCCAGCACCTACCCATTCTACTATGATCTGATAAACATAACGGTGAAGCTTTAATCAAAAAATTTAATACTAAAAATGACTGTACAAAACTTTAAAATTACTTGTTTTGTAAAACTTTTCGCAACCCTAATTCAGAAAGTCGTTGCCCCGAACCAGACAAATTCAAAATACGTTTTCTTCTCCATTTAATTTATGTTACTCTACTGTGGCGTCATACTTACAGATTTACTTTGCAACAGATTTCCTTAAGCTTCATGATATCGTAGTACTTGCGAGTTCTTTCGATGGCAGCTCAATGGAAAAACGCCCAATTAAATTTATGAGTTCATCACCTATGAGTTTTAAGCAAATTCTTTAGTCGTCTTCTTTAGTCGTCATACTCCTACAGGTATCACGCTACGAGACTCATTATATTTTTTGGGGCATATACACATCGTCCCTAAGCCCAGCCGGGATGTATAGGACATTACGAATGACTCTGTATAAATAATTTAAAATTGCATTGTACCAAATTTCTTTTCAATTTATTTATGCTGTTATTTTGCTGTTTTTTGAAATATAAGTATTAACATATCGATATTTACATTTTTAGTAATGTAAATTTCAAGTCTAAACATTTAGTAGCAATGTTAACATAAATTAACCACAATGACAGGTACCCATCTTACATGAACAACGACCTGATCAGTCTGGTGGCGCCGCTAATCCCCACGCCGCGGCTCCACTTCCTTATGACCGGCTACACTCCGCTCACCGCTGACCACGAGCTCAATACAGTCAGTATACACTTATGATGTTTAAGATCTTGGTTGAAGGTTGGGCTATTCACAAATACGATGCAGCAATAACATCTTTTTTATAAAATTTGTTCTGTGTCCATTTTGTTTAACTTACTGATCCTAAGACTGCCTTTATCACAGGTGAGAGAGTCAAACGGTCAGAATAACAAAAAACTGTCCACAGAGTGGTGTGCTGTCACCGCTCCTGTGGAACTTAGTCATCAACAACCTCATCACAAAACTAAATGTAAACCACTTCTACACAATAGGGTACGCAGATGACCTAGCAATCATAATTTCAGGTAAACAAGCTAGTATATTCTGTGACCTTGCACAGGCGGCGCTACTTATTGTATAACGCTGGTGCAACGAATACGACCTAACAGTCAACCCAAATAAAATTGAATTGATAATGTTCACCCACAAACTAGTACTGAATAATATCACCTTCCCAAATTATTCAGCACCAAACGGCTGCTCTATACGGCTGTCATAAGAGCTAAAATACCTAGATATCACTCTGGACAGCAAACTAAACTGGAACAATCGCATAGAAAAGAAAACAAAAAAGCATTTATCACCTTTTGGCAATTTAAAAGGATGATTGGGAATTGCTGGGGCTTGTCACCTAAAATCATCCTATGGCTATACAAGATGATTATTCGCCCAATGATTACCTACGGTGCAGTAGTTTGGTAGCCAAGAATCAGATTAACTACTGCTATTAACAAACTCCAATAATGTCAGAGGCTAGCATGTCTGGTCACAACAGGTTGTATTAGAATCACTCCCACAGTGGCCCTAGAAGCCATGCTGGATCTGCCACCGCTGCACCTGTACATGCAACAGGAAGCAGCCTTGGCAGCCATTAAACACAAAACATTAAATCTTTGGAGTGACAATAAGATTCCGCAAACCAATTTACAGAACCGTTTACAGAAATGCCCACTCTACCGGCTGTGTATGACAGGATCCCACAACAGTTTGTATTTGACAAAATGTATAAAGTACAATTACACGAGGACCATCGTACTGAAGGGTTGAACCCAAGGGAACTCAGAATCTTTACAGAACCGATCTCCAAAACCGAGTCAAGTGCAGGCTCAGGAACCTTTACAGAGGACCTAAATATACAAATATGCACACCACTCGGTGCCCACAACACAGTGTTTCATGCAGAGTACATGGGCATTGTCCAAGCAGCATCTGCCATAGCTGCAAGGAAGGTAAAAAAAAGACCACACCATCCGGATACTCTCCGACAGCATGGCGGTACCACTGGCTCTCAATTATAATGTCATGAACTCAGGGCTTACAAACGAATGTAACGAGTGACTAAATGAGGTATGTCATTTCAATGAAATAATCCTACAATGGATTAAGGGACATAGCGGATCTAGGGGCAACGACTTGACAGCCGAACTTGCTCGGTGGGGCTGAAACCAGTGTGCTGTGGGACCAGAACCAACACTGTCACTACCCCTCAGGTATGTTCGCTCGCTAGTCTGTAACCGCATTAGGAACTAAAAAAACTCCGTCTGAACAAACCCCAAATCAGAACGATTAGTAGCGCCATAATTTCACATGGATCATTTAACAAACATGTGTTTACTTTAGGTGTTACAGAAAGCCCTCTGTGCAGGGCTTGTATGGAGACGGACTAAACGACGGCCCATGTCCTGCTGGACTGCCCCACGGTTGCCACATACAGGGCCAAGCATCTCGGCTTGCCGAGATCGCTTCCTGAGGTAGCAGTGAACATCAAGGGGTCTGCTGCGATTCCTGGAGGAGCTTGGTTGGCTCAAGTAAACCCATTATTCCTGTCTTCACGCCAAATACGCGCTAGACGTGGAGTTGTGAAAACCGGCCCGTTGCAATCTACAATCTACAAGACTGCCTTTATAGATCTAAGAGTCTTTGTGTTAATTTCAGTTAGCCATCAAAGAACTGATGGCTAACTGTGCAGTAAGTTAATAAATTTGAGGTACATATGTACCATACGTATATACATTCAATGGAGCAAGGCAATGTAAGGGGAGGCCTGTGCTTCTGAGTCCAAACAACAACTAATTTTGAACAACTTTTAATATTTCATAATGGATTGATTATGTTGTTGATTCATACTTATCTCAATATTTTTGTTATAGGCTCCAAAGATCAGAAAAACGACAGTGCTAGATGTAATGCAAAGGTTGCTGCAGCCTAAGAATATGATGGTCTCCCTCAGCCCAGACAGGACAAACCAGCACTGCTATATATCTATACTTAATATTATACAGGTATGTCATCTTGTACTCGAAACCACATACAATTACATCATATTTTTGATTGTTTATATTAGTGTACCGTTTGTCACAAAAAAAAGCTATAAGGCGTTTTTTTTTAATAAAGCTATATCGGTCCACTGCAGGGCGAAGTAGATCCATCACAAGTGCACAAGTCACTGCAGCGCATCAGGGAGCGCAAACTGGCGTCGTTCATCCCGTGGGGGCCGGCGTCCATACAGGTTGCACTGTCGCGCCGCTCGCCCTACGTGCACGCCTCGCACAAGGTGTCCGGCCTGCTGCTCGCCAACCACACCAACATTTCGTCGGTGAGTAGTGTTCAACTATCTGTAGGCCATACAAATATTTGCTCCGTGCGGGGAAACGAAACCCGTGGGGGAAACGAATCCGTGACCCGTGGGCGAAACGAATCCATGACCCGTGGGGGAAACGAAGCCGTGTCCCTCGGCATAGAAGTCAAGAGCTGACATAGAATACCTTGTACCTATGGAGGAACAAGCAAAAAAACCCAGCGGGTGATTTTCTTTTCTTTTTCTTGACAACTATTTTAGGTAGTATAATAAATATAAAGATGTAGAAAATGTGATGAAACGAGCAAAACGCTCACCTGATGGTAAGTGCAACGTCCGCCCACAACAAATGCTGTGTCGCCCAGAATATTTCCGTGACACCGCACTTCGCCCGTCACCCAGAGACATAGGTTCTTAAGTCTTATATGCCCCATGATTACGCTAGCTCACAGTGCCCTTCAAACCGAAACACAGTAATGTTTGCACACTACTGCTTCACGGCAGAATAACTGGCCCTGGGGTGGTACCTACCTAGACGGATTCCTGCATAGGAATCCTACCACTAGTAAGACACATATATTACACATTGCCCCATGAAAGTATTACTAACTTCATGAAGTTAACTGGCATGAAAAACCGTAATTATATTTTCTTGCAGCTGTTCGACCGGTGTCTTCAGCAGTTTGACAAATTACGCAAACGAGAAGCGTTTCTTGAAGTTTTCCGGAAAGAACCCATGTTCAAAGAATCTTTAGAAGAGTTTGACGAGTCGCGTGGCGTCGTGGACGACTTAGTGCAGGAGTACCAAGCAGCTGCTACGCCAGACTATGTGCACTGGAATCCTGGTAATTAGTCAATATATATTATTATATAATATAACATAATTATAAAAAAGGGTTTCATTTATATTGAAACCCTTTTTATAATTTCGTCCTGTCCGTATGTCACAGCCATTTTATTTTGGAACTTTATAGATGTAATTTTAAAAGGTGTTTATTTTATGAACAGCTATACAATGTAAATTTACAAAAAAATAAGGATGGCACACCATCCATTTAAATATTAATTTTAGAAAAATGATTAAGGAGTTTCAAATTTATTATTTTATTTAAGCCTCTAGTTTGTGAGATAGGTAGCCGTAAAAAGTCCCCCAGCCTTCAACTTTTCGACTATGCTGTCGAAAATTCTCAAAAGAATTAAGGTGGTAGAACCTAGAAAACACTCAACTACAATTGGTTTGAATATGTTGTGTAGTTTTTGAGATATGGAATATTTTGTTACACGCTTTACTCCACTATGGTCCGGAACGAAAGTGTTCGTGGTCCGACACGCAATGGAGCATTTCTTATAAATATGTTGTCACAAATAGTTTGTACGTGAAACTCAAAATACACCATTACCAAAACATTTAATAATTATATGAAAAAATGGTCTTTACTTTTTTACAGAGAGCAGTCAAATATAACAAAAGGACAAATGTGAAAAGATGAAACATTTGTTTACAATAATTAAGGGAGACCCCTAGTAATTATAATAGGCATTCCAAAGGAAGGCTGAAATGGGCAGAAGATGCAAATTAAGTTGTTAAGTTTTAACAAGTGCCATTCATTTATTGTATTTATAATAGTAATCTCAAATTTGTTAACCCTATTTTAAGAATTTACATTTAATTTCTCTCACATGTCATATCATAGAAACATCCCTTTTCATATTCACATTTTATGTGTGCAAGGTGAAAATTAAAACAAAGTTTTTATTACCAAGGATTTATTATAATTAAATACTAACTCTCAACATTCCCTTCACATATACCACTCCCGTGCATAACAGTGTGGTCTGTATGCCCTAAATATGGTTCACATTAGACAATGCATATTGCAAACGTAAATACTAAAACAGATCTGTATTGTGAAGCTAATAAGTATTATGTATAGTCACAATTACTTAAGTCTATGTGTTGAATTACAAAAATAAAACTTTTAACATTATATAGATGTTTTTTTTAAATCCATATCCACAACTGTGTGCTAGAGAGAGCATCCCACACCAAATTCGTTAGCTTATATTAAAATCACTTTTTCGTTCAATAATTATGGCTGTATGTACAGTTTAAATTTAAAACAACCTTGGAAACAATTCTTTTTAACATGACTATTTCTTGTTTAAAATAATAAAATTTACTCGAGCTTAATGTCTGCAAGCAATTATGATTTCTAAATATTAACCATAAGCCAATAATGTAGGTTAATTAATGTGGCTATGTACACAATGAAAGGTATGAAGGATGTGATAATTGTGATTATTGCAGTGTACACAGTAAATTCTGACAAGTATGATATTGCAAGGATGGCATATTTATAACTGACATACCTGTATGATAAATATGTGATTACAATTTGATAAACATTGAGAATGAATTTCTTTTAAGTGGACCAATGTGTGACAAAATCTTTTTTATGTTGGAAACACTAATGAAACACTTGGTGTATTATATGGAAGTGTAAAAACAGATATCTATATTTTAGTCACACACTGGTAGCTGTGGCGATTTTTATTGAAATAGTTGATTAATTAGTCATTACAACAAAATGAAATGACAGAACACAAATGTACCTATATTCTCAACAGTTCTAATATAACTTTATCTAAATTGTATACATAAATATAACAGTAATTCTTATAAATGTTTTTGTTTAATTTTTAACATACAATACTAGTAATGTTGAAATCACAATAATGACATCCAATTTATTTGTGAGATGAAACAATGAGATGTTCTATACTAATCAGTTTGCTTTATACTGTGCAAACATTGGTTGCAAAATTATAAGCAGTTGTGTAGTGCGATGCAATAGCATAACAAAATTAAAATGGAATAAACTTAGATGGCCTGTTGCCTAGGGTCTAAGGCAAGGCTAGGAGGTTTGACTGGGCGGTTGGAATTTTGGCTGTATAATAGAGGTCTTCCTCAGAGGGACAGTCTCAGGCGTAGGGATGGCGTCTCCAGTTGGTTGCTTTGCGGGCACTGCAGGAGTTTTAAATGGTGCTGCAAGGTTGCTTGGGCGCTGTTTTGCCATTTGATAATCACCAGAATCAAAAAACTTTTGCTGAAAAACAAAAAATTGTTTAAAAAGTTATATTAATAATTTCCTATACATTTAAGATAGGCCATGCATTTTTTAAAATATAGAAACATTAGGTATAGTAAAAAAAAATAAGTTTTTGTTATATTTTATTAAGAGTGAACAGGAGCTTAAACTCCTCCAGATTATAACTGATCCAACTTCAATTCAAATCGCGAAAGTTCACTGTCACTTGTGTCTTGATGACTATGAGCTAATAAAATAGTTATTAAGTTTTGGTAGGTTCCTATGTAGGAATCCGTCTAGGTAGGTACCACCCCAGGGCCAGTTATTCTGCTGTGAAGCAGTATTGTGCAAACATTACTGTGTTTCGGTTTGAAGGGCACTGTGAGCTAGCATAATCACTGGGCATATGAGACTTAAGAACTCATGTCTCAGGGTGACGGGCGCAGTGTGGTGTCATACAGAAAGTTCTGGGTGACACAGCATTTGTTATGGGCAGACGTTGCACTTATCACCAGGTGAATTTATTGCTTGTTTCGTCACTTTATCCAATAAAAAAAAACGCCACTTGCAACCAGTAGTGCAGCGATCCTATTTTCGGTCTTACTAGCAGTGTCTTTGTGAAGGTAGACATCTGCACTCATCACATGAAATATAGCTGCAGTATGCTGCTTGCTTAAGCTGGTTTTCTGTGAAGGTGTTGTATTTCTGCAGTCATTCAGACCTATTATTTCTTTTATTATAAATGTAGCTCCACACTATGACTTCTCCTGTATTGTGGGTGCTACCCCAACTGGAACAACTGAATGTATAATATAGACCATACAAATATTTGTAAACAAAACAGTAATGTTTGCACACCACTGTTTCATGGCAGAATAACTGACCCTGCAGTGATACCTACCTAAATGAAATCTTGCATAGAAAACCACCACCATTAGTAATTTCTTACAACATCGTTTATTTACCAAGACAACTACTTCCCAAGTTCTACATTCAGTTCTAATGCAATTGAATGTATAATTTTACAGTTTTATTTAAATACTATTTTCCATAATTAATAAAGTAAATTATTATAAGTAATCAAGCAAAGTAACAAAGTAAATCAACTGTTACACAATATGTTTGTGTACTTTACACCTACCACCTACATATTGTTAACATTGGTATATTTATTAAGTCTAAATTAATCCATGTAATAGTGACTTAGTGCTTAGTGTGATATTAATTTTATATACAATGCATAATATAAAATACAATTATTATCAATATTTGCATGTATTTGCATATTTAATATAGTTAGCAAATTTGTTATTTTTTTCATATAATAGGGGGCAAACGAAAATACCAGAGGAATAGCAGATGTGGCAGCACAATTGTCCTTCGACAAAGGATATAAAACATTGGTTTTATGGGAATATTTCCAATATTCTCTCTCTGATTAGTGTATGAAATATTGTTTAAACTAATGCAAATTATCAAATATTTGTACCATATGAGACTGGCTACTTTAATACTTACTCCCTTCGCTAGTCTCTTTTGAAGAAATGCAGAATGTCCTCCAGGTCCCCTGCCGAGCATTGCATTGGGGAACTTTGCTTTAAGTTTAGCTTCCTCCAACTTTTCTAACTCTTTCGGCTGGAAAGAAACGTTGATTTAAAAAACGATAGGAGAAAATTATTAATAAAACAAGTACAACACTTACATCTTTTGGAGGATCATTTTGATCAGGCGAATCACCCATTATGAAAAACTGTAAAAGTAAAGTTATATTGGTATTGTTCTTCACATACATTTAAACATGCATAACACATACACACTTTAATATCCCGTTATATACCCTATGTTGATCCCGTTTAAAAATAACACAAGTGTAGTCGCCTAAATAAAGAGCATTGTTTACCCTCACATTTCTAATTTACCCTGATCGTATTAAAATGAGTAGTTTTATTATTATAGGTAAAAGTTATTAGATAGTCAAACAAACCAAATTAAATGTAATTTATAAATTATAGAAGAATATCAACACATGGTTTTATTAAATAATCAAAGGAGATTCATAACTATTTTCATAGAAAGTTGTTTACCTCGAGTGTTCTTGTTTTACAATCACTTGATAAGTGCTTCAACAAACGACAATTTAGTTGAAATATAAATGAAAAATATCAGTCGAATAACTGTATCTGCCGAAAAAGTCGTCAACTAATCAAAATTTTCTCGTGATTAATATCAAATCAAAAACGAAAATGGTGTTTAAAACAGTGCTACCAGTCTATAGTTCATTCTTCTTCTTCTTTTTTTGATCCTGGCAATTAACTACAAAACCAATCCGTTTTTTGCTATTTTCGAGTAATAAATATAATGGCCGTTTTTAATGAATTTTGTAATTCCTGTGTATATTTTGAGTTTTGACGTTTAATATTGGTACTATAAGAGCAAGTGCTCGTGAAAGTGTACAATGATTGGAAAATTAAATTCAAGACCAAAATTGTACTATTCGTTTTGTTTCCATCAGTCCAGCAAATTTTCAGTAAAAGTGAACTATCATTTTACTGTCGATCGAAAGTTTGAAGTCGCTGTTTGAAAATTACTACATATCTAAAAATTATATATTTTTAACCTGGATAAGTTACATGACACTGGAATAAAGTTTATGACTGTTTCCATATATATATAAATATATTTTTATCAGACTTCATTTCGATGAGATTTTTTTTTATTGTACAAAGTGACGAAACGAGCAAAACGTTCACCTGATGGTAAGTGCAACGACCGCCCACAACAAATGCTGTGTCACCCAGAATATTTCTGTGTGACACCGCGCCTGTCACCCTGAGACATCAGTTCTTAAGTCTCAAATGCCCAGTGATTACGCTAGCTCACAGTGCCCTTCAGACCGAAACACAGTAATGTTTGCACACTACTGCTTCACGGCAGAATAACTGGCCCTGGGGTGGTACCTACCTAGACGGATTCCTGCATAGGAATCCTACCACCAGTAAATAGAGATGCAAAATCAGATCCCACACTGGCAGCCATATGTCGAGCAGTTAAATTATGAGCGGATGAAAGCATTTGTATGGAACTTATCTAAACAAACGTTACGTACAAAACAACTATGGACGTAATGAAAATTTTCAGCAAGAGCATCAGACATCAACATGTCAATTAAAATATAAGTGCGTTTTCTACCCTGAGGACTAAGATGTAAATGAGAAAGTGAGTTAAACGGGTCTCTAGGTCATGTCATTTACCATACAAAACGCGGCAATTCCATGATGCCTATTTGCATCTTAGATTCTTTTTCTACTCTTATCATCTACGGTATTGCGCCCTCTAGCACCTAGATAGTAACAGTATTATACTTTACCTTTTTTTTTGAATACTTTATGCAATTTAAAAGTTTTTCGAGATGGAGTGACGACATGCGCGATTTTGCGGGAAGTCGATGGATGCAGGTGGCTCAGCACCTTTTTTTTGGCAATCTATATATATAATTTCGGTGATGTAATTGCTGTTAGCCTTTTTGGCTTTTACAGCTTCATCGGATACTGTGCTCACGAGGCAGGGGCCCGCGTGCCTGGTTTGGTTTGACCCAAACATAAATACTTAAATAAACTCCTACAAAAACATCGAAATTCGGACTGTGTCGTGTTCGCTGCGTGCCTGCGCGATTTCGAATATCTCAAATGATTTTAAGTCGTCTAATGACCGTCAGAGGGAGGCTGCGGGCCTCTATTCGGACTGTCGACTTGTGTGTCGGTAACTCTGGGCGGTGAGAACCGCCCTGGAACACGGGTGTATCGTGTGTACGCGGTGTGATTGTTGACTGCTGCGCGCCGCTCTCTACGGCGGTCGCGCGTCGTGGTGCGTGTTATATTAAAGCTACGAGTATTAACTGTGTGTACAGTGTAGCCTGG
The DNA here is from genome assembly GCA_019845155.1 of Luehdorfia chinensis. NCBI lineage: Eukaryota > Metazoa > Arthropoda > Insecta > Lepidoptera > Papilionidae > Luehdorfia > Luehdorfia chinensis. Next base: position 4,153,106 of record JAHVAK010000206.1, on the reverse strand, counting down.
ATCGTGACTGACCGTATCGTGGTCAGGGAGTGCTGAGACGTCCGTATCGTCTAGCACGTTTCGCGGACGACGTTTGCGTACGGTCGCGTTTCTGTCCGGTCGGTAATTTGCTGCTTTAACCACCAGCGGGTTTGGATGAACCGCGGCTTTTTCGAAAAACCGCCTTGATACTTCTCTGAAGTGTTCAGAGATTAAGGGCATTTCACAGTCGCTGTAAAGGTCTACGTTGCGCTGATACCAACCGGCTCCGGTGGCAGTTCGCAAGAATCGATTTTGAAGGCTCTGTAACTTCTTTAATTGATTGCCCGTCGCGTGAGCGAAAGCGCCGCATGCATAGTCCATTACGGGTCTTATGCAAGTCTTATAGAGGCGAAGTTTGTGTCTTAAGCACATTTTGCTTGAAGAGCAAGTTAACGGATATAGTCGGCTTGAGATAAAAGCCGCTCTATTTCGAACGTTTTTTATGTGTGCAGCGAACGACATCGCTGCGTCTAAAGTGACCCCGAGGTATTTGATGCTCTTTTCCCAGGGAATAGGGCGTCCGAACAGGGTGATCGTGCCTAGTTGATTGTTGCCGATTGTGTGAACTCGTCTAGCGGGCTTTGGCGTGCCCCTCGAGAAGTATATCGCTACACTTTTCTCGGGGTTTACCTCTATTCTCCATTTCCGGAACCATTCGCCTAGGCGATCGGCTGCGGCTTGGAGTTGAATCCTCTACCCGGAATCGAAATAGGCGGTTGGACAAGAAGGCTCGTATGATGTTCACGAGTCTGTCCAGGGCGATTTATAGGGAAGGCCTATGTTCAACAGTGGACAATAGGCTGAAATGATGACGATGATACAATTTAAAATAAATACCTTAAACACACCGTTAACCACAGAAAATTACAAAGATTCTATTAATTAAAGAAATAAGAAAGCATTCAAGAGTATTTTGATATGAAAATATCAGCAGCGCAGGTTCTCATCGACGTCGTTTCAGCCTATCACTAATCCACTGCTGAACATAGGCCTCCCTCATTGATTGCCACAAAAGTTAGTAGCTCTCATTTTGAAGGGATTTTGCCATAGTTGCCACGCTTGGCAGGCGGTTTGGCAACCGCAGTTTATTTATTCAGATGTTCCCGGAAGATACTGTTGCCGATCTCCTGGTTTTTATTTACCTCCTGTCGACTTTTACGACACCAACGGGATGAGATGGGATGGTAGATTCTCTTAAGTCGTTGCGAAAATATCGGTTACTGTCTCTTAATCTAATCTTTTTAACTTTTGCTATTACCATAGATCGTAAATTTGTTGGTCATGTCTTATTAGTGTTGTGTGCTCTATCTCTCTTTTCTGTTTTTTAGAACTGATGGTCACTGTTAGCCCTAAGGCATTTAACTCTTCGCCCGGATTGAAAAATTGTGGCCGAGCGCTGAGGGCGTCTAGCTAAAACTTTTGTTATGGGTAACTAGCCCAAGTGTCTCCGAGAGGGAATATCGGCTTGGACAGTTCCCCTATGCGTGTAAGTAAGCTGACTCGAGGGCGCCTGAGAGGGCCGAACCTCGGTTCGATCAGTTACTTATATCGGACTATGGGAGGACGTTAAAAACATCTATATTTACCACCAATTCGGAGTGCGTTAAGCTGGAGAAGAAATACTGCAAGAAACTCCAGTGACGCTTCTAGTCAAAGATAAGGAAAACCAGCGGTATGGCGAATGATTAATATGTGATGATAATATGATGTTCTCCTAGCCGATTTCGACCACGGCGACAACTTCCGACTACTGTCGAGAGCCATCAACTGCGCAGGAGATATTATAGTGCCACAAGTATACGCGCAAACACAGAGGCACTCACTCGTCCCAACCTACACGCGCCCGATGTAACGCTGATGCGATAAGATCGGAAGTAGGCTAGGATGCAGTGTCAGAAACACAGGGACAAACACAACACAACCAGACCCGAAAACCAACCAATTGTGTTTTAGCACAAATTTTGGCTCCGGCTGGGGTTCGAACCCAGGACCCGCGGCTTAGAAGTCAGGTACTCTGACCACTAGGCCACGCGGTCGTGTATATATGTATACTAATAATGAGGTTTTCATGTTGAAAATCCTTGTGATGCTGTGTGGTAGCGGCTTAAGAGTATCTACCACCCTATCACATCCCATGGCTGTTGTAAAAGTCGACGTGTTGTAAAGTCGAGGGAAAATGAAAACCAGGTGATGGGCAGCTTTTCTTCTTCTACCTTTAACATCTGAATAAATAATCTGCGGTTGCCAACTGCCTGCCAAGCGTGGCAACTATGGCAAAATCCCTCCAAAATGTGAGCTACTTTTGTGGCAATCTATGGGGGAGGTCTATGTTCTGCAGATGGCTTGTGATAGTCTGAAATGATGATGATAATAATGAAAACGATACTGCTGATGGAGATAAAGCCAAACGCGCAGTTTTGGTCTTGAATTGAATTTTTAAATCACTATATTTACAAGCATTTATTGGTAAGTAGTTAATTTTAATCATCATAAGTCAAAATATAAACGACTTAACAAAATTCAATAGAAAACACACCTCTTTTCGAGATCTACTAAAAGTCCCTGAAAAGTATTACAGCTATTTTATGAACAATTTAAAAATGAAGTGTTCCCTTCATTTTCATTTTGTCCCTCCTTTTGGATTATTGTATCACGATAACGGACTTCTTCAAACTTCTTTAGAATTGTTGTGTTTTCAAATGAAAAAGCGAAACTAAAAAGAGACAAACATATACATCTATAGGATTACGCCTGTGGGAGAATGAGATAGAGTGCAGTATACAGTGTTTATTATATTTATATCTTCTATTTCTTCGTATATTTTGCTCGACAATAAGATTAATAATTGTAGCAATTGACGCTCTATTTCTAAGATATATTATCAAATTCTAACCAAAGCATTCTTTAGTTTCATAGTTTAGTTACCATGAGGCAATTGAAAACTTGGAGTCTGTATAATATGTAATGTAATATGTAGAATAAAATGTAAAATATTTTTTAAACTTGGCAACAACATTATAATAAATAAACCCTACAATTATCATACTCCTGATACGCTGCATTCATCTCATTCTCAGTTCAGTTTTCTGAAGGTTTCACTTCTACCGCGTGTGAACTGCACACATCATCATCATCATTTCAGCCTATCTTATTCTATTGAACATAAGCCTCCTCTATAGATTGCCATAAAACACGGTCCTGAGTCACCTGCATCCACCGACTTCCCGCAAAACCGTGCAGTTGTCTTAAACTGATACAGTTTAAGCTCTCGATCAAAACGATTAGTCGTATACCTATTTAAATTTTTAGCAAATATAAATAGGTATGCGATTAATCGATTTGATCGAGATTAAATAATAATAATAAGTGAAAAGTATAAAAACTATAAATTAACTAATTTTCTCTCATACTGGACCAAAAATTTATCAAAAATCATACATATACAGTGATTTGAATTATAGAGCTTGTTTCCTCCATTCAATAATGTACCCAAACCAAAGCGATGCTCGATTTTAAGCAACGATTTCTTGATAATAAAACAATGCAATATAAATAAATGCAAAAACACATTAGTGACTATACTAAGAAACAGAGATACAATTTATGCAAATTGTACACACTATAGACTGCCAGCCCTGTACTTTAATTGGCATTGACAGATAAATATTTCCCGTTGTCACCCCGTCTCGACGAGTAAACAACAAAATTGATAACTTCATGATATCCTGACTCTTAGTATTGGCGGAAACTATAAAAATATGGAAACAGATATTGAAGATGACATCGATGGCTCAATTCACAGTATTCACGTTCGCAATTTTTTTTGTCATGAAAATTTAGAAATCAATTTAAACAGAAATGTTAACTTTATTGTTGGTCGAAACGGTAGCGGCAAAAGTGCAATTTTAACAGCTTTAGTTGTTGGTTTAGGAGGCAGGGCGTCCGCTACAAACCGAGGGAATAATTTACATTGTAAGTAAAATGGTAAACGGTTTTTTGTATATTTGTGAATGTTGATCATGAACGTAAAAGTAAATTATCATAAAATTAAAAAAAAATATATATATAAAAACACACATTATATAAATTATCATTAAATAAAATCATTAAATAAATCTGCATTCTACACTTCATATGTCCTTATCATATGTAACTTTCATTGGACATGACTTTGTTAGTGATTTATCCTTTACTGATAAATTCTACTCTCCCTGACTGCTACTCAGCTACTTTCTGACTGAATAACATTAGCATAGACCCTAATCACAGAGGACATGGCTTCTGGAAACCTTGTAGACTGAGCATGTTTGTGCTAAGGTATATAGAAAAATAAAGGAATGGTATAAATGTCCAAAAAGGAGGGCTTTCAGAGTTTTGCTACAGCATGGTGGACTCTTACCAGTTGTTAATTGTCCACCATGCTCCACCAAAGCAGTTTGCTGGACTGCACATGTCCTCAAAATATTTTTATTCATCAGATACAAGTTTTATCATGGTGAGTTCCATCGTTGCAAGTAAATGATAAATCAGCATTTAAGATTGCAGAACACTTTTAAAGGTCTTGGTACTGGGAATCATGCACAGGTCACTGATTAATTATAACATTTAAGGCAATCTCCCATCTCCTAAGCTACCATATGTATAATAGCTAACAAATTTATAGTATTCCCTATATACTTTCACTATAATTACCTAATGTAATTTTACTGTGTTCCAGCATTTATTAAAAAAGGTGCCAACTCTGCTACTGTAGAAATAAAAATTAAGAACAGCAGTTCAAAAGCATATAAACATAATATTTATGGGGATTATATAACTATAGTAAGGAACATCACTGCATCTGGAAGCTCAAACTATAAAGTGAAATCAGCATCAGGTATCAAAATAAAATTGCAATTAATGTACTCGTAACATTACAATAAGTCCTTGAAAAGTCAACCACATTTACTGGTGGTAGGATGGATTCCTATGCAGGAATCCATCTAGATAGGTACCAACCCAGGGCCAGTTATTCTGCCGTGAAGCAGTAGTGTGCAAGCATTACTGTGTTTCGGTTTGAAGGGCATTGAGAGCTAGCGTAATCACTGGGCATTTGAGACTTAAGAACTGATGTCCCAGGGTGACGGGCGCAGTGTGGTGTCACACAAAAATATTCTGGGTGACACAGCATTTGTCGTGGGCGGACGTTGCACTTTCCATCAGGTGAACATTTTGCTCATTTTGTCACTTACTTATATTTTACTCTTATATTTACGCGAACACTACACATTTAAATGAAACTAATTTATGGATTTTATCGCGTTTAACGTCGGGTTATAAATAACAAAAATTAAACGCTATAAAATCCGTAAAATTAGTTTCATTTAAATTTGATTTTTAATGTTCATATTTTCAACAAATGTCCAAAACCTAGCTATCTAATTGCATAGCATTAATTTAAAACATGTTATGAGGATTGTATATGAAAATCATAGATTTTGAAAACATTTTTGGTATGAAAGTTTTGATATATTTAATATGAAATGATAGCCTTAGAGATGATTCATTCAACCATGTATGAGTTGATCCATTCAAATATTACATAGACTAACATTTAAAATAATATATGTATATATCAGGGACATTTTGCAGTAACAGTTGACTTCATTAATTCTTTTGTTAATTTATCTTTTTAGTAAGCCTTGAATGCCTTGCCCGGTTGCCAACCTGCCTGCCAAGTGTGGCAACTATGGCATAATCACCCCAAAATGAGAGGTACAAACTTTGTGGCAAGCTGTGGGGGAGGCCTATGTTTAGCAGTGGCCTAGTTATATGCTGAAATGATGATGACAAATGCCCTAAGTTTAGAATTATATATATATATGTATAAAGGATTTGTAAAGTTTTTTTTAACTATTATACAGGGTCATTCGTAATGTCCTGTACATCCCGGCAGGCTGGGCTTTGGGATGACGTGTATATGCCCCAAAAAATATAATGAGCCATGTAGCGTGATACCTGTAGGAGATAGACCAAGGATAACATGAAGCTTAAGGAAATCTGTTGCGAAGTAAATCTGTTAGTATGACGCCGTAGTAGGGTAACATAAATTAAATGGAGAAGAAAACGTATTTTGAAATTTTTTGGTTCGTTATATTCGTTATATACGCTCATAAAGTTTTACAAAACAAATAATTTTAAAGTTTTGTATGAACATTTTTAGTATTCAATTTTGTCATTAAAGCTTCATTGTTGTGTTTATCAGATAAAAGTAGCATGGGTAGGTGCTGGAATATACGAATTATGAATAATGTTGTATATTTAGACCTATTAAGCAATAGAAAACAATGATTATTTGTGGCATGGTTCTTTGTTAGTGTTATAAGAGAAGCACTGTGTCTCAGGTAGTTGCATAACTTCTAACCCACTACACTATAGCGTCTACCCCAAATTCTAATTACTGCAGGCGAGCAATAAAGCTTCTTAGTTAAAGGCGACTTGACAATTGTTGTGTAAGCTATGTACTGGCTGATGGCGATACAATCATCCAAGGGCCTGTGTCGTACCTGAGATTTTTGATTTGATTTGATTGGTAATGTTATGTAAGTTGAGATATGTGGTGGCACATATCGCAGCTTACTGTATTGCGCCGCGGTACGAAGTACGACGGCTCTGGTTTTTTTTACATACTAGTAAGCTTTTTTACATACTAGTAAGCTTTTTTACATACTGGTATTGAATTTCGCGAGTATATCTCATCCCTACTTTACAGTATAATATATATTTATATGTTTTTGTAGTTCTATATTTACTTTTCCTTAATTTTTTGTCTTTTTTTTTAATTCTCGATTCCAAAACAGGAGATGGCCCCACAGTAATGATATTTTAAAAATACAATTATAATCTTTCAGGCGAAGTAATATCCACAAAGTTTGAAGAAGTTAATGCGATAATACTAGCCCATGACATACAAGTAGACAATCCCATCTCAGTTCTAAATCAGGATGACGCGCGTAGCTTTCATGCGTCAGACGCCAAGAAGAAGTATTCATTGTTCCGTAAAGCTACCAACCTCGACCAGACTGAAGCTAATTATGTTAGAGCACTCGAGAACTGTAATAAGTCTATCTCTATCTGGAATAGAAAAAATGAAGTGAGTATTAAAAATGTTATACTTTAAGGTAAGCCGATAGGTAGAGGTAGAGGAAGTAGGATAGATTTAAAGACACCCACCGGTTGAGATGGAGTGGTAGATTCTCTTAAGCCGCTACCAGACGGCTACGGAGCTCTCGCCTGTGTCGAACTATATTTTCTATAGTAGAATGTGTAGCCGATACTCGTGGAAATGCAATAAAAAAGTAAAAATGTAAAGTTTCAGCCTATAAATGTCCCACTACTGAGCACAGGCCTCCTCTCATTTATGAGAGGGTTTTGGAGCTAGGAAGAATCCGCCACGCTGCTCCAATGCGGGTTGGCGGACTTCACTCCTCGAAATATTTCTATTCCTCGGACATGCAGGTTTTCTTCACCACTAAGCACGTGGTAAATTAGCACTTAAAATTGTAGAACAATATTAGAGGTGCTGGCACTGGGGATCGAACCCAGGTTACTCGCTTACTATGAAATTAAAGGTGAGCACCAGGCCCCTGAGCTACCACGGCTCGGCACGGAAATGCAATGGAGAGTAAGATTTACTTGACTCGTACCAAAATGGCGGCGATGTGTTTCGCCACCCGTCACGTCTCGTTTCTCGCGGGAGCGAAAAGTGGACTACGTGTGTGGTCTCTGTCTACCCCTTATAAAAAGGCGTGATTGTAAGTATGCATGTATACTTTAAGAAAAATGCCTTTTTTTGAACTGATAAGAAAAACAAGCAAAAATTCACCATTTCACCCAAATAATCCAGATGATCTTGATTTCAGGCATCTGTTTACTAATCATTATCATGATTATATACCTAGTCCGGCCATAAGTTCCGTTACTAATGAAAATGCATTTTTTTTAATGAAGTAATGTAATACTATTAAAATTTATACCTACATTATTAGTCTCAGCCAAAAAATAAAAACAATATTCTATTCGAAATGGCCACTTTTGGCTTTTATACAGGCCTTTAATCTGTTTGGCCACGACTCTATGGATTTACGCACTGTTTCCAAGGGAAATGTCGCCATTGTTTCCTCCAAAGATTTTTAAGAGACTCAATGTCGCCGTTTCGTTTAGAGCTGGCCATGTCCTCTAAAACTGACCATAATTTGAAGTCTAAAGGGTTGAGGTCTGGGCTAGATGAGGGCCAGTCTTCAGCTCTTATAAAGTCCGGAACGTTGGTTTCAAGCCAGGCTTGGGTAGTTCGTGCCTTGTGACCAGGTGCAGAGTCCTGCTGGAAAGTCCACGGTATATTTTTTGAAAAGTGTGTTGCTGAGAGGTTTCACAACATGATCCAAGACTGTATCCTGATACACTTTGGCTGAAGTTTTCACTCCTTTTTCACAAAAATGTAGTTTTGTGACTCCTTGATAAGACACGCCCCACCAAACAATCAGTGACGCACGATGATGACCACGTTGTACCTTTCCGACCACTTGAGCAGCTTCTTTAGAACTGTGAGCGTACACTTTATCATTTTGCTTATTGTAGTGTTCTTCAATCGTGAAATTTTTATCATCGGTAAAGAGGATATTTCTGTGCCTTTCACCTGCGTATCGCGACAGAAGGCGTTTTGATCGATCCACTCTCTTTAATTGTAATGATTGATTTAGGGCATGTCCTGTATATCAATGATAAGCACCGATGTTCAGGTCTTGTTTTATAATACGCGACAGAGTCCTAGCGGGAATCTTCATTTCTCGCGATAAGATTTTTTGCTTCCTAATGGGATTTCGACGAATTCTGGCTTTAACACCATTAACAGCCTTTGTAGTTCTAACAGCACGCGGCCGCCCCAATCTTTTCTGGTCTTCGACAGGAAGTGTTGTTGTATCTGTTGATAGTACGATATACGAATATACGGCTTATACCAAGCTTTTGAAGTGTCTGGAATATGACCGACAGCTCCGTACCAACTTTGTGCAAGGCGATCACTGCAATCCTATTTTCTTTACACCCCATTCCATATTGTAATTTGATAATGAATACGAAAAAATATGTGAAATAGCGCAAAATCGAAAGAAGTTTTTAAAATAATATATGTGTTCCAAATTCAAAATAATTAAAAAGTTGAAAAAGAAAAGTTTTTATGTAACAGTATTTATGGCCCGACTAGTTACAGATCAGAATGACCTGAAATATAATATTTCTGTTGTAACTCATTGAGGAGTTTCAGTTTGGGCTGATACCTATAACTCTAATTCAAAAATTAGATCATAGTTATAAAATTATTATCATGGTTCTTGAAACATGTACCAAATTTCAGTTCAAATCTATGCATATATACTAGTTTGTGATTTTGAATATGGTTCACTTTCGTAGAGGCTTCTAGCAAGCGTTTCATTTACTATATTGGGTGTTACAATTAGGCCTGTGCAGAGCTAGAAACAGAATACAAGAAATGGAAAAAAAGCCACGAACAATTGCAGTCCCGCGACGAGATCGAAGCACAAAAGCAGTCTTTACAGAATGAGTACTATTGGAGTGAAATAGCTGATTACGAGCGGGAGGCGGCCACCATTCAAATACAGTATGACAAACAAGGTGTCAAGTGCGAGAAGTTGATGGCGACGCTGAAGAAAATGGAGGAACAATTTGGAGGTGACAACAATACACTTGAGTAAGTTGTACACAGGCCCCAAAATCGTGTCAAGCAGATGCGTAGAGGTAGATCAATCTTTAGGGTATGTTATTGTTTGTGTTTCGTTCTAATTGTTTCAAAAGGTGAAAAAGTGCACTCATGCTACTCATTTCTGTACATTTACAGCCCAAGAAGAAGGGCGATGTACGTGAGATGTACTTGATGATTGCTCCCCATTTATACTATTACTAAAACTAAAAGGTCAACCGAAACTTAGTGCATATGAATTCTTTATGAGTTCGTGTATTTAAGTGTGCTTAAGAGATTCTACCACCTCATCTCATCCCGTGGTGTCGTAAAAGTCGACAGAGGGAAAAAAAACTAGGAGGTGGACAGCAGCATCTTCCTGGTTACCAACCCGCCTGCCAAGCGTGGCAACTGACAGCAGTGGACTAGTAATTGTTGTAATGATCTATTTTATAATACCCTTTTTTAATAATGTCTTCTGATAGTTTGTTAAATTTTTTTTTGAGTCACTTTTAGGAATTTTGTCATAAAATTTTATGGATCTACTAAGAAAAGATTTTCTAGTTTTGGCCAACTTGAACACAGGAACCTCAAGCATATCCTCGGCCCATTCTACAGGATACAATCACTTTTTTATTAAATAAATACCTGTTTATTATGTATATGTGTTTCCATACATACATCATATTTTGATAAATATACAACAACGGAAGTGTCAAAATATTAGTATCCTTGAATAGTTCTCGTAGCAACTCGCGAGGACCCAAGTTATATATTGCCCGAAATGCTTGTTTTTGCAAAATTAATATTGTTTCCAGACTTGCTACGGATCCCCACAGTAATATGCCATATGACATAATACTGTGCAAGTATGCAAAATAGACTAATTTAGCAGTGGAGCCTCATTAGTCAACTGTCTGATACTTCTAATGGCAAAAATTGTAGAACTTAATTTCGAATTCATTTTTTCAATTTGGCTCCCCACTGTAACTTGGAATCAATAGCGATTCCAAAAAATACAGTTGAATTTTCAAAAGAAAGGTTAGAATCTCTAACTTAATATTAATATTATGTGTCGACTTGGACATTCCAAAGTGTAGACATTTTGTTTTACCCAAATTTAAAAGTAAATTATTTGCTGCAAACCATTTGGAAACAATATCCGGAGTTTTATTGAGCTGTTCCATTGTCAAATGCACATATACTCATGGAATATACATTTATTTTTTAAACTCAATAATCACTCTCCGTGCCTTTGTGTGATTTAAGATATAATGTTAACACTAGATAGTATGTATTGCAAATTAGGTTTTGCCACGATATTTAAATCATTCATACTATTGTAGCACAAAAATTATAGGAAAATCAAGGATTGATAATAGTCATAGCTTTAGTAATTTTTAAACTAAACCCATAGATACAATTCTTATTATGGTAATGTTTCTTAAATCAAGCAATCCTAAATTTCATCATCATCATTTCGGCCTATCTTAGTCCACTGTTGAACATAGGTCCCCATTAGATTGCTACAAAACACGGTCCTGAGCCACCCACATCTATCCTAAATTTACCTCTCAAAATTTACGTATAACAATTTTCCATCATAGTCACTAGGAAAATATGTCCCCCCGTGACCATGGGTGCTGTAAAGCGTCCGAAACGTCGGGTAAAAATAGTTCAAAATTAAACGCGATAAAATCCGTAAAAAAGTAGTTTTATTTAAATGTGTAATATTCGCGTAAATAAAAGAAAACATTACACTAGGAAAATATTTGTAGCTAGCTATGTTTTGAGCTGACATGGACAAGCCTCTTGTGTGTATGTAAAGATATGTCTGAGAACACTTTTAATTGGACTTATAATTTTTTTTTTCAAATTGCTTGCCTAATACAGAGCAGCGGATATTTTCAACACTGTTAATAGATTTTGTCTCCCTATCGCTTTTAATTCTGTATCTTTTATTTCACTTTGTTAATGTAGTCATTTTTTCCAAAACACATTAATTTGTTTATAATATTTATTCAGAATTTTATACTAAACAAAAGAGATTAAATCACAGTCATCATAATTAAAAAAGTGAAAATTAAAAAAAAAGCGTTAAAAAAGTGGAACGCTATGCTCGGTGTTTTTCTGCGAGGTATAATTCTATACGATGATATCCGCAGCGAATCTGTAGTAACCCCCTATAGCTCTAAGGATCAGCAAGCTGAAAATAGTAACGGCCAGCCATATAGCTTGTAGTACCCATAACCATTGGAGAAGAAATATTCTCAATTGCAACGCATCGCATTGCAAATGCAGTGTAGAGCAATCTCCCAACACGATTCAGCGACGGCCCAGTTACAGATACAGTTTTGCGAGAAATCGATATATGCTCAGGACTGTGATTTATGGCCTGTATGGGCTGAAATGATGATGCTGAACGATATACGAAAAAATTAACACCTTTGAAAGCTTTTTATATACTTGATGTTGTAGTAAATGACAACATCAAGTGTAACTGGTAGATTTTGTTGTGATTTATATAGATTAGAACTGAAACCTATATACCTTTACCTATGTTTTACGACTAGATGGAGCGATGACCTGCACGGTTTTGCGCGAAGTCGATGGATCCAGGTGGCTCATAACCCAGTTTTGTGGCAATGTATGAGGGTGGCCTATGTTCAACAGTGGAATAAGATAGGCTGAAATGACGATGATGATGATATGTTTTACCCTATATGTTGTCTAAATCATTTGGTCACTCTTATTATACCCAATATTTATATATGTATCATTGTAATTACAGTTGGCGTGTGTAAATGAGTATTTTCTTCAACAGAGCACTGAGAACTCAACTAGAAGAGAAAACTCTTCAAAGAACGGAAGTTGAGCATGAGTTAAATCATCTCGAAGGCGAAGTGCGTAAGCTGCAAGCCACATGGCGAAGTGAGCAACATTCCGTCAGCAAAGTAAATGAGCTGCTCAGCCGTGAGAAAAGGAAGGTTGCCGACTTGCAGCGAGAAATAGACAATATTCAGTGAGTATGGGCTATTTTATTTTTTAGAAAACGTGGAAGGGGGGGGGGTAAACAAGCAAGCGGCTAATCTGATAAGTGATGTTCGCCGCTTATGGACCAGAGGAATTGACTAAAGAGTACCTTTTTTTCTAATGTTCCCAAGTCGCATCTGTTCGTAAAAACCGCTGGCGGCTGCAGATCCCATAAGGTGATCGTGCGTTGCAGAATATTCCGTGAGAAACGCATGATGATGATAGAATGTGCCGCAATGTGCGATTGTATAACAATAATAGAGGTGCTGGCACCGGGGATCCAGTCGGTTATTTATTATGTCAAATAGAAGCATTGTATCGGTAATAAGACTCCGTTTATCTAAAGTCAAAACTCTAATGTGTCTGCAGAAATCGTCATAATTATCAAAACAGATTCGAGTATGGTGTTTTAAGTGTTTTAAATTTTTTTACTGAAGTTAATGTTGTAAGTGTATTGTAAAGGATTCTATATCAATGTCTGAATGATCATTGATAATCCGATAGATTTTGGTGTCGTCGGCATACACGAGGTAGTCGAAGTATTCGAAGCAGTTGTATATGTCATACATATACGCATTATAGAGAAGTGGACCTAAATGAAAGCCCTGCGGAACCCCGGATGGCACCCTTACGTAATCTGACCTAAATCCCCCTATCACCACAGCTTGACATCTATTTCTTAAAAGTGACTGTCTCCATATCAAAAGATCGCCATAGCGAGTTCCTTTAGACTAAAATATTGCGATCCACACGGTCGAATGTCTTTTCAAAATTCGTGTAAATCACACGAATCTGTCTAATTGTATCGTAAAAACCGTGTGGGTCTTTCGGTACATTACACGCTACAATTGGATATATATAATCATAAAAAAAATCATGTAATTGTGTTCCGGATAGGTTGCTAGTGATGTTATTTTCTGGAATGGCTTCAGGCAGTTTTCCGTTCAACTTTCATTCTCTAGGTATTATCTAGGCCAACGTGCTTACCGTCCTTGACTTAATTATCGCTTTATTTTATTATATATTATTTTATTATGCGTCATTGGTAATGTCCTATACATCCCGGCAGGCTGGGCTTAGGAACGATGTGTATGTGCCCCAAAAATATAATGAACCTCGTAGTGTATACATATATATATATATATATATATATATATATATATATAAAATAAAATAAAACATGTAACGGCTTACTTGAGCACGCGTACGAATGACGCAGAAGGCAGATACCTCTCTCCTCTTCTCACCGAGAGTATAAAAATGGTGGGTGGTCCTGACAAAACAATTATTTTGAAACAGAGCTCCGAAAGGGCGACCGCATACGGCACGCAGGCTTTTAGCCACAACGTAGAGACTTGTACAGTAATTATCATGACCAGAGATTTAAAGTGAGTTGGGATAGGACAATTTTGTGTTAGCTCGCTGCGCATAAATTTGGCACTATTAGAAGAATTTCTTTTTGAAGATGAACTTTTGAAGCAAACACAGCAAGCTGCAATCATATTTAATTGGTACTAAATAGTTATCGAATCGAAAGCTTTCCAATGGAGTTGACGAATACCTACAATTCAAACCTTAAACATCCTATAAAAAAAAATAACTTTAGAACGGAGACATGTTGGCTTGATAGAATGAATACCATCCTTTGCCAGATTGCCGATAACTGTGTTATGTGTTAACAAAAACATTTCGGGTTCTTTATAAGCATAGCGGCGTTCAATAGAAAAAAAAATATAATTTCCTTTTATTATAATTCACTTAACGAGAACAGGAGTATGTGATAGTTGCAATAGATGCTTGCACAAAATACGTTTTATCGCACCAAGCTAAAAAAAAAGGAATCGCAGTACCCTTACATCACTGAAATTGCAAAGAAGATAATTTATTGGTACTTTAAAACTTTAGCAGTACCTACGCCTTAAAGATCCATGCTATAGACTCTGGCGTAAGCACAACCAACAACGAAGTTTAAGGGGTAATGTGAACTCCCAAAAATGCATTTTGAAGATCACTAAGAAAACTGCACTTACGATAAAGAATTGTTAAACCGTCAACTGGCATACTGCGCTTGGCAAGACTTCGACTCGCATTTGATTGCACAATACATCAAACGACTGATGTCGCTCCACCTACACTACAAAATGCCAACACTGTGTTTTGTGTTTTTGAGGCATTACAAGAATTACCGATGCGCAGGATGATCGAGGCGGTAGTAAAAGATAACAAAGGTTTGAATTAAAAAAAAAAACCGATTTCATGCAGATTTACAGACTACAATACTCAATAATGATCGTGAAGAGATCGTCCACAACAAGTTATTCAAGACTTGCTGCTAGCACAGCCGCCGAGCATCACAGCTTGGTGAACAGGTAGCCGTGTCGCCACTGATGCTGCACCGAACGAAGGCGAGCCTGGTGACTCATCCGCCAGGCGACTTGCAGTCCTGGGCGACTTGCAGTCATGGGCGACTTGCAGTATTGCAGTCAACGGACTACAGCGACTGCTATTTCGAAGATAGCGGTTCTTGACTTTCAATCACAGCTGATGACTACTTTTAAAACGGTGAGCAGTATTCAACTTATTCGATCCACGAAACCTAAAATTTATCCCAAAAATTATTTATAACATTTAAAGGCCGTGGAGGCCCACATTAATACATAAAGTATTCCTATGTATCACAACAAACACTACAAGCCGTGGAGGCAATAATTAATACTCTCATGTTATCCTGCTGGGCCACGGCGTACAAGACCGCCCAGAACCCGGTTCCCTATTTCCCGTCAAATTAAGAGACTTCGTGCCTGCCACGGAGCAATGGTCCTAAACTCCTTTTACCTTGTTCTCCCTCAAATCAAAGACTTTGTGTCTACCACAGAGCGGTGTTCTTGATCCCATCCTTGCTATCCCGTCAAATCAAAGCCTTTGTGTCTATCACAGAGCATTACCGTCACGTGAGAATGACACTTAAACATTACAAAAGTACATGTGTATTTATTCCTAATTTACGTACAAACTACAAAATACTAACTCAACTACTAACGAGTCAAAGCTATAACTTTGAAAGTTAATATGGTCGCTAAACGTGGTCAATATCTACAATAAAAACTATAAAAGTCAAAGCAACAATTTTCAACTTAATATGGTCACTAAACGTGGTCAATATCTACAAAAACACAAATGTATTTTCTTCAGGCAACGACAATCAAGACAATGAAGAACGGCAGGTGCAGAGCGCGCACCGCCGATCAGAATGGCCGTGTCGCCGTGAGAGCACTCTCAACCGACGTGGTCAATTCCTTCATCACCATTTAAATATTTCTATCACATAAGAATTCCTTTGTAATTAAATCATTTAACAGTTTACAATAACCGCCTTGTATTGGCCACTTTTGTTAAGAGGTGTCGCTGAGAAAGCGCACCTTACCAACGTAATCTTAACTACTTCGTCGCCTTTTAAATTATTTTATCACACGAGTATTATTTATTTGTAAATCTTTCATTTTGTTAAAAGTTAAAAGTTTTTGTTTAAAGGGCTTGTATCGGCCACTTGAGGTTTCGCTGTGAAAGCGCCCACTGAACAACGTAATCTTAATTCCTCCGTCACCTTGTCAAATTATTTTGTCACAAAATACAACTGTACAAATACAAACAAAATAACCCTGGGTCTTCTGCTTCGACATTTGACAAGGGTTCAGTTGTACTGTCCTTCTCTTGATCCATTGCAAAGAAACGCCTTGATATATCACTTACAAATGATTTATTTATTACAGATTTATATTTCTCACAATATTTTACAATTAATTTAAAGTAGTTAGCGTAGTAGCTTAACAAACGCTTGCCAAATACACAACCTTCACCGGCAAGCGTTAAAAACACAAGTTAACTAGGTTGTCGTTAATACCCTTTTTTATATTACTATTGTACAGGCCAAGCAGCCAAAAATCCTCCCCACCACTCAATATCAATCTTAACATAATTCACAACAGTTCACTGGTAACGCATAGAATGAAGTGTGCCTGACGATAGATTTATAAAAGTTAGCGATATAGGGCACCCCATAAATTTCGATAACCAAATGCTGGTGTGACAAAATAATTTGACAAGGTGACGGAGGAATTAAGATTACGTTGTTCAGTGGGCGCTTTCACAGCGAAACCTCAAGTGGCCGATACAAGCCCTTTAAACAAAAACTTTTAACTTTTAACAAAATGAAAGATTTACAAATAAATAATACTCGTGTGGTAAAATAATTTAAAAGGCGACGAAGTAGTTAAGATTACGTTGGTAAGGTGCGCTTTCTCAGCGACACCTCTTAACAAAAGTGGCCAATACAAGGCGGTTATTGTAAACTGTTAAATGATTTAATTACAAAGGAATTCTTATGTGATAGAAATATTTAAATGGTGATGAAGGAATTGACCACGTCGGTTGAGAGTGCTCTCACGGCGACATATATATATATATATATATTATATATATATATATATGTCGCCAATATATATATATATATATACAGTAAAGTCCGTTTATAATGACATCGAAAGGAATTGACAAACAAGTCATAATAAGCGGACGTCATACAAAGCGTTTTGTGAAATGAAAAACCTTTTTTATGTAAATATGAATGTACTTAAGTAGTTTAATACATAAACATAGTAATTACATATGTATACATACATATTAAATCATAATCAAAATTGCACGTAATCAGCACATTATAACACATACAAGTGTATTTTTATTGTAAGTAATCTGTAATTTTTGTCTGCTTTTGTTTTTTCATTTTATTGTATAAACAATCTCTAATGCTATTGTGTATAGAAGACATAGCTATGGCCAAATTATCATTTTCAATATTGCTGTGAACAAATCGTGATAATATTTCTGCAGCTTTTAATGCCTCTTCTGCGGTAGGTAATGGTTCTTCCTCGACTTCTTCTTCCCCATCACTTTCGAGTTGTTCCTTAGCACAAATGTTCTGTACGATATTTTCATCGGTGGGTTCTTCGGATGTGAGGAGAGCACTATCGATGTCAACATAATCTTCCCACATTTCCGGTGCTGCTAAAGAATCTGAATGTAGGTTTCGTGACCACAACGATTAAGGAATGTCATCTCCTTCATCGAATTCATGGTCTGATATTTAAATAGGTAAACCGTCGTGGTTTTCAATGAATCCTGCATGTTTGAAACAGTTATGAATGGTACTTTGTGACATTTTATTCCAGGCATCATTAACCATCAGAATTGCATCTAGCACCGTTATTTTTGTAGAAGAGTTGTCTTCACTAGCATCAAGACAATTAATCATTTTGAGCACAAGGTTCTTCCTGAAATTCGTTTTGAGTGATCGTATTATTCCCTGATCCTTTGGCTGTAGTACTGATGTTGTATTCGACGGAAGGAAAGCAAGTGTTATAGACTTTAAATCAGTAACATTTGGATGGGCCGGGCAGTTATCAACCAGCAATTGAATCTTTTTCTTCTTCTTTACCAAATCACGATCCCAATCACGAAGCCACTTTTCAAAAAGTTCTGACGTCATCCAAGCTTTACGATTGTTAGCATAATCGACAGGTAATGATTTGACACTTTTAAAACATCTTGGTTTTTGTGACTCTCCAATAATGAGCAATTTCTTTTTCTTTGTGTCACTCATATTAGCTGCTACCATGACAGTTATTCTATCTTTCGACAACTTACCTCCACTACAATTGTCACCTTTAAATTTTAAAGTTTTATCCGGCATTAATTTGTAAAGAAGTCCAGTTTCATCAGCATTAAATATCTCATCATCAGAAAATTGTCTTCGTAAATTTGGCCACACAGATATCAACCAGTTTTTTGTTGAATTTTGATCAACAGACGGAGATTCACCGACAATTTTTCCCGCCACAATGTTATGTCGAACTTTAAAACGACTGATCCAGCTTGCAGAACAATTGAAGTCGAGAATACCGAAACGCGCGGCAAAACCATTTGCCTTTTCCTGTAGCATAGGGCCGCTGACAGGTATTCCTTTGTTTCTCATGTTTTTAAACCACTGAATTAATGCTTGATCAACATTTTCTTGTCGTGATTTTCGAAGCCTCTTCGGTTTCAAAACATTTGAATTGATCGACTGCTTAATGCGGTTCGTGTCTGCTTAATGTTGTTCTTGTTGTTGCGGTTGTTAAAAATCATTGAAATTGTCGAATGACCCACGCCAAATTCCTTTGCGAGACATGAGTTAGATTCTCCATTTTCTAATCTGCATATTATTGCACCTTTCTCCTCAATTATAAATACTTTCCGTCGTTGAGATGACATTTTCTTCACAGTAACAAACGAAAAACAACGTGTGACCTTCAAGCGTCAATTACCCACTGAGATTCAAAACATTCACGGTCATTATAACCGGACATAATTTATTAAAAATGGGTCATAATAAGCGACGGATATATTGACTGTAAGGGAAGTCATTATATCCGACTATTTATAAAGAATTTCATATGAAAACCAAACTTCGTAGTATAGTTACGTCATAATAACCGGTTGGTCAATATAGGCGGAGTCATAATAAACGGACTCTACTGGATATATATATATATATGTATATATACACTACAGATGTGTGTGTAATACCTGTAGGAGATATTTCGACTTAAAGAATTTGCTTAAAACTCATAGGTGACTACCTTGTTATACAGTTGATCGAGGCAATCAACTCATAAATTTAATTGGGCGTTTTTCCATTGAGCTGCCATCGAAATAACTCGCAAGTACTGGGATAACATGAAGCTTAAGTAAATGTAATGCGAAGTAAATCTTTTTGTTACTTTGTTGGTAGTATCTTTGGTGGTAAAGTTATAATTTCTTATTTATTAATTTTACTAATAACTAAACCTAAGGTTTGTATTGCAGCATTTTGTGAGACACGAACAATATTTCTTTTAGGTCCGGCGATGCGTCGTCGCGCCGTCAACGGCTGCATGCGGTGGCCGAGGCGGCGCAGCACGAGGCGGAGGCGGCGCACGCGCGCTACGATACGGCGCAGCACGAGGCGGCGCAGGCGCGCGCACACGCGGCGCACGCGCAACAGCCCGCAGACGCGGCCGCGGCGCGCGCGCAGAGGCAGCGCGACACGCTCAGTCAGTACTGCATCCGGTACACTAACACACTGCGGCGCGCACGCGGCGCACGCGCAGCAGCCCGCCGACGCGGCCGCGGCGCGCGCGCAGAGGCAGCGCGACACGCTCAGTCAGTACTGCATCCGGTACACTAACACACTGCGGCGCGCACGCGGCGCACGCGCAGCAGCCCGCCGACGCGGCCGCGGCGCGCGCGCAGAGGCAGCGCGACACGCTCAGTCAGTACTGCATCCGGTACACTAACACACTGCGGCGCGCACGCGGCGCACGCGCAGCAGCCCGCAGACGCGGCCGCGGCGCGCGCGCAGAGGCAGCGCGACACGCTCAGTCAGTACTGCATCCGGTACACTAACACACTGCGGCGCGCACGCGGCGCACGCGCAGCAGCCCGCAGACGCGGCCGCGGCGCGCGCGCAGAGGCAGCGCGACACGCTCAGTCAGTACTGCATCCGGTACACTAACACACTGCGGCGCGCACGCGGCGCACGCGCAGCAGCCCGCCGACGCGGCCGCGGCGCGCGCGCAGAGGCAGCGCGACACGCTCAGTCAGTACTGCATCCGGTACACTAACACACTGCGGCGCGCACGCGGCGCACGCGCAGCAGCCCGCCGACGCGGCCGCGGCGCGCGCGCAGAGGCAGCGCGACACGCTCAGTCAGTACTGCATCCGGTACACTAACACACTGCGGCGCGCTACGACACAAAAATCAGGCTCTAGTGAAAACCTAAGGTCCTCGAGCAACAAAAGAAAACTAATATGAATTGTTTCATTATAGAGCAACTGAAGCAGCAACTCCGCGAGTTAGAGTCCCGGGGCAGCGACTCGCTGGCCGTGTACGGCAGCAACATGGTGGAGCTGTGTCAGCGGGTGCGCCAGGCATCCGAACGCGGACACTTCAGCGCCCCGCCGCGGGGACCCGTTGGTAACATACCCCTGCACTTCACTCTTTTTCAAGTATTCGTTTTACAACTGCATTTCTTTTCCTCCTTACCTTTCATCAAGATATATTTTAATAAATTTATGTTAATTAATTCCGTGTTTATTTGCCTCCACAGGACATTATCTGAAGTTGAAAGAAAAGAAATGGGGAGGTGCTATCGAGCATATCATTGGCGGTTCAATACAGTCATTTTGCGTTAACACGCCAGAGGACTCCAGGAAACTGTTTGAGATCATGGGGCAGGTATGAATGAGAAACGTAATGTTATTAATTACAATGGAGAAAATTTGTGATATTATTTTTTAATTAAAATAATAATATTTCGAATTAAGTTTTACTTTGTTAGACGTACCAAAGAAACGGCTGCAGTTCTTTGTAGAACAATGCACGCATTGTATAGACTGCAGAGTAATAAAAATGTAGAGGGCTTATAAGTTAATACTTTAATTAATTTAATTAGTTTTAATTAGTTACTTAAAAGTAACTGAGCATATGAGACTATTTAGTTTTAAGGTGACTAACGCAGTGAAGTGTCCCATAGGACTTTGCAATTCAATGCCAAACATAGATAGATCGCTGCGCTGGCAAGGAGAAGAGAACTCTGGTATCAAATTTTCAATGAAATCGATTTCTTCTTATCTCCGATTTAAAATAGCTTTTTAATGTTCTAGAGTTAGGCTTCGCCGTAAAAAAACTTTTGCTATTCCGCTTTAGAGAATCAATTATTACAAAAACTGTTTCACAGTAAAATCATCCAAAAATTTAATGACAAATACTAAAGATTTAAAAAATAACACGATTAATCACAGTGATGGGGGGAGAGGGATGATGTGACAATCGCGTGTATTTTCGTGCGACAAAAAAATGTAATTGAATTATTGTGCGACCCCGTAGATACCAGAGCGAGCTAATTTGTATCTTAAAATCTAAATTAAAAAAATACACGTGTCTAAAACCTCATGATGTATCGAAGTGGTGGTTTTCTAGCGAAATTTAGACGGAGACCGTTGACGTGTAGCATTATTTAGGCGTCTGGCACCTACCCCTAATATGGTAAAAAAGCGTGATTGTTTGTATGTAGAGTTGTAGAAATGTCTTTTTAGATTAATTAAACTTACAATAAAAATGTGTCGCGTGGGCTACACTTCAGAGAGATTTGTGGGAGCTTAGCGCGGCTTAAGAGGCGTCTATTAATTACGTGAGGCGATTTTGGCGTTATTTCGATACCCCGCACCTAATCTCACTTGATGTTTTTCAAAATACGTATATTTAGTGTAAATATGATAATCTGGACTTGACTGCGTTGGATTAATTAAAAAAAACATTGGCGAAACTTTGATTAATATTTTTTTTAAGATTACTTTTTAAGACTACTAAGAACGCCTAGAATCACGGTGAGAAAATCATCCATTAAATCGAGGTGCTTCTCTGTGGCATTCGCATAACCGCGTTAAATATGTGTAGGATTTAGCCATATTTTAGTAGAAACATGTTTTACTTAACTCGGTTCTCTCGCAACTGTAGTTTCTTGCAGAAAAAAATAAATTGATATTTGCCGAGATCTTCCCGTCTCTCCCCCAGGTGAGATTGGATGAGAGATTCGTCTCGACCTCCTCCCCCGCCTAAACGGCTCACGTAATCAATGGTCGGGCGTTACGGCGCGGTGTGTGCAGGTGTACGGGCGCGGCGCGAAGCCGGGCGTGACGTGCAGCGAGTTCCTGAGCCGCGCGCACGACGTGCGCAGCCAGCGCGTGCGCGCGCCCAACTACCAGTGCGCGCTCGACGCGCTGCACGTGCCCGACCCCGTCGTCGCCAACTTCCTCATCGACAACCTCGGCCTCGAGACCATCCTGCTCGTCGCCGACCACGGTGAGCAGCACAGCCACTGCGCTCATTTTCGCCTTCCAAAATACAGTGCCATTATATAGAGTCGAAGAAAAGGGTTGAATTTAGTGTGAAAGACACGATGATCGTGTCCGTGATACGAGTACGAACTGTCGGAGATACGTTAGGACCATAGTACATCATGGCCTTAAAATCAATAATTTGCTTTGACTTGGATTCGAACGCATTTATCATCATCATTTCAGTCTAGCACTAGTCCACTGCTGCATAGGCCTTCCCCATAGAGATACCCACAAACGTTTTAGCTCTTATTTTGGGAGACTTTGCCATAATTACCACGCTTTGCAGGCGGGTTGGTACCTGCATTTTATTTATTCAGATGTTCCAGGAAGATGCTGCTTAAGCCGCCACCACATGGCTATTTATAACTTACAAACGTGTGTATTATTAAGGTACGGGGTTTTGGTTGGGCGTGTCTTATGTGCACTTCATAAACATTTCGGCAAGGAGTGTCATGAGGGCACGTCGTACGGCATGTCAGCAAGGAGTGTCGTGAGGACACGTCAAAGGGCATGTCGGCAAGGAGTGTGGTATAGGACTGTCTTATGAGCTTGTCGTGAGGGCACGACGTAAGACACGCAAAGGAGTGTATTAATAAAAGCGACGTCGTGAGTAATGTGTAGTGTGTGCGCAGAGGACGCGGTGCGTCTGGCGGACACGGAGGAGAACGTGCCGGAGCACTGCAGCAAGATCGTGACGCTGGACGGCACGGAGTACCACCCGGCGCCCAACTACCGCAGCTACGGCGGCGCCGCGCGCCCCGCCCGCCTGCTGCACCTCAGCACCGCCGAGCGTAAGAGGTACGCACACTGCACTTCGCACCTGTACCGACCTTCTAGCTAAAGATTAAGTTACGTAATGAATACCTTACTATTACGCCTCGAATCATGGTCTCGTAGCTAACATTTGTGCACAAAAACAAATTGGTTTACGGATTTGGTTGTTTTGTTAATGTGTACGCTAGTTGAGGCGGAGTGAAATGATGGTGGTGATGATTGTAATATTTGTAAATTGCTGAATTTAGACAAATCTTTGCTGAGATTCAAGAAGCGGAGACGACTCTTAAAGCGTTGGAGGCGAAAGCTGAGGAACTGAATCTGGAGGCGAGAAGGGCTCGCGAGCATGAGCGCTCTGCGTGCAAAGCGCTGCAAGCGCTGCTCGCCGCACAGCACGAGCGGGACGAGGCGGCGCGCCGGGCTGTGGCCGCGCTCGAGCAGCAGCAGGCGCCGCAGCACGCCGTGCTGGTGAGTGTGCAGCGCACTGCGGGCGCCGCAGCACGCCGTGCCGGTGAGTGTGCAGCGCACTGCGGGCGCCGCAGCACGCCGTGCCGGTGAGTGTGCAGCGCACTGCGGGCGCCGCAGCACGCCGTGCCGGTGAGTGTGCAGCGCACTGCGGGCGCCGCAGCACGCCGTGCCGGTGAGTGTGCAGCGCACTGCGGGCGCCGCAGCACGCCGTGCCGGTGAGTGTGCAGCGCACTGCGGGCGCCGCAGCACGCCGTGCCGGTGAGTGTGCAGCGCACTGCGGGCGCCGCAGCACGCCGTGCCGGTGAGTGTGCAGCGCACTGCGGGCGCCGCAGCACGCCGTGCCGGTGAGTGTGCAGCGCATTGCGGGCTTATGCTGTTGGTATACCGTACTTCGAGTAAGCGGTCACTGGCAACTTGGACCTGAGGCTCACACCGCCTGGAAACGGCAGGTACTTTGAGTACACAATACATCGTAATATAAAACGCGCAAGGCCCATTGCAATAAAGCGCGGTTCTTGTTCTGTAATTGTATTATCTACACATTTTTCTCCATCAATGGAGTCTACCATAATGTACTAGTGGGCCGAACTTAATTTTTACAATTTGCAATAATTTGACACGTTAATTTATATTCATTTACGCAGCTCGAAGAGTTGAATGTGTCGAAAGAGAAATTAAGAACGTTAAACGAAAAAGCAGAGGCGTGTGCTGTGAAGGAGCAGCATTTCAAGCAGCAGATCGAGGCGCTCGAGGTGAACATGAGGAAAAACAAACCCAAGCTGGCGCAGGTTACCGCCGATTGCCGCAATCTCAACGTGAGTCTCAAACGTGTTTTTTTAAAGTTCTAGGTGTTTTTACTAAAAACACAAATATCACCAAGGTCTATTGTTGTCAAGTTCGCTACACCTCGTCTCATAGACACTTTTTTGGCTAATATAATTTAATACGAATAATTCTAATAAAAATATCGATACGAGCATTGGTATAGTTGTTAAAACTACAGTATTCGTAATGGAGCATCTTTCTCCATTAAACAAAAAAGTCCACGCTGCTGCTCGCCTTAAGGCCAAAGAGAAAAGTTACAAGTTTAATTGTGGGTCATCCCAGTCATCAAAAAACGATGTAACCAATGTATATTACAAGAACGTCTCTTTGCGCTGCTTATTAAATATATAAAATGACTCAATTATTATGACAGTGAATATGAAGATTTATGGGCAAATGTAGAAATTACATTGATCAAAATAACGCTGTGTGGCTGCCTCCCCCAGTGAATCACACTATTTTGGAACATTTTACAGATAACTTTAATAGAGTATGTCAGCTAGGTTGACGCAGTGGCTAAGCCCTTGGCTTCTGCGACGCGGGTCCGATTCGAGCACAGGACAAATATTTGTATGACTTATAGTTGTTCTGGATCTGGGTGTTTGTGCATGTGGAATTTATGTCTGCAAAACGCACCCACGACACAGGAGAAATCCTACTGTGGGGCATCGTTTTTTTACTGAATTTAAGAGTTTTTAAAAATTTAGACAATATATGCCTCTTGGGGATATTTTTAATTTAAGCAATATCGATTGGACATGTAGACCAACTCATTGTACATCCAACTTAGATCAGACATTAATCGATTTTTCATCCCTTAACGATTTAAAACAAGGTTTCCTATGCAGGAATCCGTCTGGGTAGGTACTACCTCAGAGCCAGTTATTCTACCGTGAAGCAGTAGTGTGCAAGCATTACTGTTTCGGTTTTAAGGGCACTGAGAGGTAGTGTAATTACTGGGCATTTGAGACTTAAAAACTGATGTCTCAAGGTGACGGGCGCAGTGTGGTGTCACACGGAAATGTTCTGGGTGACACAGCATTTGTTGTGGGCGGGCGTTGCATTTACCATCAGGTGAACGTTTTGCTCGTTTCGTCACTTTCTACTATAAAATAAAAATTTTAATAATGTTAAAAATACTAGCGATAAAATCCTTGATCTAGTTTTAAGCAATAAAGAAGAATTCGAAGTATTATATTCAGTTCATAACTTAGTCCCAGTAGCCCATTACCATCCACCACTGGATACAAATTTGACTTCCATTGGCCAAGAGAAACTTAAAATTAACTCATCGCAAATAAAATACATACATACATAAGATCACGACTGTATCCCATAAGGGGTAGTCAAGAGACTGGGCACTCACTGCAAAAACAGATGACTGCCACAATCCACGTTTCACCAAAACAATATAATGCACTTGGTGTGATAGGTGGTGAGCCCATCGCCATCATGCGCTGTTGGGTGCACAGTGCAGTTTAATTCCTTACTCGCCTTTTACGAGATCCATTGGATGAAATGGAGTGGTAGTATTCTTTTAACGAGCCGCCACCACATGGCACAAATAAAATACACCTTCTTCAAAGCAGATTATACCATCATTAGGAGCGCCCTTGGATATTCAAACTGGTCTCGTGAATTTGCTGACTGCAATGATGTTAATGAGATGATTAATATATTTTATGACCTACTTAATCAAATTATAGATAAGTATATCCCGAAATCGTAATATAACCAGTGTGTGGTTTAGCAAAAGTCTCATAAGAACAATACGGGAAAAGAAAACCAACACTAAAACTGGTTATCAACAGTATATTTAAGAAATTTAAACTAATATAGGCAATGAACCTAAATATTTTGGGTATGTCATTACAAATAAAGGAAATTTTTAACGTCAATATCTATTAACTATGAGCTATAAGTCTTTATATATTTGTTAATAAAGACAAAACTTTGGTCTGAGGTGTCGAACATTAGTGACCTTATCGCCTTTTTCGTCGGTTAACACCATTCATCCCAGTACAGTCTTGAGCAATAATGAATCCGATACGTGCGCTTCAAATTCTTTTGGTTCGTTATATATTCCACAGAGTAAACTCCGAAAAGTGACGTTTATTTCTACGGTTCTGCTGTCATATGTTCAATTATTACATTAGTAAATTTCAACCTACGAAGCCAGTACGGGTCGCTAGTATAAAATATATTTGATACTAAACGTTGAAAACTGACACAACTTTGCAAATTATGTAAAAATATTTTGTTTAACATTCGCGTAAAGATATTAAAAGTTAATTACGACTATAAATTTGTGGAAAAGTTATACTTTCAATGTCGCTTATATAATGAGTCTTCATCAACATCATGCATTTATTATTATTGTTTCGAAAGGCGCTGTATGCTCCTAGCATAACTTGCTTCCTGCCGTGGTAGCTCAGGGGCTACGCGCTCGCTGTAAATTTCATAGTTCGCGAGTGGCCTGGTTTCGATTCCCGGTGCCGGCACCACTAAAATTGTTAATTGAAATTTTAAGTGCCGATTTATCACGTGCTCGGCGGTGAAGGAAAACATCGCGAGGAAACCTGCATGTCTGAGAGATAAAAAATATTTCTAAGATATGTTCAGTTCCGCCAACCCGCATTGGAGCAGCGTGGCGGATTCTTCCTAGCTCCAAAACCCTCTCAGAAATGAGAGGAGGCCTGTGCTCAGCAGTGGGACATTTATAGGCTGAAACTTTACTTTTTTTTTTAGGAAAGTCCAACACATCACCATCCAAAGCTTTTGAGAAGCATGATTTAATGTAAGTCTTTGTATGCAGAAATCTACCTGGGTAGGAAAGTCATAGTGCCAGTTATCCTTTCCCGGATTCAAAACACGCACCAATGATGCATTTGTGTTTAAATGGCCATTTATAAATTTATTTAAGAAAGCCGTGTGGTGGCGGCTCGTTAAAAGAATACTACCACTCCATCTCATCCATTGGATCTCGTAAAAGGCGAGTAAGGAATTAAACTGCACTGTGCACCCAACAGCGCATGATGGCGATGGGCTCACCACCTATCACACCAAGTGCATTATATTGTTTTGGTGAAACGTGGATTGTGGCAGTCATGCTTTTGCAGTGAGTGCCCTGTCTCTGACTACCCCTTAGGGGATACAGTCGTGATCTTATGTATGTATGTATGTTTAAGAAACTAACGAGTTAAAATAATGCAATGCAATTCTTTTATTCCCAGGAGGAAATAGAGCAAGAGCAAATGAAATTAGACCAGGGCGTGTCTGAGCGCCGCAATTACCAGCAACGGTTGAAGGAAGACAAATCGAAACTGTTCCAAGTTGAAGCCATTCTGAAGGAGAAGCGGGCCGTTATCACAAAAAAGATCGAAGAAGCGTTGACTCTGTGTCCTAGAGTTGAAAATCCGAGGTACTGTTATAAAACTACAGCATTCGTTTCTATACGTGAAATTTGTGTGGATGTAATCGGAATTATGATATCCTTAGTTTTTTTACCACCACATACATACAGTGACGCCTTTATCCACCCCACTCATGTAGCCCACTTTACGCCCTCTCGGGAAACGAGACGTGACGGGTGGCGAACCACATCGCTGCCATTTTGGTACGAGTCGAAAAATTCTTACTCCCCTTTGCGTTCCCACGAGCAGTATAGCGACAGCATTATGGTAACATATTTTGGTGTTATTCGGCACGAACAAAGGTTTTCCGTACAAAATACATCGGTAGGAAAGAGATAGGTGCTTTTCCACCCTGCCGAACGCCTATCGGGTACCACCAAAAAATACTAGGTGGATTGAAAAGTACTCGGCCTAACACAGATCCATTCAATTCTAAAAATCAAATCTACCCACATTATTTAGTTCAGTTCAGACTAGTTCATTGTGTGAAGTTCGAAACGTGTGCGATAATTAGTTGTGATTTTATAAATTTATTAACAAAGTAATCGGTCATAATTTCCGCGAATGGAGCAAATCGAGCAGCGTGCCGTCATTAAGTACCTCCATAAGAAGGGGCTATCATCAAAAGCCATCCATGATGACATGGTCAGTACATTAGGCGATTGTGCTCTGTCATATTCATCCGTCAAAAAATGGATAGCAGAATTTAAGCGTGGTAGAGAGAGTGTGAAAGATGAACCCCGCTCTGGAAGGCCTTCGACGTCAACTACTGACGAAAATATTAAAAAAGTACTTGATTTAATAATGGGAGACCGCAGATAAAAAATTAGAGAGATAGCCGAGATTATAGGCATCTCTTATGAACGAACTCAAAACATCATTGTCAACGAGTTGGGTTTCCACAAGGTGTCTGCGAGGTGGGTTCCGCGACTGCTTTCAGTTGAACAAAAAAGGACGCGATTGACTATTTCACGCGACTGTTTGGAGTTATTTGAAGCCGATGCAGATGATTTTTTGAATCGTTTTGTTACTATGGACGAAACATGGGTTCATTACTGTACACCGGAAACAAAACAACAATCAAAACAGTGGAGAAGACCTGGTTCACCACCCCCTAAAAAGGCTAAGTCGATTTTGTCGGCAAATAAGGTGATGGCTTCAGTATTCTGGGACTCGAAAGGTGTGATTATGATTGATTATCTTGAAAGGGGTCAGACTATAAACTCTGATTACTACTGCACCTTACTACGTCGTTTACGAGAGGAAATAAAAGAAAAACGTCGAGGAATGCTCAGAAGAAAAGTCCTGTTTCATCAAGATAACGCCCGTGTTCACACGTCAGTACAGTCAATGGCTGGAATTCACAACTGTGGCTTTGAACTGTTACCGCATCCGCCGTATTCACCTGATCTGGCACCATCAGACTTCTTTCTGTTCCCTAACCTAAAAAGCACAGGAGGTCAAAGATTTTCGACAAACGACGAGGTCAAAGCAGCTGTAGACGCATATTTTGACTCTAAGGAAGAATCATTTTTTTTTAACGGTCTAAATGCTTGGAAGGGGAGGTGGCAAAAGTGTATTGAACTTGATGGTGATTATGTAGAAAAATAAAAATATAACTGATTTAGTATATGTTTATTTTCTTGGTTAGGCCGAGTACTTTTCAATCCACCCTCGTATATAAAACCTTTTTTGGAAATTTCATTACAGTTATTTCATTTCATTGCAAAACAAACTGAACTTATATTGTCACTAATATAGAAGTCCTCTTGGTTTGTCAGTAATTTCATATTTTTTTTTATATATAAGAAAACGAGCAATCGGCTCACGTGATGATTAGTGATCACCGCCGCCCATTAACATCCGCATTGCCATCGACTTTTTTTTAGAAATCATTACTTACGAAACATGTGTCTGATGTCATCATCAACAATGGTCATGATGGCTCTCGTAGTGTTGCACGTAGTGCACACATTACGCGGTACACGCATTACTTCTCCCGTCCGATCCCACCGCATATCGGCCTATAAGCCTCCTCAAGGCTCTAGGCAAGATATACGAACGCCTACTACTCGCCCGCTTAAGAGACTTCATGCAGTCTCGAGGGATCCCCATCCACGAGCAGTTTGGATTCCGAGCCAAACACTCATGTACCCAGCAGGTGCACCGCATAACGGAGCACATTCAATCCCGCTTCATACGCGGGCTTCATACTGGAGCGCTCTTCTTCGACGTGGCGAAAGCGTTCGACAAGGTCTGGCACAACGGGCTCGTATACAAGTTATACGGACTCGGTGTGCCAGATCGCCTCGTACTCATCATACGAGATTTCTTACGCAGTCGAACCTTTCGCTACCGCGTCGAGGGGGTGCGATCCGAATCACATCCCATCCTAGCCGGCGTACCACAAGGCTCAGTCCTAGGTCCCGTGCTCTACACCCTTTTCACGAACGACATACCGCACACCAGCGGCGTCGAACTCGCCCTCTTCGCAGACGATACCTGCCTCTATGTGTCTGGGCGTAATCCAGACACCATCTCTAAACGCCTCCAATCCGCAGCCCGAACCCTTGGGAACTGGTTTCGGAAATGGAGGATCGAGGTCAACCCCATCAAAAGTGCAGCCATGTACTTCTCGCGGCGCATAACGCCGCATCTCCCCACCATAGAGTTATTCGATCGTCCAATCCCCTGGGAAAAGACAGTCAAATACTTAGGCGTCCTATTAGACTCGAGACTCAGCTTCGGTCCACATATTAACCGAGTAAGGAACCGAGCGGCGTTCGTCCTCGGCCGATTACATCCGTTACTAAATAAAAATAGCAAAATGTCCCTACGTAATAAAATTACACTTTACACTCTACTCATCACTACGCAAACACACAACATCACCATCATACCGCCCCCGCCGTCGGCGAGGGCGTATCAGACAAAGTTATTCGCGATACCGCCGCATCTCAGGCCGGTTCTCCCCTAGCAGTAGTGTCATAAACAGAAGCGTCGCTGGAGTTTCTTGCGCCATTTCTTCTCCAGCGGAAACGCATTCCGAATTGGTGGTAAACTTATCTAATAATAGTCATGATAATAGTAATAATAGTAGTAGTAATATTGCCCTCCCGATTGCAGTAACTGACCGAGCCGAGGCCGGCCCCCTTGGGCACCCTCGAGTCGGTTACTCACGCGAAGAGGATGACGGTCCAAGCCGAGGTCCCCTCTTGGGGGCCCTTGCGCCAGTCATCCATAAATAACGGAAAGAGAACGGTTTTTTTTTAACAATTAAGTACGATTTAGTTGAGGAGTACGCTAACGTAAATAGTAGTTCTTCTGAAACTTAAATCTTAGGTAGGTTGATCACAATTTTTATATTTTGCTAGCGACCCGCCCGTCTTCGTACGGGTGCAATTTACTCATGAAGAAAATGAGAAGTGCGATTAGCTGGTGGTAGGATCCCTATGCAGGAATCCGTCTAGGTATGTACCACCCCAGGGCCAGTTATTCTGCCGTGAAGCAGTAGTGTGCAAACATTACTGTGTTTCGGTTTGAAGGGCACTGTGAGCTAGCGTAATCACAGGGCATACGAGACTTAAGAACTGATGTCTCTGGGTGATGGGCACAGTGAGTTGTCACACAGTAATGTTCTGGGTGACACTGCATTTGTTATGGGCAGACGTTGCACTTACCATCAGGTGAACGTTTTGCTCGTTTCAGCACTTTATGCAATAGAAAAAAAAAACAAAAAATATTCAGTATGTTTATTTTATAACATGTTTCTATCTCCAGCGGTTTTAATATCAATATTCAATGCGGAATTTATTGTTGTTACGAAAACATGGGACAGCAGAACTATCAAACTAGAAAAATTATACAAAAAGTGATATTACTTTTTGTATAATTTTTCTTTCATTCAAACCCTGTCCTGCCTATAACGAACAACAAAAAAAACTGCCAATTCCGTCGAGCCGTTCTCAAGTGATGATCTTTCATACGTGTTGAATGGAATGGAAAAACACAGTCACGCCTCTTTCCCACAGGGGTAGGCAGAGACCACATCTTTCCACTTGCTACGATCCTGACACAGATCTTTCGCTTCCTCTACTTTATAGAATGGAAAAACAAGTCGCTCAATCTAGTGCGGGATCCATCCATTTAAAAAAAAGTTATGTGGTCGGCCAATTGGTACTTCAACTGGTTAGTTCTCGATTATGTCGGTTACCTCAGTTCTGCTACGGATATCGCCCTCATATGTACGCACCCTTACTGCTATAGTAAAGTTGGAGAGTTTGTATGTTTGATCGCGCTAATCTCAGTAAATACTAATTTGATAAAATCAGTTACGCATTAGATAACCCGTTTATTGGGGAAGGTTATCCATACTAATATTATAAATGCGAAAGTAACTCTCTCTGTCCCTCTGTACAAAGATAGCTTGTATCCTTGAGCCATCTGATACATACATAGAATATATTTTTATCCCGGAAAATCAAATAGTTGGACGGGAAATTAAAAAACTTTATCGACGCGGACGAGTCGCGGGCATCATCTAGTATGCTATAAAAGTTCACGCTATGACCTTAAGCAGTAGACAGGCAGAGAACCGACCATTACCATACCGTATGACGCAGATTGTAGATTGTCGATGAGGTCGGCTTATTTTACGCGGGTAGAGTCGCGGGGCACTGCTAGTATAATATTAAGTTAAGAGCATTTTAGTATGTTTTAAAGCCAAAATTTTCTTCAATATCGGAATAACAATATCTAACCTAAAAATATTTAATTAATTGGGATTATCATTTTCAGAGATTAGCGTGGTACTTGTAATGTTATGGTGGTAAATAGTTACGATTTCGGTGCAAACGGGAAAATTCACAAAAAAAAAATCTTAAAAAAATTGGGGGTCAGAGATTTTTTTTGGCCAACTTATATTCTCCAAATGGGCCCTCGAACACGCCTATTTGTTTTGTCGGACCTTCTACCAAACATGCTATATACACGAGTATTACAAAATTCGATAAAAACACTACCGCCTATCTTCGAGTTGGCGTCAAAGGTCCGCTCTGTTGATTGTCAGGGACAAGGCGGTAGTGACGAGCGAGCTGAAGAAGACGCAGTTGAAGCTGAGCTCCATCCGCAGCGACGGGCTCAGCCGCGCCGAGGTGGCGGAGCGCCTGCTGCTCGTGGAGCGCAAGTACCGCCGCACCAAACTCGCGCTCGACCGCCTGCGTCTGCTCATCGACGACGTGAGTGCCTCCATCCCCTCCCTCTTATGTCTTCTGTGCTTCGGATTCCATACAGCTGAGAGAATAGAGAGAATCCACCACCTCATGTCATCCCGTGTGTGTCATAAAAGTCGACAGAGGGAAAATTAAAACCTGGATTTGGATAAATAAACTGAGATTACCGACCCGCCTGCCGAGCGTGGCAACTATGGCGAAATCCTCCTCAAAATGAGTGGCAGAAACTTTTGTAAAAATGTATTGTGGAGACCTATGTTCAGCAGTGGACTAGTGATAGGCCGAAATGTTGCAGCCATCCGTTATTCTGCCGTGAAACAATAGTGTGCAAACATTACTGTGTTTCGGTCAAACATTATTGTTGTGCCACACAGAAATTGTCTGGGTGACAGCATTTGTTATGGGCAGACGTTGCACTTACCATCAAGTGATCCTTTTTGCACGTCTCGTCCCTTTCTATCATAAAAAAAATATTGATGTCACTGTGTAAAAAAACAGGCAACTGTTGGGCATAAGTTGTTTGCAAGCGGATTAACGCGTACCAAACTTCTAGCTCCTCAGTCACTGCTTTATTGCAGCTCTTTGTGTTCTATAGAGATATTTTGTCAAATGCGTTATAGGATTCTGCCTGCTGTAAAAGTTGTGAGATTCCTTGAAGATTTGTATACAGCAACAGTGGAGATAATTAATATGTATAAAACTTATAGAACTACCGTTATAACAGGCGTAGCGTACGTGTAGCTAATAACTTCATTCGTAGGCGATGCCGTAGCAGTGCTACGAGAGTCTACGCAAAAGCGTAGGCGAGTGGTGTGTTGCTAACATAAAGATTTTTTATAGTTATTAGAACTCGTTAAGTAAAGGAATATATGAAATTAAATTGTACTTTAATTTATTTTTTTAAGAATAACACAAAAATAAGCGTGAGGCATATTCGACGTAGGCATATTTTATATTGAAATCTACCTATCAAGGATCTCATACGTCACACCTTACACAATAATCAATACCACATTGGATCTTATTATTATATTGTCGTAATTTTTTAAAGCATCACATTATTTTAACGTTTTGTTCCAGATTAAATCCACTACAGATAAACACCTAAAATTTTGCCACAAAGTGCAAACGTATATTGCTCGTAGAGTGCAGTATTGTTTCCAGTCAATATTAACATTGAGGGGTTATTCGGTAAGTTTTTATATATTAAATGTGTACATATGAATTAATCATCGGTTTTAAAGTTACCATAATATCAAATATTAAGTTATATTTTCAAAATTATTCTTCTTACTTTTTCTCTGTGGACGGTAATCACAAATGAATTATAATTAATTCTGAAAAATTCTTTTTGTAAAGCCAATTTTAGCAATTATCAAATACTGAAGAGAAGTGATAGTAATTTAAAAAAAAAGCTGTATTTGGTCATATACAATAATTATTAAAAGAAGAAATGATGCCGGAAAAGTGACGTATTATGCTTTTACATAATCAAAAGTATAGGACTTTCTTTGTATTCTAGGCTTAGGCGTAAGATGGTTAGCAAACCAGAAGCAGAGAGAGGGGGGGGGGGGGGGTTATTCAGGGTTGAGAAATGTGTCATCATCATTATTTCAGCCTATCACTAGTCCACTGCTGAGCATAGGCCTTCCCCATAGATTGTCACTAAAGACGCTAGTTTGTGGCTCTCATTTTCGGGGGATTTTCCCACGCTTGGCTGGCGGGTTGGTAACCGCAGTTTATTTATTCAGATGTTCTAGGAAGATGCTACTGCCCATCTCCTGGTTTTCATTTTCCCTCTGCCGACTTTTACGACACCAACTGGAAAAGATTGGGCGGTAGATTCTCTTTAGCCTTTTGATAACTAGCAACTTACAAAACTTATAGGAAAGTCGCTTTAAAATACTTTCTAAAAAGCATGATACAGACTGTATGTTACACCAGGGCCGCATGGAGATCGACCAGGCGGGCGGCTCGCTGCAGATCGTGTGCTCGGGCCGCGAGAGCGGGGAAGCGCGGCGCGCCGCCTCCACGTCTTCTCTGTCGGGAGGCGAGCGCTCCTACTCCACTGTGGCCTTCATCATGGCGCTGTGGGAGTGTGTGGAGCTGCCCTTCTACTTCATGGACGAATTCGACGTGTTCATGGTCAGTATGGCACACAATAAACTCTCCACAGCATACAAGTAAGACTTACTAGGTATATTATTTGTGTAATTAGTTTTGGTATAAAAATAATATTTGTACCTAACGTCACGACGTTAGCTTTACTTAGGATAGGGTGGACGAATACTTTGTTTATACCGAGGGCATATACTGACCAGATCTTCTGATAGCTGATCGGTTCCATACTTTGTATTGCAATTTTTATTTTTTTCTTACATTTAGTGTAATGGTCTAAGAAAATATTTAATAAAATACATCTGATACCACTTCATTAGTAATTTGAAAACTTCGAGTATTTTCATTATATATCTTAAGAAATCTAAGCATCTAGTTTGGATCTTGTTTTTTTTCGGCGTGTAAGTGACGAGATTGGCCAGATATACACTTAATGGAAACTACAAGAAAGAAAGTGATTTAAAATGATAGTGAAGTATCAAGGTCAAAATTAGTTTCCCAAAAAACCAAAAAAGTCGAAATCGTTTATGTTTTCTATGTGCCATCATTCATTGCCGCACTGAAACTAAAAATATATCCGATATTTGGTCTAGGCAGAAGCCACACCCGTAGCCCACTTGTCCCCCCCCCCCCCCCATCATTAGCATTGCATATTATGGCCTTATCCAGCACGTTGGCCGTTTTACCCCATACTATATATAGAATTCTAGTTTGAGAACTTTCACTTTTGTAAAGTGTACAGACCGTTTTTTTTTAATTCACTAAAGTGACGGAACGAGCAAAACGTATCAGGTGAACGTTTTGAACGTCTGCCCATAACAAATGCTGTGTCAGCCACAAAATTACAGTGTGACACCACACTGCCCCCGTCACCCTGAGACATCAGTTCTTAAGTCTCATATGCCCAGTGATTACGCTAGCTCTCAGTGCCATGCAGTAATGTTTGCACACTACTGCTTCACGGCAGAATAACTGGCCCTGGGGTGGTATCTACCTATCCGGAATCCTGCATAGGAATCCTACCACCAGTAAAAGTGTGGTGGCGGCTTAAGAGAATCTACCATCCCATCTCATCCCGTGGGTGTCGTAAAAGTCTACAGAGGGAAAATGAATAGGTGGAAATGGGCAGCAGCATCTTCCTGGAACATCTGAATAAACTGCGGTTGCCAACCCCCTTGCCCATCGTGGCAACTATGACAAAATCCCCCCCCTCCCCCCCAACATGACAGTTACAAACTTTTGTGGCAAAATATGATGATGATGAAAGTGTACAGAGTTGGTCGCGTTCTCTTTGTTTGTTTAAACGCGTTATGTTGTTGCAGGACAACGTGAACCGCAAGATCGTGGTGGAGCTGCTGGTGGACCACGCGGTGCGCAGCGCGCCGCGACAGTTCGTGTTCCTCACGCCGCAGGACGCCTCCGCCGTCACCGCCTCGCCGCAGATCAGCATACACTTGTAACTCTTCGCTTTTGTTTCTTTTCTGGAACCCTCTAATATAAATAATAACCCCTGACCTGTTGCAGTGCTCCTATTGTACATTATTTTTTTAATAACTGAAAAGAAAAAAGTATTGCCTGCTGCATTTATTTTTTGCGAACAGGGTAGTCTAAAAAATTACGTCCAATGAATATTATGTTAATAATCTATGTAGAGTAAAAATAAAATTTTCTTCTTAAAAAACGATACTCCTCACTAGGATGTCTCATGTATCGTGAGTGAGATTCAGAACATAAATAACAACTTTCGACTAACTTGCTTTTTTAACTTTTTGTTACAGG
This sequence comes from Luehdorfia chinensis, assembly GCA_019845155.1. Taxonomy (NCBI): domain Eukaryota; kingdom Metazoa; phylum Arthropoda; class Insecta; order Lepidoptera; family Papilionidae; genus Luehdorfia; species Luehdorfia chinensis. Next base: position 4,115,733 of record JAHVAK010000206.1, on the reverse strand, counting down.
ATGGCAGACCCTCGGCCGTAACACTAAACCTTTTTTTTTAATCCAATTGTGATTTGTTTTAATATTGTTACCATATAATTTATATGAATGAATGTGTATAGATGTTTGGTATTTTTAATAAAAATCAAAATAAGTCATCAACACAGTTTATTTAATACTATTCGCAATGACATTCAAATGTGATCAGATTTGATGCATATTTATTGCACAAGTGTTGACATACAATTTACAAGGTATGGCTCCCTCCAAACTGTCTATGAGATCACGCGCACCTCAATATACGGAATATAATTGAAAAAAAAAAACAAATCTACTACAAATATAATTAGTATTTATATTAGCTTCCAATAAATTGATATAAAAATAACTTAAATCTAAAAGTGAGCTAACACTAAGAATATGGTTAAATTATTTTCTGTTATTATGTAACAAATCCATCTAAGTCTTATTTATAAGGTGGGTGTCCACCTTGAGAGATAAGCGTAATCGTTCGACTTAATTTAATTTTTCAATTCACTAAAATAGGGAAACAAACCTAAAAGTGCCCCGCTGGCTAAAAGCGCACACTTGCACTAACAATATACATTTGTGTGTAATACATTTATGATTAATGATGAGTTGGGTTTACAATTTTTGTACAGAACGGAAAGTGTTTCATACGCACACATATTTCAACATGGTTGAAAGATACTGCAGATGTGGTTCAGTTGAAGTTCATTGTAAACAATAGAAAATTAACATTAGCAAAAGCAAGCACAATTAGTTGTAACAAAATACCAAGAACAAGGTAAGAGTACAAACAACTATTTGAGAAGAATAAAGAATAATTTAAAAAACAATCACAAAAGAAAAATAACAGTTTGCAGTGATCTATATACAGTCACAATATTTGTTTAACAAATTTAAAAGTAAAAATATTAATGTGTCTTTCCCACAACTACTGAATGGCTACAATAGGATTTACACTGTTCGATAGTTTTTTAGGCTATGAGTAAGGAGTAAACCTACCTAAAATATACTGAAGTGACTGCGGGAAAAGCTAGCTAGTATTATGAAAATCAAGTCATTAATATCATCATGATCAAAGACAAACAGTACATTTAACATCATTATTATAACTAGTCTTAAATACAATGTGTCTAATGTAATAAAATTTGGTAGTAATATATGGAATCTGATGGGATTATTATGCATGCATTGATAGGAGTGCTTACTAGGTTAAACAATTTTAGCAGACTTTCAGTATGGTCTAAAACAGGAGTTGCTCAAACGATCGCGATCGACCGTTTATCATAATGTATTATATATACATATATGTATAAATGTCATATCTATGCCACGATACACCCTACCTAGACGACAATCCAGCATCACACATACTTGCAGCCTCTCAGAGTCGATCGACCGTAGTCTAACAATATTGAGGTAGATCGCCAGCAGTTCAAGTTTGAGCACCCCTGGTCTAAAACACTTGATGTTAGAAAAACCTTAACTTAGGAATTCATACCTTGAAGCATCTTCGCCAAACAACAAATGTTATAATATCAATTGCATTTTGGTCTGGGTTATACAATTTTATTGCAGACCAAATTTAGGTTTTTATGTAAGGATGTGATAAGATGAGTAAATTTTTCACCTGATGGTAAGTGCAGCGTCTGCCCGTAACAAGTGCTTTGTCAACCAGAACATTTCTGTATGGCCTTCAAACCGTAACATAGTAATGTTTTCACACTATTGCTTCGAGCCAGAACAACTGGCACTACAGTGGTACTCATCTAGACGGATCCTACCACCACTTAAATCAGAAGTTAAATCAGAAGTTGACTTTCACTCAAAATTTTCATTACACATATGTTTTAATGCCAAAGCAATTTTTATACCACACAACGATTGTAACAGTCGCATGAAAAACAATATGTATACATTGTAAATGTTTTTTATTTACACAAATGATATACACTGAATAAAACATTTTTATTACGGTTTTTTGAATAATGTCGGTATTCTGATAGTAACTATGACATCAGAACGCCCTCTGTGACTGTGAGAAATTAAAAGAAACTCGATATAATCCGTAAATCTTGTTCTTAATGTATAAATCTTTAACATTTCTGGATCTTGATATGATTCACAAACTTTTGCCAACAAATACTTGGAAGAGCATGCAACTGTATACAGTTTTGTTATTCCGTAATATTCTGTTGTGGGGAAAGAAACATTCAATGTTACCTCAACCATATCTATCTTAAAGAAACATCGTCCAAACTACATCTGCAGTAAAGGATATTAACAACAACAATAAATATAACAAACTATTCTCAAAAACCTACAGCAGTAGTTTGATTTGTCAAATCTGCTATCCGAATACACAGACAAGGCTACTTGGTATGTGTATTTATATCACTAATGTAATTTATGACTTCAAATGTTTACTATTTGTAGGAAATTATGAATGTTCCAAAAATATACTTTAAAGATTCATCAGGATCAATGTTCTTAATAAAATATAAGTTTAACAAATAACCGTCAGACAAAAGAAACTTTTGTTACGTCATTTGTTATAGACATTGTATTGTAAATCAGCATGAATAGTTTAGCATGCAAAAAATAATTTAAAAAAAAAAACACAAGCAGTCGATTTCCTAGTTTTTGAATGCTGGACATTTGTACTTGTACATGCATCAAATAATTAAGACAATTTATTTCAATAATTCAAAGTTTTTACTAATGTATAGATTTAATTTTGCTATACTGGTCCAGCATGTAGCAGTCTTTGGCTAAAATAGAGCTTCAAATTTTTATCTAATGTTCGCTTGAGTTTTCTCAAAGGATTCTTATTACAATTTATTTCAGACTCATGAACAACACCTGCTCATTATAAGCGTGCAGATACGTATTAAATTATAATTTCTATTATCTATTTACATGAATCTTACTTAAAGAAAACTGTATATAATTTCTGGCGATGTAAGCAAAGCTATGAAGTAAATTCTTTAATAAATAAATAATTTTACATGTTTCTGATTAATTCGTGCATCTCTTTGATTATCTTTTGAAATACTAAAGTTGTAGATTATGAAATGGATCTTTTGAAATTTCCTAAATACTAAATTCAAAATAATGTGTACGTTTTATTTTATAGATATTGAAGGTATATATGTAATGAAACTGTAAATCCTATCATACATACATAAACATTGATTGAAAATGATTGGATTGTAATACATTTACACAAAACTTATAATAATAAAAAAAACTAGATAAAGTAACAACAAATATATTACTTCGAAGTAAGCGTTATTTGCGCGTTAACACCACCGATATAGATAATTCCGAACCTATGCTTAGACTCCGTCAGTGTTATTTTACAGGAAATGTAAAACAATTATGGAATGTTAAACACTGAACAGTTTGAATGCAGATTTGCGCATATTTATAGTAGGAACATTTCTAAATGCGAAACCAAAACGAAAGTTTTATAATAAAAAATGGTTTGATTGTAGTGGAATCTCACATGTGAAATAATTTTGTAAATGGATGAACGAATACAATGCTGAGATGGCAACAGTGATTTTCTTTGAATTTTAAATATGATCTTAAAAGTGGTTCAACATTAAACATATCGCCAAGTAATATTACAATTTATGCTTCTGACTCCAAGAAAATATTGTTAGTAACACCTCTTAACACTAAATTAATGTATTAGTGTGTTAATAGAAGCTCAAAACCACATTAGTCAACTCTTGCATGCATATTGTTATTTCTTTTTCTTAAAGTCCAGCATGTAAACGGTTTTCTTGGATCTTACATGTTCATGTAAGATTCTAGGAAATGAGTTCTAGATCACCTACACGTTTGTTATATTCTGTAGACTCGATTGATTCGTGAAATAAATTATGATAAAATTGACTGGATTATTTAAAAAATATTTAAAGTGCTCTGCTTAGTTAAGCAACATTTTAATTGGTTGTTCATCTATAAATTTATTGAATTTTAACTTCTTCCCTTTAAAAAAATGATACAAAGGGCGGACTTTGGCCATTCCCAATCTATCCTTTTTCTGGGATCAGTTATCTACGTTATATGTCAAATTCCATAAAATTATAAAATTACCACGGCAACATACTTCTGATGAAGGATAGATAACAAAGATATGTAAACCAATGGCCGTAAATTATTTCACCAATGAGGCAATTAAAACACAAAATTTGTTACAAGTCTCTTTGTAAAGAAAAAAAAAATATCCGAATAGGAATTTCAATTCCTAAAGAAAAACATTATAGTTATTATTACTAAGCTCTCTGCTAGCAAATGTACATACAAAATCCTGTATTTTGTTTGACATCTTTGAATTAAAGATGTACATTCTAAGCTACCATTGTAAGGTGTGTTGAGTTTCCGTAAAGTATTTTTTATTGTTCCCTTAAATCCATTTTATACACTAACAAAGTGTAGTCAGTTGTAGACATTGCAATAATGATTCGGTCTGAAACAGTTCCAAATATTATGTTTCTCATAACATATGTATTTATCGTTCTCTACCTAATTCATCAGATCTTGATGACAGCAGCAGTTCAGAAATAAGTTTCCTACATTTTTGAGGTATTTCCAATCTGTCAGCAGACAGGTTAATTGTAATACAACCACATAACTGTAAGTCTAGCAAGGCAACTATAGGAATACTAGTCACCTTAACACTTCACTTTTCACTCTATTTCCGAATGCAGTCTTATATCAGGTACGGGTGACAGATGCCTTGTGGAAGGTGTTTTCGTGGCAGGGGTCTTAGGGCTCTTGTGGTCAGACTGCGGAGGCGTCGGTGGGTAGATGTGATCCGTCTCTTGAGACGTTGATTCTCCTATACTAGTTTGCGATGTTGAATTTTCTAAAAGTTGTTGGTATACTTTATCCTGAAAAATAAAAGATTTATGTAAAATGTTACATTACTTAAAGAACATTTTAACATTTTGTATGCCCTTTAAAAATAGTTAAGTTAAAAATGCCTAAAAAACCAATCCCTATTTTCGGCATTGGTTTCGAAATTGACAACATATAAAGACTGATAATTATCAGGTTTATTAGTAACTTGTCTTCACTCTGAGAGTAAATTTTTAGAGCTGTGTATTGTGATACAGATAAAAAAACTTTGAAAAATAGGGGTCGGCAGTGTTCCTCCTCCTGATCATATTTAATAACTGTATTGGTGACGTTTTTCTTGGACGCCGAGAATGCAGGAAATTCACTTTGAATATTTATTTGGAATAAATATACAGTATCTGATTTTAATTGCCAGCGGGATTTCTTCCCAGAACAGAGGCTGTTTTTGCGAGCCACTGCAGTTTAAAAAGCTCAAGAAGTGTTGTCTCTTTTTTTTATTTAAGAAAGTGACGAAATGAGCAAAACGTTCACCTGATGGTAAGTGCAACGTCTGTCCATAACAAATGCTGTGTCATCAGAACATTTCTGTGTAACATCACACTGCGCTCGTCATCCTGAAACATCAGTCATGATTACGCTAGCTCTCAGTGCCCTTCGAACCGAAACACGGTAATGTTAGCACACTACTGCTTCACGGCAGAATAACTGGCACTGGGGTGGACGGAACCTACCTAGACGGATGACATGACTTTTTACTGTTTCAATGAGTTTAAGGTGCAAGAGCGCGACACTCACGAACATGTCGAGGCTGACGTTGTGCGACTGGATGCGGTGGCTCTCGTCCAGGTTGAGGTCGGGGCAGATGAGGTCGAGTCCGGCGGCGCGCTGCACGAACTCGCCGTCGCCGCCGCGCACCACGCTGACGCCGCCCTGCGAGCGCACGGCCGACACGAACGGCGCCAGCCAGCCGTGGCACGCCGCCAGCGCCTCCCAGCTGTAGCCTGCGCGCACATTCAAACCGTAACATACCTCTGGAGACTTCTTATGGAAGAGATCCTTTTTTTTATGGAAGAGGGGGCAAACGGGCAAGCGGCTCACCTGACGGTAAGTGATCACCGCCGCCCATGAACATCTACAATAGCAGAGGAATAGCAGATGCGTTGCCGGCCTTTGAGAAAGGAATAGGCACTTTTCTTGAAGGTCCCTAAGTCGTGTCGGTCCGGAACAACCGCTGGCTGCAGCGGATTCCATAAAGTGCTTGTGCGTGGCAGAAAATTGCGCGAAAAACGCACTGTGCTGGAATGCCAACCATCAAAGTGGTGACGATGGAATTTTGCGCTGTGCCGCAATGTGCGATTGTGATAATCAGTGGCTGGAATTAATCCGAACAATTCCTTCCTTCAATTATAGGATAGTGACGAGACGAGCTAAACGTTCATCATCATATCAGCCTAGTCCATTGCTGATTACATTGTCCTTCCCCGTATATTGCCAAAAAAGTTTGAAGCTTTTGGGGGATATTGCCACAGTTGCCACGCTTGATAGGCAAGTTGGCAGCCGCAGTTTATTTGTTCAGATATTCCAGGAGGATGCTGCTGCCTATCTCCAGATTTTCATTTTTCCCTCTGTCGAATTTAACGACACTCACGGGGTGAGATGTGGTGGTAGATTCTCTTAAGCCACAACAAAAGCTGTGTCACCAAGAACATTTTAGAGTGTCGCACCACAATGCGCTCGTCACCAGGAGACATCAGTTCTTAAGTCACATATGCCCAGTGATTACACTAGCTCTAATCACTGGGCATTAGCACTTATGTTTTGCACACTTCTGCTTCACGGCAGAATAATTGGCCCTGGGGTACCCCAGCCACCACCACTAAAAGTCATCAATAAATTACACATACCCGATACCCTCAAAGCGAGTTCCTTGTTGAAAGCGTGAGCCATAGCCGCTGCAGCGACGGTACTGTAGGCGAACTGGTTCACATCCACATGGAGCACCGCCAAGTCGATCAGCTGGCCACATATCACGAACTCGAGCGACGAGTACTGCGGGAATACGAAGGTGTAGCCCCGTAACGCGTTAGCGCCCACGTCGCTTTCACCGAGCAACCTTCGCTTGGCACTCCGCGCTTCGCTCGCCAACTGCATGTATATGTTCAGCCAGCTGTTGATGGTGATCGGTGTGATGCTCCACGACAGTATTTTGAGTATTAGCAATTCTTCCAGAAGGATCTCGTCGGTTGTGCACGCGCCGTCCGTTACGTAAGCGAATTCGCCGATCTTCGGCGGATATACCTCCTCGACTTTTGCCGCGATGAATAGACATGTTATACCTGCAAAAAAAAACATGAAAAAGTGAATTAAATAATTGCACACGCGAATGAAGTTGATAAAACGTTTTATATCCCGTTATTGATACGGGGACTGTTTCGGAGACTTAGATCGCAGTATAAGGAAACGGCATTGGAGATGCACAAATTAAAAAGAATTTACTTCTTAAGCATGGCGACAACTGTGCTAATTAGTGCATCGTGTTGTGAATTAGTGCGTGATATCACTGCGATAATGTAAATGATTTAGAAAGAATTTTGAATTCTGTCTTTTACAATATTCGAGTCAATGCTGCATTCTGAGAAAGCATGCTGTGAAGAGCTACTGCTTTTGGTAGTAATATACGCATGAAATATTGAAGTCAATCACAATTCAACACAGTGTAAACTGCGATATGACACTAGTTCAGTATTGGTAATAAATATGTGTAGTAATACATTTGAAACGATTTATTTTACTTTAGCGAAACATCTAGCATTACTCACAGCATACAAAGTCATTAAAACTGATTGCTACAGAACCATATAATATAATAATTTAGAGCATGTCTCACGTACTTGAGTTATGGGTTCAAATCCCATCCGTAACCAATATACAACGAACAAATGATAGTAGTCCCTGTCTTTAATATATTAGCGAAAGTGATGAGAAGGTGGTGAAAACGAGTGAGTTATATGTGCGGTACGATGCTTTACTATATTCTGCCATGATGCTTTAGGATTCCAAGATAGTCAGGAAGATACGGTCACTATAATCATCATCATGACAATCAATTTACCTATCAGCTGCAATCGGCCTTTTTGTATGTCATCTGTGTGGGACAGGTACCGGTCCACGTAGTCCACCGTCAGGTGGAACGTCTCTCTGTGAAGTTTGTACACCTCGCACACCTGGAAAAGAATCATTAGTTAGTATCTTGTTTTACTTTTATAGCGTACACTATATCCATACATATAGTAAGGTAACAGACTATAGATGACCAACTGCTTAGCACAGGCCTCCCCCCTCTCATTTCTGAGATTCACTCATTTTCCTTTACGTTTTGGAAATATTTACTTATTTACTACTTCTTCAGACATGTCGGTTTCCTCACGATGTTTTCCTTTACCGCCAAGCACGTGGTAAATCAGCACTTAAAATTGAAAATATGTCACTCTCGTACTATGAAATGTAAAGCGAGCGCCTAGCCCCTAAGGTACCATGACAACTGTAGTTATGAAATATTAATTACTTTTTTAATATGGAAATCTACCATGGAATTTCATAGGTATAAAGCCGCTGCCGCGTGGTGGCGGCTTAAGAGAATCTACCACCCCATCTCATCCACTGGGTGTCGTAAAAGTCGACAGAGGGAAAATAAAAACCGGAGATGGGCAGAAGCATCTTCCTGGAACATCTGAAAAAATAAACTGCGGTTGCCAACCTGACAAACTTTTGTGGCAATCCATGGGGGAAGCCTATTTTCAGCAGTGAAGTAATGATAGGTTGAAAAGATGAACTACTGGCTAGAACCAACGAGAACCAAATGTTGCAAATAGGAATTTCCAGTTTAGTCCTGGGAACTCACGTCTTGAGCGAGTGAATGAGCGTTACTTGTACATATTGATGATGTCCTCCGGGCCGATTTATTGGATATAGTGATGAAACAAGCAAAACGTTCACCTGATGGTAAATGCAACGACTGCCCATAACAAATGCTGTGTCACTCAGAAAATTTCTGTGTGGCACAACACTGCAGTTGCACTGCATCAGTTCTAAGTCTCATATGCCCAGTGATTACACTACCTCTCAATGCCCTTCAGACCGAAACACAGTAATGTTTGTATACTAATAGGAACACTTGCAGAATAACTGGCACTAGGGTGGTACCTACTTAGACAGATTCCTGCATAGGAATCCTACCACCAGTAAACCTCGACAATTTTCGAATATTATCGGAAGTTATCAAATGTTCAATAAATATTATAGCGTCACAACTGAACGCGCAAATACATACTCATCGTATCCACGTCCGATGTAACGCTCATACAATAATATCGGTGTACAAGGCATACCATTTTTTTTTACTGGTACCACCACTGGACCTATTATTCTGCAAGTGTTCCTATTAGTATACAAACATTACTGTGTTTCGGTCTGAAGGGCATTGAGAGGTAGTGTAATCACTGGGCATATGAGACTTAAGAACTGATGTCTCGAGGTGACGGGCGCAGTGTGGTGTCACACAGAAATTTTCTGGATGACACAGAGTTTGTTATAGGCAGACGTTGTGCTTACCATCAAGTGAACGTTTTACTCGTTTCGTCATTTGATACAATAAAAAAAGCGCGGAGGTAATCTAGGTGCTGTGTCTGAGACGCTGTGACAATCACAGCACAACCAGACCCGAAAACCAACAATATGTTTTGCACAAATGTTATCTCCAAATAGGATTCGAATTTAGGGCTCTGGCAGTCTGGTACTCTGACCACTGGGCCACGCGCTCGTGATATATATTATGCAAGTTCCGACCCTTAAACATCATCATTTCAGCCTGTCACTTGTTCACTGTTGTACATAGGTCTCCCCCATAGATTGCCACAAGTTTGTAGCTCTCATTTTGGGGGGATTTTGCCATAGTTGCCACGCTTGGCAGGCGGGTTGGCAACCGCAGATTATTTATTCAGATGTTCCAGGAAGAAGCTGCTGCCCACCTTCTGTTTGATCCTTAATAAGTGATATTATCGTATTTCTTGCGTGCATTTGCACTGGTATTTTCTTTAAAATTAACAGTATTTTCAATTATTACAACACCTCGTGTACACAGCTTATGTAATAAAACCCTGACATATAACAGAACTGAAGATAGCAAAATTTAATTAAGTTTATTCTATTAACTGGATAGATTAGAACAATTCAATATACAGGAATTCATAGCTGCACTGCATTATATAAGATATATTCGTTCATTTCCTTCCTCCTGTATCAATCTGTATGTGAGATGGGAACAATGCAAAACATGCGATCCTAATGACTTCATTGCACGCTAAATCAGTACGTCATAAAAGCTTGATTGGAAACTGTTTGACTAAGCGGCTAATCAATGTGGCTATTGAGTTTATCGGACGCCAAGATGCCTTGAAAGACCTGGGACCTCCGCTTGTATATAATGATAAAAGGTGCGCAATCGTAGCACGAGAGTCAGTATTAGATTGTCTATACAAATCAATAAAATTGTAATGTTGTTTGTAATGACAAAATAAAAGCTTTTTACTCAATGCTTATGAAAGTATATACGAGAAAGTATATATAAGGAAAAAAAAAAACAAATTTCATAAAAATATTGTGTTGTCTTCCGGGTAATCTCCGAAACGGTTGGACCAATTTTGACGGGACTTTCACTGAGAGTAAGGTGATATTATAGCGGGTAACTTAGGCTACTTTAATTTTTAGAAAATCAATTAGGGATTCGCGCCAAAAAATTAAAATAAGTATATATGTATATAATCGAGCGGGGTTTTTTACGCGGGTGAAACCGCGCGGCACAGCTAGTTATGTCATGAAACACAATACTATCAATATAAACAAGTATGCCGCAGTAGAATTTTACATGTTCGCGTTAATGTGAACACTCATGTCCAATTATTCTCCGACCTAGTCGATTATTCGTATATCCGATAAGGATAAGATGCATATTCTCACGTGAAGAGTATTAACTTCTGTTACAAGATATTCCTTAGTAATTATCAGTTATTTGATTACGAAAATATTCTAAGAAATCATAGAGTGGAGTGTTTTTCTGGATATAGACCTTATTTATTAATATCACTTCTGTGGCAACATCTCGAAAAACCATTTAACTTCAACGCTGATAAAACACACGCGGCATTCCGGAGGTCAAGAATATTTAAATTAAAGAGAAACTTAAAAATATACTCTAGCGATATTTTTCAATGATATTAATAAAATAAAAATGGAACCGGAACAAAAGATGCGACCGTTCGTTAACCGGTTTCAGAGCTAATTAGGTTATACTATAACGGATTAACTGCGGAATCCTTTTTGCGTCGCGTTTATCGCTGCAATTTGCCTCCGATAACTTCGACAATAGTTACGGCCTAAACAACTTACAAACTGCAATGTACTGCAAACGTAAACAACTGACAAATTGGAACAAGCAGCTTCAAGTCGAGCATGAAGCAAAGAGTCTTTAAAAATATTTGTTAAAAATATTTACTATTACATTTAAAAATAACTGTTTTGAAAATGTGAAATACGAATTTTCTACGCCATCACCGACTACATTCAATAGTAGTGACCCTAAGGATACTCCTTGTGGAACCCAATAGGAGTGTTGGTGTTCAATTGTAATAATAACTTGTCTGAACTATATGTTTTTTATGGAAGATAGCGATAAAACGAGCAACCTATGCAGGAATCCGTCTAGGTAGGTACCACCCCAGGGCCAGTTATTCTGCCGTGAAGCAGTAGTGTGCAAGCATTACTGTGTTTCGGTTTGAAGGGCACTGTGAGCTAGCGTAATCACTGGGAATATGAGACTTCAGAACTTATGTCTCAGGGTGGGCAGTGTGGTGTCACACAGAAAACACAGCATTTGTTATGAATAGACGTTGCACTTGAACGTTTTGCTCGTTTAATCACTGTATCCAATAAAAAAAAATATTTTAAACAAAGTAGGCCCATGACAATTTCTGTGTCATTTTCGCGTGGCACTCGTGACCCTGTGACAAGTCTCAAGCCCTATGAGTTACACTAGCTACCAATGTGCTCCAGACAGAAACACAGTAATGTTTGAGCTTTACGGCAGAATAACTGGCACTGCAGTGGTACGTGCCTAGACGGATTCTTGCATGGATTCCTATGCAAGAAATATCAGTAAAAGTGGAATGAAGTTAATACTTTGAACAGGCATCATTGTCAATAATTAAACATTACTGTAATGATAATCTCATTCGTAGTGAGGATTGTGATGAATACGAACTAACGAATTTCAATCTCGTTTATTTGGGAGCTAGTTACAAAGAGAAAACGGCAGAGACTATTTCTATGCTTGCCAACTGGAACGACTTAAGTAATTGACCTATTTATATTACGACAAAATTACTCACATTATCGAATAATCTTGTTTGCAAAAGAGATTCTTGTTTAAAGTATATTCTTGTTTGCAATTTTGAATGCGCACTCACGTAAAGCTCTTTAGCGGTAGCCTTTACTTACTTTAAGAGAGCAGTTTGGTCGCGTTTTGGGGTTGTATTTAATATTTTTTTTAAAACCAATTGTACCTTAATCTGTTAGCATTTTTGTTATTTTGTATATTTCCGTTTTGATTATCGATGTACAATAAACTATATTTCATTCTTTTCATTCATTCATTCATTCAATCGAATATTAAGACGAGAAATAAAAATTATATACATTATAGTTGATGGCATTATTTTTAAGTTTTGATAAGGGTTTGGTAAGGGGTTGAGTGGTGCATCCACCTCATAATAAAAGTAGAACAAATCTACAAAGGCTTTACTTCTGGCCAGTTTCAGTCGCGGAGTGTTTTTATATTACAATCAGAAGTTATCATCTGCACAAATTGTAGTGTCATAGATAGTGTGCTTTGTGGTGACGATGAGAGAAAATCTGAAAGCGAAAGCAATACATTTTGTGTTTGTATCGAAAATGTCGTCTATGGGAAGAAATGTCTAGAAAATATCAATACTTGGGGCAGATGGCGCATTATACAGCTCGACAAATTCCAGACTTGAAATACACCAATTGGTTACGGAGAGCAGCTTTTGTGGTGCGAGACGTCTACTACTACGCTTGTCAATCCGCCCTTCAAGCGTAGAGATTACTACAAATGCTTTCTGGGGATGGGATACGCCTATGTCCAACATTTGGAGTCAACGGGATGCTGATAGTGAGATAAAACCACGCAAAAACAAAGTCATTTTAACTTCTCTGTACCCAAATGAACGTATAGTATATAATCGTAGGAAATGGTTTGGATGGCGTCAGTGACACGGACACCAAAAAAGAATTTATGGCTTAATTTATGTTATCTTCAGCTAAGATTCTAAATATTTCTTTATACTTTAATGTAGAAAGGTATACCGGTATACTGATCGCTGAGAAATGAGACAGATGGCAATAGTAGCTCGCTAGCAATTTTTAATTTATGAAGCTCTAGGCCTTTTGTAATGTCAATACAAAAACGTTAAAAGTTTTCAATAAAATTATGTAAATATACAGATAAAAAATATTTGTAAATTTGTCTACACCTTCTTGTATCCGATTAAAGTTTAAACTGAACGAACTGGTAAGTATAATTCACTTAGACCCTAAAACCAATAATGTGTTTAAGACAGTTGGCAAGAGTTACGCTAATTGCTCAGCGACGCGTTACGATACACGCTCATACCTAATAAAGCCCGAATGTAACCCTGTAATGCATGTTGCGTGTATACCAGTATGTTGCTTATCAATATACAATTTGTTCGAGAGAGATCGATTTTAGAATGCCTAATCTTGTTGATATACTTAAATTATAAAGCCGGGAACTGCACAATTTCTGCTTGGCGGACTTTACATGTCGTTAAAATTTTAGTGGTGTCGGGGATCGAAGCCAGGAAATTCGCATACGCATGATACATAGACTGACCCTGACCTACCACGATTCTATATAACTAAATTGTTTCAATAATAATTAAAAAAAGCTTAAAAACATATTGTTTTACAGTCGATCTTTAATGTGCAAAGAACAAAATAAATATATCAATTGCAAATGATATATTGTTTTTCTTAGAACTTTTATTAACTTTAAAACAACAGCGTTGCCCTGTCTAATAAAACAGGCATACGTGCCAATCGTAGATTTCCAATTTTTTTTTATCGGATAAAGTAAACGAGCAAAACGTTCACCTGGTGGTAAGTGCAACGTCTGCCCATAACAAATGCTGTGTCACCCAGAAAATTTCTGTGTGACACCACACTGTGCTCATCACCCTGAGACATCAGTTCTTAAGTCTCATATGCCCTGTGATTACGATAGCTCACAGTGCCCATCAAACCGAAACACTGTAATGTTTGCACACTACTGCTTCACGGCAGAATAACTGGCCCTGGGGTGGTACCTACCTAGACATTACATACCTGCATTATTACAAAAAATATATAGTCTACTCTTACAACGTTGTGATTCCCGGTGCCGGCACCGCTAAAATTGTTAATTGCAGTATGTCGTGAGGAGTAGCGTGTTGAACCCTTCACGACTCCAAAACCTTCTCAGAAATGAGAGGAGGCTAGTGCTCAGCAGTGGGATATTTATAAGCTGTAACTTTACTTTTTGTAACACGGAAGGAAATAGATTACAGTGACATATTATGTGAAAGAACACGCGTAAAGTTAGGTTACGTTGTGCCGATGATACTTTTCTAAAATTTCAAAGACTACGTTATGATTTTAATAGAAAGTATTCAGCAAGAGCTATTTTTTCAGATAATTCGTAGTATTATTTAAAATGGTAAGGGGGGAGGGACATGATGGAGGCTACATAGAAACTTGTTCTTTCAAAAACTATATACATGTGCTAAAAGTGTCTTATGGAGGAGAGCCTTATGATTATTTTTAAACACGTATCTAATGATGCAAAGTGGAAAAGAAATCGGCATGTTTACTTATAGTGACATAATAGGGACAGTACATGAAAGCGATTTATAAAATTTTCTTATCTTGAAATTGAGACCCATTTACCTCTTAATATTGTATATAATTCGATTAAAATTTTTTAAAGTTATGATGCTGTGACACAAAAGTGAAAGAAAGAAATTATAAGAGTTAATTGTATGATAGCGGAACCCTAAAAATCCAATCGTCATTCTGAAAAAAAAAGGTCATCGTTTGTGCCATTGAATATAATTACTTCATAATGCTTTAGTAAGTTATGAAATGATTAAGTGCTGAAACGTTGTGACCACAAAAAACGCGATGACGTTACACACATACAAAGTTGATCCCAGGATTATTATATGCACATACATAATCTGTATTTTTTGCGTTATTTTCGATCGGACGAAACAGGCAGCAAATTTTATTTTTGTTTAAAAAAACCTGTATTGATTAACACTATGTGCCAGTTACCTTACCTCAATTATCATTGGCATGTGTCTTTCATTTGCTTCTAGTTGAACAGCATTTACGGTACCGATAGTTTTTTTTTGTATCTTTTATAAACGTCACGGAAATTCCGAACCGCAAAAGATATTCTACTGATATCATCCGTATATTTTTTTGCTACGCTAATGCGATGTAGTTTTGGATGGTAAACGCAGTAGTTTAGTTAGAGCTTATTCACTCGTCTTTTGAAGACACTCGCATTGTAATCGGAGGGAAAGACTGATGCAGGCAATTTATTCCAGTCCTTTGTTGTACGAATTATGAATTACCGAAACAAAACGCTTCGTCCGAATGATAGTATGGCTTGTGAAATGGAAAAGTAGTTACCCTAGCGGGTATTGGGTGGTCTGATCTGGAGAAGACGTCTCCTCCAACCAGTAATCTTAAATCACTATACACATCTCGGAACCTTGATTAGCGCTTTATTTATTATTGTTGGACGTATGAGATATTTCTTAAGGTTCTCATGTCGCGACATAGATGTCGCTACACTAGGTATATTCACAGCAAAAGGATGGAAACCAGCCGTACGTCTAGTCTAGTTGTCCGATGATGTAACCTAGTACTAGGTTCATTGGTGGTAGGATTCCTATGCAGGAGTCCGTCTAGGTAGGTACCACCACAGTGCCAGTTATTCTGCCGTGAAGCAGTAGTGTGCAAGCAATACTGTGTTTCGGTTTGAAGGGCACTGTGAGCTAGCGTAATCACTGGGCATTTGAGACTTTAGAATTGATGTCTCAGGGTGACGGGCGCAGTGTGATGTCACACAGAAATATTCTGGGTGACATAGCATTTGTTGTGAGCGGACGTTGCACTTACCATCATGTGAACGTTTTGCTCGTTTCGTAACTTTATACAATAAAAAAAAAATGTAAAGGGGAACAGGGAAATTAAATCACGTTAAACAAATACCAAAGCTGCATTCCTGCAGGTGACAAAATGTAAAGATAAAGGATTCTGTCCTTCTAGTATGTTCCTTTTCATGAACCTACGAGTATTAATTAGTCAACTACCAGCTGACTGACATAGACATATCCCTCTTCTGAAAAGGGAGTAATCACTAAATCACGCTTGGCAGACGGATTGGCACCCCAGGGCGAGTTATTCTGCCGTGAAGCAGTAGTATGCAAACATTACTGTGTAAACACTGGGCATATGAGACTAAAGAACTGATGTCTCAGGGCGACGGACGCATTATGGTGTCACATTGTTCTAGGTGACACAGCATTGGTTATGGGCAGACGTTGCACTTACCATCAGGTGAACGTTTTGGTCGTTCCGTCATTTTTGTAAAGCCTCACTCCTTAGACCAGTGATGGCGAACCTTTTTGAGGAGCGGATCAAATTTTGTTCATTACTTTTTTTTTTACTAGCCCAGCCCGTGGGCTAGTAAAAAAAAAGTAATGAACGGGTTTACAAAATTTTAGGCGTGGATCAATGTCCGACCCGCGCGTTATAAGTACACCATCGTTGCCTTAGACGCTGTTGTTCGTCACCGTCTCTATTTACGGTGTCGCATTTTTCGATATGTTTTTCGTCAGTTTTTTTGTCAAAAAGCTGTGACTCTTACTATACACACGCCCAGAGATCGGCAGATTATCGCTGCCACATCATTGTGTAATAATGACTTCCAATTACAAAGTACACCACTTCTGATGTATGAAGGGGAAGTCATCGAGGTAATGAAAAACCTGCATATCTGAGACGTAAATATTTTTTACGTCTCCAATATGCAGGTTTCCTTTCGATGTTTCGCTTTACCGCCGAGCAGATGCAAAATCTGAATATTAACTAAAATTTTAAAGGTGTCCACACCGCGTATAGGTTGTAATGCATACAGTCACACCTTTTTCCCATATAAGGGGTAGGCAGACGCCACTCAGTTAGCCCACTTTGCGCCCCGCGGGAAACGAGACGTAACGGGTGGCCTACGAGCAGTATACTGACAGCATTGAATATTATGTGTAAGGCTGTCTGTACAATACCTTATTCTCCTCTTACGGCACCTCGGCAGGAAAGAGATAGGTGCTATTCTACTCAGCCGGTCACCTAACCTCGCACCTTCACCTTCTCGCGTTACAATTTAAAGATAGTTTTAAGCCCACACCTACTACGGTAAATCATATCTTTCGCAAGTTGAAACTTACGGTTGTAAATGTGTGGCTGTAGACGAAATATAAAATATTAAAAAAAAAAAAAAAAATTTTAACTAGTCACGTTATATTTTAATGGCTTTTCAGCTCTGCCTGCATCTCAGAGAAAGCACGTGTGAAGATAAATGTTTTATCAATTACATTATAATTACTGCCGGCTAACGAAAAAAAACAGCCGTTACTTTTAAATTGACATATTAAATGATAAAGACTTTCGCAATCCCTCACAATATTAGTGACACAATTACAATAACTTGACGATAATTAGAACATGCCGCTTCTCGTTAGATTATACCGTGGTAGCTCAGTGGTTGATCGCTTTAAATTGCAGAGTACAGTGACCTGCGTTCGATCCCCGGTGCCGGCACCTCTAAAAATGTTCTGCAATTTCAAGAGCTGATTTGTGCGTGCTCAGCGGTGAAGGAAAACATCGTGAGGAAACCTGTATGTCCGAGAAATAAAAACGTTTCGCGGTCATGTGAAGTCCGCCTATCCGAATTGGAGATGCGCGGCGGGCTCTTCCCAGCTCCAAAACCCACTCAGAAATTAGAGGAGGCCTGTGCTCAGCAGTGACCATTTATAGGCTGATACTTTATTATATTTTCCCTTTCCAATTTTCAGTCATTTTTTTTTATTTTCCCTTCTTTTTGTGCAGGTCAAATTTAGGGTGACGATGTGCTAGTTCAGAAATGTAGGAGCAGGTTAAAAAAATACATAGAGGCGAACATAGAACCTCCTCCTTTCTGAAATCGCTTGAAATGAGCATTAGTGTTAAGTTCTGCTGACAACTATTGTCAACCTAATCTAAAGATTTGCCGCCAAAACATCTATGCTTTATGGTTTCAGGTGCTGACTGCGAAACGTTACGTCCGAACCTTCCTGTGCAAGATTTTAAGCTTTTTGTTTTTGGATAAAATGACGAAACGAGCAACACGTTCACTTGATGATAAATGCAACAACGTCTGCCCATAACAAATGCTGTGTCACCCAGAACATTTCTGTGTGACAACACACTGCGCTCGTCACCCTGAGACATTAGTTCTTAAGTCTCATATGCCCAGTAATTACACAAGCTTTCAATGCCCTTCAAACCGAAACAGTAACGTTTGTACACTGCTGCTTCACGGCGATATAACTGGCCCTGCTGTGGTACCTACCTAGATTCCTGCAAGGGAATCCTAAGCACAAGTAAGTAGGTTCGAATCCCAGCCGAACGTAACAGGTGCGCAACATAAAAATGTTATCTATTTACGAATTTCATTGTGTTACGACTGTTCCTTGTCGAGGACAGCATATAATCCATTCTCCGACCTGGAGGTACATTTTGTATCCCGAAACCAACCAAAGTTACACAGCAGAACCCCCTGAACACATGGACGTTCACTTGAATACGGGAAGACGAATAAAAGCGTTTGCATTTATTTTGCGCTAATATTACGCAAATAGAAATCCTGTGCATATCCTGTGCACTTGTCATTGCAGGCTCTCAGCTTGGTCAACGTAGGCCTGGAGAACTTTCATTTTCGTCAGAATCCTACATTAACGGACCTTAAACTAAAATTCAGCATTTGTTATGTGCAGACGTTGCACTTACCATCAGGTGAACGTTTTGCTCGGTTCATCACTTTATGCAATAAAAAAAAAATTACAACTCTACGAAAAAAAAAAAACACTGATAGATTTTCATTGAGCTGTAGATATTTCGTAGTTACTACTATTTATGATAAAGGATACGTCGCAAAGTATAATACGGTACCTAATCGGTTATTCAATCCATTTTTTACTACGACAGCCGAAAGTGAGTTAGCGGAATTTATTTAAATCAATATAGCACTGAGGCCCCGGGTGGCGCAAGGGGCAAAACATTTAAAAAAATCTTGTGAAATAAATATAGAATATAATATTCTAAATTTGTAACGGTATTTATAGTCTCGGAAATTTCGGTCAATACAAACAAAAGTGTTCGGTATTTGAATTTTAAAGTTTTTCAGCAATTCGTCGTAAAAAATCGCTTCGTCGTGATTGGTCATAGGACTCTCCCAAACAGGAAGGTTTTACCGTAATCGCCACACTCGGCAGGCGATTTGGCTATCGCACTACCCAGACATCTCCCAACTCACACGCTACTGCCGATCACCGACCTAGTATTTTGCAATGTGTCGGAAGCCATGAGATTTTCCAGGCAGTACCCTCTGTTGAATTTTACGATAAACACGGGGTGAGATAGGATGGCAGATTTTCTTACGTCGCCACCAATGACGCTTACGAAACCGACGATGATGTTAAAAAATTATTTCCGTATGCTATCGTCCCTTTGCAATGATAATAGAGAGTGACCAAAAGACTAAAAGTTTAACTCGTTTCGTCTTTATGTCTTCGCGTATAAAATACCAAGCGTAGCTATTATTTTTGATAAGATACTATTTGTGTGAAAGAGCAGAGTGTGAATAAACAAGCGCAAAAAATCGTAACAAAGCCGAACTACCGCGACGTTTCTAACATTTGGTGCAACGACGAAATTAGAAAAAAATAAAAGCACAAAGATAGATTGCAAACGCGATGGTTCTGCAGAGGTCAATGAACACAGCAAAAAAGAAGTCAATGCTCCCAATGTTACATCACAGTCCCATATATATGTAGAATGCTTGTAAGAAACGTCAAGTACTGGCAATCTGTAAAACATGAAAGATCTACAGTGCAACACTCACCTTTCCTGTTTAAATCAGTGCTAGGCAGCATGGAAATAAAATAAATTAAATTACATGTACATAAAAGATCAATACATATGCCAGTACATAACAGTAGTTAAATTTAATTTTCCTTGCCATTGTAATAAATTTATTCTCATGAAATGTCTTGTTTAAAAAAGTATTATAACAACATTGTTAAAAAAAAAACAACACCCCAATTTACATTGTTTTTAAGATATAAGACACTGCTTACCTCATTCAGCCAGTCCAGTAATATAGCTCTCATCCTCGGCTGAAGATTAGGATGATTGTCAAACATGTTAGGGTTCTTCTTCATACTGGACCTGGCGTCACATTCACACATACTACTCCATACATCTTTGGGATCCGCCCAGGACAGTCCTGGCAGTGGACACTTTCGTTTCGGTGGCGAGGGACACTGGGGTTTACTTGTACTGCAAGTGAAGTGACTTGGGTGATAAAGGCTCCGTTTGTTACTGAGGATCTATTACACTGTTATTTGGTTTGTTTTTAGGCTGACAGGCATGTAACAAAGCTGAGAGGTGCACCAAGCCTATTATAAAATATTTGGGTAACTTACAAACTCATAATAATCAAGTATATTCTACCAACATTGCTATAATTATATACACTGGAGTCTATTCACTTACCTTGGCCTTTTATTAGAGTGTGGTGTAGAGTCACCCCTGGCCACATTTTCTAAGGGGCTTAGAACATAATTAGGAAGTTCAGGTATACTTGGTGGGCTTAACAAACTATCAGGGTTGTATTCTATATCTGTGTACACACTTCTGGGCTGCTCAGTACTTTCGAAGTGAGAGCCCTCATCATCACTTGAGCATGATGAAGATTCAACAACAACATTATGTGTTGGCTGGTCAATTTGTTCATCTAAAGTTTTTGGTGACTTTTTCATCGGTGGCATATTCTCCACCTCCTATAAAGAAAATGACATACTGAATTGATAGTCTAATTTTTATATAGAAAATCTTATATAAAAGAAAATCAAAAGTACCTCATTGTCTGTTGAATTTCTCTTCCGTTTAAGACATGTCCGCTTTTCATTGGCTTCACAGGAGGAACTGTAAGCATATGTTTGAATGTAAACAATGTTTATAAGACAGTTAGTATCTGATAGGGACACTCATACATACCCTGTTTGTGCCATTGTAGTTGGGACAGATCAGCTGGTATAGGATCCACAGTGCCTAAAACATGTTCCGCATTTAATATATGTTAGACGAGATACAATAAAGTACTAAAAAAACTGAACTAAAAGCCGAAAATTACCGCATGTCATGTTGAAACCGCAAAATAGGGTTATGTCAGTTGACAACCGTAATTTGGGACAAATTTCCAAATTAGTCAGTCTTTTACAAAAGTACCGATATTTAAGACGCGATAGTCTACAGAAAAAGTCTATATTTAATGAAGAAATATCACTTTTACGACCCATCATAGGTCGAAAAAGACACAGCGTGCCCCCTGCTGGTTGGCGGGAGAATTTTTTTCAAGAGCCTTTTTAGGGAGATAATGGGCAGAAAATTTCATTATTTTAACGATTTATAATCAGAAGAATACATTAGTTATGAGTTGAAATCATAAGAAATTGAAAAATAGTAAGTCAGCTGGTAAAATAAATGCCACGAATCCGTCATAATCGCGCGCGAAATCCTCCGTCACCGCCATTAGACACGTCGCTAGCTTGGGTTTCTCGCCCCATCCACTTTAGGAAATTGATAAAAATAGCACACTCACGGTACTCTATTATTGTCATATAAATAATTTCTATAAATACTACATTAAAATTCGAATTAAAGGTCGCTTTAAAGGGGTTGTAGTTGACAGAATAATCTACTTAGCTTATCGCCAACTAGAGGTTTATAACCTAATTATGGATAGAATTCGAAATTCTCGATGTGGTTTCCAGTCTTTAAAGATACTTTACTTTTTTGGGAATGGAAGTAATGGCTTAGAACATACCTGATCATTCACAAATTATTCCAAATTCCACAGAACAAAAAATCCTTGCGAATGAGAAATCAGTTCTCGTTTTAGATCACTATTTCACTGTATTTACCACTACGTTTTCCACATGTGATACTATACGAATGAAAGATGAATAAAAATATTACATTTAGAGTAATTATCTACATTTATATGTTTCTTTTCAGGTTTCCACGGCTCGATAACGCCCGGCTTTCCGCGCGAAAATGTCGCGGTAAAACTTCTAGCCTCAGGGGGTGAATAAGTAGATAGCTTCATGTTTGTTTCTTCTGAAAACGTACGTCATTTTCGTTGTCGTTCCTTTTTACGAACATTACATCTACTTACTTTGCTTTTGATTTAATCATTATTTTTATCCTAAAAATGAAATTAATATATAGTACAATGAGAAAAGTATACATTATTAGATATTTATTAATTAAAATGAAAGTAATCGTATATTTTCATAAATCTCCCACCAAAACTGTTTCTTAGGCAAAATTATACTCCAATTTATGCGTAAACAATAATGTTTACGTCTATAATATTTATGTGATATTAAAAATTAAGTATTACTATGTTATTTTTAAAAATAGCATTTTTGATACGTGAATTGGAATAATGAGTGAAAGTAAATTACTATTTTCTGATTGGTTGATATAGGGATCAGCGCCACAGTTTGATGTCTTGGCAGTTATGTATTTTTCGCAAGTTGGTACAATTGTAAACAACTATGTTCACTTCACTGTACAGCTGGGCGCCAGCTGATAGAAAACCTGTAAGAAAAGTCAATAAGAGAGACGCTATTACTATCTACGTAGATAACATATTGATATAATAGAGTATTTTGAGTATTACGATTGTGTATTTTGTGATGAACAGGTGAAAATTTTAAATTTTGAAATGGCGCAACAAAATCTTGCAGTAAAACTGTGTGGAGTGCTTCAAGCTCAATCCGAAGCAGGTACATAACGAGTTCATTATGTTTTCATCTACATAAGATGATAGTTTAACAAAAAGTATTTCATTTACAGAGATATCAGCTAGAGAATGGCGTTTAATAGGTCAAGAGCAAGATGGTTCACAAGTTTTTAGCTGGGTGGCGAAGAAAAATGATAAAGATGTAATGAATGTTGGAGTATATACCAACAGTACAAAATCCCTTACAATATTGCATACATTTGAGGAGAAAGTAAATATAATACAAGCCTCTGTTAATTCTACGCACAGCCTCTTGGTTTATGTTGTTAAAATACTTCCTAAAGATGATGACATTAAAGAAGCTTTTTATTGTTCATATCTGATATCATTGCTTCCCGATAAAATCAGCTGCCCCGAGGAAGTGGAAGAGTGCTCTACTAGGCAGATTATGGTGCAATATGTATATGGCAAGAGCAACAAATATAGTCCGGGCATAAGAAATGACAGGTTCTTGTTGTTCAAGCACTTGGAATGTAAGTATTTGATTCTTATAAATTCTTTGCTTATATTATATATTAAAATTCATAACATATAATTAATGTCTCAAGGAATTATTACTACTAAATAAGAGTCACCAGTATTGTTATTCTTCTCCGAAATTTCTTAATTTGAATGGGTTTTTACTGTTTAGCTTGGTTATTTGGCAATGTTTCATGTCCTATAGAAATAAAATGAGATTATTATATGTAAACAAAGCTAGTGTAGTTATAAATTGGGAGACTATTTAACATTAGTTCAGTTTATAATTGATAAGAATAGAAAATTAGGTAAAAGTATTTTGGTAACATGACTTTTTTCACAAACAATGGATGTCTTTTGTTATTATTACTATAATTATTCATTATTACCTGCAATTACAGAGGCAGTTAAGAAAAGTAAATTATGGCTAAGTAGCTTTTTAGCTTTTATTGGGGATATCTTTGCCTCATTAAATAAAATAATATTTAACCAACATAAAAGTCTTGAAAGTTTGTAAGTAAAAGACGAAATAATTAGGATTAAGAAGAATTTTCATATTTATTCTGAATACAAACATTAGTTAATCTCTCTTGTATGTAAATACCAAAGATAAATGAATGTAAGCTTTTAACTCTTGTTTTTCTTTATATTTTTTTTTTGCAAACGACCAAGTGGCTCACCTGATGGTAAGTGATCACCACCGCCCATGAACAACCGCAATACCAGAGGAATCGCGGGTGCGTTGCCGGCCTTTGAGGAAGGAATAGGCTCTTTTCTTGAAGGTCCCTAAGTCGTATCGGTCCGGAAAAACCGCCGGCGGCAGCCGATTCCATAAAGTGGTAGTGCGTGGCAGAAAATTCCGCGAAAAACGCACTGTGGTGGAATGCCAACCATCCAGGTGGTGACGATGGAATTTTGTGTTCTGCCGCAAAGTGCGATGGTGAAAACCAGCAGCTGGAATTATTCCGAACAATTCCTCGGAACACTCCCCGTTGTAAAATGCAGAGATGCAACATCTCTTCGCAAGGCCAGTGTATCAAGCCGATCGGAAAGAACCTGGTCGTCGACGATTCGAGCCGCTCTTCGTTGAATACGGTCAAAAGGAAGGAGCTGACACTGGGGTGCCCCCGCCCAAAGATGAGAACAGTACTCCATGTGAGGCCGAACCTGCGCCTTGTAAAGTTGCAAGCGGTGGACCGGCATGAAGTACTGTCCCGCTCTACTGAGCACGCCAAGCTTTTTAGAAGCCAATTTGGCCTTCCCTTCCAAGTGACCGCGAAACTGAACGTCATTCGATATGTCTACGCCAAGGATTCCGATACTGGCTGAGGCAACGAGGGGAAAATATACTCACAGGCCGCAATCTTATTGATATTTCCAAAAAAGCTGTGAAAGGCGTTAGGCTAACAATACAGTATCAATGAAAGTAGACCACATTGTGTGGGACTTTACTTACAGTGTTACTATTTATTATGTTTTCTGTTTGAAGGGCACTGAGAGCTAGTGTAATCACTGGGCATATGGAACTTAAGAACTTGTGTCTCAGGGAGACAAGCACATAATTGTTCTGGGTGACACAGCATTTGTTATGGGCAGACATTGTACTTACCATCAGGTGAACGATTTGCACGTTTTGTCACATTATCCAATAAAAAAAAAGTTATTACTTTACTTACTACTACTACTATTTTACTATTCTCATTACAGTAATGAGCTACTTATGATGATGATATACATATTACAGTTTCTCATACACAAAATACTAAATTCAATGAACAATTAAAATTTATAGGTTATACTAGGATCTACATCTACTCTTACTGATATATAATGAAAGTGGAAGGATTCCAATGCAGGAGCCTCCAGTTTTCATCGCACTGCCTGTTATTTTGCCATGAAACAGTAGTGTGCAATCATTACTGTGTTTCGGTTTGACGGGCACTAATCGCTAATACTTAATTACATTAATGGGCACATGAAACGTAACAACGAATGTCTCACAGAGGCAAGCCCAGTGTAGTGCCACACAGAAAGTTCTTTGTGAATTGTGACCCAGCATTTGTTATGGGCAGACATTGTACATACCAACCGGTGAATAACTTGTCTTGTTGCTTTCATAAAAAACCGAATTTTGAAACCAAAAAAAAATTAAAAAATCCTTTGTCAATAATAAGAAGTTTTCCATATCATCTTGACCAATTTTTATCAGCTATCCTTAGAGATCAGTAATGACACATGTGAGGCAACAAAATAAAACGACACACAAAAAAACCTAGTCATATTAAGAACATCCTCCTTTCTGAAAGTTGATTAATGTTCATTCTGTAAAAGCATTTCCATATCCATATTTAGTGTTTTCTGGCACACCACTAGTTTTAATACAAAACACAGTAGAGATTATGAACTTTTCTATTTGCTGGTTTTTTTTTATTGGATAAAGTGATGAAACAAGCAAAACATTCACTTGATAAGTGCAACTTCTGCCCATAACAAATGCTGTGTCACCCAGAACATTTCTGTGTGGCGCCACACTGCATCCGTCACCCTGAGACATCAGTTATTAAGTCTTATATGCCCAGTGATAACACTAGCACTCAGTGCCCTTCAAACTGAAACAGTAATGTTTGCACACTACTGCTTTACGTCAGAATAACTGGCCCTGGGGTGTTACCTACTTAGACTGATTCCAGCATAGAAATCCTACCATCAACACACATGCTACCACAATACACATGGTAATGGTTATGAAAATGTTTATTATCATATTTAATTTTGAAAACCGGAACTACATTTATACTTGGCTTATTTAATAATTGTTTTTGATGCATTATAAGAATATGGCTGTATTTTTTCAAAACATTTGTAGCCCAGCAGAGTAGAATAGCACCTCTCACACTCTTTCCTACAGAGGTGTCGTAAAAGGCGACTATGGTATTTATTCGTAACAACATGCTGTCGCTATACTGCTCGTGGGAACGCAAAGGGGAGTAAGAATTTTTTGACTCGTACCAAAATGGCAGCGACGTGATTCAGCACTCGTCACATTATACATTGTGAGGTGAATTAATCTATTTAAAGAAATGGTTACCTAACTCGGCTTTATCATTTCTTTTTCTTTTTTATAGCAGTTTTGCTGTAGTCACCAATGTTATAAAAAGTGTATTCTACAAGTAGCTTAGCTGGCAAGACCTTGTCATATAATTCTCCGAATACTTGACAATTATTAACAAAAGAAAACCACCCACACAACTCAAAACAATGGCAGAGATAGAAATAGACATTTGATAAGGCAATTTCAATTGAGTGTCTCATAAAGCTATAATATCCAAAGTATTAGAGATTAAAAGCCACACTTTAAGACCCTTTTTCTTTTAGTGAGTAGGCAGGGTCTGTGTAGTATCACATACAACTGTTTCACTCAGCGACATTTTGCACAAAGTGCGTCAAAATTGTTCATTGCATACAATAATCCTCGCCACCATCGCCAGAATCATCACCGTCACTACAACCCGTCAGCAGTCCACTGCTGAATATGGACCTTTTCCCAATTAGTTTTTACTGCCTTTGTCAAGTTTATTATGATGTCCTCCTGGCCGATTTTCGACTAAGGCGACAACTTTTGAATACTACCAGAACTGCACAGAATATACGTATGGTAAGTGTATGGGCAAACATAGAGGCGTTCTTCACCAGACTTGAAAATCAACAATTTGTGTTAATACGGATACGAACACAGGATCCGCAGCGTAGTAGTCAAGTATTCTGAACACTAGGCCACGCTGGTAAAACAAATGACCATACAATATATTTCGGGATACGTTTTTATAAACAGGATCTTAACAAAGTTTTTGTATCACACAAAGTTTCTTGTTTGTAGTAAGAGTGTTGATTATTACAATAGATATAAGAAGAGTTGGAGATGGAAGTTTATTTTAAGTAATAGAGCATAATATTTCATATCAATTATGAATTATAATAACATAGAACCATTTTGACAACAGATATCAAGATATACAGGACACCAATGTTTCTGAATGAATGTGATGATGGCACTGAGAAATGGGGTTTTGACGGCATTTACCCTGAGCCAGAGACTGTTGTGAAGGTGTTCTCGTGGGCTCAATGGGATTGTGTTAATCAGGTACTACAGTTTTAGTAATCATATATGTAAATATTCTGGTGGTCTTAGCGTGCAGCGAGTTAACATAAAAATGTATGACTTATATTGTTTGTGCATGTTGTATAGATAGAACTAAAAAAAAAATTAAATATTTAAGGTAGCCCGTATTATTTATGATATTGGGATGTCTAACTCCTCAATCAAGGTTGAAGCGTCGGGGGATAAATAGTAAAAAGTAAATGCGATGAAATCCTTAAAAATTAGTTTCATGAAATGAAAATGTATGTTTTAGTCCGGCACAATGTACAAAATAAACATCCCACAAATGACCTAAGGTAGCCCTGTGGTATATGTTTATAGACAGTAAATTTATGTTTTTATCTTGATTATCATCATCATCTCTCATGAAAAAGGCCTCTCCACTCTAGGAGAATTTGTCTTAAGGATGACGTTTTTCTGGTTGGTTAGCGATTTCGGTACTAAACATCTCTACTTAGATGCTATTGCCCAAAATCACTGCTGGATATGGCTTCTTCCAAAAATCGCTTACTCTGTACGTCCGTTGCGATCGTCACCGGTCTCCATAAATTAGTTATGGCATATTTGAGATTGATGTTCTGCTGTCTGTCATTTCCTTTATTCGAATTTTACGCCATCACGAAATTTACTTCTTATATTCGTTGTACCTACATGTCGTAAGATTCCTACCAACCCAGGGCCAGTTATTCTGCCGTGAAGCAGTAGTGTGCAAATACTGTGTTCGGTTTGTAGTGCACTGAGAGCTAGCACTAGCTAATCACTGGACATATGAGACTTAAGAAGTAATGTCTGATAGTGACGAGCGCATTGTGGTGTCATAAAGAAATGTTTTGGGTGACACATCATTTGTTTTGAGCAGACGCTGCACCACCAGGTGAACGATTTGCTCGTCCTGTCGTTTTCTTTCATAAAAAAACCTTTATGTATTACGTTTTTATCAGTACAGCAAACAAATGTGACCAGCTCAAGACTATCTTTATTTACGTGTAATAAAAGTAGAACTGTATTTTAGACAAGGCATCAACGCGCACCTAATTCACAGTCCCGTTGCAGGTGCTCTTCTATATTCACTACCGTCTGCCAGCGCAGAGTTTCGCAGAAGGGGAAGAAGTCAAGTCTCCAAGCGAAATGACGCCCACGCTCTCCGCGCTGCAGTTCCACGCCGATTTGCCTCATGAAACTGTGGTATGAAACTTTATTGTTATCAAACAAAAAAAAAACTCGAGTATTAATGAAGGAAAAGAAGTTAATTTGCTAAGATCCGTATGAAAAATATAAAATTGTGTATACCACCTAGTTTTTGAAGAGTACCGCCCGCCGTCCCTTAGTAGCGTGCACAAGCAAACTAACACCGCCACCAAGAACCGCCACCAGAAACCGCCAGCAGATACCCTCCGCCACTACAATACTACGACTACTCCTCCGCTGAAGTCGAGACCACGACACGTGTTTCGCTCCAAAACGAGGCATTATCAAGTGTTATAGACTCTACGACAGACAGCCACTCATCGGCTGATTCTATTAACTTGAGTATAAATAGCAGCACATTACGAATTTTGAATTGTATTGCATTACACCATTTATAAATTAAAACATGGAGAATTCTTGGTTTACTAATCTCTGAAGAAGAGTAAAGGCTTACTGGTGGTAGAATTCCTATGCACTATTCGTCTAGGTAGGTACCACCGCGGGGCCAGTTATTCTGCCGTGAAGTATGGATTGGTGATTGGTCCCATACAAATTTGATCAAGTTCAGATGATGGGATCCAGGAGAAAATCATAAAAAACTTAAATTCGCATAAGCATGTCTGCTGCAAGTTGTAATCGGTTTTTTGATTAAATACACATACATACATACAGTCACGCCTTTTTCCTATATAAGGGTTAGGCATAGGCCACTCATGTAGCTCACTTTTTGCCCTCGTGGGAATCGAGACGTGACGGGTGGCGAACCACGTCGCCGCCATTTTTGTACGAGTCAAACAATTCTAACTCCCCATTGCGTTCCCACGAGCAGTATAGTGACCGCGTGCATATTATGGTGTTATTCTGCACGAATAAAGGCTGTCTGTACAATATCATTGTCGCCTCTTCGGACACCTCGGTAGGAAAGAATTATGTGCTATTCCACTCTGACGGACAGCACAATAATTCACTTGTTTTATATTGATATATGCTTTGTCTAGACTGTAGTGCATAATAATGACGGTATTTTTGAATAGTTTTAGCACTTTTTTTAGAGAATATTTCCATCAAACTATACATGTTATATTCTGTGGGAAACAGTATATGGTCAGAGATTCACTCAGGCTCTGTCTAAGGAAAGGAAAAACTAGCGGACTGTAATACGCGTATAAAAAGCGTTTTTGGAAAATCCCTCTCGCTTGGAAGACACTAGTGACCAGCAGTGGGCTGTTTATTACCTGATAAAGACGATGATTATGGTCAAATGACCCTTGGCGTAGTCTACAGCAGGTTTACATTAAAGCAATGTCTCATGCAGTAAAATGAGCTTGTATTTGAACCAACTTAGACGAAGCCTAATTTTCTCAGTGATCGGCGATTATAAACTTTTGAATAGCCACCCTATTCAAAAGCTATTCAAGAGCCTTGTACTTAGCTTACAAAGTATTTCTACGTATTTATATATATTATACTGGTGGTAAGATTCCTATGCAGGAATCCGTCTAGGTACCACCCCAGGGCCAGTTATTCTGCCGTGAAGCAGTAGTGTGCAAACATTACTGTGTTTCGGTTTGAAGGGCACTGTGAGCTAGCGTAATCACAGGGCATATGAGACTTAAGAACTGATGTCTCAGGGTGACGCGCTCATTGTGATGTCACACTGTTCTGGGTGACACAGCATTTGTTATGGGCTGTCGTTGCACTAACCATCAGGTGAACATTTTTCTCGTTCCGTCACTTTTATCAAATAAAAAAAAAACGTATAAATAAGGTGGTTTTGCATAAATGTTGATTCCGACTGTGATTTGAACCTAGTAGTAGAAGTTTTCTGACCACTATGCCAAGCGGCTATTAGAGAATAATGGTTGAGTGCGAATGGCTTTCATAGTAAGTTTCCATTGCAGTTTACTTATCTCCCTTGTTTGTAAATTTTCTCTATTTATTTCTATGGTTCACTCTTTTTGTACGTGTCCATCATTCTATCGACCTGGGACCTTGTACTGTTAATTTGAGCATAAATGAATTTCGTATATTGTTACAATTGATATCCATCTTCCTTCCTTCCTTCCTTTCAGCCTTTCACTAGTCCACTGCTGAACATAGGCCTCCCCCATCAGATTGCTTCAAAAGTTTGTAGCTCTCATTTTGGGGGGAATTCGGCCATAGTTGCCACGCTTGGCAGGCGGGTTGGCAACCGCAGTTTATTTATTCTGATGTTCCAGGAAGATGCTGCCGCCCATCTTCAGTTTTGAATTTTCCCTCTGTCGACTTTTACGACACCCACGTATCCATACATAGTTATATTTAAAAAGGACTGAACATAAATATCTCGTTGACAGACGCACCAAAACGCATCCCGCTTCCGCTCATCACTGCACGCTACCTTAAAGCGCATCAATCTACCGTCTTACGTGCGTAACATTTCACGTGCTAATAATACATTTTGGGCGAATAGAACGATAACATATCTGTTATCCTTTCACATTAGCAAGATTATGGCATACGGTATGAGTTCACCTGCGACGCTCGCAGCTCTCGATTATTCATTGTCTCTACTTATAAGAGGACGTCCTGCTTTAAATTTGGTACGGGAGCGAATAATATTATTTTAATAGAGGAATAAATAGATTTCGGTTTCATTGTTCGTAACGTGTTTTTGATCGCTGGATTTCTTGCTCGCTGCGGTTTCTGCTGGTTCTTACCAGGACAGAAGCATTTTTTTGCCAACCAGTGTTGTTTGAAAAAATTACTTTTAATGATTGTTATACTTAGCAGAACTACAGTAACCGACATAGACCGCGGTCGGCCACGTAGTTCGTAGAACCGATAACCGTTGGGGAAGAAAGGTTCTCATGTGTTAACTTCGTACCGGCAAAGGCAGTACACTGTCGACGCCCCATTAGATGCAGTGACGACCTGCCTGGTTTTGCAGGAAGTCGATGGATGCAGGTGGCTCAGGAGCGTGTTTTGTGGCAATTTCGGGGGGGGGGGGGGGGGGAGGGGGGAATCTATATTCAACAGTGGACTATGATGGGTTGAAATGAAGATGATGTTGAGTGTTATGTAAATAATCTATACTGAATAAAAATAATTCTATGCTTTTCTATTTTATTAGTACGATAATAAATAATATTTTAGAGAAGAGGTTTTGAAGTGAATTTCTTTCCTTAAAAGTACTAATTGTATTATTGTAAGGACGAATTACAGTCTTGTTTGCGCAGTTGTTTCAGATAACTTCAATGTTTTCGCTATAAATAGTATGTTATTCGTTTTAGGTACATAATGCGGTTGTATATTTGCGATAACTGTGTAATAATTTAACTCACAATTACATTAATATGTCAACCATAAAGTACCCGATAAACGGCTCCAGTGGTGCAATAGATCAGCGATTAGTTTTTGCGCTACAGGTCACGAATACGATGTTTGTACTAGCTTCAGATATTAGTTATCGGCCTAGACTTGAGTGTTTGTGTACAGGAGAGGTCTTAGGGCGGATTTCACCGTTGGTAAAATAAACCCGATCAGTACAAGCTAAACGAAGTTTAAGCGTTAGTTCAATGCTACAGTTTGCATTTCATCAACATCGAGTTAAAGCTAAACGCGAATAATATTCAGAACGCCCAATTTTCGACGTTCAACTCTTTAAACGCGTTTAGAGAGCTGTCATTATAAATTGCACGTATGTAAATACAAAAATTATTTTAATTCGTATTGTTTATTGTGTGTAACCTATGCATAAAAACAAGCTGTTTGATGTCGCAATATACGAAATACATCTAGTTTTTGTTTTATTTTGTGACGATATTTCATGTTAACTTCGTTTTCCTAAAAAAAGTAAAAGTAAAGTTTCAGCCTATAAATGTCCCACTACTGAGCACAGGCCTCCTCTCATTTCGGAGAGGGTTTTTGGAGCTAGGAAGAATCCGCCACGCTGCTCCAATGCGGGTTGGCGGACTTCACATGTCTTCGAAATATTTTTTTCCTCAGACATGCAGGTTTCCTCACGATGTTTTCCTTCACCGCCGAGCACGTGGTAAATCGGCACTTAAAATTGCAATTAACAATTTTAGTGGTGCCGGCACCGGGAATCGAACCCTGGTCACTCGCGTACTATGAAATTTAAAGCGAGCGCCTAGCCCCTGAGCTACCACGGCTCCGTTTCCTAAACGCGATCAAAATGGAGCTGGTGAAATCGGTTAGACGAAAACCGAGATCAAATTATACATTTGAACTAAGTTAAGTAAAACGTGGTTTAATTAAACTTGGTTTTCAAAGCAATCGGTGAAATCGGGTCTTAGTGTCGCAGACTATCGTTGTCTTAAATTTTTAGATTACTACCTTTGCCCCGCCGCGCCCCTTGTGCCCCGCGGTTTTACTCGCGGAAAATAAGCCAGATGAGTGTCCTACGTCATGTTTCGCTGACATTCACAATTCGATCCTTCTCGGTAATGTTCGGTTCTCAGAGGGCACCTAGTTTTATCGCCTATAAGCTTCCACAATAAATGCAGTGTGATATGGAACTTTGTGATGAGGTAAAAGATGTAGTGACGAAGATAGAGAAAGGATAAGGATAAATGCTTAGATGGAAACAAATTTATGAGGCGAGTGTGAATGGTCAAGCCGGTAATGGTCGACCAGGTGAACGTAACACGATCAGATCGAAGTCGTTTTAAGTTTCAAGGAGGCGTGACTCTATGTATACATATGTGTATCTAAAGCAAATTATAATTATTTTTCAAACCGTATTAGTCTTTCCTGAGATTAGCGCGATTCTCTGACAATCAATATTTTTAAAAATTAATATATAAAATGAAATGAAAATACTTTGTTTCGACGTAAGAAATCAAACGTATTTTTTACAATCTACCGCCGTTTCGTAATGACGTTCCTCTGACGGAGAAGAAACAGGCGAAAGAAACTCGAAAACGACTCGAACTCGAAAAATGATTTTCAAAAAAGAGGATACCTATCCTCTTTTTTGTAAATCATATAATCACATAATTTCAAGGGGAAGTATACGACCCGCCACACGACGCCGCCGTAAGCAGAGACATTAAACCGAGCATGATATACTCAAGTCTACCAACAAATTAACACTACGTAAATTATTGTCTTTTACTTTACAGAGCGCTCTTATAGTGTTCCACAAGACGATTTACATTGTTTTTATTTATAAAAACGATACATTGTATTTACCTAACCCTACCTAAAAATACATATTACGTAGCTGCTTAAAAAATAACTATCACATTGTGTTATACAATACTTTATGTCTCCTTGGGTGGATTACTTTCCATGCGTCCTTATCATTGAAATAGTTATACAAATTATAATAAGTTTTGCAGCACAGACTTTTTTTAATATAAGTTTTAAATTTAGTCTCTGTTAGATTTACTATATATTCTGGAAATTTATTATAAATTCCTATATACGAGTATCATTTGAATCATATGATTTAAAATATTTTGTACAATAACTTACAATTTTGTTTGAGTTTGGTTATCAAATTTGAAATATCAGGAAAAAAACTTTTCAAATAACATTTATTGTTAAAATTTATTTTGTAATCATGGTTTCCTGACTGTGGTCCTTGACTTTTCCAGTTTCACTGTTAATAATACTGCAAGTCATTTAAATTTTTTCTGTCGCTTTATATTTTTGTTTAAGTGATTGGCTGCGGAGCATACTTTTTTTAATTCTTTAGAATAATTTTCAAGAAATTCTATAAATATTCTTACTATGGTTGCATGACCGTTCATTGTGACAAGTTCATACAACCTTTGCCTACTTCTGTGGATTCCTACTGTCTCCCATTCATTAAAAGTCTTGCGACTGATCAAGGAGAGAGTTTTAGAACTGAAAATGGCATTAAATTCCTTGCTGAGTAGGTTAAACAAAACTCGATATAAATAGTCAGTATTATTATTATAAGGAACTAATGGAAGTTTTTCATCTGCGTTACTTCTAAACTTCTCCAAACGATACTTATTTACAGGAACAAACATAATTGGAACAATGTTCTTTTACGCGGCTTACAGTAGAGTGAACTGGCAGAAATCGTCACGTAACGAAAAAGCGTTATACTCTCTCCAAGGACTTTACCTTCTCTTTCTCTCTGTCCCTTTATATCTGTTTCTTTCTATTATATACTGTTGCATGCGTGCGAGTATCGACATTCGAGCAGCAAGCATTGTGCGCGGTCAGTTGTATAACCTCAATTCTAAACACGTGTAAATATTACTTACATGTAATTAATAATTCACTATTTTATATTTAATTTTTAATTAATTACTATTTTTCCTAAAATATTAAAAGAAATTTATGGATTTAAATCCTTATTTTACATTTTTGCTTTGAATAAATTATAAAAAATAAAATATACAAATGAGAGAAAGAGAGAGAGAGAGAGCGGGAGAGCGAATAAATGCGTTTTGTTGGGTGACAAAAATACACAAATATAATCAATAGAAATCTACATATAAAATCACGTTTAGAGTTGGAAAAATAACTTCGTCCCCCGGCCGCACAATTTGTATGTATTTTTTTGCTGACATCAAACCGCTGAGTATAGCATAGTGTCGTTGGTAGCTGAACATCCCGCTGAGCTTGCCGCAGGCGGTGGGCGCCGGCGCGGCGTGCGGCTCCTACGAGGACGACCCGGTACCGCTGCGGGTGCACGACTGCGGCCTCGACCTGCATATAGTGTGCGACCCGCGAGGACTGCTCTGCGTCTGCCACCACTATCTCTATAAGGTGAGACTTCTTTAGGACTCCGTACCTCCGAATGAGAAAACCGAACCCTCACAGGATGGTACCTCACTGTTGTTAGGATACCCATGTCGAAATAGCTATTATGCCGTGAAGCAGTAGTATGCAAACATTACTGTGTTTCGGTTTGAAGAGCACTGAGAGCTTATTCTTAAGAACTGATGTCTCAGGGTGACGAGCGCAGTGTAACGCAGAAATGTTCTGAGTGACACAGCATTTGCACTTATACCATCAGGTGAACGTTTTGCTTGTTACGTCACCTTATCCTGTTAATAATAACCCATTTCTGGATATTGCACTTCCCGCCTTAGGCGCCTGTCTACGATCTGTGTATTTTCATACTAGCATTTTCCAAGATGACTTTTCCGCCACATATCGTAATCACAAGCATTTTCAGAAATTCTACGCTGGACCGGAAAGAAAAAGGGTCGGTTAGAAAATCTTCAATATCTTCAAAAACACCTGACCTAGCTTTATCAAATAAAGACTAAATTAAAGAATATTTCAATGTGCTTAAATGAAAATAAAAAAAAATGAAGCTTTTTATTTTTAATTAATGTAAAATAAGTAAAAACGCGTAGTTTTTCCAGTATTTTCGTAAATGTAGATTGGTTACAGATGTGCCGTTTTCACGCATTTTAGTACTTTGTGTTACCTCCGCGAGCTCGCAAATCTGCTGGCATACTTTCTACTAGGTTTTTGAGGCGATGCTGCGGAATATTCTGCCATTCCTCTATTAGAGCTTCTTTCATTTCACGTAGCGTGATTGGCGTCGGATTCCGCTGACGTACACGTCGTCTCAGTTCGTCCCATGCATGCTCAATGGGGTTTAAGTCGGGGCTGCGTGCTGGCCACTCCATGAGTGTAATACCGACTTCTTGAAAATAGGCAAACACTGTCTGAGCTGTATGCGGGCGGGCATTGTCTTGCATAAAAACGGCATTCTCGCCCACGTCCACTAAAAATGGACCAACGTAGTCATTCATGTTTCAGTGACATATCTTTCTGCAGTTACAAGTTCCATTTTCTATCACCACTAGCTCAGTGCGGCTTTCGGAAGAAATCCCAGCCCACACGTGAATAGAGCCATATGGTACTTTTTTTTCTTTATATTCAGGCTTGGTTATAGCGCTATACCGAGAGGTCTTCTGTACACTCTTTTCCTCCCGTCGTGCTTGTATAAACAGAATCTAGACTCGTCAGAAAACATAACTCTTGACCAGTCATTCAGAGTCCAATTCTCGTGTTCTCTACCATAACTCAACCTTAAAAGACACCACACAAACGGTGTCTTTCTAGTTTTGGGCCATTTGCTGGTCTTAATGGCTTTAAACTTCCTTTAGCCAGACGCCGTCTTACTGTATCCGTACTAAGATCGTAAATGATGATTCTTTACTTCAAACAGCCGTAAGAAAGCGATTTCTCAAAATTGTTGACACCATATAGCGATCCTCACGCCCCGTCGTGCACCTTGTTCGGCCTGTTCCTGGTCTTCGAAGATTGGATCCAGTTTCATGGAAACGCTGGAGTACTCGCTGAATTGTAGAAAGAGTCACACCAACAGTTCTCGTTGTATTTCGCTGACTGTGCCCATCTTCAAGCAACGTCAGGATTCTGGTACATTCTCCAGGGGTTAAAGACATGATGACTTCAGAATAATAAAATTTATAAGGCAGAGACACCATATTTATAACTTTTTTATTGCAAAACTAAAACAAACGCGAAACAATTGATTTGAATTTTTTGGTACTAAATTCAAAAACGACCGTTATTTTACATTTTCAGTTTTTTATACAATTTTTAAATATTATTTTATATATTATTTTATGTGGCATTAAATATTCTTTAATTTAGTCTTTTGAAGATATTGAAGATTTTCTAACCGACCCTTTTTCTTTGCGGTCCAGCGTATTTAGTCGACAGTATTACACCTACGGGATGGGACGGGGCGGCAGATTTTCTTACAGCGCCAATTCAGTTTTCATTCGTGATTCTCGAAATGAATGACCTCGATGTGGGTGTTTTCGTGTTTGCTTTAATTTTCAAACTAAGCTGATGGTAGCGGACCAGACTGATGAAGAAGATGTACTGACTCATCATCGTTGTCAGAAGGAAGTCGACTTCTGAACCCTCCACAATGTATATATTACGAGTATTTATCCATTTCTATGTACTGACTTACGTATTGTTAAATTTACAGCCTTTAGATGATTCCACCACGTCCCTGGTGTTAGAAGACAGCGCGGAACTTAAGGAGTCGGGCGTGAACTTCGCATATTCAATCACACTGCTTCACCATGGCTGTGTGGTCCACAGTGTGGTGCCCGATCTGCCTTGGAACCTCGCCAAGTCGCTCCGACCTTCCTATACGCTATACGAAGGTACGTTTATAAGTAAATTTTGGCAGATTAAAGAAACTTAGCTTCCCGCCCGATTAAGTGGTCTGATTTGGTGAGGACGTTTCTTCTTACGAGTAGTCTTTAGATATTGTATATAGTAAGGGACGACCGCGTGGCCTAGTGGTCAGAGTACCTGACATCTACGCCGCGGGTCCTGGGTTCGAATCCCAGCCGGAGCCAACATTTTGTGCTAAAACAGAAATTGTTGGTTTTCGGGTCTGGGTGTGTTGTGTTTGTCCCCGTGTTTCTGACACTGCATCCTAGCCTATCTCCGGGTAGGTTGGGACGAGTGAGTGCCTCTGTGATTGCGCGTACACTTGTGGCACTATAATATCTCCTACGCAGTTGATGGCTCTCGACATTCGGATTCGGAAGTTGTCGCCGTGGTCGAAATTGGCTAGGAGAACATCATATAGTTAGGACGTATGAGCTACGTCTTTAAGATTTTAATGTTTTCAAAATTAGAAGTGTTGCAAACTGTAATGTTCCCTGGTATATATATATATATATATATATATATATATATATATATATATATATATATATATATATATATATAATGAGACTCACATCCCCTCGGCTTAGAATCCCAGCCGGAACTAGCATTTGTGCCAAAACACAAAATGTTGGTTTCGGGCCGTGTGGTAGCGGCTTAAGGGAATATACCATCCCATCTCATCCCGGGAGTGTCGTAAAAGTCGACAGAAGGAAAATTAAAACCAGAAGATGGGCACCTGGAAAATCAGAATAAATAAACTGCGGTTGCCAACCCGCCCGCCAAGCGTGGCAACTGTGGCAAAATGGCCTATGTTGGTGGTGTGTATGGTGGTGTGGTAATGGGTGGCCTATGTTCAGCAGTGGAATAGTAATAGGCTGAAATGAAATAAATGGGCCTGGGGTTCTTCCGTGTAACTCTGGTTGGTTTCCTGAGCGGTTTCATTTGATCCCATTAACCTGGTTGTGTGTGGCATGTGAAATTGTCTGGAAAACCCACAAACAATGAAGGAGAAATCCTTGTTTGTGGTACCGTTTTTTTTTTAGGAAATTCTCAGTGGGCAATGCTCTGGAAATATTGTAAAGGGAAACACTTAAACGTACTTTTCCACAGATAATCATCTGTTGGTGAACATCCCCATGCTCTTCACGCATTTGATAGACATCAGTTTACATCATGAACCGTGTTCCCACATTGTGATACCTATGGAGGAAACTGAAAGCGGACCCAGCCTGGCTCCACTGCTGGGTTGGGGAGCCCACTCAATGGTGGACTTGAATACTTTGGATGTTGTTACAATGAACGTGGCTGAGAAGGATTTGATAGCGACGTTCAAGAGCAGCACAGCTATAGAGAACAAGCTGGGCATCATACACTACTTGATACAGCACAGTGGGGAATCTGGATTTAGCTGAAGAGGTTAGTTTTTTATTCGTTTTTCCTTGGTAGAAGTTAAACAAGCATAGATACCACCCTATGGTAAGCGGTTACTGTGACTACATGGCATGTCTTTTATAAAGGACCGAGATTTAGGTGCCTAGTTAAATTTTTTTTATTGTATAAAGTGACGAAACGAGCAAGACGTTCACCTGATGGTAAGTGCAACGTCCGCCCACAACAAATGCTGTGTCACCCAGAATATTTCTGTTTGGACACCACACTGAGCCCGTCACCCTGAGACATCAGTTCTTAAGTCTCAAATGCCCAGTGATTACGCTAGCTCACAGTGCCCTTCAAACCGAAACACAGTAATGTTTGCACACTACTGCTTCACGGCAGAATAACTGGCCCTTGGGTGGTACCTACCTAGACGGATTCCTGCATATGAATCCGTCTATAGCTGTGCTGCTCTTGAACGTCGCTATCAAATCCTTCTCAGCCACGTTCATTGTAACAACATCCAAAGTATTCAAGTCCACCATTGAGTGGGCTCCCCAACCCAGCAGTGGAGCCAGGCTGGGTCCGCTTTTAGTTTCCTCCATAGGTATCACAATGTGATTCCTGCATAGGAATCCTACCACTAGTAAAATAAT
Source organism: Luehdorfia chinensis (assembly GCA_019845155.1). Classification (NCBI taxonomy): domain Eukaryota; kingdom Metazoa; phylum Arthropoda; class Insecta; order Lepidoptera; family Papilionidae; genus Luehdorfia; species Luehdorfia chinensis. The sequence continues at coordinate 4,075,523 of JAHVAK010000206.1, read as the reverse complement.
CCTGAGAACTAGGATGGAATTACTAGCAGTAATTCAGTATCCGATAGGTATCCGGCAGAGTAGAGTAGCTCCCTTTTTCCTACCGAGGTGTCGTAAGAGGCGACTAAGGTATTGTACAGACTGATTCGTGCAGAATGACACCTTAATGCTCGTGGGAATTCAATAGGGAATAACAATCGTTTGATTCGTATTAAAATACGTACAGCGGCGTGGTTCGCCAACCGTGACGTCTCGTTTACCACGGAAGCGAAAAGTGAGCTACGTGTGTGGCTTCTGCCTACCCCTTACAAGGGAATAAGGCGTGACTGTGTGTATAATAATAGAGCTAGTTTAATCACTGGGCATATGAGACTTAAGAACTGATGTCTCAGGGTGACGGGCGCAGTGTGGTGTCACACTGTTCTGGGTGACACAGCATTTGTTATGGGCAGACGTTGCACTTACCATCAGGTGAACGTTTTGCTCGTTTCATCACTTTATCCAAAAAAAAAATGGATAGTTTATAGGAGTATGGCTTCTAGAGATCTTTGAGCAGTATCTATAGAAAATTTGAAGAGGGATAGGGCAATTAAAGACCCTATTTCAGACGCACAAAATGTTATTGTTCGAGGTATCGCTGCGGCCATTCAATGGAGTATTGTTACACGTGGTAAAGTCATGCTGCCAGTGGAGACGTTGTCGTGGTCTAAATCGGCCAAGCTATCAAACTGTGTCCAGATTGTACGAAGCGTAGGCGTCAACTGAAAATGAGTATCACTTATTATATTTACGTGACTGTATGTATAATAATAGAACTGGCGTAATCACTGGGCATATGAGACTTAAGAACTGATGTCTCAGGGTGACGGGCGCAATGTGGTGTCACACTGTTCTGGGTGACACGGCATTTGTTATGGGCAGACGTTCCACTTACGATCAGGTGAACGTTTTGATAGTTTCGTCAATTTATCCAAAAAAAAAAAAATCAAATAAAAAAAATGTGTAACTGATTTGCAGCTGATATCGTGGATGTGCGTGAACCAGCGCGAGGGTCTGGGCGGGCTGCAGCGCGCGATGCAGGAGTACCTGATCGCGTACACGTACGCCGCGACGCGCCGCTCGCTGCCCGCCTCCGCGCTCCCGCTCATGTGCATGCTGCCCTTCACGCTGCACCTCAACTTCACCGACGTCAAGGTGAGATCTTTAACCCCTGGAACACCGACCCCCGTCCGGACAGGAAGCGCTAGCCAGCCGCGGACAATTTAAAGCGCACAGCTAAGTGAATTCTTTCCCGTTTCGTGTGTATTTATATTTATATAGATATGTTTGTGTATATGTATGTAGATATATGTATATATATAATTAAATGTATGTGTATGTAGTGTTATATATGTACACTTTTACATACATACATACATAAGATCACGACTGTATCCCATAAGGGGTAGTCAGGGCACTAACTGCAAAAACATATGACTGCCACAATCCACGTTTCACCAAAACAATATAATGCACTTGGTGTGATAGGTGTTGAGCCCATCGCCACCATGCGCTGTAGGGTGCAGTGCAGTTTAATTCCTTACTCGTCCTTTTACGAGATCCATTGGATGAGGTGGAGTGGTAGTATTCTTTTAACGAGCCGCCACCACACGGCTTTCCGTTTCGTGTTTATGTATATTTATGTAGATACGTATGTTTGTGTATATGTATGTAAGTATATGTATATATATATATATACAGCAGCACATGGTGGCGATGGGCTCACCACCTATCACACCAAGTGCATTATATTGTTTTGGTGAAACGTGGATTGTGGCAGTCATCTGCTTTTGCAGTGAGTGCCCAGTCTCTGACTACCCCCCATATGGGATACAGTCGTGATCTTATGTGTATGTATGTGTAGTGTTATATATGAAAATTTTTACTGTTTATGTATTTATAATCATATTATTTAATTTTATTCTTTTCTTTTTGTTCGCTGCACCGCCTATAATCATACTCGTATTATGTTTATTCTCTGCTTTTCCTCATGGTTGACTGGGAAAGAATTGCCATATGTACAACTAGTGCATTAAAGTTTAAATAAAAAAATGGTATAATGAAAACTAAAAATTTATTTTATTTTATTATTTATTATACGAAACAGTCGTACACTATTTCCCAGTGTCAAGTAACATATTATCCAAGTATACAATCTTCAAGCACCGAGACTTCTACATTTCGTTCGACAGTAAAATGATAATTAACTTTTACTGAAGATCTGCTGCACTGATGGAGACAAAACGAAAAGTACAAATTTGGTCTTGAATTGCAGTTTCCAATCACTGTACACTTTCACGAGTATTTGCTGCATAATAAACTATCAACATTAAACATCAATACTTTATATATATAGAGTAAATTACAAAATTCAATTAAAAACACTACCGCCACTTTTCGAGTTGGCGCCAAAAGTCAAACTAAACAATTAAAATAACTGAGTAAAAGCATATTTTGTAGATAGCGAAATTTGGCGTAGATCTACGCTCCGACAGTCGAAGGCGACAAATTTTCCAGCGTAGATATATGTTCCTGGCATTCCAGAGGTAAAGCGCCCACACACCGCACGCGAGCTCACCCGAAGTTAGCCGAAGTTGGCTGAGGGCGAGAACGTAGGCCGCTTCGGGTGACTTTTGCTCCGTATCGGCTTTGATCGCTCGTGAAAGGGCCTAAAGTCTAATGCGATTAGCTAAATTTAATTTATTGTGCATTGTTTAGTAAATATTATATACACGACAACGCAACGTATTGTAGCAATAAAAAAGCCATGATGCGTTCGAAACGTTCGTTATTTAAATGCAATCATGCAATACCAGTCTCAAAAAATGATGTCCCTTGTAATATGATGAAGAGAACGGTCAACGGCATTAAAAAATAAAAAAAATCCTTTATATGCAGTACACAAGCATAGAATTGAAAGCGTCCAGAAAAGATTTTTGGGGCACATAGCTTTCCATTGTAACAAAATTAAAGAACTTAAGTCATATAAAGAACGATTGAAGTATTTTAAAGGCTTGAAGATCGCAAATTGCTTCATGATCAGGTATTTCAATATACCGCTTAGAAAACCTCGCAGTAATAGGTGTGTTCTTTTTCAAACAAGTCCCTTTAAAAACAAATTAGGTAATTTCTCAACCATTGACCGTATTTTGGTTCAGTTCTTTAATCAAAAGAAAAATTGATTTCGACATTTTCTTTATGAAATGTTCTTCTTCTTCTTGGGGTGCCATCTCCTACCGGAGGTCAGCTATCATTATGGCTATTTTTATTTTTGAGACCGCTACTCGGAAAAATGATCTTGTACTGAGGTTGAACTATGTCCGGAGATTCTTAAGCCAAGAAGTACGCCTTCTTCCGGGCGGTCTTTTCCCTTGGATTTTCCTATGCATGATAAGTTGGAGTAGGTCGTATTTGTCATTGCGCATTATGTGTCCAAGGTTTTTTTTATTGCATAAAGCGATGAAACGAGCAAAACGTTCACCTGATGGTAAGTGCAACGTCTGCCCATAACAAATGCTGTGCTACCCAGAAAATTTATGTGTTAAACTACATTGTGCCCATCACCCTGAGACATAGGTTCTTAAGTCTCATATGCCCAGTGATTACGCTAGCTCACAGTGCTCTTCAAACCGAAACACAGTAATGTTTGCACACTACTGCTTCACGGCAGAATAACTGGCCCTACCTTCCTAGACGGACTCCTGCATAGGAATCCTACCAGCAGTCAAAGTAAGGTACTGTAGTTTGCGTTTCCTTACAGTTTTCAAGACCTCTACTTCTTTGTTCACCATTTGCAACACTCTTGCGTTTGATATTCTATCCGTCCACGATATCTTCAAAATCCTTCTGTACACCCACATCTCAAAGGCTTCCAGACAATTGCTCATATTTTGGGTTAAGGTCCATGACTCAACGCTGTACAAAAGAACTGAAAACACGCAGCACCGTGCCAAACGCACCCTGGTAGATATCTTTAGAGACCAATTTCAAAGGAGGTGATTGATCTTGAGAAACGCGCCTGCTCTATCCTGCATTTGATCTCAACGCTATGGTCGCACTGATCATTCACGATGCAGCCTAGGTATTTGTATGAGTGGACTCTTTGGACTACTTGATTCCTCACAACCAAATCGGTCGTTACGGCATGTTGTGGTTTGCCGACGATCATGATCTTTGTCTTTTTCAAGTTTATGTTAAGACCGAAACTTGCACTAATGCTATCCACACGCTGAAGCAAACTCTGTAAGTCGTTGAAACTGGACGCCAGTAATATAGTATCGTCTGCATATCGTATATTGTTCAATGCATGACCATTCACTATTATTCCTTCCTCAGCGTTGTCTAAGGCTTCTGCGATAATTGCCTCCGCATATATGTTAAATAATAGTGGCGACAATATACACCCCCGCCGGACTCCACGCATGTTGTATGAAAAGTTATAAATTTATAAATGTATTTCTAAGCTCTCTACTACAGTAAAATGTAATTCATGATAAGTAATTAATTTTGTACTCTTCTTTGTTTTTTAATTACTGTAGTAACTATTTAATTTTTTACATTTTTCAATCACTGTCACTATGAGGGTGTGTTAATGTGACTATAGTCAAACTGTGTGTTTGACTATTAAATGTCTGTATTATTTAGTATTTTAGCTCAACGAGCATTTTCGTACATAACATAATATGTATCGATGAGAATAACTGAAAGACTGAATGATTTTGCGTTATGTTATTTACAATTACTACGAATGATAACGGTCATTAAAAAGTAAATGTAAGTAACATAATTACGTACATGTCACACGCAACTTTATTGCATAAGCAATCTATTAGTTCATGTCATCATCGGTGTAACAAAGAGCAAAAGTAATTTTCGTACTTACTGATAAATGCAACAACGAATCCGAGAGATCAATTTGGCAACAAAATTCAAGTAATCTTTGTATTCATGTGCACGACGCTTACTAGGATTATAATTTCGACTAGAAAAACTTTCTTTACCGCGAATGATTTAGAAAACGTCTACAAACATTTTATGGAGACCTGTTCGCCTGATGATCGCACCGCTTACAGCGTGTTATGGTATCGGAAACTCCGTATTTCAATGGCATCGACATTAGCGTTGACCTTTTATCGCAGGTGGGCGAGGTGTCAGTGTCGGTGAGCCAGGAGAAGCTATGGAACAGCGCGGCGGTGGTGCTGGCTCCCCGGCAGCGCGTGAGCCAGTTCGCGGAGGACGCGTGGACGCGGCTGTGGGGCGCGCTCACTGCAACGCCGCGCCGCCGCCTGCGCCCGCCCGACGTGCTGGACAGACTGCGCGTGTCGCTGCACTGCTACCAGGTGAGCCAGTTGGCGGAGCACGCCGCGCCGCCCGGCGTGCTGCACCGCCTGCGCGTGTCGCTGCACTGCTACCAGGTGAGCCAGTTCGCGGAGCACGCCGCGCCGCCCGGCGTGCTGCACCGCCTGCGCGTGTCGCTGCACTGCTACCAGGTGAGCCAGTTCGCGGAGCACGCCGCGCCGCCCGGCGTGCTGCACCGCCTGCGCGTGTCGCTGCACTGCTACCAGGTGAGCCAGTTCGCGGAACACGCCGCGCCGCCCGGCGTGCTGCACCGCCTGCGCGTGTCGCTGCACTGCTACCAGGTGAGCCAGTTCGCGGAGCACGCCGCGCCGCCCGGCGTGCTGCACCGCCTGCGCGTGTCGCTGCACTGCTACCAGGTGAGCCAGTTCGCGGAACACGCCGCGCCGCCCGGCGTGCTGCACCGCCTGCGCGTGTCGCTGCACTGCTACCAGGTGAGCCAGTTCGCGGAGCACGCCGCGCCGCCCGGCGTGCTGCACCGCCTGCGCGTGTCGCTGCACTGCTACCAGGTGAGCCAGTTCGCGGAGCACGCCGCGCCGCCCGGCGTGCTGCACCGCCTGCGCGTGTCGCTGCACTGCTACCAGGTGAGCCAGTTCGCGGAGCACGCCGCGCCGCCCGGCGTGCTGCACCGCCTGCGCGTGTCGCTGCACTGCTACCAGGTGAGCCAGTTCGCGGAGCACGCCGCGCCGCCCGGCGTGCTGCACCGCCTGCGCGTGTCGCTGCACTGCTACCAGGTGAGCCAGTTCGCGGAGCACGCCGCGCCGCCCGGCGTGCTGCACCGCCTGCGCGTGTCGCTGCACTGCTACCAGGTGAGCCAGTTCGCGGAGCACGCCGCGCCGCCCGGCGTGCTGCACCGCCTGCGCGTGTCGCTGCACTGCTACCAGGTGAGCCAGTTCGCGGAACACGCCGCGCCGCCCGGCGTGCTGCACCGCCTGCGCGTGTCGCTGCACTGCTACCAGGTGAGCCAGTTCGCGGAGCACGCCGCGCCGCCCGGCGTGCTGCACCGCCTGCGCGTGTCGCTGCACTGCTACCAGGTGAGCCAGTTCGCGGAACACGCCGCGCCGCCCGGCGTGCTGCACCGCCTGCGCGTGTCGCTGCACTGCTACCAGGTGAGCCAGTTCGCGGAGCACGCCGCGCCGCCCGGCGTGCTGCACCGCCTGCGCGTGTCGCTGCACTGCTACCAGGTGAGCCAGTTCGCGGAGCACGCCGCGCCGCCCGGCGTGCTGCACCGCCTGCGCGTGTCGCTGCACTGCTACCAGGTGAGCCAGTTCGCGGAGCACGCCGCGCCGCCCGGCGTGCTGCACCGCCTGCGCGTGTCGCTGCACTGCTACCAGGTGAGCCAGTTCGCGGAGCACGCCGCGCCGCCCGGCGTGCTGCACCGCCTGCGCGTGTCGCTGCACTGCTACCAGGTGAGCCAGTTCGCGGAGCACGCCGCGCCGCCCGGCGTGCTGCACCGCCTGCGCGTGTCGCTGCACTGCTACCAGGTGAGCCAGTTCGCGGAGCACGCCGCGCCGCCCGGCGTGCTGGACCGACCGTGTTCCGTGGACGTGTGTGGACGCTGTGGAGCGCTCCCACTCGCTGCACTGCTTGCAGGAGCGCCGGCATGGCCTATTTTTTATTTTGTGAAAAATTTTAAGGTTGAGTTGCACTCAAATTATTTTTTTATGTATTTCATTTTTATTTGATAAAGTGACGAAACGATCAAAACGTTCACCTGATGGTAAGTGCAACGTCTGCCCATAACAAATGCTGTGTCACCCAGAACATTTCTGTGTGACACCATACTGCGCCCGTCACCGTGAAACATCAGTTCTTAAGTCTTATATGCCCAGTGATTACACTAGCTCTCAGTGCCCTGAAACCGAAACATAGTAATGTTTGCACACTACTGCTTCACGGCGGAATAACTGGCCCTGGGGTGTTACCTACCTAGACGGATCCCTGCATAGGAAACCTACGCCCAATAATTACACTAGTTATCAATGCCTCTCTAATGCTTTCTCACAGCAAAATAACTGGCACATCTGCTTAAGAATTCTTCCAGTATAAGAACTACCAGGGGGCCTTTACTTAAAGCTTTGCTTCGTCGTCGTGTGTGATATAGATATAGATAATATTAGGTCAGGTGACGCGAGATCGTCATTCGCTTGATTTTTGGTCTTATGCCTACTTTTGCCTTACAGCCCGAGGCTTTATCTCGCTGCAGTACACCACTTTCGCCGACTGCGAACGCACCTTTAACTTCACGAAGGCCTTCTTTTGCGCCGCAAGATGCATTGCCCTTCTACGAGCTCGACGTATGCACGGCCAGCAAGCAGGAGCATATTATCGCTGCGGTCGGTACATTGCTGCTTTTACTTCGACACACCTTCACCATAAGATATGACACTTAGTAATACTTTTATATGTATTGTACTTTAACATTTTGTAAATATTTCTTAGTATATGATACACGTATTCTTTGTGCCGGTACATTAACCTTGCATATTATATTATAATGCATAGATGCAAAAAATCGCTTTGTAAATGTGTACAAGTTTCCAAATGATTCTAGATTGTTTTAAGTCGCGGATAATTTGGACATGCTACATAATTTTATTGTGATTCAACAAATTTCAGTTTATCAGAGCGTCCTTCGCCTATATAAATTTGTACGCCTCCCCATTGGGCAAGACATGTTTGTACCATTATTATTGAAACACAGGACAATGCTGCACTCTGTAGTACATTCATACCTTTATCCCATATGCGGGGTAGGCAGTGACCACAACCGTGACACCCTATCGCCACTGCGGGAACGTGACGTGACGGGTGACGAACCACGTCGCCGCTCTGTAGTAACACATGTTTTTGCAAATACATAAAATTTGAATTTGAATTTAATGATTTGTTAGCATGATGTTTCGTTAATGTAAATAAGACGAAAGTAATGGTTTTTGAAAGAGAAAAAAGTATGACGGATTGCAGAGTTCAGATTGAAGGAGAAAGAGTGGAACAAGTGAAATAGTTTGTACTTGGGTTCGGCGACATCTTCCGGGTAACATTGTCACCCGAGCAGGTCACGCTATAGTACCATTAATTTTTGCATAAATACCAAACCCATCCCGGAACAATATCATATCAAGAGGGTCATTGTTCGGCCTAAGGAACACACTCAGTCTCAGCCCAGCGATACTCCACTCTCCTTGCTGGGTTCCCAGGATGTTGTAACCGGGCTTCTGCGCATGTTAGCACAAGTGGGTCGCGACCAAGTTCCGGGCAAGCGCTGAGTTGGCTCTTCAACCCGTACTATGTTCCCGGTGTGGGAACACATATATTTAAGATTAGTTTAAGTAGAAAAATAAATCTTTTTCTATTCCAGAATAGTTCACGGTTTATAGGTTAATATTATGACAGCGCTTGCTTAATGTGATATGAATCCAGTCCGTGATGCCGAAACCCGGCTGACCAAAGAAAAATTGGCAATCGGTTCTAACCTAATGCAATCCTTAATCCTTACGAGTCATTCACTGTTAATAAAATGAATTGTCCTTGATTTAAATACAGTTTTTTTTATGTGTGTTATTTAGTAAAATTAAGGAATGTTCTCTGTAATTAAACATTATATTAATAATTATGAAGTATTTAGTTAATTAGAATCTAATCTCACCATGTTACAATGGGACAATTGCAATACGTTCCGCACAATGCTAAAACCAATAATTTGTGTATAACACAAAGTTAGGCCTCGGCTGGGATACGATCCAGGACTCACAACTCAGCGGGCGCATACGTTGAGCACTATGCCAGACGGTCGTCGACTTGTCCACTGCTGAACATGGCCACTCCCATAGATTGCCACAAAAGTTTGTAGCTCTCATTTTGGAGTGATTTTGCCATTGTTGCCACTCTTGGCAGGCGGGTTGGCAACCGCAGTTTTTTTATTCAGATGTTCCAGGAAGATGCTGCTGTCCATCTCCTGGTTTTCATTGTCCCTCTGTCGACTGTTACGACACCCACGGGATGAGATTGGGTGGTAGTTTCTCTTAAGCCGAGGTTCTCTTATTACTATAATAAAGCTGGAGAGTTTGTATGCTACGCACTAATCTCAGGAAATACTAATCCGATTCAAAAACTATTTTTTGCAATAGACGGCCCGTTTATTGAGTAAGGTATAATAGGATTATAAAACTTTATGTTACGGTCTAAAGGAGGTATTATGGTTTAGAAATTTGAAAGAATCGATTCGTTTTCGTTAGGACCTTCAAGTATTCCAGTTCCCGAGAGATCCTGCTGCCCATCTCACGGTTTTCATTTTCCCTCTGTCCACTTTGACGACACCCGCGGGACGAGATGAAGTGCTTCTCTTAAACCGCCACCACAGGTCGCATCGTTAGTAGTTAGTGATAGTGATGATGAAACAGAACCTGCGAGCGGTGAGCGTGCACCTGATGCGGTCGCGCGGCGAGGCGGGCGAGGGGGGCGGGGCGGGCGCGCCGGAGAGCGGCGTGCACGCGCTCGGCACGCGCTGGGCGGCCGCGCAGCTCGAGGCCGCGCGCTCGCTGTGCCGCGCCGCGTCGCGCGCCGCCGCCGTGCCCACCTCCCACCAGCGCGGCTTCGCACTGGTGTACGCGACACTCGTCGACCGCTTTTTGTTCTGATTTTTTTCTTTTTTTGCTGTCGTTTTATTTTGTGCCATTTATAGCGTTTGTGTGAAGTATTTTTTTTTGTGGTTATGTTGGGTTGTGATTTTGTTTCTTGTCAGCTGTGGTCATTGCTTTCGAAGAAGTTATTGAGTTCCAATTTTGATGTTTAATTTATTCTAACATAATTATATTTGAAATCTTTTTGTAGCTTCATATTGGCTTCTATTTTGCTTGGTCTTGTCAAGGTACGCGTTGAAAATTGTTTTTTTTATCCATTTTGATGTTCATTATGGTTGATTTTTTTATAAGGGTTTTTTCCTGCTATTTGTTATACATTGGATAATGCTTTCGGTTTGAATCGTTTTTTTCATCATTTTGTGCTATCATTTACAAGCTTTTGTGTGAAAGTTAAGTATTTTGTAGCGAGTCTTACAATAATTTGTACGTTTTGTTTTAGTATTATTTTTTTTATATTTGTCATCACATTCAAAAATAGATTCCAGACTTTCCATCTACATTAACGTCATCAATATTTAGCACAGTTTTTTTTTAATTTTTTAGCTTTATCATTATCATTGTCTTCAACTGAGAAAATACATACGCATATTTGTCTCAAAAATTCTTATCATAGCTACGTAAGATACACATACATTTCTGAGTTGGCAGGAATTGTAATAACAGCCACCTGCAAAAATTTGTAAAGAAAACTGATACTGGCTATTTTTTTTTAAATAAAACGAACAATGCTATTAATATTACTAATATTCTTGTTAACCACTCCAACTAACCATAAAGCTTGTTCAAGCTTGTGCAATAGTTGAATGGCGGGTTCGAATCTTCTTTTTTGATCCTGGCAATTGTCTACAAAATCAAGCCATTTTTGCCAACGTCGATTTTTAATTATAATTTCAAGATTTAATTATAATAAAAAAAAAAGACAGTAAAATGATAGTTGACTTTTACTGAAGATTTGGTCTGATAAAGACAAAACAAAAAGCACGATTCTGTTCTTGAATCAATTTTCCAATCACAAAATACAGTCAATAAATATACACAGAAATTACAAAATCTAATAAAAACACTACCGTTACTTTTTGAGTTGGCGCCGAGTCTACATCATCATGCAATCAATTGCAGAGATGAAATGGACCCTACGCACGCGCTGATACTGTTCAAAATCCTGGAGCAGTACTACCTGGCGACGGAGTCGGTCGCGTTCCCGCTGCCGCAGGGCTTCAGTTCGTTCTTCACGTACCTAGGCTATCCGCACGCTGCCGTTCCACGCCTTCGTGCAGTATGTGCACCGCAACGTGTTCGAGTTGCAGATTGATGTGCTGAAAGCCATAATTACAGGTACGTATTTGGTTAACGTCGTGTGGTAGCGGCTTGAGAGAATATACCCACCCATCACAGCCCGTGGGTGCCGTAAAAGCCGAAAGAGGGAAAATGAAAACCAGGAGGAGGTGGGCAGCAGCATCTTCCTGGAATATCTGAATATATAAACTGCAGTTGCCAACCCGCCTGCCATGCTTGGCAGCTATGCCAAAATCTATTTGGGGCTTATATTCAGCAGTGGACTAATGATAGGCTGAAATGATGATGATGATGATTTGGTTAACGCATTGATATACAAAAAACAAAGATACACAGTCGGCGACTAAAAATGTCTTAAAAAAAAGTGCGCACGGTGCGCTCATTAGTTAATTCAAGTTTTATTACGTCAAATTAGAAACATAAAAACGTCGAGGTTTTAAAACATTCTAAAATGATATTGTTATTTTAAAAATGATTATGTCGTGGGCATAAGATTAATTTTGGGATTATTCAATCGGATTTTATGATAGTGATGATGAAACATAACCCACCAGCGGTGAGCACCTGATGCCGTCGCCCGGTTTTGACCGGTTATGAGTTATTACTGCAACATTTATAATTAATAAAAAGGTTCTTATAGTTAATAGAATCAGGCGTTACTTTGCGGAAATCCAAGTAAAGGAGAGTAAGTTAATTTGCTAAGATCCGCATGCAAAATGTAAAATGGTGTGTATTACCTAGTTTTGAAGACCACCGCCCGCCCTCAATCGGCGGTTGACTGTCCTAGAGTCAATATCACTTGATAATGCCTCGTTTTGAGGTTAAACACGTGTCGTGTTCTCGACCTCAGTTGTGTGTATTGCCTAATGGTAGTGTTGTAGTGGTGGGGGTGGATGGTGGCGGTATTGGTTTTCTTGTGCACGCTGTCGAGGGAGGGCGGGCAAAATTTTACATTTTGCATGCGGATCTTAGCAAATTAACTTTCTCTCCTTTACTAAAAAGGTTCTAATTTTTTAAATTAGCCTTTCATTTGAAATTAATTCAACTGCCACTACATTTCGCCACGAGAATGCTTATAGGCATTAGTTCCGACTTTTGTTTCCCTAATATTAAAGTGAACAATAAAGTTTTTAAATGAATAAATTTTACTGGTGGTAGGATTCCTGTGCAGGAATCCGTCTAGGTAGGTACCACCCCAGGGTCAGTTATTCTGCCGTGAAGCGGTGCTGTGCAAGCATTGCTGTGTTTCGGTTTGGCAAGGGCACTGAGAGCTAGCGTAATCACTGGGCATATGAGACTTAAAACTGATGTATCAGGGTCACGGGCGCATTGTGGTGTCACACTGTTCTGGGTGACATAGTATTTGTTATGGGCAGACGTTGCACTTACCATCTGGTGAACGCTTTGCTCGTTCCGTCACTTTAAAAATAAAACAAAAAAACACTATTTATAAAAAAAATGACCTTCAAGTTTGACATCCGTTTCATTATGAAAGGAAATGAAAAATGGTTATAAGAAACTACTGTAATAAGCATTTTTGATAGTATCCTTATTTAACTAAGTGCGGGCTTCGGGATGTGACTTAGGAAAATAGGGTTTATTTCAATAACAAAAAACCTTGGAATCATCTAAAAATACACCGTTAGTTTCATACAGTACATATTTTTTATATTCAACATTAGAGGTGCCTACCCTTTTCTGGACCACCGTAGCCCACTTTAGTTATTTTTTCATGAAATATCAAATCATCGTTGAATATTATATACCTAATTTATCTGTTTACTTATTTATTGAAGACTTACTGCAACTGCATTAAATCCACATCCAGAATCTAGATGTTGTTTCTGTCATCGGACGTCAACATTATAACTCGGTATTATCACATACACTGTCTCACTTAAAACGTGTATCTCACATTATCCGCTGTCGATTTTTGCTGAAACATTGTTTAAATCTGTTTTAATTTCTGCACACTTAAAGTAGATCTTGGTCTTATAAAGCCAAGCTATAGCGAGGTTTGTGGAAGATCAATTGGCAGCAATAGACTAATGTTTGCGTTGGCACGGACAGCTGAATTACATTGAACCGAAAATAATGCTGTTGTCAGGTAACGACGACGACAAGCGCGCGGTGAACAACAAACTGCGACTGGTGCAACTAGCGGGAGAAGCGCGCGGGAGGCGGGCGCTGGGAGCGTGGAAGCACCGCGCCGCGCTGCAGCTGCGCGCTCGCGAGCACGCGGCCGCACTGCTCAGCGGCGGCCTCAGCGCCACGCACGAGCGCGCCCGCCACCGGCCGCTGCGGGACACCGGTGAGTGATTGTAGCTGCGCCGTGCGAGGACGAGACGCGGCCGAACTGCTAGACGGCGGACCTCAGCGCCACTCACGAGCGCGCCCGCCACGGCCGCTTGCGGGACACCGGTGAGTCGTGTAGGCTGCGCGCTGAGAGACGCGGACGCGGCGCCACTGCTCAGACGGCGGCCTCAGCGCCACGCACGAGCGAGCCCTCACCTGGCCGCTGCGGGGACACGGTGAAGTGTTGTAGCTGCGCGCTGCGAGACGAGACGCGGCCGCATTGCTCAGCGGCGGCCCTCAGCGCCACGCACGAGCGCGGCCCGCCACCGGCCGCTGCGGGACACCGGTGAGTGTTGTAGCTGCGCGCTGCGAGACGAGACGCGGCCGCACTGCTCAGCGGCGGCCTCAGCGCCACGCACGAGCGCGCCCGCCACCGGCCGCTGCGGGACACCGGTGAGTGTTGTAGCTGCGCGCTGCGAGACGAGACGCGGCCGCACTGCTCAGCGGCGGCCTCAGCGCCACGCACGAGCGCGCCCGCCACCGGCCGCTGCGGGACACCGGTGAGTGTTGTAGCTGCGCGCTGCGAGACGAGACGCGGCCGCACTGCTCAGCGGCGGCCTCAGCGCCACGCACGAGCGCGCCCGCCACCGGCCGCTGCGGGACACCGGTGAGTGTTGTAGCTGCGCGCTGCGAGACGAGACGCGGCCGCACTGCTCAGCGGCGGCCTCAGCGCCACGCACGAGCGCGCCCGCCACCGGCCGCTGCGGGACACCGGTGAGTGTTGTAGCTGCGCGCTGGGAGACGAGACGCGGCCGCACTGCTCAGCGGCGGCCTCAGCGCCACGCACGAGCGCGCCCGCCACCGGCCGCTGCGGGACACCGGTGAGTGTTGTAGCTGCGCGCTGCGAGACGAGACGCGGCCGCACTGCTCAGCGGCGGCCTCAGCGCCACGCACGAGCGCGCCCGCCACCGGCCGCTGCGGGACACCGGTGAGTGTTGTAGCTGCGCGCTGCGAGCACGCGGCCGCACTGCTCAGCGGCGGCCTCAGCGCCACGCACGAGCGCGCCCGCCACCGGCCGCTGCGGGACACCGGTGAGTGTTGTAGCTGCGCGCTGCGAGCACGCGGCCGCACTGCTCAGCGGCGGCCTCAGCGCCACGCACGAGCGCGCCCGCCACCGGCCGCTGCGGGACACCGGTGAGTGTTGTAGCTGCGCGCTGCGAGCACGCGGCCGCACTGCTCAGCGGCGGCCTCAGCGCCACGCACGAGCGCGCCCGCCACCGGCCGCTGCGGGACACCGGTGAGTGTTGTAGCTGCGCGCTCGCGAGCACGCGGCCGCACTGCTCAGCGGCGGCCTCAGCGCCACGCACGAGCGCGCCCGCCACCGGCCGCTGCGGGACACCGGTGAGTGTTGTAGCTGCGCGCTCGCGAGCACGCGGCCGCACTGCTCAGCGGCGGCCTCAGCGCCACGCACGAGCGCGCCCGCCACCGGCCGCTGCGGGACACCGGTGAGTGTTGTAGCTGCGCGCTGCGAGACGAGACGCGGCCGCACTGCTCAGCGGCGGCCTCAGCGCCACGCACGAGCGCGCCCGCCACCGGCCGCTGCGGGACACCGGTGAGTGTTGTAGCTGCGCGCTCGCGAGCACGCGGCCGCACTGCTCAGCGGCGGCCTCAGCGCCACGCACGAGCGCGCCCGCCACCGGCCGCTGCGGGACACCGGTGAGTGTTGTAGCTGCGCGCTGCGACGAGCACGCGGCCGCACTGCTCAGCGGCGGCCTCAGCGCCACGCACGAGCGCGCCCGCCACCGGCCGCTGCGGGACACCGGTGAGTGTTGTAGCTGCGCGCTGCGAGACGCACGTGAGTGCTACAGCTGCTCGCTGCGAGACACTGGCGAGTTCTGTACAATAACCCTGCAACTATACCAGAAAGCCAGAACTTTGATGACAGAGTGTGAAATTGAAAACAGATCTTGATATTTTAATCTAAGTCATAAGCTCGAAACGACTTAGGACGCTCCTAATTTAGAAGTTGACATAATCGATTTAACGTTGCGATTTGCAAGCGGATTGATGCGTATCAGGCTCCTAACTTCTTAGACACTGCTCCCTATCAGAAAAAAAACCAAAAACTAAATTGAATTAAAATAAAAGTAAATAGCATAAAACATATTTATTGTGTGAAAAACAAGAAACGTTACAATGCAGTATTCACACTACAAGTGCAGTATTGACATTTACAAACACAACGAAATGTTCATCTTTTCTTAATATTATATCCTTTCGAATGGCTTTACTTGCGCGTAGTTAGGTAGTCTTATGTCTTATTCGAATTTATTCATTAGGTTCCATAAGATAGGTTAAGTTCGGTTGGCGCAGTGGCTAAGCCCTTGGCTTCTGCGACGCGGGTCGCGGGTTCGATTCCCGCACTGGACAAATATTTTGTATGGCCTACATATAGTTGTTTCGGGTCTAGGTGTTTGTGCATGTGGAATTTATGTCTGTAAAACGCACCCACGCCACAGGAGAAATCCTACTGTGGCAATTTTTTTTTCATAAAAAATTAAAAAAAATTAATAAGAATAAACATACGTAAATTAATAAGTGGAGTTGTAATATTTGACACTCCTCAGGGTCATTCACCTTTAGCAAATTCGAGACGGTTATTGCTCTATCTACCAGATGGCACATCTTTTTTTTTGGAATTCCCTTTAGTCGACTCGATACCCATAGGACGAGATGATATGTGGTGGATTGTTTTACCATCAATAAACGGCAAACCTCACACGCTAAGCTTCGTAGATGACGTAAAGGTTTGGTTACTGACTAGTAACAGTTGATTTGACAATAAGTAGACTTTTGACACCATCAAATTAAAAAAAAAACCTAATTTCATCTCAGCTTGTAATATTATTAAACAGACTTGACATATTCTACTGAACTTTCACTTAATGAAATCTTGACACAACGGAAATTACCGCAGTCATTACAGTTAAAGTATATAGACAAAGATGGTATGTTTTCAAGACACGATTAACATTTTTTTTTTACATACAGCAGGCATAGCGGCACTACCATCAGGCGAACGGCTCTCGCCTTTGGACACATTTCTAGACCTGCTGACAGCAAAGGCAAGCCTCAATGAACTGGACTTCAACCTCATAATTGAGGCCACACTCACTTCTGTACAGCAAGAAACTGCCACATGAACACATTACAAACAGTGAAAGCTGGAAGACAATTCTTTTTAATAATTTCGTTATCTTAACGCTCATATATATCGTTACGATTTCGTTGATTTTTAAAATTGTGTAGTACAATTTATAGGTTGCATTTCAAAATGTATACTAAAAACTCTGAACTCTGATTTTGTCGTATGATGCATGATATTTTTTAAGGTTAATATAGTTGGTAATGTTTAGCTATTACAAAACAGTGGCAAAACCTAAAGACATGCATTTTACTTAATTATTAACTAACTAGAAATAGTCTAATCATTCATTCACAATCAAAGTCAAATAACAAATTTGTTTTTAATAATCTTTCTGAAACCTTTATATTCTTTATTTCCTGCCGTATAAATTAACATATATCTGATTATATATTTTCGGTGATGTAATTCCTGTTAGCCTTCTCGGCTTTTACAGCTTCATTGGATACTGTGCTCGTTCGTGCCAGGTTTAGTTTGTATATCTGAATATGGACGCTGTTAGCCAGGACTGTACTCGACTGCCACTACAAGTTATGATTTGTGCAAAATATAGGAGTATTACGACGAAGCAAAACCATTGGTAGTGAAGGGCATTTATATTTCAAAAATTTTATTGCAACTATCATAGTGGCACAATGTGTCAGTGTGTCTATATATACCTTCTGAATAATTTGTGTTTCGTAGTATACTAATTTCATCAGTAATCTAGATTCAATATTATGTAATTGTAATCAGATACATCTTTGTTTAACAAAATGCTGCACCTACCATTGTTCTTACCACATCCATGGTGGACTGGTAGAGAGGCATGAAGTCCGCCCTTTGTAACCTTTTTTATGAAAGGTGGGCAAAAAAGAATAAATTAAAATAAATAATGGTAACCGTTGAGTATCCCCTTTTTAATAGTATGTTTAATTGTCAAATATACATTTAAACCATTTGTAACATACATTCCAGTATGATCTCTTTATTTTAAGGTAATGTTATTACGTATTTTTGGCTTGTAAATAAAGGCACAAAGCATATTTTACAGGGCAATAAATTGTCACTAAACCTTGTAACGATGGTTAGTGCTGAGTATCAATTACACTTTATTTCTCATATGTTCATTCATTATCATCTCATATACGAGTAGATATAGAAACTATATAGTTATTGTATACTGTAGTATAATATATTTTGAGTGCAATTTGTCAGTGCAATATTTATTCAAACAAATAAAACAAGTGTATAAAAGAAACTTTTTATTTTTAATATTCTAAGTAAATAATACAATTAATTATAAAATGGGTTGTAAGTAACCCAATGAGCTCTTTGCTGGTCTTTGTCATTTTGGTGTGAAGTAAATATGGATTTGTATACCTCACTACTTTGTGGATCTTTAGCAATGCTATAGTCCTTTTTAGTCTTTTTGTATGATGGATCTTGTACTAGTCCTGTTGGAAAAGCACGTTTGGATGACCCAAAGTGACCCCTAGTCTGTTTATTAGGATTGAACTTGGGCAGAGACAATGGTATGGTGTCCATTTCTTTCTTTACTGCTTGACTGCTGCCAGCCTCCTGTTCATCCTTTTCTTCTTTTATTTGTGTCTCGGTCTTGGAGGTAGATGGTACTTCTGTGGAATTTTGTGATGTTACTGTTTCTGGTTTGACTGTCATCTGTTTTTCAGTTTTCTCAGATTTAACTTTTTTGTTTTTTCTGTTTGCTATGCGAATAGCCATTTTCTCTTTCAACATTTCAATATCTTCTTCATTTCCATTAAGTACAACAATATCATTATCGGTGAAAGGTTGTTGACACTGCAAAAAATTGTTTGTGTGAGATAAAGTTATAAATGAATTTTTTTATTTCATTTATAATTATATTATGAATTTTATCGCATTTAATATTACTTTCAACATTTTGAACACTGCAGTACCCATGGTCATGGAGGGCTAGATATCCTGGTATCATAGTTAATCCTGGTAACCTTCAGTTCCAGCTAAGTTACAAATATTAATATTCAATGTGATCATCATTTATGCCTATTAGTGATAGTCCACCACTGAACAGAGGCCTTCCCCATAGATTGCCACACTAGGCAGGTAGATTGTGGCAACTGCAGTTTGTTTATTCAGATGTTCGAGGAAGATGCTGCTGCCCATCTCCTGGTTTTATTTTCCTTCTGTCCACTTTTACAACACCCTTGGCATGATATGGGCAAGTAGAATATTGTAAGCCTCTACCGCAAATACAAATCTGTAAATGTATGTTTAGTGCAGTGTACTGAATGATGAAGTCTCTCCAAATGCATGACAATACCTGGTCTTCACCTCTCCAGTCCGTATCTCTTATACATGTATATTATGAAGTAAGAGTCTTACCATGTGGCAAAGGTTTTGTTTGACTTCTTTCAATGCGCGCTCGGCAAGTACACATCCACAGCTCCAGATGAATACAAATCGGAATTTTCCAGTCATCTCTAAACCACTAATAGGACAGATGTATGGTGCACTGCCATCTCCCACAGCTCCATCTGTATGATCTGCATTGGTATATGCAGGGTTCTTTGTAAGATTCAAGTCTTTGATATCCTGGAATTAAAATTGCATTATACTACAAAGATATATCACCGCATCAAAATATGTTTAATTTTTTAAAATTTAAGTGTTCATTTTATTGTTTTTAACTTCACTGGGAGGAGGACAGTTTTATTTATGGACGAATTTAATAAGACAACTATTGCATTCACATAATGGTAAGTGTGACATTCCACCAATAACAAATGCTGTCACTTAGAACACTTGTGTAGCAACATATTGTGCTGGTCACCCTGAGATATCTGCATCATTTAGATTGAAACAGTAGTGGTGGTACACTACTGGCATAACTGGCACTTTGGTGGAACAAGCTTAGATTAAATCTTACCAGCAGTAATTGCTATACATACATACATAAGATCACAACTGTATCCCATAAGGGGTCGGAGGACCGGAGGACCGGAGGCCGGAGGGATCGGAGTCAGAGACTGGGCACTCACTGCAAAAACAGATGATTGCCACAATCCACGTTTCACCAAAACAATATAATGAACTTGGTGTGATAGGTGGTTAGCCCATCGCCACCATGCACTGTTGGGTGCACAGTACAGTTTAATTCCTTACTCACCTTTTACCAGATCCATTGGATGAGATGGAGTGGTAGTATTCTTTTAACTTATATATGGCAGGAATATATATTAAAGTTATTCTGATGTCTGTTGCAGGAAAGGTAAAATGAAATGATTAGCTTATGATGCTGAAGAAGCACATACTTCAGTCAGTGAATCCATCAGACAACTTTAATCACAAAAAGTGTTCAGATGGTATTAGTTTTATTGTCATCTTATAAATTACATAAGTTTTTTATCTTACCTTCATATTCTTAATGTGAGTAATAGATTCAGGTTTAGTGTCTTTGTCTAATAATGACTCCAAAACTGAACTCTTAGTGTAGAGTCGACCTAAACCACAAGCTACTATTGGTTCTTGTAAAGGTTGCTGAGACAGCGCGCAGTTACGCCATT
Organism: Luehdorfia chinensis; assembly: GCA_019845155.1. Lineage (NCBI taxonomy): Eukaryota > Metazoa > Arthropoda > Insecta > Lepidoptera > Papilionidae > Luehdorfia > Luehdorfia chinensis. Next base: position 4,055,166 of record JAHVAK010000206.1, on the reverse strand, counting down.
TAAAAGCTCGTTCGGCATCTTTATCTTTCTAAAAAATCAAATTATTAACTAAATTAGAAACTATGTGTACAATGCACTAGAAATTATGTCCAAATTTTTATACGTACTTGTTCTGGTTTCTTTTTCATTCTAACGAGTTCATCTCGGCGTGGGATAGTTCCACCATCGCAACCCATTTTGCAATAAAACAAATATTAGTGTAATGCAATAAAATAATCAAGTTAAATTAATAACAGTAATGTGACAGAAAGAAGGACAATCAATTGACAAATCAATTGACATTTAGCGTCAGTGCTACCAGTAGGAATTTTAATTTATAAATATTGCTGCAAACATACACAAAAAAAAGTTTAATTTAAAATAAATAATTGATTAGTAAAGATGTTCATATAACTGTATAGTGTTAACTAACGTTTACACAAATGCAAAACTATGCTAATTCAAAATTATTAACACGAATTAGAGAAACACGGTTTGGGATAGGTCCTTAAATTTTTAGAAAACCTGATATAAATGCGTCAGCCATATATCCACGTATACAATCTCCGAATCTTTGTTAAAATTTCGATTTCGATGAACAGTAAAATGATAGTTGTCTTCAGTAAAAGAAGATTTGCTGGACTGTTGGCGACAAAACGAAAAACACAATATTGGTCTTGAATTGAATTTTCCAATGACTGTACACTTTCAGGAGCACTTGCTGCTTAATAAACTATCATTATTAAACATCAAAACTCCAAATATACACAGAAATTACAAAATTAAATAAAAACACTACCGCCACTTTTTGAGTTGGCGCCAAAAGTCCTAAAAAATATTTAGCTTAAAAAATAAAATGAGTCTGTCAATTAATGACATGATACGTCCAGACCAAACACATTTTTGAACAGGAAACGAAAAGATAAGGAGATACAGAAATTTTTTACGAAGAAAATTTAGAAAACATTACATAGACCTGATTCTTCCGACCCTCTTTTAACATATTCTACGAGTTATTTAATAAATTCTCCAACTTTTAAATATATTTCAAAAATTAGAAACAATATGCTGCGATATAAAATGGAAAAAGAAAATCAAAATTTAAACTAGTGATTCTTTTACTTCGAAAAGAAAAAAAAGCTGTTATTGAAAAAACGACCAGTAAAGAATAATGACGATCAGAAACTTAACGACAAAGTACTTCAAAAGTAAAGAATAATGAGAAACAGTAACAAAATAATAATGAAAAACTAAATGAACCACCAGTACCTCAGAACGTTGTAAAGCAAAAAACTAACGTACATTTATTACTATTAGGGAATTCTATTAATGTGACCTAGACCGCTAAAGTTCAAGGCTGAGGTCAGAATGGTTAAAAGGTAAAGTCGTAACAGGTATTTTTGGGTTTGCTATCCACAGAAACAGAGCTGCACTTGTTTGTGTAAGATTCACGCGAACACGAAATTGCTAATCTCTGCTTTATAAGATATATGCTTTATAAGATATATGCCTTATAGGATACACTTTACAATAAGTAACAACTTCATTATAAGACTAGCTGTGCCTCGCGGTTTTACATAAATACATTTTTCTTTTATTTTTAATATGTTCGGAAAACTTACAGCTAATTTACACAAAATAATATAATGAGTATAAAAAAGTACAAGGCAATCAAGTATTCACTTATAGAATATTAAAGAATATCACACAAAAAAAAGGTCTTAGACACAATAAATAATATCAAATCATCTGTGAATTAAGTACTAAAAGCTAAGCATCAAAAAGTAAAAATAAATTATTAGACAGTGAACGTCGAAGTTGAACAACGCTGGTACAAAATAAATCAATGTCTATATTGCTTGATACAACATTAAACGACCTGCACGACCGAATTACAAAAGAATTTTGCTGATACATATTTCTAGGAGAAGGTACAGAGTGAAAAAAAAAGTGATAGTTTACATAAACCAGATGAATGCGTCCGAAGTCCAATTTTACTCAATATTTCTGGGCAATCGACATTTCCTTTCACTATTTTCTTTTTCCCATATAAGGGGTAGACATAGGCCATTCACGTCGCCCACTTTCGCCCCCGCTGGAGTCGAGACGTGACGGGTGGCAAACCACATCGCCGCCATTTTTGTACGAGTCAAAAAAATCTTATTCTCTATTGGGAACTGTCTCTATGGAAAGCATTGCATATTATTATTCTGCACGAATAAAGGCTGTCCGAAAATACATTAGTCACGTCTTGCGATAACTCGGTAGGGAAGAGGTAGGTGCTGTTCTGTTCTAATCGACAACCGTCGTCTGAAAAAAAAGGGGCGTGTTAATTAATCGTGTTTTATTGGGGCCTACAACATATTTCACAGAACGATTTTCTTTGACTAAAATATTTTATTCAATGAGAGTGTAATAGATATTTAAAATGAATGTATTGTTGGAAAATTTTTTGCGTTACTAAGCATCCATATTAAGTACCTGAAACGTGGTCCCAAAGATTCTTTCCGTGAAGTTTGTGTGTTGTTTAATACTTCAATGCTGGCTAACAAAAGAGCAATCAAAAGACGCGACGAGGGTAGTAAGCGTTAGAGTTGAGCATTACAGTTGGTACTAAAAAAGAATCAAATAAAACTAATAATTGTTTACTGTATAGTATATTTAGCTGTCAAACACTATTTTTGGCTAAAATTCTGTAATTTTCAACAGCCTATACTGTAATTTAAATGTTCCTATCTGGACACACTTGGTCGTCGAGGATACCTCTTAGTAGTCTGTGGGTTAAGTCAACTGACATTCTGTAAATGTCACGTTCACAAGCATGGTTCTGTATATAGTTTTTTTAGAAGTTTGATGTAATGCAATGTAATGTTTATTTCGTGTTTTATTTTCTAAGAAATAACATTGAATGATGCCTGATGTCGATATGGAGAGGGTCCCTGAAAATGGATCCGAGTGTGGTTCAAATAACGATGAATACGTCGAAAAAGACTCTGATTCTGGTAAAGACATTCTTCGAAAGAAAACAAGGAAACGTGGAATAATTTTTTTGTCAACGATACCACCGTACATGAACGTTGCAAAAATAAGAGAAATTTTCAGTCAGTATGGTGAAATCGGTAGAATATATCTCCAATCAAGTGCAAGTAAGTATTAAGGCTTTATACTAAAGCGGTAACTTGTTGCTCATCGTGTCCAAAAAAAATGCTGTTCCCTTTTCATCTGCAGTCCGATAAACTATAAGCAAATTTATGAGTATTTTATAGTAGTGTGCAAACATTACTGTGTTTTGGTTCGAAGGGCACTGAGAGCTAGCATAATCACTGGGCCATATGTGACTTAAGAAATGATGTCTCTGGGTGACAAATGCAGTGTGGGGTCACACAGAAATGATCTGATGACACAGCATTTGTTATGGGTAGACGTTGCACTTACCATCAGGTGAATGTTTTGCTCGATTCGACACTTTCTTAAATAAAAAAAATCTAAACTTAAGTATTTTATATCTCTTTTTTTAATTTTTACTTTTTTGTTTTGGCAACAAACTTATTTCTTAATAATAAATAATTTGTTTATAATTAAATTTTTCTGTGTGGTGTCACACTGCACCTGATACCCTGATACATCAGTTCTTAAGTCTCATGTGCTTACTAATCACACTAGCATTCTCAGTGTCCTTCAGACCATAACACAGTAATGTCATCACACTACTGCTCCACGGCCGAATAACTGGCTCTGCAGTAGTAGGAGTAGAGTCAGTCAAAAGCTTTAACATAACACGCACCACGACGCGCGACCGCCGTAGAGGGCGGCACGCAGCAGTCGACAATCACACCGCATACACAAGATACACCCGTGTTCCAGGGCGGTTCTCACCGCCCAGAGTTACCAACACACAACTCGACAGTCTGAATGGAGGCCCGCAGCCTCCCTCGGACGGTCATTACACGACTTAAAATTATTTTGAGATATTCGAAATCGCGCAAACACGAACGCGACAGTCCGAATTTCGAGGTTTTTGTAGGAGTATTATTTATGTTTGGGTCAAACCAAACCTGTCTGCCTCTGGCCTGTGAGCACAGTATCCGACAAAGCTGTAAAAGCCAAAAAGGCTAACAGCAATTACATCACCGAAATTATATATAGTAGTGGTTGTAGGTAATAGGTAATACCTATCTAGATGGATTCCTGCACAGACACAAATTTTTACTCCATAAGCACTACAACTAACCCTTACTATTAAATAAAAAGGCCACCGTTTGTGACATATAGGACAAAATTACTAAAACTAAGAATTGGATCTAGATCATCCATATAACTTTGCTTTTGAATATGATTTTCAAGTGAACCATTTTCATTGATTCTCTAAATATTATATGTTTACACTTCACTTTTGAGGACCGCGTGGCTTAGTGTCAGAGTACCTGACTTCTATGCCGCGGGTCCTGAGGAATTCCAGCCAGAGCCAACTTTTGTGAATTTGTATTAAAACACAAATTGTTGGTTTTCAGGTCTAGTTGAGTTGTGTTTGCCCCCGTATCTGACACTGCATCCTAGCCTACCTCCGATCTTATCGCATCAGCGCTACATCGGGTAGGTTGGGACGAGTGAGTGCCTCTGTGTTTGTGCGTACACTTGTGGCACTATAATATCTCCTGCACAGTTGATGGTTCTCGATAGTATTCGGAAGTAGTCGCCATGGTCGAAATCGGTTAGGAGAACATCATATTTCACTTTCAATATTTTAATACTTGTTTGCAGGGCTGGGCAGTTTTTGAATTATTTGTAATTGAAATACATATTTGATATACAATAGATATTTGGTATTTGTTTGTGCATAAGCTATAAGGCTCTGTCAAATTTACATAAGAAATATAATACTTTCAAGTGTGCAAGTTAAAGTTGTTCTCAGATTAGGACATTTACAACAATATATCAATAATGTGTATTTATATTTGAAATACATGACTAAAAAATATTTTGTATTTTAATTAAAGCAAAAAGCTATGCAAAATAAATAACAAAAATCATATAGTTTGCCCTGCCCTGATAGTCTAAACAAAAGCAATACTCCATGCATAGAAAATTGCAGGTACAGCTAGTTTTATACAATTTTAAACCGGGCTGGGACCTCTAAATTGAGCACATAATTTTACTAATTAGTTTGATGACTACTAAGAAATTGTATAACATATTGATATGCATTCTACGAAATAACTTTAAAATAATTTCTATCATCGACATATAATCTTATTCTTTGATCTTCAGAACCTGGTGAAAAACGAAAACGCGTTCCTAACCAATTCACGGAGGGCTGGGTTGAATTCCAAAAGAAAAAAGTTGCAAAACAAGTTGCTGCTAATCTTAATAATACAAAAATTGGAACTAGGAAGAAGTCGCGTTACTTTGACATGATTTGGAATATAAAATATATACCAAGATTTAAATGGATACATTTGAGCGAGAGATTGGCATATGAAAGGGCTGCAATGAAACAGAGGTTACGTGCAGAAATATCTCAGGCGAAGAAGGAGGCTCATTACTTACAAAGCAATGTTGAGAAAAGTAAGAAGATAAAACGAAAGAAAGCATCCGAAATTGTAAATTAATAAATATAGTAATGTTTTGTAATTCATATTTTTATTCAACAATCTATCTGCACTCCTGAGTTTATGACTTAACCGCCTAATAAGTTTCGTGCAAAATTATGAGATTAAATAACAATACAATACAATTATTATTTTTTAAACAGTTTTATGAACTCGTAATGTTATATCTGAAAATTACATTAAAGAGATGAACATCAACCTATTTATTACTATAGTTTACTCTTCCACTGATAATTTCCTCTACTCTCATTCTCTGTTGCGAATTCAGCGGATCTGGAGAAAGCTTTTGTATGTATCGGCGTGACGGGATTTTGTGGGAGAGGATGCCCTGGGAGAACTCCCGATGTACTCTAACGCCATCTAGAGCGTTTGGTTGTAGTCGTTCGAAACTATGCAGCTCTTTCATGAATTGCTTGTGCTGTTCAACTTTCGCCCAGTGGTAGCGATGACGACATACAACTCGACTGTAACAAATGTAATATTAATAATTGTTTTGTAATATTAAAACAAAATTACGGTTATTGTTACCCAAGGATGAAAAATTAATATTAATTTTCACCGGAAGGGTTATAAGATTGAGAGTTTCACGATATTTATTAGATTGAGAGTTTATCAATGTAAAAAATATCGTCTGAAACCCTGCGAAAGCGAAGCGAAAATCGATAAGTATTGGTATTATTTGATTTTTTTTAAAGGATAAAATGATGAATCGAGCAAAACGTTCACCTGATGGTAAGTGTAACGTCTACCCATAACAAATGCTGTGTCAACCAGAAAATGTCTGTGACACCACACTGTGCCCGTCACCCTGAGACAAGCTCTTAAGTCTCATATGCACAGTGATTACACTAGCTTACAGTGCCCTTCAAACAGAAACACAGTAATGTTTACACACTACTGCTTCGCGGCAGAATAACTGGCCCTGCGGTGGCAGCTACCTAGACGGATCGCACAGTAACATTTCATTACAAAGAATTTCGGGGTTAAATCAAATTATTCTTTAACAACCGAACATTATCAAAAGTCAGGAAAGGAAAACATGTACACGTTTCGTTCTGTAGTTGCATAAAGTCCTAAAACATACATCCATACTAATATTATAAATGCGAAAGTAACTCTTTCCCTCTGTTTGTTACCTTTTTACGGTTCAACTGTTGAACCGCTCTTAACGAAATTTGCCACAGAGATAGCTTGCATCCTGGAGACAGACAAAGGATACCTTTAATGCAGGAAAATCAAATAGTATTCACGGAATATTTCAAAAAACGATGTTCCGGTTATACATAAAAATAACTTTTACTTACTAGGCTAAGGCCAACTTAGTATAACTGGGATAGATGCTGACGTCAGAACGTGCCAATTCTGGGAATCCGGGGTATAATGGAACTTTACTATATTTTTCAGGTTTCGCGGTTTCTTTTGATGACATAATATGTGTCCCCCTTAATTCTAGGGTCGTAACGAGTTGATGAAATTAAAATTACATAATATTTCGTAGCGGGCACTCCCAAATGTTGCTATGGTAACGTGAAATCAGCTGTCATACAACCAACGAGATCGTGCTGGTCACACCGACTCATAGATAAACATTATATATGAGTATTATTATCATTTCAGCCCTTCATGTTTACTGCTCCCATTGCCATTTTAGTTTGCTGATTCTGTGGGCTGTGTCGATTAGTTTACTATGCTGCGGATATCATCGATGCGGCTTCTATCTCGCAAAGAAACACTGAGCTACTTTGTAGCTTGCGGTGCGGCTTGCAGTTAAGTACCACGTCTCGGTTTTCCGTCTGTCATCACTGGCAACACGCAGTTTGAAGACTTGAGACATTCGTCGACGTAAAGTGACTACTTCGTCACTTCTTGCCGTCGAGTATACGAGTCGAAAGGAAGAAGTGACAAAGTAGTATACACTGACACCGAATGTTAAATGAATCTGGTAACAGCCTAAAGCAATAGCAGAATGAAAATGATTATTTTTTTGGATTTGTGTCATTGGACCGGAAGCTTAAGGAAACCGATATTTTTTTTACATTTAAACTTGTTACAGAAGCAGAAAAAACTGAAAACCGAATGGAAATCGCAAAAGCATTTAAAGGATATGTTTCTATATCTACGCTATATATATATTTTGTACGCATGGCGTCATCTTCCGGTTAATACGATAGTTGTCATCTACCCAGGATATCTTATAGTTTAATACTAAGTCGGCATATACAAGAAAAAACGAAATTCACATGGATTATAAAAAAGCCTTCGATCCAGTTGAAAACTGGGCGGAGATGTACTCTTTTCAGCAGTGCCAAGAATGTTGAAAGCTATAAATAGTCGCATAATGTATTTAATTCTTCACTGCTGGCTTCCGATTATTAAAATACAACTCTTGTATTCTGCGTTAACAGATTGTACTGACAAAAAAATGATAAACAGAATAAGATAAGATAAACAGTTTATTCGAACAGCAATAATAATTATTAAATAAATCTACTTCACAGAGCCGTGCAGTTTGGACTCAGTAGGATACATGTTATTGCCTATCTTCAGAATTCGCTATGATTATTAACACAGTCAATGTCGCATCTAGGAGGTTGCAGACACTGCAGCGATTCGACTCTTGCACACACAGTCATTGAATTGATTCACTAGCACTGAACACAGAAGTGACTTGTTGGGGTTTGTACCGTAGCATTCTAACACCTGAAAATAATGTTTTCTTTTATTTACGCGAATATTACACATTTAAATAAAACTACTTTTTTACGGATTTTATCGCGTTTAATTTTTGAACTATTTTTACCCGACGTTTCGGACGCTTTACAGCACCCATGGTCACGGGGGGACCACTTGTAAAGCGTCCGAAACGTCGGGTAAAAATAGTTCAAAAATTAAACGCGATAAAATCCGTAAAAAAGTAGTTTTATTTAAACCTGAAAATAAATTATTACAATATGAAGTAATCAATATGAAAAAACTTAATCGTTCATTTCTGTGTGGTACCATACTGAGCTCGTCACCCTGGTATCAGTTCTTAAGTCTTATATGCCAAGTAAATACCCAAGCTAATAGTTCCCATAAAACCGAAACACAGTATGTTTGAATGACTGCCTTACGGCAAAACAACTAGCATGTCGGTGGTACCCACAAAGACGGATTTCTGCTTAGGAATTCTACCACCAGTAAAACATTTGGATGATATTTTTCGATTAAGATAATTATTTAATCAAAAACCGAACCGTTTTTTGATTAAATCATGCTTAAGCGAACTTAAGAGTTTCACGATTTTCTCTAAGATCCTATTATCAGAAGTTGACCAAAAATTATATAGGAGCACCTTACAGTATCCTCTTTGAAACCAAAAAAGATTTATTATATATAAAAAATACATACATACAGACAATGGTTATTCTGGATTTAACACTACTTTAACAAGTCCCAAACATGCTCTATAAGATTCATCTTGCTGGCCACCGCATCACTGTTATACCCACATGGTTTAGATATGCTTGGACTGAGCGAGCACTGTAAGCCCGAGCATTATCCCGCATCATAATAAAGCCGTCATCATTATAGGGGGCAAATGGCACAACGTGTTCTTCTAAAATATCCATGATGTATCTATCTATCAGCAGTCATATTCCCTCCATCGACCATTACTAACTTCGTACGAGCTCCGAAAGTTATCCCTCCCCACACCATAACTGAGCCGCCCACATATGCCACCGTATTTTTATTAGTCTATCGAGCTGGTTTAAAAGCACTCTACACTCATCAGTGAAAAGTACCCGCTCCCATTGATTTATGTCCCGAACACGATGTTCGCGTGCAAAGTTTAACCGATGTAAACGATGGCGTCTCTCAAGTTTTGCAGCTTTGACCGGTACATACGAACCAATGCCAACTTCTTCAAATCTTCTGCGAACTGGACGCTCGCTCACTCGCACTCCTCGCACGACTTCAAGCTCAATTCGGGCCTGCAAACCCGTTACCCGCTTGTTCCTGCGAGCTTTTATTTGTAGAAAACAGTCATCCCTCCTCGAAGTGCACTTTTTTTGCATTGGCCCCTCCTCACAAGAGAATCAGTCAACCTGTACCGTCGAATACTGCGATGAATCGTTGAAATTGATTGCTGCAGTCTGGCGGCAATAGATCTGTAGGTGTGACCATTTCTTCGCATTTCATCTGCCCTAATAATCTATGGTGGCATTAAATCGGGCATTTTTGACACGACGGGACACGAAAAAAATAACTTTTACTATTAAAATTGAGAATTTATCGAATTTATAAAACTTTTTAATTTCTCCTCAGACTAACCTCGAACCACTAACAAATCAGTATTGATTAGAGATGTTCCCTTTCTAAATTAAAGATCTAAATAATAATTTAACATAACTCTCTTTAACTTCTCGTCTTTTATGAAATATTATGAAAAATAATTATTTTTTTGTGTTCCTGCTACACAGTAAAATGTTTCACTCAAAAATAGTAATGATAATTTCTCTCTTTATGCTTCACCACCACCACCACCATTTCAGCCTACCATTAGTCCACTGCTGAACATAGGCCTTCCCCATAGAGTGCAACAAAAGTTTGTAGCTCTCATTTTGGGGGGATTTTGCCATAGTTGCCACGCTTGGCAGGCGGGTTGGCAACGGCAGTTTATTTATTATGATGTTCCAGGAAGATGCTGCTGCCCATCCTCTGCTTTTAATTTTCCATCTGTCGACTTTTACGACACCCACGGGACGAGATGGGGTGGTAGATTCTCTTAAGACGCTACCATACGGCACTTTATGCTCACAATAAATTAAATAAAATAGAGGTAATGTATTTGCAATATACATATTTATGTACTAGCTGTGCCCGCGACTTCGCGTGGAAGTTGGAAAATAACATATTGTCATTCATTGCGCAGTTTCAAGTGCAGTTGTATAAGATTACTCTAGTATATAATAGGAATAGTTCCGAACAACTCCTCGAAACACTATACTACTAACCATGGAGGTAAATGCGATAAAAACTGCAAAAGAGACGTCTCTTCGCGGGGCCAGTGGATCGAGCTGATCGAAAGGAACCGGGTCGTTGACGATTCGAGCCGGTCTTCGCTGGATGTGGTCAAATGGAAGGAGCTACCACTGGAGTGCCACCGCTCAGAGATTAGAACAGTAGTCCAGGTGGCCGAACTTTCGTTTCAAGCGGTGGGCCATCATTTCATGATTGACTGTTCTGCTCTACTGAGCACGCCGAGTTTTTTTGCGTCCAATTTGGCCTTGCCTTCCAAGTTACTACAGAACGGAACTTACTCGATATGTCAATGCAAAGGATTCCGGTATTAGCTGGGACAACAATGTGCTCTCAATATTAGAAGACACGACGATGGGTTTCCTTTTAGTGGTAAACCCGCAACAATGTGTCTTCTTGGGGTTGAACTGGACCAAATTTATTCAGCCCTAGTCTGAGATTTTGTCTAAAAAAATCTCGACTTCAGACACCAGTTTGTTCTGGTACTCTTCAATGTGTTCCCAAGAAAAAGAACCTTTATTGGAGCAGCGTCATGGACTCTTCCCGGCTCCAAAACTCAGTCAGAAATAAGAGTAGGTGTGTGTTCGGCAGTCGGACATTTATATGCTGTTACTTATGTAGTGAATTTAATTCAAAGATGCTCAGCATGGCACTTGATTGTGTGTCTTGATCATATATAGCTATCATGAGTAAACTGTATTGTGGTGTGGAAAATGATCTTATTAATATTTATAAAGTAACTATTTAAAGCTCTAAATATTGAAATTGTTGTTTCTACTGGTGGTAGTCTAGGTAGGTACCACCCCAGGCCCAGTTAATCTGCCATGAAGGAGTAGTGTGCAAACATTATTGTGTTTCGGTTTGAAGGGCTGCTGTGACCTAGCATAATCACTGGGCATATGAGACTTAAGAACTTATGTCTCAGTGTGATGGTTACAGTGAGGTGTCACACAGAAATGTTCTGGGTGACACAGCATTTGTTAATGGGCAGACAGTTGCACTTACCATCAGGTGAACATTTTGCTTGTTGCACTTTATACAAAAAAAAAACTGCATGAATAGTTACAGATAAATAATATAATGAACAAACTGTACAGGATTCATAACAGCTTTTAGGCCACCATTTGTGGCTTAGTGGTCAGCATACCTGTCTGGTGAAGAGTGCCAAACTTGGGTTTCGCCAATATTTGTTTTAACTAAAATTATTTATGTCTGGATATACCATAATCGTCCCCTGCATCTGACCCTTCCTTTATATGGGAAAGTCAAGACAAAACAGTGCCTTTACATTTCAGGTAATACTTCTGACACTACAATATTTCTCGAACAGACAACAATTGCTTATTGTGAAGATAAAGTAACAAACACTAACAAAAGCATTTAAGTGGCATTGTGTTTTATAAGTCAATAATAAGTAATAATGGTAGGATAGTAATAAGTAATAAATAATGGTAGGATTCCTATGCAGGAGTCCGTCTAGGTAGGTACCATCCCAGGGCCAGTTATTCTGCCGTGAAGCAGTAGTGAGCAAACATTACTGTGTCTCAGTTTGAAGGGCACTGAGAGCTAACGTAATCACTGGGCACATGAGACTTAAGAACTTATGTCTCAGGGTGATGGACACAGTGTGGTATCATACAGAAATTTTCTGGGTGACAGCAACTGTTATGGGCAGATGTTACACTTACCATCAGGTGAATGTTTTGGTTGTTTCATCACTTTAACCAATAACAAAAAAAAAACAAGATGTGAAAACACTATGTCAATTTACCTTAGCTTTTTCCTCTTGACATGGTGGCAATTTATTAGCAACTTTGTCTTCTTGCACTAGATTGAACAGCTCATTAGCTTCTTTTAAAGTTTTTTGATATTCTTGGTGCATGCCGCTGTTTATTTTTTCGTGTGTTCTTTTAAGATTATCAATCCGCCGTGCCCAGTATGCTTCTTCAGCTGCGTAATCTTGCTGGCGCAGTTGTGATTCGTAGTTTGGTGAAGGGGCGTATTGCAAGGGGGGTTGTTGAGGCTGCTCACCTTGCTATAAATTGTATTTATTTATGAATGCATTTATTTAGTAGTAATTTTGACTTTATCAAAATTTGTTAAGATTGCTCTTGGATATTTATTATAAAACCATTGTTGAAACTCAACAGTCTTATATAACACTATTGTATGTTCAATTTCACAATGTAATTGTATGGAAAAAGCACTAAATTAAAAAAAAATCTTGATGTACCTGCAGCTCTTAGCAAGAAATCAATTGCTTAGCTGCTATGCCTAGCCTGGCTTATTACTTGTTTTTAATAATTAAACTTGTTTCTTTTACAAAGCAACATATTTCTTAAATGAAAATAGTATATTGAGGTAAGATTACTGAATATAAATAAAACATTTCACACTATCAAAGCAATATTATAATTGAATTGTGTAGGGTATAAGTAAAGAACTTTTAATAAAAATTAATTTTTAAATAATTAAACATTATTTGAATTTGGGTGATTTATGTGAAGAAAAGGTTAAGCTTGAATTTATACATAAAACATGGACTCTTTTCCTTAAGCTATAATTTTGAACTGTGAATGTTTCTAACCTATAATTTACTAAGTTGTTGATTTTACTAAGCTATGTAATAAATAAAAATTTAATTTTATTTAACTCACATTTACAAATTTGTGAAAATTTCTAATTATTTTGTTTAAGTGAGTGTATAATGTGACATTGATAAAATTATGTAATGAAGAAACATATTTACTTTAGCTAATAGTTGAGCCTGTATCCGGTCTATCGCTTCCTGAGACACTTGAATAGTGTTCTCGTTGTCTACACTTAGTTTTCGGGTGCTTTGAGAACCTCCCATGTTAATAAAAAACAAATTTTTTGGAATAATATTATCGGCAAACGCCGTCAAAAAGACATTTTTGACAGTTAACGCGCTGTTTCAATATAGTATAGTCTATGGTTTTAAATCATAGAGTATTTGGTTTTATTTCATGTCCTACAAAAAATGCCAGAAAAAGTGAATAGTAACCCAAACCTTTCTATTTATGATAATATTAATTATAGGATTTATATTTTTAGTATATGTAGTAGTATCATAATATATATTTTATTTAAAAAAATTAAATAAGGTAAATTATATTTAATTTGAATGAAAAGTCTATTTTGAGCTAAACCGTCTTATAGGCTCTGGAGAATTATTTTTTGTATTTTAACAAAATTTTGTCGGAAGGTCGTAGTAATATTATATATTTTTTCTGAAAATACGAATTATAATTTTTTAGTTAAAATTTTATTTAAACAGGGATATAACATTACAGTACAGTTAACTAAAACTCTTTTTAGTCGTTGTAGTACATAGGTCAGAATCTAGATGGCGCAGGCAGTTCGTATATTGTGAAATATTTTACATGATGTTCTTTCTGTTGACTATTTTCTTCTATTCATAAAAAATACTTTATTTTTGTATATGAAGAATTATAATACAACTAAAATATAGAAAACATTTATTTTATTCATTTAAAAAATGATTAGAACCGACGTGTCAGTGTTAGTTACATACAAATAGTCACGCCTTTTTCCGATATAAAGGGGTATGTAGAGGCCACATACGTAGCCCACTTTTCGGCCCCGTTGGAAACGAGGCATATTTTTACTTTTTTGTGATGAAATTTTAAAATGCATCGAATTTCTTCATTAGATTCACTCATTTTGACATAAAGATAAATAAATGAAAAATAGCTGGAAACAACATTTTACTAATTTGTTTCTTTTTTTGGAAATGTAATATTTTTAATGTCATCAAAACCAGCCGAATATAAATAGTACAGCCTGAGATTTTGTAACAAGTTTATACCTACCATATGCGAAAAAAGTTTTCCCCCGACTTATTATAATATTGCACAAATATTAAAACACTTATTTATTATAAATAATATTAAAACATTATTAAATTCAGAATGACTTAAGATTTCATTGTCACTTGTTCTTTCAGAATTTCAGGAATTCTTGTACTGAGCAAAGTTTAAAAATTTTGTTTTAAAAGCATTTAATGGCAATCCTTTTAGGGTTCTGTTAAAGCATTAAAAAATTGATACACATAAGATTGGCGTTTTTCTTAACAAGCGCTAGTCGACATTTTGGCGTTAAAAGTTTCTTATTAATACGCCCACGCATAAATCTGTTGCTAAGCTCATGGTTGTTTAAAGAATATGGGTTTAGTTTATGCTCTTTGACACCGTCTTAATATTACGTTATGGGAGGATATTTGTAAAATTGTAGTAGAATTGAATACGTTTCTCCTGTGCGGGTTGGCAGACTTAACATGTCATAATTTTTTTTAGTTTATTTCTCCGACATGCAGGTTTCCCCACTGTGTTTTCTTTAAATGCTGCGCATGTGGTAAACGAGCATTTAAAATGGGTTTATAAACATTTCATATCATTATCATCATCATTTGAGCCTATCAAAATCCACTGTTGAATATAGGGCTCCCCCATAGATTACCCCATCGACTTGCCGCAATATCGTGCAGGTCGCATAGACCTTTTCATAGCTCGCTGAGCGACTTTGAGTTTCCACATGCGGCCCGCAGTGAAGGACCACGTCTCAGTTCCGTGTGCCATCATATACTCGAGGAGAAGATGTGGCGCCGTTTCTCGAACTCGATTAACCTCTTGGTCGAAGTTGGACCTAAATAGTCGGACAATCTTTCTTTAAAGTCGGTAGGTAGATGTCGCTACAAGCTGCATCGTTGTCGCATCGTTCAATAAGGGCTTTACTTTACTGTTTTAATATACTTATTCAAGATCACAGTGATTTTAAACTATAGAGTAGAACTGGTGAGTATCGTATCTTAGCCAGATACAAGTATGTATGCGGTTGTAAGTGTAACGATATAAGGTGTGACTAGAATTCCATACTGTCAACATACTTCTCTATTTGCAATAAAAAAACATGACAATCGAGCGATGACATTTAAATTTTAAATTTAATCCGTTCTCAACATCCGGTTTCCTTGAACTGGTGATATAATAAATACAAAAAAAGAGCTGTGTGGTCAGGTTTTACACTAAGTAAAATAAAACGATAGATGAAAGTTTCCATAACTCGTTTTTCCATCAACCGTTTTATTCCAAGTGACTTGATTAACACTCAGTGAGTTTTATTAAACGGGAAACAATGTATACTGTGGTTGATTATTTAAGATCCAGATAAAAAAGTGATGTATAATTATTAAATAATTAATCGGCCGTACCACATGATTTATTTAAAATGCCAAGACTTTTTTTAGTTTCTACCTAAAATTTTAAAATAACAATAGCTGAAAAATGCCAAACAATTATGTTCTTTCCTTTATTCTTAACAATATTTTTCTCCCACACAGAATATAACTAGTTTCAACGGACGGATTCGTGTTCAAGATTATTTATTTTAATTTAAGAAGACAAAAATAAAAACAAAATGTACAGTGTTAGGAGCATGCGATATGTTAAACAGGGGCAACCGCCTTCGACAATTTATACGTGGGATTTGTGTCTTAAAAAAAATATTATTTTAAAGTTCTTGCACGAAGCGAATTACTTTTTAATATTATTATAATTAAAATCTTTCGATTATATTTAAAATTATATTGTATATTCGGTTTAATTGTAATCATTTTTAAATAATTTGGCATATCGGACTCTTTATTCGTTTGCAGAACGAGGAGATGTCCGGGGGTTGTTGTGCGGAGGCGGGGGTCCGGGTACAAAAACTGACCACAATGGGGCTTAGCATAACCGGTCCGGCCGGTCGCAGCCTCCGCCGCTATCATCCCGCGCCCGCTGTACTTTCTTCTGTCTGATCGAAACGCGATGCGGCTCGCCAGTCGTAAGAATATTTATAATTGTGAGCTGATACGATTAAATATACTACTGTAATAACGTAGGTTATGAATCAATATTTCATTCCTCTTTGGAATTTACCCAGGACCCACATTTAATCCTTTGCCTAAATCCTCAGTGCTTTACATAATAATTTCATAATGAAAGTAATATAATAAAGAAGAATATTTTTAATAACATGTTAAAACTATTCAGATAAAATATATTTTACAAAATAAGGATCAGACTGCGTGCCGGATCGTGCTTTACTCACCCATAGGACGAGCCCATTGCTCCTCATACCAGCGCTCCACGAGACCGACTCGTCGATACTATCAGTTGCAGGCCAGTAGAATTGTGGCATTTAATAAGGCCGAGCTAAATTAACTCTTATCGCATCACACACAGAGAATAGAACAGCGTGAAAGTGATAAAATAAAAGTTTCAACTCTACCACAAATTGCTTAATGCTTAAGACTAACGCTCACGAAATAATTATTCATAAGATTAACATTGTCTGCGGTTTTAAATACTTAGCGACTATAATCTGTGATGGCCTTAAAACGTCTTAAAACTTTTTCTTTTATAGTTGTGTTAATTGTTAAAAGCAACTTACATCGTCGTTTTTTATATACCATTTGCATTTTTCTCTTAGAGGTGTATGTACACGGCAGCAGTGGAGTTCTCTCAGGGATATTAAAACATTGTAATATTGGTGAAAAAATATAGAAAGAGGTTTTTAATTAAAACATCGACATCTAGTAGTTTTTTATTACAATTATCGTGGTCCTGGTTTTGATTTGTGCGCTAAATATATCCTTTTGACTAATTTCCAGACGTCGTCCATGTCACATATTAATTCCTGCCATAGACACCCACTAAGAACGGATTTTACGAACATTTATTTCTAAACGTGTAAACGGGCTGCACATTTTATGCTCAGCGAATAGTGCGCGTAACAGCTAGTCAGTGAATAAACCTTAAATTTACGTTATTATTTGAAATATTTTCCGGTCGTTGCGAGTTCGTTATAGCTCGTAAAGCGTTCGAACAAATTAAACTCGATCAACATTCCATGAATATATTATACAAACAATAGTATTCGACTAAATAAGAAATCATTATAAATATAATTTAATGTTGCATGTTGTGAACAAATTGCAATAGCGTAACAAGCAAAATATATCTAAAAAACGTTAGTTTAATTTTTTCTTAAGCTTTTTTACTCGCCTCAGCGTGTTTAAGATTAAAATACTAATAGTATTATGTAATAAAGGTGTATTGACAATAAATTTAATATATATTTTCTTTTCACCAATAGGTCGGATTGCAAAGTTCTGATTGAAGGAGAAAGAGTGGAACATGTGAAAGAGTTTGTGTACCTGGATTCTAAGTTTACTAGAGACGGAAAGTAGAAGAAGCTAAAGACGTGTGTCGGGATCGTAGCAAGTGGATATATGTGGTCTCTGCCTACCCCAATGGGAAAGAGGTGTAACTGTATGTATGTATGTATGTCACCAATATGTTACTAGCTGAAGCCCGCAACTACGCCGTCGTGGATTCAGGTTTAAATACCGTAAAGACTTTTTGATTTTCCGTAGGTAATAAAAAGAATCCTGTGCCCGCCTCTAAGATGCAAGATATCTCTGTGCCGAAATTCGTCAAGATCGGCTTAATGGTTGCTGTGAAAAGGTAACAAACAGACAGAGGGACAGAGAGAGTTACTTTTGCATTTATAATATTAGTATGGATGAATATTGCTCGGTTTAATTAGACATACTTTCATGTGGTTTGAAAATATACGGTAATTAATAATTCAATCAATTTTATTAACAGCTGAGCCCGTCCGTGACTTGTACGCGTGGTATTTGGAATTCGTGTGACTCCCAGAAGTGTTTGAGATATTATCACGAAATAACTATTCATAATTGATATTAAATTTCCTCCTACTTATTGGAATTCAATGACGAATAATAGGCGCGAGAGTCAATTAATCGTTTACAGTTACACCCGAAAAATTGCGTTGGAAAGTTAGTGTAGCTGAGTTCAGCGTTCTTAACCGCCATGTGGTGGCGGCTTAAGAGAATCTACCACCCCATCTCATACGGTGGGTGTCGTAAAAGTCGACAGAGGGAAAATGAAAACCAGGAGATGGGCAGCAGGATCTTGGAAACATCTGAATAAATAAACTGCGGTTACCAACCCGTCTGCCAAGCATGGCAACTATGGCAAAATCCCCTCAAAATGAGGTTACAAACTTTTGTGGCAATCTATAGGGGAGGCCTATGTTCAGCAGTGGACTTGTGATAGACTGAAATGATGATGGTTCTTGACATTGGTTCGAGACATTGGTTCTTACGTCCCATATGCTCTGTAATTACTAGACTGCCCTTCTAACCAAAACAAAGTGTTGTTTGAACACCACTTCTTAACGGCAGAGTATTACTAGCACCACGGTGATACCTGCGTGGATAACTGAGTAGGAATCATTTCATCTTAATAGATACAATCTTTTTATGTAAAAACATTTTGGATCAGATAGTTTATTTAGTCAGACTTTGTGAAGTAATCTTGTACAAAAACGAAATAAAATTTTAAACAAAAAAGTTCGTAGGCACTAACTCTAAAATTTTATTAATGAGTATAGTGTATGACAACTGTAATAGTAATTGTTATGTATTAAATATAACAGTGGAGAACCAGTACGCCGACAAGTTCATCTCTAGTTTATAATGATCCAATTCAGTTATGTGCTGAGCTCCTTCGGCATTTATAGTGTGTGTTCCCAATAAGCACGCGCAGTCAGTGGGCGCGTGTGGGTGGTGACCGTCACTCGATAGCAATACTTCCTGTATTCCGCCGAAGTGAGTTTACTAAATTCAAGTTTAAAAACAGTACGAACAAAGGCAGTGGAATATTGTTAAGTGTCCGCTAAAAATCTTATATTCACTCCGTTGTTGCCCACTTCTGAACACTCGCTTCTCCGGTGGATTGTTCCTATGGAACTAATTCTCAAAGTGTGACACTTAGCTCTTTATGAACAATCATCATCATAATTTCAGCCTATCACCAGTTCATTGTTAAGCGTAGGCCTCTCCCAATAGATTGCCACAAAACACAGTCAGCCACTTGCATCCATCGACTTCCCGCAAAACCGTGCATTCAATTCGGTAAGACCTCTGTAGTAGAAGAAGTATACCTACGTCACTATAATAGAAGCTGCGTCAATAATCGGAATAAGTCTGCATGATCACAATCGAATTCGACAGACGTCATTGATACTGATTACTGATAATACCTATAATAATGGAGAAGAAAAAGTAAATAAAAAAAATCTTTTATTATTTTATTTCCGCCGATAGGTGTCAGCAGGGTAGAATAGCTCCTACCTCTTCTCTAAAGTGGTGTCGTAAGATGCGAATAAGGTATTGTACGGGGACCCTTTATTTGTGCAGTAAAACACCATTATATGCAATGCTATCACTGTAGTGCTCGAGGGAACATTTTCTTTGACTCCTATCAAAATGCCAGCGACGTGGTTACACCATCCGTCCACGTCTCTATCACCCCAGGGCCAGTTCTTCTGCCGTGAAGCAGTAGTGTGTAAACATTACTGTGTTTTAGTTTGAAGGGCACTTTGAGCTAGTCTAATCATTAATATAGGGCATATGAGACTTAAGAACTGAAGTCTCAGGGTGATGGGCGCAGTGGGGTTTCACAAAGTAATGTTTTGGGTGACACAGCATTTGCTATAGGCAGACGTTACACTTACCATCAGGTGAACGTTTTGCTACTTTCATCACTTTATCCAAAAAAAAATTCATAGTTTATAGTAGTATGGCTTCTAGACTTCTCTGAGCAGTATCTGTAGAAAAGATGAAGAGGGATAGGGCAGTTAAAGACCCTATTACGGACGCACAAAATGTTATTGTTCGAGGTATCGCTGCGGCGATTCAATGAAGTATTGTTACACGTGGTAAAGTCATGCTGCCAGTGGAGACGTTGTCGTGGTCTAAATCGGCCAAGCTATCAAACGGTGTCCAGATTCTACGAAGCCACTGGTAGGCGTCAACTGAAAATAAGTATCACTCATTTTTTTATTTTTTTTATTGTATAAATTGTTGAAACGAGAAAAACGTTCACCTGATGGTAAGTGCAACGTCTGCCCATAACAAATGCTGTGTCACCCAGAACATTTCTGTGTGACACCACACTGTGCCCATCACCCAGTGATTACGCTGGCTCTCAGTGCCCTTCAAACCGAAACACAGTAATGTTTGCACACTACTGCTTCTACGGCAGAATAACTGGCCCTGACGGATTCCTGCATAGGAATCCTACCACCAGTAAAACCAGTTTATTTATGTTCTGTTTTATATTATTCTGTTCTTTCCTGTTCCACCCTGTTCTATTCTGTTCCATTCCATTTCATCCATACCCTATTGTATACGTTCCTACAACGAGTGTCTCACGGTTTGAGTTAGAGAGACGAGTGTTCCATAACGCCGCAACCATAATATAGTTATACCAAAAACAATAATAAAAAATTAGTTAGCTATAAAAAAAATATTAAATCAACTATATGATATCGTCTTCACTATATATATCACTATAATCTATGCAGAGAATAAATCGTAAAGCAAACGATAATAGTGAACGATAGTTGTGACTTTCAAAGTTGGAACGCATTGATTACTATCAAATTACAGAGTACAGTTAGTCCTAACATTTTCCATTGAAATGTGACGTTTTGATGTTAAAAGTTTTTTAATGTCCTCTAGCTTAAGCGTATATAACTCGACCACATGGTAGGTTTATATCCGCCAATTTTACTATAGATTAACTTGTTGGTATGAGCACTGATGTTGGTACTAGTATATATACATACATAAATATATTCACACAATTCATTCAAAAATTATTATTATTATCATTTTCATTGATTCATTTCTTCTTCACTGTGTTGTTTTTAATTAAGAGTTTAACGTCAAAGGTATATGTTGATGTTAAAAAATTGTGAATGAAAATATAAAAAGATGGCTTGAAAATATAGAAGGTGGGTTAACTTTAATTTGACTTAGAACCCTAGCGATTCCTTAATTTTGCCGGTAACCTCGGAGAGCGACCTACCTGTGATGACTTACCCCGGTGGTCCGCGACCATCGGACAGTCCAGTGGGCCAAGCAGAGACACAGAAGGCTGTCCGAAACATCTACAGCAAATGTTTGTTAAAAGATTCGACTCCAGTTTGTCCACCTTGGAGATACGATTATTAACGGCACTCCGCAAAATTCGTTCAGAGATATGCAAATTGGTTTCTAACTATATTATATAATCGCCTGATTATACAAGCGAATGAACATACTTTAAATGCAATGGGACTCTGGGCTGGGGTCACACTTCATGAGCGGGTACTAATAACCAAGTGTTACGTGTTGCGGATGTTCATGGGCGGCGGTGATCACGTACCATCAGGTGAGCTGATAGCTCGTTTGGCCCCTGTTCTAAAAAAACATCCTCTTCTACATAAAACCCTGACATCGCAGGTTCAGGGGATCACATATATTTTATGACTTTTTTGTTGTCGTGTTAACAATCGATGATTTTAACTTATTTAGCCCTCAAGGGCTACATTCTATTAATTCAAACTTTAGGTCTCTTATTTGACATGGAAAAATTCTAGTAACGTTAAAGGTGATGTTCTCCTAGCCGATTTTGACCACGGCGACAACTTCCGAATCCGAATGTCGAGAGCCATTCACTGCGCAGGAGATATTATAGTGCCACAAGTGTACGCGCAAACACACGAGGCACTCACTCGTCCCAACCTACCCGTGCCCGATGTAACGCTGATGCGATAAGATCGGAGATAGGCTAGGATGCAGTGTCAGAAACACGGGGATACCGTCAGTCACTATCCAGGCGACACTGTACACACATTCAATAGCTTTAATATAACACGCTCCACGACGCGCGACCGCCGTAGAGAGCGGCGCGCAATTGTCAATAATCACACCCCAGGTTCTCACCGCCCAGAGTTACCGACACACAAGTAGACAGTCCGAATGGACTCCCGCAGCCTCCCTCGGACGGTCATTAGACGACTTAAAATATTTAAGATTTTCGAAATCGCGAAAACACGCAGCGAACGCGACACTGTCCGAATTTCGAGGTTTTGTAGGAGTTTGATGAAGCTGTAAAAGCCGAGAAGGCTAACAGCAATTACATCATCGAAAATAGTTTTTATTTATTTATTTATGTTTGGGTCAAACCAAACCTGGCACGCGGGCCCCTGGCCCGCGAGCACAGTATACGACGAAGCTTTAAAAGCCGAGAAGGCTAACAGCAATTACATCACCGAAAATATATCAGAAACCACGGGGACAATCACAACACAACCAGACCCGAAAACCAACAATTTGTGTTTTAGCACAATAGCAATAGCATTGTTGCTTAAAATATAATTTGAAAGATGAATATTAAAGCTAAGATGCTCTAGGATTTTTCGGATATCATTACGGAGGTAGAAATCGAACAACAATCGATTTCCTACCTGCTCGCTTTGGGTATGTCAGTGGACTCATCTTCTCACCCTTGTCCGAAAAAGAAGACATTAAAAAAATAATACTCAAAATTAATTTGCTTATCTATAATGAGCTTTAATCCAATGGTCTAAGGATAAAAATGAGATATCTATATGATATAAACGTTTTTTTTTATAAAAAGTAACCAGTCATTCAAATCATCTCTGGGTTCGCTTTTAGGTACAGGTGCTTGTTGGGTGAAAAAAAAGGAGAAAAAGATTCAATCCCGGCAATTAATATAAAAAAAAGTCTGGGTGAGTGTAAATGGTATCATAAAGATCGTAACGTTTTTTATAACTTTGGCAGTCAAACTTTAGACACATGTGCCGTGTACAGATAGAAAAACAAAACAATAACACATATTGTATGAAATTAAAAAAAAAAATATTAAAAGATTTGTTTTCGCAGTGGTTATGCAATTGGTTTCTGTGCTTCGGATGTTTAGATAGCTGTTCCGGGTCTGAATGATTGGACTTTGAACATTTTATATCTGTAGGAAGGGCAATGTACGTGATATGTACTTGATGATTGCTCCCCATTTATACTACGACTAAAACTAAAAGGTTAACCGAAACTTAGTGCATATGAAATCTTTATGAAATCATATATTTAAGTGTGGCGACGGCTTAAGAGAATCTACCACCCCTTCTCATCCCATGGGTGTCCTTAAATTCGACAGAGGGAAAATGGAACCCAAAATGAGAGCAACCAACTTTTGTGGCTATCTCTATTAAGCAGTGCCTATGTTCAGCAGTGGACTAGAGATAGGTTGAAATGATGAAGATTATTCCATTATTAAGAATAACATTATAAAAAACGTTATGATTTGTTAGTATACATATAATATAACCCCTTTTTACTTTTCTGTTCACCTATGTTTTTTCTTGTTACTTTATTTTAACAGGCTTATTTAGCCTTTAAGTATGCTATTTATGAAAGATTGGTTTTATTTAATATTTACTATTTCTATTTTATATATATTTTTATATACATATCAGGTTGGCTTCCTACTTAATAAATAAATAAATCATGTTATCATTAGCAGACGAAATAGCAGGAAATTATCGATTAGAAATTGCTACTAGCAGCATACAGTTCCCAGCAACAGTTTGTATTGGTTTTAACAAAAAATTATAAAATAAAATATCTCATGCTGGTTCGTGATTTACAAGTTGACCTGAGTCATGGCACAATTTACAGCTAACAACGAAACGTCCCTAGCGTTGGTATTCATTAATCACCGCCTTAAAGCTGCTTCTTTATGAAACATTGGTTAGGTATTTTAAGGCAAGTACGTTTTGTCACAAACCGATACGGTACTTTCAAGGAAAGAGCTTATTCCTTTCTCAAAGGCCGGTAATATCTTATATTGTTCTATGCCAGCAACGGACTCGCAGTAAGCTAATAGCGGATGCTTATGGTCGTCAGTGACCACTTACCATCACGTTTGGCCCTCTAATATGAAAAAAAAAACAAACTCAATGAAATCATAATGGTCGCGCAATTCATAAGTCAAAATATCCTACAACTTATTTTGACTTATAAATCTATCTTATAATAACAACTATACTAGATTATTGTATTATGAGATAGATAAAGTATTAATAGTCCTACCACTTGACTTAGGCCTCTCCCACGAAAGAAGAATTTGTCGTAATCGTCACGCTTGGCAGGCTTGAAGTCCTCAGACCAGCGAATAGAGACTGATGAATCTATGAAAGGCATAAAAAACAAATAATTATTTTTTATTTTTTTCAAATGGCCAGCTTTTACACATTTAAATTGACATCCACATACACCTAACCGAAAACAACTATCTGTAGGCCATACATATCTTTGCTCTGTGCTCGAATCCAACTCGCGACTCAGCGCAGAAGTCAGACGCTTAAGTCAACAAACTAAAATATTACATTTAGTTTGTTGACTTATGACATTAAATAGGTACAGTATTTTACAATACAGTAATTTAGTTACAGTTGTACGAGGCTATGTTTGTTCCGGAACATGACAGATAGTCACAATATCAATGACAAATTAAACACCGCGTGTGGTAGGTACAAATACTTACTGTTCAGTGTTCATGTTGAAAGAACGGCTTGGTACATTTTACCTATGCAGTGGTAAAAATTGTGTGAGAAACTAGCAAACAAATAACAGAACCATCGCCTCGATGAAGACGTATGATTTTTATTGGTTTGTAGTGGCATTATACAAATTATTACAGAGTAATTTTCATGGCAAATACTTTTTCTTTTTGTATATCTGGCCGGCTGAAAAAGACAATTAGCTTTTCTGTTTTTAGACACAAAATTAACTTAATGTTAATTTTGTTTTCATAAATTTTATGTTGCCATTGCTCATAAGGAGCACAATTTATAAAAAAAAAAATAAGTTAATTGTAAGACCAGTTCGGTGCCGCTGCTGGAATTCTCACTGCATTTATGTATTCACTTTATTTGAAATAATTGTATCAACAAAGCTTTATTAAAAAAAAGTAAGTGGAAGTCCTTTCACCTGATTCTTCTCCGGACAGAAAACTGCATTAAAAAACGATTATAGATTCTTAGAAATTTAAATTTCTTTCTTCGGAGAATATAAAATTTTCAATTAATTTCATTTTATTATATTCATTTATTTAATTTTATGATAAAATACTTAACTTTGTTCGAACAATACTAACTTAATAACTGAGTAACTCAATCAGCTAAGTATTTGTTCTATGATAATACCTGAAGGGATTCGGAAATTTTCCATGGATCAACCAAATAAAATTGCGGGGTTAGCTTATAATTAATGTACTTTCATTTATAAAAAGCAACTAAACACGAAACAATTATTTATTATTTCAGTGTCACTGCCTTACATCATTAACGTAGAAATTATTAACGTCGTTAACCTCAAAACTTTTGTAAAGCACCGTGAACCGCTTTTCTATGCCTTAAAAATAAAAAAAAAAAAAAGTTTACCTAGTTTAATAATCAATCAAATCGACCGAACTTCAACTGATTGCTTTCATTATCTATGTGCTTAAAAGGTCACATCAAGTTCAACTTTGTTCTTGTGAACGTAATCTGACTGTATATATATATCTATAGCTACTCGTATGTCTACGCATTGTAGTATAATATCTAGTATATTACTATACTTGTATTTTAAAAACCTGTGTAAGAGACTTGCTCTCAGGGTACTCTTCGTTCTTCGTCTTGTATACAGGGTATATATATATAATTTGTGCAATTAATATCATCTGCCACATTATAGTATTACTACAATAAAGTACATTATCTAGTTACAATAACTGCGCGGGAGATATTATAGTGCCACAAGTGTACGCGCAAAGGTATGCAATCATTTGTTCCTACCTGCGTCCGATGTAACGCTCGTGCGATAAGATCGGAGGTAGGCTAGGATGCAGAGTAGGAGATATATGGGAACAATAACAACACAACCAGACCGAAAAACTAATAATTTGTGTCTTTAAACAAATGCTAGCTCAGGCTGGAATTCGAACCCACAACTCGCGGTGTAGAAGTCAGGTACTCTGATTACTATGTCACGCGGTTGCCGTTATATGTATTTGATTTACGAATCGAAGTTTATTTTTCTTAATACTTTACATATTTAAAAAATAATGAACTAATCTTCTATATATTAATATGTGAAATTTGTACCCCTTTTTAGGCATATTGCGCGCACAGAGGAGTGTGAGATTTGGCATAGTTAAAGTTTGTGTTACAAATACATTAAATAGTATAAAATAAAACATTTTTTATTTACGTTCATACTGACAATGTCAATCACATAATAGTACGTCGTTTGTTGACGTCCAAACTGCCAATGTCAAACACAAAATAATCTTTTTCGAATTCTAAAATGTTGTCAACAATTCGATTGTCAACAATGTGATTGTTGTCGAATTTCGACCACAAGGCGATCACTAGTTAAAGAAAAAATGAGTATTATAAATTAATTCCTGTATGGTTGTTCCTTATAGATGTTACAATGTTCATTTTTTTCGATGAATTAGTCATCTGAATACTGTGCACTGGCATGGATTTTGGAGTAGAATTATTAGCATTAACCCATCTTGTATTCGGGAAGTAACATCTTACGTATTTACTTACCTAAATGTGACAAATAGACGCACATTCACCGGATATGATTGGCCCATAGACACCGACATCCATCCTGAATTTACATTACGAATTACGATATAGGCGCTGTGTTACCACTGCGGACTGACGTACAATGAATTATCCCTAGTACAAAATTATATCTCGATTTCTTTACAATTAACATACGAACACACAATAAGTACTAGTGGTCGCCCAATTATCAAAATTTGTCGGTAATTCATTAACTTTTTCGTATTGAATTAAATGTATTTATGACACATATTATATATAAATTTAAGCTCTGCACTTCTTCTCCATATATTAACTATGGAAAATATCACACACCCTCCGTGCGCTCAGTGTGCCTAAAAAGGCTAAGCTGGATAATGTGGGGTAAGGGTAGGCAAGGTAACCCTGTAACGTACATAAATTCTACCTACACAAACACATAAAGAGCACGAGATGAGCTGCAACATCTTCCTGGAACATCTGCAATAAACTGCGGTTGCCAATCCTAATCGGTGATCTTTTACAAGGATTTGTGGTCTATCAAATTTGAAAATTTCAATATGAAATTTAACAAAATTTCATAATATGCAAGTGACCTGGGTGCGATTCCAGATTAATACGTTGACAGTTTTAAGATTAAGCTAACCATACACGATAAAAATCACACTAACGACTACGTATAATTAAGTGTAAAAAAGCAAATTTAATACCGAAAAGCGAAAAATAAAACAGAGAAAAATTTAGCTTCGATTCCACATTTTGCCGTAAGACGTTCGAAAATCATGAATTCCTAAAAGAAAACATATAAAATAAGGCGATAAACACATTTACAGCAAATATGTTGAGGTTTTATGGCCCGGTAAGGCGAGTCGCACACGAAGGTTTCACATACTGCATGAATATTGTTCATTTAAGATGTGATTTTATACGACGAAAATTTTCTGAGATAAATTCGTATGGTCTTTTATTTAGAAGTTTTGTTTATTAAATAGCTGCTTACTTGTTGTACCCTTGTGAATTCAGCGATCAAATTTTCCACTCAGTCGAATTTTGAGTAAGAATCAAAGAGTGGATTCGAAAAGGGTATTAACCCTTAATAGTTTGCGACCGAGTGGCCTAGTGGAAGAACAATTTTGCAAAAATGTGGTTTTCGGGTTGTATGGTATATATATAGGAATGTCTGCAAAATGCACATAAGGTATAGGAGAAATCCCACCATTTTTTAATAAAAGAAAATCTGCATACAGACTTATACAAGTACAAGAAATAATGAATAATTTAATTTCACGCTTTCATCATGGAGCTTTCAATTATAACGTTTGTGATTATATTTTGATTTACTTCTACCCGTTTTTCGACCACAGTGACAACTTCCGAATCGTCGTTGCAGCCTCATACTAGTCCACTGCTGAACATAGGCCTCCCCCATAGATTACCACAAAAGTTAGTAGCTCTCGTTTTGGGGGTATTTTGCCATAGTTGCCACGCTTGGCAGGCGGGTTGGCAACCGCAGTTTATTTATTCGGGTGTTCCAGGAAGATGGAACTTCCGAATACTTTTTTTTTATTTGCTTTACTAGCAAAACTTTCACTTGATGGCCATAATAAATGCTGTGTCACCCAGAACATTTCTGTGAGTCACCACACTGAGCCCGTCACCCTGAGACATCAGGTCTTAAGTCTCATTTGCCTAGTGATTATGCCAGCTCCCAGTGCCCTTCAGTCCGTAACACAGTAATGTTTGCACACGTCTGCTTCACGGCAGAATAATTGACCCTGGGGTGGTACCTACCTAGACGGATGACTGTGCAGGAGATAATATAGTGTTACAAATGAATGCACAAATAAAGAGACATCACCTCCTAAGCTAACCCTTAAGGCCTATCGCCAGATTTAACGCTCATGCCATAAGATCAGAAGTAGGCTAAGATGTAGTGTATATGGGGACAATAACAAAACCAACAATCTGCGCTCAAACGTTGACTTCGGCTGGGATTCGGATTCAAGACAGGCACTTAGTTGTGGACTAGGTCTCGCGATTGTCACTAATACTCATAGGAAATTGAACTGTACCCTGACGTCGTAGTTTACAGATTGCTGAAACTTTAACTGTTTAAAGTAATGCTAATGCAAATAATGTGATGATTTCACAATAAATAAAACAAATTTTACTCATTTTATCGGGTTTAATTTAAACTAGTTATAACCCGTCAACATCTGCCACTGTGGCCATGGCTGCTGTAAAGTGCACGAAACGTCGGGTTATAAATAATTTGAATTAAACGCGATAAAATCCGTAAAATATTATTTTTAAATGTGTAGTATTCGCGTAAATATGAGAATAATAATATGAGAATATATAATATAATATCAAAATACATAATATACATAATATAATAGAAAAATATGAGAATATATAATATAATAACAAGAATATATAATACTAGCGATCCGCCCCGGCTTCGCACGGGTAGATAGATATTAGAAATTAGTACTTTATTTGGACAACAACAATCCCTTCACTAACATTTTTGTAGCGACTATGCTCATCGGCGAATCTGCAGCTGGTGAGGTAAGATTAAGTTTCCGAAATAATGTTTTATTTATGGGAACATAAGTAATGAAATATAGCTAATATTTGATGTCGTGGTAGCAAAATAAAACGACGGCTCTCGACCGCTGCGCAAAGGGAGCCGCGCACCTCGATGATGCCCAAGTTGCACGAAGCCGGGCGGCGCCGGCGGCGCGGCGTTCGATAGACACCGCCGCTTGAAATTAATAAAATATGTAGAATTAAAATTACAAACCACTATTCAATTGTTTCTAGTTTTAGTTAGTTTCTAGTAGATAGGTAATCAATAGAACTTAGTCTAATCGCGAGTAGCGCGGGCGAGCGTATGGCTGTTTGCTCACACCGCAGCATTTTTCTTACTTTTAGCATTTTTATACACGACGGGTATTATAACTTCTAAATATTCTATTTAATATAATAATAATTCTATAACTTCTTTATAACTTCTAAACGATAGGTCCGATTCGAATAATTTAAAGAGGAATTTACATGTACATAATCAACCTTGACTATAAAACTATTTAGTAGGATATGGATTAATATTATGATACCAATGTCATCATCTTTCTATTCTACCAGTGTTTTGATTGACTAATTTGAACAAAAAGTGGTTATTGTGACTTAACAATAATAGTAAGACATATAGCCTCGCGGACTTTTTTGTGAGTAATGATGAGTACTATGAAAATGTAGTACATTATTTTCTTTATCATTAATACGAGTAGTTTTTGCAGCGCACGCCAAATAATGACTCTAATCAGTAAATTTTTGATACCTTGAGTTACATCATAGCAATTTTCGTAGGAATCTCGTTTTTTTTTAAATTTAATACAACTCATGTTATTCGGTGATAGTGTAGTTGTATATAGATGAAAAAAATTTTAAAATTGGTTCAGTAGTTTTTGAGTTATATCATTACTATCAAACATACAAAAAATCAAATCTTTCCTCTTTATAATATTAGTTTAGATAATATAATGTGGTAAGTTCTCGTCACTTTTTACACCAAAAGCATTTTTGGTCTGGGCTAATTTTAAATTTGATTAAATTTAATTTTAATTCTACCGGTGACACGTTTGTCGCATTAGTACCGATTTAAGTAACTGACCGAGCCGAGAACGGCCTCGTTGGGTATCCTCGACTCAGTTATTCTCGCGCAAAGGATGACGTTCCAAGCCGAGGTCCCCTTTCGGTGGCTCTTGCGCTGGTTATCCATAAATAAGGGTTTCGGCAAAGCGCCCTCAGCGGTCTGCCACCTTTCAAACCGGCGATGCTGTAAAAGCCCTCGGGCTAACAGTGACCATCTGTGAAATTATTCGTTTTCGAACTGGATTTAGAATCTTTATTCAAATTATGCTTTTTTTAATTGCGTGGCAGTCAATTTACACTTGATATTGAGAAGCATCGAGCACGAAATAACTTCTTGCAGTCCAATCAAAACGGAAAAGCTATTAGGTGTCTAAGAATTGTTTTATATTAATGAATATTCACATTATTCATATCGTTATATGAGTTCGTTAAAGTACACATAAACGTGATACTCGAGCGATGTTATTGCTGAAGTTGGATTTTAATAAAGGCAATAACAGTAACTTGAGATGGCTTCGAGCGAGATTCGCGTTCTCAAGTTGTAAATCTCTCTGGAATTAGCCTTTTATGGCGAAGGAAAGTTATTTTAAGGTCTCAACACACTATAGTGTATTGTGGAGCCGCAATCATTTTTAATTTAAAGTTTTCGTGTTGTATCGAGTGTAGGGTTGTCACACAATTTAATATTTTTTAACAATACATTTCCTGGCAGCGAACAGTTCAGTTCAGCCGAGGAGCCGTTCAGTAGAATCGTGGTAGCTAAGGGGCCGGGCGCTTGCCTTTAAGTTTTATAGCATTTGATCCCCGGTGACCTGCACCTCTAAAATTATTAGGCAGATTCGAGTGCTGATTTACCACGTGCTCAGCTGTAAAGCAAATCATTGTCAGGAAACCTGTATGTCTGGGGAATACAAATATTTCGTAAGGCATATGAAGTCTGCCATTTCGCATTGGAGCAGCGTGGCGGAGTTTTCCCGCCTCCAAAACCCTCTTAGAAATGAGAGGAGGCCTGTGCTCAGCTGTAGAACATTAATATGCTGTTGCTTCACTTTTTTAAACAGTTCAATTTATAATTAAAAGTTAAAGTAAAATAAGCTAATGATCAATCAAAGTCTAAATCATCGTCTTTATTTTATACAGCAGAAGATAAAGTACAATACTTAGTTCTTTGGTACTGAGACGCTTGTTCCATGACTTGTTGGTCGCTTTGTACTCTACACAGTTCTTGATAAATATCTTATTAGGAGCCTTATTAGCGAGACATGGTAGCTCAGGAGCCGCGTATCATTTCATAGTGCGCAAGTGACCTTGGGTTGGATCCCCGGTGCCAGCATCACCAAAATTTAGTTAATAGAATCAGGCGTTACTTTGCGGAAATCCATTATAACGAAGGAAAGGAAGTTAATTTGCTAAGATCCGCATGAAGTTTAAAGTGCTGGCTTACACAAAGGCAATACATAATGATAATGAAATAAAAATATTTCGTAGACATTTGAAATCGCTAAGGAGCGTGGTGGACTCTTCCTGGCTCTAAAATCCTCTTAAAACTGAGAAAAGGCTTGTGGGTAGTAGATTGACGTTTATGGGACGTCAAGTATAGTAGTAAAGAAGAATAACAGCTCATATATTTCCCACTTCTGGAAATAGGCCTCCTCTTTTTATTAGATATTATACCGCGACCGCGTGGCCTTATGGTTAGAGTACCATGACTTCTACGCCGCAGGTCCTATGTTCGAATCCCAGCCGAGGGGAACATTTGTTGGTATTCGGGTCTGATTGTATTGTGATTTTTCCCGTGGTTCTGATACAGCACTATAGCGCGGGAAGGTTAGGACGAGTGAGTGCCTCTGGGTTTGCGGCATACACTTGTGGACTATAACATCTCCTGCGCCGTTGGTAGCTTCCGACAGTGTTCATAAGTTATCGCCGTGGTCAAAAATCGGCAAGGAGGAGATCATAGTTATATTACACATAAAGACTATAGTATAATAGTGATAATTGACTAAGTTAACAAAACGTCATAAGAGTACTACGCCATTTCGTTACGTGGATGTCAAAAGCTCCATAAAATTATTTTGTGTGATCGTCTATATATGTATATAAACTAGGAGTAAAGAAGTCTAACGTGATTAGAAATGATTGAAAATATGACTACTGATGAATTAGCTACCTGAATCTTCAAGAATTTTCAAGTCACGCGAAAAATATAAATATAGTATATCATCGTAGTGGATGACACTCAATTTTTAATATTTTTTTTATTTGATAAAGTCACGAAACTAGCAAAAAGTTCACCTGATGATAAGTGCAACGTTTGTCCATGACATCTGCTGTGTCACCCAGAATATTTATCTGTGGCGACACACTGAGTCACAGTGTGATCCTGAGACATCAGCTCTTAAGTCTAATATGCCCAGTGATTACGCTAACTCTCAGTGCCCTCCAAACCGAAACACACTAATATTTGCACACTATTGCTTGACGGCAGAATAGCTGGCTCTGGGGACCATCCCAGGAATTCCTATTTGTTACTTATCGTAATTAAAAAAAGTAAAGCAACAGCCTATAAATGTCCCAATGTGTCCGCTGAGAAAAGGTCTCCTCATAATTCTTAGAGGGTTTCAGAAAAGGAAACGCCGTGCTGCTCCAATGGCGGAAGGACTTTACGTATCCTCGAAATATTTTATATCGTATTTACGTTATTTTCAATAGGAAAATATTTTATGTGTCCTAATTAAATAATTACTTTGTTTTTTTTTTATTGTATAAAGTGATGAAACGAGCAAAACGCTCACCTTGATGGTATGTGCAACGTCTGCCCATTAAAAATTCTGTGTCACCCAGAAAATTTCTGTGTGTACATCACACTGTGACTATCACCCTGAGACATAGGTTCTTAAGTCTCATATGCCCAGCGATTACGCTAGCATATACAATACTATAGAAGACAAGGTAATACGATTTTGTTAATTAATTCAGTTTCTAAACATAAATAGGAGGCGTCATGCCGTGTTCTTATTGTGTTTTGCATGCGCCTGCGCAGCGTGTGCTCGTTGATGTCTATTGTATGAAGGAGTCATTGAACTGATGGATTATGATTTATGGTGATGTGGAATTGTTGATAGAAAATTATTATTTAATATGTCAAAATAACAAAAGTAGAATTGTTCGATATTTGAAGTCATAACTGAAAACTGGATTTCCTTTTGGTACATTTTTATAAAATACTGAATTTGACACAAATAAAGTCTAAGGGAGAGAGAGTCGGTACCGGTCTACGCGGATTATTAAAAAATATTTTATGTTTATTGCTAAAAATACTCAATTCCAGACCTCTGTTGAGATATCATTAGGCGCCGATAGGTGTCCGGCAGAGTAGAATAAGGTAATAGAATCTACCTCTTTCCTATCGAGGTGTCGTAAGAGACGGCTTAGGTATTGTACGAACAGCCTTTATTCGTGCGCTCGTGGGAACGCAATGATGAGTAAAATTTTTTTGACTCGTACCAAGATAGCGGCGACGTAGATCGCCACCCGTCACGTCACCTTTCCCGCGATGTCGAAAAGTGGGCTACGTGAGTAGTCTCGGCCTACCCCTGATGTGGAATAAATACGGGACCGTATGTGTATGTATGTATCTGTCATAGCAAAGTTCATCTTGTTTAGTATACATATATCGTTATAGTTAATAGAATCAGGCGTTACTCTTCGGAAATCCATTATAATGAAGTAAAGGAAGTTAATTTTCTGAGATCCGGATGAAAAAAATAAAATGGCGTATATTACCTAGTTTTTGAAGAGCACCGCCCGCCCTCCCTCAGTAATATAGTGCTTGTTCGGCCTGTGCTAGCTATTTAATATAGTTAATAGAAACATGCGTTACTTTGCAGAAATCCATTACAATGAAGTAAAGAAAGTTAATTTACTAAGATCCGGATGAAAATCGCCATCTCCTTTCATTTTGAATGCTGTTCTGTATTAATTCCTCACAGTAATGTTTTAATTATTTGTTTATATCGTACACCGACTAAAGTAAAACGACATTTGGAATAGTTTTTTCAAAAGATGGAATTACTATTACATAAATGGCCGTGTGGTGGCGGCTCGTTAAAAGAATACTACCACTCAATCTCATCCAATGGATCTCGTAAAAGGCGAGTAAGGAATTAAACTGCACTGTGCACCCAACAGCGCATGGTGGCGATAGGCTCACCACCTATCACACCAAGTGCATTATATTGTTTTGGTGAAACGTGGATTGTGGCAGTCATCTGTTTTTGCAGTGAGTGTCCAGTCTCTGACTACCCCTTATGGGATACAGTCGTGATCTTATGTATGTATGTATGTGTAAATGTAATCTTAAATATCCAAAAAAGATAATTGTAACTGCCGGAGACATGAACAGTAACACACTGGTAAATGACAGCGCGAATACAACATTTAATTTGAAGCTGTATATTACAAAACCAACCAGAGGACGATCTTTTATTGATCATATTATAAGTGACTTACCTGATGCGTCCGCGGCAGTTCTTCCGCTAGCCTACCCGCTAACCTTGGGACAATCACAACGCAACCAGACTCGAAAACGAACAATTTGTGTGTTTGCACAAACGCGGGCTTCGGCTGGGATTCGAACCCATGACCTGCGGCGTAGAAGTCAGGTATTCTAACCACTAAGCCACGCGGGCGTCACATGTACTAATACGTACTTTTTAAAGATACCAACCAACACTTAAACTATTTACAAACTTTCTGTTGCGGCTAATAAAACAATTTGTCATAGATTTTGTAGGAAAAATTAAGATTACCAATCTATAGACAACGGTGCTGAAATTTAAGGATTTTTTTATTTTTCCTTCCTGTTATGGAGTGAATACTAACTATATACTAAGTTTTAGATTTTTAGCTCTGTTAAAAGTACCTAAGAATTTTGATGATCGGTGAGTCAGTGACAAAATAGGGGAAATAAACTTATATTAACATATATATATTTCGTAAACTATCATAGGCACAAACTTGTAATTTGAGAGTATAGGTAGGTTCGGTAATTACTCTAGATGACTGAAATTTCAGTCTTCTAACTTTACCCAGAACGAAGATACAGGGATGTTAAAAGTGCCGCGAGTTGCTTCGTGAAAAGGATGTTACGGCTGTGCCCGTGTCGATTGTTTGCTCAACTTGGCGGGGGCACACCCGTGTCGACAGTAACATAGTTTATGTGGTGTGACTATATCTGTGCATGTCATCGTCGCCTGTAATTATTGCTTTTTGAGAGTTTGAGTTTGTATTAATATGTTTTGTAAATCGGTAAGAGTGTTGGCTATGTTAAAGATTCAATAAATAAATATTTTGCTGATATTTGGTGAAACCCTTGACCCTTTTCAAGCCGACCATATTATTTGCTATATAATTAGTATATATGTCGAGATGAACTTGTGACCTAGTAGTACATGACTACTGCGCCGCGTTTCTTTGGTTCGTATCCTAACCGGAGCCAACGTTTGTGCAAAAAAAGAAATTGTTGGTTTTAGGGTCTGACTGTGTTGTGTTCTCCGTGTCTCTGACACTGCATTCTAGCCTACCTTCGATTTTATCGTAGTAATGTTGTCGGGTGCATCCAGGCCAGGACGACACAAAGGCACTCACTTTGCGCTTTCGCGTAAATTTGCGGCACTATAATATTTTCTGCGTGCTCGATAACTTTCCGATGGTATTCGGAAGTTGTGACTGTAGTCGAAAGTCGGAATGAGGGGGAATAACATGTTTTTTAGCATGGATTTTACTGTCAAGCTTCTTGATACTTAATAATTTCAGCAGGTGATTTTATATTACCATAATATCAATTTTAATTACAAGACGTTTGTTTTTAAGTACGTATTTCTTGCATTTAAATTTTGCAGTAAAACAATTTATGGATTTTTTATTACTCTTATTTTATAAGATATCTCGAAATAAATTTTTTACATCTACATAAAAATTAAAAAGAGTTGCGAAAGTTTTCATGGAAGCTAACGTAGGCGTCTCTACGTGTGCGTTCCTATTGTAACCGTGTGTGTATTCTTGAAACAGTTTTTGTTTAAAAGTGTGCATTTCCGAGAAGGCTTGCCATGGTTGGTTTTATTGAGTTATCTCAATCACGGCACATTAACGTGTGATATTTATTAATATGTTTTAAAATGAAACGGTACAGCAAGATGTTTGCAGATGTTAAAAGTGTTTATATTTTTTAACATAACATTTCAAAGAATTAATAATGTTTTAGATATGATAAATAATCAAAAAATATATTTAAACAGCAGTTTAGTTATTAAGTAAATTAAATGTTATAATTATAAAAACGAAAAAAGGTTTTTAATTTGTTATTAAGAAAATATCAATAATCGTTAAAACATTATCATCATGATTATTATCATCATCATCATGATTATTTCAGCCTAGCACTAGGCCACTGCTGGACATAGGCCTCCCGCACAGATTGCCACAATAGTTTGTAGCTGTCATTTTGGAGTGGTTTTGCCATAGTTGCCACGCTTGGCAGGCGGGTTGGCAATCGCAGTTTATTTATTCAGGACTTTCAGGGAGACGCTGCTGCCCATTTCAGGTTTTTATTTTCCCTTTGTCGACTTTTACGACACCCACAGGATGAAATGGGGTGGACGCACATCGCAAGCCCGCCAGATTGGGTGGACTGATCTGGGATGATCTCTTCCAACAAGTAATTTTTAGATCTAGATTAGCATTGATTAAATTACAATAGCGAGATGTAGGACGTATGAGCTGCTTATTACGCTTCTCATGTGGTGATATACGTCGCAAGTACCATATCTTAACGAGTATTCAAGTTACATATATGTCCTCTCGTACTAGAATAATGGTTCTCGAACTAAGTCACTAGGACTCCCTCTTGTTTTATGAATATTTTTGCCCAGGAGGGAGACTATTTGACTAAAGATTACAGCGCTGTATTGGCGGCTTAAAAAATCTACCACCCCATCTCATCCCGTGAGTCGTAAAAGTTGACAGAGGGAAAATTAAAACCAGGAGATGGGCAACAGCATCTTCCTGGAACATGTGTATAAATAAACAGCGGTTGCAAATCCGCCTGCCAAGCGTGGCAAGTATGGCAAAAACCCCCAAAAATAAGGTTTTGTGGCAATCTATGGATGGGGCCTATGTACAGCAGTGGACTAGTGATAGGCTGAAATGATGAAAGATTACAAAAAGATGAAAATTTATATTTTTTCGTAATACATATTACAGTAGCAGTGCATACCTTTGTTAGGCAAGCTTAAACAATTTTAAGACAACTAGATTACGATTATGACAACATCTTTTGGTTTACAATCAGAAGCGATTGGCTTCTAAGGGCGGATTTCATCTTCGAAACTAAATGCGATCAGTTCAAGCTGAACGAAGTTTAAGCGTTTAACTGAGTTCAATGCTGTTTGCATTTCACCAACATCAACTGAACGCGATTAAAGCTAAACGCGGTTCAAATTATGAACGCCCAATTTTCGACGTTCAGCTCTTTAAACGCGTTTAGAGAGCGGTCATTGTCAATTGCACAACTATGTAAACACAATAAATATTTTTAATACGTTTTGTTTATTGTTTGCATAGCTATGTGTCTTATACATAAAAACAGGCTGTTTGATGTCTCAAAATAATAAATACATCGAGTTTTTGTTTCAGATTGTGACGATATTTCACGTAAACTTCGTTTTTCTGAACGCGATCAAAATGGAGGCGGTGAAATCGGTTAGACGAAAACCGAATTCAAATGATACATTTGAACTAAGTTCAGTAAAACGTGGTTTTATTAAACTTGGTTTCCAAAGCGATCGGTGAAATCGGGTCTAAGGCACAGTTCGCAGGTTCGATTCCCGCTCGGAATATGTATTTATACGGCTTCGACATAGCTATTCCGTGCCTACGTGTTTGTATGTGTAATTTGTGACTGAAATAAAAAAGAAGCGAAGGATGTTTGACAGTGATATAAGTTTTACTGTAAAAGTAAAATAAAGTTTCAGCCTATGTCCCACTACTGAGCACAGGCCTCCTCTCATTTCTGAGAGGGTTTTTGGAAGCTAGGAAAAATCCGCCACGCTGCTCTAATGCGGGTTGGCGGACTTCACGTCTTCGAAATATTTTTTATTTCTCAGACATGCAGGTTTCCTTACGATGTTTAGCTTCACCGCCGAGCACGTGGTAAATTAGCACTTAAAATAACAATTTTAGAGGTGCCGGCACCGGGGATCGAACCCAGGTCACTCGCGTACTATGAAATTTAAAGCGAGCGCCTAGCCCCTGAGCTACCACGGACTTACTTTACTGTATTTGATTTGATTTGTATTTGATATAACGCTTATGCGATTAGACCGAATTCGATAATGTTATTCTGTATGTTGATTACTCTATGGTTTCTTAAATTAAAAAAAAAATCAACGACCTGCACCTTGCATCCTTTGGAAGCATTAGTGGCGCGACTTGTAGAATTCAATAAGCGTTATTATTTGAACTTCTGAATACATTAACATGATTGCAGACAGCTGTGTAGCGAACGGAGTCGCTGTTGCACAGGTCAATGCCCGTCTGAGCGAGTAGGTATTTAGTGCGGAATGAGCACTATGCACAAATGTCGGCGGTATTAAATCTAAACAATATACGTAACGTCTGCCAGCTATGATCACACCCAGTCTGTCTGGCACTTAACGCTTTTCGTTTAACTATTCAAGAGTTTTATTTAACGTTTCATTTTTATATAAAAGCGTTGCGTATACTTAATGGTTGTTCTTTCATTTTTACTACTATGTTAATCTGTGACGCCGCCGTATATCTGCCGAAGAATCAAATGTTAGAATAAAGATGCCGGGCGCTTGCCTTTAATTTCATAATACGCGAGCAACCCGAGTTCGATCTCGAGTGCTGGTACCTCTAAAATTGTTCTGCAATTTTAAATGCTGATTTGGCACGTGCTCAGCGATGAAGGAAAACATCGCGAGGAAACCTACATGTCTGAGGAATTAACGCATTTCGAAGACATGTGAAGACTCTTCTCGGCTCCAAAACTCTCAGAAATAAGAGGAGACCTGTGCTCAGCATTGGGATATTTATACGCTGTTACTTTACTTTTAATTAGGAGTATTTATTGGCTGTGGATTTAATACTAACCCTGAACTATGATTTGAACATTGTCGCATTCTCAATAAAAGAAGCATACTTTCACATCATTTTATTGAAAATCAGATTTTACATCAATGTCACACCATTTTTCAAGAATATTAAGTTCAAAGTTGCAAACCTTTTTTTTTAATTTGATTAAAGTCACGGAACGAAAAAACGTTCACATGATCGTAAGTGCAACGTCTGCCCATAACAAATGCCGTGTCACCCAGAACATTTATGTGTGATACCACACTACGCCCGTCACTCTGAGACATCAGTCTTAATCAGTTCTTAAGTCTCATATGGCCAGTGATTAACCTATTAACCCTAAATACAATTTTATCTAAAATACATTTAATAAACTGGTACAAAGAACTATAAAAATGATATATATATATATATATATATATATATATATATATATATGTATATATATATCGTGTGTTGGAGTGATAAATACCTTTGTAATAATAATATTGCTGTACCGATGTATTATTTTAAAATAAAAAGCAGACATGGCCGCACCGTGTCCGGTCAATGCGTCAAGTGCACTATCGTTCATACACAGTTATACACTCGTTAACGATTTCACGCTTCAACAGACTTATCTCCTTGTAAGCGGATTTCGAGTACAATTCTGGTGAATAAGAATTTCGATATTTCGAAGGACAACTGATAAATCTGTACCAGTACAGGATAATTACTTATTAATCGGAAAGTAACCAAAAACATCATCACCTTTGGTTGGATACCTAATACCTAATACCATGAATTTTCAGCTTGGGACTTCGGAAATCTACTGTCTTTTTATTATTTCATAAAGTAAAAGCATAATAACGGCACAAAGGCGTTCAGCCACTAGGCTTTTCTCATGATTTGGACGAGAATAGTCCTCCACGTTGCTTCAGTGTTGCATTTCGGTTCTAAAAAAAAGTACTTTAACGGTAATTTAAAATTGCATTTAATTATTTTAGTGGCGCCGGCACA
The DNA here is from genome assembly GCA_019845155.1 of Luehdorfia chinensis. Classification (NCBI taxonomy): domain Eukaryota; kingdom Metazoa; phylum Arthropoda; class Insecta; order Lepidoptera; family Papilionidae; genus Luehdorfia; species Luehdorfia chinensis. The sequence goes on along the minus strand of JAHVAK010000206.1, from coordinate 4,014,175 downwards.
ATTCACACGTGGGGTTCAGGTTTTACTCTGAATCTTCACAATTGTCTTTCTCTATAATACATGTAATTTCAAAAATGTAAGAACTATATTTCTAAATACACAGTTATGTGTCCTGTATAGTGTGATGTAAAATTACAGTTATTTACTTAAAGCAAAGACTACACAATCAGCAAGACTAAAAAATAATGCAACTGCTAATATTCTTTTCAACTATACCGTGAAGAATTTTCGAGAACATTTAGACTGCATTACAAGATGATATTTATCCCCAAATTGTTTGAATCCAAGTCGAAGCTTTAAAACTTCAACTGCGTAAGGAATAATGGCATATATGTATGTTCAAAAGAGAAGTATATGTACATATATCTAACTGTACATATATTTAAATTAATAGCTTAGAGTATTATTCGTATGCAGTGCTAGCATTGTATAATCTATGCTCAAAGTTGGTCCAAGAAAGCCAGGCACGTCTCGAGGCACTCGAATGCGCTTACGTAAACAGTGACAGCACACAAGCTGACTCACTGTTGACGATATTGAGGAAAGGGATGGAATTATCACTGGAAAGGTAGATTGTAGGATTTGTAATATTTTATGAGTCGATTTTATTGAGAGTTGACGCTTATTGTTGAATAATTTCAAGGATATCATTGAAAAGGTGAGAAAGAGGTAAAACGTAGACTTCATTTTTCTTTTTTTTTTGGTATAAAGTGACGAAACGATTAAAACGTTCACCTGATGCTAAGTGCAACGTCCGCCCACAACAAATGCTGTGTCACCCAGAATATTTCTGTGTGACACCACACTGCGCCTGTCACCCTGAGACATGAGTTCTTAAGTCTCAAATTCCCAGTGAATACGCTTGCTCACAGTGCCCTTCAAACCGAAAGACAGTAATGCTTGCACACTACTGCTTCACGGCAGAATGACGTGCCTTGGGGTGGTACCTACCTATACGGATATCCTGCATAAGAATCCTACCACCAGTGACTTAATAATGGAGCAACAGTCGTATAACATTAACGCCAACAATAATAGTCGCTTACCATAGATCACTAATGCACTGTCCTTCTTCGTTTCGTATTTATTTTTATTATCATTGTCAGCTCGTAAAAAGAAACTATACAAGACTGAATGTGTATGCAGCGTTTCGCAGTTTTTACGCTGCTACAATCAGCGGTCTGTGTATCTTAGTGTTTGCATATTTGAGGAACGCAATGGGGAGTTAGAATTTTTTGAGACGTACCAGAATGGCACCGACGTGGTTCGCCATCCGTCACATCTCGTTTCCCGCGGGGACGAAAAGTGGGGCACGGGTGGTGTCTGCCTACCCCTTATATGGCAAAGGCGAGACAGATTTTATGTATAATTGAGGTGGTTATTCTTTCATCTATCGGAAGTCACGGGATCCTTTAATTAGAAGACCTAAATCATCACTACGTCATTTACGGATCGTGAGTGATGTATACTTACGCCAGTACTTCACAGCTATATATAACATTAAAATAACTTCTTCTATTGAAAGGTCAGATTATAAAGTTAAACTCTGCAGGAATCCGTCCTACTTAGGTACTGCAGACAGCAGCAGCCTGTCCGTAGAATATCTTAGTAGCCTCTTCGAAGAGTAGCCTCTTGGAAATTCGAATCCCACCGAAGGTAACAGAGAAATTATTAGATCGGCATAATAATTTCTTTCTTTCTGTCATTTTATTAATATACTAAACTAATTCTTATCTCGTTGTACCTCTCCATGAAATTAGAAATCTTACCAATTCCTTTAATGTGTGTGGTTATGCCGATAGGTGTCCGGCAGAGTAGAATTGTCACCTACCTCTTTCCTACGCAGGTGTCGAAAGAAGCCACTAAGGTATTGTACAGACAGCCTTTATTCGTACAAAAGACACTAGTTGAGCTTAATGTTATTACAGGGTACAAAAGACTTAAGAACAGATGTCTCAGGATAAGAGCTCAGCACAGTGCGGTTTCCACACAAAACTTTTCTACTGAATTTTCAGTGACACTGAGCATATGTGCTTACCACCAGGTCAATAATTTGTTTGTCTCGTCACTTTTATCCATTAAAAAAAAGATGAACATTTGTCAAATGTCATCACCATCATTTCAGCCTATCACTGGTCCACTGCTGAACATAGGCGTCCCGCATAGATTGCCACTACAGTTTGTAGCTCTCATTTTGGGGAGGTTTTGTCATAGTTGCCACGCTTGTCAGGCGGGTTAGATTATGAATGCGACAGTAACTCTCTCTGTCCCTCTGTCTGTTTGATACCTTTTCACATGCTCAAAAATTGAATCGAACTTAACAAAATATGGCATTGCTTTCATCCCTGGAGACAGATAAAGGATACTTTTTATCCCGGAAAATCAAAAAGTTCTCACGGGATATTTAAAAAACCTGTATCCCCGCGGACGAAGTCGCGGGCATCAGCTAGTATGACATAAAACATAAAACATGCTGTAATATACGGGTGTGCAATGCTTAAATATAATTTGGGTAAGAATATTTTGACTTTATACATTTATCATATAATTTTTAACTTACAGTTTTTATTTTTTTTCTTTAATTTATATTGTAGATTTAACTTTTATTGCTTGCAAGCGTGAATCATGTTTAAGTGTGTGTGATTGGTATGTTCGTTTGAATATATTGCTAACGTCAAGAGTTTATTTAGATTGAGAGATGCACTACTACATGCTTATTTATATAATAGACTAACTGAAACCGTTACTCCAAAAGTTATGGAAGACTTTTATTATAATGCTTACACATCTCTCTAATGCTTTTATGTCATAAAATTTCACAAAAGATATAACAATGCTGAGGTATAGCGTTTGTGTCATGACATAATTTATAGAAAGCAATAAAAAGTTCTATTTTTATTTTTCAATAGTGCTTGTAGTACTTACTTTTTACATTTTTTTAGTTCTCTAGGGGTCTGCCATTTATTTTGTACAGCGTTAAATATTTTTTTTATTTTATTACTTCAGTATTATTTAATGCATTATACTCACACTGTGAATCATTTTTGTGTATAAATTCTGTAGGTATATATTTGTAATGTGTGTTTTAATATGATTGTTTAAATATGTGTACTGTTTAAATGAAACTAATTTTACGGATTTTATGGCGTTTATTTTTATTATTTCTAACCCGACCTTTCGAGTGCTTTACAGCACCCATGGTCACGGGGGGGCTGAGGTGACAGATGTCCTGATGTCATAGTTAACCCGGAGTACCTTCAGCTTTTAATTATTATTTGTGGTCCGATCTACGCAGAAAGAGCTAACTGTGTCTTGAAGTCTTGCAGCATTCAATTTACAATGGAGTTAGAGACAAATAACTCTTTAGCTTTTCTAGATGTGTTAGTAATTAGAAATCCTAATAACACCTTGAGTACCTTGAGTACACTGTGTATAGGAAAAAGACCCATACCAACAGGTATTTAATAAGCAACATCAGGACATCTGTCACCTCAGTCCTCCCGTGACCATGGGTGCTGTAAAGCACTCGAAACGTCGGGTTATAAATAATAAAAATAAACGCGATAAAATCCGTAAAATTAGTTTCATTTAAATGTGTAGTGTTCGCGTAAATATAAGAAATCATTATGTGTACTGTTGGTCTATTTTAATATAATAAATAAACTAGAGAGCTACGTTGTCTTAATAACTATTATTTCCCCGAGAAAAAGCAGAAGACATTATAAAGTGAGCAGAAAAAATACGTACGCATACTTACGAACATACACACATTTTAAAAACCTATCCTGACTTTAACGTGTATGTACATACTTGAAATCGACTTGGTTCGTTACCCGTCACGTCTCGTTTCCCGCGAGAGCGAAAAGTGGGCTACATGAGTGGCCTCTGCCTTCCCCTTATATAGGAAAAACGCGTGACTGTATGTATGTATGACATCCAAATTAAAATTGCATAGTCTGGTCTTATTCTATGTCTATTAAAACATAATATTATAATAAATTACCGATTAACATAAAAATTGAAAAAAAAAAGATTAAAAAAAATAAGTTAAGAGAATTTCTAATGGTAAGAACCTTTTATAATGTAAGAGAATATTTTGAAAAATAATAAAGATATATGAATGTCGGGCTTACACGTATAATTCATTGCCATGCCCGACAGGGTAGACGAATTTGTCTTGTAAAGCAATGCATACCTACTATTATAAATGCGAAAGTAACTCTCTCTGTCCTTCTGTCTGTTTGTTACCTTTTCACGGCTCAACCGCTGAACCGATCTTAAGAAAATTTGGCACAGAGATAGCTTGCATCCTTGAGACGGTCATATGATTATCCCGAAAAATTAAATAGTTCCCTCGGGATATTAAAAAAATTATATCAAAGTCGCGAGAATCAGCTACGTTTGTTATAAATAAATAAATAAACAAACAATTTTAAAGAATATGGCGTCTCAATTAATAATATCTTACTTGATTAAGCGCTGATAGTTTATAGACAAATAGGTTCTTTAGTTCTACGAGAAACCTTTTTAAGATTATTCTATTTGTATAGCCGTCCCTCGGCCCCGGTCTATAGTCCTATCAGAGCATCATAACTTTTAAAGCTAATGAGTTATAATCCATGAAATTGACAAAATTTTCTTCACATATGATATATGCCGATGGTTGTCAGGCAGAGTAGAATAGCACCTACTTGTTTCCTACCGAGGTGTCGCAATTGGTCGTAATCGGTTTTCTAGAGTAGGAAGAACCAGTTGGTTATAATTGTAAATTTGAGTAGGTTTTAGAAATTAATAATATTTCTGTACAACGAGAACTCCTTATATACAACTAGCTGAATGCCGCGACTTCATCCGCTTGGATAATGGTTTTTTAAATATCCTATGAGAACTATTTGATTTTCCTCAATGAAAAATATCCTATGTCCGTCTCCAGGATGCAAACTATCTTTGTGCCAAATTTCGCCAAGATCGGTTTAGTGGTTGAGCCGTGAAACGTTAACAAACAGACAGAGGAACTGCGAGAATTACTTTCACATTTATAATATTTGTAAGGATATGCTATGCATATGGGTGTACAAAATGAACGACTTCTTTTTAATCGCTCTTAAAATATATGAATTCTCTCATTCAGCGGTTTATTAGAAAAGTTTACGTTTTCATTAAGTTAACTAAGCGTTCGTAGAGGAATGTTTTGTTTTGTTTTTTTTTTATTGGATAAAGTGATGAAACGAGCAAAACGTTCACCTGATGGTAAGTGCAACGTCTGCCCATAAAAAATGCTGTGTCAACCAGAAAATTTCTGTGTGATACCACACTGTGGCCATCACTCTGAGACATAAGTTCTTAAGTATCATATGCCCAGTGATTACGCTAGCTCACAGTGCCCTTCAAACCGAAACACAGTAATGTTTGCACACTACTGCTTCACGGCAGAATAACTGGCACTGGGGTGGTACCTACCTAGACGGATTCCTGCATAGGAATCCTACCACCAGTAAAGTGCTGTTCTGTACTTGTTTTAGAATATGTTGTTGGCTTTGGTGGTGTGAAGGAGTAAGTTAAAGTCGATATAGATACTAATGTGTAGAGTGAGGTACTAAGAGTAGGTTTTAATTAGTAACGTCTGTCTTCTTTCTAACCTTTTTTTTCTATGTAGAGCCTTTGATAGCAGAGAATTTTAAAGGCTTCTGTAACTCAAAAGACAGACGTTTTCGCTATAGAAGTAATCTATCTTAAATGAAAGAAAGAAACTTTATATTATAGTTGTCGTTTCTTAAAATATTTATGTAGTAAAATGTAGTCAATGTCGTAAAATTATACGAATTTTAATTTTGAAATTTTACGTCAATAGTGATCTGAGTTCGATCCCCGGCTGCCAGCACCTCTTATATTGTTTTGCAATTTTAAGTGCGGTGAAATATCGTGAGTAATTGCATGTTTGAGGAATAAAAATATTTCGAGGGCATGTGAAGTACCCCAACCCACATTTGTATCGTGGTACTCCCAACTTCCCTACTGCTCTAGTACTTCTGCTGCTACCTCTCCTTTTTATTTAAATGTGATTCTTTCGCGTAATTTTTCGAAAATAATTAAAAGCAAATAAAGATGATACTGAAATACTCGTAATAACACTTGTGGCGTTTGATAGATAGTAGAAAACAGTTTCAAAAATGTCGGACTAAAAATCTGAGGTTTCCGATGACGCGATCGCAAACGTGTCTGCCAATCATGGTCATTACAACGAATCTACCTTAAGGAGTAATATCCAGCAGTGAACTATTTTTGATAATGAGCATATGTACATATGTATGTTATTTGTGATATTTGCATTGTCAACTGAATTTTCTTAATTATGACGGCTCATAGGATTTGTAAAACAGTTTCTTATTTACATTTTATTAAAACTAACAATCAAAAAATATATTTATGTTACACGATATTAGTACTGCATAGCGCACAATGTATCGCTGAAATTACAAGGTGAACAAATTACATTTCTCACTCGACTCAACGGTCTATCAACATTGTTTAATATTTACCCTTCCGTACGAGTGTTTGAACAACAGTTGTGGTCGAGAATGAAGATTTTTACGTTTAATTTCGAATGAAATGAGCTAAGTGGTACTAACCGTCCGCGGTCCGGTTTCAAACCGGATAGCTTGCATGCCAATGGATATCATCATTAAATGATAATTTATGGTGATACATTGTAACACGTAGTTAAGAAATGTGAGTTAAACGACAGACAAGAGAAAGGGAAAATAAGAAGCAAGGAAGGTTAAAGATATTTGTCAAGAAGTTGGTAATTATTTCGTCTTAGTCAAGTGCATTTTTAGTACAGTCACGCTTTTTTTCCCATTGAGGTAAGTAGATACCCTAACTTTTCACTTGCTACGATCCTGACACACATCATACGAGCTCTTCGGTTACGGGTAATTTTAACGTGGCCTGTCCTCAACGGGTCTCCGATCTGATTATGATACGGACGGCTAGGTCGACCCTTACCGGCTTTCTCATTTCCACAGATTATTATTATTTTCATGGTAGTTCTGCTAGACTCAATATTCACTTCTACACATATTTATTTATTTAAGGACAGCCAGAGGTTATTACAATAGAACATTGAACAATTATATTTATGAGCAAAAATTTAAAAGTAAACCCTATTTAAGGCAGCCATAAAATGCTTATATAAAAGAGTAAAATTATTAACTTGACTGAAATTTTATATAATAATGACGACGACAATGAAAGTGAAAGAAATTAAACTTTGTCTACGTAAATTGCTCAAACATAAAAACCCGCACACGGATTAATTATCTGTACGCCATATAGAGACAGAGTACCTGACTTCTATATCGCGGGTCGCGGGTTCGAATCCCAGCCGGGGCCAACATTTGTGCGAATTGTCGCCAATTGTTTGTTTTCGGATCTGGTTGTGTTCTGCATGTGACATTTATCTATAAAACGCACACGACACAGGAGAAATCATAGTGTCAGTCAAATGCCGATGCCTTTTTATTGAATGATAAAGCATAATTTTTCAAATAATAATTATTGTGACGATTACGATGATATTGCTATTTTTTTGCAATGGGTCAGCTTCTTGTCGTTTTTAGGTGGCTTAAATATTTTTATCAGCTGTCAATACTTACGCCTTAAGGATATTATTTTTGACGTCTTAATATATTCAATGGCTAACTCATGTTGTGTAGGATTCTATTCAATAGTGAATTTTTTTTTATTTAAATATTGAGCAGAACAATATCTTTAAAATAATGGCTTTTAGCATTCTATCCCGTCTATAAATTATTTTCTACGACAATCGAATAAAATAAGCGATAGAGCTATTATATCCGTGCAGTAAATTCTGAAATAAGAAATGGAAGTGAACTAATATAGTAAATCTTTTTATTATGTTTTACCAGAAAAATGTCGTAAATAAATGTCTACAATATTGGTTACATGTATTTCAAAGATATTAAGTAATTTGCATTCGTTGTCTCTTGGTGGAACTTAGTTGATAGATTGTATTAATTCAGTTTTAACCAAATTAAAATAATTAGATTATTCGTTAAATCATTATTGCATCATCAATAACTTCTATTGTAAGAACATTAATTACTCGTGAAGAAGAAAAAATTATTTACTTTATTTTTATATATTATGTATAAGTAGTGTCGCAATAGTATAATTTTTTTGAATTTAGATTTTCGCTAAGTGTAATGCCATGAATAAGTAGATAAGGGAATAATTTGTTTTATTTAATTTTATTTTAATATGTTCGGAAAACTTACAGCTAATTTACACAAAATAATGTAATGAGGATAAAACAGTACAATGCAATTTACAAGTTTTCACTTATAGAGTATTAAAGAATATCACACAAAAAAGTCTTAGACACAATAAATAATAACAAATCATCTGTAAATTAAGTAATAAAAGCTAAGCATCATAAAATAAAAAGAAATTATTAGACAGGGAAACATTATTTGAGAGAGAATTATTTTTATCTGGTCAAATTTTAGAATCTTGTAAAGCCTGTACATGTCCCACTGCCGAGACCAGGCCTTCTCTAATTTCTGACAGGGTTTTCAATCCCGAAAGAACCCACCACTCTGCGGACCCAAATGCGGGTCGGCAGACTCGAAATATTTTTATTTCTCAAGCGTGCAGGATACGAGGAAACCTCAATGTCCGAGAAAAAAAAATACATTACATGTGAAGCAATGGAGCATGTCCGACCCGCACTAGGGCAGCAGTGCTGTTATTCCGGTTCCAAAAAATGAAGAGGCCTTTGCCCAGCAGTGAGTCCTTCATAGGTTGTTAATTTACTTACTTAATTTACTTTTATATAAAAAAAATCTTAGCAATACTCATTATGCATTGTAAAACATAAATCGATCTTATGTTTAATTATTAATTCGATATATTAATAATAAACCTTTTTAAACATTAAAGAAGAAAATGCCTTTCGACTTCAGTTAACATTACCATAAAGCAATTGAACGATGAGCGTGGATTTATCTTAATGATTTTGTTTGGTACAGAATGTATTTTATCTCGCATACTCTCATGTCATGCTTTCCACCGGCCATGACGTTTATACAACAGTTTATTTGCTTTAAATTAATCCCTTCCGCGGTTTCGCCGTCGGAAAAAGAAACTGCATTGATCGCCACGAACATAAGAAACTTCGGCGTTATATATTTATTTCTCAAACCTTATCAGATTTGCAAATTTGATCCTTACTCCATCGTGATTAGGGGCACGTGAGTTTTCCTTGATGTATTTTTAAGGTTGTATACATGGAAACATGTCGCGGGTGGCGGTAGGGGCGCGGGCGAGTGGGGCTTAAGAATGCGGTTCCACTGAGATATCCCAATGACTATACGCGGTATTGATAGCTGTTCGTATATACTGGAAGTATGGTGAACACAAAAACTGTGGGCTAGTGTTTTCTTAAATGGGAAATAAGTAATGATGTACATTAATAGCTCCCCCGTAGCGACAATGTTTTGTATAAGTAATAAGTATAGTGTTTGCGTTAGACAATCCGTCTCTTCGTCCCGTCTCACTGGTGCCGTGAGGGACAAATTATTATACTAAATACATACATACATAAGATCACGACTTTATCCCATAAGGGGTAGTCAGAGACTGGGCACTCATTGCAAAAACAGATGACTGCAACAATCCACGTTTCACCAAAACAATATAATGCACTTGGTGTGATAGGTGGTGAGCCCATCGCCACCATGCGCTGTTGGGTGCACAGTGCAGTTTAATTCCTTACTCGCCTTTTACGAGATCCATTGGATGAGATGGAGTGGTAGTATTCTATTAACGAGCCGCCACCACACGGTTATTATACTGTGGGGCTAAATTATGATAAATATAATATCTGCGTTTATTTATTACCTTAATTATCTGTCTTTAAAGCGGGACAAATACGGGTTTTTTTTTGTAAAGAGAGAATTTGTCAACTAACAGAATATATAAAAAGTATTTGAAGCTCAATTATTCGTAAATCATAAGTTTTTCATTAAACATTTATTTATATTATATTAATGTTTATGATTGCACGATAATACTAATTACACAGCACGATTACATCTGATTTATTATCTTCATATAAAATCAGAAGCATGTTTAGTGTCATATACTCTGTTATATTTATAAGCATGGAAATATGTAAATACTTGGCAAAAGTTTCTAAGTCCAAAGTTACCGTGGTACAAGATATAAAGTGTATGAGTGAGCCCGGCGGGGCACAGCAACCACGGGGCGGTGGTTTTTTGGCCGGTCCGGTGCGGGTCGACGACCCGCCGGAAACAATCGCGGACTGAGACTCCGTATGTGTGGCCTTGATTGCTTCTTGCTACCACATACCATAAGTTAATGATAAATAGTGGTAAATGTACGGTACATTGAAATAACTTTCTGGATATATATTTATGCTGTAATAATTACCATTTGACCTTCACACACCTAAAGTACGGCGTACTCACATTATCAATGTACTATACAGTTTTCAAGACATGTGAAGTTCGTCAATACTCACTGGAGCAACGATGTGGAATCTTCCCGACTCCGAAATCCTCTCAAAAAGAGAGAAGGCGGTGCCCAGTAGTCAGATTTTTTTACATTTTTTTCTATGAAAAAAAAACGACTCATTAGGATTTTTCCTAAATCGTGGGTGCTAGCGTTGGTTTTACAGACTTACATTTCACATGTACAACTCTACTAAACTCGAACCTCCTAAACCAACCAGCTAACCTCTACTAAACCAACAATAGGAACACAAACTCAGGACCCGCGATGTAGAACCGCGCGGTCGTCAACTTCTAGGCTATTTGGCTCCACTTACTAGGTTGATACTGTGTTTTTTTAATACATTTTTGTATTTTTTTTTTAGAAAATCATGGACAATTTTTACCAGTTTACCATTAGATTAAAAAAGAAAACGTCTTGAATTTGAAGCAATCACAAAAAAATACAAGTCACAATTTTCCAATTAATGCACAATTTAGTGTTCAGAGTGCAGCGTAAGCCAGAAAAAAATTATAGTTTCCTTTTTTTAAGTGATGCCTAGATGACTAGGTTTTATCCTGCATCGTGAGTATTTCCTACATATATACATTACCCATGCACAATTGTTCGAAAATCGTACCCCGTCCTAGAAGTACTGTTCACTCACATGTTCGTCAAATAAAAAGTATAAGATAGAAGCGCCAATTGGTACAGTATAATAATATGTAAAATATGTAGGTAACTAGTATGGGTATACGAAAGAAAGTATATTACAAAAAATGTAAAGTGTCCTATCCCTATGCAGGAATCTGTCTAGGTAGGTTACCCCAAGCCAATTATTCTGCAATGAAGCAGTAGTGTGCAAACATTACTGTGTTTCGATCTGAAGGGCACTGAGAGCTAGTGTAATCACTGGGCATACGAGACTTAAGAACGGATGTGTCAAGGTGACGGGCGCAGTGTAGTGCCACCCAGAATTGTTCAGGGTTGTTATGGGCGAACGATGCACTTACCATCAGGTGATCGTTAAACATACTAAAACGGAGAAGACTATTTTATTAGGTACAATTGTATTTACAGGCACTATCAATACATAGTGATGATTAGGTTTCAGGTGCATAATTTTTTAACGCCTTTTCAATTCCCCATAAATTGACACCAACATAATGTTTCAAAAGTAGTTAACTTAATTATAGCAATGGGGATTCGACTGTTCGAAGAGTTGAAATATTAATCATGGTCTTACTATTTAACAACGCACGGTTAGACGATACAAAACGTAGAAAAAATTTACCACGGGCCATTAGCGCATACCCTCGCGTGGTGCGTCTCTATCAACGAAGCCAATCTGCTGCTGCTACGCTACGACGCTAGTTAATTAAACAAATACTTGGACTAGTGCTCTTTCCAATGACGTTACAACTGTTTTTTAAATTCATTTGTATCTTAATCATGTACTTTTTCATTGAATAAAGTCTTTACTACTTACATTACACTTAGGTGACGCAATACAGCTGTGATAAACAGTGATCACTCACAATTCCATATACGTTAACGAACTGTAATTTTTGCAGCAATTTGATAGTTATTAAGTAAACAGGATTGAGGCGAAATTTTATATATATGTATAAGTAAACTAAATATTTTTTTTTATTTAATAAACAAAATCTGCAGCTTTACGTTAAACAATATTTATATGTAAAAATGTTTAGAGTGTATGCCAAAAATAAGCCATTATAGATTTACATTTTTAAACCATTATTTTATTTCTTTTATCCTCAGCAATGTTAAATATTATTTACCGAAAAAGATACTTTTTACTTTGCGTCGATTTGGGTGCCAGTTCATGCCTCATGTAGTAACATCATGTCAGATGTGTCATTATTCTTAATTTGGTAATATTTTCTTACGAAATGAAATCAAATTAAAAAAAAAACTATCTGTCTGTCATATTTCTACTATTGTCGCCGTGTGGTGGCTATTAGAGAATCTACTACCCCATCAAATTTCGTAGGTGCTGCAAAAGTCCACAAATGGATGTCCCAGAAATATTAACCTGGAAATAAACTTAGTATATATTGGATATTTCAATATTCTACGCCATTGAAGTTATGGTTTCAGTTTAAAAAACAAAACTGTAAAAACGAACTGAAAATGTAAATTTCTTCTCTCATTTTTTAATCGGTCATCCTAAAAGTTTATGTACATGTATAAGTATTGCGTTGTATTTATAGAATGACCTGGTGATGACTACGTAGGAGTCTTCGTGACTGGAATACGCTTATAGTTTATACGGCTTATGTTTATCAGAACATCGTGTTTCACGCTCACGAAATACCAAATTTATGGACTTCGATAGCATTAAAATAAATTTTATCATGGAAAGGAAAACTTAATAATTCTATTTGATTAAAACAGAAAAAATATTCAGATTTAATGTTCGATTTTGATTTCCGGCGTTATCTTCCGATTTAAACAAGAAATAGTTCCTTGCTCAGAATTCGTAGTGATAGAACATAGAGGAAGTCACCCGTTTTGATTCTAACTGTAAGGTAGAAATAGAGGGAGCACAAATAAAGCAATTTTTATTTATTATATATAGTAATGAGACGAGTAAAACGTTCACTTGATGGTAAGTGCCCAGTGATTACACTAGCTCTCACTGCCGGTCAGACCGAAACACAGTAATATCTGCACACTGCTGCTTCGACAGAATAACTGGCCTGGGGTAGTACCTACCTAGACAGATTTCTCCATAGGAATCCTACCATCAGAAATTGGGTGGACTACTTTATCGGTGAACCTTTTCCCAGACCAGTACAATCGATACTATTTCAGGTATGAGTAATATTTATTAGCTTTACATGTATGTTAACTAACAATATAAGAATAAAATCTTTCATGTAATGACTGAGACCTGATATTCTCACCAGGATCATTAGTTGATTGCTGTTTAAGCTTGTTTTTTTTTTGTTTTTGATATATAATTTGATTATTATATAGAAGAGGTAGCAAACGGCTACAAGTAACAAGCGGCTCACCGCAGCAATCGTAAGTGATTCCCCCCCACCCATTAACATCAAAAGCAATATGAGAGGAAACGCACACGCACGCACGCACGTTGCCGGCCTTTTTTTAAGGACTAATGAACACTGTTATCCCGAAAGTATTCACAGCTTCGCCGGATTGAAAGTAGGCAGATCGCTGAGCTAAAATGAACGAACTTTATGAATGACTTGCCCAAGGGCCCCCCAGAGGGGACCTCGGCTAGGACCGTCAACCTTCGCGCGAGAGTAACTGACTCGAGGGTGCTCAAGGGGGCCAGCCTCGGCTCGGCCAATTACTTCAATTGGAAGGGCAATATTACTAATACTATTAATATTATCGGAATTAACTAAATTTACCACCAATTCGGAATGCTTTTCCGCTTGAGAAGAAGTGGCGCAATAAACTCCAGCGACGCTTCTGTTTATGATACTATTGCTAGGGGAAAACCGGCCTGAGATGCGGCGTTATCGTCAGTAAGTTTGTCTGAAACGCTCTCGCCGACGGGTCGTCAGGGTCCTCGAGGATGTGCCTCGGTCTCCTTATCTCGCGCGTAGAGTTTTGGTGTAACGAGCTTAAGTGTCTACCATCTCGGACCTCATCATCGCTCAATCTGTCTGAAGCGCATTGAGAGAGTGTAATCACAGGGCATATAAGACTTAAGAGCAGATGTCTCAAGGTGACTGGTGACACACATACTATAAGGTGAATGTTTTGCTCGAATCGTCACTTTATCCAATTAAAAAAAAACTTAGCATTAGGTGGGATCCTGATCATACCTTGGCCTATTAAAAAAGTGTACATATATGCAATCATACCGGAGGAGAGTTTAGTTAAAAATTAGTTTCAGTTAGGAAGCCAAGACCCACGACTCTGCTGAGCAGCGAGGTTATAAATAATATACGTTATATATGATAGTCTAGATAATTTTGACGTTAACTTGCATATTAAAAAGAAATTACAAGCGATTCCTCAACTACTCCACTATTAACGTAAATTTTATACACATTCTAGTTTGTTAAACATTTATGCATATCTTGTGGCCATATACAATCTTTTAAGTAATTTGATATCGTGTTTTATGTTTTATCTGTAGGTTTTTTTTTAGGTTTTTTTCTCCTATACATAGAAGGTGCTTCAGTGTAGCACGAAACATTGCATTTGAGGATTTCACATGCCTTCAGTATTTTCTTCCTGATATTGTGCTGTGTCTTTATAACAGCTAGCATTTTAGAGATTGATTCGTTTATTTACTAAAAAAAACTTAAGGTTGCACTGAGGAACCACAGTTTAGTAGATTATTACACTCACGTAACGTCTATCTATATCGCGGTTATAACGCGGTATGACGCGGTTGTAAAACACTCAACTGCATATAGTCTTAATTTTTTTTATTGTATAAAGTGACAAAACGAGCAAAACATTTACCTTATAGCAAGTGCAACGTCTGCCCATAACAAAGGTTGTGTTACTTAGAACATTCCTGTGTGGCACTATACTGCGCCCGTTACCCTGAGAAATCAGTTCTCTGGTCACATATGCCCAGTAATTACACTAGCTGCCAGTGTCCTTCAGACTAATGTTTGCACACTACAGTTTCACGGCAGAATACCTGGCCTTGCGCTGTTACCTACCTGGACGATTCCTGCATAGGGATCCTACTACCAGTAAAAGAGTATCATTTATTTTGACATACATACATACATACATAAGACTCACTGCAAAAACAGATGACAGCCACAATCCACGTTTCACCAAAACAATATAATGCACTTGGTGTGATAGGTGGTGATCCCATCGCCATCATGCGCTGCTGGGTGCACAGTGCAGTTTAATTCCTTACTCGCCTTTTACGAGATCCATTGGATGAGATGGAGTGGTAGTATTCTTTTAACGAGCCGCCACGGCTATTTATTTTTACGGAGTAATTATTTTACGTGATGGTGGCGTATACTTAATGGTAAGTAAGTCATGAGACCAACGAGTCGTTCAGATGATTTCATATGCATAAATGGGACATACAACAAAAATACAGACCCGCAGCAACTATCTGGAGACTATGCAAATATCTGTACCTTTCGGGAATCGAAGCCGCGACCAAAATGCGAATGCTAATCACTTAGCTACTGCGCCAACTGAACTAACATCTCTCACTTACTCGTTTACAACAGACATGGTATAAGACATAATGGTTTATTTCTTTATGCCTCCACTACAACATTGCCCAAAACTAGTAATTAAATGTCTTAAAATGTTTCAAACGGGATAATGGCCTGGAAAAATTTATATTATATAGCATCCGGTCGTAATCATGTCAACTAAAATGAAAAGGAAATACGTAACGACCGACAAAACGGAACACCGAGGTCCAATATCAATTAGCATATCATTTCAACATGAAAAAGTAAAATATATTCGGGTTGTAGAAAATTTATAGAATTTTAACGTTTAATTTGCAAAGATTAAAAATCTTATCTTTAGTTTCTTTTCATAGCCGCTAATTTCACAGTTGAGAGCAATCAAATGTTTTTTCTTAAAGAAGATTAATGGCAGTCTACGAACTTTTTTGTACCTGCAGCACTAAAACTTATTTACTCTAGTGTATTGCACAAAGATTTAAGTTTGGTGTTATTAAAAATGTAATAGAAAAGTTTTTCACTGAAAATATTTAAATTAAAAGCATACAAGGGTTTTCGCAAATCAAAGGAGAAAGTTGGAACGAGGATGTCGGTTAGTGAGATTTAAAATTTGTAAATGCGAAGTTCCGTACAGTTGTGATTTAGTCCGCGTTTGTACAGGTTACATTTGAGTTAGATCAGGGACGGAGAATCTTTTGGTTTTAGTTTGGTAAAAGTCATGACGACTCATTATGAGTCATGATGACGTCAATGACGAGACAAGCAAATTATTCACCTGATGGTAAGGACAACGTTTGCCCATAACAAATGTTGTGTCACCCAGAGCATTTCTGTGTGGCAACACATAGAGCTATGGTGTGGTTAGAAGGGAATGTTTTGGCTAGAACATTCCCTTCTACCCAAAACCCTCTTGCACACTACTGCTTCACGGCAGAATCACTGGCACTGCGGTGGTGCCTACCTTGACGGATTCCGGCTATGAATCCTGCCACTAGTAAAAATTGCTGTTTGCTTAGCTAAAGTGAAAATAGAGTATTAAATATTCTCAGTAATGTACTTAAATTCTCAATACAATGTGTATCTGTGTTCTGAGCAGGCATTCGACCTAGTTATTTTAAACAAAATTTTATATAATAATGTTTACAAAATTAAAATTATGTACAAACAAGAAACGTCCACGGAAATCGGTAAGTCGCTACTTATTTACATCGGTCTTAATAACAGTCGTCAGGTAAATATTTACAATTCTCCACGTTAAATCGCCTGTTAAATCTAAAACTTGTTACTGGTCCTAGAATTCGTATGCAGTAATCCGTCTAGGTACTAGGTACTATCGCAGGGAAAGTATTCTGCCGTGAAGAAGTAGTGTGCACACATTACTGTTTTTCAGTATGAAGGGCACTGAGTTAATCGTCAGCTAAATTTAAACGTCAGCTAAATTTTTTAAAAATTAAAACCGTCCGTATACAAAAGTAACAGCTCCAAATGTCCTACAGCTGAGCAAAATAATCTTCAGTGTCAGCCGCGCTGCTTTGATTAGCGGACTTTAAAATTCCCCAAAATATTTTTATTCCTTAGACATTTAGGTTTCCTCACGATGTTTTTCTTCACCGCTTAGCACTGGTAAATGACCACTTAAATTTGCTGAACAGTTTTTAGAGGTGCCGGCATCGGGATCTAACTGAGGTTACTCACGTACTGCGACCTTTAAGGCCAGTGCCCGGCTCCTGAGCTGCCGCAGCTGGTGCGGATACAAAATATATAATAGTATTTAGGAATTTAGTATATGGGTAGGTCTGCTAGACTTGTTTTGTTGGCAAGTGCTATAAAAAATTGGTATAAATTATGAACATTTCATTTACTGAAGTGGGTAAAGTAATCTCCCCGTAATACAATTATGTATTTCATCGTACTTTGAAAATGGTGCTACATAAATCAACGAACAATTTTTCTAATTACAAATAAATAAATTGCGTATCAGTGTTCCATTTCGCATTTTCTTGATTTATCAGGGGAGAATTTGTTTTCATCTAAAACAAATTAGTTTAATGGATGAGGAACAGTAAAGAATAACTCGTGTTATCTTCATTAAAAATGTTTGAGAAATCCGTCTGCTATTTTATTTTGGTCGCGTTGAGCTGTGGTAACACAGCCGGGCATTTTGTAGTACACAAATTTTTTAAATAGCAAATTCAAGTTCTGAATTACTACTATATGCCGGTTATATGGCGGCTTAAGAGGATCTGCCCCCCATCGCATCCCGTGGGAGTCGTAAAAGTCGACAGAGGGAAAATAAAAACCAAGAGATGGGCAGCAGCATCTTCCTGGAACATCTGAATAAACAAGCTGCGGTTGCCAACCCGACTGCCAAGCGTGGCAAACATGGCAACCCCCCCCCCCAAATGAGAGCTACAAACTTTTGTGGCAATCTATGGGAGGCCAATGTTCAGCAGTGGACTAGCGATAGGCTGAAATGATAATGATGATGATGATGATATGCCGGACAGAAAACAAATATATGTCGAGGAAATCTGCATGACTGCGAAATATCGCATATTTTGACGATACGTAAAATATGTCAATTGGCACTGAAGAAATGTTGCAGACTATTTTCGGCTCTAAAATTTGAGGAAATTGTGCTCAGCATTTGGAATTATGTGCATTCCTGGTTTCTGCCGGCTCTGTATAAAAAGGTGAAATTGTTTAATTTTATTGTTAATTATGGTAGAATTTCTCTGCCGAAATCCTTCTCGGTAGGCTAGGGGGTTCTTGTCAGTTTTCTGCGGTAAAGCATTCGTGTGAAAACATTACTGTGGTTTGGTTTTAGGGGCACTGAGAGGTAGTGTGGTGCTACACAGAAATATACTGTTACACAGGATTTGTTATGGGCAGACGTTGCACTTACCATCAGGTGAACGTTTTGCTCGTACCGTCAGTTTATCAAATAAAAAAATATATAATTAAACATACCTACAATGTTGAGAGATACCTATATCATAAGATGAAGAGAAACATCCAATGCAACAGTGAGGTGTTTATGGGATGGGAGGATTTGCTATCCTCCCAATGTGATAGAGACTCTTGTCCAGCAATATTAACACGTTGATATTGATTTTAAATTAAATATTATGAGTGTCACTATTGCAATTCAACACATAATAAATCGCAATAAAAATGTTGGCCTTCTAAATTTAAATACAATTCGAATCTTAAGTTCCTAAGAACGGACATCGCCGGTTTGTACAGAAAACTTCCGAGGGAAAAAGATAAAACATAGAATGACAGCGGCAGTCTTTGTATATATTCGTTTATCGTGTTATTTTGCACGTATAAATCAACTTTATGGCTTTTTAAAATAAGCCATGGTTTTTGTTATTCTTTTCGACTTATTCGCTACCTTAAGAGTTTTATCTTGAAAGTATCTGTTATACATACATACATAAGAGCACGAATGTATCCCATAAGGGGTAGCCAGAGATTGGGCACTCACTGCAAAAACAGATGACTGTCCACAATCTACGTTTCACTAAACAAATATAATGCACTTTGTGTGATAGGTGGTGAGCCCATCGCCTCTGTTATAATGAAGTTTTATAAGTATTTATATTTATTATGTAACAGAACGATAAGTGTTAAAATAATTATAATTCGTACGTCATATAGATTTTTTATCAGATGATGATAATATATAAACAAACGAAGATAAATATAATATAGAATAATATATGTACAAAGCGAATCTAGGGAGAGCCGCCTCCAGCAGTTCAGCTTCGCTTCACTTCGTGTAAATTGTATTACATTTGTTTAGATAATACAATAAGCAATAGGTTTTGTCCATATGGAGTTTTCTAATAGTGAAATTTTTAGAATCGATCTTGTCGTTTTACAACAAATAAACACTGCTGTTGAAATTTCGTAATTTTTCTATAGAAATAAGGTTCAAATTACAACAGGTATTGAAGTAACCGTTGTGGCTCTCAAGAGACATTAATTTAATTATCGCTCTGGAATTTTTAAAAATAAAATGCGGACGAGTATCACCGACACAACCTACTCAAGTCGCAGCGGGTTTACATTAATTAAATGACGAGTGGCTCTTTTGAGGTGGAAAATATATTTTTCTGTATATTTTGTTCTATTTTACGAAGCTTCAATGTATAATTTATTTATATGATGTTATTATTAGGAATAAGTCGGTAAAACTTGTTTTCAATAGAATATTTTCATATCAAATCAAACATTACGAAGTACAAAGTAAAATTAAGTACATTATAAAATAGTAGTATTATTTTATAAGAAGGTAATGGAGTGGGACAAAAGGAAGTTCCAAGATATCACAACAGCTACCTTGGCTATCAATAACTCGATCTTCTACGAATGTCCTAAGACAAAGGTTAGATGATGGAAGGATTGGATGGATTTGTTGAACACAAAAAGGTTGAATGATTTCATATTACTTGAGAAAAAAAATGAAAGGCGACCTGTTATCAGCAGTAGCAAATATTTTTTAAATGAGGCAATATCCTTTGCAGGAATCCGTCTAGTTAAAGAGCCGTGGTAGCTCAGAGGCCGGGTGCTTTTTTAATTTTATAGTATGCGAGTAACCTGGGTTCGGTACCCGGTGCCAGCACCTCTAAAATTCTTCTACAATTTTAACGGCTGATTTACCACGTGCTCAGCGGTGAAGGAAAACATAGTGAGGAATCCTCCATATCCGAGGAATAGAAATATTTCGAGGACACGTGAAGGCCGTGTGGTAGCGGCTTAAGAGAATCTACCACCCCATCTCATCCCGTGGGTGTCGTAAAATTCGACAGAGGGTAAATGAAAACCAGGAGATGGGCAGCAGCATCTTGCTGGAACATCTGAATAAATAAACTGCGGTTGCCAACCCGTCTGCCAAGCGTGGCAACTATGGCAAAATCCCCCCAAAACGAGAGCTACAAACTTTTGTGGCAATCTATGGGGGAGGCCTATGTTCAGCAGTGGACTATTGATAGGCTGAAACGACAACGACGACGACGTGAAGTCCGCCAAAGCGCATAGGAGCACCGTGGCGGACTATTCCCCGCTCCAAAACCCTCTCGGAAATGAGATGTGTTCAATAGGTACATTTATAGGCCGTTGCTTTACTTTTTTTAGGTACTACCGCAGGGCCAGTTATTCTGCCGAGAAGCAGTAGTGCGCAAACATTACTGTTTTTCGGTCTGAAGGGCATTGATACCTAGTGTAATTGTGATTGATACTTTGTGAAAAACCAAGCGACGAGCGCAGTGTGGTATCATACAGAAATATTCTGGGTGACACAGTATTTGTTACGGACAGACGTCCTATTAACCATCATTTGAACGATTCGCTGATGTTTAATTTTATAAAAAAAAATAATAATGAGTTATTCATCATTGGTGCGCATCTCGTTATAATTCACATCGTCATTATCTGGATGTTGCATCCTCCTGGACATCATCATTAGGTAATTTCAAGAACTGTTAGCTGGTATGAACATACCCAGGAGGCATTTTCCGGTTCACAATCAGAGGATATCGCCTCCGTACCATAAGTACCATACTATAGCATGTTAGCGGAAACACAAAAACCCTTATTGGTTATTTCGATGTGATACTTACGGCTTGGACTCGAACCCAGTAACCACGACTACCACTATTAGAAGGAGGATAATAAAAGTTGCAGAAATCAGTATCAATACGTTGCATAAATATTGGTTTCGAATGGCTTTGAACTCAAGTCCTTCTACTACGTGGCAGCCAGCGGGTACACCATGCTTTGTCAAACACTATTTACAAAAGGGTAATTGTTCCAAAGTAGTGGTATTTTCAGACAACTAGGTATTTATCGACACATTTTAAGAGATCGTGGAAAATTGGTTAACACTTTAATTTATATGTTGATCTGATGTCCTCCCGGCCGATCTTTGACTACGACGACAACTTTCGAATACCGTCGGAATCAGCAGTGTGGCAGGTGGCAGCTATCACCCTCCTCGACCATATAAAGGGAAGTGGACGACCCGCCACACGATGCCGCCGCAAGCAGAGGCATTTAAGCGAGCATGACATACTCAATTCTGTTTGGAACTAATAATAATCTGCCGTTCATTCTTAAGATCACATCTATAATCTTCCAAAAGTCACCATATGTATATAACAATTCCATAAGTCTCTAAGTCACTCGGTCACACTGTCGCGGTGTATGGCGATAAGTAAGTAACCATAATAAGTAAGTAAAAAGAATTTTTACTGGTGATAGGATTTATATTGAGGAATCCGTTTAGGTAGGTAGGTACCACCGAAGATCCGTTGGAGTCTTCTCTTGCGTCCCTTCAGGGGCGCCGGGAAACTGTTCGGGGCTTTTTGCCCCCTTCAGTGATGTTATTTTCGCCGCACGCAAAGACGTGCGGGTCACTGGGTTGCCATTAGTTGGCCTTCTGGATTATTGTTATTTACATACACGGTCAGTACCCAATGGGTCCTGCTCTTCACACCACCCTCAGCGCGGACCTGCTGGCCGGGTGAAACCCCTTTGGGGGAGGCCCAGCCTGCTTATCAGCGAGCGGGCGGTGGTTGAAATGCCATAGTTTAAAACGCTGGAGACTGTTGTCTTGAGCGTTGGGTCTTCGAAGTGCTATGATTAGTCCTCTGTATGTCTGCAGAACTCGCGAGGGAGAATATTTCCCTCGGGAGGTCGAGCGGTCAGTGGAGCAGTGTTTGCAAGATGTTCTTGTTGTGGCACGCATCTGCACGCTCGAACATATTAGTTGCGAGACGTCTTATGAATGCGTCGAGATTCTCATGTTTCAAGTCTCGTAGCACCGTTGTGTTGCGCACACCGGGAGGGGCGCTGACAATGGTACGCACGCTGAGGTTTTCTTATGTCTGCAGTCTTTTCCTGATGGTATCGTTTGTCAGTGCGTACCATGCCGGCGCGGCATAGGTAATTCTACTTCGGATGTATGCCTTGTAGATGGATATTTTAACCCTCAACGGAAGGCGGGAGCCCAAGACCGGGCGCAGAAGTGCTCGCGCCGATCGGGTTTTAACGATGGTTTCCTTGGCATGGTGTGCCGTGCTCAGTCTCCGGTCAATTGTTACCCCTAGGTATTTGATCGTGTGTGACCATTTGATTTCTCGGTTGTACAGTCTTAATTTTGGTGGCAATCGCTGTGACGATCCCATTACGATGGCCTGGGTCTTATCGACATTCACCGACAACCTTCAATCGGTGAGCAGTTCTCTGCAGTCTCTTTATGGAGTATGCGGCATTTTTGGATAGTTGTGTAGTAAACCGCGTCGTCAGCGTATAACGCTAGATTCGTCTGGGCCTCGCAGGGGATGTCGTCGGTGAATATCGTGTAAGCCACCGGGGAGAGGCAGCTCCCTTGTGGTACTCCAGCTTCTATTTTACGGGGCGTGGATAGTGCTCCGCCGACTGCCACCAAAAAGCGACGGTCCTTGAGAAATGATGCCACCACCCTCACTACTGTCTTCTTGATAGGCAACAGTGATAGCTTGTACCATCGAAGAGCCAGCTATTCTGTAATGAAATAGTAGTGTGCACACATTGCTGAGTTTCGGTCTGAAGAGCACTGAGAGCTAGTCTATTTAATGGGCATATGTTACTTAAAAATTGATGCCTCTGGAGGACGGGCGCCACACAAATGTTTTAGGAAACACAGCATTTTTTATGAACAGACGTTGCACTTACCAATCAAGTGAATGCTTTACTCGTCTCGTAACTTTGAACAATTTAAAAAAAAACAGAATTTCTTAAATATCGCGCTAGTTAAGGTCCACGTAATCTCTAAAATATTTAGTATACAAACTGTATAGAAGGCATCGTGAAACGCGAACGAGATAGGTTGCATTCACAAGCACTAAGCTCACTGCGTACTATAAATTGCATCGTGCAAATGTAGATTCGGTGTAGCTAAATCGCCATAGTAAATCTGTGAGCCAGACGCTGGGGAAATTTCTACTTTTACGATCTAAATGACCCACTCTGTCTCGGATAGATTAAATAAATCTGTAAGATTTGCTTTCAAGCTTTTTCTGTGTTCCTAAAGCAGTTGTACAGAAAATATGTGTGTAAGATCATTTGTATTTGTTATAAAAAAAGACTCAGAAATTCATACTTACAGAAGAAAAAGCACTTACAAAAATATTCTTTGGTACAAGTACAAGGTACAAGAGAATACAATAATAATAAAAAACAAACCTCAAAATCAACTACATCGAACATTCAATTATCCAAGGAATAAATAACAGAAAGGATCATAAAGACATGTTATACGCAATCTATAGAAAAAAATGCCTGGCTATCGTCTTTTAGATTACCGAACATTTTACTATCTATAGTAGCATGAAATATTGCCAGAGAATCTAGTCATCAGGATAATCTAAATTTTAGTGTGACTGTGACGACTAAATTAGTTAATGAATTTAATAAAACTAATTTTACGGATTTTATAGTTTTTAATTTTTAACTATTTATAATCCGACGTTTCGAGTGTTTGGTCGCGGTCCCCGTGGTTCGAATGGTCGAATTCCGTTCGAAGTTGATGTTCCATGTCAACTATATGTTCTTTTACGCAGGTAGATCTTTTGATGATGTGCATGTGAAATTTTTGCCTGTAAAACGAAAAAATTGCACAGGAGCTATACTAATTTGGGCATTAAAAGAACATATGCTTTATTATAAAAATTATCGATAATTATGCATTGGTAACTTGAGCAGGCCAACCTACACAAAAATCATTCCAAAAAAAATTTCGGATTTCCCTTTACGATATTAAAGGAAAGAAAGGTACCAGCCCCATGACGCCACACCTAGCCAGCATGACGTACTCAAATCCACACGAAGATTAAATGTGTACAGGTATTCTCCATGACACTATTAACATCATTGTTAATTAAGAACATAGATAAAAAAATAGCTATTTGCTTTTACTGGTTAAACTGGTTAGATACGAGTATATTTTTCCATTATCATTATACTAATTTAAATTAATGTAAGCTTTTGAGCACAAACACTTTGTGATATGATTTTTTAATTTAGTAGACCGTTCTGCCTTTGCGGCTAAAAACAGGTAAGGTAAAAATGAAGGTTGAAGTGTGAAAGAAGTAAGTTTTATTACAGTTATTCTATAAAGTATAGAAGGCAATATATACGTCCATGTTATCTACTATACTTTGATTATAGCTGTTACCCGTATCTGGAATATCTCTAAATCGATTTTCATGGAAAGCGTATTACGAACGACCAGAATAATATCACATACAGATTGAATTTGAAATGGGTAAAGATATTTATAGCCTATAAATAGTAGATAGACGGTAACGCTGACATGCTGAAACATTTTAATGATTATTGTAGCAATCGCTATGTTACTTGAATATCTACTTGCATATTATACTCCATGTAGCCGTGTGGTGGTGACGTAGTAGTCGTAAAAGTCGACTGAGGGAAAATTAAAACAAGGAGATAGGCAGCAGCACTTTTCTGAAACGTCAAAATAAAGTGCGGTTGCCGATACGCCTGCCAAGCGTGGCAACTATGTCAGAATCCCCTCAGATAAGAGGTACAAAACTAAATCGGCCCCTAGTCTCCAGGGGCCTCGCTAGTCCTGGCCACGGTGGCGGCCATTGTTACGGCGGGGCAGGGGTGCGAAGAATCTCTGGACGAGGAGATCATGCTTCCACCAACGACGACAGGACCTGGCAACTTTCAATTCACGAACGCTGAGGACCAACTAGAAGATCTTGGAACTGGAAGAGGAGGTGAGCAAGTTAACAGACAGATCTGCCAATGTATGCGGAGAGACCTGCGCAACTTCGGAACAACTCGTATTGAGAAGCGTATCACTTTCGCTGTACCGGAAATTTTGAGTGAGATCGAGAGATTTTATGGGCAGCTGTACACATCGTCGTTGGAGTCACACACTAGTGTGAGTAACGACCCAAGAGCACAATTCGTTCGGCACTTTTCTGATGATATCCCGGATATCAGTCTAAACGAGATAGAGCGCTGGGGTTATGACGGAATTAGAGCGGAGCTCCTGAAAGCGGGTGAAAAACTGATACTACATACATACTCTTTAATTCCACCATCCGGGGTGGCGCTACGCCGGAAGCGTGTAATAGAAAAAGCGTGGTTGCCATGAAGGGCGATAATGCCCTCTTAAAGAACTTAAGCCAATATCGCTTCTGAACCTCGTCTATGTTCTGTTTTCGAGAGTCATTACGAATCGTCTTGTAAGAAGACTTGACGAACAGCCCAGCCTCGCGAAGAAGCCCGATTCCTAAAAGGCTTTAGTGTCATAGACCACATACATACACTTCGTCAGATTGTACAGAAGATGAAAGACCTACCTTTGGCGACTATGAGAAAGCCTTTGATTCCGCCAAATTTGGGCATTTCAATCACTTCAGCGGTGCCGGATCTGATTTCGAATCTGAAATGATGATGATGATTAAGTGCAACAGAGATGACGACCGCGTGACCTAGTCGTCAGAGTACCTGACTTTTACGCCACGGGTCCTTGGGTCGTGTCCCAGTCGGGACTCGACATTTGTACAAATACACAAATTGTTGGATTTCGGGTTTGGTTGCGTAGTGTATATGGAATTTATGTCTGTAAAACGTACCAACGATACAGGAGAAATCCGTAGTGGAATATATAACAATGCCTATTAAGAGGAGGAACTTTCAAAGCAAGGAAATGTATGTCATATCTAAATATAGTTAGGTTAACATAACAAGCTTAATGTGAACTCAAATGTATCGCATCTATGGCCTTGTTACTATAAGATCGCAGGCAGAAATCACAATAGCATCAGTATCACTGTTAGTGTATTTCGAATGAGTATTCCCGCGTCGTAATGGTTTGCCTGATTTGATACGATGCCGTGCAAGAATAGGGCTGTACATTCTTTTAACATTCATATAGCACGACAGTGCGCAAGACAGTTTTGCAGAAAGATAAGGCATGATTTACTTTCTAACAGGACTAAATGTTATTATATTAACAAGTAGCTGTGCACTGCGGTTTTACCGTCGTGAACTAAGCCGTTCACAGGATTGCGCCATACGGCATGTACCTCGCCCACCTGAGAATTCACAGTTCAGCCCTTTTCGGTAATCTTCGTTTCTCAGCCTGTAGCTCCTTTAGGCCGTAGCATGAAGTTTTATGAGCAAAATTTTGCCACGACTATCAAATGCAATAATAATTTTTAATCGTATCAGAATTTCCTAAAAGAAACGTTAAACAACCACCCCAGCTTTATTACAGAAATATATCGAATAAACTTATTGACTGTCATGGCGACAGCTTATAATAAGAAATTGTCACCTCAGCCGGAATGGAATCTCATCTCGACTTATAGATAGATTAATCCGAAGAATTAACCTTACGATCAGCCCACGCATATCATTATGCATTTTCTGGGATCCGTCAATAAAAAAAAGATAATGCCTGAAATAAGCAGCCTCCATCTCCTACAACAGGAACAACAGTTTGTGAAACAATCTGCCCCTTAATCATCAAAATTTACTAAATAATTAATACTAATAATTAACTAATATATAATATAAACACAATTTTTTTTAATAGTACTTAGACAACAAATTGTAATTTAATAAAGCGCGACGTACGATCAAAACATCCCATCCAAATGCGCCATTAGATATTGCACATAAAAAAATAGAAAAGTCGCTTGCTCCAAACACGCATATCGCATGAACCTAACATTAACAAAAATATAAATAGAAATAATTTTAGATAAATAAAAATAAAAGTCACGAAATGTCAATTTCCTCTTATTAAAGGCATATCATTACTCAGAAATATTTGATCCTCAATTATTATGTACTCGTATATTCGTTAGTTCCATAGAAAGCAGGATGACATAAAAGACCGGTTCGGTTCTCTATTCAAGCAAGCTTTTTTTAAAAATAAATTACTTTATTTTAACATTTGGAAGGAAGATTAAGAAAAAAAGAAGATTTTAAGTTAATACTTCAATGCTTTATTGCATTGCATACGTTATACGATAAATATGTCTAAATTACATTCTTCTCCATCAGTTTCTATGCTTATTTCGTACTTTTCATTTCAAGCCGATTCGTGACGTTTCCGTTTCTATAAATCAACCTTCAAATCATTTACAACGTATTTTTTATAAGGTAATTACTTATGAAGTTCTTCAGAAGCTTAAACACCAATTTCCATATTTATAACTTCAAAAATTACGAACTTCCATACAAACCTTCATCCCCTATTTAACCTCTTTAGGGGACGAATTTTCAAAAATCCTTTCTTATTGCTCACCTACGTCACATTCGTAAGTTTCCCTCTTCCATCCCAGACTTAAACCCTTTGGATTACAAAATATGGCAACATTTAGAGGAGAATATCTGCGCTAAACCTGACCAGAATTTGGAGTCTCTCAATCCCTAATTTAAGTAGTGGCTGAAACAGACATAAACATTGTGCCTGCTGCGGTCGTCGACTGGCCTCAGACGTTAAGGGATTGTAATCGAAATCAATAAGGGCATTTCAAATAACTTCAATAAAATTTTAAGCTACATTTTGCTACTTTTGTTTTTATGTACTTATTTTCTACAAACAACAAAAATCGTACAATTTATTTATTGAAGTATTTGTAACAAAACTTATCACCTGACTAGGTATAATACAGAAGAAGGAGATTTATATACATAGATTTAAGAGATGAAAAAAGTTATTACTGGTAGCTTTACGAGCAGAGGACAAGAGGTGTAAGTGCCGTACTGGAGAACATGAGAAGTTCGCCAATCCGCAATAGAGCTACGTGACAAACTTCTATCAACTTTAAAATCTTATCAAAAAAGATCAGTGATGTCATACTTACTTTACATTTTTTTTTAATTCAATAAGGCAATGAGACATTTTTATTTTTCGTATGTGTAAATAGTGAAATTGCCTTTGGTTTTCTATTTTTAAATATTGATGCAAAAATGTTATTATATAATAAAAACGGTAAATACTACTGGTTACATTTAGCAAATAATTCTTATCTAATGACAAAATTACCTATATCATTGATATTTTGGCAACCCTAGATGCAACTAGTTGTTTCCGAAAGGATCATCAGGTTTCTGTACTTAGATTACAAAACGGACGCAGCGCCATGAGCGCAGAGTATTGCTTTTATTTTTCGAAGATCATTGAGAATCCGTCATATTTTCTGTACGACAGATATTATTTATGTTTCAAAAAGAACAAGTCACTGAATCATTGATCAATTTTATCTTCTTTGTAATAGCTTTTTTCAGTAACATATTTTATATCACTTGGCGTGGAATACTTGAAGCACACACAACAGTATTTTTATTCACGTAGGTGTACTCTCAGGTGACTCGTAAATATAAGTCCAAATCAAAACGCTATACAACAGAGTATTAAATTTACGTTTTTATTTAGACTTGAACAACAGGAGCCACTTACATGACAAACCGAAACATTATTATGTCTAGAAGATGTAATTTTACTTAACGGCCTCATGACTGAGTGCCTGCCTGCTGAGATGTGGGTCTTGAGTTCAAGTTTTTTACTGAAGCCAATGTTTGTGCAAATTCAAATTTAGACCTTCACTCACTCAATCATTTCAGACTGTCACAAGTCCACCACTGAACATAGGCCTTCCCCATAGATTTGGAGGACTTTGGCATAGTTGCCACGCTAGGCAGGCGGGTTGGCAACCGCAGTTCTATCGTTTAGCTGTTCCAGGAAGATGCTGCTGCCTATCTCTTAGTTTTCATTTTCCCTCTGTCGACTTGTACGACTCCCATGGGACGAGACCGTGTGGTGGCAGCCCTCTGAGGCCTTAAAAACTTGCAATGAACAAGACTATATTAAAATAAATTATTAAATTAAGCTGTACAAAATGAATTGATAAAACTTATGTTCACGAAAATAAGACTTATAGTAAATAAGTATTTTGGATTAAGAAATACATACATTCAGTCACGCCTCTTTCCCATTGGGGTATTAAGAAATACATATAAAAATTACGTCCTCATCACAATGGCATAAGTATCGAAATGTAGGCTCAAATGTTTAGAAAGCCTAAGTAGGAAGTCATGTTAGCGCCGGTAAGTGGTACGAGTTTCGCGTCGATTGATCCTGTTTGTTTGTTTGGCGTGCCATTAAGTACAAAGCCGAGGTAACATTATATTGTTGGTGCAAATTGTAGTTTCAATAGTACAAACATAGGTTTAAAAAAAAAAACTACAAACATGATTCTTTTTTTGATAAAAATCGTGAATGTAATAATCTTTATGTTTATCCTGGCAGTGGTAGTTCAGAGGCAATTTGCAATATATCCATAGCGAGTTACTATCACATATAAAGAGTATTACGACGACACGTGGGACACACCAACCAGCACTGGAGCAGGGCGGCAAACCCTCTCCGGCTTCAAAAACCTCTCGAAAATGGGGGAGAGTCTGTACTTACCAGTCAGACATTATCAGGTGGTTATTTTAGTTTTATCCCGAACATTTAAAAAAAATTCTAAATTACTTGTATCTTTGATTTTCATCGATGTATATCATCAAGTAGATTGTGTAGTCATTAGTCACCATTTTTAATTACCATGACCATAAGCCTCCGAAGGTCTGCACTGCCACATGATAGAAGTCTCTACAAAGAAATGCCGCATAGTTTTCCACTGCCAGTCACCTAGCGCAAATGCTGTTAGCGACCCATTAACTTTACTACTCTGGTATGGCATTACATTTGCCTAAACGCGATCGTAACATTTGTCAAAGATAATAAATTCTGCAACTTGGAAATGCTTTATCTTGGAAGATAATCAAAACTTAGAAATTCTTCTAAATTACTGTAATAAAATCGTTCAAAGTAATGGACTAAAAGTGAAAACTAGGACACCTATTAATTAAATGTCCGTTTCATTGTATTTGTGACCTTAATCAATGCTATAAAGATTTAATATCCGTCGTAACTGCCGTAAAAGGAAATGCTGGACCGTCGAAATACTTAATTAAAATTTCTTTTTCGAACGAGAAAGAAAACGATGAAGGAAATGACTTTATGTGATGTCTAATGTCTTAAGCTTGAGCAAAATTGCTATGCCATTGCTATTGCTGATCCTATTATAGTTAATAAATATCTTCTATCAACTAAATTTAGCAGCTTTGTGAGTGAAGTAAATGTGTATTAAAATAATGAAGATGTACTAAAACTGTCACGACTTATCTCGTGAGTTACAAAACTTAATAAAGTAATTAAATCGAATCAAGAAGGCGATGAGACCATGGATAGCAATGTGCTAAAAGAGCTAGACAATATAATAACTGGTTGGCAATAAAGTATGCAGAAACCTAAGGATATTCCTTGTTGCGGTGTGATGTCACTTTGTTACTTGTTTGGGGTTCCTTACTAAGCTGTTATTAATAACTAACAAATATTTAAATTAAACAAAAACAAATATAAAAAAGAACAAATAGATCAATTTTGAAGAAGTCATTTGACAAAGACAGCTAGCTTTAACGTTAGTACGAGTATAAATGAAAAAAGCCTTTTCTAAAGTTCCAATCTAAAGAATCATCTAAAATTTGAAATAGCATTCGAAATAAAAATGAGACAATAACTATTTAAGCATCAATTCTCAATAGCTACAACGAAACAATTCCGAAGGTATTTTACTGCATATTGGAAGATGTTAGGACCCCGCGTATCTCGGAATTGGTCTTGTAAACTAATTAACCAAGCTAGTATTTCAACTTTAAACACGGTAGATTGCAGGCGTTGTAAGAAGGCTTCTTTCTGTGCAGTGTTTGGATTACACTCGAAATTTTTCTCTCAAAAGTCGAGATTTTCAAAACATCTTAATTTTAGAACTAATATGACTAGAAGAATTACCTTCATTAAATTTGGCAGTTCAAATAACTTTTTTTTATTTATAACCATATTAAAAGCATATATCCTTTCGTATTTTATTGCAATGTAATTCTGTACTTCTACTGATTTTTATACCGGACACATTTTAGAACATCAACAAAATGGTACTTATCCCGTACCAAAAGTATTCGCTTAGTTGTTAAATTTATCTATAGTTCTCTTTCTTGTTATCGATTAAATGGCTTATTTAATACTCGTACGACCGGCTAATGCCCCTAAAGAGAGACTAGGTTCGCTGTCCGTCGTTCGTCATTCGTACCTAGATAACTGTACTGGAATGCAAATGTTATTTCCCAGTTTATAGGTCGGAGATTGCTAAAATATTGTATCTTTTATTTGTTTTTTTTTAATGAAGACTTTTACTTAGTTTAATATATCTAAGTATAAGGTTGCGGAACCATTACAAAATACAATATGTTATTTTAATTAAATCCTTTTTCGAATATTAGACGAAATTAATTAAGTGTAAACATTTTCCTTATGACATTCCGTGTGGTTCAGAGAATTTAGACCGTTACCGTTCTGTGCCATTAAAAAAAGCATTCCTTCCGTTCAAGACTAAGCAAGTGCATTAAATACATTGAGGTTCGAGCAACATTTTTAAAGTTTGATTTATTTAAGATAATATGAAGATAAAAAAAAACAAATTATAAGGCTATGCATGCTTTATTTCTATTGATCTATCATCATCATCATCAGCGACCTCTTAACAGTCTACTGTTGGACATTTTTCATACATTGCCGCGCTTAGAAATCTGATCGTGACTACATTGGGTTTGCCATATTTCGATCAGAACTCCATCTGCGTTATATTATTTTCAATTTTTCTAACTTTACATACATTCATACAAACACGCCTTTTTCCCATATTCCCTTCAGACATTTACTCTTTAGTTCGGAGCCTCCGCCCAGTCGTCTCAAGAGTCGCAGGGGCTTCCTCAGCGTCACAGAGGCCTTATCTGATCACTTAAGAGAGGCTCGCTACAAACTGTTGCAGGAAAGCTGCCCACCGCCACACGAGTTTGTGGTGCCGCAGAATATGTTTTTTTTTATCGTTTTGGTCTCAAATTATATATTACAGTAATCATCGAAGTAGAAGAAGGGGTAGGCAGAGACCGCATCCGTAACCCAATTTTCGCCCAAACGAGACCTGACGGGTGGCGAACCACGTCGCTGCCATTTTGGTACGAGTTGAAATTCTTGCTCGCCATTTAATTTGAAATATAGAAAACAAAATATATATAGTATTGTTACTAAACTGATAAAAGTTAAATATGGATTTCTTCTCAAATTTTGTACCTTCGTGCCTTATTTAGCTTCTTCGCGGCCACATTCCAGAAGCGCTTGGCTTACAATTGACTCTAGGCTTTAATTGTTTAATGACATACGTGTAAAAGAAGCATATACATAAATGAAATAAAGAGTATGATATAAATATAAAATACAATAGTATGGTAATAAATAAAAAAGCAGAAACGACGAAGTCGACGTGGCGCAGTACGGTCGGGCGACACGAGTGAGATTCGGTTGGACCGGTTCCTCGGCTCGCAACCGCCCGGCCAGTTTTTGCAACATAATTCCTTCCTGTCCGTGCCCTGTTCTCACACGAGTTTTCGATATCGCGCCACTTTGATAACGTTGATTTTATATTGAAAGCGTACAATTAGCGGCGGTAAAGCATTATCAAAACATGACTCGTTGCGAATGTGTGTCGAAAATGATGGTCGTTAAAAATACTTGCTTGTTAACCTTTATGGATTTAAACTTTTTCTATATATTATATACTTGTAAATTCAAAAACGGTTGATTAACTTGTTTAAATAAGATTTATGTTTGATTTATCTCCAAAGTTTTATTAAAAGGCCACTGGATGTACCACCCGACCTCGAGACGATATTTTAACTGCTTGATTTAACGTGCAAAAGAGTAGCTTCTCTGTTTAGGCGGGTGCGTGGTAGTCCCAACATCTTTTGTGTTCATGTGGTGGAAATGGTAGATGTTTAAGCACTGGACCACAATGTTTGTGATGTCATAAAACCGTGACGCAAATTTGCGATAAAGTTACGGCATTTTGTATTAACATTAAATTAAGTCCGAATTTAGCAGTTATTATTAAAAATTGTAGATTCAGCTTACACCTTTAATAGTTATCAAAGACTTATTCCTGCGATATGAGATGAGGCCTTTGGGAGACATTAATAGATATTTTTCTTTATATATATATATATATATATATATATATTATAATATATAAAGTAGAATATGTTATTTTCTTTGGGAAGCCTATTTACTTTAAATATGCGTAAAGTGTAATAATGTTTAAAGTAAAGCATGACGAAAGTGTTCTCGCAACCACCGTGATACAATATGAAAGTAACAATAAGAAGGCAATATGGTAGTTGGGGGGTTCGTTCAGGTCACAGTATCACCAATGCACTGATTAAAGTCACTCTTGATATTAGAAAAGGTATTGACGAGCAGAAAGTGACAGTGGCGGCACGTGTTGAATTTTCAAATACTTTTAGCACAGGTATCTCCTTCTTAACTTACCTAAAATTATCCTTGCCTTGGAATGTTTCCGGTTGGGCTGATACCGAAACTGGTGTGCCGCAAATATTTGTAAATTCTCTTACTTCACTTGTCAATTGTTCATACCACCTGTATGATGATGATCTGCAACTTTATGTACAATCAGGCATAGATGTTCCCTGCAATAGTATTAAAATTCTCAATAATAATCTTGAAGCCAAAAGCATTTGGTGACACAGATAATGGTGTCACAATTTATCCTGACAAATACAAAATTATGGTTGCAGGTAGTCCAAAGATGCTATCTAAGATTGATTGTAACCTTTCTCCTGTTTTTTTATAATGGTACGTTGATACCATTTTGTAGCACCGTAAAAAACCTTCTAAACAATTGTATAAGATTTATCTTCGGTCCTCATAGTTGACCATGTTTTCATTTTACCGTTATAAGCTTAAACGTCTTACTATTCTTTTAAGGCGTAACTCTACTGTTTTACTTTTATTTTATTCTATTCGAAATGATTCGAATTCTCTATTTTATATTCAGAACAATTCCCAATATCTTTATTGTACTCATGTTCGTGTACCTCGTTCCCAAAACAAACATTGAAGATACGTATTCCTCAGCATATTAGTGGTTCATTTAGTTCTTTTTTTTATATCAAAGCTATACTCCTTTGGAACGTTTTCCCTGACAATATTTAGAACACACCAAATAAGAACTCTTTTAAAAGACTCGTTCGCGAATAAATTCTTAAGAAAATATGAACTGACGATTTCTTATTTTAATTTTTTCCGCCCTTCGTGTTCTTTCGTTGTACTTTTGTATTTTCTTTTCTATATGTCTTCTATGCACATATTAAAAATGTATTTATTTACATGTTTATTTGAGTATCAACTGAAATTTAGTTAAAAATCTTCTTTTATACAAATGTTCACATCTGACATATATTGTTCTCACCATCAGCCGGGGTTGACTGGTAGAGAATGCCTTAAGGCATTAAGTCCGCCCATTGTTACCTTTAGTTTAAGGTGCTAAACAATAAAGTAAAAATAAATAGATAAATAATATGGTAGTTGAGTATTTTCTCATAGCTACGAGAGAGGATGAAGTTTCTTCGAAAGAGAGAGAAATGTGCGTTGCTTGTACATTGTACCATGAAGAATGGGTGTGAGATATAAGAAGAATTAGAAATAGACAGCGTTGACAAACAGATATAACAGCTTTCAATAAAAGAGTCTTTATGCATACTGTTCGATATGAACTCCACACACTACTACAATAGATATTTTGTTTTTATTTTCGCAGGTAATACATTTCATTATTAAAAAATCGCATTATAAATAATTTGTTGCAAACATCACTTCATCTCGTCCTACATCGACAATTTCTCCTAGCGAATATTTTATATGCAAAATGGTATTTAGTCCACGAGTCTATTTCCACGCTGTCTTATGCATCGAGAGCTAACGGTTATTACGAGGCTTTTATGTCTTCACTCGGCACGACTTCACCGGTGATTGCGATCGAAGGTTTTATTAGACCGGTAGCTTATATCATAAATATTAAAATACGGCTCAATAATACGAAAGTAGAGTGATACATCTATAGATAAAGCTTTGGTTAA
This sequence comes from Luehdorfia chinensis, assembly GCA_019845155.1. Taxonomy (NCBI): domain Eukaryota; kingdom Metazoa; phylum Arthropoda; class Insecta; order Lepidoptera; family Papilionidae; genus Luehdorfia; species Luehdorfia chinensis. The sequence continues at coordinate 3,978,323 of JAHVAK010000206.1, read as the reverse complement.
AATAGCGAAAAAAGGCAGAATGTACAAAATTTGTAAAAAAATGTTAGTACTAGAAATTACAGGTTTCCTTCATACACGCCTAATTCAGAAAATAGATAGAAATCTAGTTTTGACGGGCTAGAAAAGCATATATTTGCTACCACGGCTTAGATATGTTTAGGTGCCAGCGATCCTATAATTACAGATTTTTTTTTAATCCGATTGTGGGTTATAAAGCGTGTTTTAGTTTCTTGAATATCCAACCTCATTCCTAAAATTATTTAGTATTACTTAGATAATAACATTTTTACAAATATTTGTAAAAATAAATATAAGGACGAACATATCAATTGAATTTGTGTGCTTTAGCGACAAAGTCCAAATAAATCGGCCGAGTGAGTAACAGGAAATGAAATCATAAGAAAATTATCTTCGCTGAAATTGGGGCAAAATATCATTATGTTAGTTTCCCCCTGATATTGAATCTAAGACGGTAGCTTTGTTACTGTGAAATGTACTTTCACTACTTCTTCATCGTTGCATATTAATTTAAAAATAACATGTAAATGTGTGGTGCCAACCTCAGAAAATCCATCCCTTCATTTTGTCCCATGGTTGCCTTAACAGTCCACTAAGGTAAAAATGCATGGAAAATTTCGTGGCCTCCGGCGGATGGGAGTATGATTATATCAAATATGTCAATTCTAAAGTTCTTTGACTGGTGGTAGGATACTTATGCGGGAATCCGTCTAGGTAGGTTTGGTTATTCTAACGTGAAGTAGTAGTGTGCAAACATTGCTGCTTTTCGATCTGAAGGGCCCTGGAGTTAGTATAATTACTGGGCATCTGCGACTTAAGAACTTTCTCTTCTGTTGTGTTGGCATGTGTTATAGGCAAACGTTGCACTTATATACATACCATCAGCTGAACGTCTTGTTCCCCTCGTCACTTTCTCCTTTAGAAAAAAAAATAAACAGACTGACGGGAATCGTCTAAGGTACAAGGTACTCGTATGTATATATGTAACTTTTTCATGTGTGTTTTCAATGTGACAATTATTTATCAATCATAATGATTTTTTTCCTTTTGATTTGGCGAAGGGGCGTGGCCTAGTGGTCAGAATATCTGACTATTACTTAGCAGGTCCTATATTCAAATCCCAGTCGCAGCTAAGTCCAGCAAACGTCCATGCAAAAATATAAATTGTTGGTTCTCGGATCTGTTTGGTTGTGTTGTACATGTTTATATGGATACAGAAGACTAATATTAATGTATTATAATTAATATAATATGACTTTATAAAATAAAGAGCCGTGTGGTGGCGGCTCGTTAAAAGAATACTACCACTCCACTCCATCTCATCCAATGGATCTCGTAAAAGGCGAGTAAGGAATTAAACTGCAGTGTGCACCCAACAGCGCATGGTGGCGATGGGCTCACCACCTATAACACCAAGTGCATTATATTGTTTTGGTGAAACGTGGATTGTGGCAGTCATCTGTTTTTGCAGTGAGTGCCCAGTCTCTGACTACACCTTATGGGATACAGCCGTGATCTTATGTATATGTATGTATGCATAAAATAATAATTCGCTCAGCGAAGCGTTATCCCATTTTAATGTCGAGAGTCCCCCGAAGTCCTAAACAATACTCTATAAGGCCGATTTCTTATATTTACGGGAATATTATACATTAATTAAAATTTAATTTATGGTTTTTATCGCGCGTTATTTAATTAAATCTTCTGAATCGTAAAGTAAATCGAACTTCAAAAAACTAAATTATATATTTTAAATTATAATGACAAGACAGTAAAGTCTTAGTTTTTAAGGAAAATTCTTAGAATCTTGAGTCATAATTAAGATAACAGAAACCGAGAGCAAAAAACGAACATCCTTCAAACCGGTTATAAAGCTATTTTATACAATGTCCTATATTCTTCTCACGTGAAGTCGCACGCAAGATCTAGTTCCACCATAAATGGTCACAATTTATTCTGCAACGTCTACCCACACATGGCGACTTCTAATCGAGGAGGTACTATCTAATCATACCGGTTTAATTTTTTTTTAGGATTTGTCTCACATGTTGCGATTATTTTTATATTTATATAGTCTAATTGCAACAAATAAAAAAAGCGGGTTTAAATTCGCGGTCCGGATCAATGACTTTGTAGATGAACTACTCAGCAAAGCCTGTATATGTTTGTATATATAAACGAGTTTTGCGTTTGTCTCCATTCAATGTCGTTGTTACTTTCTATAATATCAAACGTCGAAATAGGATCGTTCAGTTTAAATGACAATAATTTTTACGATTTTTTTTTGCGTTTAATTTTAACTATTTCTAACTGGTGAAGTCTCAGTCCACTGAGGTGACAGATGTCCTGATGCCATAGTTTTTTGGTCCGATCTACGCAGAAAGAGCTGTGTCTTTAAGTAACTGTGTCTGCAGGATACTAAAACTCTAACATGCGTTCTTTTAATTTTTGTCTGTCTGTTTGTTTGCTTATCCGGGCTTATCTCTTTGCATTTTGACGAGACTTTTATTGGCAGGTAGAGGACTTTTCAGAGAGTAATATGAGCTATTTTTTATTAGGAAGTTTTTAGGGTTCCTTCAAAATCTGAAAAACTGTAGTAATTACGGGCTACGCTTTCTTGGCTAAGGCTTTGTGACGTGTTACGCGCGGCTTTAATTTGCATTAACCGTACCAAGAAGTTGCGCATTAATGTGGTCGGTTTATTTGACGCGGGTAAAACTGCGAGGCCCAGCTAGTATATACTAAATTAGTCGCAGGGTGTAATTCTGTCCGCGTCGTGTTTGTGTTCCGTTCCGTTCCGTTTGGACAGACAGATATACAAACGCACGCATTTATTTACTGGTGACTCGGCATCAACGCGTCTGATGCTGCACATGTTCAAGGACGGTGATAATTAAGTACGATAAAATATTTTAAAATTTATCTTAAAAAGTTCTTAAGAATAACAAAATTAAATTAATTGCTTTGAAATAAAAGAAAAATAGTCAATAACGAGTGGCCAATGGAAACGCGGCACTACACCCACACGCGCCGCGCTCACGCCCCACAGGCGCGCGAGTTCGGTCACGAAGCGGCCCGAGATTGTACGAAGATTGTTTTCTCTTGTCTAGTCTGGTGGTTATGTATCCTTTGTATATAGCACACCGTTAGTGCCTATTGTTTGAAATGACTATGTATTATTAAGGTATTAAAGTATTTCCGCCAGTAATCCTCTAGAGAATAAGGCACATGAACTTTGTATTGTATCGTAGTGGTTATAAAGATTGTCTAGTTCCATAAAGGGTTATTTTACAGAATTTTTATACAATTTTGTTACCATTTTCCAAAGCAGTCCATAATGCATTTTTATATGCTTCACAGGCTATGGTATTATATTTGTAATCAGCAATTTCCGGTGAGCACCAGCATAAGAAATTCTAATTTGCGTTTTCATTCGAATTATTTCAATTTATATTAATTAATTTGGAGATTCTTTTTTTTAAATGTGAACGTGGTCTCACTAATAGTTTCTATAACACGTCGTTTGCTGCAATATCTCTTATACTTAGTATTATTAAAGTTGAGCTGTCAAACGATTTATTTTCCTGTTCCCGTGTTGATACCTGATGAAGAATATTGAGTTGGTATAGTTATTTTTCTTCTCTATTTTTACCAACGCTTATACAACTAAGTTCTGGAACTTAAGATTTGACGAAAACACTCAAGAAAAAAGCTTGAAACTTTATTTGAGTGTTTTTGTTACACTACACAATTCGTCATGCAATTTTTTTTTAAAACCATACTCCACAGTAGGATTTCTCGTGTTGCGTGGGTACGTTTTACAGACATCTATTCCACATGTACAGTCTACCCAAACCCGGAACAACTATCTGTAGGGCATACAAATATTTGTCCCGTGCGGGTATCGAACCCGCGACTCCCGGTGCAGAAGCCAAGGGCTTAGCCACTGCGCCAACCGAGCCAAATTGTGCAAATTTTAATTTTAATTTTACCAGGCTTAAACCAATGCCTTATACGCTTATGGATTTAAAATGTACCAATAACTTTTTAGAATAAAGTAACAGACTTTATGTGTCCCAATTTTTCCGATAGCCCCTCACAAATTTTAAGAGTTTATTGAGCATATTTCGTTGCACGGCTCCATTGCCGTTTTGTTCATTTCATATCTCCTAGAAATATTTTCGTTATCAGACTTACCGGTTTGTAAATAAGCAATTGTAATCTTTTTTTTTATTGCATAAAGTGATGAAACGAGCAAAACGTGCACCTGATGGTAAGTGCAACGTCTGCCCCTAACAAATGCTGTGTCACCCAGAAAATTTGTGTGTGACACCAGACTGTGTCCATCACCCTGAGACATAGGTTCTTAAGTCACATATGCCCAGTGATTACGCTAGCTCACAGTGCCCTTCAAACTGAAACACAGTAATGTTTGCACACTACTGCTTCACGGTAGAATAACTGTAAGTAAAATCTACAATTATATACGTACCGGCAGTAGCGTTGGAACTCGGAATTTACAAATCAATTTCTTTTATGAAAATGAATTCACCCGGCTCCGAAGTTAACACGTTTTGAGAATTAAAATACAAATTTCGACTACTAATTTAATTCTTCTAAGAAAAGTTAAGACTTCCAGATATCGAGACTAATATCGTATTAAATTTAAATTTGATATGAACGTTATGAAGCAGTTTTATTAGTGAATATTAAGACTTTTTTTTAAAAAAAAAACGAAGCCCCACAGTAGGATTTTCTCCTGTATCGTGAGTGCGTTTTACAGACATACATTTCACATGCACAACACAACCAGACCCGAAAAGCAACAATTTGTGTTTTGGCACAAATGTTGCTTCTGGCTGGGAATCGAACCCAGGACTGGTGGCGCAGAAGTCAGGTACGCTAACCACTACGCCACCCGGTCGACAAGTTAGCAACAGGATCAAATTATTCACTTCCGCGTTAAGCTAGATTTAGAACGGCTATTACTCAAGAGAGAAAGCTGAGTCACAGCATCTAGCACAAGCGTTTGTACCTAACCTGCACTTAATTATCTAAATTAAGCGCAGGTTGGCAAAATTGTTGGGAAATTCCACACCTACCGTTTTATTAGTCAGAAAGTGGGACGACTTAGTAGATAATGAATAGTTAAGATCTGAAATTATAAATTTTCTCATCGTTCCACGAATAGTCCATTTCTAAACATGGGACTCGCTAAAACTGTTAGGATTTGACTGAAAAATTAGTAAAGTTTGAAAACAAGAGAAGCCCACACTCATTAGCCCGGGCTGAGGTCCAAACTCCGTTTACTAGCCCCGAGCCCCGAAGATTCGTCTAAAAGTAAACTTACAAAATAGATAAATACTACGAATTACTTAAGGAGCAGCGTAAATACTAGAGCGTATGTAGTACATGCATGACGACCACGTGGCCTAGTAGGTAAAATACGTCAGTTCTACGCAGCGGGCGCTGGGTCCAAATCCCAGCCGGGGCCAACACGGATGTTGGCCCCGGCGATTCGAACACAGATGCTAAAAATGAATTGTTGGTTTTCTTCTCTTTCTTCTCTTCTGGATGTCTTAGGCATGGGTAATTAAAAGTTAAAATGGGCTTCCTCAAAGTTAACGGGATTTATCAAATCGCCATGTTTGGCACGCGAATTAATGACCGCTCTCTGCGCATGGCTTCTCAGGTGGACCAGAAAGTCCGCTGTGCCAGAGCAGCTAGAGTGAAACTAGCCGTCTACAAGACCTACGAGCACGTCCAATCTAGACTCACGGACGGAGAGCTGTCGCGGTAAGCGCTCGTATCCAGCGTTTTTGTACAATTGTGGGAGCGGGGCCCTACGTAGTAATGACGAATGATAGCCAGAAATATCAATCAAACCAGTGAATAATTCGTGATTCGAACAGCGCACGGCTATTCGACAGAGCCGACAAAAGGGCGCACGAACATCTGTGCGGCTTCGTACCGCTTCACTCGCGCCGACCTGACCAGCAGAAAGGACGGAGTTAAGCGACGCGGTACAGATGACGTGATGTCAAAAATACTTAAAAGCCGCTGAAGCGGTACCAATGACCAGAGGAGTTGTTGCCCTCTGAGAAGCAGTCCGGGCAATGAGGAGAATTCCTGACAACCGATACCTGTGTGGTCTCCCGGATAGAAACCTCTGCAGACGACCAGATTTATGATTTTAATAATTGTAATAGGTTATCTTGCATTTATCCGCGTGGTGGAGGTGAAAGAGATACCAGTTACCCGACTTCACAGAGTCAGTAACTCTTTTATGGGACAATTTATACGTTTTAACAACAAAATTACCCAGAAAGTGCTAAAAGTCTTTCAATCAAAAAGTTTAAATTTTATATTAAACAAAGACTTCATAAAAAGGGTTATTATAATATTAAAGAATACATAGATGATGATAACCCCTGGGAATGAGGTGATCGCCGCCAAGCCATTTCTACATCTTTATAACACAGCTATTGTACTCGTAATACAGTTATTGTACATAATTTTAAAAATGACTAAAAAAAAAAGCTCGCTGGGTTTCTTACTGGTTCTTCCCAGGACAGAGGCATTTTTGCGAACCAGTGTATTTTAAAAAAAGAAAAAAAAAATAAATGACTTTCAATAGTATTATTATCCTATTGAATAAAAATGTAATCAATCATATGTATATCTATTAAATCTTATTCTATCTATTCTATTCTATTCTATTCTATTCTATTCTATTCTATTCTATTCTATCTATTCTATTCTATTCTATTCTATTCTATTCTATTCTATTCTATTCTATTCTATTCTATTCTATTCTATTCTATTCTATTCTATACAATGCCAGGATCTCTTTAGAACTTTGCCTAACTCAAAATAACCGATTACATAAATACCGTATGGTGCGTTTTATAGCTAATTTATTACTATTAACTAAATATATAGTTACTTTAGAACTTGCGGTTTCTTTATAAATCTAAGCAGCTAATTATCATTCATTACACACACTCCTCCCAGATAGCCGCAAAAGTACTGTTACTCCAGAACATCGTTCCCAGCTCTTCGTCCCCTTCAGATCGGACACTACTGCTTCATGCCAAAATTACTGGCTCAGCAGTGGAACTTGATATTCTCCTGGTCGATTTCGACCACGGCGACAACTTTCCAATATTGTCGATAGCTATCAATTGCGCAGGAGATATTATAGTGCCACAAGTGTACGCGCAAACACAGAGGCACTCACTTGTCCCAACCTACCCGCGCCCGATATAACGCCGATGCGATAAGATCGGAGGTAGGCCCTTGCCTATGCAGTGTCAGAAACACGGGGACAATCACAACACAACCAGACCCCAAAACCAACAATTTATGTTTGAGCACAAATGTTGGCTCCGGCTGGGATTCGAACCCAGGACCTGCGGCCTAGAAGTTAGGTACTCTGACCACTAGGCCACTCGGTCGTCACTGGTACGTACCTCAGGCACTACAAGTTTACCATCAGGCACGCTTGCGATGAAACATCGGCCTAATATTAATGAAAAATAGGCACCCGCGTAAGATATAGGGCCTTTTCTAGATCATTTGTCTTTAAAAATGAAAAACAGGTTTTTACCTTTCTTTTGAATGATTCCCTCAATCATTCAAGAGTTGTGTGTCGTACCATTAACCAACGAATACATAATACGAGTATATTCACGGTTCGAAACATGTAGTAGCATGTTTAAATAGCCGACATGGTTGGTGCAGTGGTTGCACTACGAATCGCGTTTCGAATCCCGCGCGGAACTAATGTTTCTGTGGCCTACGTTGGACCGTTTTTTTATGACTAATGGTCACTGTTAGCCCGAAGGCTTTCATAGCTTCGCCGGATTGATAGGTGGCAGAGCGCTGAGGGCGCTTAGCCGAAACCTTTATCTATGGATGTCTGGCACAAGGGCCCCCGAGAGGGGACCTCGGCTTGGACCGTCATTATGTTCACGAGAGTAACTGACTCGAGGATGCCTAAGAGGGCCGGCCTCGTCTCGGTCAGTTACTGTTTGATTGTCGGTGCATGTGCAATTTATGTCCGTATGACGCCATTCACGATTTAGCCGAAATCCTCGTGTAGGGTAACGCTTTTGTTTATGAGAAGGATAGCTTACTCGTTAAGCAATGATACCAATAATTTCAATCAAACAGCCTTCTCTACCTTCTTCTAGCCTAAATCCTGACCGGGGGAAACAAATATGTATGTTCTAAGAAAGAAATCAGGCTCGATGACCAAGTGACTATACAGCAGTCGCATCAGTCTTAAGTAGTATTTTTAACTAAAAATAGATTGAGGTGGAAACATTCTAGACCACCTCAGCCGGCACCAATGATTCATGTTCTTGCGACAGCATCAAAGTAGCGAGTCCCTTAACGTCTCCGTCCCCGTCGACGCAGCGTACGTTAATTGACAGTTGAATCGGTATCGAGCACGAATTAATCGGGCGTATTGAATTATTTATGTCGGCGTGCGTGGCGCGGCTCGGGGCCGGCCGCAACAGGTCCGCGCCGTGGGGAATGTCGGGATGCAAGGGATGAAGACCGTCTAGGGCTGTCTACTGTAGCATGTGTGTCTACTGTAACATTATAACTGTATGTTTTACCACTTCATTGATTTTGTTAAATTTATAATTTTAAATATCTACTTAGTAACTAAAAATAACAATTTAAGTAACTTGTATCACAAAATTCATTTTAAATTATTCCCGAAGTGTTGAATAACATCAATGTAATGTCATTTAAAACATAACCAAAGTCCATTTTTAATGTCAGTGATACTACCACCCCATCTCATCCCGTGGGTGTAGTAAAAGTCGACAGAGGGAAAATAAAAACCAGGAGATGGGCAGCAGCATCTTTCTGGAACATCTCAATAAATAAACTGCGGTTACCAAACCGCCTGCCAAGCGTGGCAACTATGTCAAAATCCCCCAAAATGAGAGCTACTAACTTTTGTGGCAATCCTAGGGGGAGGCCTATGTTCAGCAGTGGACTAGTGATAGGCTGAAACGACGAAGACGACTTCTGACCCCATTTAGCAAATGGTAAGTGCAACGTCTGGTGGGACCACACTACGCCCGTCACCCTGAAACTTCCGTTTGAGTTTGAGATTTAAGTCTCAATTGTCCCGGTGATTACACTAGCTCTCATTGCCCTTTAGACCGCAACACAGCGATGTTTGCTAACTACTGTTTCCCGGCAAAATAACTGGCTCTGGTGTGGTACCTAGTGTAATCACTGGACATATGAGACTTACGAACATATGTTTAAGGGTGACGGGCGCAGTGTGGCGCTACACAGAAATATTCCAAGTAACACAGCATCTGTTATGCGCAGATGTTGCACTTACCATCAGGTGAACGTTTTGCTCGTCTTGTCACTTTGTCAAATAAACTAAACGGATTCCCGCATAGGTATCTTACCACCGGTGTAAGCGTATATTGAACTTATCACCATCAGTTAGTTTCCAAGTCGTAATTTTAAATTTATAAATTTAAGAAATAAGAGCGTGTACCAACCCTAAGTCAAGCGTCAGGGCCGGCGCTGAGGGCGCGGGGCGAGGCTAGGAATGCAGCCTCTTGTTCGTTTTGGGGAGCGTCTGCGCAGGTAGGCGCGCCGCAGCCTCCGCACTCCCCTTTTCCCCTCACTGGCCCCGGCTTGCCCGTTGCTAGGCAATACAGGTTTTATAACGTTGTATACTTTTTTCAAATTTCCTTTACAACCAATTTTGCTGGATTGTTACTATCGATTAGAGATGTCTTCCAACGTGATCTTTACTTATTATAGAACGTTGTTTAAATTTTATTTCTCATCATCAAGAATGGTTGTTGATTTCAAAGAGTAGATTTTTGTCTTTAATTATTTATTATAAATTATTTTAAATAAAAGAAATATATTGCTATTGTTTTCTGTTCTTATTCGGCTACGATTTTTTTAATTGACAGTGACTTATTTTTGAAACAACTTTAGATCGTTATATCTTTTCAGTATTAATGTATAAAAACCAAAGTCCGTGTACATAAAATCAAAATTAAATATTTTGTATTGTCGTGACTATAAATAAATATTGCAATTTAGGTTTTATTTCTAGAACAAAAATGAACACATCCAAAATAGAAAACAAAATTGACGGCCGTGGCGTATCCAGCTAAACTTATAATGAAGCTTAACGCGTTGCTGATCATAAATAAAAAAGGCGAGCCGCGTGTAAGTCGGCTATAGGGCAACAAAGACCTTTATTTTTTAGTCGTTCCTTCGTTCGGAGGTCAGTCGTGTAGTAAAAGTAAAGTATTGCGTACAAATAAAACGCGGCGGCCACTCATGGGAGCCGAATCCAGGTCATAAATAGTGAAACTACTGAAACAGAGGTCTAGAGGCTAAATTTTTTTGTCTATCCAAATGTTTTTTTTAGATTTGCAGAATGTGTTCTATATGAAGACCGAAAATAAATTATTATTTAGTAATATCATCACCGAAATATCGTTTAGTTTACCACAGATAAATATTTCAAAATAGAAGACAAAATATACATGATAAAAATATAAGTTAAATTTAGAAGTGCTAAAAGCATTTAACAAATTTTAGTAAAATTTGTTTTGCATTAGCAACAATTACCGTTTTCCACTAACAAGAACGCCACCATACAAAGTTAAATAGTATTTGGTTAGAAAATTTTAAACAAATAAAAAGCTCAACGTTCCAATTAATATACATACTACAAAAGCACTATAAAAATAGTGCAACTGAATCTCTATTTTTATAGTGCTTTTAGTTTCAAAATCTGTTCAGTTAAACTAAGAATAAAAACGCATATTTTTCGAATACGAAACGAGAACATCGTTTCACTTTTTCTTATTACACTATTTCACTACAATTTATTTAATTATTATAAATGGCTGATTTCTTCCGTCTTATTATTGATCTAACAATATAATATGATACGAGTATGATATAATATTAACATAACAATGATCGTTTTTATGAACGTGTTTACTAGGTCCACAGTGTACGTGGTTCACTTGCAAAGTAAAGCGACTAAAGTGGTAAATCGGATTGTACATTATTAAGTAGCTTTTAAGTAAAATTTTGACAATCTCTGTCCATTTAATTGTATCTTAACAATACATTAAGGAACATTTTGGAAGGGACCATTTTAATCTGCTTAGTTATGTATATCAGTCAGTTTTAAAGTGACAAAGATCAACAAAATAATAGAGGCGTCATCACGGGTTTACTTTTTACAAAACCGATGTTGATGATATGAGATACTAAACATCATTTGTTTTCAATAACAGTGGCAAACCTCAAATCGCAGGGGTGAGTAACATTTTAGGTAGTGGATTATCGTCATCAGGCTGTTGATAGTTGAAGGCTGGAAATAGGTTTCTTCCAAGAAGGGAGGCAGGCAGATTGATTGACGATCGTGATACCAGACTTGACGCACCCGTCTCGGACGTGCGGTCTGTGGTCTGGTCTGGCAATTTGTGACGTGGTAATTCTGCCACCTGTTTGAAGTCATTAAATATTCCAGGTATTTTTTTTTATAGAATGAAGAGTCGAGACTAGCGAAACGTCCAGCTGATGGTAAGTGCAGCGTCCGCCAATAACAAATATTGTCCATCATCACATCCAGAATATTTCTCTTTGGCACAACACTGCGCCCAGTGTAGTGAAGTTATACTACCTTACAGTACCCTTCAAAACAAAACACAGTAAGGTAGTACACCAGTAGTACACCAGTAGTACACCACTGCTTCACGGTAGAATAACTGGCCCTGGTGTGGTACATACCCGGAAGAACTCCTGCATAGGAATCCTACCACCGTAGTTGCGCTGCGGTTGGGTGCACAGTGCAGTAACTCCTTACTCGCCTTTTACGAGATCCATTGGATGAGATGGAGTGGTAGTATTCTTTTAACGACAAATCAAATAATATGTAACAAAAACTATACTTGTCCTGTACTTGCTGTAACGTTACTGTTACAGGAATCTACCCAGAATAAATAACAGTACCGTGGTACCCACCAGTGTAGGTAGTGTTACTTATTCTGCCGTCAAACAGTGGCATGCTAACAACACAATGTTGCAGTTTGAAAAGCACTGTAGCTTATGTAATTATAGAGCATACAAGACTTGAGAACAGAACGTCCCAACGCAGTTCTGCGCTACACAGAAATTTCCAATGGAAATTTCGAGGTGTCATCGCATATAGGCAACAACAACATCAGATTAACGACTGCCCGTTCTGTCACATTAAAAACATTAAAATGTGACGTTGGCACGAAAATATAGTACTGTATTTTATATGGAGGCAAACGAGTAGGTGGCTCACGTAATGGTATGTCATCACCGCCCCCCCATGAACATCTACAATACCAGAGGAATTGCGGGTGCGTTGCCGACCTTTGAGAAGGAATAGGCTCTTTTCTTGAGGGTTGCTAAGTCTTAATGGTCCGGAAAAACCGCTGATGGCAGCAGACTCCATAAAGTGCTTTTGCGTGCGTGGGTTTTGAGTTATGCCGCAAGTGCGATATTTAACTGCATGTGAAATATCATCTTTTTATGTAAGTAAGCATGGTAAACTAATATCTATCAAGTCACAGATCTAGCCTTAGTTATGGTCGAATTCTTCTTGGCCAGCTATTGGGTTTCTGGTTCCTTTATACAATTTATGAATTATGGTCGCCTTACGAGCTGATCTATTTATTTGCTACAGCTGCATCTAACAGCATCGTGGCTCTTCCAGCTCTGCCACTTAAAGTAACAGCCTATAAATGTTCCACTACGGAGAACAGGCCTCCTCTCATTTCTGAGAGGATTTTGGAGCCGGGAATAGTTCTAGTATTATAATTATATCTAGAATAGGTATAGTTCATAGAAGAGTTTCATAGCTCTACCGATTACAAAATGTACAATTATATCTATAATAGGTATCAAAATGTGATCTCTCATTGGACTATTGAATATTACAATTTTACGGAGTTTTGTTACTTAAGGCCTTAAGGTTTGAAATACGTCGTGCAGAGATACCAAGAATAAAAACTCGATTTGACCACCCAGAATTGTGCGTAATATCCACAAGTACTTTTGGTTTTTGCTTGGGTTCAAATCTCACGCGCAATTACATAACTTGAACCATAATACTTATGTTTCTTTAAGCTTTAATCTGTGTAATGGCACAGAAATATAAAGTAACATTGTGAGTGAATTTTAACAGCCTAGGTATTTAATAAGCGATCGTTCAAGCTGTGTGACTTGATTATGTCTTAATAATTGACATATCCTAAAACATAAATGTATTTGTTTTTAGATATACAGTAGAAGACAATAGCAATAGAAGTCGCTATTTTAAATACAAAATTGTTAACGAAACCATTTCTTTGTGTAGTACAAGAAAAATAGAAAATAAAATAACAATTCCTGACTGTAGTTGGTTGACAGTATAGAGACTTTTAAATATTGATCTGTGGAATATTTCATAAAGCTATTAGAAAGAGAAACAGAAACCGCGCTCCTAAGAGCAATTTAAAATCAACTTTAAACGTCAGACGGGCAGCTTTTGCCTCGATTCTGTCCGGATAATATTTATACGCTTGTCTATTTGAAATAGGGTCGTTAAAGGGAACGTTTCTTTTATTTTGAAAGTGAAATATTCTACCCATTTAAATTTACTTTCCTCTCACTTAAATGTGTTCGTTTTCTTTACTGCTGTATTTATTTTAATTATATGGTTTTTATTTGTAAAACTATTTTAATACCATTTAACGTAAATTCTAAATTATTCCACTTCCCCATCTTATCTTCGAAACATCTTTATTGTACTCATGATCGGGTACTTCGTTCTCAAAACATTTTAAAGATACCTATTCCTCAGCGTAGTACCTACTTTCTTTCTTTAGTTCTTCATTTACTGTCCAAGCTATTCTCCTTTGGAACGCTTTTCCGAGCCCGAACGACGATACCAAGAAAGCACCAAATACGAACCCTTTTAAAAGTCTGGTACATGAACATTTTCCTAGAAAAATTTGTTTTTTTCCGCTCTTCATATCATCTTTCATTGTTATTTTGTATTTTCTTTTCTATATGTCTTTTATGTATATGTGTATAATGTACTTATTTATATGTTTATTTTTCTATCAATTATGATTTAGTAAGTTTCTTCCCTGTATAATTGTACACACCTGCCATATGTTTTTCTCACCATCAGCCAGGCTTGACTGGTAGAGAACGCCATAAGTCACTAGGCATTAGAAAAAAAATGTAGTTAAATGTAAAAGTGATATGACGATTTAAAATTTAGCTTTCTTATTATGAACATCGTAAACATTAAAAAAAAAACAATTACGTAAATGACTTGTTCATGCCTTTCTTGACGTCTTTTTATGAAATGTTTCTACTATACTTTGAATTGTGTACTTATACTTCAGAAGATACGATAAAAAAAACTTTTAAAAACTACATTGGCAGACAGTTAAGAAATATTGCGTTGATTGTAAATAAGATAGAGTATAGTGTAAAAAGTTTCATTAATCTTGCTTTACTTAGAAATAGCTTGGCAGTTCTGCAAAGCTAGAGTGGACGGTGTTTAACTCATTTCGCAGAATCATTTGTTAGCCTTAAATGGTTGGGTTGAGTTTTATATGTGTTTTGCTACACCCTAATATCAAATAGGTAACGTGTCTTAATGTCTCTGAAATATATTAGGACAGAGTACTTAAGACTCTCTATTGTATTAAATTTTCACAATGAACTAAACTATTATTAATAAATAAGTTATTTATTTATTTATTTAACTCTTTATTGCTTTTTTTACAATAAAAGGATACAAAGGGCGGACTTAATGCCTTTAGGCATTTTCTCCCAGTCAACCCATGGAGTGGTGAGATTTTGATTAGGTGTAGCAATAAAAGAAAACAGAGAAAGAAAGAAAGAAAGAGAAAAAAAAACTAAATAACTCATAAATATTATAAATATAGTTACATATATAAATATATATTAAATACATAAACATATACGTATATACGGTTTCTTATATTTATGCGAACACTACTCATTTAAATAAAACTAAATTTACGGATGACATCGCGTTTAAAATAGTAAAATTAAAATTAAAATTAGTTTCATTTAAATATTATTAATAAAGTCGGGAATAATAATTTTTAATTTCTATTTTTTAACTTCTAAGAAAAAAGAAATAAATTATATATTTCTAAGATAAGTTTCTAAGGAAGAGACTCGAATGGTCTCGACGAAGTTTCTGAGACTGGGACCGGTTTAGCAGAATGTTGATAATGGAAGATAAGAAACTGTAGGGAAATCGGTGAACTTGTGATCCAGAATTCATTAGTGTTTCAAGGGATCTAAACTTCACTGGCTCTGACTGAAGGAAACCATGGTATGGTAATCGGGTCACATTTTTCAGAAGTAAAGATGGAGTTAGTTGTATTGAGTAGGATCTAGATTAACATAAAAATGATAGCATTATTGCTTTCAGCTAGTCCAGATTGCATGGTATTCAAAAATACCTACTCTCATTTAATTGATATATGTAGTTCTTGTGGTCTATTATAGAATAACAAACAACGTGTTTCACAAAAGACATCCAAGTTCTAAACGGCCACTTAAAAAATCTGTTATTCGAGTTGACTAGCCAACCTAGATAGGATTAGAATCGAAAAGACCAATTTTCTTTTCAAAAAGGACAATTTTATCGTATAAATTACATCATTACTAAGGTACTCGTAACATCGATAAAGCTTTAACCGTCTTATATGAAAATAAATTAATCCTGGCAAGGAAAATTGCATTTACGCCTGTGATGCATGCTCTTTATTAGAGTTTCACAAAGTTTTGTGATGAAAAGCGACGTCAGTTACGATGTCAGAATACGGATTCATACAAATATATGAATATTCAAGTACTTTATCTTTAAGTTTAAGTTACTTTTATTTTCGGATTTTAAGAAGTAACAGTAGTAGGTAGCTACTATCTATCTACTACTGTTACTTCTTAAAATCCGTAAGTCAAGAAAAATTCTGTAGATAAATATACTGTAAGAGGTGAAGAAGGAAAAAGAAACAAAATCTTTTTTTATTGGATGAAGTGACGAATCGAGTAAAACGTTTACCTAATGGTAAGCGCAAAGTCTGCCCATAACAAATGTTGTGTCGTCCAGAACATCTCTGTGTGACATCACACTGCGCCTGTCACCCTGAGGCATTAGTTCTTAAGCTTCATATGTCTAGTCATTACACTAGCTCTCAGTTCCTTACAAACCGAAGACAGTAATGTTCGTGAATCTTTTACGGCAGAATGACTAGTCCTGGGGTGGTACCTACCTAGACGGATCCTGCATAGGCATCCTACCACCAGCAAACTTCGTACTTCCTTAATCGAAAATAATATCTATTGGTTTTTTTGTACTGATTTTACTGACTTTTCCGACTAGGTAGGTACCACCCCAGGGCCAGTTATTATACCGTGAAGCAGTACTGTGCAAACATTTTTATTTAGGTTTAGAGGGCATTGAGAGCTTTGGTAATCACTCGACCTATGAAACTTAAGAACTGATTTCTCAGGGTGACGGACACAGTGTAGTGTCACACAGAAGATGTTCTGGGCTGAATTTATTATGGGCAAACGTTGCACTTGCCATAAGGTGAACGTTTTGCTCGTTTCGTCATTACATCCAATAAAGAAAAGCGAAATCAAATTGATTTCAGACTTTATTACACTAAATAATTATAATAAAAGTTTCACTTGACCTGCCCACGTGCGTTCGATGTTACAAACTACTTTATATAAAGAATTAACAGTATAAATCTTTTTAGTATAAAAACAGTAATATAATCGTATGTAGTTAAGGTCATATTTAAGGCACGCCTTGTTCACATTTTAACTAGTAGGCTCAACTTATGAATGAGTGTTACACTCATTTCTGCGGTTACAAAAAGTATAGCCACTTTACACTCTACCGACCGCATTCTTAATACTGCATTAATTTTATTTTTAGAGCGGTTGTCGGACCTTTGATTCATTTCAAATCCTGTTTAATTCAAAGTGCTACACATATATGGTTCTTTGAATAATTTCTTTACTTTACGTTTGCAATTCAAGATTTATCTGTTTTTACTTAAAAACCTGCAATGATCGGCACGGTGAATGGTGAGATTTCATCGATTTGACTTCTCTTAAACTCATTTTTGTTACGAACTGTAAAGGCTTAAAACTAGTTACGTCGGTAAGTATCTGACTTTCGAAATTTTTATTGAGCTTTGGTTTTGCAAGGTATTTTTGTGGTCAAATCTTTATACCATAAAAACACTGTAACATTGCAAAATGTATATTTTCTTTTGTCTTTGATCTAACTAATATCATACAGTCTTAAAAATGAGGAAATTTAAAAATAACTACTCGTAGGAACGCTATGTGGATCAAGAGTCAAAAAACTCCTCAAGAATATCCTATCATTTTGGATATTATCCATATTATGACAAAATATATCCTACCTATCTAACCTACCTAACAATGTTATGACAAAATGATAGGATATTTATTTAAACTTATCAACGGATTTTATCGCGTTTATTTTTTTGTTATATATTCTATATTTGTTATATAGTCGAAACGTCGGGTTATAAATAACAAAAAAATAAACGCGATAAAATCCGTAAAATTAGTTTCATTTAAATGTGTAGCGTTCGCGTAAATATAAGAAATCATTTAGTAACGCTGTTTAAATTAATCAATTTTTTGGGCTGATCTACCAACCCTTAAAAAAGTAAATTAACAGCCTTTAAATGTCCCACTGATGAAAACAGGCCTCTAATTCTAATTTTTGAGAAGAATTTGGAGCCGGAAAGAGGCCACCACCACCCGTCGTGGAGCAGTCCAATGCGGGTTGGCGGAATTCATGATTTAATATATGTTTAAAAGATGATCATAGACGCAAAATACGCGCATAGACGTGCAGTTGCGGAAATCAGCCCGTAGCAATCTAAAAGATGATCATACTAATACTACCTCATATGATTTTAAGTTAAAGTAAAAGCATGTGATTACAACTATGTAATATTTAAAGTATTGTAATTACTACCTGGACGCGGACACCTGAAACACCGAAATATAGGCCCAAAGCCTGCTAGTTTGATTACTGCGTGGCCTAAGGTGGTCAGAGTACCTGACTTCTACGATTCGGGCCCTGGGTTCGAATCCCAGTCGGCGCCAACATTTGTGCAAAAACACAGATTGATTTTCTGGCCATGTTGTGTTACATGTCTGTGAAACGCATCGACAATACAGGAGAAATTTCACTGTGGTGTATTGATTTAAAAAAAATGTTTAGATACTCGTGTGTAATACTTTAAAAAAATTCTTTCACTTCTTATGTAATGACAATATTGTTGTGAGAAAGAAATCAATAATGATTATAATAATAATCCATAACACGAGGGGGTAGCGCTTTTTGTTGTCTACCACAAAGAAGCTCTACAAAACTTGCCAAATAAAGCTTATAGATAAAGTTTGAACTTATGAGTACATCTAAAAATTATTTTATGAACAGCTACATTCCAAATAATCACACACAGATCTTACGACGTTCATGACATTTCACTAATTAATAAAAGCTGACGCCTCTTAGGACACCTCGGTAGGAAAGAGGTAGGTGCTATTATACTCTGCTGGACACATATGGTGTTATTTATGTCTGGAAACCAAACAGGATGATCGGTTTTAAAATGAGTATCTTACATTGTATTTAAAAATATGTTGCGACCGTTCTTGCATCGGGATTCAACGGTCGGAATACTTACTCTGTCCTAGGAAATATAAACATATAGAGTATTCGTTTAAACGAGTAAAGATCTTTCTAATTGAAATGTTTACTAAACAATCTACACAGCAGTATTGATTTATCATCAGGTGTTCATTTGCCAAAATCCCTCTTAGAAATAGGCGGTGAAGGAAAACATCGTGAGGAAACCTCCATGCCAGAGAATTAAAAAAAAGATTTCGAAGACATGTGCAGTCCGCCAACCCGCATTGGAGCAGCGTGGCAGATTCCTAGCTCCAAAACCCTCTCAGAAATGAGAGGAGGCCTGTGCTCAGCAGTGGAACATTTATAGGCTGAAACTTTATTTTTACTTTTTTTACTTTTACTCATTCTGGAAAATAGCTCTTGATTCTATTAAGTATTTTACAGGCTAATGGTAGAACAGTCAAGACTCTACAGTAAACTTACTGTTCTTACGTTATTAGATTTCAGCAGTGCATTTAATACTGTTGATCATGACATCCTACTTGGTGTAATACGCTCTCTAAACGTATCTCCTACAGCGACTGGTTGGTTTCAGAGTTACCTGTCTGGTCGCCAGCAACGTATACGTACTGATGATACTTCCTCATCCTGGTGTAACGTATATGCTGGTGTTCCTCAGGGGGGCGTTTTATCTCCTTTACTTTTTACAGTATTTATTAACTCAATAGCCATTCAATTAACCTCGAACTACCACCTTTATGCAGATGACTTGCAAATATATACAAAGGCCGCTCTTCATGATCTCCCTAGTGCTATTAAAACTATTAACGCAGACCTGGAGCGAGTACTTAGATGGAGTAAAGCGTAGTAAAGTACGGCCTTCAGGTTAATCCTATTAAATCGCAGGCCATTATCATCGGTAGCTCTCGATTGATATCACGCCTTGGTTGTCTGCCGCAAATAGTGTTTGATGGAACTGTTGTCCCTATCAGTGATACCGTGAAGAACTTGGGGATCCTTATGGACAAAAATGTTTCTTGGATACGTCATATTCAAGAAATTAGTCGTAAAATGTATGCTTCTGTGGCCTCTCTACGAAGATTGCGTAACTTCCTTCCCATAGCCACCAAGATTGTGCTTGCTAAGTCTCTTCTTTTCCCGATTTTGACTACGCTGATGTCAGCTATCTTGACCTCACTGAATCCCACCTTGTTAACTTGAGCGTATCCAGAATTTTTGTATTAGGTTTATATTTGGCTTACGTAAATATGACCATGTTTCTGTTTTTCGAACTAAGCTCAAGTGGTTACCAATTCGCCTTCATCGGAATGCTCACATACTTCATCTACTCTATAGTGTTCTCTTCAATCCTCTCTACCCTTCTTACCTCAAAAAACGTTTTGAATTCCTTCATGATTCCCATTCGCGGAACTTATGGTTAGCAGAGAGTTTGAAGTTGAAGATGCCGCTTCATAGTAGCAAATTTATAGACGCATCATTTACTGTTCAGGCTGTCCGCCTATGGAACGCGCTGCCTTTGACAGTGAAACGTGCACCATCCCTTCCAGTGTTTAAGAAACTTTTATTAAATCATTATCTGTCTCTTTAGAATGTAATTTACTTTTCGCACTAGCCTTTATACAATTCTTAATTTATATTTCTTAATATTGTATATTTATAAATTATATGTATTAATGTATATAAATATATGTATATATTTAAATATTTACGTATAAATATGTATATATATAACTTATTTATTTATGTATGATCGTATATGTGTAGTATATGTGTATAATATTTTTTTTTTCTTTATTCAATATATTTTATTTATTGGTTTTCCATGCCGACGCTATCGAGGTTTTCGTTGTCCTTGATATCATGTCCATCCAGCGGTTGTCTGGAAGATATTGCTGTCAGCAATAAGACCGCCCATTGCTCACTCTTACTGTATCTTTTTATTTCCAGTTTACTTTTTTGCCATTAATTTTAAGGTTTGCAATAAAGAATATATAAATAAATAAATAAACTCATTGTTTTGCAGCACAGAACGTTTTGTTCAATCAGCAATGCAAACAGTAGTAGCATAGACATTCCAGACTTATTATTCATAATCTGTGAACATTTTTGCAAATGTTTTAAGCATTTTTGAAGATTAGATCCATTAAATCCGTTCGGACAAATAGACCGACAAAAAAGAAAAACAATTCGCAACTGAAAATCACAGACGGTGTATTTTATGTATAAGCATGGTTAAATTAACATAATATGGTACGCCCAGCTGAGCAGATAACGTTGCTTACAGAAATGTTACCTCAATAAGATTTTTGCTTAATATAAAATGTGGCCATATGTTTTCCGCTTTTCTTCTTCTATTCAGAAATTTCGGATAAGTTTTACGGACCTTAATAAATTAACTTAAATCCCCCCGTAACTGAATAGATAGGGCTTATGGTCTTTCTAGAACAGTACAAGCATTTAATATATTCGTGATATTTTCCGTTTTGCTACTTCGGTTCTGAGAAAAACGTTTTTTGAATAAAGCAGACCTATCAAATTAAATTCTGTTAAGTGAGTCATCTTATAAATTTCATAATCTTTCATCATCATTATTTAAAATAACACTTTAAACAGTCCCTCAGTAATAATAAGTGTTTATGTTTTAAATCCAAGTTCGTGTCTACATTACCTTACTTTTCCTTAGAAGACATCAACGCGTTTTGTGTTTTATAATTCTATCTAGTTTATAGATTTATATCGCTTGAACTCTAAATACTCCAATAAGGATATTTTATATTTAGATGTTCATAAGGTAAAGGTAAGGAGAAGCTTATTTAAAACTAAAAATAAAACACTTCATCTTTTAAGTTTCGAATAAACATTTTCCTCAAAGTAAATTTCGTTGAGCCACCGATTTAAGACGTTCAGTATATAGTCAAACGAAATACTGAGCCCATATTACCAACCTTGATATTTAATACTAAAAGAAACATTTTAGTAAGGGTGACGCATGAGCACATTGTTCAAATATTCATTTATTGGGCTTCGTCACTCCTAATAAATACGATGGAATTCCCATTTTCCAGTAACTGGGTATCCGCTTACGCGACTCAATGACGTGGGGAGGTTCACGTAGTTGCTACGCTTGAAGGGCTAGATGGCAATCAAGGTATAGGGATATTTATTAAAGGAGATGCTGCTATCGGTACCTATGGGGCTACATGTAGATAACCTATCACAAGCTTCTTGGACTAGACCAGAGACTGAATGACAAGAGTCTATTCGGTGATATGTGGGAAGGATAATATACTTTTTTTGTCTATAAATTCAGGCCGCGGCGGTTCGCGTACACCCTGGCAGGATCGCCATGTAAATGAGTGTGTGGTATTAATGAATTCTTTAATTATACTCTTTTAGTAATGACACTACGTAGAATATAAATGAGTCGCGTGGGCTACACTACAGTGGATTAAAGACTGAGTGTTTTAGACACATTATCGAATTAGATGAACAATGGTTAAGAAAAGAAGGAGACTGTACAGAGTTTACAAAATTTATTTATGTAATAATAAAACGGCTAAGTATTTATGTACTAATTAAACAACAGGTGCCAGGGAGTACTTGACCTAGTCGACGGGTAAGCGACCTCGTACCTACAGATCTATTGCTCTCTCCTCCTGCTCATTCCGAGATAGTAGTATTCTATACTTTATAGTTCTTTTCTCAACTTTCCGAATTCCCTACCCCATGTTAAATTGCTACCTACTCCTTACTTGCCTTCCTCTCCGCGACGCCAGTGGTTGACATGCTGCAGGTTGCATGGCTGCAAGGCTAGGAGCAAGTCTTGTCGTTAGCGTGCCGATCTGCTCAGTGACCAGTCGACCCCTGCATAAGCCTAGCCTTACTCAAATATGTGGGGCTCTGTTTGGGTGGAGAACGTCTTATGTAAGCTACTCGTAGGAACGCTATGTGGATCAAGAGTTTTTTGAATCGCACCAAAATGGCGGCGACGTGGTTCGCCTCCCGTCACGTCTCGTTTATTGCAGGGGCAATAAGTGGGCTACGGATGTGGTCTCTGCCTACCCCCATGGGAAAAAGGCATCTATGTATGTATAATGAAACAGCCCGTAAACGTCCCACTGTTGGGCTTGGGTTCCATTAATTTTCTTGAGAGAATTTTAAAGCAGTGGATATAGTTAAAGTCGATTAAGGAAACTCCGAAGACATCTCATGGCCGACAGATGCCTCGATAACCATTTCAAATATGGCAGACTCAGAAGGTCAGGGGCAACCGGTCAGTGTAGGGTGTGTCGTAACTGTTACTGCAATCGCTAATCCCGTCAGCTAAGTCTAGCGATTACGATTAATACGATCAAGAGGCTGATGCTGATAATGTTTATAATGATAGAGCAGTGGAGAGACCAACACGTCGCTTGAATTGAAGTTTACGAGATATTTTTAATTTTTTGGATTTTTTATGGAACCAAGCGATGAGAAGAGCAAATCGTTCATCTAATGGTAAGTGCAACGTTTGCCCAAGCAACTTGTGGCACCACACTGTGCACGTCACCCTGTTACATTAGTTCTAAAGTCTAGTCCCTGTGCTCATGAGAATGTTCGCACACTACTGAATACTTTTCGGCTGAATAACTGGTACGTAATATTTTTATATGTTATATGTAGATCTTCCGCGGTGTTTTTTTTTCACTGCAGAGCACGTGGTGAATCAGTACGTCGAACTCAGATTGCCCTATATTATGAAATGAGATCGCGCGTCTCCTGAGCTATCAAGGCAAACTAACACTGTGACTTAATTCATTATCATAAATATAATCTATACATTAATACGCGAATAGAAAACTTTGTACCCATTTTTAAGCATATTGCGCGCATGACGAAGTAGGAGATTTGGGGCGTAGTTAAAGTTTGCATGGAGAAAAAATAAGGAAGCTAAAATTTATACATTATATGCGTTACCAATTACACACACCGGCACAATTAGTGGAACACAAAAAAAAACATTATTTTTCATAATGTTTCATGAAAGAGTGGCCAGTTATGTTACCTTTTTATTTAAAAAAGGGAACATAAGGCGACAGTAATTTTTTTCATCGATTTGTTGTGGTTCGAGATCGGTCTGATGAGAATTTAAAAAGTTTTTTAAATTTGATAAATTCTTAATTTTATTAGTAAAAGTAATTTTTTTTCGTGTCTATGATAGGTAGTTGAAATAAACATACCCGATTTAACACCACAAGAGATTAGTATATATTAGATTAGATGAAATGCGAAAAATGGTCCATGACCATTTTTCGCATTTCATCTGCCTTTCTATCTCCATAGATCTGTATCTATTGCCGCCAGACTGCAGCAATCAATTTCAACGATTCATCGCAGTATTCGATGGTACAGATTAACTGATTCTCTTGTGAGGAGGAGGGGCCAAGGCATAAAAAGTGCACTTCGAGGAGGGATGACGGTTTTCTACAACTAAAAGCTCGCAGGAACAAGCGGGTAACGGGTTCGCAGGTCACTTTTCACTGATGAGTGTAGAGTGCTTTTAAACCAGCTCGATGAAAGGCAGAGTATATGGAGATGCAAAGGAGAACGATACATTCAGACTAATTTTGAAAATACGGTGGCATATGTGGGCGGCTCAGTTATGGTGTGGGGGAGGGATAACTTTCGGAGCTCGTACGAAGTTAGTAATGGTCGATGGAGGTATTATGCTGCTGCTGATTACTGCTGATAGATTGATACATCATGGATATTTTAGAAGAACACGTTGTGTCATTTGCCCTCTATAATGATGACGGATTTATTATGATGCGGGATAATGCTTACAGTGCTCGCGCAGTCCAAGCATATCTAAACCATGTGGGTATAACAGTGATGCAGTGGCCATCAAGATCCCGGATAGAGCATGTTTGAGACTTGACTTATTAAAGAAAAGTGTTAAATCTAGATCCCTAACAACCTGACCGAACTGCAAAATACATTACTTGAAGAGTGGCAGAGCTTGTCCCAAGATACATTAAATAACGTAATTCGCATGAATTCGTTCATTCGCAATGAATGCCCAGAAGGATGGAAACGTTAGTTAGAGCACGTGGGGGAAGCACACGTTATTAGTCTTTTATTTATTTAATATTAAAATCTTAGTAATCTTTAATTTACAACATTGTCTGTGTTCCCATTAAATAGAGAAAAAAGGGTTTTTTATTTTGATTATATTTAATAAAATTTTATTAAAAACTTCTTAAAGTCGATGTTAAAAGATGTTTATTCGTTTGTTACTTCATGTCTGATTATTATTTGTTTTAATATACACGTTATTATTTCTATACTCTGCATTTTCTTAACGTTCCGCTAATTGTGCTGGTGTGTACATATTAAATTGAATAAAATAAAATATTCATTATTTACTTTCATACCGACAATGTCAATAACATTTAAAATGTTGCCAACAAATATTACTCAAGCCTCAATAAAGTTAAAACTTAAAAATATTATGAATTACGGTCCATTAGGAAGTTCGACCACTGATGGGCATTTAGTTTAAATAAATTGGTGAAGCATTGCAGGGCGACTTTTAAGATCAGAGCTATATTGGAATGAATTACTCACTGGCTTCACTAAAGGTCACTATCGTCTCATGCCCGTGATGACTATGTTTACTTTTTCTAGATGTAGGCGCTGGAATAGGAAAGTTAAATGATCAATACGTTTTTTTATCATAACTTGTGTCTAATGCTGCTAATGGTATTCAAGGCTTAGATTATTATCAACGGTACATAAGTAGTGTATCTGCCCACACTTTATGACAGAAGAAATGAAACTATTATATGCCGTAAAGTCAAGTAACAGCCTATAAATATCCCACTGCTGAGCATAGTCCTCCTCAGAAGGTATTGGAGCCGGAAGAGTCTGTCACCCTGCTCTAGTGCGGGTTGTCGGACTTCACATGTTCTCGTGTAACTAAGAGCCGTGGTAACCCATGGCCGGGCGCTCCTGGCTACACCTGAGTTGGTTCTCGGGCGCTGGCAATTTTAAAATTGTCTTACATTTTTTTTTCTTCTTCTTGATATTGTTTATTGTGTATTTCAATGTTTTGTAGTGTTTTGGGTATCATTGTTGTAATGTACAAATCCATGTATATATAAATTGTATCTATGTTGTAGTGACCAAATAAACGAGTAATCTATCTATCTATAACGAAACGAAATACCACGTGCTCAGCGGTGAAGGAAAATATCGTGAGGCCACCTGCATGTCTATGGAATAAAAATAATATACGTGAGAATAATATACTTATACATTAAATATAGAGGTAATACACATATTATATATAGATACAAAAGATTTCAATTCGATTCTTGTGTCGGAATCATTACAATTGTATATTGCCAATTTATCACGTGTTCTACGGTATGTTGACGTTGTAAGAAAACCATTATTTCTCAGAAAAAATATTCGAAGGACATGAAATTCGCCCGGACCGGAACTGCTTGGCGGCCCCTACGCTTCAAAAGCTAGCCTTCTATGTCCAGAATAGTGGTGATAATATTGCTTTTTTTTCGATCAATGTTATGAATATGAAAGTTATGAGCGGTTGTTTTATTTATTATACACATAATTTCTTTACATATAGTAATTATTTACATTGATATCAGATACAACTTTGCTTTCATGAATTTGGATTGTAGTGTCAAGATACGCTTAACATATACAAATTCTTATACCGATACTAATATGAATATTGCTATAATATAAAAAATACTTTAATATTTATTATTACTACATAGCACATTTTAGATATTTAAAAACGGTTTAAAAAGCAAGAGGCAGGCAAAGTAACACATTGTGGACATTCCGCCGCCATAACGTCTCGCGCGCATTGAGTCTTTGTAAGGATTCGACTGATTCTGCGCAAAATTATGCAGAGAGTAACATTCTCAAGAATTTTAGAGTCTGCTCGTAAACTTCAGTTCACAGTGCACTTACCGACGCTGGCTGAGACAATACGTCTACATTCCTGCACTGAATGTATTATGTATATAATATTCAAAGTTATTTCACAGGTGACTTAGAAAGCAGAGTTTATAATTTAAATAAAAAAGTCTGCATCGGCTTGGGCTGTGTTCGTTGAGATTTTATTGAATATTTTTTTGCTGTGGTTGAATGTGGTACAATTTTTAGTAG
The DNA here is from genome assembly GCA_019845155.1 of Luehdorfia chinensis. Lineage (NCBI taxonomy): Eukaryota > Metazoa > Arthropoda > Insecta > Lepidoptera > Papilionidae > Luehdorfia > Luehdorfia chinensis. Next base: position 3,951,322 of record JAHVAK010000206.1, on the reverse strand, counting down.
ATAATACTGTGAATGTTGTAACAGTAAATAAAATAAAAAAAACATTAACATTTACGCTAAATGGTGCTCTTATTAAAAAGGCAACATTTAATGTAGCATACATTCGATTGCGTCTTCTACGTAGAAAACGTAATCATTTCTTCATTATCACCATAAGCCTGTTAATACATAGTTAGTTAAGTACTGGACAAAGACTTCTCGTAAGAATGGACGATTTTCCTTAATCACTACGCTTGGTAGACGATCTAGCGATCGCAGAAATGATGACATCACAATATAGGATGGAGTGGAAGATTTGTTATAAGAGTTTCCTTTTCTGTTAAAATTACTCAATCAAATAGTTTTCTCAGCACGACGAATATACTATACCAAATAAAATATTTAATGTAGATTGTTAAAAGCTTAAATTTAACATTTTATGAGTGTTAAATACTAAAGTTACCGAAATTCTTTACCGCTTCATTGTAGGATGTCAAGCTACCGGACTGGAAAGGATACAGTATTAACATCAATGGCGAATACATCAGTCACTTTGGAATTCACGACGACATAGTCATTATGGCAGAATTGCTGAAGAACCTTAGCACTATGCTCAATGATTTCAACAGTGTCTCCCAACGGGTAGGTCCTAAGCTAAACATTTACACTCGAAGTTGTCGACGAATATGTATACCTAAGGCAGATTGTCCTAATCGACGGATCCAGCTCGGCTGGGTACCGTTCGGGAAACTGCGTCACATTTTCTCGTCGAGTATATCTCACTAAATGTGAATGTCACAAAACTAAAGTCTTCAACCAGTGGATGTTGCCAGTGATGCCATACGGAACCGAGATGTGGTTTCTCACATCAGACCGCATGTGGAATCTCAAAGTCGCTCTGCGAGTTATGGAAAGAGCTATACTCGGTGTTTCTCTGCGAGATAAAATCCGTAGCCGAACTAGAGTTACTGACATCAGTCAAAGGATTAGTGAGCTGAAGTGGCCGGTAAACGCAGTGTAGGGCAACCCCTAACTAGATGGAGTGCAGGACGCACGGTATTGCGGTAAGTAGATGGATGCAGGTGTCTCAGAACCGCGTTTTTCTATGCGGGAGGCAGCAGTGGACTAGTAGAAATGATGATGATGACCTACAAATGAGTCCAGTAAGTTATATTTTAAATATAACTGTTCCCTCTTTGCTGTAATGCTATAATTTAAAACATATTTTCTTACATTTAGATATGATCACAGTATAGTGCATAGTACATTTTCTCGAAATTACTTCCATAAGGGCGTATACGTAATTTACTATAATATGTTAATTTCACTATGAAAATCGAAAGTGCCTGGGGTACATTTAATCTATGCTAGCGCATGCGCGCGAAAAGGCAATCTTGGTTTAAAATATGCGACTACGTGCCTCTGGCGGGATTTGTTTTTTTGCACGTTTTTGCAATCGTTTTTTTCGCAGTTCGCCTTAGGAGGGACGGTTGGAAATACGGGCGTGGCAGTGCCTCTTTTTCTCTTTTTGATAGGTATTCTAAATGTTTACTCAACGTATTGTTAAGTTTGTCATATTGGTTAGCTCTTTTTGCACCAACGAATCATTTTGTTTTATTTGTAGCTTTAAGCGCATTGGTTTGAGAGTGTTATTTATAACGCTATTAAAAAGTATTTAATTGATTGTAATAAAGGCGTTTCTTGCACTATTATCTTATCACTTAATTATAGCTGTTCCCCTATATTTAAATGATTGTAGTCTATAATAAATAATAGATTGATACTATTGTCCGACACACGTGTGAGCTATAATTTAAATATAAGAGCAACATTATTTCAGAGTTACGTAGGAGTTATAGGATTAATTACACATTGCTTATTTACGGCATTATTTTTTAATATTTTTTTTATTGGATCAAGTGTTGAAACGAGCAAATATTCACCTGATGTGCAACGTCTGCCCATAGACAATGCTGTGTCACCCAGAACATTTCTTTGTGACACTACACGGCGCCCATCACCCTGTGACATCAGTTCTTGAGTCTCATATGCCCAGTGATTACGCTAGCTCTCAGTGCCCTTCAAACCGAAACACAGTTATGTTATGTATGCACACTACTACTTCACGGCAGAGTAACTAGCCCTGGGGTGGTACCTACCTAGACGGATTCCTGTTTACTTTTTGTATTGGCGGCAGAAAATTTCTTTATTCGCAGATGCAAAACTAACGTTTGTGTTTTGTATTTTTAGAAATTAATTAGAAATTTAAATCAAAATCCGTGTGGTGGCGGCTCGTTAAAAGAATACTACCACTCCATCTCATCCAATGGATCTCGTAAAAGGCGAGTAAGGAATTAAACTGCACTGTGCACCCAACAGCGCATGGTGGCGATGGGCTCACCACCTATCACACCAAGTGCATTCTATTGTTTTGGTGAAACGTGGATTGTGGCAGTCATCTGTTTTTGCAGTGAGTGCCCAGTCTCTGACTACCCCTTATGGGATACAGTCGTGATCTTATGTATGTATGTATGTATTTTTAGAATAATTAACATTTATGTATCAGTTACCTATAAAAACAAACCAGTAGACTATGATGTTCTTCTGGCACATTTTCGACATTTTCGACCACGGCGACAATTATCAAATAATTTCGCAATTTATCAACTGCGCAGGAGATACTCGTACTATAGTGCCACGTGTGTACGTGCAAACCAAAAGAGTGGGTCACTCACTGTTCCTGACCTTCCCGTGTCCGATGTAACGTTTATACGATAAGATAGGTTATAGGCTAGGATGTAGAGACCCGAAAACCAACAATTTGTGTGTTAGCACAAATGTTGGATATGCAGGTATTAAAGTATTTATAAACAAACAAATTTAATTGCCGCTAAGCCAAAAGTTCTTTGACAAAAGCCGATGTCGCCGTCGACGACGCCTGGCTACACCTGCGGCTATTTTGTTTGATAAATTGAATATAAAATACAATGAATCGCAAGATGAAGATTTGAATAAAACCGACTTGGAGAAAATGATAAATCCCCATTTTTTATAAGACATGAAATTAAATAAAAATAATTTATTCGTCGACGTAAGAAATATAAATTCGTTTGTCAGACGTCACGGGTTTTTTAAAATCTACCACGGTTTTGTAATGAGGTTCATCTGACTGGGAAGAAACAGGCGAAAGAAACTCCGTAGGTATCCTCTTTTTTGTAAATCTTTTTCTTAATTTTAGTCAAAAATACATTATAAATATAGAATAGTATGATAGAAAACCAAAGCAAGTTCCATGATAAAATTTAAGACAAGATACAATAATAAATAGATAAGTGTATTGCAAACACGAGCAGATCAGATGAACTAACAGCACCTGTTCACAAGTATGACGCATGTGGCAGTGATCACGCATTGATAAGGTGACATTAAAATTTTAAAAACTTGAGTGTAGGTTTACGGATGGTAAATGAGCGGTGTGATTTCTTAATTAAAAATGGATCCATCTATGGAAATAAGCCTTATTTGTGCAAGGCAAATTGTTAATGCTACTGCTGTATATCAATCTAAAACAAAAGAAGCGGTTATACGAAAAAAAATACTAAATTCTTTAAGTTATTGACTAAAGTCTGATAACGAAAATTATTACGTACTGTCAAAATAATTAGCATTAATTTATTTATTATTTAGGACAGTTACAGCAAAAAAAATATGTAAATTACAACATACTTAGATACTATTCTGTTAGCCAAATACAACTATCTACCGTTTCACAGTTATTTTTTTTTAGGTTTTAGAGGGCGAACACATTTATTTAAAATAGGCAAATGAAAGTTATTATATGGTTAGCAGATTAGAGTATGAAAAAAAAATTGAACAATGGTATAAGTTTTTATTGTATTAAAACTTGAAACTAGAAACGCATCCTCTATAATGCTGTACAAATTACAAATCTTTATTTACGGTTTCTGAATTCGCAGCTTGTTTACGGAACATATCCCCTGCGAATAAAGAGCTTGTGAATGTATGCAATAAGAATTTTTTTACAAGGAATTTTATTATTGTCTCCTTTGTTTTGTTATGGGAGAAAGTGATGAGACAAGAAAACTATTGTGTCATCCAGGACATTTTTTGTGGCGCTACATTGCGCCCTGAGAGATCGGTTTTTAAGTCTCATATGTCCAGTAATCACACTCGCTCTCAATGCCCTTTAATTCGAAACACAGTAATGTTTGCACTACTACTGCTTCACAGCAGAAGTAACTGTCACTGCAGTGGTACCCAACTAGACGGATTCCCGCATAGGAATCCTAACGGCAGTGAAATGTCATGAATGTCGTAATAAAGTATAAAAAACTTTAATTTTTGTTTTGTTAAAAAATGTAACAGTTGTTCTAATGTAACAATCATATACATATCATTTTTCGATACAATTATTCATTTATTTGCCTTGGTTACGTAATTATAATGATATGCTCACATTTAATATTTATTTTTCGTGTATTTTCAGAATAGGTAGGGTTTTTTTACATATAAGACACATCTATAGGAATAAACAAAATAGACGAAACGAAATGCTATCGAATTTTTACATAACGATTGTGTGGCCTAGTGGTTAGAGTAAGAATACTTGACTTTTACACCGCGGGTTCCGGGTTCTAATCCCGTTCCTTTTGTGCAATATTTTTAGTAGATTAAGGAAGAGAAAGTGATGTCATTGAAATTAGAAGAGTTAATAAGTGTTGTCGTACCGTCGTATCGTACAGATAAATACAAATATCGATAAAAGTTAGAAATTACAATTGACGACCGCGTGTTCGATTCCCGGCCGGCGGCAACATTTGTGCAAAAACAAAAATTGTTGCTTTTCGGGTCTGGTTGTGTTGTGCATGTGAAATGTATGCTTGTAAAACGCACCCACGATACAAGAGGAAATCCTACTGTGGGGCTTCGTTTTTTAAAAATATATAATTAAATAATAATAATAATATTATCTCATCTAATGTAAATCCGGGCAAGCATTGATATAAAGTTAATCTCGTGTAAAGACTAGAAAATCTTATCTTACACTAAAGATTCTTATTGAATCGCGTTCGTATGCCGTGGGCGTTAGTTAACCAATAGAATTCATACCACGTTTTATTTGATTGTGTAATCCATTTAGCTCTACCCGTTAAATAAAGTTTATATTCGTTCATCAGCGTTCATTCATATAGAATCTGTTCATTCAATATTTCAAATGTATTTATTAATTCAATTCATAGTTGTAATGTATTTAAAAATTATTCAGAATTTATTTTTCCAAAATTATTTTTTCAGTGATGCTGAACGAAAGTATGCTAACTCTACATGCTTTTATTTGTACTTAACATCACATCCCGTATGGTCTAGTGGCTAGGATACCTGGCTTTCACCCAGGAGGCTCGGGTTCGATTCCCGGTACGGGAAATACTTTTTGTTGTAGATTATTTGAAGTTAGCGAGAACAATATAATTAGATATATTTTCTGATTTAGGGGATAAAAGAATGACTAGTAAAAAATGTGGAATAGGATATTGCGCCATAATTTGTAGGCGGATCTCACCATTTATGCTTTTATATTTGTGTATGAGAAAACATATTAAGCTAAAATATGGACAAATGAGAATGATGATGATGATGATGGATAGAAGAATACTTTCGTGCAAATTATACCATGTATATGACAATCGCCATTTTAACAGTTTAATCTCTGAAAGTGGTCTGTGTACAATAGTGGAATTATGGTGAGATGTAATAATGTATTATATTTATTTAGTATAAGCAGTCAGTAAACTTTTTTCCATGTGTCAAGTAAACTTTTCCAGGTATAAATACATATACTCGTATATTTTGATAAGTAACAATCTTCAAGCAGTAAGACTTAAAAATTTTGATCGTAATTAAAATGATTGTTTACTTCTACTGAAGATTTGCTGGATTGATGGAGACAAAACGAAAATAAAAATTTTGCTTTTGTTTCCAGTTGCTGTACAACTTCGGGAGCACTTGCTGCATAATAAACTATCAAAATTAAACATAAAAACTCAAAATATAGAAATTATAAGCATCAATAAAAACGATTATCGCCACTTTGCGAGTTGGCGCCAAAAGTCCTGGAATAATGTATATATTCATTCTAAAAAAATAATAAACAGACGACCATAATATTGACTGCCATAAATTAACGTTTTCTTTTGTATGAATATGAAGCCACTGGTATCCGTAAATGAATTTGTCTTAACATGAATGCCAAATATTCGCTAATAGATAACACTGATATATTAGACGTCATAGACAACTAATATTTCAATAAAAAGTTCCGTTGCTGTGACACTGGGATTTCAGTGTCGACTCAGTATTACTTTTTGCGTCTGCTTTTTCTGCATATGTTTAAGTAAGTACGTTATCACCATGGGGCAGCCACTAAACTGTTCATTGTTGGACAGATTCGTAGGTGTCTTCCAACAGATAGACTTTCGTAGTGCTAGATGCTACGCACTGGAAGCTGTTGTCCGTCACTAGTGATGAGTAACTCTATTAAAGATTAAAGAGTTCTCAATTACCTCATGAGAGGCCCTCAAAGGAACATCTCTAGTCTAATGAAAACGATTTGCTCATCTCGTCACTAAAAAGCGAGCTGAATTATTATTTGAATTAACAAGCCCTTAAAAAGTCTTTTTAATTTCTATAAAAAATATAGTTTTGTACAGTGTTTATTTGTGTACTGAAAACGTATACTAACTCTACTTGCTTTTATTAGTTTTCTAAACCAATTCCCGTAGGATCTAGTAGCCACTAGATCATACGGGATTTAGTGGAAGCCAGGTGGCTTTCACCCAGGAGGCTCGGGTTTTTTTTGACTTTACTATTTGAAGAAGTACAAATATAATTTAAAATTGTTTTTATTTATAAGTTATAAGATAATATTAAAATTGTAAGTTCCTCCCAGCTGTAGTGTCGTAATCACCGTGCTTGGCAGGCGATCGGCCATTGAAGTACCGCTTTATAGAAGACGGTTTCGTGGAAGACAGCCATAGAAGACACTTCGTACTGAGACGAGTAACCGAGTCGATTACTCGTCACCCGTCAGTGAATAAGATTCGACATATTTGAGATAGTCATTCTACCACCTATATGATGGCACGAGGTTTTCTATAATTTTTCTTAGACGACTTTTAAGTCATACTCGTACATAAAATTACGCCTTTTTCCAATATAAGGTGTAGGTAGACCCTACAGATTTAGCCCATTTTTCGCCTCCGCAGGAAACGAATCGTGAAGGGTCACGAACTACGTCGCCACCATTTTGGTACGAGTTGAGTTTCTTGCTCCCCATTGCGTTCCCAGTAGTACCACGCACGTATGCACGGCAACCACAGGCTTGGCGGAGACAAGTTAGAGGGAAAAGTATTAGGTAGGTAATGAATTTGGGTAGGGAATGGGAAGTATATGATAAGTAATAATAGGAAAAGAATGAGAAAGGAACTATAAGGTGGAGGATATTACTATTTCGGAAGGAGAAAAAGAGAGAGCAGTAGCTTGGGAGGCCGGGGTCGCTTACCCGGTACTCTACCGTATATTCGGTTTATAGTGTATATATCAGGAAAGGAATATAAATTTAAAGTCAATAGGTCTTATAGTTTCAGAGATATCGTGATGAGTCATTGGAAAATGGCTTATGTATAAATACGTATATTTATAAGTAAAACGTAGATAATATTCGACGGGTACTAAGTAGACATTACTTTCAGCAATCCTACATTTGAAATTACAAATCCGCTGCAAATGCCCTGACCAAACGAAATAGAATCTGTCACTTTCCGTGCAGATTTAAAATAAAAAGTTACATAAATCTTCTTTACTATTAGATCGTCTAGACGTTAAACATTTATAATGAAAGTATTTTTAATTAAACCTTTTTTGTACTTTTTATGTTTTAATTTTTATGGTCTGACATTGCAATCAATTACTTTAATTGAAGTGTTTTAAATTTCGCACTCTTAATTTATCAAAAGAATACCCAAGTAAGAAAACATAGAGAAATGTTATAAAATTACTTCAAAAATTTTGCGGTAAAATGACTAGATAAAATGATTTTAAAAATTTCATGATTTCGATTTGAAAAAGAACACATGTTCTTCTTCTTCTTCTCTTAATTCTGGCCGCTGTTAATAGAATTCTGCCAACGTCAAGTCAGTCACGGGAGTGACAACGACTTCAATATTTCGGTAACAGGTAACAGTAAAATTATAGTTGACTTTTACTGAAGTATTGCTGGACTGTGGTGGCGGCTTATTGCCGCGAGGTGGCGGTTTAAGAGAAACTACAAGCCCATCACATCCCGTGGGTGTCATAAAAGTCGACAGAAGGAAAAATTAAACCCGAGGATGGGTAGCAGCATCTTCGTGGAACATCTGAATAAATAAAAACCGCCGTGATCTTCTCTGAAGTGTTCAGAGAGTGTGGCATTTCACAGTCCTGTGAAGGTCTACATTGCGTTGGTACCAGCCGCCTCCGTTGGCACTTCGCAAGAATCTATTTTGCACCGGTCTGCAATTTCTTTATATGATTGCCCGTCGCGTGTGCGAACAGCGACGCATCATAGGCCATTACGGTCATATGCATGTCTTGTAGAGGCGAAGTTTGTGCCTAAGCACAATTTGCTTGAAGAGCAAGTTAACGGATATAGGCGGCTTGCGATAAAAGCCGCCCCTGTTACGCACGTTCTCAATGTGATCAGCGAAGGACATCGCTGCGTCTAACGTGACCCCGAGGTATTTGACGCTCTTTTTCCCAGGGGAATAGGGCGTCCGAACAGGGTGATCGAGCCTAGCTGATTGTTGCCGATTGTGTGGTAACGTCTAGCTGGCTTAGGCGTTGCCCCTCGAGCAGTAAATTGCTACACTTTTCTCGGGGGTTACCCTCTATTCTCCATGTCCGTAACCATTCGCCTAGGCGAATCGGCTGCTGCTTGGAGCTGAATCGTTATGCGGGCCCTTGTGCTTATCGGAATAATACAGGGCCGTGTCATCTGCAAAAAGCGCAAGATTGACTTTAGGGTCTTTTATAGAGACAAAACGAAAAGTACAATTCTGGTTTTAAATAGAATTTTCCAATCACTGTGCACTTTTACGAGCACTTGCTGCATAATAAACTATCAATATTGAACACTAAAACTCAAAATATACACAGAAATTTATTAACACTTTTCGAGTCGACGCCAGAAGTCAAGAACACAACAAAAAAAAAATTAAAACTTGATTGACAGGCTATTTTTTATTTTGTCTCGTGACGTTTGATTGTTTCTGTCCAGCACTCACACACTCAACAAGAAGTTCTGTGAGTGCTGGAAGAAGAAAAAATAATCAGGGAATGTTTTGCATCATATATTGATACTTAAATGAATTAATGTAATGTATTGCTTATCATCATTAAATAGGTTTTCGATCAGCAGAGGTCTGTAACATACAAACATGTTATGTGTCTATACTTGGGGGATTTCGCATAATTGCTTTACCAATAGCAGTGCCAGATATCCCGCAACCTAGAAGCTGCTGTCCGTGAACAACAGTTTTAGTTTAACTCTGGAATAATAGGTCTTTTCCTGGCATATCTCTTATTCAACATTTGCGACATCCACGGGATGATATGAAGTGACAGATTCTTTAATGTCATCACTATACGGTAAAAAAAGTAAATTAATGGCCTGAGCTTAATTTATTCTCTCATACAGGTACATACTTCCTCTCAATGGTCCTCCTCCAACGCCAAGCACGATTAGCACTTAGTATTGCAATTAACAATTGCAGTGGTGACGACACCGGAGCTCGAATCTAGATACTGGTACTATTTTGAGAATGATCGTGATAGTTTAGGTCTGGGCATCCGCTTTAAATTTAAGAGATCGCGAGCAAATTTATTTCAATACCGAGTATACAATTCTTACATTTAATTAAATATTTATTTTAAAGTCTACGAGTATATTTTCGAGCTACGCATTCTTCAATCGTATATAATTAATGGCGTTTAATGACAGTAATGCAATACGAAAAATGTACTAATGGTGATATGAAATATACCGTTGGTTTATAAACCAGTTTCATCATAACGGACACTTTTTATGTTACTAGCAGCGAGACCCTGGGGTTAAAGCTAATTTATGCTTTATATGACGTGGACAGAGTGACTTTTGTTGTGCCAATAAATCATAATGATAGGTGATCTCGTTCTCTTTTCCACTAGAAATATCACAATGGCTTGGTTTATTGTTTACTAATGGTGGTTTACTATTTTCTTTGATTTATTTAATATCCAGTCTGAATATAAATTCCGATACACGTTAAAATCGTTAATCCATAAATTATTAAAAATAATGATAATTTTAACGTTTAGACACACGTAATTTGAAAATTGCTCAAAATACTTCATAAATTATTTGAAACTTTTGCTATATATTTCATACTATACTTCATAAATTATTTGCCCTCCTATAAACTTCAGTCATTGCCCTTCGACTAGGCTATAAATAAATGGAATATGGCAACGCTCGTCTTCCCAGGGATAAATTTCCTTCCAAATTCCTTTTTATTCTACTCATTTTAATAGTATTTTTGACTACAGGGTTGAAATTAAGCAATAATCAATCTTTTTAACAGAAACTTATTATTATTATATTATTATTATATGACGACGGCGTGGCCTAGTGCTCAGAGTACCTGACTTCTAAGCCGCGGGTCCTGGGTTCGAATCCCAGCCGGAGCCAACATTTGTGCTAAAACATAAATTGTTGGTTTTAGGGCCTGGTTGTGTTGTGATTGTCCCAGTGTTTCTGACACTGCATCCTAGCCCACCTCCGATCTTATCGCATGAGCGTTACATCGGGCGCGGGTTGGGACGAGTGAGTGCCTCTGTGTTTGCGCGTACACTTGTGGCATTATAATATCTCCTGCGCAGTTGATGGCTCTCGACAGTAGTCGGCAGTTGTCGCCGTGGTCGAAATTCGGCTAGGAGAACACCATTATCAGGTTTATATGCTTTGCGGTAAAAAGCTGCGTTGTTGCAAATACCATTTTGTTTGAGTATTGCAGTTCTAAAATAACTCGATCAATGTTCTCTGATCTTCGGATAACGTTTCGGTGTACTCTAAGGTAAATGAACTTGCGGTTGACATCAATGTTTTGGAGAGTTTTGAGAATTGTCTAACGGATCCATTTCTACCCCGTGCAGTGCGATTACTATAATTATTTCCTTTCATGTCTTACTGCATTATTATTATGCTAAGATGATTTGGTTTGGTGCCGTGTGGTGGCGGCTCGTTGAAAGAATACTACTACTCCATCTCATCCAATGGATCTCGTAAAAGGCGAGTAAGGAATTAAACTGCACTGTGCACCCAACAGCGCATGGCGGCGATGGGCTCAGCAATGAGTGCCCAGTCTTTGACTACCCCTTATGGGATACAGTCGTGATCTTATGTATGTATGTATGTATGGTTTGGATACATAGAGAGGATGGATAAAAGAAGATTACGTAACAGATTCACGAGGCGAGTGTGAATGGACAAGCCGGTAAAAGTCGAAGTAGTCGAAATTATCCTGATCAGATCGAAGTAATTTTAGGAAAGGCCACGTCAAAAGTACCCGCAACGACGGACTTGTGTAAAAATATTAATGAAAGTAGAAGAAGCGAAAGATGTGTGTCAGGATCGGAGCAAGTGGAAAGATGTAGTCTCTGCCTACCCAAATGGGAGAAGGCGTGCCTCTATGTATGCATTATTTCTTTAATAATGCAATAACATTTTTTATAAAAAATCATACATATAATAAACATATAAGTAAACCTGTCTATTACAACAAAAAATGAAGAAATGATCTATAAAGGTTGTATTATTGGGTACCCAAGAAGAACCCTCTTCGCTTCTCCCGTGAGTTGGAATACTTTACAGCTTCCTCCCGAGTATTTCCTTCAGCATAGCATGTGGTAAATCAGCATTTAAAAATTAATAATTTGAATGGTGGCAACGGGGATCTAATTGAGGTTGCCCTCGTACCATATAATTTAAGTAGTGAGCGCCCACTCATTGAGCTAACTACTACATACTCGTAGCATAAATTGTCTATTAAGTTAACAGTTTTTTTATTGTATAAAGTGATGAAACAAGCAAATCGTTCATCTGATGGTAAGTGCAACGTCTGCCTATAGCAAATGCTGTCACCCAGAACACTTCTGTGTGACACTCCACTGCGCCCAACACCCTGAGACATCAGTTATTAAGTCTCATATGCCCAGTGATTACGCTAGCTCTCAGTGCCCTTCAAACCTAAATACATGTAATGTTTGCACAGTACTGTTTCACGGTAGAATAACTGGCCTGGGGGTGGTACCTACCTAGACGGATTCCTGCATAGGAATCCTAGCACCACCAAAACCAACAGTACCATTGTTCTATAATTTCAATTAAAGTTAAAAACTAAATTCTGGATTTTAAAATTTTCATTTATAGTAAATCCACTGGGCATAGCCTTTTTTTTATTTCCGAGAAGGAAATCCATACTTATTATTATAAATGCGTAATTAACTCTCGCTGCCCCTCTTTCTGTGATACCTTTTCGCGGTTCAAACGCTAAACCGATCTTGACGAAATTTAGCACAGCTCATATTTCTGGTGGTGGTAGGATTCCAATGCAGAAATCCATCTAAGTAGGTACCAACCCAGGGCCAGTTATTCTGCCGTGAAGCAGAAGTGTGAAAACATTACTGTTTCGGTTTGAAGGGCACTGAGACCTAGCGTAATCACTAAGCATATGTGACTTAAGAACTGATGTCTCAGGACGACGGGCGTTGTGTGGTGCCACACAGAAATTCTCTGCGTGACACAGCATTTGTCATGAGCAGAAGTTGCACTTACCATTAAGTGAACGTTTTGCTCGTTCCGTCACTTTTATGAAAAAAAAAAAGAGATAGCTTGCATCCTGAAGACAGACGTAGGATACTTTTATCTGGGAAAATCAAATAGTTTCCACGGGATTAAAAAAAAAATATCCACGCGGACGCAGTCGGAGGCATCAGCTAGTGAAGCTATAATTTGGATAAAATTATTAAGAATACATTCGTTATGTTAATTAGTAACATTCCTATTTTTCTTTATGTTGTAATTTTAGTACTTCGGACTTTGTATTTACTGACAATTGTCTAAAATTCACAAGCGAAAATATTGTTTAAGGAGATCTTTGTGCATAGGCCTCGTATAGCCCGAAGGTGAACGTGTATAAATTGCTTACCATTATTTGTCTAAAGTCACGTTTATGCCGATTCATTTAGTTACGTTTAGTGCTTCAATTCATTTCACGAAAACGCTGCGATGCTCGTCTTTGTTTTGAGTCGAAAATATTCTATACTAGCTAATGTCCGCGACTTCGTCCACGTGGATATAGGTTTTTGAAATATCCCGTGAGAAATATTTAATTTTCCGGGATGAAAAGCATCCTATCTCCGTCTCCGGAATGCAAGCTATCTCTGTGCCGAATTTCGTCAAGATCGGTTCACCGGTTGGACCATGAATAGGTGACAAACAGACCGAGGGACAGAGAGTTATTATCGCATTTATAACATTAGTATGGATAGTATGGATTAGGTTACAGTTTTTGGTAAAATATCATGTCGGTGTATTCGATATTAACATATTAATTTTTCATGTATTTTTAGGCTTCTTTATGTAAATGTGTACGTTTAGGTAATATTCTTTAAGTGACGTCCGTGTGGTGGCGGCTCAAGAGAATCTACCACCCCATCTCATCCCATGGGTGTCGTAAAAGTCGGCAGCGGGAAATGGGCAGCAGCATCTTCCTGGAACATCTGAATAAATTAACTGCGGTCGCCAACCCGCCTGCCAGGCGTGGCAACTATGGCAAAATCCCCCCAGAATGAGAGATATAAACTTTTGTGGCAATCTATGGGGGAGGCCTATGTTCAGCAGTGGACTAGTTATAGGCTGAAATGATGATGATGATGACGTCCTGCTCTTGCGGCTGCGTATAATTATGTAGTTAAGAGTTTATTGCATTACTTAGTTTTTTTTTAGGTTTTTGATGGTTCACGACAATAGTCGAATGGCGGGCTCGATCCTGCGACATCACGTTTCGCAGTTTCGTAACCTAAACCTTGCTCAGGGACCAAGTTATCCAACAGTGGAAACATGCACACAAACTTTCATTTTGTGATTTGGAGTAATGAGTAGTACTCGTAGTAGTAAGTTGGAGTAGGAGTAAATGAGTAGCAGTGACAAAACCAACTCTCGTTTATAAGTAGAAATGATGAATGTGGCTGAGCAGTGTACTTGTCTGTTGGACCCTGAGTTGGAATCCACAAAAATTATTCGTCTTTGACTTTAGATATATGAATGTATTAGGTGTTTCCCTGCAACTTTCAATACTTTGTGTCATTATTTAGGTGTTAGACGGCAACGTTTAAGAAGGGTTCACCACCGCAATGCCAGTTATTATCCCGTAAATCAGAGGTGTGCAAACTGAGTTTCAGTTGGAAGGACACTAAGGCTAGTGTCACTACACGGCATATGTGACTTAAGAGCCGATGTCTTATGGTGACAAACGCAGTGTGATGCTTCACAGAACTCTCCAACGAAAAATTCTGGGTGTGGAGTTATTGCTCATTTCATCACATTATTCAACTAAAAAGGATGAAAAAGAGTGAGTGCCTTTTAATATGGTGGTAGGTTCATACTTAGGAAGATAAGTACCATCAGTCCAGTTATTCTGCCGTCAAGCAGTAGTAGCTAGTGTAACTGGGCATATGTGACTTAAGAATTGATGTCTCAGGATGACGAGTGCAGTGTGGTGCAACACATAAATGTTTTGGACGACAGAGCATTTGTTATAGGCAGATATTGCAACAACCATCAGCTTAACCATTTGCCCTTCTGGGTATTATTCTAATAACAACTTTCAGTAGACGGAACCGGCCAGGAAAGCATTATTATTTGTGTAAATAAATTCATGTAGTCAGTTAAAGACATTTAATAAATTTCCGATTTATTAAGTATTATTGATATTATCTTAAAAAAGAAAACTTCAAAAAAATTCTTTACCTATATATAATTTCTTTGCCTACTCGTACATACATATTATGTAGTGTGGCGGTATCTATCATCCCATCTTGTTAAACGGGTGTAGAAATTGACATCGACTATCAGAAGTGACAGAAACACCAGAGCAGTTCTATTTAAAGATTAACTATAACTTAATTATTACGTTACAATAAGAAGTTAATCATTTAAAAATCACCGTTAAATCTTAAGCCATTACCACTGGGGAGTACAGCGGAATAGCCTGTAACAACCTATTGATGTGAAGATATTAACCGCGAGTTCAAGACACTCGACGCGATCATTTTCAATAACAGTACCGTTACATTTTGACCCGGAACTTGGCACTAATAACTATTAACTTACGCGTGAGTACTGTGCTTAATATGCCGCTCTTAAAACGTCGCTAAATAGTGACGATTTAATTTTAAACTAGCTGATGCCCGCTACTGCGTCCGCGTGAATTTAGGTTTTTTAAATATTTTTTTTTATTTGATAAAGTGACGAATCGAGCAAAACGTTCACCTTCATTTTTTTTATTGGATAAAGTGATGAAACGAGCAAAACGTTCACCTGATGTTAAGTGCAACGTCTGCCCATAACAAATGCTGTGTCAACCAGAAAATTTCTGTGTGACACCTCACTGTGCCCATCACTCTGAGACATAATTTTTAAATCTCATATGCCCAGTGATTACGCTAGCTCACAGTGCCCTTCAAACCGAAACACAGTAATGTTTGCACACTTCTGCTTCACGGCAGAATAACTGGCTTTGGGGTGGTACCTACCTAGACGGATCCCTGCATAGGAATCCTACCACCAGTAAAAAGTAAGGTAAGGTAAGTGCACCGTCTGCCCATAAAAAATGCTGTGTCACCAAGATTATTTCTGCGTGACAGCACACTGCGTCCGTGAGACATCAGTTCTTAAGTCTCATACGCCCAGTGATTACGCTTGCTCTCAGTGCCCTTCAAAATGAAATACCGTAATGTTTGCACACTACTGCTTTACGGCAGAATATCCGGCTCTGGTGTGGTACCTACCAAGACCGATTCCTGCATAGGAATCCTATCACCAGTAAAAGAAATTTGATGTTTCGGGACAAAAAATATCCTGTGTCCGTCTCCAGGATGCAGGTTTTATTTGTGCAAAATGTTATCAATATCCGTTCAACGATTGAGCCGTGAAAAGGTAACAAATAGACAGAAAGATAGAGAGAGTTACAAGCATTTATAATAATACTGCGGAAGTATGGATGAATGTAAATGCGACTTTAATATTGGACTAGTGTAGTATATAGGACTAGTGTAGTATGTAGTGACTAGCGTCATTTTATGCTGGTCATAAAATGAAACTGTCAACGTAAACATTTTTTTTAATGCTGTGCCAGCCAGAACATTCCTGTGTGTTACTAGACTGCGCTCTTCCGAAACACACTACTGCTTCACAGCAGAATAATTCGCCCTACAGTGGTACATACCTAGACGAATTCCTTCATAGGAACCCTCTACCAGTGAAAACAAGACTTACGTCTTGATCCATTATTCTGATTTTTCTTTTTGTGTTAATGCGCGACCCACACTGCGATCTCCTCTGTATCGTGGGTGCGTTTTACAGACATAAACTTCACACGCGCAACACAACCAGACCCGAAAACCTACAATTTGTGTTTTTGACTCTGCCGTGTATTGGGATGCAAGACATTTGATGTAGAACCTATGTCCTCAGACTACTAGAACACTAGGTTATTTAGAATTGAAGTATCTCAAAGCTACAGTGATCATTTACAATCACGACTTTATTATTTTTAATCTTGATACAAGTTAAATATCATGATTAGCCTGATAATTAATCTTAATTAAGCGACAATATATGACATGCGAAACGTTATGTCGCAGGATCGAGCCCGCCATAAGACTATTATCTTGAAACATCTAGCACAAGTATTGAGTTTAGTTGGCGAGTTTCATATTAATATTAGTACAGTTAAAAGCATTTTTAGTATATTAAAATAATGTCCACTGTTGGATACAGGCCCCAAAAAGGTCAGGTCCCAAAAAGGGAGGATAAACAAACTAACATACATACATAAGGTCACGACTGTATCCCATAAGGGGTAGTCAGAGACACTGCAAAAACAGATGACTGTCACAATCCACGTTTCACCAAAACAATATAATGCACTTGGTGTGATAGGTGGTGAGCCCATCGCCACCATGCGCTGTTGGGTGCACAGTGCAGTTTAACTCCTTACTCGCCTTTTACGAGATCCATTGGATCAGATGGAGTGGTAGTATTCTTTTAACGAGCCGCCACCACACGGCTTAAGCAAAAACAAACTAAACGTAACAATAATGAAACCTCTGCAGTGGTACTTCAAAGGTAACAGTTCTAGCACAGTTAAATATGTAGCTTATAATGTAATGTGAACTCTACAAAGTTCCAATAGATTAATCATAATTTAGTAATACAACTTATACGATGTTTAGATTAATTTATTTTTACTTACCTAATTATTTAGTTAATTTCACGAAGCAATATATAATTTTTTGGCATAATAATTATAGTTTCATTAAGAGAGCTATGTTACTTAAAATATGACGTGGGCGATGAAGCCTTGTTTATTACGTACTTGTTTGTGACGTGTGGGAGGTGACACAGAATGTGTGCGTGTGTTTAAAGTCTATTGTAATTTACGATAGTGCGTGTGTAGGGGATTATATGAACAAAATAATTTCAAGCTTATTGTAATAAGTCAAATACGGGGCATACAAAAAACGAACTCAATGACCTGAGGTCTCTTATAGGCTACTATTAGATAAATTGTTTATGATACTAGACGATCGGCGTGTGGTCGATTGCCGCGGCTCGAATTATTAATGATACCCCCTATACAATGAAGACAGATAACGAAGTGCCGCAGGTTACTACGCCTGTTTTAAGGTTTGAAATGTATAATGTAGACATGAGTATCAAAGAGGTGTTCTTAGCACCTCTGCCTACAAGTTGTTGGTATGTTTACCTGTAATAATTTTTTTTTTAATTAAACATAGACTATGTCTAAAAGCCGTGGTAGCTCAGGAAGCCGTGGTAGCTCAGGGGCCTGGTGCTCGCCTTTAATTTCATAGTACGCGAGTAACCTGGGTTCGGTCCCCGGTGCCAGCACCTCTAAATTTGATCTACAATTTTAAGTGCTGATTTACCACGTGCTTAGCGGTGAAGGAAAACATCGTGAGGAAACCTGCATCTCCGAGGAATAGAAATATTTCGAGTATAAGTGAAGTCCGCCAACACGCATTGGAACAGCGTGGCGGACTATTCCCAGCTTCAAAAAACCTCTCAGAAATGAGAGGAGGCCTGTGCTCAGCAGTGGAACATTTATAGGCTGTTACTTTACTTTACTTTTATATCTAAACAGATATATAGAAAAATATCTGTGAAAATAACTATTACTCAGGACTTGCAATCTCACAATTATATAATACTAGCGGGCATCACCCGCGACTTCATCCACGTGGATAAAGGTTTTTGAAATGTCCCGTGGGAACTGTTTGATTTTCCGGGATAGTTAGTATCCTATGTCCGTTCCCAGGATGCAAGTTATCTCTGTGCCAAATTTCGTGACGATCGGTTTAGCGGTTAAGCCGTGAAAAGGTAACAAGCAGACCGGGAGACTTTCGCATTTATAATATCAGTGTGGACATTAAGATACGAGTACAAAGACCCCAGAGTTTTTGGCCGACTTTTCTCTGAGAAGGTTTTATTTTCCAAGCCGGTGTAGATTTTGACGTTCATAAGAGCTTCAAACAAACCTTCATTAAATAATGAAAGTTCGACTTTGACTTAAAGAAATATAAATTTATTTTTGTGCTATTCGCTTTCAACTTGTTTTTTGCAAAGCAGAATTTGAAAAAAGATGATAATTGAAAAACTACAGTTAACCGTCGGCCGTCTGGATACTTTCGGTTTGGTCATAACATTTTCTAATATGTATCTTAGTCGACTATTACGACATTAGTAGGATGGAAAAGGAGGTACATTCTTCACTACAGAATAATAACTTCAAGTTTCAAATAGGAGCTGATGTTAGTAGCCAAATAGTAATAAAAAACACTCCAACCAAGCTTACAAGCTTATGCTAGGAGATTGACGACATTTTGCGACAATAATCGAATGGCGGGTTCGATCCTGCGACATCATGTTTCGAAGTCCGTACCCTAAGCCATTAGCCCTAAAACCCTAAGCCATTAGGATAGAAGCGTTTTACTGCTGGACCCATGTCCAGCAGTAAAACGCTTCTATCCATGGGCCCATGGCCCTTTGTTATTTAAAAACGTGTCCCACATAGATTTCTTCTGTTTCGTGGATGCGTTTTACAGATATAAATTTCACATGCACAACAGAACCAGACACGAAAACCGCCAATTTGTTGCACAAATGTTTGAACAGACTGGGATTCGAAGCCAGGACCTGCGGTGTAGAAGTCACGTACTCTGATCACTAGGCCACGCGATCGCACGCAGTATATTTATAGTACTAGCTGTACCCCACGGTTTCACCCCGAAAAAAAAGATCGGTGGTATACACTTACATACATACATATATACTTCCCTATTTTAATCGGATTTTGGGATTTCTAAAATTAAAGTAGCCTAAGTTACCCTCTTTAATATTAGCTATCTGTCAGTGAAAGTCTCATCAAAATCGGTCCAGCCGTTTTGGAGATTAGCCGAAACAAACAGACAGACAAAAATATTGAAAAAAAAAATTTTTTTATAAGCACCGTATATATTTTCATAATCATTGAGTAAAAATCTGTTGTTTTGTTATTACAAACAGACACTTAAATTTTATTTATTTGTATAGATGTTATGTGTTGTCAGTGGGAGACTTGCAGATTGGCAAAGAAGAATTCCAAAGTAGTCCTGCGTGTCAACCGTATTTTCATCTTGTTTCTTCAACCGAGTACTTGTTTATGAATATATGAATGAAAAATTAAAATGAATCGCTTTAATCTCTATTTGGCGGATTGGTGATCGCAGTACTTAAAACACATCGCACTTTAAACCTTAGATTTAAGTTTGGCATAATTAACAACGCTCACAAAAGTCACAATCGGACACTGTGGGATTATCCAGGCATTTCCCTTAATCGACTTTTACGACACCCACGGGATAGAATAAGGTGACAGGTTAACTAATGCTGCCTCCATACGCACTTAACGAGCACAAATAATAAAATTCGTTGATTAAATAAAAACATTATTAGTGTCCGACACGCACTTTTTCTTTCAGTGGTAACGGATCGATTTTGCTATAAGTTAATGTGGATTTTGTAATATTTCATAGTTTATATCTTTATTATTGATTGATACTGTGAGAGATTCTTTATGTCAGGTGCGTGGTCTTCACGGTGAGCTTCAATTATAATACTACATGTCGTTTATTTAATTTCCGGTAAACCATGAATTTCACATATAATAAATCCGAAAGTGTTTGGCATATTGGTTTGTTGGTTTGTTTGTCCGTCTTTTACGCTTCAACCGAGTGACCGATCGGCCAGATCTTTGATATGCAGACAGTTTAATGGCCGTGAAATTTTTCTGGCGTTTTCAATAGACGATATTTATTACTTTTAGAAAACCCACAGTTCCGATAGGGAGTGGTAGACCATCTTACGCCACCACCACATGACGTCCGCCACCGTATTTCAGATATCGTCATTTTCTAAATATCTTGTCTGAATTCGAAATTCGACTATCATATTCCCGGACTGCGAACTACAGTGTCTTTACCTATTGTGTGTTTATATGTTTTCAAAGCTGTTCAACACTGGAGTAATATTTTTTATATTTATGGACGAGCCGACAACAAAGAGTAAACCTTTAGTTACCTAATAATTTGATAATAAAACTCTATTGTTAGTAGTGTACTGGCGGCTTAAGAGAATCTATCAACCCAACTCATCCGGTGTCGTAAAAGTCGACAGAGGAAAAATTATAATCAGAAGATGGGCAGCAGTATCTCCTTGGAACATCTTAATTAGATAAATTGCGGTTGCCAACCGGCCTGCCAAGCGTGGCAACTAGTGCAAAATACTCCCAAAATGAGAGCTATAAAATTGTGTGGCAATCTATGGGGAAGACCTACGTTCAGTATTGGACTAGTTATTGGCTGAAGTGATGATGACTCTATCATCACAAAATGTAGGGAATTTCATTAATACAATAATTTAATAGCACAATAAAGAGTTAATAAAGAGTTTTGTGAGATTATTAGTATGTTACGAGTAGAAATAATAAAAGATTATTTACCTCACGTGGCGCGCAGTACTCTACACCCCTCTGAATGCGAGAGTCGTTTGTTCTTACCCAACAAAGCTTTCGGCCAGCTATTAATTTTCTCTTACTGTATTTTTCGGGAAATTAAGTTGATGGAGGGCGACGGAGAGAAAGCTTAATAAGACTTTCAGAACGTATGTTAAGATAACTTGTGATACTTTGACCTTTTTTGTACGGTCATATTGTAAATTTTGATCGCAATTACCCCTTTATTCTGTATCTAATAATTTAAGTAACATATTTAATGCTGAATTAGGAAAGAGTAAATGTAAATATCGTGCTACATTTGCTGCGGCTTGAGATATGGCAGTAATTCGAGTCCTATTGAGTCTGTCATCTTCGGATCTTATTTTATTCGAAGAGGTTCCAGTGTCCTAATCGCCATATTCGCCGGACAAATTGCCAACCACTAGAAGTACCAGATCACACACATCACATCGCATCGACGCTGTAATTCTAGTATATTTGTAAGGTCTTTTTGTTCCGAAAGCTATGCTATTTTTCTGCTTTTTTTTCTTTTGGTCGAAGGGTTAACAATGGGATAATTATTAGAAAAAAAAAGGTTAATAAACATTCTGGTGCGTAAAGTTAAAATGAACAATCCTCATAACAGCTGTTAAAATGACTGGAAAGAAAATGCATCGCAAAATGAGTGCATGATGTATGATTGCGGAAAACGGCCCGTGCAATGGCTAATCGGCTAACGGCTCCCTAATCGCTAAACGGCTAATCTACAGTGTTTTTTGTACCCGAGTGACCTGGGTTCGATTCCCAGGTGCCGGCACCACTAAAATTGTTAATTGCAATTTTAAGTGCTGATTTACCACGTGCTCGGCGGTGAAGGAAAACATCGTGAGGAAACCTGCATGTCTGAGGAATAAAAAATATTTCGAAGACATGTGAAGTCCGCCAACCCGCATTGGAGCAGTGTGGCGGATTCTTCCTAGCTCCAAAAAAACCCTCTCAGAAATGAGAGGAGGCCTGTGCTCAGTAGTGGGACATTTATAGGACTGAAACTTTACTTTTTTTAAACTTTTTGCTGTGACTAAATTTCTGGAAATACGAGGGTGGATTGAAAAGTACTCGGCCTAACCAAGAAAATAAACACATACTAAATCAGTTATATTTTTATTTTTCTACATAATCACCATCAAGTTCAATACACTTTTGCCACCTCCCCTTCCAAGCATTTAGACCGTTAAAAAAAATGATTCTTCCTTAGAGTCAAAATATGCGTCTACAGCTGCTTTGACCTCGTCGTTTGTCGAAAATCTTTGACCTCCCAAGTGCTTTTTTAGGTTAGGGAACAGAAAGAAGTCTGATGGTGCCAGATCAGGTGAATACGGCGGATGCGGTAACAGTTCAAAGCCACAGTTGTGAATTCCAGCCATTGACTGTACTGACGTGTGAACACGGGCGTTATCTTGATGAAACAGGACTTTTCTTCTGAGCATTCCTCGACGTTTTTCTTTTATTTCCTCTCGTAAACGACGTAGTAAGGTGCAGTAGTAATCAGAGTTTATAGTCTGACCCCTTTCAAGATAATCAATCATAATCACACCTTTCGAGTCCCAGAATACTGAAGCCATCACCTTATTTGCCGACAAAATCGACTTAGCCTTTTAGGGGGTGGTGAACCAGGTCCTCTCCACTGTTTTGATTGTTGTTTTGTTTCCGGTGTACAGTAATGAACCCATGTTTCGTCCATAGTAACAAAACGATTCAAAAAATCATCTGCATCGGCTTCAAATAACTCCAAACAGTCGCGCGAAATAGTCAATCGCGTCCTTTTTTGTTCAACTGAAAGCAGTCGCGGAACCCACCTCGCAGACACCTTGTGGAAACCCAACTCGTTGACAATGATGTTTTAAGTTCGTTCATAAGAGATGCCTATAATCTCGGCTATCTCTCTAATTTTTAATCTGCGGTCTCCCATTATTAAATCAAGTACTTTTTTAATATTTTCGTCAGTAGTTGCAAGTGAAAGATGATTTCACACTCTTCTCTCTTCTTCTCTACCACGCTTAAATTCTGCTATCCATTTTTTGACGGATGAATATGACAGAGCACAATCGCCTAATGTACTGACCATGTCATCATGGATGGCTTTTGATGATAGCCCCTTCTTATGGAGGTACTTAATGACGGCACGCTGCTCGATTTGCTCCATTCGCGGAAATTATGACCGATTACTTTGTTAATAAATTTATAAAATCACAACTAATTATCGCACACGTTTCGAACTTCACACAATGAACTAGTCTGAACTGAACTAAATAATGTGGGTAGATTTGATTTTTAGAATTGAATGGATCTGTGTTAGGCCGAGTACTTTTCAATCCACCCTCGTATTTGCAGAAAAACTGCTTAGTTCACCGAACCGGCTTTTTTATATGGTGTACATTTTTAAGTTTTTAATATTCATCATCAACATTTTAGCCTATCATTAGTCCACTGCTGAACATAGGCCTCCCCCATAGATGCCACAAAAGTTTGTAGCTCTCGTTTTGTCCTAGCTGCCACGCTTGGCAGGCTGGTTGGCAAACCGCAGTTTAATTATTCAGAGCGATGCTGTTGCTTAGCTTCTGATTATAATTTTTCCTGTGTCGACCTTTACGACACGGGATGTTATGGGGTGGTAGATTCTCTTAAGCCGCCAAAACACGAACTTTAAATGACATTAAATGTTACTTTTTGGTTCATATTAACAAATAAAGCACGTTTATTTTTTTCTTAACTACTGATTTTTTTTTAATTTTATATGTAATATTATACACTTGAACATTACAGAAATCATTTTAACGAAACCTATATTATTTTATAGAATTGTAACATAATTTTAAACAGATGCAACCAAGTATACGTAAGTGTGTAAATTTATCTATGTATAAGTCCGTAGTGTCTGTGAGATCATTTACTAATGAGTTATTTATTTTTAGTTACTTACATTTCGTTAAGTTTTTATTTGATGGTAGTGTAAGATAAGATAAATAAATAAACAAGGGAATGCAGCAGCAGCCCTAAATTCAGACCATTATACTGTTATGATCTGGTTATTCGGTCTTCCCAATATTAAAATTTTAACTGGCCTTAGCCTTATCGAAGATAGGGATCTGAATTTTATCAGGCTCTAAGCCATCCCTATCGTGATAAGCTTTAAATCTAATCTTTCAACTAGAATTATCGACAATGTAAGTCAGGCAAGAGACAACGACTACACCGAAGCACGAAGTCGATCGAAAATGTAATCTTCTAAACGGTTACCCATTCAATAATTGATGACTTGGAACATTAACCTCGATAATCATTTAAACTATCGACAGAACACAAGTCCACCAGCGCATCGCACGTTTCTTAAGCTGTTTTATTACCCTAAAGTAATACCTGATACGGCAGACGCTGGACGCCAGACGCTATTATAAACTTGCCTTATTTTTAGGGTTCCGTACCTCCGATTGAAAAAACCTTTGCAGGATCAGTCGTGTCTCTGTCTATCCGTCTGTCACAGCCAATTTTGTCTGAATCTACGCGAGTCATTAAGTTGATGTTTAGTACATATGTATGTTTGTGATCCAAAGACAGACGTGTAACATCAATAAATTAATTTTAAATATGGGGGTCAATTATTCTATTAGTCAATTTTGAGGGGTAAAATAGACAATTAAAAAAGAAATCCAAACTGTACCGTATACTGTACATATCATATTTAATACATACCTATTATAACATATTAGAATTATAAAGAAAATATATTCCCGCCGATAGGTAACCGGCAGAGTGTGTCGTAAACGTCACACTCTTGTTATAAGGATCTCAAAGTATATTTTAAAATAAATAGTTTTAAAGTTATATTATGTTCTTTACTTATAGATTACAGGAAGGTTAGATTATAAGAAACATTTGGTTTTAAATAACATCATAAACTTCTTAATATTTGTGCATACGAACTTACACTTGTAGTAATGTACGGAACCCCCTCCACGCGTTAAACTCTCAGTTCTCCGTTTTCTATACTTAAAGAAATATACCAGCGACTATAAAGTAATATGATGATACCATAGACATGGTTTAGCAGAGGGCTCACATAATGAGATCGATGAATGGTTTTCACGGAGCATATAAACATGTATTTATGATCTTAAGTCTTCAGACCAGCAAGGCGTTTACCTGATGGTAAGGTCGTATTTATTAGTTGTAGTGTCACCAGGATCAACCAAAAAGCCCAGTTGCACTTGACGCTCCAATCTAGACGGTCGCTAGCGCCCTGCTTCGACCCGCTCAGGCAGTCCGGTCCGTCCCGTGCAGCTACATACATCCTCCGACCCTTTTCGGGAAATAATATACAAAGCTATTTTGATTGCTAACCGGCTCTACCTCGGCTGCCCCAAGGCACCGAAAATAAAAAAAAAACCCGCGGTGAGACAAGCACCCGCTACCAAGGCAATAAACTGTCTTCCAGGCAATTCCTCCGCCCTCCGTGTGGAAAAATCACCCGACCCCCGTCCATTAAAAACTCGGCCCCGCCGAAGTTACCAACGACCACCCCCGTAACAAGTCGAACCGTCGACGAGAGCGACTTAGATCTAATCTGTCGCTTCGCCGCCGTCTTCAACGGCGACTATATTTCCGCCCTTGCAAAGGCACTCAGGACTACCAATGGTAAACCCGAGGACAGGATCGACGCAGCTTTGCGGTACCAGCATAAGGTCTCCGTTATAGTTAATTTCCAATCAGCTTGTGACATTTCTCTCACACTGTAACACACACACATATACATTATCAAATTTAGCATACATATATATCAACCGCGATACCGCCCCTCAGGATGGTTTCCTTATCATGATTAGAAGCGTCGCTGGAGTTTCTTGCGCCATTTCTTCTCCAGCGGAAACGCATTTCGAATTGGTGGTAAATTAGATGTTTATATATACTAGGTCAACTTATAAAGGCTAAGGCTTGTTATTTAATGTAATTTTCACATATTTTTTATATTGCACCCTTTACTATTTTCTCTACGACTACGGGTTGACTGCTAGAGAATGCCAATAGGCATTAAGTCTGCCCTTTGTAAGCCTTTTAATTAAGGTGTTTATTATAAAGTTTCAATATAAAAATAACATCCCGGTACCAAAACGCATTTATGTACTTGAGAAGTACTCGTAAACGCGTTTGTGTAATACCGCAACGTGTTGCGTTGGGACGAAATGTTCATCATGCTATGTAGTGGTGGCGGCTTAAGAGAATCTACCACCCATCTCATCCCGTGAGTGTCGTAAAGGTCGAAAGACGGAAAATGAAAACCAAAAACCAGAATATGGGCAGCAGCATCTTTCTGGAATATCAGAATAAATAAACTGCGGTTGCCAACCCGCCTGCCAGGCATGGCAACTATGTCAAAATACCTCAAAATGAGAGCTACTAACTTTTGTGGCAATCTATAGCCTATGTTCAGCAGTGAACTAGTGAGGCTGAAATGATGATGATGATGATCTGTAGTGTTACTGTTAAGGATAAAATATACTATCAAAACAGTTATGATCTAAAAACGAAAAAAGTTGTCATGTCGTAAAATTATTTTACCAACAAAGCAAATTCCTCACAATTCTGTTCGTAAAGTTAGAAATAGTATAGAGAGTTTTGTAGTACCAAAGCGTTTTGCTAAGGCAGTTTCGGACCGGTTACGGTACGAATTTCTATTGTTCGATAGATAAGCCGTTAACAGAGGTATTCTGCTCAGTCCCGTGTTATACGCTGGTCGTCGAGATCGAGATATAATCGTAAGGGCTATTTACGCCATCGGTCGATATGATAGTCGAATGATTTCAAAATTTATACATACTCGTAACTAAAAATACTGTTTCTTAAAAATATATTTCAATTGTCGTTAAGTACGACAGATAATGTTAGAAAAGAAAAATAAAATATCACCTTTTAGCAATAGGTGATATTGACTCTGATTTTTTTTATTATTATTAATTAGTTTTTTTGTATTGTATAGGTTAAGTTTTCCCTTCTTGCTTTTACAGTTTAATCGGACAACTGAGCTCGTCTAGAGAGTAGGCTCTGTAGGCGAGCTCACACAATCGCCGAGCCTACCAAACATAAATACGTAAATAAAATTAATATATCATCATATAGCTAAGTCACTTTCGCGCACTCGTTAAATAGCATCTCTATTTAATAGAGTAAAATAGAGTTAAACTGTGTCATCGCATCATATGCCTGCGAATAGTATACTGCCGGGCGAAGATTTATTCCAAGAAGGGAGGATAGATTTCAGCTCTTATCTGTAACTTCTATTATGAAAATATATGTAAAGGTAGAAGTAAATTAAAAACTATTTATTTAAAAAAGTATGTAACAGTATATAAATGTTCCGCTGCTGAGCTGCGACGTGGTTTTGGAGTCGAGAAGAGTCCGCCTTGATGCTGCAGTCAATACTTCACATGTGATTGAGTTATTTGTTACTTTTCAGACATGTGCAGGTTTGCTCACTATGTTTTTTATTACCACTACCGGGATTGAACCCAGGTTACTCAGCTACTATTAAATTTAATCGAGCGCCGGCTCCTAAATCTTCTATTGAGTTTTAAGTAATTAGTCTGTAGTGTAAATATTGGCTTGTTTCGAGATTCAAACATCAGCTTGATGGACACGTCGTCAAGTTTCTGAAGTCGAACGACTCAGTGAATAGCGGCCTTAATCTTTACCATTCACATAATCGCAGATTTTGCTCCGACAATGGCTACAGCTATCTCATAGACATAAACCGCTTCGTATAGAGCCGCTCTCCGGAGATTATGATCTTGACGTACATTGTTCATTGGAGTTGACTTTAGATCTTTTGCAGTACTTAAATCGTGAATTGTGTACTCGCAAAAGATATTCAATTGCGGAATTATCGAATCAAATAATTTCTCTTCAGTTTTTTTTTTTTTATAAGTGGGTTCATAGGGTTGCAGCACTTAAACACAAACTCAAACGAAATCGAGAACGGCTATAAACATTTTTAAACTGGTGGTATGGATACCTGTGCAGAAATTCGTCTAGATAGGTCCCCAGGCCAGTTATTCGCCGTGAAGCAGTAGTGTGCAAACATTACTGTGTTTTGGTCTGGAGGGCACTGAGAGCTAATGTTAGGCATATGAGATTTAATAACTGATGTCTCAAGGTGACGGGCGCAGTGTGGTGCCACACAGAAATGTTCTGGGTGACACAGCATTTGTCATGGGCAGATGTGCACTTACCATAAGGCGAACGTTTCGCTCGTCTCGTCAATAATCCAATAAAAAAACATAAGAAATATAAATAACAACAAGCTAAATATAATGAAGAATTTATTAAGTACTGTTTTTTTATCAGATTTTGATAAGCACGGCATCTTTCACTTTATTTCAGACGTTATAAAAATATTCTGCCTTCATTTGTAAAAGAAGCTCGGTGATAAGATTAAAAAAAAGATGAAAATGCCAGTAACACTAGGACAGTCACGTTACATTCAAACTAGAAACCATTAATTTGTTGTGTTTGTACAATTATTGGCTTTATAATTCTCTCGCAGATTCTCTTAAGCTCTCACTACACGACAAACACAATGCTCTGCTGCGCAAGGGATATTGCACTGCGAATTGTTCGCGCAAACACGGAGCAGTCACTCGTCCTAACCTACCCGTGCCCGATGTAACGCTCATGCGATAAGATCGGAGGTAGGCATGTTAGCAGTGTCAGAGAAACAAGGACAATCACAAGACTTATTCAGTACCATTTTTTTTAATCATATTATGAATTTTTCTCTGTATTGTTATGTTATATAATTGAAGGTCCTCTCAAATTTAAATAATTGTATGTAATGTCGTCGCAAAGGGACCTCAATTGAAGTGGAAAACGGTGCTTGTTGTACATATATTTATATTTTGTTTATATAACAACTTTGTAATACTTCATGTTGTAAAATTGTTTGTTTTCCCAAATAAAGTAAAAAAAAACAACCAGATCCGAAAACCAACGATTTTTGTTTTTCCGCAAATGTATGCCACGCGGTCGTCGACGGCCGTTGTAACGCTCATGCGATAAGATTGCAGGTAGATTAGATTGAAATGCAGTGTCGGAGACATGGGGACAATGAGACTTCTCCAAGATTTGTGCAAAATCAATAATTTGTGTTTTTGCACAATCCCTGGTTTCGGCTGGGAGTAGAAGTCAATTACTCTGACCCTTAGGCCAGGCGACACTATAATTGAATACATAAAAGTTTAATTTTCGAAATTATATAAATACCATTAAGGCGAGTAAATTTTTCCAAGGTTATGGTCCTCAAACGTCTAATTACAGATCGGACAGGTACAGTTTGAATAACTGACGAGAACAATATAAATACCCAGCCATGCCCTTCATGTTGTCATCGCAGAGGAAAAGTCATCGGGAAATACTATTTTAACGTAAACACTTACCGGATTTACGTTTGAGTCATATGCTGTACAAAGTTCATTAACCTTGGTACTGTAGGTATAGAATAATATTACGAGTATCATTGCGATGCTAATTCAGTTAATAATGTATCAAATCAAATAAATGATTTGATTTGATTTTTATTATCGCGTTATTAATGTGAAACTGTCAGAAGACTTCAATAGAACTAAATAAACAGAAATATCAAACATCAAAAGACTTGTCTTTCTCAATAAGACGATGATAGAAATAAACACCTTACTTGTTTCATACTTTTCAGATATTTTTTATGCCTGATGGGGTTAAAGGTTTTGGAATGTTTCTCTTTTAATTATAGTTATTTTTCCCTAGGTTTCTAAGCCTTTTTCTTTTATTTATTAACTTATCGAGAGAGAAGAATCCTAGTAGAAGCTTGCCTATATATCTAAAAAGGTATTAACCATAAAAACAATTAAAATTATTCACAGGAATAATTTGCTCATATTTGAGTTATATCGGTTTACTAACTTAGATTTTAGTCTACTGATAGACATCAAAGAGTGGCTTCCACGCTACGAGTCGCGGGTTTGATTCTCGCACTGGCGAAATATTTGTATAGCCTATAGAGCACCCTAAATATTAGATACTCGTAAATCCTAGGGAGGGGCGAAGTTTTAATTTTTTTTCTAAAATTTAAACTGCGGTTGTACAGTTAGAGAAACTACCACCACATGTCATCCAGTAGTAATAAAATATCGGGTTAATTTTTCCATTACGAATTTATGATACGAAAATATATTAATAACACTATCCAGTGTTGCAGTGAGTGCCCAGTCTCTGACTACCCCTTATGGGATTCGGTCGTGATCTTATGTATGTATGTGTTGCTAATTCTGTTACATCCGTCTGATCTATCTGTTTCATTTCTTCGTAGTGTAATATTATTTCACCGGCATCATTGCATTCGTCTGTCTATTTTTGATCTTTTGGTATTTATTAAAGTACTTTAGTAAAGTAGTAAACTGAATAAAACTAGATTTACCGCTTTTATCTCGTTTTATTTTACTATTACATCTTTAACCAGTTTTACAGCACCCATGGCCACGGGAGGAGCGAGATGTCTGACGTCGCGGTGTACTCGTACCTTCAGCTTTTAATTATTATTTTTGGTCCGATGTTCGCAGAATAAGCTTACTGTGTCTTGAAGTCTTGCAGAGGTATGCTGGCTAAATTATGGGTGCTGTAAAACACTCGAAACGTCGGGTAGTAAATAATTAAATAAAACGCCATAAAATTCTTAAATCTAGTGTTAATTAAATATTCGGTTAAATATAAGAAATCATTAAAATCTTTGCTTGTGTTGTATGAAAATGTATCATACAACTTCCACGACACATTCCACGATTGCAAGGGAATAAAAAATTGTGAAAATTATTGTAGACATTGACTGAGAATTAATCACAAATAATACACTAAACTGACGAGTATCTGACTAGTGACTGTGATCAGTAACAATTAACGTAAAGCGGTTAAGTCAACCGCTTTACATATATGACCATATTTCCAAGACGTGTTAAATATAGATTTACAGACACTGATGTAAGGCGTTGAACGATCGATCAAATATTTATATTTTTTATTATTACTCAAATATTTACATACACCGTATCAAAGCTTTTATAATAACTATCGATAATGTATTATTCAAATATTTATATTGATCAGCAGATCAAAATAATATTTCATATAATACACGTTTAACGCTTATGAATATGTTAGTAAAAATATCTAAAACCATGTTATTACATCTCCATCAATGTACTAGAGGCAAACTTAAGCACACAAATGACTTGTCCGCTGAAAAACCTATACTCCTACGGAAAATTGGTAGCGTTATGTTAGACTGGTCGGTGATTACAGAGAACTGGAGTTCCAGATTATGGCAACGAAGCATTCCGTTTTATAGTATTGATTGCAGCCAATCTACTTAACATCAGATGAGCTGTTATAGGTAGTTATGCTCGTTTGTTATTCTTACTAAAATAAAAGTTTAATATTTTACCAGAATACCGCTCAAGCCAATGAATGTTGTTATTGTACTGTATTGCCAACCAAACGAGTCTACTAAGTTGTAGAAAATTCTGCGTTAATTTCTGGCCACATTTATTCTTTTTAGTATATAACACTTTAGAATTTTGTTTCATAGCACACGACTTAATGGAAGGTCGCGATGCTCATAGTTTTAATTATAATTTATTACATGAACTGTGTAAATGACTTGTTATTCGATAGTAAGGTTTTTCAACGATTTTTTTTAATTTTTCACTTGGTTTCGCTAAGCTCTTCTTGAAACTGATTTGTGATGAAACTGTTTACAGTTAATATTATTCTGTAGAAATATAATTATCTGCATTATATAAATTTACAGACAGAGCTACTTCTATGTGAAGTCATTAGGAATAAGTTACTTCAAGGCACTTAACATCTGCAAGTATTCCTAGAATAACACCCACACTTGGTATTATGTTTTGGCGTCAAAGTAAGAAGTTTGCCACAATTATAACAATGTATGACAAACAACAGTGATCTGTACTGAGATATTAATTAGAACTAAACTCCACCTGCAAGCTCTTGGCAAAAGACAATGCCGTGCTATATATTTCGTTGATAGTTGACAATGTGGATCGTAGTTTCTAGTAGCTGTGTTATCGGGGAGTAGTATAAATTATTGTTTTTGTTGTTAGACAATAAAGATATTTTATTTAATACTCTATTCATTCAGTCGTTTCCAATTTATTTCAATTATTTTTGTCTCTTGATTATTGCATTGTCACGAAACGGATAGGGGCAATTTTATAAGTCATTGAATATTTTAATCATAAATTCTAAAATTTAAGTACGCCGAAATGTACTTTAACCTTTAATAAATAAAGGAAAACCTCTAAGTAAATTATAGAAGAAATCAAACTGGTGAGTTTCTAACGCTTTCTAAAAAGCGGAGTATCGTAACTTCTCTCTAATAATAATTCGTAACGTTCAATCACAATCCTACCTAATGTTAATTAGCAATGACATTCAAGGTGTTGCGTTAACGTCGTAAACTAATCTGTCGGGACGCATTTACCAGAAAATTCTCCTGCTCGCCGTTTCCATCGAATATTTTGATTATATTTAATAGAAATATGTAATTGTTGTGCAGATACTTTATGCGACTTCAGAAAGTTAATAGTCGGCCGAAAAACATAGGGTCGAAACTTTAAAAGGCTTTATATAATATTTGATTTACATGTTTCGCTGCACGTAAAGTATCATCTATTTCTTCTTCATTAACGACCTGTAAAACTACTGCTGGACATAGACCTCTTCTAAGCTTGGAGGATTTGGAGCAATCGCCTCGATTGGCGGGCGGATTCGCAATCGCAGTACTTGTACCTCGGAAGGTTGACGCTGCCCATGATTTGTGTTTTTCACTCTGGTATTTTTCGAGATAATGCATGAAATCATCAGAAAGGTAATCACTCTAATTGTATTTTTGGATACAAATATACGATGGTCGAGATTTCTTTGCCGTACGACTTTATTGTGAATACAGAACTTCTTAAGATGAAGATAATTCAAGGAAGACTAAGTTAGACCCAATGTTATTTTTCACTATCTGTGTAAACTTCATTTCAGGTAAGGTAAGGTCCGACAGAAAAAACATATCATTTATATGATGCAGCTCTATGCAGTACCTACTGATTTACTACAGTATAAGTAATCGAATTATCTAAATATTTATCGACTTAATAGCATTAGGTGTTAATTTGTAGAAATCCATTACAGTGAAGGAAATAAAGTTTATTTGCTAAGATCCGAACGATGTATAATCAAGCGATATATCTGTCATTTAATTTTGAGGTAAAACACGTGTCGCGTTCTCTACTTCAGTGGTGTATATTTCCCAGTGGTAGTATTGTAGTGGTGAAAGGTATCTGGTGGTCCCGGTCCCGATGGCGGTATTAGTTTTCTTGTGCACGCTGTTGTGGAAGGGCGGGTTTTAAGTTTTCTTGCGGGTCTTAGTTAATTTACTTTCTTTCCTTCATCTATCGGATACATCTGTAGTATGCTGAGTGTCGTACGCTAGAGTTCTGTTTGAAATTACCTCGGAAACGGTAGTTGGTATATTCCGCTATACAGCCGCAGATGTTAATACGCTGCTGCGACTGTCCCTGGCATCTAATAATCACTAATTACGAGTACGTATATTTTGTTAGCTTTTTTTTTTATAAAATCATTACTCATATTACGATTTGTCATGATTCGTGAGTGCGTTTTAGAGACATAAATTTTATATGCACAGCACAACAAGAACCAA